>JAPQVY010000156.1:63878763-65335896 GCA_028535165.1 Quercus tomentella
CGGGGGTAAAAGATAAGTCGAATAATGAATCAAATGGTGTGATTCGTGTGATTATGTGTGTATATATATATATATATATATATATATATATAGAAGTGGTGTTTCGTTGTAGGCAGTCAGAAGATCCTTCCCCAACACCTGCAATATATTAATTATTGAAAATCACCTAAATAAAGGGAAAATATATTTAAAAAGGAAAAAAGAAAAAAGTAGAAGACTTTTCTTTTGTCCTATTTGAGATTAGCGTTGATAAGATCATAATTCATAAGATGATAATCGATCTAACACTTGACTTTGCTTACTTTTTAGGTGAGTCGAATGGCAATGGCTGATTCCACCAGAAGATCTTTGGAGGAAAGGATCAGAACTCTTGAGCTTGAGAACCGCTAGCATGATCCTCGATTCTACACAAGTCAAGAGGGAAATACTGAAGGTGGCTCCTCTAGAGATGGTTGAGGAGGTCTTCACGCAGGCGGACCTGGAGTCCCAATGATGTTTTAATTGTATTTTTAATTTTTCCTGCAAAAACGAGAGGAAGTGTTCCTTAGACAATCTTGTATTAATTTCCATTTTTTTAGCTCTTTGTCCTTGGAATTGCCTTTGATCGTGTGGAAACTTTAAATGAGACGAGTTTAGAATTCACCTGATGAGGTCTTGTAGCACCAAGTTAAACTTATCTTGATTAGTTCTGATGGAATTTTCACTTATTTGAATGAGGCGGAGCCGAATGCCCCTAGTTTAAAAATGAATGCATGATTTTTTTTTTTTTTTTTGGAAATCTTGAAATTATTTTTTATTTTTTTATTTTTTATTGTAGAAGATGATGATGGTGGTCGCTTCATCCCCTTCTTTTTTTTTGAAAATGAAGGAGGCATGGTTGAATGCCCCTAGTTTAAGAGATGTATTCATGGTTTTGAAAAATCTTGATTTGATCAATTTTTGAAAAAAAAGTGATGTAGGTGATATTTAAAAAAAAAAAAAAAAAAAAACAAATGAGTTAGGTATGTCTGAATGCCCCAGTTTAACCAAAAAAAAATCTTTTCGAGTGTTTAACAAGGTCAAAAATGGACCTAAAAAGTGCCTGAAAACGCAAAACAGTGCAAATGAGCATTAGTGGGGCTGAGTGTCGTTCGGCACTTTGTCACACCACCAGGCTTAGGCTGTGGTGGGCCGACTTCTCACGCTTTTTCGACACATGTTTTGCATTTTCAAGTGTTTTGAAAGATTTTTTCTTTGTTTGTGACCATGAAACACTTTCCTACTTAGCTACAAACTCTTTGAAACTTATTTAAACCTGATTAACAAGTGATGTAGCTTACTTTAGTGATCACTCTTGCAACAACTTGCATAAAGCAAGAGTCATCTATGGCAAACAAACAAAATTTTTCTCATTCAACAATTCATGATATCAATAGATGGGTTCGTAGCTTTGATTTTAGTACCAAGACTAGTTTTATGGCCTATAAGCTAGAGGGAGTTATTGCTTTGAGGAACGTCAAAATCAAGTGGGACTTCCTTCGTGTTGTTGTGAAACTCTTGGATCCTGAAGATCATGTGTTTTGGATTAAAACTGTTGAACTCTGCCCCACAATTGAAGAATTTTCCGCTATTCTGGGCTATGATCCAAGTAAGAAATCCGTAGCAGTTTCCTGTGATCCTAGGCATAGGGAATCTTTATCTGATGCTCTAGGTCTTCCTACTTCCATTACCAGTAGTATGGTTGAAGGACATATGGTGAATCTTCGTGCAATTCTTTCAAGACTGATTAACAAACGCACTTATGGAGTGACTGACAATATGTAGAAATTTTTTGGCTTGGCCCTATGTTTCGTGGGAAAACTTTTGCTTTGCTCTGGAAGGCACGGTTTTGCAGATGCTCGAGCCATAAGTGTTGTGAGTCAAATTAAGGATGGTGATAATCTTGTTTCTCTCATCTTGGCAAAAACTCTTCTAGGACTGGACACTGTATTTCATGGTGGAGAGTCTCAAAACTTTCTTGGAAGTCCCTTGACTTTGCAGATATGGCTGATGGAATGACTGGATATGATTGCTAGGCCTACAGCTAGTAATTATGTTCCTAGCAGTTTTCTTAGTAGGACTGTCATCAAAACTGAGTGCCAAACTGAGAGCGACTGGGTGAAATTCTTGAACAAGAAGTCCAGTGCCTTGATTCGATGGAATTGTTATTGGTGGAAGTGCCCACCCCCTCTACTGCAGTCTCCAGGATCATATCACATCTTCATAGTTGGATTAAGGAGGGCAACTTTCTATAAGGCGGATAGACTCTTGAGGCAGTTCCAATATGAGCAAGGAATGCTTGGTGGAAAAGGAAGAAAAACTTTCGCTCCTGTGGACACAAATCCTACTTCTATAAGGAACATGCTGTTGGGCTTGGAGATGGCTAACTGAGTGGATCGGTCTTTTGTCAAGGTTCACTTTCATAGGATGATTGCAAAATACTCTAATTGGTTGGTGGACAAGATTACTGACAAGGAAGCTAACATGGTTGCTATGAGAAAGTAGTTTCTTAGAGACAATTGGGAAAGACACAATGATGACAACTATGAATTTAAAAGAAGGGACAAAGATGACAAAGTACCTATCACAGAAGAAATCAATGATTAACCAAAAGTGAAAAGACAAAATGACCAAAGACAAAATGACCTTCTTATTTTTGGCTTTGAATATGTTTATTTTAAAAAGTTGATGTGAAACTCTTATGTTTAGGAATTATTTAGGACTTGCAGGTTAAGGATTCTGTTTAAGTTTCAGGTTCTTGGGGTTTGTTTGTTGGTTTGTTTTTTTTTTTTTTTTTTTTTTTTTTTTTTTTTTTTTAATGGTTTGGTTTAGGGTTTGGTTTTTTAGATTTTGTGTAATGACATGGTTTAATGGAATGGTTAAATTTTGGAAAATTTTTGCTTAATGGGCTAATGGTGGTTTTGGGAAAGTTGTGACCGGACCAATGCATGGTTGCCTATGTACCCCCTTTTTAGAAGGATCAGGTCATCATGTAGTTCATTAGTTTTTTATTTGCCTTAACTTTTGCCTAGACCGCCCTTTCGGGTTTTCAACTTAGCAGGCTCTCTCATTCTTTTTTTTTTTTTCTTTTTTTTTTTTCTTTTTTTTTTTCACTCTCCTTTTGCGTAGATTGCCCTTTTGGGTTTTCAACCTACCCCTCCCCCCCCCCCCCCCCCCTTTTTTTTTTTTTTGGATTTTACCTAGGAAGGGAAATAACATAATTTACAACTACTTCAGATGTGGTATTTTTAGATTACCACCTCAGACGTGGTATTTCTTAAATTGTTCCATGTTGGTTGGTTCAGTAAAAGGGTTTGCATCTAAATCCATCAACCTTACTACTCCCCTAGAGTATATCTGCTTGATAATGTATGGACTTGCCCAATTTTTCTTGAACTTCCCGTTTGCATCTTGAATTGGGGCTCAAATCTCTTTTAATACTAAATCTCCTAATTTCAAATCTCTGGTCCTTACTTTCTTGTCAAAAGCTTTCCTAAGCCTCCTTTGGTATCCTTGAATGTGATACAGGGCCTTGAGTCTTTTCTTATCTAGCATGCATAATTGGTCATATCTATTTTGCAACCAATCTGCTTCAGGGATTTCAGTTTCCAGTACTGTTCTTAGTGAACAGATATCCATTTCAGTGGGAAGGACTGCTACCATCCCATACACCAATGAATAAGGAGTGGCTCCTGTGGAAGATCGAATTGATGTCATATACCCCCAGAGTGCATAGGGTAATTGCAGGTGCCAGTCTTTGTAGTTCTTCATGCTCTTATTCAAAATTCACCCTATATTCTTGTTTGCAACCTCAACTGCTCCATTAGTCTGAGGATAGTAAGGTGAAGACTTGTGGTGTTGAATGTTAAACTGTCATAGTAGCTTTTCTGTTTCTCCCTTGAAATGCAGCCAATTGTCAAAGATAATTTCAATTGGTACCCCATATCTGTAGATAATATTGGTCTGGATGAATTAAGCAACTTTCTTTGAGTTTATAACCTTGTATGAGGCAGCTTCTACCCATTTAGTGAAGTAATCAAAGGCTACGAGTATAAATTCATGGCCATTGGATGCTGTTGGGTGAATCTTTTCAATAAGGTCTATCCCCCATATGGAGAATGGCCAGGGTGATGTCATGGTATGTAATGGCATGGGTGGTATGTGCTTTAGATCTCCATGGACTTGGCATTGATGACATTTTCGAACATGAGCCGCACAGTCGGCTTCCATCATGGTCCAGTAATAATCTTGTCTCATTATCTTCCAAGATAGCATGTGTGCATTCATATGTGGCCTATAACTTGACTCATGAACCTCTTCAATTATTTGTTGTGCTTCCTTAGCGGTCACACAGAGGAGATAAATTCCATCATATGATCTTCTGTAAAGCCTTTCACCACAAATAATGTAATTAGTAGATAGTCACCTGATGTTCAATTGGTCATTCTTGTCTGCAGACTTCGGGTATGTCCCATCCTTGAGGTATTGTAGGATGTTTTTATACCATTCACCTTCCCCATTCTTTCCCTCATCTTCTTCTATTGTCATGCAATAGGCAGGTTCTTCTTTTTGTTCCACCATTATCGGTCTAGTTTCATCTTCTTTAGGTCCATCCATCGTGGATGCCATTGTTGCTAAAGCGTCTGCAATCTGATTCTGCATCCTTGGCACATATTGGTATTGGATCTTACTGAATTTTGAGGCCCACTTTTGAAGACATTCATGATAAGGCATCAGTTTCTCTTCCTTGATCGTCCATTTATTCTAAATCTGGGAAATTATCAAAGCTGAGTCACCATACACCTCCAACTCTTTCACCCTTAGGCCTAGGGCTACTCGTAACCCCATAATACAAGCTTCATATTCAGTGGCATTATTGGTGGCAAGAAAGTTAAGTCTACCAGAAAATGGGATATGTGTCCCTTTTGGAGAAATTAAGAGAACTCCAATACCACTCCCGTTTTGATTTGTTGCTCCATCAAAGTACATCTTCCATGATTCTACCTCAATCCCCATGATATCTTCATTTGGAAAGTCTCCTTGGATTTCTTCGACTTTTTCAGGTGATTAGTGGGCTAACTGGTCAGCAATCGCTCTCCCTTTCACAGATTTCTGAGTCACATATTTAATATCAAATTCTAACAAAAGCAAAACCCATTTAGTTGTCTTCCCATCTTGCACAGGCTTTTCCATTAAGTACTTCAAAGTATCCATTCTTGTAATTAACAAAACCTTGTAAGTAAGCATATAATGTCTGAGTTCGCGGGTTTCTCAAAGGCTTCTTGGCATTGTTCATTCCACACTATAGGAACTTCCTTCTTGAGCAGTTGGAAAATTGGTTCACATGTCATGGTGAGCTGGGCTATGAATTTGTTGATGTACTATATCCTCCCTAGAAATCTTCGGATCTCCTTTTCAGTTCTTGGAGGTTTCATCTCTACAATTGTTTTGATTTTGTCAAGATCAACCTCAATTCCCCTCTGGCTTACCATAAACCCTAGTAGCTTTTTGGATGTTACACCAAAAGTGCACTTCTTTGTATTCAACCGTAACTTGTAGAATCAGATTCTTTCAAAGAACTTCCTCAAAGCCAGTATATGTCCTTCATGCTCCTTGGGTTTGACTATCATATCATCAACATAAACTTCTACTTCTTTGTGGATCAAATCATGTAGCAAAGTGGTGGCTGCACGTTGGTAAGTAGCACTAGCATTTTTAAGGCCAAATGGCATGACCTTGTAGCAATATGTCCTCCAAGGAGTAATAAAGGAGGTTTTCTCCATATCCTCTAGAGCCATCTTAATCTGATTGTACCCTGAAAATCCGTCCATGAATGATAGCAAAGCATGACCCACTGTGTTGTCAACTAGGATGTCAACGTGAGGCAAAGAAAAATCATCTTTTGGGCTAGCCTTATCCGATCTCAGAAGTCTATACACATCCTCACTTTCCCATCTTTTTTGGCACCGAAACAACATTAGCTAACTACTCTGGGTAATTGACCACCCTGAGGAATCCTGCATTGTACTGTTTCTTAACTCCTTCCTTGATCTTGAGGGTCCATTTTGGCTTCATCCTTCTCAACTTCTGCTTGATTGACTTCATGGTTGGATCTGTTGGAATGCAATGCTGTACTATATCTGTATCAATCCTAGGCACGTCTTCGTATGACCATGCAAAGACCTCTTTGAATTCTATCAACAGTGCCATTAATGCATCTCGCTCAGAAGTGGTTAGAGTATTGTCCACTTGTATCATTTTAGCCTCATCATCAGTTCCCAGGTTAATGGGTTGGGTTTTTTTCTTTTATGGGTTCTAGGTGTCCTTGTTTTAATTCCTTATTATTAAAAGTTTCTTTACCAATTTTAGAAATAAAAACATTCAAAGCCAACAAATAAGCAGAATCAGAAATCATATTATAAGGAAAAGAGTTCTCAACAGACTTAACTAAATCAGACTTAACGGGAATACTATCACAAACAGAATTAACAGGAATAGAAATAGACTCAATGGGGACAGAAACAATGTTCTTGGCAAGGGTGATTGGCTCGATGGTCTTGATCTTCTTGGAAAGAATGATTGACTCAATGGTCTTGATCTTCTTAGCGGAGTCCTCCATGGGGTGGACGGCTCCCTCCCATGCCCAGTTCTTCAACTTGGTTGTGGCTTCCACAATGGCAGGTGGCTCCTAGTAAGTTCTTTCTTCCCTCAGCATCAGCATTGTGGGATCTTCATCCATATAATCAATGGCTTCATCATTAATCTCCATATCTGTGGGTTTGTTAGTCACTAAAGCATCCAGGCATTCTATGCTATCCATCCACTCACCAAACAAATCGTGCTTCCCTTTGTTCAAGTGGGTGTGTTGAGGGAGATGTTCTGACTTGCCCTCTTCTATCTTCTCGTTATCACCTTTAGCATTCTCAAGTGTTAGGATTCTGAGACTGTGCACCATCAGTTTTTGGTCTAGAGTGGCCAATCTAGCATCTATGTCATCCTCTTTTTCGGTATGTGGGGTCAGTGAGCCAGGTTTTGAATCATAATATGACCCCAATTCTGGAATCTCTCTACCATACTTGTCATATCGAGGACCATATCTTGAACTAACATCAATGATACGGCTCTAATCTGAGGGGAGCCAATAGGGGTAATCATCATAGTCTACATCATTGGCTTGTTCGATCTCCTCTCCTGCATCCTCTAATAGATTTACTAGCCTCTATTGGTCTTTATCAGTGTCACTCCACCTATTAGCTTCAGCATTATCTTCAATATCTTCATCATAGTAGTCGACATCATCATCATACTTTTCATAGTAAAGCCCTTTGTCTTCATCTTCTCTATCACTAGGGGGTTCACCCCAATCATTTCCACTGTATTGGCTATCATAGTCTTCACTGTTGTTACTCTCACTATCACTGTTGCTGTCATCATCACCATGTCCACTGTTACTGCTGCTGCTGTCACTACTACTATCACTCTTGGCATCACTTCATCATCATCACTAGGGGCTGCTTCTCCTTCCTCACCTTTATCACTTGTTCTTACTTCATATGGGCTCTTCAATGCATGTTGGCAAGCCTCCTAGTATTCTTCTTCTTCTATATTGCAAATGGCATCTCTAAGGAGTGTAGTCATGGCATTAGGGTCCATGTAATCAGCCCAATCAGTAGGAACCCAAGTTGTACCTCCCTTCTTCAATTTTGGAAGCTTGTTGCAATCAAGTAGTAATTCAAACCCAGGCACCATTGTTCTTGTCACAGGATCAAATCTTGGTTCGGGGAATCCCCAATAGCGTTGACTATCTCCAGCTTTGACAAACTTCCCATTCAATGTGGGAGTATAAGGTTTTAGGGGTTTCGGAGGACAAGGAAGTCCCTTTGCTTTAGCATTGGCTCAAGCCATCTTTCTCACCTCCATCTCTAACAAGTCATCATTAGTGGGCTTATAGCCTAGCTCAAAAGGTGGTGTGGCAGCGGGAATCATTAGGTCTTGAACAATTGGCTTCTTCACAGTTTTCCTTAAGTTCATCCCCGGAAGTTAATTCATTCTCCTCATCATCGCTACCACATTGTTGTTGCTCTAGGGAGCAAAGTCCATTGGGATCTTCTCCACTTCCTCTTCTTTCCTTTCAAAGCCAGGCCTCTCAACGTCAAAGCCGTCCAAAGTCAATGGCCCCTTATTAGAATCAATACCAAAGATAGGCTTGGGTGTGTAGACACTCGATTTTGCAGATTTAATCGAGGAAGATGACTAGAATGACTATTCATGTACCCAAAATTAATGATTGCATTACATGCATTAATTTGTTCATTGCATTTCATAAAAATGATCTTGAGGTTCTAACGGTCATGATGGTATGCCCGGTTTCCAAATCGGACCATCGGATCAAAAGATATTGTATGATCAAGTTTACACGGTCATCATGCATTGTGTCTAGGCAGAGTCAACCACACATGATTAATTTAAATTAATTCTGATTGATTAAACAATTAAAATTAATTAAATAATTTTGTGATTGGTTGATACTTAGTGTCAAAAATAAGATTGCTTGCATGGGAATAAATGGGATAATTGGATAACAATAAAATTGTGGATAATCTAGACTTTATCAAGATTTATTTTAGAGTATTTATCTACAAGATAATTGTTGCTGAAAAGACCTGAATTATCCATAAAAGAGTTTAATTTTTAGAATACGGATTAAAAACACATCTAAGTGCAAGTCTCGACTAAAAAAATCTCAAAAAAGAAGTCCAAAACACACCCAAACTCGAAAATGGGATTGGCACCCAAAAGTGCCGAAGTGCCATTTAGCACTTTTAGAGTGCCGAATGGCACTTTCAAAGTGCCAAATGGCACACATTTGGGCTTCGGCCCGAGGGCATTGGGATTACGTTGAAACACATCCTTTTCGATTTTTTAGCAATACGGATGCGTCCCAGTTCATATTCTGATCGTCTTAGCTATTTTTTCAAGCCTCCCAGCCTCTATAAATAGAGACTGGATCTCAAAATTTAGGGGACTTTTTCTCACTCTCAGATTTCTCATCTTTCTAACTCCCCTTTCTGGTATTTTCTCTCTTATGTTAAAGAGGTTTTGGAGGCTTTAGTATTAAGAATTTCTTTTTTGTAAGCAAGGATTTTTAGGTTTCAAAGATAATTGCATAAATTTCTTTGAACCCTAAAATATTCTCTCAAGAAAAAGAGTACGTCCATGCAAGAGGTAGTTTTCCTTTGCTTCTTCTTCTATCTCTTTTAATTTGGTGATGCATGAATAAATGTTTGTTTAGTTTTGATTTTTAAATGCTCATATAATGTGTTGTCAATATTTTCTCTATTGGAATATGTTTTTAACGTTTTTATTGTCAAGATCTATTTTTTTTTTTCAAAGACCTGCTTGTTATCATATTTCTAAAAATCAAAAAACTGATTTGCATCTTCATTAGATGCAGATCTAAAATTTTCTCAATAAAAAACTGATTTGCATCTTCATTAGATGCAGATCTAATTTTTTTTTTTAATCAAAAAACTGATTTGCATCTTCATTAGATGCATATCTGAATTTTTTCAAAGCAAAAACTGATTTGCATCTTCATTAGATGCAAATCTGAATTTTTTTTTAACAAAAACTGGTTTGTATCTTCCTTAGATACAAGTTAGAATTTTCCTTATTTAAAAACTGATCCACATCTTCTTTAGATATAGATCTGAATTTTTTTCAACATAGCAGATTTTGAAATAAAAAAAAGAGTCATGAGTAGTTTTGTTTGTTTTGTCTAATGCATGTAGCATAGGTTTATTTTATGAATATAGTACTCTTCTAAAAATATTTTTCTTATTTTATTTCACATAAAAGAAAAACAAATCTGATTTTGTAAAGCTTTTCTACAAATCTGAATTTTTTTTTTTTTTTTTTTTTTTTATAAAATAGATTTGATTTTTTTTAATAATATAAACCAAAAACCAATTTTTTTTAGTTCTCAAAAACAGATTTGATATTTTTTTTAAACCAAAAGACTTTGTTTTATTTAATAAACACAGATTTGAATTTTTTTATCCAAAAACTATTTTTTTCTACACATACAAAAACAGATCTGATTTTTCTAAACCAAATTCAATTTTTTGTCACAACACAGATCTGAATTTTTAACAAAGAAGAGGATGTATTCACAAAGAGACTTATGTGATTTAGTTTTTCATGTGTGCAACATATCATTCATGTCATGCATAAAAAGGGTATATTGGTCATGAGAGTCTAGAAGACCAGACTCTGTTTGGCAGAATGGGTGCCTAACACCTTCCCATTCCGTAACCTAGCCTCCGAATTTAGTGTCTTTGGATAGGTAGACCTAGGCTTTATCTTTATTTTTATTTTGGGTAGATTGTAATTAGGACAAAAAGGCATGTAATTATTTGGTAGTTTGTAACTATGACCCAAAGCCATGTAATACTCAATTTATCAAACATGTATTCTTTTTTATTCAATCAATGAGAACAGAACAATCCAGTCATGTATTTTGTATTTATTTATTTTTATTTTTTATTTTATTTATTTTATTTTGTATAAAAAAAAAAGTGGCGACTCCACACCACTTATTCAAAAAGAGAGGTGCCCTAAAAAGTACTAAAATCTCTTTTTTGAGAACACCCGAATTTCCCGGTCTCTCACAGGGTGTAGTCAAAGTATCGCCATATGTGGTTACAATAGCTCCTTTATGTGGAAACTGAACCTTTTGGTATAGGGATGAAGGTACGGCCTCTGTGTCATGGATCCACGATCGCCCAAGGAGCATATTGAAGCATGATGCTATGTTCAGTACTTGAAACTCCACCTTCTTGATAATTGGCCCTATCGTGAGCTCTAATGTTACGGTTCCCAAGACCTCCTTTCTACTATTGTCATATGCCCTTACATGCTGATCAGTAGGTACAAAGTCTTCAATGCTTAAACCTAAGTAACTTGCAGTCTTTAAAGGACACACGTTTAAGGCGCTTCTGTCGTCTATTAAAACCATCGGTATCCTCTTCCCCTTGGCATCTACAGTAATGTGCAGCGGGTCGTTGTGGTGCTTCCCCTTCTTTGTTAGATCCTTGTCAGTGTAGGAAATAGTGAGTTCCCTATTTATGGACCTAATCATAGCATCCAGGTCTTGGGGAGTTGTGGTTGTAGGGACTTGGATTTGGTTGAGAAGGTCTACCAGGTTTTGATGGTGTTTGTATGAGGCCATGGGTAAACCCCATAGTGATATATTAGCTTGTGACTTTTGTAGTTGCTTGAGGACCTCATCCTCCTCAGTGGGTGTTTACTGGGTGGCCTTGTTCAAGGCTTCTATTGGGTTATCTATCTCCAAATGTGGGGGTTTGAAGTGTCTCCCCCCTTGTAATGTGGGCAATTTTTTTTTTTTTGAGTCATTAGGATTGGTATCTTAGGGTTTGAAGTGTCTCCCCCCATTTGTGGATGTTGGGTTACTTGACTGGGGTTCAAAGTGTCTCCCTTGTATGTGGATGCTTGATTTTTTGATTGGGGTTTGAAGTGTCTCCCCCCATTTATCGGTGCTAGGTTATTTATTTGGGGTTTGAAGTGTCTCCCCTCATTTGTGGGTGTTGGGTAATTTTCGGTTTCTGGTACATCTTCAATCCATATATCATATCCCGTAGTGGATGTCCTAACCATCAATTCTTCCTATGTCATCATAAAGCATTCGGGTAGGTCATAGATCAATTTGGATGGGTCCTTTTTACTTTCTTCTTCAGTCATCAGGCAATTAATCCTTACTCCTCTCTTGAAATTGTGGTTGGGTAAGGGGTTATAAGTGATGCTAGGCCTTGTAGGCGGTGCAATAACCTTGTTATCTATTAGGTTTTGAATTGCATGACGAAGGCCAAAACACTTGTCAATATCATGGTTAGGGCCTTGGTGGTAGGCAAACCTCTTATTCACATCAAATCTTGAAGGTAATGGGTTTGGAATTGGTATTGGGTCTAAGGGTTTCAATAACCCTTTTGCTTTTAGCTTGTCAAATACTTGGCTCATAGGCATATACAACTCATGAAATTCCCTCCTAGGCCTTGAGAATGGCCCTTGTGATACTGGCACGGGTGCAATAGGTGCAATCAGTTGATAAGGATCATTTTTATGGATATTAGAAACTTTAGTAGCCTTAGAATTAGATCCTAAATTCTTTTTAAACCTCGGTGGGTCATATTCTTTATAGTGCCATTATTTATTGCATCCTTAATTTGGGTCCCAACAGCAATCAAAGCTTTATAATTAGGAAAGTATTGGGAAAACAAGTACTTATGATATATAGGTAATAAATTCTTTACAACCATAGCTACTGTTCTTCTTCTCTTGGCCTATTCATCATCTATGCCACCTTGGACCTCCACTTAGTAATGAAGGTAGAGAAAGATTCTTTTGCTCTTGCTTCGTAGTCTTAAGATCTCTCCTTGTTATATCCACTTCTATGTTTTATTTGTATTGCTTGTGAAACTCACGGCAGATGTCCTCCCAACTCCTTGCTCTAGTGTCATCTAAGTTGAGGAACCATCTAAGAGCGGCTCCAATCAGAGTGTTTTGGAACATTTGAGCAAGTAGTTCTTCAGTCACACCTAGGGGCTACATGGCCCTCATATACATCTTCAAATGGGACTTTGGGCAACCGGTCCAGTCAAACTTGTCCAAGGTCAGCATCTTGAACTTAGGAGTTAGTCTCACATCAGGGAAAAGTGAGAGGGATTGGTAGTCCGTAAGGTCTTCCATCTTACGAGCTCTTTTAATCATCTCTTCCATTTTGTTCATTCTTTTGTTGATCTTCTTCTTACTCTCCATGGTTGGTGGATTATGGTCTGCCTTGTTCTCCTCTTGGTTACTTTTTAGACTCTGAAATTGTTGCACCATAAGGTTCATGTCTTCCCTCAATTGGATCTAACTAGCTACCATGGTGTTGAGTAGCTCTTAAGTGTTCATGGGTTCTTCGGGTTCGGATGTTCTCCCTCTTCTGCTATAGTGTTAGGAGCTTCAGCCTTCTTGTGGCTTGAACTGTCTTGTAGGTCGAATATGGGATTGTGATGTTGCTGCAGCGGAGTATCTTCTATACTTACATGCTTGAGTGTTAGCCTTAGGTTCTCTTTGCTACCTTCCTTCGGATCTTGACCAAATTCTCCCCTAATGAATGGCTTGGTTGGGTTAATCAGAGTCAGGTCCCCATCCACATCAATCAATCAAACAACAAACACACATAACATGCAATGCAATTTCAACATGGACCAGCCTAAGGGTAGGTTCTAAGCCATTATGTTCTAGGGTGGGTTTGTTGTTTCATTGTTTCCCATAGCTAGGATGTTACACCTCCCAACTTGTAATGTAATGAACATTGCGTTGGTCCAAATGGCATGGTCTGTCCTTTACAGTCAACAAGAAATGATCCAGTGACTTTAGGCTATGAGTTGGTGAGTTCGCCACTGGGTACCCGAATCTAATAAAGACCGGTGATCCATGGTTACTACCACCACATTGTTGTCGAAAGGGGTGTATACATATTTGTTGTTTTGATGGTAGACACTATGATAGTTAGGGAAAGCTCTTAACAAACAATACATACAACAAAATATCATACAATATCTCAACAAACATAAATAAACAAACAAACAACAATATCAAGCAAGACCATGCAAAAACAAGGGTACACATTTGGTCACTTAAGTCTAATACAAAGCTTAGCCCTTGACATCCCCAGTAGAGTTGCCACTGTGAGAGACCGGGAAATTAGGTTCTCTTAAAAAAGAGATTTGGGTGCTTTGAAGGGCACCTCTCTTTTTGGGTAAGTGGCGTGGAGTTGCCACTTATTTTTTATACAAAAAAAATAAATACAACTCTACATGACTGAATTGTTCCTTTATCATTGATTGAATAAAAAAGAATACATGTTTGATAAATTGAGTATTACATGGCTTTGGGTCTTAGTTACAAACTACCAAAGATACATGGCTTTTGTCCTAGTTACAAGCTACCCAAAAATAAAAGAAAGACAAGGCATAAATCTACCTATCCAAAGACACTAAATTCAGAGGCTAGGTTACAGAATGGGAAGGTGTTAGGCACCCATTCTGCCCAGACTAAGTCTAGTCTTCTAGACTCTCATGACCAATGTACCCCTTTATGCATGATATGAATGATATGTTGCACACATGAAACACTTAACTAAACTAAGTCACATAAGCTTCTTTATGAATGTGTCCTCTTCTTTGTTAAAAATTCAGATATGTTTTTGTGATTAAAAAAAAATTGATTTGATTCGTAAAAAAATCAGATCTATTTTGGAATAGGTAAAAAAATTAGTTTTGGTGAAGAAAAATCAGATCTGTTTTTTGTTAAGTAAAACAAGGTCTTTTTGCTAAAAAATATCAGATCTATTTTGGAACAAAGTAAAAAATGGTTTTTGGTTTGTATGTAAAAAAAATCAGATCCGTTTTGTAACAAAAAGATCTATATTTGTAGAGAGCTTTAAAAAATCAGATATGTTTTTTATGTGAAATAAAAAAAAAAAAAAAAAAAAAATAGAAGAGAACTACACTCATGAAATAAACCTACGCTACTTGCATCAAAATCTGCTATGTTTAAAAAAAAATTCAGATCTACATCTAAAGAAGATATAGATCAGTTTTTAAATTAAAAAAATTTCAGATTTACATCTAAGGAAGATACAAATCAGTTTTTATTTTGAAAAATTCAGATTTGCATCTAATGAAGACGCAAATAAGTTTTTATTTTGAAAAATTTAGATTTGCATCTAATGAAGATGCAAATCAGTTTTTATGGTTTGAAAAATTCAGATTTGCATCTAATGAAGATGCAAATCAGTTTTAATTTTGAAAAATTCAGATTTGCATCTAATAAAGATGCAAATTAGTTTTAATTTCAAAAAAGGCGAAACCCACATTTTCGTCCCTATATTTTCAGGCGATTTCACTTTGGTCCCTAAATTTTATTTTCACCACTTTTAGTCCCTAAAATCAAAAAGGCGATCTCGTTTTTGTCCCTACCGTCATCTCATGAATGGAAATAGTCTACGTGGCAAACGGAGTGCATCGTTGGTACACTAAATGCTGACGTCAGCATTAAAATAATAATATAATATTTTATTTAGCATTTTAAAAGTGCCACGTCATCTTTTAAAAACAAAAAATTAATTTATGAATTTTAACTAAATGAAAAAAAAGGAAAAAACAGAAATAAAAACTAAAAATCATATAAATATAAAGATCAGATCCTTATCAACAAAAAAAATTAAACATGACTTGTTTCAAAAAAAAATTAAACACAACTAAATCCAATAACCCTACCCAGCCACATTATATTTTCCAATTTTGGTATATCTCTTTGTCGACTGGAACTTTTTCTCTCTAAGTTTTTGGGTTTTGGTTCGATCTGGGTTAGAGATAGAGAGAGGCTAAGATCTGTTTGATTTGGGTTAGAGAGATGCTAAGATCAATTGCTGGCGGCAGTATGGTTGGCGGCGGTGCGATGCAAGACCAGTGAAGGTAGAGCTTGAAAGCTTCGGTTCTTTTGGATCAATGAAATCGAGGTCTAGAAACCACCGTGGAGTGGTGGTGGGTGATGAAGCCCAGACATATTGGGTCAGGTTTTTGCTAGATCTATCCCCTTTTAACAGATAAAGATCTATCCCCTTTTTGTCTCTTTGATCTAAATGGAGATTCAGTCTCTCCCTCATGAGCACCGCCATGATAGCAACCACAACAACAAGGCCAAACCCAATGACATCTCAGATTCTCGCTCTCTTCGATCTACAGGGTAGGATTAGGTTTTTGCTATTTGGTTTCTATTTGGGTTTGCTTTATTGGGTCTGTTAATTTGGATGTAGGTGTGTAAGGTCTTTGTGTTTGTTGAAAGTCTGTGATTTGAATCTTTGAAGGTCTTTGTGTTTGTAATGAGCATGTGAAAGAATCGACTGAGTAATTGATGAATGAATTTTCTGGGTATTTGTTCTTGTCTGTTCTTTCTTTTTATTCCCCTTTTTTTCCTTTTTTTCATTTAGTTAAAATTCACAAATTAATTTTTTGTTTTT
This sequence comes from Quercus tomentella, assembly GCA_028535165.1. NCBI lineage: Eukaryota > Viridiplantae > Streptophyta > Magnoliopsida > Fagales > Fagaceae > Quercus > Quercus tomentella. Next base: position 63,894,872 of record JAPQVY010000156.1, read on the forward strand.
AAAAGATGACGTAGCATTTTTAAAATGCTAAATAAAATATTATATTAATATTTTAATGCTGACGTCAGCATTTAGTGTGCTAACGATGCACTCCGTTTGTCACGTAGACTATTTCCATTTGTGAGATGACGGTAGGGACAAAAACGAGATCGCTTTTTTTATTTTAGGGACTAAAAGTAGTGGAAAAAAAAGTTAGGGACCAAAGTGGGAATCGCCTGAAAATGTAGGGACAAAAATGTGGTTTTCGCCTTTAAAAAATTCAGATTTGCATCTAATGAAGATGCAAATCAGTTTTAATTTTGAAAAATTCAGATTTGCATTTAATGAAGATGCAAATCAGTTTTATGGTTTTGAGAAAGACATAATGATATGCAGATTTTTGAAACAAAAAAAGTAAATCATGACAACAAAGACATCAAGAACATGTTTCAACAAAAATATATTAACAGTACATAGGATGAGTATTTATAAATTAAACTGAAAGAATATTTACACATGCATCATCAAAGTAGAAGAAACAGAAGAAAAAAGGTAAAGAAGAAACCATCTCTTGCATGGACGTACTCTTCTTCTTGAGGGAATATTTTAGGGTTCAAAGAAATTTGTTCAATTATCTTTGAAACCTAAAATACCTTGCTCACAAAAAAGAAATTCTTAAGGCTAGAGCCTCCAGAATGTCTTTAATGTAAGAGAGAAAATAATAGAAAGGAGAGTTAGAAAGAGGGGAAATCCGAGAGCGTGAAAAAGTGTGCTGAATTTTGAGATGCAGCCTCTATTTATAGAGGTTGGGAGGTTCGAAAAAATAGCTAAATGATGAGAATACGAACTGGGACGCTTCCTTTAAAAAATCGAAAAGGATGAGTTTTATCTCAATCCAAGTGCCCTCGGGCTGGGGCTCGAGTTTGTGCCAGTCGGCACTCCAAAAATGTTGGGTGCCAGAACCGTTTTTGAGTTCTAGTCCATTTTGGATTCCTTTTTTGAGGTTTTTTGAGCCGAGACTTGTACTTAGACGCGTTTTTAATCCATATTCTAAAAATTAAACTCTTTTTTGGATAATTCAGGTCTTCTCAGTAACAATTATCTTGTAAATAATTACTCTAAAAGTCTTGATTATTCACTATTTTATTGTTATCCAATTATCCCCTTTATTCCCATGCAAGCAAACCTATTTTTGACACTAACTAACAACCAATCAAAAAATTATTAATTAATTTTAATTGTTTAGCCAATCAGAATTAATTTAAATTAATCATGCGTAACTATTCTACCTAAACATAATGCATGTTGACTGTGCAAACTTGATCATGCGATATCTTTCGATCCGACTGTCTGATTTGGAAATCGGGTATACCGTCGCAACTGTTAGAATCTCAAGATCATTTTTATAATATGCAATGAATGAATTAATGTATATAATGCAATCATGAATTTTGGGTACACAAATGGTCACTTTAGTCATCTTCCTTGATTAAATCGTGGGTGTAAAATCAAGTGTTTACACTATCAAATATCATTTCTTTGACATGACCTATGATCTAGAAAATTCCAACATTTAGCAGACACATCAAAGTGTCTTGTCTTATTTTATTACCATAAATGTGATACAATGCATGTCATTTAAATCTGAAGTTCAGCAGTAGTCACACCAAAGTGTCTCCAACAAGCTGTTCACGTACATTGATGACACAACCCCAATTCAAATACTGGAAACTGTAAACCAACACAATTCCAAAACTATGCTAATATTGCTATCACTATTGCACTTGGCCAAACCTATTCTAGTCCATGCCAAAATATTTCTTCATCCAAACAGTAAACTCATAAATCTTCTTTTGGTCAGGAAGAGAATTCGCAACACTCTCCTTCTGCATGCACCTCTTAGCCCATGCAATAATCTTGGGGCACTCAGCCTCTATGCTGAAATTGCCGAAGGTCTCATAGGTATAAAACCAACTGTAGAAAGTGATTAGAGCAATGTCAACAAAGCCAAATGTTTCACCCCCAAAGAAAGGCTTTTCACCAAGCTCTCCCTCTAATATCTTGAAAGTTTCAATGAATTCCTTCTTCGCTACCTCTTGCTCCTCTCCTTTGGTGGCCCATATCTTCCTTGCAGTGTCATACACCTGCATCTTGCACTCACATTGTATTAGCACTTTCGTAAAACAGGGATGTAGAATATGAATGGTTTGTATTGTCATTACCTCTGGAGCTCACAGTAGAACAAGAATGCCGAATATGGAAAAAGTTAACCTCCAAATTAAACCAATTTGGAGGAATTTTCCTAAAATTCGCTATGTATAGGTTGAAAAGATTGTTTTTTTTTTGAGAATGAGGTTGAAAAGATTGTTGACATGTATTTTTAGTTGCCTAATTTTTTAACAAGTTATGTGACTTGTTTAAATAATACATGATAGTCATAAAAAGTGCTAGATAGTGAATTAGATGAGATTCTTCTAACTTGGTTTGTAGGAAAATATTATCCATAGAATATTAGTTAATCTCGGTTGTTAGAATAGGTTTCAACTTTGAAGTTTTTTTATTTTTTTATTTATTTTTTATTTTTTATCTTCCCTTTATATATATTTTTTCTTGTTTGCTAATGAAAGATGGACTCAAATCATTAAAAAAATTTAATTTTAAAACCCTATTATAAAAATTATCTGATATATGTTGTGGTTATATCAAGTGGACATCCTCTCCAATTTTTTTAATTTTTTTCTTTTGCTTTTTCGGCTTATGTCATGTGGTGTAACATAAGTATAGTAAAATAACAATATTAGCCGCTCTAAATTGAACAATATTGCTAAGTTTAAAAAATATAACTCCAATTAAAATTGTTTTAAGGAATTCAAAGAAGTTTCACTATTTATTGTATATTGTTTAATAATTTATCCAAATATTTGTTTTTTAATAATAAATTTGGATCATACTCGTATTTTGCACTATATATTTGGCTCAATGTATTACAACTGTACGACATAATTTTGCCATTTGACTCAATAAAAATATATTAAAACCATTAGTATAGTCTATTTCAAGAATTTAAAAAAAAAAAAAAAATTTAGTAGAGGAGGGAAATTTGAATTCAAATTCACATAAAAAGAACTAGCTAAACAATACTGTATTATTGAGTTACAAGATTTTTAACAAACTTTTTTTACTAAATATAAGAGATTAAGTGAGCGTTTGGATTTGCGTTTGTGGATCCACATTCACGTTTTCTACCTTTTTTTTTTTTTTTTTTTTTTTTTTTTTTTTTCCAGTGCGTGAACAGTAAAATCACATGGATGCACTGTGTAGGAGACAAAATGCACTGTTCACTTACTGTTCATGCACTGTTCACGGGTCTTATGACACTATTCACATATTAAAAAATTATTTTGCTACAGTGTTTTCAGTTTTCAGTTTCAGCAAAAATAAGTTGTATCTAAACGGACCCTAAGTGTCCGTTTGGCAAAGATTATTTTTGTTAACTTATTTTACTATTCAGCTTATTTTTAGTACTATTCATGGGTTTCATTATATTATTTCAGCTAACTTTTACCTTTACAATAAAAAGTTTTTAGTTTCAACAAAATAAGTAGATCGGATCCTAAATATCTTGATTAAAACTCAATTATGCAAAGTTTTAAAAAAAATTTAAAATGTTTTTATTATTTATTTTATAATATAATCTTGGATATTTTTAAATACAAACTTTGTCTTACACAATGTCCATTAGTTATGTAACTTAAATTACTTTTTATTATTTATGGTAAATTCTAGATACTTGAAGTTTGGGTTAATACCAACTAGGTCCAAAATTTCTTAGAACTAATCATCCTAGTCCCTAAGGACCAAATTGGTTAATTTTGAAAATTTTTGGATCTAATTGGTATTAGCTCAAACCTCATGTAGTTCTCTGAAATTTATCCTATTATTTAACTTTACTGATATTATTAAAATATTTTAGTTTATATACTATTGTTAGCGAAATCGCATCAATATTATACTAATAAAGATGATAAAGTTTCGAAAAAAAAAAAAAAAAAGATGATAAAGTTTGGTCCAAAAATATGTTGGACTCATCAATTCCAATGGAAACTTTCACATGTCTTCTGACATCACAAGACCCATAAACTATTCAATTCTAATAAATAAACTTATCATTAATTAGAGCATTAACATGAATATTTTAGGTAATAGTAGGTAATTGTTATTTTATCTATATATATATATATATATATATTCAATTCTAATAAATAAACTTATCATTAGAGCATTAACATGAATATTTTAGGTAATAGTAGGTAACCACTGCGTACTCTTGATGTGGTGGTCACTCCACAAGTATAAATGCTTGTGGGGTATGGGGGTAAGGGCGGGGATTTAAGTCTCCAGGAAGAAGTTTCACATATATATACACTTAGATTAGATTAGAGGAAAATTTTTATCTTGTATTAAAAGGAAAAAGAAAAATGTAAAAGTAGGTAATTCTAATAAATAAACTTTTCATTTGAGCATTAATATGAATATTTTAGGTAATAGTAGGTAATAATAAATAAACTTATCATTAGAGCATTTAGAGCATTAACATGAATATCTTAGGTAATAGTAGGTAATAATAAATAAACTTATCATTAAAGCATTAACATGAATATTTTAGGTAATAGTAGGTAATTCTAATAAATAAACTTTTCATTAGAGTATTAATATGAATATTTTAGGTAATAGTAGGTACTAATAAATAAACTTATCATTAGAGCATTAACATGAATATTTTAGGTAATAGTAGGTAATTGTTATTTTATATATATATATTTATATATATAGAGAGAAATGATATGTCCACAACATTTTTATAACAAATCTTAAGTGGCAGATTATTACTGGTTGTAATTGTTGGGGTAAAAATGTAATCTTAGTCTTAGGTTCAAATTTCAATCGATAACAACTAACTCCCTGTGATTTGTTGTGAAAATATTGTAACAATATTGTGGACTTAGTATCTCTCGTGTATATATATATATATATAATAACAATTTCATCAAAAAAAAAAAAAAAATATATATATATATATATATACATATAAAATAACATTTGTGGGAAATTTTTTCTCAGTGAAAAAGAACAGAAAAGAACAAAGAACAGAACAAAAAAAAGAAAGAAATTGCATATAGCCTACACTATAGGTAAGGTAAACGGACCTTCTGCTCAATAAAATCAGCCCAGAATCTGGAACGAGCTTTGTGGTAAGGATCAGAGGGCAAAAATGGATTCTTGTCTTTCCACACCTCGTCAATGTACTGAACGATGACCAGAGACTCACATACTGGTTTGCCATTGTGGATGAGAACTGGGATCTTCTTGTGAATGGGGTTCATCTTCAGAAGCAGAGGGCTCTTGTTCCTCAAGTCCTCCTCCTTGTACTCATACTTGATACCCTTCTCAGCCAGCGCAACCCTCACCCTCATTCCAAACATGCTTGGCCAGAAATCCAGTAGAACTACCTCGTGCGCCATTGTCAGAAAGACTGAAGCTAGCTAATGGGGGAATAGATAAGTGGAATAATGAATCAAATGGTGTGATTATGTGTGTCTATATATATATATATATATAATAGTGGAGTTTCGTTGTAGGCAGTCAGACGATCCTTCCCCAACACCTGCAATATATTAATTATTGAAAATCACCTAAATAAAGGGAAAAATATATTTAAAAAGGAAAAAAAGAAAGAAAGTGGAAGACTTCTCTTTTGTCCTATTTGAGACCAGCGTTAATAAGATCATAATTCATAAGATGGTAAGAGAAAAAGAGACCGTTTCTTTAAGATTATATATAAAATAGGATTTTGAGCTTTGAGCATATAATATATCTTACATTATAATTACTCTTTATCATGGTACTAATGTACCAATTGATTTTCTCTATCATGATATTAATGTACCAATTGATTTTTGGTTTAGGTAAAGTTTGAACCACAAATTTCTTATTCTACAATAAAATGCTTTATTTTTTTATGAATAAAAAAATAGGTAGGGGGCGACTTGAGTTGGCGTTTTCTACCTGAACGTAATTATAGTGACACTCTATCTGTTAGGCTCGGGCCTACATGAATAAAGGATCCGAATGTGACTAAATGAACTAACTAGAACTCACACCTAACCTATTATTTTTGGTGACATAGTAAGTTACATCAGAATATTTAGCATGGTGACATGACAAATATGGTACCACATAACATTAGTTATCTCATATGACCTAAGTTAAATTAAAATTTTCTATTTATTATAAAATTATAGGATTGACATTTTTCTATTTTTTTGAGAAGAATAGGAATATCAATTGAAGTAAGATAATTGAGATAATATACAGAATCTTTAAGACGGCATTTGGTTAGCATGAAGTGACATTGCGTTGTAATGTTAGATTAATGCAATCTTAGATTCATTGAATCACATTATTGTAATGTAACATTACCATTTTTGGTTCATTAATTACATTCCATCACGTTACAAAAATGTAACTAATGAATTTATACAAATATCCATGTGAAATAACTAAAAAAATTTTATTTATTAATAAAAATTCTACTAAATATCCACAAAAAAAAAAAAAAAATACTTCACTTTCTTCCACTTTCTTGCCAACCAAATTAACAACACTTTCTCACCAACCAACCAATTAGAAAATAATCACAAAACAAATAAAAAAACACTATTTCAATTTCCCACACTTTCTCACCAACCAAACATCATAGATCCACCAAAAAGAAAAAACAAATCACAGCATTGCTATCCAAAAATAATCTTGAAGCTTCTCTGGAGAAATTTCACGTCAACCTCGTGCTTTCTTTTAGTTTGAAAATCTAGAGAGGAAGCGGCAACTTCATCAGAGGACAATCTTGATGGAGTTGTCAATTCCGGTGTTTTAGTGGCAACTTCAATTAGGTTTTGTGATGGATGACTTGAGTTGTGACTTGTGGTGGTGGTGGTGGTGGTGGTGATTGGGTTTATTTGAGAGAGACGGTGAAAAGAAGAAGAGAGGAAGAAGAAAGAAAGAGAGAGATCAAACAATAGGCAATTAATTAAATATTAGGATATAAAGCTACAGTAAACGGTTACTGTAGCAAAAATGTAAATTTACAGTGTTTTAGATGGACTGATGTGATGTGTTTTTGAGAAAAATGCATGCTAATGTTGTATATTATCCTTTTAAATATTGCAATTGATAATGATTTAGTGAATAGATAGACCAAATTATCACTCAATTGTATATGGTTGATATCAATATCAATACTTTCCTAAAGCTCATGTGCATATAAAAGAATTTTGATGAAATTAGATTGGTTTTGTTACCTTTGGGATTTGATATTGTTGATACCCATTTTTGAGACACATATTCTACAAAAATGATCAACAGAGCCCAACTTCTTTATGGGCCCAATTCATGTATTATATTGTTTTTACTCTTTTAAGCATGGCCCAAGCCCATGCTACATATTTGGGGAAATTGAAGGAGTGCGGTTTGGAGGGTATGGGTCAGTTCCTTTCTAACATTTTGCATGAGCCCAGCCCATGCGTGCTACCAAGTGGACAAGGGACACTGGTAGCACCTCTGGCTCATGGAGGAGGTCTTGTACCTGAAATTTCCACCTTAAAAGAACCTTTATGCTCTGATTGACTACGGCCTAACTTTTTTGCTCTACCATTTTTTGGCCTAAAACATATAGCTTACCCTAAGTGGCTAACCTTGTCTGTTGCAACAACCAAATGCAGACTTGAAGGGCCTACCATGTCTAAGAAACATCAGCCTATGAATTTATGCTAGTCCATTTCCCAAATTATGCAAAAAGCAAACCAACTCTCTTACCCAATTAAAGCAAATCTGACCATAACCTCTTTGATTGAGACCTTGGGGTTCAAAGCCTCTTCTATTGACCAAAAACCAATCACTTAAAACACCTCAAACTCAATACAAAAGGCCCCAATCTGATTCAAAATGAACCAACTACGTTTTCCCCCACAGAGCTAAAACTTAAGACAAAAAGCCTATTCAGCCAGCAAACATTCTCACAATTCTGAAGTTTAGGAGTGGAAATATGGGTACAGGGGAACCTTCCCTGTCTTCCTCATAACTTCTCTCAATTTCCTCTTTTCGCTAATTGTGGGTCAAAGTTTCGGACCTGTGTACTTTTTCTGCATTTTCTTGTATTTTGGTTATGGCATTTTGATTTCTCTCTTGTTAAAGCACCATTAGCCTTTTGTTCATTATACATTTGAAATTTTTGGCTTGATTCTCCACAAATAATCACTTCTAAAGAATCCAAGGGGAAATTTGGGCTAATCAAGCATTTTTGGCCCTTGTAGCAAAACGACCTTGACATTTTAGTGACTCCACTAGGGAGTCAAGTAGCTGAAACAAGAGAAATGGTTCCTCCAAAGATGCAACCAGCAAAGAGATGGTGTTTCTCACCTCAACTTGCTGTTCCCAAGAGAAATCGTATGATGCTTTGCTGTGCAAGAAGAGCATTGTGAAATTGAATTGGAAAAAAAAAAAAAGTGTCTATCCTTAGCTCATTGAGCTACTGGAGATGCTTCAAAGCATGTGACAAAATCGTTCCAACTTATGGAAGCCATCCAAGAAGTAAAGGATGGAGGGAGAATCAACTTTCTTATTCAAGGGAAAAATTTTCTTCCACTTATCTATATTATTTTTTAGTAATCATTCTTATGGATGAATTATCCTACATCTCTTGATTTATATAATATTTGTAAACAGTTTTGTTATAGCTTGAAAATGCAAAAATGGTGAGTCGTAAGTCTGACCTCGAAAGGAAGGAAGGCTCCAGCCAATAATCAACAAAGAGGAGTTCTAAACATCAATTTCAACCCAAGAAATGACAAAATGTATTTTCAGTGACAAAAATATTCATCACTAAAAGTCCAGTTTTTTGTCGCCAAGGACCTTTAGCGATGAAATCTACTAATTAGCGACAAAACACATTTCGTCGCTGAAACCCCGTCGCTAAAAGTCTTGGCGACAAAAAATTTCATCACTAAAAGTCCGATTTGTTTAGAAAAAAAAAAAACTTTTAGCGACGAAAACGTTTCATCGCTAAATGTTTTCCTCGCTAAAAACACTATTTAGTGACGAAAATATTTCGTTGCCAAAAACACTTTAGTTTATTACATCATATTTAGTGACGAACAATTTCGTCACTAAAACTATTTTTGGGTACATATATTGATGACAAAGTTCGTCACTAAAACTATTTTTAACAAAATCTAGACACATATAGCGATGAAAATTTTCGTCACTAAAACTATTTCTTACAAAATTCTACTACATTTAGCGATGAAATATTTCATCACTAAAAATTTTTTTTGTTGCTATATTTGGTGATGGAAAAATTCCTCACTAGTGGGTTTCAGTTAGCTAAACTGGTAAAATCTCTGATGGTTGAATAAGAGATTTGGGGTTCAGTCCCTGCTTACACCAAAAACTGATTGGTGTCTTGGTCTGATGATAAAGAGCTATCATCAGGAGCGGACGCCATAGGTTGAAACTCTCTCTCAAAAAAAAAAAAAAAAAAGAAGAAAAATTCGTCACTAAAACTTATTTTCTGTTTTTATTTTTTTCATGGCTTTGATGTTAACCTGTAACCTGTCATTACATTATTAAAACCTCACATTTCAATAACACATTTATTTCAACAACACATTTATAAAAAAACGATTCATACATTCCACAAGTAAAAAATAAAACAAGTATCCAATTCAAACTCCTTCCGTGCAATAATTGTTTGCAATACATACAATAACACAAGATGTTTTATAACAATACAAAAAGTGTAGCATAATATAATTAGAACTAACAGAAGATGTCCTCAAATGTCTTCAAGTAATGCCAAAAGTAAATGCCCTAAAAGCCATCGATAAGAAATCTGCACAAATATAAAAACAATACTACATTAAAATTGTAAAGTAAAAATATTAACTATGTTATAAGAAACATGTCTAACAATGTATTAAGAGTAGCCATGCCAATGAATTAAAATCACAACTCCTAATGTAAAATTGTAGAAAGCAAATATAGATTTTCAAGTGTAATATAATACAATTAGTTTCAAATAATGCTTTAAAAAAGTAGTCACACCATGTAGTGTGGGTCAATTGCTAAAATAAAGTACTAACCAATAAGTGTTTTAACTTGAAAATGAACCAATCCCCATAGGTAAGAGCGTCATTATAACCCTTGCTTCTCAAAAAGTTAAGAATATTCCTTTAGACAACTCATGCATAATGTATTCTATCATCTAAGTCTATAAGCTACTTAGATAAAGTTCTATCTCATTCATGAATGCTCAAGTCTATATTAGTACTTAAACAAAGATACATTGCATAATCAAACACTCCAAATATTAATTTATACCATCTTATAACACCATGCAAGCCACCTGCTTGCTCCAACACAACAACCCACCACAATACCATCAACATCACAATATAAAACGTTTACAACTATTGAAAAAACGTTAATATAATCATACAAAAGTAACTCAACAACTCCATCCACAATTCCAAGAAATAAGAAATACTCCCAATATAATATTGAACCACCTTATATCACCATGCAAGCCACTCACTTTCTCCAACACAACAACCCACCATAATACCAATCATCAACATCACAATATAAAATGAAAGTTTAAATAGTGTAAAAACACCCTTGAACGTTTAGACCCCCAATTTACAAATTAACCAATTCAAGCTTTATGTCAAACAACTAGTGTGCGGAAAATGAACATAAGCTATAATGTAGAATTGGAAAAACTATCTAAGCCAAATTAAAATCACATCCACAGCAGAAAATAAAAGGCAAAGATTAAGGGAAGAGAGATGCAAACACAAGGACAACACACGATGTGTTATCGAAGAGGAAACCGAAGCCCTCGGCGTAAAACCTCTCCGCCGCCCTCCAAGCGGTCAATAATCCACTAGAAAATGTAGTTGGGATACATGAACAGCAATAGACCCTCCAAGCCTAATCTACCCAATGTACCTAAGCCCTCCAAGCTTCTTGCTCCAACGAGGTTGCGCCGAACCTTTTTCTTTTCTAGCTTACCGGATTCCGCTATAATCCATAGCATCCGCCATCCTTGGCATCTTCCAATGCTTCCCAAAGCTCCAAAAACACTCAACACTCTAAATGGGTGTGGGTAGTGTTTGGATAGAAATCTCCTCTCAATAGGTATGACAATGAGAGAGGGAATGAGAAGAGACTACAAAGATTTCTCTCTAAGAATGAGTAGCTCTCTCTAATTGGGTGGGTGTTTTGAAGAAACCTCTCTTAGGGTTTTTCTTTTTGAATAGCCACACATATTTTGTGAGAATGAGGGGTATTTCTACTGGTGTGAGAATGGAATGCGAAGAGTCAGTTTTTCCAAAACAGGGCTGACTGGCGACTTGACCTCGCGACTTAACTGAGTTGCGAGTTCAAGCCGCGAGATAACTAAGTGGCCAGTCTGGATTTTTGTCCTGTAGTGCTCCAGCTGGCATGACTGTTCATCTCCCCTGCATGCTCTGCGCGTGTGCAACTTTTGGCGGCTTGCAAGCCGTGAGCCTCCAGCGAGATCGAGCCGCGAGTCCCTGCTTCATTGCACAGTCTTGAGCATTTCTTCACACTTTCTCACACACTACCCTTATATGATTCCCACCTAAATACATGGTTTCTAAGTGCTGTATTACAAGCAAATTTGTCACGGAATAAAGCCAACACATGGTTGATTAAATTCAACCTTACATAAAACATTTACAAGTATTGAAAAAAACGTTAATATAATCATACTAAAGTAACTCAACAACTCCATCCACAATTCCAAGAAATAAGAAACACTCCCAATATAATATTGAACCACCTTATATCACCATGTAAGCTACTTGCTTGCTCCAACACAACAACCCATCACAATAGCAATTTTCAACAAAACTATATATAATGTTTACAAGTATTGAAAACAATTAAATAATATCCATCACTTATAATTCAACAATATCCATTCACAATTCCCAAAAAAATAAAAAACACTCCCAATATAAATTTAAACCATCTTATAACTCCATGCAAGCCACCTGCTTGCTCCAACACAACAACCCACCACAAAACAATAATCAACATCTCAATATATAATGCTACAAGTATTGAAAACAATTAAATAATATCCATCACATATGATTCAACAATATCCATTCACAATTCCCAAAAAAAATTAAAAAAACACTTCCAATATGAATTTAAACCACCTTATAACTCTATGCAAGCCACCCGCTTGCTCTAACACAACAACTCACCACAAAAACAATAATCAACATCACAATATATAATGCTACAAGTATTGAATACAATTAAATAATATACATCACATATGATTCAACAATATCCATTCATAATTCCCAAAAAAATAAAAAACACTTCCAATATGAATTTAAACCACCTTATAACTCCATGCAAGCCACCCGTTTGTTCCAACACAACAACCCACCATAAAAACAATAATCAGCATCTCGATATATAATGCTACAAGTATTGAAAACAATTAAATAATATCCATCACATATGATTCAACAATATCCATTCACAATTCCCAAAAAAATTAAAAAAAACACTCATAATATGACCACCTTATGACTCTATGCAAGCCACCCGCTTGCTTTAACACAACAACTCACCACAAAAACAATAATCAACATCACAATATATAATGCTACAAGTATTGAAAACAATTAAATAATTTACATCACATATGATTCAACAATAATCATTCACAATTCCCAAAAAAATAAAAAACACTCCCAATATGAATTTAAACCACCTTATAACTCCATGCAAGCCACCCGCTTGCTCTAACACAACAACCCACCACAAAACCAATTATCAACATCACAATATATAATGCTTTCAGGTATTAAAAACAATTAAATAATATCCATCACATATAAATCAACAATATCCATTCGCAATTCAAAAAATAAAAAAAATAAAACACTCCTAATATGAATTTAAATCACCTTATAACTCTATGCAAGTCACCCGCTTGCTCCAACACAACGACCCACCACAATACCAATTATCAACATCACAATATATAATGCTTACAAGTATTAAAAACAATTAAATAATATCCATCACATATAAATTAACAATATCCATTCACAATTCAAAAAAAAAAAAAAAAAACACTCCCAATATGAATTTAAACCACCTTATAACTCCATGCAAGCCACTTGCTTGCTCCAACACAACAACCCACCACAAAAACAATAATTAACATCACGATATATAATACTTACAAGTATTAAAAACAATTAAATAGTATCCATCACATATAAATCAACAAATGATAACAAATCTTAAAATTATAATGCTCAATACCTGACCAAGAACAGTTAGAAACAAAGAATCCCCAAGAGAAAACTACTCTTTATCATCATCCAAACCTGACAAAACCAACAATAGAGAACTTAAATTCACAAAATTTAACAGATGCACTCTAAAATCACACAAAAACCAATTACAAGTAACTAATAGAAAACTCATTACAAGAAACTAACAGAAATCCCATTACAAGAAACTAAATACTATAAATTCATACTTACGCTTACAAATCTTAAAATTACTCAAAAACCATATCATTTATACAAATCCAAACCAAATTTTACAAAAAAATAAAATAAAAAAATAAAAAACACTTACATAGTTCAAATCAGTGGAAGGAAAAGGTAAGGGAAAGGGGGAGATAGAGGGAAGGAAGAGGGGAGGTAGTAGAGGAAAAAGGGGGAGGGAAAGGGGAAAGAAGGGAGGGGAAGGGCGAAGGAGAGAGGGAGGGATGAAGGAGAGAGGGTCGGAGGCGGGCTGGTTGGCGGCAGGCTGGGTTAGCGGCGGGCTGGTGACGGCGAGCTAGTTGGGTTGTGGGTTGGGTGAGGGAGAGAGTGAGGGAAAGAGAGCTGGGTTTTGTGGGAAGTGAAAAAAGAAGAAGAAAAGAGAGCTGTGGGTTTTGTGGGAAGTGAAAAAAAGAAGAAAAGAGAGCTAATATATGTATACAGCATTTAGTGACGACTTGAATTTCGTCACTATTGGCTACTTGTAGCAACGAAATCAGATTCGCCGATAACGTTACCACTAATTCATATTTTCCTTTCAGCAACGACTTATTTTCATCTCTATTTCTCACATTCAGCGACAAAATGGGTTTCTTCATTGATATTGTGACCAGTAACACCTTTAGCGACGAAAGCTTTTGTCGCAAAAAACTTAAACTTTTAGCGACGAACAAATTTTTCGTTGTAGATGAATTTAGTTTCATGTCTACAATTTCGTTTGGCGCTCTTAATTCAGCACAATATTTTCCTTTCAGCGACGACTTATTTTCGTTGCTATTTCTCACATTTAGGCTGTGTTTGTTTTGGGTGAAAATCACTTCCGGAAATGCTTTTCCGTAAATGCGGGTGTTTGGTTGCGCATGGAAAATAAATTTTCCGGAAATGCTTTTCAGTTGATCGTGTGTTGGGGTGTAAAATGATTTCCGTTTTTATTTTACCTTCAAATATCATTTTTCGGAAAACAGGGAGAGAGCTGAGTGAGAGTGAGATCGCGCCCGCGTGCAGAGAGAGAGAGAGAGAGAGAGAGAGAGAGAGAGAGAGAGAGAGAGAGAGAGAGAGAGAGAGAGAGAGAGAGAGAGAGAGAGAGAGAGAGAGGAAGAAGAGACCGAACCCAGAAACCTACTCCGACGAACCTAGAAAACCCAAGACTGAGCTCGTTCGTCGAGCAATGCCAAACCCATTCGTCAAACCCAGAAAACCCATTCATCAAACCCAGAAAATCCATTCGATCGCACCATCTCAGACCCTCATCGTGCCGATCGCACCATCTCAGACCCTCATCGCGTTGATCGCACCACTGGCGAGATCGTCGCACCCTAGCACCGATCCACATAAAACCGATCGTTCTCGTCGCACCCCAAAACCGATCGTCCTCGACCTAGATTCGTCGTCCCCGACCCAGCTTCGTCGTCCCCGACCCAGATTCGTTGTCCCCGACCTAGCTTCGTTGTCCCCATTCATCGAACCTAGTCGCCTCTCTCTCTCTCTCTCTCTCAATTTGATTGGATTTGATAATTTTTTTTTTGTTGGGATTTGTTTCTTTTGTGTTTATTTACTGAGAAATGATATTAATATTTGTTTGGAAGCTGAGAAAATGTGAGAAACATGATAAAAATGGGTTTTCTAGAGCATTTTCAAGAATACAACCAAACACCAGAAAATATTTTCCAAAATATTTTTTGGAATGCAACCAAACACTTGAAAATATTTTCCTTTCCCGAAAATAGCATTTTCGAAAAATAAATATTTTCTGGAAAATATTTTACGAGAACCAAACACAGCCTTAGTGACGAAATGGGTTTCGTCACTGATAGTGTGACCAGTAACACCTTTAGCGACGAAAGCTTTTGTCGCAAAAAACTTAAACTTTTAGTGACGAACAAATTCGTCACTGTAGATGAATTTAGTTTCGTGCCTACAATTTCGTTTGGCGCCCTTAATTTAGCACAATATATAGCGATGAAATCTAATTTTTGTCGCTAACAGTTACTAATTTTTTTTATAAATAGTGACGAAATATAAATTTAGTCACTATATGGTGCTTTTTTGTGACAAAAAAAAATTTTTGTCACTAAAATTACATTTTGTTGTAGTGATAGCAGCTAGAAGCTCATCCTCAACATCTCCTCAACATATGTCTCTTTTATTGCTGAGTTGTATTGTTGCCGGGTTAGCGCCGAGCGTATGGAGGCTATCGCGAGTGATTGACTGATTTTGAGACGAGTATAGTTGACGCTGTGTGCAACCCTTCACAGTTGAATATTTTTTGCATCATCGCTAAATAAAGTCTTCACCAAATTTGTAAAGGCCACAGCTAAGCCCACCGTAAGTCGCTAGATATTCCACACACCAAGTCTTCAAGTAGCGACATCTCATAAACCAAGTCTTGAAGTCATATGAGCGATATGCTATTGTCAAAGCACACTTAAGCTAAGACTCTCAAGCTTTCTCTTTGCTAATTCATCTTTTTTATATATCGCTTAAACCATTTCAATCTTTCAAATTTTTAATCAAAATATTTTCTGTAGGTTGTTTGTGCTAATGCTTAGACATGACTATTGTTTACTAATATAAAAGATAATTACACTAGGGGACAAAACAGAAACCTTCTTGGAGCATTCGACAAAAAAGGAAAGTCAGACTCGATTCCCTCTCACCAAAGCCGTGATACGCTTATGCGCTCTAAGTCATGACAAGCTCATATATCCAAAATCATGGTCGATCCGCACACGCCAAGCCATGGCATGTTCATATATCTCAAGTCGTGACAAGTGCATGTATTCCAAGCCATGCCAACACCTTAATCGTTTTTGAATTCAAGATTATGCTTAGAGAGGGAAGTGTCAATGTCGCCATCTTCAAGAAAATTGCTCTTAGCATGCAACTTTGAAGAATGCTTTGCTAGAGCTCGCTTTAAACATTGATGTCAAACAACCAAAAATCACACACTAGTTGCTGGAAATCCTCAAATCCATTCCAAATATTTTCAAATGGAATCTTAGTATAATGTGGAATCTTGTAATAAGTGAGACAGAGGCTAACAACAGAAATTGTTGTGTTAGGGATGCAACAACCCTATACTGATGTCTCAAGTGCTTAGCCCATCATTGTCCTAAAGTTAGAAGCCAAGCGTGGGAGAACGAGGCTAATCAAAGCGTAGGAGAAAAACCATTGTGCTAGGAATGAAACAACCCTATATCAACATCTTCGATGGTCAGCCTATCATTGTCCCTGAAAGCTCAGATTTGTGCTAAAACACAAGAGCTTGTTCAGACTCCCAATTAAAAATACTGGCTAGATTACTTTTACTCTAACTTAGACTAAGTATGGAATAAGAGTAAATAAGCGTAATGAACCAATAACACTACCCTAAGCCATATTCATCCATCATCAACAATAAAATGAAAGCTTTAAGAGTAGGGAAGAGAGATGCAAACACAAGATAACACCGAGATGTGTTCTCGAAGAGGAAACCGAAGAACTCAGCGAAAAACCTCTCTGTGACCCTCCAAGTCAAAATCGACCTATTAGAGAATAAAGTTGGAGTACACGAATAACAAAAAACCCTCCAAGCCTAGTCTACCCCATGTATTTGAGCCCTTCAAGCTCTTGCTACCAACAGATTTCTCGGAGTCTTGTCTGCTCTAGCTTTCTAGATCCCGTAATTCAGACTGATTGCATCCTACAATGAATGGCTTCTTAAAATGCTTCCTAGTAGCACCAAAATCTCACTTTACACTCAGAATGGGTGTGGTAAGTTTTGGGCTAGTAACCTCTCAAAGATCTAGATATGAAGAGGTAGGAGTTGAGGAAAACCACAAGAAAATGTGTAGATGATTGTGGGTATAACAATTTCTAACTCTCAAATGTATTTTCTAGGGTTTTCTCTCTAAAAAGCACTCCTTGTAATTTGTGGGTAATGAGGGTATATATAGTGTGGGTAAAGACTTAGTAAAGTAAACACAACTTTTCGCCAAACATAGACTTTTGTGGGTCCTTCGCGGGTTGGCCCTTCTTGCAAGACAGTCACGAAAACGACAGCCTGACACAACTCTTGATCTTCCAATCCTGTGCTCCACACATGACCTTTTCGCAGGTTGCTTTTCGCAAGTTACTTGCGAGCCAATCATGAAATTCACTGATTCAATTTTTGAAGCTTGATTCTTCACCGATCTCTCACACTCATCCCTTACAGATAAACCCATATACATACAGGGAAAATGATTGAAAAAATTACAATAAAATTTGGCACAGAATTAAAGCCAACACAATATAGTTGGAAATCACAACTTTACAATCCCAAAATTAAAAGCCAAGTTAGCGAAGTATGGAGTTGTTGTCTGCGGCACAACATATTTTGGTCAAAGGAGAATCATATTTTGCCTTCCATATAACAGATTAGGGGACCCCTTTTTGGTACTCATCTTGGAGGAATATGGAGAGTACTAAGCAAGGAATAAATCCCACCAACAACTCGTGGTGATGGGATACCATTGGTTTGACATAACCAAATTCACTGAAGTCGCCACACTTCCAAGTGCACTCCAAGCTTATATGCACACACCCTATAAACCTTCAAGATGTGAGCACTCCAAAGCCTTTTATACATGGGGGCTTGATCTCATTGGGCCTATCCATCCATTCTTGAACAAGTACATTTGGGTTTTTGTCACCACTAAGTAATTCATTGAGTGGGTAGAAATAATTCGACTCAAGAAAAGCAATGGGAGTGGCCATAGCCAACTCCGTCGTGGAGCATATCATTCTTCACTTTGGCACTTCACATGAGATCCTAAGGGACAACAATATATCTTGTTCATACCAATTTTTGGAGGCAAACCCCATGAAACATTTGAAAACCAACGAACTATCATATTATCCAAGCATGGTGAGACCCTTACATGAGAAGGTGAAATGTTTTCAATAAGGTAGGGAAATCTAATGCATTCTCTCAATTGTAAAACTTGCGAAGCGGCAAGAAAGCCTATAAATTACTCTCATGGCAAAACCTCTACATGCGAGGGTGAAAACACTCTCAATAAGGTAACGAAAGCCAAATATATACTCTCTCAATGGTAAGCCCTATCAAATTATTAGGAAGCCAATAATACATTTTATTATGGCGATACCCCTACTTACGAGGGCGCAACTAGCTCTCAACAAGGTAGGAAAGCCAATAAATCCTCGAAGGTAAACCCTATCAAATGATTAGGAAGCTGACAAGATGTCATATCATTCATATGTGGCAAGACCCCCACTTGTGAGGGTACAACGACCTCAAAAAGGTGGGGAAAGCCAACATTTTCTTAACGGCAAGCCTTACGAAATAGTAAGGAAGTCAACATAATATCTTATAATTCAAGCGTGATGATCCACTACATGTGGAGACATAACCATCCCTTAAGAATATGGGAAAGTCGACGCAACAAATCACCACCTCATTGCCATGTGGTAATTTGCTATATGAGAGGATAAAACCCTTCCTTAAGAAATTAGCAAGCCTATGCATTGTATGTTAGAATGCGATCGTCCTATGAAACGGTGACAAACAAATGCACCATGAGGTGCAATGTGCGAAAACGCAGCCCATATGTAGGGGCTTCTTGAAACTAATGAAATAGCAACCTAATACATGTCAAGAATAAGTCAACTATCAAACGGTGAGCCAAGTTTCATCATACATGAGCTGCTGTTTATGAAACCAAATCTGCTTGTCAATAGAGTGCTGAAAATTGTGCACAGAGAACGAGACATGCGCTTAGCTAAACCCTATTCACAAAAGGCATGACAACCAAGCAACAAGACCCCTAACTTGCCTTAGCAAAGGCAAAGTCATATTCACAACATATCCAATCAAGCATGAGTCATTCTTAAGAGACTAAGTGCATGTGTACAATCTATCAAATCTATGCTACTCAACCATAAGGTGTGCATGACCTTTCCAAGCAAGCTTTTCTCAACATACTCAAATGGTCACGGTTGTACAAGAGTTTTTTTTGCAACAGAAACATGCTCATAGCCTATCAAAGAAAGGTACAAACTCATTCTTAAGGTACAAAATACAAACTATTCACATCCTTAAGGTACAAATCATTCTTTTCATTCCAAAATTCAAAATTACATGATAAGACATCAAATATGTGTTTCTTTGTACAAAATACAAATTGTATCTACTAACTATGATAACACAAGCTCAAAGTTTCAACAAATACCAGTACATAGGAGTTGCTCTATACAAATAAGCACAAAAGTGAAATACAAGAGAATATGTTTCCAAGGAAGCAGCCCTTATTACACATTACAACCAGCTCGGGTTCCCAAGATTTCAGAAAATTCAAGAAACAAAAGAAAATAAAAAGAAAGGGGGACTCAAAGAAGATCAAGTCTTTCAAAAATATCCAAAGCTATTGCATTTGAAACACTTGCAATTGATCTCTTTGTGAAATTTACGGCTAAAGTTTCCACCTCTTCACAAAATTCCTATTGCCAAGAGATGCAAGTTGAATTTCCAAGCCCCACTTGAACCATGTATCGACAATGCAATAGAGGTAGTAGAGAAGAAACTCTACAATCGGCCAATCCTCAATCAAGTTCTTGGCGACACTCTTTCATTTGAATAGTCGCTCCTCGGCCAAAGGAACAAACCAAGTCATATGCATTTTCCTTACCACAATCGCCCTCTAGTCATTCAAAAGGGGAGCTTCATATTTGTTGCAATTATCCTCACCAAGCTCAACCAAGGAAGCCTTGCGATTTTGTAGACACCGCAATTTGTACCCTTTATGACTCGGGCCCCCATTCCCCAATAATGTTGAAAGTCTAAGACGTAAGGTTGGTTTAGGGCCAATTAGATATTAAATTGACTTGAGGAATGTTAAAATGGAAAATATAACTTTTAATGAGCAAATAAATTTATTTTTGGAAAATAAGGACCAAGAGAACCTTCGCCCTACACATGCAGGAATCAACCTATGCATGTGGCCATGGCGCATGCGTACGCAGGCTCAAACTTGTGCACGCATGGCGGATTCTAGAAACTATGAAAGGAAATTTTTCTACATTAAAATTGAATTTTGGAATGAATCCCACATCGTTTAGAAGTCGTTCAAACCCCTATTTTCTTAATATAAATAGCCATACATAGTACCTTTTTAAAAAACACATAGAGAAATCCTAAGGGAAAACATTAAGATTCACTAGAAATAGTGAATCAAAGAGGGAGTTTTTCACTAAACATTCTCAAGTTAATTTTCTTTTGATTAGGGCATTTTCTAGCTTTGATGTTTGAGTTTAAGATTACTAATCACTTTTCTATTGATTGTGAATAGATTTGACTGAGAGGAACGGTCAAAAATCAAGCTTGGAAAGCTTTGTGTTTGAGGTATTAGTCTAAATTTCTTTTTCTTTTTTCTCTTCTTTTTATGTTTTAATCTTTCTGTTTGTTTTAGTTTTAGTTTTTATTTGTTTTAATATGTTTATGTAGTATTAGGTTTGTGTATTTATGTTTTAAAAGCATGTTAGGTTGTTAGAATTCTTGTTTAGAAGTTTTGCTCTGTTTTCTGTGTTGCAATGTTTTCTGGGCTGAAACCCACGTGCGTATAATCTTGGCTGCATGCATAGAATTGATTATGCACACGCAGACTTGTTCATGTGTGTGCATGATATTGCCCAGAAACCTTAACCCTAATTTTTCTGATCTTGTTTCTGATTTCACATGTGCTTCTGTTTTAGATCTTCCTTTTTATATATTTGTAGCTTTTGAGTTTTTGTTTCACATGTTTGTTTGTTGGTTTGCTTTTCACATGTTTAAATTAGGGTTTATCTTTATTTTCTTGTTTCAATGCCATGAACACGCATTCACATGTTCATGCATGAATGCCATAGGTGCTGAGTTGCTGTAAGGTAAGTGAGGTAAGTCCTGCACTTATATGTACATGCATTTGTTTGTTCTGAAGGCTTTACTCTTCTTTGATGAATATGTGTATGCAAGTCTATATGCAATGCTTTAAATGATAACATTATTTGTTTGCTGTCTATATCCTTGCCTTAATTTAATGTTTGCATGTTTCTACCTTGGATATGATATGATGATACGGTGTTAGATGACTGCTAGGTTGATATGAGATGCCATGCTAGATGAATGTTAGGTGTATGACGTGTATGATAGTTACATGTTAGGTTTATGACATGTATGCTAAATGAATGTTAGAGTATGCCATGATAGATGTATGATTAGATCTTTTTGGGATGATTGATGCCTTGTTGGATGCTTGGATGTATGCTAGTGTGTGTGTGAGTTAAAATGCAATATTGAGTATGTCTTTAATATGATTAAGACATAAGACACAATGAGAGGAAGCCAACCCTAGGGTTGAGCGGTTTTGGGTGCCTAACACCTTCCCAAGAACATACCTTAACTCCAAACCCACATTTCTGGTGGTAAGATCAAAAAAGGTTCTTCCTCGAGAGGACGCTAAATACATGTTTCTTAGACCATTGCAAAAACTAGGTGGCGACTCCTCCCCGATGTGTACACAGATTCCCTTGAGCGGAATTGAAAGTGACCTGGTCATGCGCACAGACAGCGGGACAATAAACTCATCAAATGCCCTATGCAAACAATAAGAAAACTAGAAAGGGCTTTAACCTTACCAATCCAGTACCACTTATTGCAGGTGTCTTATTGCTGTCGGTGAGAGTTGTATCCTACAAAAGACACGAAACAACTCATCAACAAGCATGAAGCAATAACTTGTGACTCCACATCTTTATTCACATTCGCCTCAAGAACACAATATTAGGGGTTGCTAGCACAGACAATAGCTATGTCACACCCTTATACTACATCACCAAGTGATATCTTCGCTCCATTCCATCTTAAATGCGCTATCCTAAGGTGGCCAGCAATATCGCTTATTGCTCGTGGTTATAGCTTCATCGAAACAAATCATGGCAAACAAAATCTCACCAAATTGACCAACAAGCAAGTAAATAAAAAATTATAGCATCCCTAATGTGGTCCAATTATTCAAGATGACTTTTCATTAATCACCATCTTCTCACATGGACCCAAGTCTAGCATTGACTTCGCTCCTTTGAATTTACAGCTAAAAACATTACTTATACTACTTTCAACACAATGGCCAACTCAAGGTCAAGCACAACTGCACTACAAATTGACCTTCATGTTTTGCCACTATTAGAATCAGTGGAGAGTCGACTTTGATATGAAGTTCGACTTCAACTAATGCAAGAACTCAACCTCATAGGTCTTTATCTCAGAAGATCCATCCTACAGAAGGAATGACACAATTTATTCAACATATCTCCAAATATATCCAAGTGATGGCAACAACAAAAAAGCTCACCATGGGAGGCATCACATCCATTTTTATCAAGTTTGCTCAAAGAGTGGTCTCTACACTGCATTTAGTGGCTACTTTCAGGCCTCATTCACAAACTGTGGGCTTTTGCGCCTTATCGGCAACTAGTCATCAAAGCATTTGTGTCTAGAGATGGTTCCAATCATTCAAGCATTCTCAACACAAGTGCGACCAAGCTCACGAAAGACAAACTTATTATACACAAGCTCCTCGTTAGCTCGCTGATATTAAAAAATTGACTATACACACTATGCCGTAAAACAAATGGGGTTTCGAAAAAGCCTATTTTCCACAAAGACAAAATATCAACAAGCCTTTATGCGGCAACACCCACATGGCCTAGCATGCAATACATCATTCTCCTACAACAAGCCCTTATTTCTCATTGACGATTTCCTCTTCTGCATCGACATTGGCTCAGTAAAATCAATGCAAGAAAATCTCATAACCATGGTGGCGGGCTAGTGCAAATCTTCTTTTTTGTTGTTGGCGAAACAAACTCGCCCCTTGCCAACCGATCCTCTATTGTCTTTGACAGCAGCACTTCATCTCGCTTAGATTTTAACTTTGTGAATGGCGAACAATATTGAAAATTTTCAACTCTTTTCCAATGGAACCCTCTTTCTCTCCATCAATAAAGAACAAATTCGACGCCATCATCTTGGACCACCAGATCTGCTCCCACAAGCTGCATCACCATAAGCAGCATGCCCATCTCTAAAAAAAATGGGGAAAAAAAAAAGAGATGTGATTGTGGTCTTTATGATCAAGACGTGGTCATGCCAGAGGCACACCCTTAACAAACTGTTCTTGGGTCCTTCACAACTACTTAGCGCCATCGCCATAAATTTGCATCCAAGAACCCAGTTGCTCCTTCACAAAATTGGTGCCACCATCATTAGACTTTATCTCTTCTGCAACCACCATGGGCTGCATTCGCTCACAGCTAAGGATGCAAAGCTTGGTTCGTAATTTCCTCTTGGATTAGTAATTGATCATGGAGCCTCTATAATTGGAATTCATGAGAAGCTAATTGAGACTGTCAAAGCCTCATAGGCATCAGCCATCAGATACTATATTTGCTTGTTGGGACTTCTGAGAGAAGGTGATCCAAATGCCAAGCACTCTCTCCTTCACCAAAGCTATATAGTGGAGGAACATGAGTGGACCCACCACTCACTTGTGTTAACAAATGAGCCACACATTTGTTTTGGTATTCAGACTTCTACACATTCAAGGAGCATTAGGTCCACATTATATACTTCGGGCCTCTAACAAATGGGCAAGCCTAGTTGTTAACAAGTTGCATTGGCGTTCAACAAAGTAAAAGCCATACAAAATTAGAAATGCAAAACAAAAGAAAAAGAAAAAAAAAAATGAAGTGTTTGGGTAAACTAATTCCCAAACTCACAACATTTTCAAGTAGTGGGAAATATCAACTAATCACACGCATGTTGCAAGTGTCACGTGTGCTCGGGGAGCTAACATTGATACCCATTTTCGTGACACATTTTCTACAAGCACAATCAACCAAGCCCAACTTCCTTATGGGCCCAATTCATGTATTATATTATTTTATTCTTTTAAGCATGGCCCAAGCCCATGCAACATATTTGGGGAATTTGAGGGAGTGTGATTTGGAGGTTATGAGTCGATTTGTTTCAGACCTTCTGCATGAGTCCAATCCATGCGTGCTACCAAGTGGATAAGGAACACTGATAGCACCTCTAGCTCATGGAGGAGGTCTTGTACTCGAAATTTCCACCGGAGCTTTTATGTTTTGGTTGATTGTGGTATAACTTTTTTGCTCTACCATTTTTTGACCTAAAACATATAGTTGACCCTAAGTGGCTGGCCTTGTTTGCTGCAACAACCAGATGTAGACTCCAAGGGCTTGCCATGTCTAGGAAACATCAACCCATGAATTTAGGCCACTTCATTTCCCAAATTATGCAAAAAGCAAGCCAACTCTCTTACCCATTGAAAGCAAATCTGACCATAACCTCTTTGATTGAGACCTTGGGGTTCGAAGCCTCTTCTATTGACCAATAACCAGTCACTTAGAGCACCCAAAACTCAATACAAAAGACCCCAATCAAATTCAAAATGAACTAACTCCGTTTTCCCCCATAGAGGGGAAACTTAAGACTAAAAGCTCGTTCAGCCAGCTAACATTCTCACAATTCTGAAGCTTAGGATGGAAATATGGGTATAGGAGAACCTTCCCTCTCTTCCTCGTAACCTCTCTCAATTTCCTCTTCTTGCTGACTGTGGGTCAAAGTTTTGAACCTGTGTACTTTTTCTGCATTTTATTGTATTTCGGCTATGCCATTTTGATTTCTCTTTTGTTAAAGCACCATTAATCTCTAGTTCATTATACGTTTGTAATTTTAGGCTTGATTCTCCACAAATAATCACTTCTAAAGAAACTAATGAGAGATTTGGGCTAATATTGCATTTTTTGCCCTTGTCGCAAAACGTCCCCGACAGATATATATATAGTCACCTCTAATATAAGTGATACAAGGAACATTGTCTTTGTATAATATTGCCAAGTTATCTTTGATTAAGGAAAATCCACATTGTTCTTGAATATGTTGAATTGTCGATCTCAATTAAATACATTCACAACTTGCTTCATGAATTGCAACAATCTCTGAGCAAATTGAGGAAATAGCATATTGTTTATTTAATAGATCTCCATGAAATGAAAAGATAGCCATAAGTGAACAAAAATTATTTTGTAATTGGTCTTTATGTGGATTAGAAAGATAACCTACATATCTGCATATCTAATTGATTTTATAAAGCATTAACAGCTAGCAAGGAAAAAAAATAAAAAGATAACTAATCTTAAAATATTTAATTCACAACTATAAGATTGTGGAAATGTTTTATGTGCAGAAATCTTAAGTAGTTTTTTTTATGGATCTCACCGATCTCCAATCTTCAAAACAGTATTATAAACTCTATTTTATTATAATAGATTGAATGGATTTGTGCCTTAATTATTCACTGGACTTTACATGAAAAGTTGTTCCACCGCTAGATATTGGAATGAAGATATGTTTTTCAGTTTTTACCTATAGAAAGAAAAAAACAAAATATTTCACGAGAATTTGCAATCATTGCATGTTCTCTCGTTGCTTATTTGAGAGATTCTCATATGTGATTATTCACTTAGTAAAATGATTACATTTTTTTTTTTTTTTTTTTTTTTGAGAATCATTAAAATGATTACTTGGGTGATATGAGTTCATTAATTTTCTTTTGAAACCGAGTTTATTAAATTTATAACTACATACCTAATGCTTTTTATTTTTTATGACCATATAATATACCATAGACAATTTTTTTTCACAACCTTCATTAAAACTTGCTAAGGTAACAACTTGTTATTACAACACATATCGCATACGAAACCATCACTTATGCCACTTTTGCAATTATCCCAATCACAAGATCCTATGTTAAGAGCTGTGAAATATATTATAAAAACTAAAAAGTTTTGTTTCCTCGGATTGTTGGTACCAAAACTTTTGAAAACACTAAATGGCAAGGTAGAGTTTGAATAAGTTTGATCTAAAATTTAGCTCACACAACAAAGTGTCTTTCTTACTCATGATTCAGTACAAGCCCTTTTTAGATCTAAGGCTCAGCAGACACATCGAAGTGTCTTAGAAGTTAAACAGTACAATACATGCCCTTTAGAAAAGCTCAGCAGACACATCAAAGTGTCATCAAAGTGTCTTACAAGTTAAACAGTACAATACATGCCCTTTAGAAAAGCTCAGTAGACACATGAAAGTGTCTTACAAGCTAAACGGACACTAATGAAACAAATCCAAACTTAAACAGTACATATAACCAACACTATTACAAAACCATCCAAAACCATAATATGCTAGCACTTCTAGATTGGGGCCTAATCATTACTCTACTCCGAAGCAAACCTTTTCCTCATCTGAGCAACAAACTCATAAACCTTCTTCTGGTCAGGAAGAGTCTTGGCCACACTCTCCTTCTGCAGGCACCTCTTAGCCCACGCGATAATCTTGGGGCACTCTGCCTCTATGTTGATATTGCCTAAGACCTCACAGGCATGGAACCAGCTGTAGAAAGTGATAAAAGAAAGGTCCACATACCCAAATGTTTCGCCCCCAAAGTAAGGCTTGTCACCAAGCTCCACCTCCAATGTCTTTAAGAATTCAAAGAATTCCTTCTTGCCTGCCTCTTGCTCTTCTCCTGTTGTAATGCATACCTTCCTTGAAGCTCCATAAACCTGAATTTTCCACACATTGTATTACTAGGATGAACAATGACAGTAATTAATTTCAAATCAAGTCTACTAGGCAAACTGAATATTTCTCTAGACATTAGCAAGTGGGAAAGGCCCATAAAATATGTTCTGAGAGAGAGAGTCTGCTGGAATCCTAAATTTTATTTTAATTAGTGACTTTTTTTAATAAAAATTTTAATTAGTGACTTACAAAAAAACCAATGGGTCTTGAACATGACTAATGCTAAGAGAGCGCAGAAATAATGTTTGAATTTGGTACCCAACAACTACATAAATTGAACATGGTCAATAAAAAGCAAATATAAACCATCAATTTCTTTCCTTATTTTTCTCCCTGCTCTAATTTCTTTTTCTGAAAGACATCTTAGTAATCACTTAGGCGTTTAACTTAACTCACAGTCTACACTCTGCTTTGATCTCTAGGATCTCCTAGGATTGGAAACAAAAACTTGAAATTGAGTGTGAACTGCAGGGGCAGATGTAAGTGACTGAATATTAGTTTTATGTTCAATTTGAATTTCTTAATACTTCTTGTTACACTTCAAAAACGAAACTCCTAAATTTATAAATGGTTCCTTGAATCCACGAGGAGAACTACTCTAGTAATGAAACAGGGGCTACTTCAGTATCTTGAAGCAAATTTAATCTTCCTCAAATATATGAAATCCTTGGCAAAC
Organism: Quercus tomentella; assembly: GCA_028535165.1. Lineage (NCBI taxonomy): Eukaryota > Viridiplantae > Streptophyta > Magnoliopsida > Fagales > Fagaceae > Quercus > Quercus tomentella. The sequence goes on from JAPQVY010000156.1 coordinate 63,922,872, forward strand.
AACTTAAGGGATAGAAGAACAAGACTCAGTATCTTAGTCTACTCGTCAAATATAAAACTCAAGGAGTTTTAAGATTTAGTCCAAATTCACAACTTTTTTTAATCACAATATTTTATGTAGTTTCATAGAATTCGCAAATTCTTTGGTCAAATATTTTCTAGGGTCATCTTGCATGTCAAATTATTATCATTATCTTTTTAGTATAATTAAAAAAAGAACTAGTAAATTATAATAGAATTTAGAATTTAAGCGCCCGTTTGGTACGTGTTTAAACAACTGTTTTCACTTTTTTTGAAAATATGTGTGAGTGAAAAAGTGTGTGAAAATATGTGTAATGTTATTTAAAAACTGAAAACATATGTTTAAACACATGTACCAAAGAGCCGTAAACATTCAAAATAACATTTTAAAAAAGAAATCAAGCGAATCCAACCTCATAAACATAAACTAAAATATTTCACCTAGTATTAAGTATTACTGAACATTAAAAAACTAAAATAAAACAACAAAACGGGTTAAATGTATGAGACACCCATGAAAACCTAGAAATTAAAAAATTAACTTTGAATCATGTACTCTTTTTTTTTTTCTTTTTTTTTTAATAATAATATTTGGGCTTCCTAAAAAAAGATAAATACATAATATTTGTGAATTAATTTATTTATTCGAGAAATATAAAAATTTAACTACTTTAAGAATAAAGCTAAAGCTAAGACATATTCTTAAACCCAAAATGGAAAGAAATTAAAATAGCAAAAACAAAAGGACAATGAAAAGAAATTGCAGAAAAAGGTACCTTTTTATCAACAAAATCGGCCCAGAACCTGGCTTGAGCTCTCTGGTAAGGATCAGAGGGAAGCAATGGAGACTTATCATTCCAGACCTCATCTATGTACTGAACAATGATGAGGGACTCACACACAGGCTTCCCGTTGTGGATGAGAACTGGAATCTGCTTGTTAATGGGGTTCATCTCTAAAATCAGTGGGCTCTTGTTCTTCAAGTCCTCTTCCTTGTACTCATACTTGATACCCTTCTCAGCCAGAGCAATCCTGACCCTCATCCCAAACATGCTAGGCCAGAAATCCAACAGAATCACCTCGTTCGCCATTGTCACAGAACTCTGGGTATTGAAGCAAATGAGAGAGAAATGCAAAGATAATGTGAGAGAGAATGCAAAGACACTTGGAAGAGAGAGTCACTCAAAAAATGTGCTAAAAAAAAAATTGAATGACAGAAACAAAAATTAAAAACTCATCTAAACAAACTATTCAGCTCTGAGACCTACCAATTTTGAATGATAGGGCGATGAAAACAGAGTTAACTACAAATCCAAAACCCCCCTTAGTTTTCACTAATATTCACTAATATTATAGGATAAGTGTTAAATATTAGCATTAATACACTATGTTGAATATGCTAGTATGGATGTGGAAGCGAAAGCATAAAGTATAAAACACAATAACACATGAGGGTTACGTGGTTCACTCTAAAGGGCTACATCAATAATATATGAGAGTGTAGTACAAATCCTAGGTTACAATGAATCATAACATGTGTATATATAGTAGACTAAACCCTAGACTAATAGACTTCTGATACAAGTAGGAGACCTAGCTTGCACACAAAGTAGAATTAGGCCTGGGCCTATGCTAATGGGCTAATATATCTCTAACAATAAGAATACCGTAACATACAAAATAGTGCAGCCTATATTCCTGCACTCTTTCGCACTCTGGACGATGTCATTGCTTTTGTTAGGACATATGTGATTCACTTGTTAGGAACATATGTCACTATTTTATGTAATTGACTTCTCCTTTGACAAAACGCACTTTACTTGTATTTGGGTAGATCTAGGATGTGTTTAATACTTCAAGAAACTGTGTTTCAAGATCAAGTGTTGAAGACATGCAAGTCTGTCCAAGATTCAAGCTGAAGAAGTGCTGTTCATTAAAGCTCGACAGCTAGCTATCCATCGAGCTAAAGAAGCTGTTCTAGCCCCGTGGCTCAACAACTGCTTGACAGCATCTCGACAGAGAGGTATCTGTCAAGCTTTATGAAAAACAGAATTCCAGCTTTGTTTTAACTCTAATCCGTGATTATGTGTTTAGGCTTTCTTTTCTTTTAATCCTAGACATATAAAAGGATTATTTTAAGGGCCATCAAAGGGTACACAAATTGCAGAAGTGTTGAGCAAAGTTTGTTCAAGTAATTTGTAACGGGAGACAAAGTTTTGCCCTAGTTCATCATTCTTGTGAAGAAGTTTCTGTGTATGTGCACCGTAGGGTTTTGTGACTAAGCATCTTCTTGATCTTCATCGTTGGGATGAACTGAAGAACTTTGCAGCCAACAACCTTCTCTAGTTGGTGATTGAAGTCGCGTATTGGGATCCGCCCTTGGTTAGTCACGTACTTGGGAGCAGTGCATCAAAAGAGGAAATTGTCACTACAAAACAAGTCCAATTGGGTATTGGGGTAAGGGTTCAACTGTAGGTTGGTATAAGGTACTGGGATTCCTTTACTTGTAATCGCTTGTTTTGATAATAGTGAAATTTCGAGAGTGGTGACCTGAAAATCACCCGGTGGGGTTTTTGCCGTTAGGTTTTCCCCATTCGTAAACAAATCACCATGTTATTTATTTTCCGCTGCATAATTAGTTTATTGGTGATTTGTTTGTGCTACCACACGTTTGCATGTTAATTAACTTAATTAATTCACTTGGCTAAATTAATTGGTTAATTTATCACAAGGGGTCAATTCGTTTTTGGCCTATCAAGTGGTATCAGAGAGGCACACTCTGATTAGGGTTTAATCTTTGCTGTGTTGACCCATTGACCCCTGTTTGTCATGGATAGAGGATAGTCATTAATCATACCTCCTTTATTTGATGGCACTAACTATGCATAGTAGAAAGTATGCATGAGAGCTTTCTTGTAGTCTTTAAATGAGAAAGTGTGGCAAGCTGTTGAGATAGGCTGGACCAAGCTGAAGGAAGCACCGGCCGACTAGGATGATGCCAAGATCAAGGCGGTAAACTTCAACAGCAGAGCGTTGAATACCTTATTCAGTGCGGTCACCAATGAGGAGTTCAAGAAGATATCCTCCACTGAAACTGCTAAGGAAGCATGGACCATCCTCCAGACAACCTATGAAGGAACAAAGGCTGTTAAGGATTCAAAGCTTTAGAGGCTCACTACAAGCTTTGAAGAGATTAAGATGGAGGAGGATGAGTTGTTTTATGAGTTCTATGCCAAGCTCAAGGACATAGTGAACTCAGTTTTCAATCTTGGGGAAACCATTCTTGAACCCAAGATTGTGAGAAAGGTGCTCAGATCTTTACCTGGGAGATTCCATGCCAAGATTACGGCAATCGAGGAATCAAAGGACATTGACAAGATTCCTTTGACAGAGTCGGTTGGAAATCTATAGACCTATGAGCTAGGGTTGACTAGGATTGGCAAGACGGGTAAAGGCAAGAGCATGGCACTTAAGGCCAAGAGCAGTAAGACAGATGAGTCTTTAGATGATGAAGATTCTAAGATGAAGTCTTACATCACTAGGCAGTTCAAGAAGTTTATGAAGAATGTCAATGGAAAGGGTTTTGATAAGGACGGTAGGCAATCCAGTTCTTCTCAGTTCAAGATCCAAGACAAAGGGAAGAAAGATGCAAAGGATGGTGGTCAGTACACTAGTCCTGCAGGACCTAAGTGCTTTGGGTGTCAAGGCTTCGGTCACATGAAACAAGAGTGTCCTACATATCTCAAGAGCATTGGGAAGAGCAAGGCACTTGCTGCTACCTTGAGCGACACTGAGCCTGAGGATGATTCCGACAATGAGGATGACAGAATCTTGAATGCCTTCACTGCCACTGTCAATCCTACTGAAGGGATTGTTGAAGATGTGGTTGAAGAAGAGGAATTGGTGGAGTCCAAGTTTGAGAAGATGGATGATCAAGATGATATCCATACAACCTATGAGAAATTATACAAGCTTTCTGAGAAACATGAGAAACTTTACAAGCTGACCACCAAGAGGCTCAGTGGTGTGGAACTTGATCGTGAAGAGTTTTCCACAAAGTTTGATGAGGCTAATCAGACTATTGGAGCACTGAGGTTTGAGAACAATTTCTTGGTTGAGAAGACCAAGAATTTTGAAGCGGAGCTGTTTCAAGTTAGAGCTCAATTGGAGAGGACTTCAAGTACAAAACTTGATGAGATGCTCAGTCTTCAAAAATCTGCTTTTGATCGAACAGGTTTAGGGTATGGTTTCTCTTCGTCTAATACTGCTTCTACTAGTACTACTGTTTTTGTTCCTCCTAGCAATAATGTTGAAATTGAGAACAATGATGTTAAAACTGATTTAGCTAGTGAGAACTTAGACAAAGGTATATCTATCTTAGGAGCACCTCCTAAGCAAGATAAGAAGGAAGCTAAAAACCCTAGGGCTAAGAAGGCTAACTCTCAAAAGCCTAAACAAAAGAAGTAGCATCTCTGTCATCATTGTGGAGTTGTCGATCATACTCGACCAAATTGCTATAAGTGGCTAGGCACTCAACAGAGCAACGACATGATAGCATTTAGAAGCCAGAATCAACTTCAATCCTCTCTTGCTCCCTTGGAGATCTTCTCAAAGCCCTCATGTTCCTTTTGAACTTGAACGGTTTTAATTCTTCCTCCTCACCGCCGGTTCAAGGGTTTAATCAAAGGAAAGGTTCTTCTAGGGTGTGGAAGGAAAAGGGCTTTAAGTGATTCTATCACTTTTCTTCTTTTCTCTTCTTCTCTTCTTGTTTTTGTGTGTGCATTACTTGTGTGTTTTGCTTTCAAGTTTTGAGTCAGTCTAGTTTTTATACTTTACATTGTTTAACATGTTTTGTTTGTTTTCAGTTTTGATTATTTTGTTTTTAATATAAAAATAAAAAAATTGAAAAATCAGAAAAATACAAAAACAGTGTGTGTTATGTGTACATTGGTACTTGTGTACCTTGGATGGCCATTGAAACAAAACTTTCTAAACTTTGTATCTCTTGTAGCTTAGATGAGCATCTTTATGCAGATGCTCATCTAAGCAAGTGAGCTTTGTGGCTCGTATTTGTGAGACAGGAAGGACTAGAAAATTCTAAGAGAAAGGCATAAATAACCATCTTACTATTGTTGCCCGCCAATTATAATATGACACCTGTATGCTTCGACATAGCAAAAGTGTAGTGTCAATGACATTTGTGTGCTTTGGCATAGCAAAATTGGAATGTCAAATGCTTACCATCATTGGGTATTTCTTTTCTCTTTCTTATATGCCCATGCATGATTTGCTTAAATAAAAATATGCAAAGAAAATGAAAAGCAAAAAGATCAAAAATGCTTTAAATATGATTTAAATATGAAAAGCAAAAAGCTCTTAAGGTCTTTTCCTATTGCAATCTCGACAGATCCTCGACAACTGGTGGATCGAACGAAAAAGTTCATGGACCCTCGATAGCTTCTCAATAGCTGGTGGATCGATTGAGCTTCTCTTCCTGTGTCTTTGCTTTGTTTCTCGACACCTTCTCAACAGCTATATCTGTCGACGTTGTTTTTCTCGACACCTTCCTCGATAGATGGCTCGACACCTCTATCTGTCGAGAATTACTGAGGATCTATATATTCATTCTTTATGATCCGGTTCTCATTTCTTCGATCTCTCTCAATCTGTCTGCACCTATTCATCTCCCAAGCACTATCTCTCTCACTCCAAACCTCTTCCCCAGTGATTTTTCAAGCTTTTTCAAGTTTTTCTTCAGTTGGTAAGCTTCTAATCTCCTTCATTTACATGCATTTCATGTTTTGAAACCTAGGTTTTGGGGTTTTTGAAAACTTTTGGGGTTTTTCAAAAGTGATGAGTGATTGTTGAAATTTTGGGTTTTGCTTACATGATCTTAAAACTTCATGTATTGCATCACACATGCATTATAACTATTGTAGGGGCAGAGGCCCAAGGTCATACAATGGGCCTTGGGCCTAGTGTGGGAAGATTTACCGAGTCCGAGAAGAAGGTGTAGGTAAGCTAAAGGCTCCAGGCCCAATTTTCGTGGGCCCAGTCGTTTAAGGGGCAATCCGAGGAGGAAGGTCTCCTCGGACGCGTCAAATGTGGCTCGAGCATGTCTTCTGCCAGCTATGAGAACTCACTCCAGCAAATGCTGGAAACAGGGATGAGTCCCTCAAGCCTGTAAAAGGGGTGACATTGTATGAGGTCAAGTGAGAGGCTACAGGCAGCTGCATTAAATGCATGATAGCTACTTTTCCGGCCGCATTAATGGGGAGGGGACTTGTGAACAGTGTTATCTTGGCTACCGCAACTCACAGAAAGGCGGGGAAGATGTCCGATGGGACGGGCATGCAGGAGAGGGTTCAGATGATCAACGAGTGTAGGGTCCTAGTGACTTGAAAGGGGCTATATAAGAAGGAAGACTCCCCATGGAGAAGGAGGGAAAAAGAAAAAGGTAAAACCATAATCAGGAAGAAGGACTGAGATATATCTCCCACGTCTCCTCGGATCATACAGAAAACAAGCAGGAAAAGGTTTTCCTATTTATAAGTGTTGCGTGGCCCAACATTCGTTAGCATGCACTTAGTCAAGGCCTAGTTCTGTAACCCACTCCTCTAAAAATTCATTGTTTTGGATTCCTTGGGCCAGAGTCTCCTACCTGTTGGGCCTGGACCCCAAATTGGGACCTTACAATTGGTGCCGTCTGTGGGAAGAATTTGTGCCTCGACAAGTAAGACCGTTAGAGATGGAAGGATTAGTTCCGCGCCAAGCAGGACATGCAGGCTCCCAACGGCAGGACAACTTCTTGAACCTAGAGCGCGAGAAAGATCAAGACAGGCAATGAGAGGGTAGTGTAAACACCTCTCACACGAGCAGAAGTCGCCTGAAAGGCAAAGGTCATGCATCCCAAAAGCGAAACGATAACAAGGCTCTACAGCAAGAAATCAACGACTTAAAGAAAAAATTACGTCAGGCGCAACGAAGGCGTCCTTCCCCTAGTCCGGACACTAGCGTTGAGGAGGAAAATGAGTACAGACAAAGATCGAGAACCCCGCCAAGTGAAACTTTCTCCTATGAGGAAGAGCAGCCTCACAAACGTAGCCACAAAAGCCCATCTTACAAGGGCCTAGCAAATGACGCCATGAGTAAGGCGTTGGACCGTATCTCCCAGTCACCCTTCACACGAAGGATAGAGAAGGCCGAGCTTCCTCGGCGATTCCACCAACCTACCTTTACTATATATAATGGTCACACAGACCCAGTAGAGCACGTAAGCCAGTTTAACCAGAGAATGGCTGTCCACTCCAGGGACGAGGCGTTGATGTGCAAGGTATTCCCATCCAGCTTGGGACCCATGGCAATGAGATGGTTTGATGGCCTCAAGCCAAACTCCATAAGTTCTTTTAAGCAATTGACTCAAGCTTTCGGTTCTCGTTTCATAACAAGCACTAGGGTGCCTCGGCCCTTAGATTCCCTCCTGTCCTTGTCCATGCAAGAAGGCGAAACCCTCAAGGCCTACTCGGATAGGTATTGGGAGGTGTATAATGAGATAGAGCGGAATTACGATGATGTCGCCATCAGCACCTTTAAGAGGGGCTTGCCGACAGAACACGGCTTAAGAAAGTCCTTGACTGGAAAACCGGTCACTAGCGTGCGCCTGCTCATGGACCAGATTGACAAATACAAAAGGGTCGAAGAGGACCAGCAGACAGCGAAGGGAAAAGCGAAGGTTGTCCCTCAGGAGAGGAAGGACTTCAGGTCGAACCGTTTTAACAACAACAACCAGCTGAGAAGGGATTACTCGGAGCAATCAGGATCCACAGGAGCACAGGCAGTTCATACTGTGTTCCGAGAGCCATTACATAAGATCTTAGAGAACGTGAAAAACGAACCGTACTTTCAATGGCCGAGCAGGATGGCAGGCGACTCCACTAAACGAAACCAGCATTTATTTTGCGAATATCACCGAGAGCCGGGCCACACCACCGATAACTGCAGAAATTTAAAATACCACTTGGACAGATTGGTACGAGAGGGAAAGCTGAGACACCTCTTGCACCATCTCGCTGAATGGTAGGAGCAGTCGAACGTCGAAACAAGGCAAAGTACATTGAGACCGCCCATTGGCACAATAAATGTCATTCTTGCCATACCAGGGAGAACCGGCTCTCAGCCTTTCAGAGTGATGTCGGTGGGCCGACTACCCGCTGAGGCTGGTATTCGAGAGCCCAAGAGGGCTAGAGGGATAGCCACATTTCTAATCGGATTCTCGGATGAGGACAAACTGGGAACCATCCAGCCCCACGATGACGCCCTAGTCGTCACGATCAGGATTGGGGGGTATGATGTAAAGAGGGTGCTAGTTGATCAGGGCAGTGCCGTGGAAGTAATGTATCCGGACTTGTACAAGGGGTTGAAGCTAAAACCAAAAGACCTGACGGCATACGACTCCCCTTTAATAAGTTTCGAGGGAAAAACCGTTACTCCGAAAGGCTTGATTAGGCTGCCTGTACAAACGGGCTCGGATGTGGTGGAGGTTGACTTTATAGCAGTGGATGCTTACTCCCCCTACACCGCCATCATAGCCAGGCCATGGCTTCATGCTCTAGGGGCTGTGCCATCAACCATACACCAAAAGGTGAAGTATTCGTCCGAGGGGCTAGTGAAGGAAATAGTGGGAGATTAAGTCATGGCCCGGCAATGCATGGTGTCCGCCATCTCACGACGGTTGAGTATTGAACCCTCCAACTCAGCGGAGAATGGCCTATAGCAATTAACAACCTCGGCCGTTGTCTCGTGTAGTGAGGGACCTGCCAAGGGAGCGGGTTGTGAGGAGTTGGAGAAAGTTCTTGTTGCCTCTGACCCAGAAAGATTCTTTCAGGTTGGCTTAGAGCTGCCGTCCGAAGAGAAGGAAATACTAGTTGAATTTCTCAGACAGAATTTGGACATGTTTGCATGGGATGCCTACGAGGCTCCGGGGATCGATCCAGATTTCATTTGCCACCACCTGAATGTTAGCCCGGCCGCATAACCCAAGAGGCAACCTCCCCGACGACCGTCGAAAGAGCATGCGGACGCCGTTAGAGAGGAGGTTACGAAGTTGAAGAGAGTAGGGGCAATTAAGGAGGTATTTTACCCCGAGTGGCTGGCCAACACGGTCGTAGTAAAGAAGAAGAGCGGGAAATAGCGGGTCTGCGTGGACTTCACAGACCTGAATAAGGCCTGCCCGAAGGATCCTTTCCCCATGCCTCGGATAGACCGATTGGTGGATTCTACGGTGGGACACCCTTGAATGAGTTTTTTGGACGCCTTCCAGGGTTACCATCAGATACCCCTGGCTGCCGAGGACCAAGAAAAAATGGCTTTTGTCACCCCCGTTGGAAATTACCACTATAAGGTGATGCCCTTTGGCCTGAAGAATGCCGGATCGACCTACCAGAGGATGATGACCAGGATGTTCGAACTACAGATGGGTAAAAGCATCGAGGTCTACATAGATGACATGGTTGTGAAGAGCAAGTTGGTATCCAACCACGTCAGTGACCTTGGTGGTGTCTTTGAAATTCTGAGAAAGTACAAACTGCGCCTGAACGCATCCAAGTGTTCATTTGGGGTGGGGTCGGGAAAGTTCTTGGGTTACATGGTTACCCATAGAGGTATCGAGGTCAATCCCGATCAAATTAAAGCTATTCATAACATGCAGCCCCCCCGGAACCCCAAGGAAGTCCAGAAACTCACTGGCATGATTGCCGCCTTAAACCGTTTTATCTCCCGCTCGGCTGACAGGTGCAGGCCTTTCTTCCTCCTATTAAACAAGTGGAAAGGTTTCGAGTGGACTGAAGAATGCGCCGTAGCTTTCCAGAAGCTTAAGGAGTACTTGTCTCGGCCACCAATCATGTCCAGTCCTGAGGCCGATGAGGTACTATTTGCTTATATTGCGGTAGCACCCCATGCAGTGAGCCTGGTACTGATCCGAGAGGATAACGGCAGACAACGGCCTGTCTACTATGTGAGCAAGTTGCTGCATGAGGCGGAGATTCGTTACCTCCCCCTAGAAAAGGCAATTCTGGCAATCGTACTGGCGACGCGAAAGCTTCCCCATTACTTTCAGACACACACCGTAGTTATACTAACCCAACTCCCGCTCAGATCAATACTCAGAAGTGCTGATTACACAGGGAGAATAGCCAAATGGGGGACCGTTCTGGGGTCTTTCGACATCAAGTACATGCCTCGCAGCGTCATTAAAGGCCAGGTTCTTGCGGACCTGGTGGCAGAGTTTGCTGAACCCTCATCAGAAGAAGGGAATGAAACCCCATACATGGATGAAAAATCGGTTGGCGCAATCTCCCAGCAGAGCCCCTCCTGTTGGAAGGCATATGTGGATGGCGCAACCAATCAAAGGGGCTCGGGGGTGGGGCTTGTCCTCATTTCCCCTGAGGGGATTGCAATTGAAAAATCGCTGAGATGGGCTTCTCGGCTACGAATAACGAGGCAGAGTACGAGGCCCTGCTAGAAGGAATGTCTATGGTGGAGAAACTGGGCGGGAAATCCATACAGATGTTCTCGGATTCAAGACTGGTTGTGGGACAAGTGAATGGAGATTTAATGGCGAGAGATGGATGAATGCAAGAGTACCTAGCCCAAGCTCAGCGGGGGCTGGCGCGATTTAACTTCTTTAGCCTAATGCATGTGTCCAGGAGCGGAAACACCCATGTTGATTCACTTGCCACATTGGCAACCTCCTCGGCGTAAAGCCTGCCTCGTGTTATACTTGTGGAAGATCTACCTAGATCCTTAGTAGTGAAAGCCGGGTCGACGCACGTTCATAGTGTCAAGGCAGGACCTAGCTGGATGGATCCTCTAATACTATTTCTAAAGGATGACGTGCTTCCCGAGGAGAAGAGCGAGGCCGATAAGATTAGAAGAAAGGCTCCTAGATTCTGGCTGTCCGAGGATTTGAGACTGTATAAGCGCTCATTTTCAGGGCTGTACTTGTTATGTGTACACCCAGATGCCACGGAGTTTATCCTAGAAGAGTTGCACGAAGGAGTTTGCGGGAGCCATACAGGGGGAAGATCCTTGTCCCACAGAGCCCTAACCCAAGGTTATTGGTGGCCAAGCATGCAGAAAGAGGCACACGAATACGTGAAGAAGTGCGACCAATGCCAGAGGTTCGCCCCAAACATACATCAACTAGGAGGGACCCTAAACCCGGTGTCCAGCCCTTGGCCGTTCGCACAGTGGGGCTTGGATATCCTAGGACCATTTCCTAAAGCAGTGGGGAACAAAAGGTTCCTAGTTGTCGGAACAGATTATTTCACAAAATGGGTCGAGGCCGAGCCTCTGGCAAACATTAAAGACGTAGATATGAAGAAATTTGTTTGGAAGAACATCGTCACCAGATTCGGAGCTCCTTGCACCCTAATATCGGACAGCGGTCTCTAGTTCGATAGTAAAGCCTTCAGAAGGTATTGCAGTGACTTGGGAATCACGAATAGATATTCCACACCGGCTTACCTACAGGGGAAGGGGCAGGCCGAAGCCGTGAACAAGGTCATAGTAAACGGGCTAAAGAAGCGATTGGATGACGCGAAGGGGAGATGGGTGGAAGAATTGCCTCATGTCCTGTGGGCATATCGCACCACACCGCGGAGATCCAGGGGGGAAACTCCTTTTTCGATGACCTACGGAGCTGAGGCTGTCATTCCTTTAGAAACAAACTTTCCGACACTCAAGACCAGCACATTCTCTCCTGATGTTAACAACGGGCTGCTGGAAAAAAGTTTAGATCTCATCGATGAGAGGAGGGACAGAGCAATGGTCCAGCTCGCCTACTACCAGTATAAACTTAAACAAGGATATGACGCTAAGGTGAGGCCGAGACCACTCTCTCCTGGGGACTTAGTGCTAAGAAAGGTTCTGGGCATTGCAAGAAATCCCGCGTGGGGAAAGCTTGGACCGAATTGGGAAGGACCGTATCGTATCACCTCGGTGGCGGGCATAAGGGCTTACTTTTTAGAAGATTTAGACGAAAAAGCTGTACCCCGCCCATGGAATGTAAATAACCTTAAAAGGTATTACTATTAATAAGAGCATCTCTTTCATTTGAATTCTGAGTCCCGTGTGATTTTGTGTCTTGTATTTTATTTCCCCATTAAGTACTAGACAGAACCAAGGTCTTGCATGGTCCTCAGACTCAAACCTATGGGGAAACTAGCTACGACAAGAAAACCTAAGTGTTAAACAGAACCCAAGCGCTGCCTGGCTCCTCGGACCACAGGCTTGGTGGAAATTAACCATATCTATTTAAGTACTAGACAGAACCAAGGTCTTGCATGGTCCTCGGACTCAAACCTATGGGGAAACTAGCTACGACAGGAAAACCTAAGTGTTAAACAGAACCCAAGCGCTGCCTGGTTCCTCGGACCACAGGCTTGGTGGAAATTAACCATATCTATTTAAGTACTAGACAGAACCAAGGTCTTGCATGGTCCTCGGACTCAAACCTATGGGGAAACTAGCTGCGACAGGAAAACCTAAGTGTTAAACAGAACCCAAGCGCTGCCTGGTTCCTCGGACCACAGGCTTGGTGGAAATTAACCATATCTATTTAAGTACTAGACAGAACCAAGGTCTTGCATGGTCCTCGGACTCAAACCTATGGGGAAACTAGCTGCGACAGGAAAACCTAAGTGTTAAACAGAACCCAAGCGCTGCCTGGTTCCTCGGACCACAGGCTTGGTGGAAATTAACCATATCTATTTAAGTACTAGACAGAACCAAGGTCTTACATGGTCCTCGGACTCAAACCTATGGGGAAACTAGCTGCGACAGGAAAACCTAAGTGTTAAACAGAACCCAAGCGCTGCCTGGTTCCTCGGACCACAGGCTTGGTGGAAATTAACCATATCTATTTAAGTACTAGACTGAACCAAGGTCTTGCATGGTCCTCGGACTCAAACCTATGGGGAAACTAACTGCGACAGGAAAACCTAAGTGTTAAACAGAACCCAAGCACTGCCTGGCTCCTCGGACCACAGGCTTGGTGCAAATTAACCATATCTATCAAAGTGTTGAAAGGTACCCAAGTCCTTCCTTCCCTCGGACCACAGTCTTGGCGAAATTAACTGCTACTTCGTTCGTTCATACTTAATCACATTGCTTAAATTACAAGTAATGGCTCGTCCTCGGAAGTCTACTGACACAGTCAAGATTCATTCATAACAAAGGCAAAACGGAAGCAACAAAACAAAACGCAAAAGAAGTTATATCATTCATTAAACCCCAAGATGTTTTGTTTTACATGTATTAGCAAAGCCTAAGCGAATGAAAAGCAAAACCTACTACAAGCAAAACCCTACGCTAATGCCTTAAATTTGGTCCTGGGCTGAGCTCTTGGCAGGGACAACGGCCAAGGGGATTTCTTCCTCGGTCGTTGGTTTGAGCCTGGCTTCCTTAGCTTGTGTGACAACGTCCCTTATCGTAAGGGCGTCCTCTGGCGATTTGTCCCTGGCTGGTGGCTGCATCTCCTCGTTCCTACTCTTTTCCTCTGGGATGTTGGAGCCGAGAGGAACGATTTGGGCGGAGGGGAGATCCTCTGGGGGATCCGAGCTAGGGATCTCGCGAATATCCTCTGGGAAGAAGATACTCTCGATCCTCCTAAGGTCGGAATCCACAGGAACTGCTGCTCGGTCCATGGCAACTCGCCAGGACTCAGTAACGTAGTCCCTGCAAACCACAGCTACCTCTTCGGTCAGCCTGGCTTCAGTATCCATCACTCCCCGTTCATAAGAGGCTGCCACCGCAGCCTCAGCCGCCTCTCTGGCCAATCTAGCCCCTTCTTTCACCTGCAGCAGCTGCGCCTTGAGATCCGAGACCATTTGCTTCTCGGTCGCAAGGTTTATCTCCGATAAATGAAGCTATTGGCGCATGTCCTCAGCCTGCTTCATTGTGCTCTCAAGGCCCGCATTGGCGCTGTCTCGATCCCTCATAGCCTGTTTAAGCTTTTCTTTCAAGATCTCTTTTTCCAGCCTGAGGACAGCAGCAGTTTTCTCCGCGGCTACGCGGGATTGAACCTCACCATTAACCTCGTCCCGTGCATTTTTCGCCCGCTCTTCGGCCACGAAGATTTGCTGGGTGACCTGCATAGAATTAATAAAAGTGTCATTGAAACGAGAACAACGGCTAGATGAAGGGGGAGCAAGGTATCCAGCCTAGCTAGGACTTGTGTCTTACCATATCGAGATTCCTCTTCAAAGACTTGAAGAGGTCTGGTTGCCCTGTTTTTCTGAGCCCGTCCATGTCGCGGGGTAGAAGCAGGGGCTGCTGCAGGGCCTCGGCGAGGTGCGATGCCTGTCCCCGTTGAGACTCCCAAAGGGTGGCATCCCAAGGAATGGGAGTGCCGTCCAGTTCCAACCGCGGGCACCAAGTGCATTGCGCCCTCCTCAGCGCAGCTTCATCTCGGCTGTCAGTGGACTTTGTCTTCTTGTCCTTAGACTCTTTTCCTTTCTTTTGCTGTTTGGTTTGCTGAGGGCCGACCTCACCCTCCTCCAGTTCTTCCATTGGCCTCTTTCGCCTCAGATTGGGAATAGGTTGTAGTGAGGGGTCGGCGGATGAAGGAGGAGGAGGGGGAAGTCTAGCTGGAGCCTGCTCCTTGGGGGCATCCCTAGAGGATTGTCCCTTGTTCCTGTTGGACAGTAGCCCTCTCAGACCGGACCTCTGCTTCAGATCCATTCCTTCTTCTTCAACTTCTTGGCTCGAATCAATCCGAGCGATTATCAGGCCAGGTGAGTGAGCAGCCGAGGAACGGTCAAGATCCGGGCCGGAATCAGAGAGCTCCACAAGCCTAGTCTGCACTTCACCTTCTTCAGCGAAATGGAATTGATCGATCTCCGCCTCGAGAGATGAATGAGATGAGTCAATTATCTCTCTCGTAGCAACTACTTCCTGGGGAGCGCGCTAGATCGGCAGTTGGACTGGTGGAAGGTCTCTCTGGGAAAGGAAACCGGGCTTAGAGACGTCTACGCGTGCTAAGATGAGCAGCACGAGAAAGGGGCTCGTAATCTATGATAAGATGAGCAGCGCGCAGTTGTTCGTCCTCGCTCATAAAGATCTCGGACCTTAGCAGATAGTTGAGGGCTGGGACGTTGACCAAGCTTAGCCGAGGAGCTTTGTGTTTCTTATCTGCAAAATGCCCAAAGAGTGGTATGTGTCAGTCCGAGAAGGCAAACAGTTAAAACCAACGCAGAAGTGAAATGAAAGCTCAAAAACTAAGATCCCCGCTAGGGGACCTGACCCTACGGTGCCCCACCTGGTGCTCCCGCCCTAACTGGGCAATGAAGACCGTCGTGCCATGCTCCGGAGACAATCAAATGGTCATCCTTCAGGCCTTTGTTGGACTTGGGAAGGCAGGATATCAACCTCACCTCGTCAGACCTGGATTTCAGGTAATACGACTCATTGAGGCAATGGCACTCGTACAGGTGAACTACATCGCGCCATGTGAGGCCGAGGTTCATCTGTTCGTTTAGAGCGTCTACGCACCCTAGGAACCGGAACATGTTCGGGGCGCACTGGTGGGGGGCCAGCCTATGACCGCGAAGGTAATCCCTAGTTATACTCCCCATGGGAATTGTCATTCCTCCCTCTATGAAAGAAATCATAGGAATGGCGACCTGCCCCGTTTTCCTCTTGAATAAAATCTCCTCCGAGGAGCAGTATTCTAGACCTACTCCCGGCGAGATACGGTATTTGGCCCTGAAACCTTCCATACCGGCCGGAGAGTCTACTAGGTTTTGAAACCTACCCATCTTACTAGCCTTAGGTGGCATGGTGAGGGTTTTTCTTTTTCTAATAGGATGAAGCCGAGAAGAACAACAACGGAGGAGAGTTAGTAATGCGGGGAAATAAACACTTACGGTGAACGCAGGTTTTGAATCTTCCAAGCTTTCGAAGAATTCACCAGAAATCTTCAAGGGCGTGACTGTGGACATGTGAATGTTTTGCGAGACGGAATGCTGAAGTGCTCTGGAGTGTTTAGGTGCTTTTTCTAAAAGAAAACTCCCCACAGAAACCATATATATATATAGCGGAGAAAAACTGAACAGGATTACTCACGCCCCCGGAAATTGGAGAAATGTCCACCGTTAGATCAATTTCCCCACCGTTGGATGTCAGGAACATAAAGCCGCCCGGCGCAATTAATAGCACCTCGTGGGTTACGAGGCGCCAGAGGCAATAAAGAGGCACGTGAGACAATAGTCCCACATGCGGGAAACGGAAAATTATAATAAGGCATCACATAGGTGTCAAAATTCCACCTTTTCTCCTCGGATGGGAGGGAAAACCCGGAATTTTGAGGGGCTATTGTAGGGGCAGAGGCCCAAGGTCATACAATGGGCCTTGGGCCCAGTGTGGGAAGATTTATCGAGTCCGAGAAGAAGGTCTAGGTAAGCTAAAGGCTCCAGGCCCAATTTTCGTGGGCCCAGTCGTTTAAGGGGCAATCCGAGGAGGAAGGTCTCCTCGGACGCGTCAAATGTGGCTCGAGCATGTCTTCTGCCAGCTATGAGAACTCATTCCAGCAAATGCTGGAAACAGGGATGAGTCTCCCAAGCCCGTAAAAGGGGTGACATTGTATGAGGTCAAGTGAGAGGCTTCAGACAGCTGCATTAAATGCATGATAGCTACTTTTCCGGCCGCATTAATGGGGAGGGGACTTGTGAACAGTGTTATCTTGGCTACCGCAACTCACAGAAAGGCGGGGAAAATGTCCGATGGGACGGGCATGCAGGAGTGGGTTCAGATGATCAACAAGTGTAGGGTCTTAGTGACTTGAAAGGGGCTATATAAGAAGGAAGACTCCCCATGGAGAATGAGGGAAAAAGAAAAAGGTAAAACCATAATCAGGAAGAAGGACTGAGATATATCTCCCACGTCTCCTCGGATCATATAGAAAACAAGCAGGAAAAGGTTTTCCTGTTTATAAGTGTTGCGTGGCCCAACATTCGTTAGCATGCACTTAGTCAAGGCCTAGTTCTGCAACCCACTCCTCTAAAAATTCATTGTTTTGGATTCCTTGGGCCAGAGTCTCCTACCTGTTGGGCCTGGACCCCAAATTGGGACCTTACAACTATAATTTCATGCATTTAGATGTGTGTTATATATGTTAAACTGATATGTGCTGGTAGGATTGGATTGGGTTGACCCCATGATGCAATTTCTTTTGCATATCACATGTTCATACATTCCCTATGCATACGTACTCTCTTTTCAATATACTTGTTATATTTGAATTGCTTTGGGACTTTTCTGATTGTCTCTCTTTCTTTCCCTCTCTTTCTGTTTACGTTAGTCGTGTCTATGGCACCTAAGCGTAAGTCAGCTCCGTCCCAGAACCCTTTGAGTTCTAGGGCATCATCTTCTTTTGATCCTACTCCTTCTCATATTTGATTCCGTGATAAGGATGCCTGAAAGGACTTTTCGGAGAACTTTTCTCAATGAGGTGTTCATTTGAAATGCCGAGTCATTTTGGTGGACTTCATCGACACTGACTTTCCCACTGTCATTCACAGTCGGGGATGGGAGTCACTATGTGACGTCTCGGTCACTTGTTCGTCTGTGCTGATCTAGGAGTTTTACTTCAACATGCATGGATTTGATTTTTGAGTACCTCTCTTTTCTACTCGCGTTTAAGGTACGAGCATTGTAGTCACACCGTAGCTTGTTGTGGATGTGCTTCATGTTCCAAGGGTAGAGCATCCTGACTACCCCGGTTGTGAGTGTCTGAGGACTGTGTCTAAAGATGAGATGATTTCCGCTTTCTGTGAGCGTCCCACAGATTGGGGTGATTGTCAGTTTACACCATGTAAGCCCTTTGCTAAAGGTCCTAGATTCATGACCATGGTGATGACTTTTGTTTTGCATCCACTCTTTCACTATAAATCTATCACAAAGCCTCGGGCTCGATTTTTGCTTTCTTTGTTAGAGCACCTCACTATAGATTTTCCTTCACATTTTATTCTTTCTATCTTAGATGTGTATAAGGATACGGCTACCCGTGATAAGCTCATTTTCCATTCAGCTATCACGCGGATTTTATGCCATTTTTCTGTTCCTTTTCCCTCTTCCGACCATTTTTCTGTCATGTGTGTCATAGACTACGCTACTGTTAAACATTGCGAGGCGCAGTTTAGGTCACGACAGTCGGATTCAGCAGCTCCTCCCTCCCGTTTTGCTTCGTCTTGTTCTGCTCCATCCACATCCGCTCCCTCCTCTTCTTCGGGCAATGTGACTCTAGGAGACATCATGGCGTAGCTACAGCGCATGGATACTTGCCTTGATACACTCTCTATAGAGTTGTATCAGGTGAATATTTGTGTTGGTCATATTGCACTGCGACAGGCGACCATGGGTGGTTATGCTCCTGAGGCTTCTCCTCCACCACATCCTCCAGTGGCTTTTGATTCTGAGGATGAGGATGATGATGATGGTGATGACGATGATGCTTCGGATGATGATGATGGAGACGTTAGCTCTATCGATGAGATGTCTACTTGACACTCTTACCCTTTGTCACTCGTGACAAAAAGGGGGAGTAGTTTTGGATATAAGAGTAGTCATTCTTAGGGGGAGAGTTAGTATAGAACATTTTGTTAGAGGGAGTGTTGATATTTGAGGGATGTAGTGAGGATTACTTGTATATTTTTCTTTTCTTTATTTTAGATACATTTATTCTTGTACATGGGTCTTGTGACCATTTTTGACATACATTGTACTTATCTTCTTTATATATGTTGATGTATGTTTCTTTCACCTACCTTTACATGTGTTGTTTTTTTTCTCTCTTTATGCACATGCTTCTTATTACGTGTATGCAATCTATTATTTCTGTTTCACACAAAGATGCCTTGATGAGTTTTGTTTAAAATGTTTCGGAAATACAGGTTGTTAAAGTCTTCTTGCCATAAACTCTCTTCTTGTAAAGTTTTTCAAGAGTTTGTGTTAGGATAGATTTTATTGTATTCAACAAGTGAATATTAGTTGAGTGATTTATGACTTCTCTCATATGTTCATTTGTTTGTTGTGGTTTTGTCACGGATTGCCAAAGGGGGAGATTGTTAGGACATATGTGATTCACTTGTTAGGAACATATGTCACTATTTTATGTAATTGGCTTATCCTTTGACAAAACGCACTTTACTTGTATTTGGGTAGATCTAAGATGTGTTCAAGAAACTGTGTTTCAAGATCAAGTGTTGAAGACATGCAAGTCTGTCCAAGATTCAAGCTGAAGAAGTGCTGTTCATTAAAGCTCGACAGCTAGCTATCCATCGAGCTTAAGAAGTTGTTCCAGCCCTGTGGCTCGACAGCTGCTCGACAGCATCTCGACAGACAGGTATCTGTCGAGTTTTATGAAAAATAGAATTCCAGTTTTGTTTTGACTCTAATCCATGATTATGTGTTTGGGCTTTCTTTTCTTCTAACCCTAGACATATAAAAGGATTATTTTAAGGGTCGTCAAAGGGTACACAAGTTGCACAAGTGTTGAGCAAAGTTTGTTCAAGCAATTTGTAACTGAAGACAAAGTTTTGTCCTAGTTTATCATTCTTGTGAAGAAGTTGCTGTGTATGTGCACCGTAGGATTTTGTGACCAAGCATCTTCTTGATCTTTATCATTGGGATGAATTGAAGAATTTTGCAGCCAACAACCTTCTCTAGTTGGTGATTGAAGTTGTGTACTGGGATCCGCACATTGGTTAGTCACGTACTTGGAAGCCGTGCATCAAAAGGGGAAATTGTTACTACAGAACAAGTCCAATTGGGTATTGGGGTAAGGGTTCAACTGTAGGTTGGTATAAGGTACTGGGATTCCTTTGCTTGTAACCGTTTGTTTTGATAATAGTGGAATTTCAGGAGTGGTGACTTGAAAATCACCCGGTGGGGTTTTTGCCGTTAAGTTTTCCCCATTTGTAAACAAATCACCGTGTTATTTATTTTCCACTGCATAATTAGTTTATTGATGATTTGTTTGTGTTACCACGCATTTGCATGTTAATTAACTTAATTAATTTACTTAGCTAAATTAATTGGTTAATTTATCACAAGGGGTCAATTCGTTTTTGGCCTATCAGCTTTCGGCATATAATTTATCACTTTTGCATTTCTCACTTTTCATTGGGTGTTGAGTCCCTCAGTCTATGTCACTTTTCTAACCTTTCATTGGGTGTTGAGACTGTCGATCTACGTCTCTTTTACTTTACTTTAAAGAACAAAACAAAAAAAGAAAGAAACAAAATAGACGTGACCTTTTTCTATTTCTAGAAATTTCGTTGTTTCAGTCCTTGAGTCTTTAGGGTCTATTTGGTACATATACTTAAATACATGTTTTCAGTTTTTAAATAACATTATATATATTTTTATATACTTTTTCACCCATATATATTTAAAAAAAAAACTGAAAACTGTTATTTAAACACACATACCAAACAAGTCCTTAATTTTTTTTTTTTTGAGAAATCAAAATTTATATTAATTAATAAAAACTCAGTGGTCAAGTTCTATTCACATCCATCTAAGATTTTCTAATAAAAATTTACATTTTTTTTTTCACAATCGTTTTTCAAAATACCTATATTACGAGAAATTATAAGGTCCTCATGGTGGATAAGTGATGTGGTCTACCATTCCAGTAAAAGACTCCCACTTGTTTAAAATTGTAGAGTTTTAAATAAAAACTAAATACTGACTCAGTAATTTTAAATAGGTGGGAGTCTTTTACTGGAATGATGGACAAATGATGTGGTCTACCATGAGGACTGTATAATTCCTCCTATATTACACCATTTATTATTACACCATGAGGACTGTATAATTCATCAACTCTTTGCCTCGCTCATATACCAAATCCACGCCACTATCACACATGGAGGCGGGGAGATCCGACGACGATAGCGACAATGGCGGTAGATCCGATGACAATGACGACAACTCTGAGGTCATATTGGTGGCATCTTCGACAATTTTTCTATTGGGTTTGGTTTTGAATCTTTTGATTTCATTTTGGTTTGGATTGGTTTTGAGTTGGGTTTGGGTTGATTTTGGGTTGTAGTGGTAGTGTTGGTGGTGCTTGGTTGTGGTGTTGCTGGTGGTTATTGGTGGTTGGGTCTTCTTCTTCACGTTGAAGAGATTGGGGAGAGAGAGATTGAAGAGAGCAGAGTTAAGAAAGAAAAAAAAATAGCAGTATACACGGCTATAGTAAACGTGTAAATATACAATTACTGTAGCAATTTTGTATATTTACACAACAATAACTTGACTGATGTGAGACAATTTTAGGAGATATTGTTTAAATTTTGCATATTTTTCTATTTTACACGCACTGATGTTTGTAAAGTCGATCCGACCCAACCACTTGGATCAATAATCTGGTGAATCGGTATCTTGTTTTTGATGAACAGGTGAATTGGTATCTAAGTCAGTTCAATTTTTTAATTTGATTATTTATGTAATTAAATCGGGAAAATTCAATGGTTTTTGGGTAACTCGTGCAACTCGGACTAGTTGTTTTAATTGAGCTAGTTTTGTAATTTTGAGCAAAATTATCTTTATATGTTTATTGTAGTAACAACGGTTTTTTTTTTTTTTTTTTTTTTTTTTTTTGAAGCATAACAAAAACAAGAGATTTCATAATGAGGTTGATGCTAAAATTTTCAATAAAACATTTTTTTTTTTTGAGAAAGAAATTGATTGATTTTATAAATGTAAATCAACTACATCTACTCGTAAACTCGAAACAAAATGCGATGGGACATCTTCCATCCATACTTGAAAATCTGGTATGCGTAACACATTTTTTGTCAGACTATGAGTTAATCTATTGCCGTTTCTCTTAATATGAGAATACAACAATCTTACATAATTATTAGTAAACATCTTCACTGTTAGAGATATATTAGCCCATTAGCATAAGCCCAAGCCTAATTTTACTTTGTGTGCAAGCCAAGTCTCCTACTTGTACTAGAAGTCTATTAGTCTAGGGTTTAGTCTACTATATATACACATGTTATAATTCATTGTAACAAAGGATTTGTACTACACTCTAATATATTATTGATGTAGCCCTTTAGGGTTTCCTCCGTGGATGTAGGCCGTTAGGCTGAACCACGTAATTCTCGTGTGTTACTATGTTCTATACTTTATGCTTTCGCTTCCGCATCCATACTAGCATATTCAACATGGTGTATCAATGCTAATATTTAACATGGTATCAGAGCCACTTTCCTGTGGCCATGGTTTTCTGTCCTTACGGTATATTTAAGTGCAATCTTTGTCTTCCTCGGTGTTTTTTTTTGCTGCGTTCATCTTCTTTGGCTTCCTACTGCTGCCGTCAAAACTCTCCGGTATAGTCAAGCTACTGTTAGAAGTCACATCAACACTACAAGACCATTGCCTTCCTCAAACTACCATCACAGAACCAAACTTCATTCAAGGGATCTTCTCAACCTTATCAAATCTCAAGATTTCATCAAGCTTCCATCTTGAATTTGAGAGGGGGTGTTAGAGATATATTAGCCCATTAGCATAAGCCCAAGCCTAATTTTACTTTGTGTGCAAGCCAAGTCTCCTACTTGTACTAGAAGTTTATTAGTCTAAGGTTTAGTCTACTATATATACACATGTTATAATTCATTGTAACAAAGGATTTGTACTACACTCTAATATATTATTGATGTAGCCCTTTAGGGTTTCCTCCGTGGATGTAGGCCGTTAGGCTGAACCACGTAATTCTCGTGTGTTACTATGTTCTATACTTTATGCTTTCGCTTCCGCATCCATACTAGCATATTCAACATGGTGTATCAATGCTAATATTTAACATTCACATCTTCTATCGGCAAATCCGTTGGTGATAAGCTATGCTCCTTTGTCTTCAATGCTTGAATCAGTCTAAGAGAATCACCTTTAGGATTGGCTCTTCGAGAACCCAGCTCAAACGCAAAAGACAGAGCCTTCATGGTTGCTAGCGCTTCAATCACATCAGCCTTGTATGCTTGATGGATTTTTCCTGAGCATGAGGCCAAAATAGCTCCCTTATCAACCCAGATTACTACTCCCATACCAGGCATATGAGATTCACTAAATACAACCCCATCAAAATTTATTTTTACCAAACCCGTTTGCAGACACCTCCATCTCGATCCTCCATTGCCACTGTTCATTATCTGTACCTTAGGAACCTGCTGATTTGCATGGAATTGTGCCAGCATCTCCTTGGCTTGTTCTACCACTTGATGAAGCGGGATAGCTTGTAAATTCAACGGGATGGCTTTTATTGCTGCGAGAACTTCCACGTCCAAGTTCACTTTGAGTCTCGGCCAAGGTGGAGGTTTCCAGATGACCCGTTCTGAACCTCGAGAGGGTGGGTGAAGAGGTTTACGTGGAATGGAGCGAACATAAGCAGCTCGGAGTCTCACCCTACCTGAATCCCCATTAAATAGTGCAATATCTACAACAATATTCTTTATTTGAATTTCAAATAAAGTATCAGACATAACCCCCAAAGGAATTAAATCATTAGCCAATCCCGTAACTCCCTCATTATAGCTTGTATCCATTGATTCCTGAATTTCAGCTGGAGACAGCTGGCTCGAAGTAAAGTCCTGATTTGCTGGGATAGCTGAACCCAAGTGTAACGTTTCCTTCATAACCGTTCCATCATTAACGTGACTTACACCCTCATTAATGATTGATTCCCCTTCCGTTTCCCTACTCGCCTGATCATTCTCCGATCTGCCCTTACCGGCTTCTGTCTCAATTCCTTCCGACTTCATTCTAGCCAAATAAGAAGCTTTCCTCGTGAAAGTTTGCTTGTGTTCATAGAAACCCGGCACATAAATAACTTCCTTCCCAAGCGTCGTGAAAGGGGTTGATAGAAATTCACCGAAGCGTTGTTCCTTAGAGAGGATAAAGCCATCCGTTTCCTTCTCTGATAATGAAAGTTTGTTCCACTGACTAGCCAAATCCTCCATAGTACAGGATAGATTGAAAAGTAGAAACAAGAGCATAAGAAGTATTTCCCTGGACCCCTGAAAAACAAACATGACCACTAGCTCGAAAGGTAAACTTGTTACCTTAAGAGAACACACTCTCCTTCTAAAGAAGGGACAAAACACTTCTACTGCCGAAGAAAAAGAGGGAAAAACCTCTATTTCTTTCCGACAGAGAGACATTTTCAGAGATGTGATTCTTTTGGTCTTGTTAATCTTGTTCACTTATAAATTGTCCAATAAAACATAAATCTACACATATTAGCTTAAGTCATAACTCATGGAATTAGAGCAACTAGAGAAATATGAAATATGCATAAAATGTGACGTTAGAGTTACAGTTTTGATTTTAATTTTAAAATTTGAAGAAATGAAATAAATATGATTCTATTTAGTGAAAACTTGGTTGCAATTTTATGATATTCTTTTATTTTATTTTATGACTTAGGGTTTGTATACCAATGCTTCTCAATGAATACAAAATAAGATTTATGGCTACAAATTGTTGAGAACAGTTCTAAATCTAGTCCAAGACAAATCATTGTAGGGGATTTATTGAAACCATTGAATTTGAAATGTGGTAAAGTTTCTCCAGGTTGGGGACTTACTCCTTTGATGGACATCACAATGGCCCCATTTGTGATATTCATATCTATTATTTTGGAGATTTATAATTCTTTGATTTTACTCGTGGAAGTTTCAATGAATTAGATTTACAAAAGGATCAAGATAAAATTAATTCCACTCTCTTTCAATTAGAGGAAGATCTATTTCTAGTCTGTTTGTAAATAATGATCAATTAAGAAAAAAAATTCTTTTCATTGGCATAACTCCAATGATTATATCGTTCTTTTTATAAAATAAAAATAAAAAAGTAAACAAAGATATCTTTCTTTCAATCATTTTCAAAAATGTTGTCAAACTTGGTAGATAATTGAAGGATATCTTTTCTTTTTCATCACTTTGACATTTATGAAAAAAACAATTGTGACATTTCATTTTTTGAAATTTAGACTTATGTGATAAGCTATAGTTCTAAAAGTAGGCCTATCTACAGGTCGAATTGGATTGGATTTGGGCTTAACCCGCATCCGACCCAACTAGATCGAGTGGACGAACTTTCAACCTGTTGCCGACTGAGAGGATGATTGGTTTGGATGGGTTGGAACATTAACAAGTGGCGATCGGGTTCAGTCGGAGTCGAGATCTGGAAAATAGAGAAAATATGGCGAGAAAACGATGAAAATCGGCCAAAATCCTTTGAGATTTCGCCAGAAATAACCAAGAACTCAACTAGATTTGGTGAAATCTCGCCAGAAATAGCCAAGATCTCGACTAGATCTGGTGAAATCTCGTTGGATCTAGCCAAGAACTCGACTCGATCTAGCCAAAAAAATCTCAAAACTTGCCAGATTTATCAAATAACGCAGGAATATTTGTGGGTTGGTCGGTTTGGGTTTCTTGGATTTTGAAGAAGGAGAACCGACGTCCGACCTGTCAAAGTTGGGTTTTGGAGGAAGCAATTCATCACCGATCGTCGGAGAAGTCAGTTCGGTCGGTGGCAGGTCGGGTTCGGTCGGCAGAGGTGGGTGGGTTGGGTCTAGCGGTTGACTGGACAGCCCTACCTAAAAGAATCACTAATGAAATACCGCATCTAAAAGCCCACCTACTTTGAAATTTAGACAACATTTGAATTGTGATGCTAGGGTCTAGGGTAAAAAGGGCAATATTTTAGTTGGTAAATTAATGCATCAGGTGGTGAATGAATCGTTGTATCACCCAAAGGACAAATTATTATGAGTCATACTTGTTGGCATTTGTGGGTGGAGGAACATAACCACCCCGTGGATTTCAAACCGAAGAAGGAATGTCATAGAGACACTCCCAAAATAAGAAATCGACCCAAGTCTCAACATCGAAAAGCCCAAGCTTGTGAAATAGTAGGATGATTTGGACCAATTATCGAGGTAATTTGAGGAACACCCAACTGAGAAGAGATCCAACGGATTCACCGAGGAAGAAACCTTGGCCCCTTTTTCCTGAGAAACATGAAGAAGATGATGCAGAGCCCAAAAGTAACATTAGATGATGAATGATTGGCCTAAATAGTAGAGACACTCCAAAAGTCTCATTTCATGATCAAGGAATGGTAGGAGAGGTGTCTGATGGGATAGGCATATTCAATCATCCAACAAAGAATTGCAAAATTGGAAAGGTGGAAGGAGAGGGGAATAAAAGGAGGAGTTAGCCCACAAGGGAGGGGATGCAGAAAAATTGAGAAAGAAGAGCAAGAGAGAGTAAGAATTTGCCTTCACTTTTATTTCATACATTTTACCTCAGGAAGTAGATTTTCTCAATGAAAGTGTCTTATTCAACCATCTTTGTCCTTCAATTACTTGTCAAATCTTCCCACTGCGGATTTTTTTTTTAACCTTTTCTTAGAAATTAGTTTTGTTGATCAAGAACTTTTTGTCAGTTTGAGTTTTTAACCCCACATTATTCAAGTATCCACTTCAAAAGAAACTTGTCTAAAACTACCTATACGTGGTGGTAGGGGTTGAGTTACTGATGTAAGGTGGATCCAAAAAAAGGAGTTTAGGAATGCCTTTTTTTTTCCTCCAATTTACATATTTTCTTTATAATTTCTCAAACTTTTTTTTTTTTTTAATATTTATTTATATTTAACTGTGCAATTCGGTGGTGACCCATTGGTTGAACTAGTGACCCAATGATCCAACTTTTACACCGGGTTATCTTTTTTGCATGAAAGTTGGATATGTTGATATTCCAAAGAGAAAATTTAGGATGGTGCCATAACTTTACCAGTTACCACAACTTTAATGTGACAGATTGTGAATCCATGTGAAAGTGATAGATAGTCACTGTCAATTTGCCACATTAGTGTAATGGCACAAAAAAATTGTGGTCCTAGAATGATTCTATATATTCCAAAAGGCTTATGGTTTTTGTTTTATTTGTTTATTTGTTTTATTTGTGTTTTTTTTAATTTGTTTTTTGTTTTTTGTTTTTTTTGTTTTTTGGATTTTTGTTTTTTTGTAAGAAAAGTTTATGTGATGGGAGGCTAACCCATATTAGGGTCGGAGCAAGCCACAGACCTCAAAGAGGACTTACATTAGACTTATTGATCGCCCACCAAGGAGGATTGCTAACAACGGGACTTGAGTCTAGGCCTTTTGGGCAAAGCTTCATTGGTTGCTTGTGGTTAATTTATGCTATTCTTTGTTAATATATCAGCTCATCTATCTATGTCACCATATATATATGCAATGAAAAAGGTGCCAGTCTTTGAAGATTCATGACTTTCTTGCAATCCAAAAGAAGTCATAATAGACCTACAACAACAAAATAGGAGTTATTGGTGTCATCCAATTGGACTGTTGTTGAGATAGCTAATCAGAAAGAACTTGCTATATGCGGGGATAGAAAGTGATTCGAAGTTACGTATGGATGCATTAATAAAAATAACTTAAAGGCTAAGCTAGTAGAAAATATAATCAAGAATACAAAAGATTAGGTAAAACATAGCTTAAATTACAATATTGTTTGTTTTGTTAGAAAACATTTCCCTGGTTGTTTGTTACAATGAAAAATTTGGTCATGCCAAAGTCATTTTCCCTTAAAAAAGAAAAAAAAATATCCCTCTTTGGGACTGAAAATGTATTATGCCTCTCAATGAGTGTAAACCGTTTTTCACCTCAAGAGAACTAAAGCCTCGCTTTTCTCTCTCTCTAATGACTAAAATACCATAGAAGCTTCCAAACTGATAAAGATACCCTAAAATTCCCAAAATGAAAATGAGTTTTACTAACAAATGCCCTTAAGGCATCCATTAATCATTCATTTTAGGAAAGTTTTTATGAAAATTTGAATTAATTGTCAAAAAAAGTTAGTTACTTTTTCATTTTCCCATTAAAAGATTTCTAAGGGCATATGTTAATCAGATCCAATGAAATATACCCTCATAACTATTAAAATTACCAAAATGTTCCTAAAATGTTTTAAATGACTGAAATACAGAACAAATCTTAACAAATGACAGAAATAGCCCTAAAACTTCTAATATGACCAAAATAACCTCAAAAATCTCCCTAAATCCTTCAAAATTACTAGAATACATTTGAAATTTTTAGAATGATACCTTTAAAATATTCAAAATGAGCAAAAGCCCTAAACGTCAAAAGGATTGAAATACCATTAGATCCTCTTAAAAGACAAAATTATCCCTAAAAACATATAAAATGAACAAAATACCAATGAAAGCTCCATAATGGTGAAAATATCCCTAAAATATCCAAAATGATAAAAATGGCCGAAATAACTTTGAACTTAAAAATAAATAATAACAAAAATAACACTAATACATTCTAAATCACAAAATTTCCTTCAAAGCCACCAATATATCCAAATAACTTGTAAAGCCACCAAAATGACAACATCACACCCAAAACCATTGAAATGGCGAATATGCCCCCACGAAACATAGAAAATAATAATGATATATGCCTCAAAACTTCATGAATTGTCATCGAACTTTCAAGTGTTGTTTTGGAGTGCCTAAATAAAGTATATACATTCAAAGTCACCAATATAATCGAATAACTTATAAAACCACAAAAATGACAAAATTACACTCCAAAACCATCAAAATTATGAAAATGTACCCGAAACATCCAAAATAACAATCATATGCTTCAAAACTTCAAGAATCACCCTTAAACTTTTAAAGTCATATAAAAAATAACATTCAAGTGTCCATTTGGAGGTTTACGGTATTTGTAATTGAGAATGTAAGTGTGCAATAAGCCAAATTGACGAGTTAGGTCCTACCAAGAATTAATAGGTTGGGTAGTTAATATGTAGGGTAAATTCCATTAACCTCTCTTGAAGTTTGGACAAATACCACTCAGGTCCAAAACATTTCAAAATAACCAATTAGGTCCCTAAAAGATAACTTAATCCCTAACACCCTTTACACCATAACCCCTTCGTCATTTTTTTTCCCTCACTCAGACTTGTCTCTTCTCTCTCGTCCTACTCATTCTCTCTCAGATCTCCCTTCTCTATCTCTCTTTCTTGTCCCTTTGTTTCTCTCTCTCTTTCTCTTTCTCCAACCCAACCCACTCTCTCTCAAGGGTGTTCATCAGTCAAATCGTTGGGTACCATTGAATCGTTATGGATGATTTCCCTTTGACTAGCATTGATCAAGATCACTTGAGGTCGATTTTTTAGCATATACGGTTGTGGTTTTCATCTAAATGTCTGTTGGTGCTCCGATCTTTGATAGGAAAAAGAGAATACCAGCCACACAAGCATGTAAAAATGAAGAAGATCTCAATATTATGAACCAAATCAGAGCCAACACGAACCAAATCTGGATTAAAAATCATGAGATCTGGGTTCGAATTGAAGCCAACTTGAAACATATCTAGGCAGATCTTGGTTCGAAAGTAGGTTCGAATCAATTGAATCGACCTGAGCCACTTCTGATATGGGTGGATTCGTAGTGGGGGGGTGGTTGTGGCTTCTGATGTTGTGGTTGGTTTGCTATGATTTTTTTTTGGATTTGAGTTTTGTTGTGGGTTTGGCTAGGATTTTTTTCGAATTTTTTGGAGTTTTGATTTAAGATTTGAGTTTTGTTGTTGTGGGTTTGGTTGGGTTTTTTTTTTTTTTTTTTTTTTGTGGTAAGATTTGGGTTTTGTTGTTATGGCTTTGGTTGGGATTGGGTATGGGTAAAATTGGAGTAGATTTAAGGTTAGAGAGAGATATAAGTGAAGAGTGGTTTGAAAAAGGGAGAGGAACGAGAGAGAAGAGACTAGAGAGAGTTAGAGAATGAGTAGAATGAGAGAGAAGAGACAAGTCTGAGTGAGGGAAAGAAAAATGACAGAGGGGTTACGGTGTTAAGGTGTTAGGGATTAAGTTGTCTCTTAGGGACCTAATTGGTTAATTTAGAAATGTTTTGGACTTGAGTGGTATTTGTCCAAACTTTTGGGGAGGTTAATGGAATTTACCCTAATATGTATTATGTTGAACTAATAATTCTTATTTTATTAACTTTAGTTGATAGTTTGATTTTATTTCTTCTTTTTGCTCTCTTATTTTGATTGTGCTTATAAGTGTAATTTTCTCTAACATTATTTTCTTATTTTTAGTTTGGTATTAATTATGCTATATTAATTTTTTAAAGTGATGAATTAAATTTTTTTTTTAATATCTAAATAAAAAATATAGGAAATTTGTAATCTTTTGTATAAGCGAAACATTGAAAAAAAAAATTCTAAAGAATTTTCATTTACACAAACATTGAAAAACAAGGTATTTATTTTGAAAATATTTTCAGTTGAAACAATTTACACCAAAACAAACAAAATATTACGTACCTTACCAATAAATTGAATTCCATTTACATTAAATCCTATTTTTTATTATAAAAAACCCTCACTAGAATTCTCAATTATTTAAATTATTTCAAATTATCTTCTTAAAAAGCTATTAGAAATAAAAGTAACAAAAAATAAATTTAATTGCACATAAATACTTATCTAGGGGGGCACACACACTCACACACAAAAAAAACCTCCTCATATAAACATCATGTGGTTTTTATCGAAGAGAAAAATTACAAAATTATCACAGCTTTACTAAAAAGCATTTATCTTTTAGGATATCTTAAATTATTTTTACTTTAATTTTTGTCCATATATATATATTGGGTTATAGATTGACCCTAATTAATTAATCCAATTACCCAAGTTGATTAATTAGTCAATATTACATGCAAATCATATTAAGGCATAATCAAATCACCAAACTAAATAGAGTGCAGCGGAAATAAGTTTGACATGATGATTTTATCACGATGGAGAAAACCTTTGCAAGAAAAAACCCTACTTGGTGAATTTCAAGTCACTACTCCCGAAGGATCCATGAATCAAGAATCAATAAGTTACAAGGAATCTTACCCCAACCGGCCTATTTCAAAGTACCTACCTACAATTGAACATATTGACCTACACTAGTATCAACTCTAATACCTAATTGTACTTGTTATTGTAGAGACTTCTCTTTTACATGGATCTTAGTACGTGACTAACACCACAACAATTGTTGATTGTTGTTGCTCTGGTAGAGTTCTTCAATCCACATTTGAAAGATCTAGAAGCAGCTTGGCACAATACCCTAAGGAGCACAAAAAGTCGGAGCAACTCATATTAAACGTCTATCTCTCTTTCCCTCTGTACATTAGGTATCAAGGTTCAATAAATCTCGATAGATCGATAGGTATCGAACAAGTATCAGCATCTACAATTTCAGTTTTTGTTTAGCAGTTTCTTGAGTATTCTTGTGTCTTCAATAATACGACTTATATAACTATTTAAAGGTCTTTTTGAACACATTAGAAACTAAGACTCAATTACACATAAAGTGTGTTTTGTCTCGGATATGCTAATTTACAAATATGACCCCCCGCCCCCACCACCCACACACACACACATAGAGAAAGCATGATTTATATTTTAATTTTGAGCAATACTACAATCGTAAACTATTTTACAACATTTTTATAAACTATTGATGTGATAAATTCTTATTAGTACTCATCTGAACCCACCGCTAATAATATCTTTTTATTTACCAATAACCAATTACTACATCAACATTTGTAAAAAAGTTTGTGGTTTTAGCATTTTGTTTAAATTTTTATTTTAAATGATTTGAGTAAAGTATAAGATAGAAAATTTTTTATTAATTAAATTTAAGCATTGATTTGAGCTTTTTTAATATATTTAATTCAAAATGATTAAATATAAAAAATTATTTTAAATCAATAATATCACAAATAATATATTATTAATATATTAATATATCAATAATATATATTTTTTATTACTCATATTAATAATATATTTTTTTTACTTTTAATAAAAATAAAATTGTATACTCAAAATGGCACAAGGGCACAAGGGTAGAAAAATATTTTAATCTAAAATTTAGCAGACACAACCCAATAGATTTTAAAACTCAGCTGACACACTACAAGGTCTTACAACTTAAAAGATGAAACAAATCCAAACTTTTTTGTTGGAAAGAGAAACAAACCCAAACTTTAACATTACAACATGAAATCAACAAAATTAACCATCCAAAACCTCACTAATATGATAGCATTTCCAGATTTGGGACTAACCATTAGTCTACTCCAAACCAAGCCTTTTCCTAAACTGTCCAAGAAGCTCGTAAACCTTCTTCTGGTTAGGAAGGCTCTTGGTGATAGTCTCTTTCTGCATACACCTCTTAGTCCATGCAACAATCTTGGGGCACTGTGCCTCAATTTTGAAACCCCCTATGGTCTCAATAGAATAGAACCAAGTGTAGAAGGGGATAAGAGTAAGGTCCACATACCCAAGTCTTTCACCCTCAAAGTAAGGTTTGTCACCAAGTTCCCCCTCCAATATCTTATAGGTTTCAAGGAATTCCTTCTTTGCTACCTCTAGCTCCTCTCCTTTTGTGGTCCATACCTTCCTTGATACTTGATAAACCTACGTATGTATTTCACTCACATTCTATTAACACCTTCCATAGATTATTTAACAGGATTAACAATAACAGTGATTTAAATAATGAATTTCAAATTATGTATACTAGGCTAGAAGAATATTTCTTTAAATCTTTGCAAGGGGGAAGACCCATATAAGATGTTCTTGATTGCGTGTGACATTGAGAGGGACTACTTGCCTTTACTTAATGGTAACATGACTACTGGACTCTACTTGGAAAGAAACATAACAACCTACTGGACTCCAATGAGAGGCTCTATGGACACAAAAAAATTTAATACCTATTAATGTGGCAGATTGTTGTGGTAAGTAAAAAAGTGATCAATGATGAGCCATGTAAGAACCATTAAAAACTTGTCAACCTAATAAACACTTACTCAATATTACTCTTCAAAATATAACATGAATATTGGACTCTCCTTGGTCAATCAAGGTTGGCTGATACCTTTTGCTAGGCCAAAAAAGTGCTACCCACATTTGTCCTATGCTCTCCCACAATTTTTTTTAATTGAATTCAACAAACCTCTAATAATCCTAACTTATAATATTTTAAATATGTAGCATTAGCAAAAGAAATAAAAAGGTGACCACAAATATATGAGACACCGCGTAACAAAATCTTCCAAAGTTACACATATATTCTACTTCTTTATTCTATTCTATCTGAAATCATGCTTTTTACCATTTTATTTATTGTTTTTAATAAAGTTATTTTTGGTTCTACTTTGTCAAATTTTTTTCTTCTTCTACTTTAATCAACTCACTTTCTTACCGGTAATCATTCTGAAAAGTTAAGAAAAATAAATTTTAGGATAGTTACATATAATGAAAAGAAAATGCACAAAATGTACCTTCGTATAAAAAAAATCAGCCCAGAACCTGGCTTGAGCTCTCTAGTAAGGATCAGAGGGTGAAAGTTCAAATAGTGTAAAAACACCCTTGAACGTTTAGACCCCCAATTTACAAATTAACCAATTCAAGCTTTATGTCAAACAACTAGTGTGCGGAAAATGAACATAAGCTATAATGTAGAATTTGAAAAACTATCTAAGCCAAATTAAAATCACAACCCACAGCAGATAATAAAAGGCAAAGATAAAAGGGAAGGAAGATGCAAACACAAAGACAACACGTGATGTGTTATCGAAGAGGAAACCGAAGCCCTCGGCGTAAAACCTCTCCGCTGCCCTCCAAGCGGTAAACAATCCACTAGAAAATGTAGTTGGGATACATGGACAGCAACAGACCCTCCAAGCCTAATCTACCCAGTGCACCTAAGCCCTCCAAGCTTCTTGCTCCAACGAGGTTGCGCCGAACCTTTTTCTTTTCTAGCTTCCCGGATTCCGCTACTAGACCATAGCATCAACCAATGAAGATTGGTTCCTTCCTAACTGCTTCCCAGAACACCAAACAACCCTCTCACAGTAATGGATATGGTGAGAACAAGGTTTTGGTAAAAAGCCTCTCAAGGGTTCGGCAATGGAGAGGAAGAGAGTTTAAGGAATTTGAAGAGACACTTATGTAAAGATTGTAGATGAATCAATCTTGTTTTACTCTAGGGTTTCTCTCTCAAAATTCTCTCTGGAAGCTCTCTCTCATTTGTGGGTATAAGGGGTATTTATACTGAGGTGAGAGGAGAATGTGAAACGTCAGGTTTTTCAAAACAGGGCTGGCTCGCGGCTTGGCAGTCGCGAGATAACTGTATGGCCAATTGTCCTGTTTTGTCCTGTAGTGCTCCAGCTAGCATGATTGTTCACCTTTTGGCATGCTTGGCACGTGTGCTGCGTCTGGCGGCTTGCAGCCGCGAGTCACCCGCGAGATCCAGCCGCGAGTCTCTGTTTTCTTGCACACTCTTGAGCAATCTTCACTTTATCTCACTCACTACCCTTACAAGAAGCCCACCTAAATACAAGGTTACTAAATGCTAAAATACAAGCAAATTTGGCACGGAATAAAGCCAATTAGATGATTAAATAAATTCAACCTTACAATCTCCCCCTTTGGCTATTTCGTGACAAAACCCTAAAACAGACTCTAGACTTAACATTTGAGTTGGGAACAGTTGAGCAAAACTCACTCACACCTAACTCTAGAAGCTGTGAAGCACTTGAATCATATGAACATAAGACTCCTGAAACACAACAATACACCATGATCATTGTAAGCAGAAAATCATGAAATGCATATGAAACAGGCAATATGTGATCAAGCAAAGATGGAGTTAAGAAACAAACCATGGCTTGATCAACCAAGTAATCATTACAAGGTAGTGACCACAATGCTCATTCACACTTAGAATGAATACTAGGACATACAAGCTAACAAGCTCAATGCAAGTCACTTGCATGCCAAACACTCAACCAATGCATAATACACTAAGTATATGCATCTAGGAACAATCCTACAAGGGCACAAGAGTGACAGTATTTAAAGGAAAATGCAATACATTTATATAGAAGTACTGATTTAAACAAAGCATAAAAGGCTGCATAAAGCATGGTACAAACCATAAAGCCTACAAACTATGCATAAAACATAACCCTAAAAGCTTACAAAAGCAACATGGGTACAAGGGCACTAAGTATATGCATCTAGGAACAATCCTACAAGGGCACAAGAGTGACAGTATTTAAAGGAAAATGCAATACATTTATATAGAAGTACTGATTTAAACAAAGCATAAAAGGCTGCATAAAGCATGGTACAAACCATAAAGCCTACAAACTATGCATAAAACATAACCCTAAAAGCTTACAAAAGCAACATGGGTACAAGACACAATATAAACTGAATAACATCAACAATATATATAAAAAAGTAAACCAAGTTTATAAGGTAAGAGTTAGAAACAAAAGTACACAAAAGCCACAATGTATAAAACCCATAAAGACAACAAGCAAGATAAACTATGCTCCCCCTCAACATAATGCTCCCCCTCAAGGTCTGTTTCTCAAAAATTTCTCCCCCTTTTTGACCGGAATGGCCAAAGGGTCAGTGCCCATGATGTGTGGCGAAGCTGTCGAATTTTGCAGAGAGAATATCCAGCTGGTCCTGGATGGCTATCATCCTCTCAGACTGCTCTGTCTGGACCTCCCTGAGTCCATCAAGTCTGTCCAGAATTACTTGAAATGCGTCTTGAGGTACAGCTGAAGAAGTTGATGCTCTAGTCCTCTTGCCACTCCTTCTGGGTGTTGAAGTTGATGCCTGGCCTGCTGCCTCTGTCTCAGTCTCCATTGGAGCATCTTCATCTTGTTCAGCCCCTTCTTCATCTATATCACACGGAAGCCGTACTTGTATCCTTATGATGGTTTGCTTGTTGATTGCTGAGGGTATTGGCATTAGGCTGAGGTCTTGAGGAATTGGAATTCCTTTTGCCCTGAAAATCCGCATGAGGAGGCTAGGAAAAATCAGCTTAGCTCAAGAAGTTGTTCTGGTTTCTTCCATGATTGTATCAAATATATGAGAGCTGATATCAATGAATGTTTTCTCCTTTAGCTCCATAAGAAAAATGGCTCTGGCATTGTTGATTGTAGTGAGTTTCTTCACAGGATACAAGTTGTTCATCATGATGATGGTGACGCACCTCATGTCAACTGGAAAAGCTGTGGTATTGAGACACTTTCCTTCTCTCTGTCCTCCAATGCGGTTTTGAACAGTTTCTAAAGACAACATTTTGTCTTTGTAGTTGGTAAACTCATGCTCCTCTAAACCCTCAAGACCAAGGACCCCATCAATATCATGGGCATCTAGAGTGAATTCATGCCCTCTTACCCAACAATCTAGCTCATCTTCTCTAATCTTCACATTAGAGTAAAATTCTCTTATCAGAGGCTCACACACACTCGGCAATCCACTTAACAACTTTTCCCAGCCTCTGCCCTCAAAACATGTGGGAATAAATGTATCTTTTAGGTCCACTAAATCCACAAATCTCTCTTGAATTATGGTTCCCTTCATGAAAGAATCTTTGTATCTCTCAAAGTGTTGAACTGACCTAAATAGATTAGAATCCATTTTCAATCGTTTGTCAGCCTTCTTTGCAGGAGTTTTCTTCTTCGGAGTTGAGGGAGCCATCTGTGAACAATCAGAAGAGGTCACAACAGCATAGTACAATACATGTGTAGAGCAAATCAGAACTTTGTTAGTGACAAGGACAAAAATGCCACCACTCAGATGAACTAAAACACTTAAACCTCATGCTGCTTAAATCAACCACACAGATGAACAGGCTTAAAAGTGTATACACAAGCACAACTGGTATAATGCATGGGAGAGATTTTGAAGACATCCGAAAGATAAATATATGTCAATGTGACATACAGATTGATGTGTATGACCTGACTCAAAGACCAAAAGACAGATGCACACAATAGATGGACAGGCACAAATTTCAGCACAGTAGACCTCACAGCCAAAATAGGAACATTTTGAATCAACATATTAACATATGATCAGACAAGAAGAGAAACCAACAAATAGCAAACTCTAGCTAAGCACATGAAGAAGAACCAACCAACAACTTAGTCAAAATCAAACTAAATCAATAGCTTTCACAAGCTAAGCAAGGATAAAGAGCAACAGCCGCAACAAAAACCCATATCAAAAACATAAACAAATGCGAGTAATCAAGAGGGAAATGCACAGAATCAAGTGAAATAGGGTTCAAGAAAGAAAAACCATACCTGTTACTTGAAGATTTCGAGCTGAAAGGAAGCAACAATGGTGTTCGAAAATGGAGGCACAATGTATGGGTAAGAGCAGTTTTAGAAAGACAATGAACATTCACAAAAAGTTCGAGGGAAAAACTGAAAAAGCTTTTAAAAACTGTTCCTATTTTTGCCAAACACGCGTTTTTTGCGACTGAAGTGAGTCGCCAACAAGTCGCCAGGTTGAGCCGCCAAAACACTCAAAGACAAAATTTTGAAAAATTTTTCTAAGTGTTTTTCGCGACTGGAAGGTCTACCCGCGAGGGAGTCGCGAGCTGAGCCGCGAAAATCTCTGAGTAACCCACGCGACTGGACCTTTCACTCGCGAACAAGTCGCCAAACAAGACCCGCGAACACGCGACTGAGGCCCGCGACTTGACTTACCCTCGACTGAGT
Organism: Quercus tomentella; assembly: GCA_028535165.1. NCBI lineage: Eukaryota > Viridiplantae > Streptophyta > Magnoliopsida > Fagales > Fagaceae > Quercus > Quercus tomentella. The sequence continues at coordinate 63,960,620 of JAPQVY010000156.1, forward strand.
CGCCAAAACAGGGCAAAAGTGAATTTTTGAAATTTTCAGTTTTTTAAGAACAAAATACTTTCCAAAAATACCTAAAATGCTCAAAAATCTTTTTGTGCTTGAATCAACAAAGATTGAGTATGTGAAAACACATTTCAACAAGTACAATCACACAAATGAATATGGCATTTAATGAACATAAACTTGTGTGTTGTGTGTGGATATCAACAATGAGATAGTCCATAGTCTAAAGTGAAGCTTCAATGATCAATTCAACCAAGGCATACACAATTAGCACTAGATTATATGATCTATCTCAATTATAGAAATATGTATATATGACCTCCCACAAAACTTGATGACATATCTTGGAGCTTTACATTTGACTCCACTTTCAATCATAACATTTGATCTTTTTGATCCTTTTGAGACAATTACCTCTCATTGTGAGAGTGATATTCGACAATTCACTTTAATGAACAAGCCTTTGGCCTTTTGAATAAACATTAACTTTAATTTTTGGTCGCTTTCCCTTTTTCCTAGTCGAATACTAGTATGTGCGACAGGCTTTTGCAGCTCAATATCTCTTTTCATTTGGAGATTTACATTTGGTGAGCTCTTTTTAGCAAAAACAAAAATAAAGAGTGGGAAGATATATAAATACAAGTCTATGCATGTCTCAAGATCAACATAACCATTCACTAATCATTCATGACAAGTTTGAAGATCTATTTACAACAATCACATAGATTTCAAGATTTCTCCCACAGTGAAATGAGTGCAAAGAAACAAGTAATGCTCGAAAATGCACAAAGCCATTAGCACAAAGGTACAAGGCAAAACATGTTTTGAGACAAAAGCTCAACAATGTCAATCAAACTTTTGATTTTCTAATTTTTTATGTGATTTTTGGATTTTTGACACTAGAAGAAAAAGATTGGCCAAAAACAAAAACAAAATCAAAAGTATGCACAAGTAGACAAGCAAACAAACATCAGCAAAAACAATAAGCAAACAAACAAACATCGTCGCAAAATATAGGAAGTATTAATGCATGGACATGTTGTAATGCTTATGCATGAGTACCCTTCTTCACCCACACGTCACTTGCGTTTGGGGTGATTTCCTTATAGGATTGGGTACGGGAGTTAGGACTTTCAAACCTTCGTGAGAAGCTTTCCAAGCAGTTGGTGAATGCACAATCATCTTCATCACGTTCATCATTCCGGGATCACCATTTTGATCTCTAGATTGTTCACCTGCCCAATTTCTTCTATCATTTCTAGGTCCTCGTGACCTTTGAGGAGTTGCACTATTCATTGCTCTCAGCTTTTGGCAATTTAGTCGAGTATGCCCTTGAAGTCCACAATGATGACACACATAATTTGATCTAGGACCTCTTTGTGGTCGTGGACGAGACTTAGCTCGAGATTCTGACCTGCCCACAGATTGATTACGGGAATTCAACAACCGTTCGTTCCCCATATTTCTCTTCTCCTCTATCTTGGGCTTCTCAGTAGTAGGACCAATTTCAACTGGATCTTTAGCCTTAACAAACTTCACTTCTTTAGTGACAGTTCCAGATGAGCCACTTCCTTCGGTATATCCCAATCCGGATTTGTCTGAAAAGCTCTTTTGAGATGAAATAACATCATCTAGCTTCTTGGTGGAGACCCTCTCTATCTTGGCATTAGCTTGCACAACCTTTTGCTCAAGAAATCTCACTTTTGAGTAAGCTTCTGACAGCTCACCATTCAAAGTTTCTATCTCACATTTGGCCTCCTTATAGCGAATTAGGAGACTTTTATAGTCCTCCTCTGCCTTCTTCATCTTTCTCACAGCTGCCTTGGCCACCCTTGTGTACTCACCCGACTTTTCCAGGAGTGAGTTATAATTCTCTTGAAAATTGGCCGTGCTTTCATCTTCTTCAACATCTGATTCCTCGACAGCTCCCAATGATTCTTCATCACTATGTTCTCCAAGGTCTCGTACAAGCAGATTCAACTCGTCTGAAGACTCAACATGGGCAATAGTCATAAAAGCTGAATAGTTTCCCTCTCCATCACAGCTTTCTTCTGATTCTGAGTCGGATGAATCCGAGTCACTTAATGTCATGGCATACACCTTGCCTTTCGATTTCAAATAATTCAGACATTCTTTCTTAAAGTGTCCATGCCCGTTGCACTCAAAACAAGTGACACCTTATGTAGATTTGGATTCTTTTCCATCTTTCCTTTTGAATTCCCTTTTCTCCCTTCCTGAACTTTGGAATTTTCCTTTGTCACCAAATTTTCCATTATTCTTGAATTTCAAGAATTTTCGGAAATTTTTTACAAGGTATGCAACATTTTTATCAACCACATCGTCTTCCGATGAGTCATGGACTTCTACCTTCTCATTAATGGTCTTAAGAGCAAGAGATTTACTCTTCCGTTGATTGGGCAGGGACATCTCATAAGTCTGAAGAGAACCAACTAGCTCCTGGACTTTGATGTCATCGAGGTCCTTGCTCTTTTCAATCGCTGTCACTTTAGCACGAAAACTTTTCGGCAATGATCGAAGGATCTTTCTTACGATTTTAGAATCTTCCGTTTTCTCCCCCAAATTGAACTTGCTGACAACCACCTCATTCAGCTTCCCATAAAAAGAGTCAAAGGACTCATCCTCACTCATTTTGAGCTCCTCAAACCGAGTGGTCAGCATTTGCAACTTGGTGTCTTTTACTTTCTTCGTGCCTTCGTAGGTGGTTTCCAATATCTCCCATGCTTTTTTGGCAACGGTAATGTGGGAGATCCTGTGAAATTTATCTGGAGACACACCACAGAAAATAGCATTAAGTGCTTTACTGTTAGAATTAGATGCAGCAAGTGCTGCCTTATCCCATGTGGATTTAGCTGCCTCAGGTCTGGTCCAGCCAATCTCAACAGCATCCCAAATAGATTCATCAATGGAGCATAGAAAAGCTCTCATGCGAACCTTCCAAAAAGCATAATTACTACCATCAAAATATGGAGGTGCATTTAGGGATTGAGACCAATCCATCTCAATAGGGAGTCAAGGATCACACAATGGTATTGAAACCAATAAAAGTGTACTTGCTCTGATACCAATTGAAAGTTCAAATAGTGTAAAAACACCCTTGAACGTTTACACCCCTAATTTACAAATTAACCAATTCAAGCTTTATGTCAAACAACTAGTGTGCGGAAAATGAACATAAGCTATAATGTAGAATTGGAAAAACTATCTAAGCCAAATTAAAATCACAACCCACAGCAGATAATAAAAGGCAAAGATAAAAGGGAAGGAAGATGCAAACACAAAAACAACACGCGATGTGTTATCGAAGAGGAAACCGAAGCCCTCGGCGTAAAACCTCTCCGCCGCCCTCCAAGCTGTAAACAATCCACTAGAAAATGTAGTTGAGATACATGGACAGCAATAGACCCTCCAAGCCTAATCTACCCAGTGCACCTAAGCCCTCCAAGCTTCTTGCTCCAACGAGGTTGCGCTGAACCTTTTTCTTTTCTAGCTTCCCGGATTCCGCTACTAAACCATAGCATCAACCAATGAAGATTGATTCCTTCCTAACTGCTTCCCAGAACACCAAACAACCCTCTCACAGTAATGGATATGGTGAGAACAAGGTTTTGGTAAAAAGCCTCTCAAGGGTTTGGCAATGGAGAGGAAGAGAGTTTGAGGAATTTGAAGAGACACTTATATAAAGATTATAGATGAATCAATCTTGTTTTACTCTAGGGTTTCTCTCTCAAAATTCTCTCTGGAAGCTCTCTCTCATTTGTGGGTATAAGGGGTATTTATACTGATGTGAGAGGAGAATGTGAAACGTCAGGTTTTTCAAAATAGGGCTGGCTCGTAGCTTGGCCTCGCGACTTGACTGAGTCGCGAGATCCAGTCGCAAGATAACCGTATGGCCAGTTGTCCTGTTTTGTCCTATAGTGCTCCAGCTAGCATGACTGTTCACCTTCTGGCATGCTTGGCACGTGTGTTGCGTTTGGCGGCTTGCAGCCGCGAGTCACCCGCGAGATCCAGCCGCGAGTCTCTGTTTTCTTACACACTCTTGAGCAATCTTCACTCTATCTCACTCACTACCCTTACAACAAGCCCACCTAAATACAGGGTTACTAAATGCTGAAATACAAGCAAATTTGGCACGGAATAAAGCCAATTAGATGGTTGAATAAATTCAACCTTACAGAGGGCAACAATGGAGACTTGTCATTCCAGACCTCATCTATGTATTGAACAATGACAAGAGACTCACACACTGGTTTCCCATTGTGGATAAGAACTAGGATTTTCTTGTGAATGGGATCCATCTCTAAAAGTAAAGGGCTCTTGTTGTCATTCATCAAGTCCTTTTCCTTGTGATAATATATTTGAATCGTTTTTACATTTCTAAAGAGTTTGGATTTTTTTTTTTAGTAAAATATTTTCTTTTTGACTAAATTATACATCGCATAATTTAATAGCCTGTTTGAATGGAGGGGGGAAGGAGGGGGAGTGGAGAGAAGTAGAGTAGAGTTGGCTAAAAATAAGCTAATTTTATGCTAAATCTACTCTACTCTACTCTACTCCCCCTCCCTCTCCCTCAATCCAAACGAACCATAAGTTTGGACAAAGTTTAGCAACAAAATTGCAAAAAAATTGGTTGTAGCCTAAGGCTACAACCTTATTCAATATCTTTTTATTGGAGGTGAATTTTGACAAATCTATTGTTAGATTACATTTTCTTCTTATATCCTCCATGTTTGCAAAATTTCTATTTAATTAAAGATCAATAACTATGTCATCAATAAATTGTTTAAATCGCAAGTTTTTGTAGTTTAAAATTATGCATAAAATGTAAGCTTATAGATAATATAGTAAATAATATCCAATTGGCACAAAATTTGATTTGTGTATTAAGAACGTAAAGAACATACAATTTAACGGCTAGATTTTCAAAATATGTAGTAATGTGAATGATATTGAGTAAGGTTGTAGCCTCAGGTTACAACCAATTTTGTAGCTAAACTTTGTCCTTTAAGTTTAATGTCATTTTTATTTCATCTCATATTAAATTTTTTTTTCCCCTATATTAAAAGCTTTTCTATCCAAGTTGGTTGTTAAGGTAGCAGTTAAAATTCACATAAACCTGCCATACAATAGGTTCAATCATATCATACTATATTATTATTTTAATTTATTTATGTCACATAAATTTAACAGTCTAAAAAAATCAACAATCTCAATCTACAAACATATCAACCACCACTGAAAACACAAACCTCATTGCATTTCTTACAATCACACCCAGCTTAACACTAGTAAGAATCCTCAAAACTATGCCTCTATCAAAAGTAAACCATTAAATAGTGAAAAAAGTTAACAAATGTCTTAATTAGGGTGTTGATTTACGAAATATTTATAGGAACTTTTTATTAGAAATGAATGTCTAATATAAGTGATACAAACAACATTGTCTTCTTATAATATTGCCGAGTTATCTTTGATTAATGAAAATTCACTTCATTCTTAAATATGTTGAATTGTCAATCTCAACTAAACACATTCACAACTTGCTTCATGTATTGCAACAATCCCTATGCGAATTGAAGAAATAGCATATTGTTTACTTCTTAAAAATAAAAGCATATTGTTTACTTAATAGATCTCCATGAAATGCAAGGTGGCCATAAGTGAACAAATATTATTTTGTGATTGGCCTTTACATGGATTAGAAATATGTAAAGCATTAACAGCAAGGGAAATAAAAAAGAGCACTAATCTTAAAAAAATTAATTCACAACTATAAGATTGTGAAAATGTTTTGTGTGCAGTAATCTAAGTAGTTTCTTTTATGGATCTTACCGATCTCCAATCTTCAAAACAGTATTATAAACTCTATTTTACTATGATAGATTGAATGGATTTGTGCCTTAATTATTCAATTGACTTTACATGAAAAATTGTTCCACCAAAAGATATTGGTATGAAGATATGTTTTTTAGTTTTTGCCTATAAAAAGAAAAAAACAAAATATTTCACGTGAATTTGACGGATTGATTCTCATATGTGATTATTCACTTATTAATGATTTATTGGGTGAAATGAGTGTATTAAATTTTTTTTTATTTTTTATTTTTTATTTTTGTGATTATTCACTACATACGTAATGCTTTTTATTTTTTATTTTTATTTACCATAGACAATTTTTTTTCATAATATTTTTCAAAATTCTATGTAAAGAGTGTGAAAAATATTGTAAAAAGTAAAAAAGTTTTGTTTCCTCGGATTGTTGGTACAATTACTTTTGTATACACTTGATGGCAAAATGGAAGAGTTTGAATAAGTTTGGTCTAAAATTTAGCTCACACAACAAAGTGTCTTTCTTATTTATGATTCAGTACAAGCCCTTTAGATCTAAGGCTCAGCAGAGACACATCATAGTATCTTACAAGTTAAACAGTACAATACATGCCCTTTAGAAATGCTCAGCAGACACATCAAAGTGTCTTGCAAGCTAAACGGAAACTAATGATAACGCTATTACATAGCCATCCAAAACCAAAATATGCTAGCACTTCCAGATTGAGGCCTAATCATTACTCTACTCCGAAACAAACATTTTCCTCAACTGAGCAACATACTCATAAACCTTCTTCTGGTCAGGAAGAGTCTTGGCCACAGCCTCCTTCTGCACGCACCTCTTAGCCCACGCAATAATCTTTTGGCACTCCGCCTCTATGTTGATATTGCCTAAGACCTCGTAGGCATGGAACCAGCTGTAGAAAGTGATAAAAGAAAGGTCCACGTACCCAAATGTTTCACCCCCAAAGTAAGGCTTGTCACCAAGCTCCACCTCCAATGTCTTTAAGGTTTCAAGGAATTCCTTCTTGCCTGCCTCTTGCTCTTCTCCTTTTGTGCTCCATACCTTCTTTGCAGCTCCAGAAACCTGAATTTTCCACACATTGTATTACTAGAATTAGCAATGACAGTGATGAATTTCAAATCAAGTCTACTAGGTGAAAGTTCAAATAGTGTAAAAACACCCTTGAACGTTTAGACCCCCAAATACAAAATAACCAATTCAAGATTTATGACAAACAACAAGTGTGCGGAAAATGAACACAAGCTATAAACAGAATTGCTAAACAATCTAAACCAATTAAAATCACATCCACAGCAGAAAATAAAAGGCAAAGATTAAGGGAAGAGAGATGCAAACACAAGGACAACACAACGATGTGTTATCGAAGAGGAAACCGAAACCCTCGGCGTAAAACCTCTCCGCCGCCCTCCAAGCGGTCAATAATCCACTAGAAAATGTAGTTGGGATACATGAACAGCAATAGACCCTCCAAGCCTAATCTACCCGATGTACCTAAGCCCTCCAAGCTTCTTGCTCCAACGAGGTTGCGCCGAACCTTTTTCTTTTCTAGCTTACCGGATTCCACTATAGCCCATAGCATCAACCAATAACCATTGGTCCTTTCCTAATTGCTTCCCATGCACCAAATAACCTTCTCACAGATATGGGTATGGTGAGAAAATGATTTGGGTAAAAAGCCTCTCAAGGATTTAACAATGGAGAGGAAGAGAGTAGAGAAATTTGAAGAGTCTCTTATGTGAAGATTGTGGATGAATCAATCTTGTTTTTCTCTAGGGTTTCTCTCTCAAAATTCTCTCTGGAAGCTCTCTTTCTTCCGTAGGTATAAGGGGTATATATACTAGGGGGAGAGAGGAATGTGAAACGTCAGGTTTTTCAAAACAGGGCTGGCTCGCGGCTTGGCCTCACGACTTGACTGAGTCGCGAGATCCAGTCGCGAGATAACCGAATGGCCAGTTGTCCTATTTTGTCCTGTAGTGCTCCAGCTAGCATGACTGTTCATCTTCTGGCATGCTTGGCACGTGTGTTGCATCTGACGGCTTGCAGCCGCGAGTCACCCGCGAGATCAAGTAGCGAGTCTCTATTTTCTTGCACACTCTTGAGCAATCTACACTCTAACACACTCACTACCCTTACAACAAACCCTCCTAAATACAGGATTACTAAATGCTGAAATACAAGCAAATTTAGCACGAAATAAAACCAATTAGATGGTTGATTAAATTCAACCTTACACTAGGCAAACTGAATATTTTTCTAGACCTTAGCAAGTGGGAAAGGCCCATTAAATATGTTCTTGATTGTATGATAGAGAGAGACTACAGAACTCTCCTAACTTTTATTTTAATTAGTGACTTACACACAAACGAATGGGTCTTGAACATGACTAATGCTAAGAGCGGAGAGAAATAAAGTTTGAATTTGGTACCCAACAACTACATAAATTGAACATGGTCAATGAAAAGCAAATATAAACCATCAAATTTTCTTTCCTTCTTTTACTCCCTGCTCTTATTTCTTTCAATTTTTCCCCTTTTTCTGAAAGACATCTTAGTAATCACTTGGGCGTTTAAGTTAATTCACTGCTGCCGACACTCTGCTTTGATCTCTAGGATCTCCTAGGATTGGAAACAAAAACTTGAAATTAAGTGTGAATTCCAGGAGCAGATGTAAGAGACTCTTGATTCCACAAGGAGAACTACTCTAGTAATAAAAGAAATTCTTAAAAAACTTTAACCGAGGAATAATAGATTTCAATTTGAATTGAAGGCCAATATAAAAGCTCCATATCTCAAAAAAGTACCTTAATTTCAGTAGGAAATCATATGTGAGTTTTTTTTTTTTTTTTTTTTTTTTTTTTTTTTTTTTTTGTGAATTCTCAAGATGATGAAGGACAGAGTACGGGGTTGCCTTTTATCCACTGTTAATTTTAAATTTTTTTTTTTTTAATTTTCATGTAATTTTCTGGATTTTATATTTTAGGTTGTTATTTAATCTTCCTCAAATATATGAAATCCTTGGTGAACAACTTAATGGATAAAGAACAAGACCCAGTATCTTAGACTACTTATCAAATGATAAAACTCTAGGAGTTTTAAGAAATTTCACAAAGGTAGTACCTTCTTATCAACAAAATCAGCCCAGAACCTGGCTTGAGCTCTCTGGTAAGGATCAGAGGGCAATAATGAAGACTTATCATTCCAGACCTCGTCTATGTACTGAACAATGATGAGGGACTCACACACAGGCTTCCCGTTGTGGATGAGAACTGGGATCTGCTTGTTAATGGGGTTCATCTCTAAAAGCAGAGGGCTCTTGTTCTTCAAGTCCTCTTCCTTGTACTCATACTTGATACCCTTCTCAGCCAGAGCAATCCTGACCCTCATCCCAAACATGCTAGGCCAGCAATCCAACAGAACCACCTCGCCCGCCATTGTCACAGAACTCTAGGTGTTGAAGCAAATGAGAGATGCAAAAATAAATGTGAGAGAGTGCAAAGAGACTTGGAAGAGAGCATCAGTTTATAGTCAAGGGGTTGGTCAGGCGTCTTTCACTAAAACTAAAATATGACTTACTGGCTACTGCTAGTGCTTTCTTCTTTTTTTCACGACTAAGGATAAGAATGCCATAAAATTTACTTAATATAAATGTACTTAAGGATTTTACTAAGGGCACACATTAAAAGGTTAACGCTTATCTTAAGGGCACACATTAACCGAACTCATACACTTATTATACTATTTAATATACTAGAATATCTCTGGTCATAAGGAAAATGTTTTAATTATTATAATATTTAGTACCAAAATTAATTTTTTTTAAATACTAAGTATTTTAATTTTTTGAACTTATGCAATGATGGGTACTTGCACATGTCTATGTAAGATAGTACAAATGCAAATCTTTCATTAACTAATTCAAAAAATTATTTATATCAATTTCTCTAAAATTATATATATTTTGTTCAAATTTACGTGGTTATGAAATGTATATTTTATTTATTTTTTAATTATTATTTTGGCTAACGTGTGTGAATGTGATTGGGTGAATGTTTTAAAAATAATGGTTATGTGAATGAAAAAATTGTTATGTAAAATAAAAAAGATTTAGATTCTTATATTAAATTAAAGTAGATATAAATTTTTTAATAAACTAATGCAAATGTTATTTTATTTTATTTATTTTTATATTATAGGAGTAATTATTATATAAATATATATATTTTTGATAAGGTAATTATTTTTATTTAATGACATGCTTTTCCAAGTCAAGTCTATTGTACTAATCAAAACATTTCTAATACTTCTGGATCCTTCCGCAATATTCTAGACGATGTCATTGCTTTTGTCATATAATTTATCACTTTGGCAATGACATATCAACCGCCACTGACCACACAAACCTCGTTACAAGTTACAACCATACCCAGCTCAACCCTAGTCAGAATCCTCCAAACTATGCCTTTAGTCTAACAAAAGTAAAGAATTAATATGGGACACGTGCATGCTTAGATATAATTGCCACAGGCCTTTCAGGCACTTCAGACTTCTCTTTGGACTCTCATTTTGTCCATTAGAGACAGACAAACAACAAAAATTGGAAAGAAGTAAAAAAAGAAACAAATATTAATGAGAAGAATATCTGAGATCAAAAAAAGATTAAAATAATTTCATTAGAACCAAGGGCTAGTGTTTTTTCGAAAAATTTGTGGTCAACCCTTTTGTAAAAGATATTTTCTTAACATCAAGTACCTTGTAAAAATGATAATTTTAACAATTTTTTTTCCTTAACACCCCTCAATTTCTAGGAATTAGTCACTTCAACGGTCTTTGATGGTTATACAGGCATTCAAAATACGAACGAGGTACAACACAAATTCTGGTGAACCCAATCAACCCAATTTTAATTAGGCATATTGACATTAACGTAATTATGGCTTTAAATTTTTTTTTTAAAAAAATCGAGAGAAAGAATAAAATTTGGAACGTGAGCATGTATGTAGGAATTTTGTCCATTTCTTTCATCCAAATATCCAATCACAATCCTCAACCAAAAATAAGGCTACATTAATGGTAACTTATTTAAGCGAGCAGTTCTATGACCACAAATTGTTTCACAATTTTTTTGTCACAATTTTAATGTTGCAGACTGTGAGTGGTTAACCATCATTTACTCATGGTCACATTATTTTTTCTTCATCAATCACAGTTTGACACATCACAGTTATAGCAAGAAGTTGTGAAAAATTTTGTGGTCATAGATTTTTTCTATTTAAGCTCCATTGTCTTCTCTTTTAAATCTTTGGGAGTCTCTTCAATTGTCTCAATCCTTTGTTAACAAACTCTTGCACATTTTGTTCTTTAGAGTTGGTTTGTCTCTACTTCTCTTTTCCATATTGCATTATGTACGGGTGGAATTTTGTTTCATTCTTGATTTCTGCGTCTTCGAATGCAAATGATTTTTAGTTTTGATTTTTGGCTCAAATGGTTATTGATTTGTAGGAATAATTTTATTTGGTGAGTGATTAGGATCTTATTGTCAAAGCAGACGAATTTATGGTGTCGACCATAGTTTTTTATTCTGAGTTTTAATGCCAGGAATCATGTGGGTGAAACAAATTAAAGGACATGAAATAGTTGAAGTTTCAAAGAGGATAGACATGATTCTAAAGAGAAAATTCACCTTCTATCAATTTCAACATCAAGATTCTAAACCGCAAGTAGGGGTGAACAATCCAAAGTCCAAAGTCCATATTTGTAACAATGACTGTAGTTTATCAACCAAATATGTCATGAAAATTTGTAATAGACTTGGAAATTTCACATTAACTATTACTTACAATTACATGTTTGGTCCATTTTATTGGTTTTACTTTTAACTATTTTTGTTTATACTATTATAGTTGATTAATCTTTATTTAATTATCCTATCGTTTGGCAAACTTCCTGTTATAGCAAGCACACAAATTTGAAATTAATACTTAAATTTAAGACCCTTGATAGGATAAAAAATTCTATTGGTTTAAGTAATTATGCACTAGAAGTTTCCACCACATTAATTAAAAAAAAAAAAAAAAAATTGCCCACAAGAGTGTAAGTGGCAAGATAAACGACACCATTATTTCAATCATTTAACCAAAGAAAAGAAAGTTGTTCTAAAATTTTCCTTTTTGAGGGTTCATCTATAGTTGCACAATACAGTTAAAATAGTAGGAATTTGTTCAAACATATCCCTCTAAATCTTGATCTTTGATACTTAATATAATATTAATTTATTGGCAAATATTGATGCCCATGTTATGCACTTCTACATTTTTTTTTATTGAAATAAAAGCATATCTTTGGGGGTAAAATCCAAGCATTCACGTTTTAGGCTTTCAAGGATGGATATATATATATATACACACACACCAAGAGTTTTTAAGCTCGATTGGTATTTCCTAATGTATCTAATAGAGACATTTTGGGTTCACATCTCTCCCTCCCCATTGTTTTAACTAACAAATTTTTTTATTTTTTTTTAATTTTTTAATTTTTTTTAATTTTTAATTTTTTAAGTTGAGGCTTGTGGATCATTAATTTGAGACTTTAATATATTAATACTAACTTCTAAGCACACGCTACCTGAGCGCATTCTCATAAACTTTTCTATTTTTTCCCCCCTAAAACTTAACACTTTTTATTCATCCTAATTCGAAATTGATGCATTTTCTTATCACAAAATTAAATTGGAGTATGATGAGATTTAGCACAAAAAATTTATCTTAGACTCAAACAAACACATAAATAAGTCTACCCATTCTTGTAGCATCCTATACAAAAGAATATTGATGCACAAAAGATGGACATGATTGATATCCAAATTCCAAAACCCTAGTAGTTTTGATTTTTGCCTTTCTTAAACATTGCAACATGGAAATTACATAGCCATCCAAAGCCACACTAATATATAGTATGTTACAAACCCATGAGTAGAACTCACCCTTGAACTTATCAAAAAAAAAAAAAAAAACTCACCCTTGAAAATTGGCTTGCAAGGGGAGGGTGCCTAAGAGTTTAGAAACACATGGTTAAACTTACATTTAATCCATGTGGGTTACTAGGATCATAACATATAACCATACTTCAGAGCTGACGTCCATGATGGCTCACTCTAGCAATATTGACCTGATGGTAGCCCTTTCTTTTTTGGTGGCTTCACTCACCTATTAGTTATTTTAATCTAGCCTCTAGGTCACCCTCTCCGGGATCCGACCACAAGGTCGCAACTCATTTGATTCCATACTCAATGAGCTACGTTCGATTACTCGACATGGTGGTTGGCTTTCTGATATCAAATGTTACAAACCCATGAATAGAACTCACTTTTGAAAACAGGCTTGCAAGAGGAGAGTGTTGTATATATATATATACATGGATAGGTTGTAATAATAATGATGTTTGAGTTTGCAGAATATTGTTTCATTAAGTTGTTAAAGTGAAAATTCAAGTTCTGGAATTTTCTAAGTGAAAATTCGAAATTCGGCATTTTCAATCTGTCGAAACTTTGGCTTGATCGATCGAAATAGTAAGAAAATAATCATAGAGTTTCTGGATGGTTCGATCGCTATTTGATTCCTGCTTGATCAATCGAAAAGAGAATTCGATTGATCGAAAGGACCTCTTGATTGATCGAAACTCAAAAAATTGAATTTTTTGTAGAATTTTTTGGTGACTGTTCAAAAAGGTTGAAGAGGTTTTAAGCCTTGCGAATGGTTTTATGAAAAATTTTAACTCTTCATATGTAGCTTTTGAAGGGTTATAACCCTATGGGTATAAATAAAGGTTAATGTTCACTTGAAAAGATGAAGAAACACAAGAAATCCTATGGGTATTCTCCAAAATTGCTATTTGTAGAACCCAATAAACTTGGTTGTATCTTGGGGACAAGTTTGTAGAAACCCTTTAGCAATTTGCGTATGAGGACAAATATTATCTAAGAATAACATTCAATTGTGCCTCCAAGTCAATCACTAATTTCTATTCACTTGATATGTTCATTTGTTCTTTCATAATTACTCCTTAATTTGGTAAAATCTCCAACAATCTTAGACAATATTTGCTACAAGACAAGGAGTAAATGATGGTACAACTTTAAACATGTTGAATCATGGTTTGGTGAAATTGGATCGCTTTAATGGAAGCAATTTTACATGGTAGAAAGAGCAATTGGCTTGGATTTGAAGAGTTCTTCAAATGATGAATTGATCATAATGAAGATTCAATGGAACAAGGCTTAAAGAAACAAGTTTCTTTGTTGGCAAGACAAGGTGATGATTCTTTCAAATTGTGAATGCAATAAAAGCCTTGTTCATAGTTTGAACATTGAAGGTATGAATTTCTTGTTCATAGGCAATTTGAATTTCAAATTGATTGATGAGTTTCTTTGTTAGAATATTTGCATGCGTTGTGAATTTATTTGAATTGAGAAATAAGAATGAACTTTTGACATGTTTAAATGTTATAAAGTGAAGTAGAAAATCTAAAGGATGGGAATTTAAACTCTTAAAGTGATAGAGTATGTGAACATTTTCCTAAGTGATTTTCTAAACTATGTGAAAACATTAAATAACAAGTCAGAATATCTCACTTTAGATCAATTCAGAGAACATCATTGAATTGAAGAAGAATGTCGGGTTAGAGGTGTAACTAACACCGATTCTAAAGTGAATGTGAACAATGTTAAAATTGGAAGTTCTACTAAGACCAATAAACACTTGAATGTGAATAAGAGTGTGAATGGTTTTAAAAGAACAATTCCAAGAATCCCAACGATGACAAGTAGAGTGTGTCATGTTTCCTTTGTGGAAAGAAAGACCATTACTTTTGAGAATGTAAATTCTTAAAGAATAAGAAGGATGAAAATGAAAATGCCAATGAAGCAATTGTCATCAAGGATATTATTGCTATGGTGAGTGATGTATATAATAAAGATCACTATATTTGATATGGCTGTAATTACAAATCTTTTCGATAGGTGTTTTGATTCATGTGCAATGTTGCATGTGTGCAACTACAAGGCACAATTCAAGACTTATGAGGAGTCTTCCATAGAACTATAGATGTTTGTGGGCATCCACAGTTCATGGAAAGTGCATTGTTGAAGTGAAATTAAATTTTGGCAAGAAGTTCTCTTTACCAATGCTATGTTTTCAAATACCTAATATCATGAGAAGCCAATTTGTTATTTAAGAGTGGTCTTGTTTAAGAATGGGATATTAGTAGGCAATGGATATGCTACTAATGACATGTTCAAACTTAGTGTTATTTATCAATATGTTTTGGTTGTGCTTATATTGTTGATTTTTGATTTGTGGCATGCTAGATTGGGACATTTAAATTTCAAATACTTGAAATTTATGTCAAAGCATGATATAATTTAATATAAGCATGATGATTTAAATTGAATGGTGTATTAACTAGAAATGGTGAATATTTCTAAGTGTATATTCTTCTTTGTGAGGAACATGTCATAATACACTAAAGTGCAGTCCCTTATACACTCTAATAAAATTGTTTGACCTTTTAAAAAATGATGGACCAAAGTGGAATAATTAGTTAAAGAGCTATATAAGTGTATATGTAGGTCTTGAGTAAATTCGAGGGTATGTAGTTTATTAGACTTAATGTCTAATATAAGAGTGAAATCAAAGGATATTGAATTTATTGAGTTTAAATTCAAAGATGATTTCAAGGATATCCTGATACCTACTTAAACATGAGTAAATGACTCAAATGTTAAATATCACATTAAGTGATATTAAAGATTTAAATGTGGTTTACCAAGTGAACAAAGGTGGAGTCAAAGTGTAAGAAATAAAAGGGATCTTAATCTAGATTTTATTTCATGTGAAGCTCTTGTTTACCTTGTTGAAGGTAATAAAAGTGTAGTCCTAATTAAATACCCATAGTACTCTTTGAGGGAAGTGATCCTAAAGTTTGAGAAATCTTTGTGCTTGTAAAAGATGTAGCTTTCTATTGTAAAAGCTATTAATAATAAAATTGACTCGATGTTATTTAATAATAATTGGGTCTTAGTGGATCTACCTCTAGTTTCAAAACCAATTGGTTTTGAGTGGTTATTAGAATAAGATATAAAATCTTTTGGTTTAAGGTTGGGAAAAAGTTTGAAACAAAGGGAAAAGATAGATTTTTGATATCTATATACTAGTAACTATTTGTGTTATTAGTTTGATATCTTTAAAACCATTCATATAATTTTAAAGAAATTCACTATATTCTATTATTACATTTTTATTATATGTAATTACAGTGTGTTTATATATGTAAATTTTGGAATGGTTGAGAACCCAAATTGTGGGGTTTAGAAACTCAAATTGTGGAATTATGATATCCAAGAAAGTGTGGGGGTATAACCCTCAAAAGAGTCATGGACCCATAAGGATACTTTTGTGCATCAAAGATGTGCTTGTTAAAGATATTGAGAATTAACATCTAGGGATGTTAAATTCGTTGTGATTAAATTATGCCATGTGTGGTAGATGTCTCAAGTTTAATCAAGCACATATGGTGTTAGGACATATGTGAATCATGTTAGGAAAATATGTCAATATATAATTGGCTAATCTTTTGACAAAATGCACTTTACTTGTAATTAGGTAGATCTAGGATGTGTTTAATACTTCAAGGAACAATATTTCAAGTCCAAGTGTTAAAGCCGTGCAAATCTGTCCAAGAATCAAGTGAAGAAGTATTGGATTTTAAAGCTCGACAGATAGCATCTATTAAAGTTTAAAAGGCAGCTTTTGCCTGATGCTCGACAGCTGCTCGATAGATACCCTATCTATCGAGATTTATGAAAATCAGATTTTCAATTTTGATTTTCATCCAATCCGTGTATACATGTTTTAGCTTTCTTTTCTCACAACCTTAAACATATATAAAGATTATTTTAAGGGCCTTTATAGCTGATGCAAGTGAGTGCAACTTGATGCAAAGGTTTTTCACAAGTATATTGTGACCAGAGATAATTTGCCCTAGTTCATCTTTCTCTTCAAGAAGCTGCTGCGTTTGTACGCCGTAGGGTTTTGTAACCAAGGAGCTTCGTGATCTTCATCGTGTTGATGAATTGAAGAACTTTGCAGCTAACATCCTTCTCAAGTTAGTGGTTAGTCACGTACTTGGATCTGTGCATTAATTAGTTAGTCACGTACCGGGAGCCGTGCATTGAAAATGAGAGATTGTCACTACAGAACAAGTCCAATTGAGTATTGGGGTAAGGGTTCAACTATTGGTTGGTATAAGATACTGGAATTCCTTTACTTGTAACCACTTATTGTGATAATAGTGGATTCTCGGAAGTGGTGACCTTAAAATCACCTAGTGGGGTTTTGCCTTGGAGGTTTTCCCCATTCATAAACAAATCACCGTGTCAACTTTATTTTCCGCTGCACATTAACTTAGTTGGTGATTTTTTTTGTGATATTACGCGTATTGCATGTTAATCGGATTAATTAATTAACTTGGCTAATTAATTGGTTAATTCATCATAAGGGGTCAATACATTCTTGGCTTATCATACGGTGATCCTACTTTGAAAGTGTCTCTTTGTAAAATAAAGAGAGTACAAGTGAGTTCATTAATTGAACATTCAAGGATCAATAATGAAATATTGGATTGTGTCTCCACATATAATTTGAGTATGCATCATATAGATGTGAAGTGACTTTCTTAAAAAGTGATCTTGGTAAGGAAGTTTGCTTGAAAGACCTGTGGGTTTATATTTCCTTAATTAATTAAATGAAAGTCTTTTATGAATGAGAATCAAGTAAAGAAATATAGAGGAGATGTGCACTATATTAATCTCATTTTGAGATTTATGTTATCTTATCTTGTTGAGATTAGTGAATTCTCATTCTATTGGGAATTGTGTTATCTCATTGTTTTGAGATTAGTGTTGAGAATTTTCTTTATAGATTTTAATATCTTTAAAAAGGCAAAGACACTTGGATTCCAATAATAAATAAAGAAATTACTGGAATGACGGATGCACAACTCGAGTTTGCTAGTAAATTAAGTATATGTTGCGTATCATGTATGGAACTAAACTAGACATTGCCTTCCCAATATGTAGACTTTCAAAATTTCTAAAACTTGAGGTTGATCACTAGAAAGTACTTAATTGTGATGAATATCTATTATATAGAATATTCAAGTTTAATTTTATTATTGATGTGAGTGATAATATCTATGTCTAGTTAGATAATCATTACATGTAAGGTGCTATGTGTAAGCATTAAAGAAATAAGGTGTATTTCTTAGTCTACTATAGAATTAAATTGAGAGCATTGATTATAATGGTAACTATCAACACCCAGCCTCGAAAAACGGAGCAGAGAGCTGCTGCCGCCTTCGTCGTGGGCCTTCGTTTGACCACCCATCGTGGCGACACTCCCGCGCCCACAGGGCCCCGTTGGAGGGCCCCCTTTCACGGATGATTTTTGGGTGTGCGCGTGTGTAACAGTGTGCAGCGTGGTTCGCGTGGGGCTTTGGGTGTTTTCTCTCAAGGTGGAGGAAGGTAGGTCTACCTTTAGTGTGGTGGTAGGAATCTGGGCCAAATTTTATGAGATTACCAAAGGTAAGTGGAGTCGCCACTAATCATTGGGTTTTTCTAAGGTGTGATTGGTCACTTGTTTTTAGTTGATTTTATTACCTGTCCTAGGCTAAGAAAAAAGACATTTTTCCTAATCTAATGTGGATGGAAAAAAATCTTGATTCTTAGGTCTGGAAGTTTGATTATGTGTAGGAAAGGTGTTAGGCACCCCACATCGCCTGTCCAAGGACAATTCTTTGTTTTGATAAAACCTTAATTTTCAGAGATTGGCAGTAAAAACTTGATTTTGGCATTGCCTTTCGGGGATTTGCATGCATGGGGGCTTTGAGATTTTGCTTTTGAATGGGTGTGGTCCCAATCTATGCTTTCCTAAGGCATTCGAGCAAAGTGCTAGATTTCCATGGCGAAAATCTGGCAACATGTCACCTTACTTTCACAGCAAAAATTAGGCATCACTTTACCTCAAGTGGCATGGACTGCGATGATCACACCGAAAGGGGCCAGCAGGTATATATATACATATATTATGCACAATGCAAGCACACAGAGCAGGAAAGTAAATGCCTACATCCCTTAAGCATGGCCCAAAATGTAGATGCAAGAAAATAAATAGGGGTCACCATACTCTAGAGATGAGGACGAATGATACATGGCATGATATACCTAATACAACCCATCTAAGAGAGAAAGGGAGGAGGAAGGAAAGGGGTTTTAAAATAGTGCAAAACCAAATGGGAGAGGCTAGACCCCCTAAATCTACTGAACCTAGCCACTTGGCTTATATCTACATGCTTGCCTCCGCACCCTTTTTGCTTGCGCTTGGGTGACCGTGCCCTCGCTCCATGTGTGTACATGCAAAGGCAAAGACAAGAAACTAGTAGACAAGCAATGGAAGAAAGAGATGCAAAGAGCAAATGAAAAGGCATAAAGCAGATAAGCATGATAGACATGGCAAGCAAAGAAACAAGCAAACAAGCAAACAAATGAGAAGACAAACAAACAAGGAAACAAACAAAAGGTGGTGTCCGCAAGGGACAAATATAGGTTTGGATCAAATGTCCATAACTTCATTGTGTTGAAGCATGGATGACACACTAGCATGCAAGACTCATGCATGAACATGTAAGCAAGCGTGTAAAGATGCATATAAAGCCAACGGGTGGAACAAACAAGCATGGCAAGCATATCATTGCACAGAGTGGAAAGAGGGAAAGGTATGCATGAAGCACCAGCATCATGGTGATGCATCCTAAATTGTTACATCCAAACAGGGCCTCATGAGCATTGGATGTAAACACATAACCACAAACCCGCTAAGGGTGTCAAGCATGGCAAAGCCTAGAACTAGAAAGACTAACACAAGCATATAGCATAGAAGCAAGCAAGCATAGACATGCAAATAGGGGTGATCCAAACCCTTTTATGTAGGCCTTGGTGTATGGACGATGACAAAGACCATAGGGTCTAGATTGGGTCCTAACCATTAGGCCAAAACACAAGAAAGAAAGACAAAGCGACAAAAGAGCTACAATAGCACATAGCATGACAAACATGGCATGGAGCGCACAAAGACATGGTAGATGGCATAAAGCATGTAGAGAACATAGATCCAAGCACACAAGCATGTGAAAACATAGATCTAGACATATAGGCATAGAAATGTGCATGTAAACATGTGGAAACTTAGCGCATAAACATGGAAGAACATGAATCCAAGCATATAAGCATGCGAAGACAAGGATCTAACCATATAACATGGAAATAAACACATATACACATAGATCCAAGCAAGGCATAGCCAACAACATCATACAAGCATGTAAGCATGTAACCCTAACATCAACCTAGAACAAAAAGAGGAACAAAGCATAAGAAAACATGCCATAGGGTATAAAGCATGTAGATCTAAACATATAAGCATGTAAGGATGTAGATCTAAGCATAAAATATGGCAAAGAATAAAAGGCACGGAGATTTAGGCTAAAAACACAAATAAAGCAAGCAACATGCTAAAAAAGCAATAAATCATGTTATTAAGGCAAAAAGAGAAAAATAAATGCTAGAAAAAGATTTAAAAGGTTAGGGGTGTGGATGGTATCTAAAAAGGTAAATACACACCCCTAAACCCCAAATCCAAAGTGTAGAACCAAGGAGAAGAAGATTCGGTATAAGAACAATACCTTGTATTTTTGATAAAGAAGAAAGAATCAAGAGACTTTGATGTGTTTTTCGTGTGTTTTTTGTGTTTGCAAGAGAAGAAAAATGAGCAGAAAATGTCCAGACAGAGCACAAGAACCAGGGAGACCTCCTTTTTTGGTCTTAAGGGTGCTCAGGGCCTTTTATAGCCCTGGCATGCATTTCGAGGCAGTAGCCCTTATAGAGCCGCCGACGGCCTGTCAAGGGCCGCCACCTCCAAAAGGCCATTGATTGGTTTAATCTTGACACCTTTGGAAAGATTTTGACTTCCTATTTCTGAAAAGGTATGGATCCTGAAAATTCAACGATCGAATAAAAAGTTACGGCTCTTGGAAGTTAGTGGTGCATCGATCGGTGCGTTATCCTGGTTTTCGTGATATCTCAGCCGTTCTAACTCTGATTTCGACCCATGAATAGTCATTGAAATGAGAATTTGATAATCTTGACAATGGCATTAGTTGCAACCCGTTCTGATGGCGAGATCAAAATTAGGTTTTTTTGGGCTCACCCAAGATCAACTTCGGGTCAAACTTGGTCAAAGTGGCCAGAAATCTCCGAGAAGCTCGGGTTTGATGTAAAACTATGAAAAGTTTTGTTTTGTGAGAGTTTTGACCTCGTTTGACCTTCGGTCGTCATTTGAGTTGAAAAGGGCACTTTGGGTACTCTGGTGTCTGAACGAGTTACGCCACGTCACTCTGGATGTTCTCAAAGCCCCAGGGAGAGAAATTAATATATTTGGATTTTTCGGGGTCCGGCACGCAAATTGAGGGTGAAAAAAATACAGTATCAATAGTAACGGGAAAGGAAAGAAAATGCTTAAGGTTTTGATAAAGTGTCATGACTATGACCATAGTAAGCCATTCCTTGTATTGTAATTGTGAAATCATAATGCGTATGGTATACATGAGTTGTATACAATGTGAACTTAGTCCATTGCTTACGTAATTCTATATATAAAATAGGTCCTTTACCGAAGTGTGTCTTGAGACTTGGTAAGGGTAAAATCCATTGGAATGGGACTAAAACCCTTCTTTTAAGAGAATCGCTAATAGTGGAAACCCAACCTCAAACTGATTATATCTAAAAGGTTTAAAGGGTAATAACAAGCTATTGATACGTGGTTAGTAAGAGCACTAAATTTGTGTCTCATTCAGGATGGATTAGTGTAGACTGTTACGATGAAATTGAGGATGAGTTTTAAACTGTTAATGAAGTTCATAAATCATAAATGTCTGTGTAACAAGGACATAAGAAGGAACTTCACCTTTGTGAACATAGGAGTGGTGCTGCTTCTAGCAAGAGTAAAAGGGTTTTCTCTTGTACATGTTCACTAAACTAGAAAGAGCACATGGCCATAATAGTGCTAACAACTTGGATTTTTAATTGTGTTATGAATATTCTCATGTGTGTGTTGTTTCTGATTTCAGCACATAAGAGTTTTGGTTTAAGCACCAAGCCACCATTAATTCCGTTGATTTCTTGAGCAATTACACTAAGGGGAGGTTTAAGTTGAAAGACACCTTCCATTATGCATGATAGAATATCGATCAAGTGAGACATATATTATTTCAACCTAGTGAGGGATTGTTGTATATATAGGTATATACATGGATAGGTTGTAATAATAATAATGATGTTTGAGTTTGGAGGATATTGTTTCATTAAGTTGTTAAAGTGAAAATTCAAGTTCTGGAATTTTCTAAGTGAAAATTCGAAATTCGACATTTTTGATTTGTCGAAACTTTGGCTCGATCGATTGAAATAGTAAGAAAATAATCATAGAGTTTTCAGATGGTTTGATCGCTATTCGATTCCTGCTTGATCGATCAAAAAGAGAATTTGGTCGATCGAAAGGACCTCTCGATCGATCGAAACTCGAAAAACTGAATTTTCTGCAGAATTTTTTGGTGACTGTTCAAAAAGGTTGAAGAGGTTTCAAGCGTTGTGAACGATTTTATGAAATATTTTAACTCTCCATATGTACCTTTTGAAGGGTTATAACCGTATGGGTATAAATAGAGGTTAATGTTCACTTGAAATCCTGTGGGTATCTCCCCAAAATAGTAAGTTACAAAGAAACACAAGAAATCCTGTGGGTATTCTCCAAAATTGCTATTTGTAGAACCCAATAAACTTGGTTATATCCTAGGGACAAGTTTGTAGAAGCCCTTTAGCAACTTGCGTATGGAGACAAATATTGTCTAAGGATAACACTCAATTGTGCCTCCAAGTCAATCACTAATTTCTATTCACTTGATATGTTCATTTGTTCTTTCATAATTACTCCTTAATTTGGTAAAATCCTCAACAGAGAGTGCCCAAGATCTTATAAACACTTGGTTAATCTTACACTTTATTCATGTGGGACACTAGGATCATAACATAGCACTTCTAGATTTGGGACTAACCACTAAATAGTCTACTCCAAAGTCCAAACCAAGCCTTTTTCTAAATTGTCTAACAAAATCGTACACCTTCTTCTGGTCAGGAAGGGTCTTGGCAATAATGTCCTTCTGCATACACCTATTAGCCCATGCAACAATCTTAGGGCACTTTGCCTCAATGCTAAAACCCCCTAAGGTCTCAATCGAATAGAACCTGGTGTAGAAGGAGATAAGACTAATTAAGGTCCACACACATTCTATTAACACTTTTCATAGATTATATAACGGATGAACAATAACAATAATGAATTTCAAATTATGTAGACTAGGCTAAAAGAATATTTCTTTAAATCTTTGCAAGGGGGACCATATAAGATGTTCTTGATTGCGTGTGAGATTGAGAGGGACTACTTGCCTCTCCTTAATGGTAACATTACATACTATTGGACTCTCTTTAAAGTACAACATGACTACTGGACTCTCTTCAAAGAGAGACTCCACCAACACAAAAAATCTACCCATTATTGATGTGACAAATTGTTATGGTAACTAAACAAGTTATCAATGATAGGCTCGTATAAGAATCAATACAAATTTGTCAATTTAATTAGTATAAAAATTAGTTTCATCATTTTTTTTTTTTTTTTTTGTATGTAATATTACTCTTCAAAAATATAACATGACTTGTGGACTCTCCTTGGTTAATCAAGGTTGGCCGATACCTTTGATTTAAAAAAAAAAAAAGTTGGCTGACACCATTTGCTGGGCCAAAAAAGTGCTACTCACATTTGTCCTATGCTTTCCCACAAAAATTTTTAATGGAAAGGAACGAAACTATAATAATCGTAGCCTATAATATTTTGCCTACGTAGCACCAGCAAAAAAGAAAAAGAAAAAGTGACCACATATATATGGGACACCCATGTAAACAAAGCTTGATTTCTTAAGTACTCCTAGAGTATAGAGAAATAGTACTTCTTGCTTTCATATTCACAGTGGACTTCACCATAATTTTAATGGGTGAACTCCACTATAAATGTGAGAGCAGGGAGCATCATTCTCTATACTCCAAGAGTATCTAAGAATTACTCCCAAATTTGCATGTATTCTACCACATCTCTATTCTATTTTATTCAAAAATATACTTTTTAAAATGCTTTTAGTAAGGTTATTTTTTGTTCTACTTTGTCAACTTTTTTCTCCTTCTACTTTAATCAACTCACTTTTTAAATCAAGTAGAATCACCTCGTTTGCCATTGTCAAAGAACTCGATATATTATTATCATTATCTATATATATATAAAACCGAAACCTTTGAAGCTCCCACAATTTTTCACGTCAGCATTTAATTTTTTTTTCTATTTTTTAAATTTGGTTTATATGTTTTGATTTCTTTTTCCAACCCATTTACTCACGTCAGCATTATTAAAAATAAAAAATAAATCTCATTTCCCCCCCCCCCCCCCACGAAATACACGTTACAAAACTCGATACCTTTTTAAAACCAAAAAATGTCTCTTCTGTCCTTAGACGCTAACATCTCTTTCCCCTAAACCTAAAACTCACCCTTTCCTTACTCCAAAATCAAAACCCAAAACTCAGATTCTAAGAGTGAAAGTCATTGGGTAAAGAGAGATTGAGAGAAGCAAGTTCGTAAGGCAGAGAGCCACCACCCACTATCGGGCATGCATTTCGCCATTGTCAGACTGTTGCTGGTAATTATTTTTTGTTTTAAAAATTTGGACATTATGATTTAGGTTTTGGGTTTTTCTTGAGATTTTTTTAGGATGAGAGGAATTAGGATGAGAGGAATTGGAGAATTGGAATTATTAGGATGAGAGGAAATGAGGATGGTATAATCCCAAAAATCAAAATTTCTTTTCGTGGGTATTGCTGCATATTGCTATATGACTAAAATATTTATGTTTTTGTGGGAATTTTATTTTTGTTTTGAAGGTTGGGGTTCGTAACTATAGCTGTTTAAGATTCCTAACAAGTGTTTGATAGAATGCCTGGGAGAGCTATACTCTCATATGTCTGTTCTCTGTCAGTGTTGGCAATCATAGTTTTCAATACATGCATTTTTTGTTCATGGAATCTTTTAACCTCATAATCAATCTTTTAACGCATGCATTGTACTTCTTTTAACCTCATAGCCTCATAAACTGAAGTACAATTCTCTTGATTAAAACTTTCAAAGAATTTATTGCTTATGTAGTTTTATGTTGTAAAATCACCATAACCATGAATCACCCGAAAGTTTTGAGGAATTTGCTGGTGGAATCTTTCGATTTTCCTATAAATTGTTATGCAGAATGTTGTGGCCCTTGTGGGAAGCAATGCTTTCACTTGTCTGCACTTTTTTTTTTTGTCCCCCACCCTCCCTTCTTTTAAAGAAAGATAAAGATTACATCTTTTTCAGGTTGTCTTGAGTTTTCTTATTTGTATTTCTTTGTTTAGATTTCTAATTCTAATTTCTTTTATTCCTTATGTGAATGATTTGATTTATTAGAAAAGACGAGTATTTTGTGCATATTGTTAGATTATATATTTGGGTTGTGCATGGTTTTTTTCCCCCCTTAGGAACCAATATTGTTGCATAGTTGCTGAATGTGTGGAACATTGAGGTGCTCTTACTAACATCAGGTTTTAATAATCTTGAGGATTGCTTTTATCTGGACATAATATACCTTTTGTTTTTTGTTTTTGTTTTGCTTGGTATTAAAGGAAAAATGATTTGGCTAGGAATGAGATCCTTCTACTAAATTGTAGATTTGAGGGAGAATGTGGTGTGTTGACTGAGACCATGTTTTATGTCCCTAATAGGAACAAGATAAGTTTTGGTATTGGAACAGTTTAGTAGTGACCCGTTAGATTTTGCTAATAATACAATTTTGGTCCTTTTGTCTATGGTAAATTATATATTGATGATAGTTATTGCCTTTTCCAAGTAGCTACTTTTTCCAATTTAAATGATGAAATTTGCATAGCTATTCATTTGATGAAATGATAGTTACTTGTTAGGTTTTAAAGACTTAGGATTTTATGTAT
Source organism: Quercus tomentella (assembly GCA_028535165.1). NCBI lineage: Eukaryota > Viridiplantae > Streptophyta > Magnoliopsida > Fagales > Fagaceae > Quercus > Quercus tomentella. The sequence goes on from JAPQVY010000156.1 coordinate 63,986,735, forward strand.
TTAGAACTCTAATGTGTAATGTTAGTAAACCATGATCAAAACAGTTGTTAGTCTTGTTTAGACTTGCTCAAAGTGTGTGCGTTGTATGTAAAGTTGGAATCGAGTGGCTGCAGAAGTATTAGTGACTTTCGGCCTGGCTCGATCGATCGAAGAACAGGCTTGATCGATCGAATCTCGGGCAGAATGTTTTTCTGCAAAATTTTCCAACTCAGCCCTAAGCCCATATGATGTGTAGCGTTAAGTGTTTTACTCCTAGTATATAAAGGAAACCCTAAGCACGTTTTTATTAGGTTTTCAGAGAGAGAATAGTGTGCCTCTTATATATTAGGGTTTTATACCCAAAAGCTCTCTAGAGACTTGGTTGCTCATATTGCGGTTTGTGTAAATCTCTTGTGAGATCTAGAGGAGCTTTCCTTTACACAAACTTAGGGTTTTTCAAGGAGAAGATTTATCTATACCTTGATGATCAACTCAGTTGCTGCCATTGAAGCTTAAAGAAAACACAAGCGGGTGTGCTTGTATCTGGTGGTGAATCCAAGAAAGAAGGAGTTTGTGGATTCGGAGCTTGCATGTGGTCGTGTCAGTAAGTTCTACTGGTGGGTAGCAATAAGAAGTCGAGCGTGGGGGCTTGTAAGTCTTATTGTATGAACTTCGATTCTTTCAAGATAGTGGATTCGAGTTTACCTTGAGGATAGCTAGGTCAAATCCTCCCCAGGTTTTTACTGGTTTGGTTTCCTGGGTGATCATATCTTGTGTTATTTATTTTCCGCTGCTTTGCCTGATATGATCTTTATTATTGTGATAACCTAGTTTTGTTAAATTGGACTAAGTAACAACTTGGCTTATTACCTAGGTTAAATCAATTGGTTTTAAGGGGTCTAAAAACTAACATTACTGATATGGATTAAAATTTAGATTAAAATTGTTTTAAATGGGACAGAGGCTCAAAGTTGAGTTTTAATTATGTCTTCAATTAGGTTTTCCGTCAATTTAGGGATTTCAATTCCTATCTTTTTGTAAGAAAATATTGTGGATATGGATGGGTTTTGTAGTGGAGATAGTATTGAAGAGCCTTCCAACCCTGCTTTAGCTTTAAGCTCTTCTTAATTTCTTTATTCAGATTTCTAATTCTAATTTCTTTTATGCCTTATGTGAATGATCTGATTTATTAGAGAAGAAGAGCATTTTGTGCATATTGTTGGATTATATATTTGGGTTGTGCATGGTTTTTTTTTTTCCTTTCCTTAGGAACCAATATTGTTGCATAGTTGCTGAATGTGTGGAACATTGAGCTACTCTTACTGACATCGGGTTTTAATAATCTTGAGGATTGCTTTTATCTGGACATAATATACCTTTAGTTTTTTGTTTTTTTTTTGCTTGGTATTAAAGGAAAAAATGATTTGGCTAGGAATGAGATCCTTCTACTAAAATGTAGATTTGAGGGAGAATGTGGTGTGTTGATTGAGACCATGTTTTATGTGCCTAATAGGAACAAGATAAGTTTTGGTATTGGAACAGTTTAGTAGTGACCCGTTAGATTTTGCTAATATTACAATTTTGGTCCTTTTGTCTATGGTAAATTGTATATTGATGATAGTTATTGCCTTTTCCAAGTAGCTACTTTTTCCAATTTAAATGATGAAATGATAGTTACTGATATGGGTTAAAATTCATATTGAAATTGTTTTAAATGGGATAGAGATTAGGTTTTCTGTCAATTTTGGGATTTCAATTCCTATCTTTTTGTAAGAAAATATTGTGGATATGGATGGGTTTCGTAATGGAGATAGTATTGAAGAGCCTCCCAACCCTCAAAATCTGACAACCTTACAGGTTTTGCTTTAGCTTCAAGCTCTACTTAATTTTGATATCTAGGTTTTTATAGTATATCTGATTTGGATTTGCTTAGATAGGCCAGTTTAGTTCTAGAGTTACATGCACCAAGCACATAGGCCAGTGGTGCTGATAATACTTATAGTCTCGATGCCAATGTGGAGGAGATCTTTGTTGCACTATGTAGATACCCAATTTTGCACCCATGATTTAATCAAGGAGAATGACTTGAATGACCAATCCATGTACCCCAAAAATCATAATTGCATAACATGCATCAAATCATGATTGAATTACATACATCAATTTGTTCTTGCATTACCTACATCAACTTGTCTTTGCATTACATGCATTAATTCATTCATTGCATATCATAAAAATGATCTTGAGATTTTAACGGTCGCAACGGTGTTTCCAGTTTTCAAATCGGACCATCAGATCGAAAGATATCCCATGATCAAGTTTGCACGGTCAACATGCGTTGTGTCTAGGTAGAATTGACCACACATGATCAATTTAAATTAATTCTGATTGGTTAAACAATTAAAATTAATTAGTTAATTTTGTAATTGGTTGATAATTAGTGTTTAAAATAGTATTGCATGCATAGGCATAAAAGAGATGATTGGATAACAATAAAATTGTGGATAATCTGACCTTTATCAAGATTTATTTTAGGGTATTTATCTACAAGATAATTGTTCTTAAATAGCCTGAATTATCCAAAAAAGAGATGAAAAATCATAGACGGAGGATGAAAACACGTCTAGGTACAAGGACTCGCCAAAAAACCCTAGAGGAGGAGTCCAATTGGCACTCGAACACGAAAGAGTGTTCAGAGTCCAAAGGGTAATTCAGCACTTTTGGAGTGCCGAACAGCACTCTAAAAGTGCCAAATTGGCATCTTTTGGGTTTCGGCCCAACGGCCTTCGAGTGATGATAAGGCATACCCTTTTCGATCTTTTCGCAAAAGGATACGTCTGGATTCAAACCCTAATCGTCCATGCCTATTTTTTAGAGTCTTCTAGCCTCTATAAATAGAGACTAAACTTCATAATTCAGCACCTTTTTTTTACACTCTAAGAGGCATACATTTTGGAGACTCACAAATTGCTGAGATTAATTGATCCTCTTTAAGATTTGCTAGAAGAATTAGGGTTTTTAGGTTTCAAAGATAGCTGAACAAGTTTCTTTTAACCTTAAAACATCCTCTCATGTAGAAGAGTGCTCATGCAAGAGGTTGCTTTCTAACCCTTTGGTTCTTATGTTCCTTCATCATGATGATGCATGCTTTCTTGTTTTAAATATTCATGTTCTGATTTGTTAATTCAGATTATCAAAATATGTTCTTGATTCTTTTATCATTACTATAATCTGTTTCTTAGTTTTAGAGATCTGCATGTACTTAATTGATTGATTTTATTTATTTATTTTTTATAAATAAAATGGATCTACATCTTTCTTGGATGTAGATCTGAGTTTTTCATCAAAATAAAATGGATCTACATCTTTCTTAGATGTAGATCTGAGTTTTTCATCAAAATAAAACAGATTTACATTTTTTTTAGATGTAGATCTGAATTTTTCATAAAAAAAAACGGATCTACATCTTTTTTTAGATGTAGATCTGAATTTTTCTTAAAATAAAGAATGGATTTTGTATCTTCTTTAGATACAGATCTTATTTTTTAACGCATGCAGATTTTTGAAATAAAGAAAGAGATCATGAATTGTTGTTTTGTTTGAGTCATGTAACATGAAATTATTTTGTGAATGAGATCCTCTTCATAAAAAATATGTCTTTTTCAAATATAGAAATAGGTTTGATTTTTTCTGTTACATAAAAAAGCATTTTTTTTATCATCATCAAAACAGATCTAATCTTTTACAAAAATCAAAACCATTTTTTTTATCTCTTAAAAAATAGATTTGAATTTTTTTATAAGTCAAAATCAATTTTTTTTAATCATCAAAACAGATCTGAATTTTTTTAAACAAAAGGAGGATACATTCATAAATGGTTTTGTGTGATTTATTCAACATTTTCAACATATCATTCATGACATGCATAAAAAAGTACATTGGTCACAAGAGTCTAGAAGACCAGACTTTGTCTGGGCAGAATGAGTGCTTAACACCTTCCCATTCCGTAACCTAGCCTCCGGATTTAGGTCTTTGGTTAAGTAGATTTAGCCTTGTCTTTGTTTTTTTTGGGTAGAATGTAACTAAGACCCAAAGCTATGTAACTTTTCAATATTCCAAATATGTAATATTTATTCAATCAATGAAGAGAACAATTTAGTCATGTACTTGTATATATTTAGTTTTTCTTATTTTTTGAATAAAAAAAAGTGGCGACTCCATACCACTTACCCAAAAAGAGATGTGCCCTAAAAGGTACCTGAATCTCTTTTTTGATGAATGCTTTTTGTCGAGGTCTCTCATAGTGGCGACTTCGCTGAGGATGTCGAGGGCTAAGCTTCGTATTAGACTTAAGTGACCAAATATGTACCTTTGTTTTTCATGGTCTTGCATGATATTGTTGTTTGTTTGTTTATTTATGTTTGATGAGATGTTGTACAATATTTTTGTTGTATGATATTTTGTTGTTTGTATTGTTTATTAAAATCTTTCCCTAACTGTCATAATGTGTGCCATCCAAACAATATGTATGCACCCTTTTTCGACAACTTATGGTGGTAGTAACCATGGATCACCGGTCTTCATTAGATTCGGGTACCCAGTGGCAAACACACCATCTCATAGCTTAAAGTCACTGGATCATTTCTTGTTGATTGTAAAGGATAAACCATGCCATTCGGACCAACGTAATGTTCATTACATTACAAGTTGGGAGGTGTAACGTCCTAACTATGGGAAACAATGAAACAACAAACCTACCTTACAATATAATGACTTAGAACCTACCATTAGGTCAGATGATGCTGAAAAATTAACAGTAAGTCACACGGTCTTCACGTGCTTGAAACAGCATTTGCACAACAAAAAGGGAAGATCTCACAGAGAGCACCGGTGTGGTGCCAGCCATGTAACCTCCGAAGGTCAAGTTAGAACTTCTCACAACTTTAGAGTGCCAGAGCGGGGTAAATTATGCGTACCTTGGTTAATGAGGGTATTGGGGCTTTTATAGTAGTAGATGGTTGACATCTTTTCCTTGGTTTAGAAGTCTTTTCCTTATAGGAATCCTTATGATCGTATTTTACGGAACCCTTTCCTTGTAGGAATCTTTTTAAATGTGGGGCACAAGATATTTCCTTGTATACATATGCGTGGAGGCCAAGTTATGTCAAATCCATCAGTCTCATGTAGACCCTTCAGCTTAATGTCGAAAGCTTTTTATCTTCGGCCCAAGTTGACGCCGTCAGCTTGGAGCCGTAGACTCCATACTATTGCCATATATTAGTGGATACAAGGTCGACGGGTTTGTCTGGAACACTACTCTACACCTCTATATTAGTGAGTTCATTTATAATTTTATCCTTATCAAGGTCAGTCTCGGTTAAAATTGCATTGCACGTTGTATGTGTTTATTTTTCTTGATTGTTTGATGTAGATGGTGACCTAGCTTTAATTGACCCAAAAGAGCCTGTTCTAGAGAGAGAGAGAGAGAGCAAGAGGGGAGAATTTGGTCAAGATATAAAGGAAGGCTGCAAAGAGGACCTAAGGCCAACACTCAAGCCAGTAGCTCTAGTTCCAAGCCCATCACTACCATCACGGTACTGAAGCCCGTGAGCATAGAGGACACTTCGCTGCTGCAACATCACAATCCCATGTCCGACTTATGAGATACTTAAAACCCTAATCAAGCAACCCAATACCCACAAATGGGGGGAGATACTTCAAACCCCAATCAAGCAACCCAACACCAACAAACGGGGGGAGACACTTCATACCCCAATCAAGCAAATCAATACCTACAAATGGGGGGAGACACTTTAAACCCTGGTCAAATAACCTAACATCCACAACTAGGGGGAGACACTTCAAACCCCAAGATATCAACCCTAATGACCCGACAAAAATTTCCCACATTACAAGGGGGAGAGACACTTTAAATCCCCACATTTGGAGATAGACAACCCAAAGCCAACCGAGATTCCAACCTTTTGGATCATAAGTTCAAGTCCATCAAGCCCAAGGAAGGTTCAACCCTAATGAGCCAAGAAAGAATTGAAGATGTTCTTAACTCCATCCTAGAAGGTCAAGAGAAGATAAATGAATAGCTAGCCCAGATCTCCTGGATAGCCAACTCTGCATTACAAGTCAGCTTAGCTAATCAATCTATGCTCTCGACCTTGTGCAAGGATAATTCATTAGGACCTGAAGAGATTCCACTCTTCCAATTTTTGAAGAAAAGAGTTAGGGATTTCAACAAGTTGTCTTTCCAACTATCCTCTCCAATCAACAAGAACATGTTAATGGACCCAATCCCTAAGAAGGTAGTGCCTTGCCACATCAGTAACGGTGCAGTTAAACCATCAATTGGCAATTGTAGACGTCGAAGAAATTTTTCAGAACTACACATGACTTTGAGTGAAGCCTTGGAGAAACTACAAGCTAAAGGATTATTGAAGCCATTGGGTCCCACGCCAATACCGCATCCCATGCCTAGAAGATACAATCCTAATGCTCATTGTAGATATCATCAAGGGGAAGGCCATACAACTGATGGATGTCGTAGCTTAAGGCATGCCATTCAAGATCTGATTGATCAACAAGTCATCACTCCGCCTTCATCAGCCAGTAATCCTGACTTTGTTTGAATTTTATTTTACAAGTTATTTTTTAAATAGGCTCTCTGATTTTATTGTTTAGGATTTTCTTTCTAGTTGGTTATTTGCTCAATAAAGTCCATGTTGTGTTTGATGCATTTGATTCATCATGTTATTCATATAAAAAATAAAATAAAATAAAAAATAGAAGAAAAAGAAAAAGAAAAGAGTAAAAAAAAAAGTTCCCAAAAAAAAAAAAAAAAATTGCACTAGGGGCATTGGGCCTTCTTAGTAACCTTTTTCTAAAATCCCTTCTCTTGTTCCTTCAAAGATTCCAATTTTTTTTTAAAAACCCTTCTTTTCAAGAGAATATAAGAAGATCCATTTGACAAAACTTCTTCCAAATCATGATTATTGATTGCTTTACCAATCAATTTGTTCCAAAGAGGGATTCAACTTCATTCAATTCATGTTAGGACTTTTGCTAAACATTCAAAATATGATAAGAAAAGGTCCTAAAAGGCGATCAAAGAAATACATCCATTCATCCAAATTTCTCAAACCACATGCACTCAATCCCAATCTCTCAAAATCTTGTCACATCATTGGATCATTTATACATCTATTCCAAGAGTAATTTATTAAAAGAGTTTAGGTCACTGTGCTTACAAGAAAGAATCACTAGGGATAAGAGGCCACCTTTGGTAACCCACATTATTCCTTGACACCTATTACAATAATTATCCATTGCTAGCCAACTTGAGCCTTTAAACAGTTAGCCTATTTTTCAATGAACCCACTAAAAACTTAAACCTTGGGTGGGGAAATTAAGTATGCATGCTTAAATCTCAAGATGAGGAAGTGTTGACCTTATGGATTCAACACCACTTGGTAAGGTTCTCAATGGAGAGAATGTGAACAATATGAAGATTCATCAAGTTCCAAAAAGAGAGTTCATCAAAGCTAGGTAGAAAGGAAATCCATCAAGGAGAGATAAGATTTTGAGAAAGCATCAAACTGTGAGAAAAAAGAGAAGGCTATCAAGTTAGAAAAGACTTCAAAAAAAAAAAAAAAAAAAAAAAAAAGAGAGAGAAAAGTGAATGCAAGAATTTTCATCAAGTTGTGAGAGAATACTGATTCATCAAAAGACACAAGAGATATGAAATTCCATGAAAGATCATTCAAGTTGAGAGGGATGAGAAAATATGAAGATTCATCAAGAGAAGAAATTTAATCAAATTGAGGAAAATAAAAAATAAGACACATTTCATCAGAAAAGTGTGTACAGTCAAGTCAAGAAAAATGAAAGTGCATTAGAAAGGATAAGACGGTATCATGGACAATCATCCAGGAAAGATAGAAGGGTGTCAAATTGAAAAAATGTAGTTGAGTGAAAGCCAATAAAGTTCCAAAAAAAAAAAAAACATTTCAAAAAAAAAAAAAAAAAAGGAGAAGCTTGCTAGGTTGAAAACTTGAAAGGGCGGTCTAGGCAAAAATTAGAGCAATAAGAGAAAAGGAAAAGCTTGCTAGGCTAAAAACCTGAAAAGGCGGTCTAGGCAAAAAAAAAAGAAAAAGAAAAAAAGAAAAAAAAAAAAAAGAGTGAGAGAGCTTGCTAGGCTGAAAACTTGAAAGGGCGGTCTAGCCAAAAATTAAGGTAAAAGCAAAAAATTTCAAAAAAAGAAATCTTTCAAAAATTGAAAAAAAAAACAAAAAAAAAATGACAGTGAGTAATCTGACCACGAGATAGGATGCTAAGAAGACCAAAAAGAGGAAGTCATCAAGCTAAAAAGATCAAGACCAAATGAAAGGCATCAATGAAGACCAATGAGAAGATGAAGAACATGACAAGGATTTTAGCACAAGAATCAATGATAAAAGATGTGGAAAAATCTTCCAATGCTTGAATTTAAAGTATTGCATACTTGGGGAAACATCATAAGGGTTTTTGAGCCTTTTATATCCTTCCTTTCAATAACCTTGTAAGGTTGAATTTATTCAACCATCTAATTGGCTTTATTCTGTGCCAAATTTGCTTGTATTTCAGCATTTAGTAAGCCTGTATTTAGGTGGGTTTGTTGTAAGGGTAGTGAGTGAGATAGAGTGTAGATTGCTCAAGAGTGTGCAAGAAAACAGAGACTCGCGGCTTGATCTCGCGGGTGACTCGCAGCTGCAAGCCACCAGATGCAGCACACGTGCCCAGCATGCCAGAAGGTGAACAGTCATGCTAGCTGGAGCACTACAGGACAAACAAGACAACTGGCCATACGGTTATCTCGCGACTGGATCTCGCGACTCAGTCAAGTCGGGAGGCCAAGCCGCGAGCCAGCCCTGTTTTGAAAAACCTGACGTTTCACATTCTCCTCTCAGCTCAGTATAAATATCCCTTATACCCACAAATGAGTGAGACCTTCCAGAGAGAATTTTGAGAGAGAAACCCTAGAGTAAAACAAGATTGATTCATCTATAATCTTTACATAAGTGTCTCTTCAAATTCCTCAACTCTCTTCCTCTCCATTGTCAAACCCTTGAGAGGCATTTTACCAAAACCTTGTTCTCACCATATCCATTACTGTGAGAGGGCTGTTTGGTGTTCTGGGAAGCAATTAGGAAGGAACCAATCTTCATTGGTTGATGCTATGGTCTAGTAGCAGAATCCGAGAAGCTAGAAAAGAAAAAGGTTCGGCTCAACCTCGTTGGAGCAAGAAGCTTGGAGGGCTTAGGTGCACTGGGTAGATTAGGCTTGGAGGGTCTATTGCTGTCCATGTATCCCAACTACATTTTCTAGTGGATTGTTTACCGCTTGGAGGGCGGCGGAGAGGTTTTTCGCCGAGGGCTTCGGTTTCCTCTTCGATAACACATCGCGTGTTGTCTTTGTGTTTGCATCTTCCTTCCCTTTTATCTTTGCCTTTTATTATCTGCTGTGGGTTGTGATTTTAATTTGGCTTAGATAGTTTTTCCAATTCTATATTATAGCTTTTGTTCATTTTTCGCACACTAGTTGTTTGACATAAAGCTTGAATTGGTTAATTTGTAAATTGGGGGTCTAAACGTTCAAGGGTGTTTTTACACTATTTGAACTTTCAAACCTGAACCCGGCCTACATTACAACCTTTGAATAAAGCCCTCCTTGAAGTCCTACTAATTTAAAGCACACATTTAGCTCTGATGATATTTTCTCTTGGATTAAGAAGGAAAATTGCTCAAGATTATCAAGCCCCACTGGCTAATATCCTTAAAAGACAAATTTCACAAATTCTCAAGTAACCAAAATTTTTTTCTAAGCCCCAAACACTCACTTTGTTTGCTCCCAACAGAAAATGACTCTCAAGCGAACAAATTTCCAAATTCTCAAAAATTTTCAAATCTTCAAACTTAGGATTTTTCCCTTTCTTGCTTACTACCAATATGTGTGATTCCCAAGCATTTCATTCCTTTGATTGTCTTTTAAGACTTAATCTAAAAAAATTTTAGAATGAAGAAGCAAATTTGATTACATGTTTTTAATGATTTCGAATCCTTTTTAACTAATGAGATCGAGTTAACAATTGAGTATTATGATTGGTCAAAGAGGTTGTTCAAAGGATCACCTTTGGTTCATTTGAAAAAAATAAAATTTCAAAAAAAATATCATTCTAATTAAATTGCTTTCTTTTCAAAAAAAAAAAAAAAAAAAAAGAGAAAAAAAGACTCATTTCAAAAAATTCAATTTTCAAAACTTTTTTTTCGAACTACGTCTGGACCTGATCCTCTATGAGAGAGGTATGTAGGCTTCTTGTTCAAAGGCCCGGTCCCAGTTACCAAAAGAGAAGTCTTCATTTCAAAATTTTCAAATATATATATATATATATTTATATCATTTTTCAAAAAACTTTTATTCAAACTACGTTTAGACCTAATCCTCTATGAGAGAGGTACGTAGGCAGCCTTTTCAAAGGGCCCGGTCAAAATCAGTCAAAAACTTTTTTTTTAAAGACTCAAAATCAAAACATTTCCTTGTGTGAATCTAGGCTAGGAGCATCTATTTTGTGTTAAGCATATCATCAATTTTCTATGCAAGCATGTCTAAACTAGGGGCATTGCCCAAAACATTTTTATAATAACTGAATACTAACAAGCTCATGGAAAGAATCTTTTGCAGGAGGTAGACATGGGTCTTTCATCTACTCAACAATCACTATAAATCTTCAGTTTAGATGTGCCAATCGGCACTCCAATAGAGCCCATTGGCCCATCATCCCAACAATCCCTGTTTTGCCCAATTTTGTGATTTTGATCTTGTTTTACTCAAATTGAGATCCCTACACAATAAGATTTTTCAAAATTCACATTGATTTCTGAACTAGGGGCATTCGGCCATGCCTCATTCATTTTCAAAAAAAAAAAAAAAGGGGGACCACCATCATCATCTTTTTGTAAAAAAAAAAAAACCAAGATTTCAAGATTTCAAAAAAAATCATGCATTCATTTCTAAACTAGGGGCATTTGGCTCTGCCTCATCTAAGTAAGTGCAGATTCCAACAAAGCCAAGCAAGATAGTACTACAAGATCTCATTAGGTGAATTCTAAACTTGTCTTAGTTAAGGTTTCTGCATGATCTGAGGTGATGCCAAGGACCAAGAGTTAAACATGGAAAATAATACAAGATTGTTTAAGGAACACTTCCTTTTGTTTTGCAGGAAAAACAAAAACACATATCATGCATCATTAGGACTCCGAGTCCACCTGTGTGAGGATCTCCTTGATCCACCTCTAGAGGAGCCACCTTCAGTATTTCCTTCCTGACTTGCAAAGAAGCGAGGATCGTACTGATGATTTTCAAGTTCAAGGCTCCTGATCATTTCCTCTATAGTTCTTTTGGTAGCATCAGCAATTTCCATTCGATGTGCTTGAAAAGTCAGCAAAATCAGGTGTTAATTTCACCATCAAGCACGGTTCAAGCAAGAGATGCTCAGAAAGCAACGTGGCATACCTAGTTTGAATCATTGAGCACATATTGGGAAGACTGAGTGCGAGCCAATGACTGCAAGCCTCCACTAACTTTAGAGACTTTTGCTCGCAGCTAAGGGTGAAGAACCACTACTCATCGCTTGCCCACCCTCAGGCCAATGGATAAGTTGAGGTCACGAACCGATCCTTGCTCAAAATCATCAAGACTCGGCTCGAGGGGGCGAAGGGTATATGGCCGGATGAACTACGAAGTGTTTTATGGGCATACAGGACAACATCAAGAACGCCTACAGGGGAGACACCGTTTCGACTAGCATACGGAATCAAGGCGGTCATCCCTACTGAAGTAGGACTTACAAGCTATAGAGTAGGGAACCATAATGAGAGCAAGAATGATGAAGCTATGCACCTACAGCTTGATCTGGTGGACGAAGTTAGAGCAATGACTAAGCAAAGGTTAGCACGGTACCAGAACCTCATGGCCAAGTACTATAACTCCAAAGTCAGACACAGGAACTTCTAGGTTGGAGATCTTGTCTTGAGAAAGGTAATAGGCACCACAAAGGACACCTTCCAAGGAAAGCTAGGACCTAACTGGGAAGGGCCGTACAGGATTGCATCATGGCATAGAAAGGGAACATACCACTTGGAGACATTGGATAGGCAAAAGTTGCATCACCTATGGAACACGGAGCACCTGAAGAAGTACTACCAGTAGACAGTGATGCGAAAAACAACACTCCTCATTTTCAGTTTACTTCCTTTTAGTTAATTTTTATTATTTATAGTATTTTTAATCCCGAACGGTAGCTTCTTCTTCTTATTTTTTTTTAAGGACAATTTCTATGCATATTTTATCACATAATAACAGGAGTTATTTAGAAATACCATGTGTACGCTATCTACATTTTCTACATTTAAAGTCCATAAGAGGCCAGGTTCATCCAAGAGGTTGATTTGAAAATTATTAAGTCCATAAGGTGGACGGATTCAACCATGCGTTGAATTGAAGTAACAAGTCCATAAGAGGACGGGTTCATCCAAAAGGATGATTCGAAAATTATTAAGTTCATAAGGTGGACGGATTCAACCACGCGTTGAATTGAAGTAACAAGCCCATAAGAGGATGGGTTCATCCAAAAGGATGATTCGAAAATTATTAAGTCCATACGGTGGACAGATTCAACCACGCCTTGAATTAAAGTAACAAGTCCATAAGAGGACGGGTTCATCCAAAAGGGTGATTTGAAAATTATTAAGTCCATAAGGTGGACGGATTTAAACATGCGTTGAATTAAAGTAACCAGTCCTTAAGAGGATGGGTTCATCCAAAAGGATGATTCAAAAATTATTAAGTCCGTAAGGTGGATGGCTTCAACTACTCGTTAAGTTAAAACCACAAGTCCATTAAAGGACGAGTTCATCCTTGAAGGTGATTTAAAATTAGCAAGTCCATAAGATGGACGGATCCGCTCCCTAGACTAATTTGAAATCACAAGTCCACACATGAACGGATAGAGTCATGGTTCAAAAATTGTAACGGAATGCACTATGAGAATAAATAGACATAAGCAACGGATAAATAAAGATAATAAATAGAAGCCCACAAAAAGGCAAATGTCTTACATTAAGAGTCAATGGAAGAAATACATTTCTTGCAAGTGAACAAAAGTAAATAATATACAAGTTAAAAGAAAAACTACAACTAAGCAGTAGGGGTCCCTTCGTTCCTCTCCTCCACGACTTGATCCCCCTTAAGATGACGGGTGGCGACCTCGACGAATTTTTCTTGCTCAACCTGATCGACATCTCTGTCACTCTGAGGGTCGGGATTGGTGTCATCAGCAAAGAGCTTGTTAGTTCCTTCGAGAAGAGAGAGAGAGAGAGAGAGAGAGAGAGAGAGAGAGAGAGAGAGAGAGAGAGAGACTACCTTCCAGTTTTCTCAAGGCAAAGTCTGAATGAGGAAGGGGACTAGAAGTATGATGAGAAAAGATACAATGAAATTCATGTCTGATCAAGGGGTATGGATTATAGTACTGATGTCAGAATTTAGACAAAAAAAAAAAAAAAAAAGGAGAGTGAGAGTCTTAATAGAGAGGAACAGACAAGGGTCCAAGTGACATGGGTTTCAAGACAACAAAAGGACAGTGTCTTAGTGAGGGAAGAGTTACACAAGCTTGGTCTATATTTGACACGAAAACACAGTTTTAGTTGTGGTAATAATTATTGCCATTGATTGTATGCTTTATCTCAGCTGCTTCACTATCAATCAAATTAAACATGTGATGGAGAGGAGGGTGAAGCATCATTTTGTTAACAGTATTTAAGGGAATTTTGAGAAGTCAAGTACATCAGCATATACATATATGGGCATTATCCCTCATAAAATCTTTTTTTTTTTTTTTTTCCCTTAATTGTCTTATGCGGCAATTGGCCAATAGCACCTTTAAGAGAAAAGCTAATGCTAGTCAAAATGAATGTAATTTAGAGTAGACAGACTCGACAATATATTTTGTCCTTTAATTATTCCTTTAATTATTGATTCAAATGCAACATTAGTACCTCAAAAATTATTGTTTTACCTTTGGTGGTACTCAAAGTTGGTAGAAATCAATTTGCACAAACACTTTGATAAGGATTTGAAACCTAGACGTTTTATTTGAAATATTTGTAGGCATCAGTTAAATTCTAAGACTCTTGAGATCAAGTTAGCCAAAAAATTTCACACTTGATAGATATGAAATCACAAAATTTCATGAAAGTACTAAAAAATATTAACTTTGATCTGGTTTATTTAAACACTAGACCATCTGATCAGAGTAAATATGAGTTTATCTTGCAAAGGGTGAAATTCCATATATTTTGATTATTCATGCATCAAAATTAGCTTTAAATCAAGCAAGATATCTTAAAAACAAGTGGTTAATTTAGCCAATATTTCATCATTTCAAACTAGTGTTAGATAAGTTCGACCCTAGTTTGACCATGGTCAAATTAGGGTCAAACGTTGTTGGATTTGGGCAAATGAGAAGATGTTGGGAAGAGTATTGCACAAGCTTTGATTTGAGGGATCGGTTATGAAATTTCACAATAAATGCTTGAACTCACAAAGAAGTGGAAAGTGGGATTTTTTTTCTTGAAAATGGTTTAAGGTACCACTTCCATGTGCTTGTAACTAATCAAATAGGATTCCAAAAGAAACAAAATAGACAAGGTCAAAAAAATTGACATTGCAAGCTTTCCATAATTTGAGCAAAACCGGGATTGGGAAGGTCACAATCCAAATGGCTGAAAGTGGGAAGATTGCCTGCTTCTGAAAGCCATCTGCACATGTAAAGACAATAGCTATCTGATATGATTTTGCAAAACCCAATCCAATCTGATTTGGGACTTATCATTTATAGAGTTATACAAATATACAAATTCAAATACAAAGGAAGTTCAAAATATAAATAACTCTACCCTATCCTATCTTATCATATCTCAATCTAATACTCTGTTACAATTCAAATCAAGAACTGAATTATCTCACTACAGCTGCTACACGGTTCTGGTTTCAATTTGAATTTACATAGCCACATATTAACAACTACACGGCACTATCATTTGGGCTATCAACCTTATCCTTAACACTCCCCCGCAAGCTCAATCGTGCTGGAAGGACGTTGAGATTGTTTTGAAGCAGAGCAAATCGAGATGAAGAAAGAGGCTTTGTAAAGACATCAGCTAACTGATCTTTGCTGGACCGAAAATGAACCACAAGAGAACCATCAGCAACCTTATCTCGAACAAAATGGAAATCAATCTCAACATGCTTGGTACGAGCATGGAAAACTGGATTTGATGACAAATAAGTTGCACCAATGTTGTCACACCATAACACTGGAAAACAAGTGACAGGGGTGCCAAGCTTAAAAAGAAGAGCATACCACCACTTAGTTTCTGCAGCAACATTAGCAAGTGCTTTATATTCCACCTCTGTACTAGACTGAGCAACGGTCTTTTGTTTTCTACAGCCCCAAGAAATTAGATTGTCACTAAGAAATACACAAAAGCCCCCAGTTGAACGTCGATCATCACGCCTTCCAGCCCAATCCGCATCAGAGAAAACTTGAAGAGAGTGAGTTTTTGACTGCTTCAACTATAAACCAAAGTGAATGGGTTGCTTGAGGTAACGCAGAAGTCGCTTAACAGCTTGCCAGTGAATGGTAGTTGGACGATGCATAAACTTAGAAAGTTTGTTGATAGTAAAATTAATGTCAGGGCGAGTGAGAGACAAATATTGCAAGGCTCCAACAGTGCTTAAGGTAGCATCAGGGAGAGGATCCCCTTCAAAGGCAGAGAGATTAGTGGAGGAGGCCATTGGAGAACTAAGGGGCTTTGCTTCTAGCATCCTTATTTTGCCCAAAAGGTCTAGAATGTAGTGTTTCTAAGATAACAGCAATCCAGTAGAATTAGGCAAGACTTCAACACCAAGAAAGAAATTCAAATTGCCCAAATCTTTTATGGCAAAATCATGTTGCAAGTGATGAAGCAGATCATCAATGACCGAAGGTTGAGATGTAGTAACAATTAAATCATCCACATATATTAGAAAATAAATAGTGACAATGGCACTATGATAAATAAACAGATATGAATCAGACCGTGAACCACAAAAACCCAATGCAAGTAATTGAGAAATGAGGCGAGAAAACAACGCCCGTGGAGATTGCTTTAACCCATTGAGTGCCTTTTTCAATTTGTAGACATGATCAGGGAATTGAGGATGAGAAAACCTTGGAGGTTGAGACATGTAAACATCCTCATACAAATGGCCATGTAAAAAAGCATTTTGAACATCAAATTGACGTAAAACCCATCCTTTAGACACAGAAAGAGACAAGACAGTGTGTACCATAGTGGGTATGATCACAGGGTTGAAAGTCTCACCATAATCGACACTAGGAACTTGATGGAAGCCCTTAGCAACGAGACGGGCTTTGTATCTTTCAATTGAGCCATCGGCATGCCTTTTAATCCGGAACACCCACTTGCAGCCAATTATATTCCGAGCAAGATAAGAAGGAACAAGATCCCAAGCCTGATTCTTGAGTAATGCATCAAACTCGAGATTCATATGGTGAGATTGTGATGAGGCATGATCCTGATTAGTTGTTGTTATAGGGCTAGAGGTGGGTTGGGCTGCATATGGTGGGTCAAGAGTTGCATTGGGATGTGCAGGAGAGTGGGCCGAAGCTTGAGAAAGTGGTGTAGGAGAAATTGGAGGCCTAACACGAGTAGGCAAAGCTATCCACGGGCCAGTAGATTGTACCTGAGATGAAGCTGCACCTGTTGACATGAAATTTAATTGAGATGCAACAGAACTGACTTCAAAAGGGAAGTGTGTTTCATCAAAAATAACATCATGAGATATATAAATACGATTTGAAGAGAGATGCAAACATTTATAGCCCTTGTGAAGCAAACTGTAACCAAGAAAAAACACATTGAATAGAACGTGGTTGAAACTTATGGGAATTGTAGGGTCTCAAATTTGGCCAACAAGAACAACCAAACACACGTAAAAATTTGTAATTAGGAGCTTGGTGAAAAAGTTTTTCAAAAGGAGATTGATTCTTTAGAATGGAGGTTGGAAGTCAGTTAATTAAATAACAAGCTGTTTGAAAAACTTCATCCCAATATTGAAGTGGAACCTTGGCATGATACAGTAAAGGTAGACCTGTTTCTACAACATGATGATGCTTACGCTCAACAACGCCATTTTGTTGATGGGTGTGAGGGCAAGAAACACGGTGAGTGATGCCACAATTTTGCAAAAATTTATGTAGAGAGTGATATTCTCCACCCCAATAAGATTGAACCATTTTAATTGTGGTATTGAAATATCATTCAACATATTTTTGCCATTTAAGGATAAGGTTGACAGCCCTAATGATAGTGTCGTGTAGCTATCAATATGTGGCTGTGTAAATTCAAATTGAAACTAGAACCGTGTAGTAGCTGTAGTGAGATAATTCAGCTCTTGATTTGAATTGTAATAGAGTATTAGATTGAGATATGATAAGATTGGATAGGGTAGAGTTATTTATATTTTGAACTTCCTTTGTATTTGAATGTGTATAGTTGTATAACTATATAAATGATAAGTCCCAAATCAGATTGGATTGGGTTTTGCAAAATCATATCAGATAGCTATTGACTTTACATGGTATTAAAGCAGTAGCAGCAAGTGTATCAACCGGCGTTGTAAACTGGTGAAAATAATCAGTAACTGAGGAATTTCCTTTCTTTAAAGTGGCGAGATGATAGTGGATTTGCATTGTTCAAGCCCTTGACTAAGAGGTAAACATTCTCTTTAAGGCTTGCCACACATCCCTTGATGTGTTGAATTTGACGACATGAGCCATAATACGCTTAGAGAGGGAGGATATTATGGCATTGAGAATCATCTGGTCTTGTAAATACTAGTGACCGAAGTCCGGATTTTGGATGACTTGGACGTCTCTATCGGCTTCAACAGTGAGAGATTGAGGTGGAGCAGGAGTGCTTCCATTGAGATAGCCATAGAGATGTTGCCCCTTGAGATATGGAAAAATTTAAGCTTTCCATAATAGGTAGTTCTCACGGGTTAATTTAATGGTAATGAGATGATGAATGGGAGTGAGTGTGGTGGGAGAAGATGTAGTCATTGTGTTTAGGGTACATGTTATTAGAGCAGCTTGTAACTCACATTAAAATTTTTTTTTTTCCTCATGGCCTCTTCCTCAACATCTGCTACCTCTACCCTAAACACAATGACTACACCTTCTCCCACCACACTCACTCCCATTCATCACCTCATTACCATCAAATTAACCCGAGAACTACCTATTATGGAAAGCTCAAATTGTTCCATATCTCAAGGGGCAACATCTCTATGGCTATCTCAATGGAAGCACTCCTACTCCACCTCAATCTCTCACTGTTGAAGCCGATAGAGACATACAAGTCATCCAAAATCCGGACTTTGGTCACTTGTATTTACAAGACCAGATGATTCTCAGTACCATGATATCCTCCCTCTCTGAGCGTATTTTGGCTCATGTGGTCAACTTCAACACATCAAGGGATGTGTGGTAAGCCTTAAAGAGAATGTTTACCTCTCAGTCAAGGGCTTGAACAATGCAAATCCACTATTAGCTCGCCACTTTAAAGAAAGGCAATTCCTCAATTGCTGATTATTTTCACCAATTTACAACACTGGTTGATACTTTTACTGCTACTGCTCTGATACCATGTAAAGACAATAGCTATCTGATATGATTTTGCAAAACCCAATCCAATCTGATTTGGGACTTATCATTTATAGAGTTATACAAATATACAAATTCAAATACAAAGGAAGTTCAAAATATAAATAACTCTACCCTATCCTATCTTATCATATCTCAATCTAATACTTTGTTACAATTCAAATCAAGAACTGAATTATCTCACTACAGCTGCTACACGGTTCTGGTTTCAATTTGAATTTACACAGCCACATATTCACAGCTACACGACACTATCATTTGGGTTGTCAACCTTATCCTTAACAGCACAGAAGTTCAAATCATGCAAACTCGATTTCATTGGAAAGAAGTCTTCAGTAAATTTCCAACAGTACCAACAATGCACAAAACGAAGATCTAAAAGGCTGCCAAAAAGTTAATTGGAAGTTAACTGATTGATTAAAGGTCAAAATGTACAAAACCAAGAATTGAGTCGCATGGAGCTGGAAAGCTCTTGGGCATTTTTTGAAATTAGGAAATATATCATACAAAACCATGGTCCTGCATCAAAAGAACACAAACCTACCAACCCCAACTTATGAATTCAGACAACTTTAATATGTACATGATGCTCAAAAGCTAAAGAGAGATACACAGAAAACTAGGATCTTCTCCGTGAGCTAGATTATAAGTCCTCTTACATGTCGGTGGTTTGTTGATATTGGAAACTTCAAGGAACTTGCTATTGGAACCACTAGTTTGCAACCTTTTGGATTTAGGAGCTTCTTAATTTTTAAGCGTACCATTGTTGATGGAATCCTCCACTTGCATGCCAACCGCTATTAATTTTTTATTTTTATATTTATTTTGGAATGGGAAAATAAATGATTGTGATAATTGGGCAGAAGGTTCTTTATAATCATCTGTGAAAGCTCGAAAATGTGTTAAAAACACAAAAGCTGTTTAGACCCCCAAATTAAAGTTACGGCTCGATAGATTTTACACTAACTTAGTTCTAAGTGCGGAATAGTGTAAATGCAAGCGGATAAACAAACAAGCTACTCTAATCCATAATCAAAACAACACAGTAGTAAAATGGAATGTAAAAGAGTAGGGAAGAGAGATGCAAACACAAGATAACACGTCGATGTGTTATCGAAGAGGAAACCGAAGAACTCGGTGAAAAACCTCTCCACCGCCCTTCAAGTGGGAATCGATCCACTAGACAATCAATTGGGATACATGGGTTAGCAAGAGACCCTCCAAGCCTAATCTACCTGATGTACCTAAGCCCTCTAAGCTCCTACTCCAACAAGGCTTCTCGGAACCGTGTCTTGTCTAGCTCTTCGAATCCTGCAACAAGCTCCATGTTGCATCTGCCATCTTTGGCTTCTTCCAATGCTTCCTAGCAGCACCAAATTATCACTTGACACTCTGAAAGGGTGTGGTAAGTGTTTGGGCTATCAACCTCTCAATGGTATGGAAATGGAGAGGTAGGAATTGAGGAAAATCCACAAGCAATTGTGTAGAGAATTGTGGGTATAACAATCTCTAACTCTCAAGGTGTTTGGCTAGGATTTTCTCTCAGAAGCACTCCTCAACAATTGTGGGTAATATGGGTATAAATAGTGTAGGCACAGAAAGTGTGTATCAGAATTGACAGTCTGGCAAAACAGAATGTCTCGCGGGTGTCTCGCGGGAAGGCCTTACCCGTGAGATACTCGCGAGACACAGCTGTCTCCATCCTGTCCTGACTCTTCGCATTCCAGCATGTGCAAGTCACATGGGTCACTTCGCGGGATGCTTAGTCGCGAGATACCAGCGAAAACTCTTCAATCTTCAATTGCTTGAGTCTTCACACTCTCTCTCTCTATCACACAACCCTTACAATCAAATCCCACAATAAATACAGGGTACAAAAGATTGAATAAAATTACAATTAAATTTGGCACAGAATTAAAGCCAACAAAACACATATTTGTAAATTACAACTTTACAATCTCCCCCTTTGGCTATTTCGTGACAAAACCCCTAAAACAAACTCTAGACTTAAACGTGAGTTTGGGAACAGTGGCAAAACTCACTCACACCTAATCTAGAAGCTGTGAAGCACTTGCACGTATATACCTGTAACCTGAAATGCTTGCACACAAACAAAATTTTCATTAAGCTTATGACAAGTTGAATACATGGTACATATATGAGCAAGTAAAATGCGATCAAGTTAGTAAACACAATAGAACATGTAAGCATATCTTGATCAAACAAGATCAGTCATTAAAGAATGACTACAATGAACATTTAGCAAGTAAATGCTCATCCGGACATGCAATGCAATTAAGAGCAATCTCACGGATCAATTGCATGTCCAACACTCAACCAATGCAAAATACACGAAGTATTTGCATCTAGGATACAAAATCCTACTAAGGGCACAAAAGTGAAGTACTCAAGACATAATATCAATATCTAAAAGTACTAAAAAATGCTACAAAGCATTGAGATAGTCACAAACTCAAGTACTGAATATAAGACTAAATTAATAAAAGCAAAGTGTACTGAAGTTTTAAACAAAAGTAGTAAAAGCATAAACATAAACTAGCAGTTATAAAAGCTAAAAATAAACAAAAGTAAAACGCCTGTGAACCAATAACCAATGTTTCTTAGCCTAAAAATATGCTCCCCCTAACACTGTGCAAGCTCCCCCTCAAAATTTTCCCCCCCTTTTTGACTGGAATGGCCAAAGAGGCTAGAACTGATCGGACTCTGAATCTGATCCCTGGTCCATGGATAAATCATCGATCTGTGAGGATAAAGCCATGATCTGACCCTGGATATAAGCAAACTGGGCCACGGTGTGCTACACATGGGAGTCAAGCATGGTGTACATCTGATCTACTCTGGCTAGAAGACGATTGAGTTTGTTTGGTCCTCATTCGGGTGTTGAGGATGATGGCTAAGCTGATGGCTCTGGAGCAGTAGTAAATCTCTCTATCTCATCCTCTGTATCACCTCCCTCCTCCTCAACTCAAGACTGTGGTATCATGTGCACACCCATTCTGGAGCCCTTGATGTGAGCTGTGCTCCTAGTGAGTGTGTGTGCACCAATGGGATAGTCCCTCTGAACTACTTTGAGGCCACTCGAAATTTTAAGGCGCTCCTTTGCAATGAGGCCCATAATGAGAGAGGGAAAGGGCATTATAGTCCTTGAATTCTGCTTCATAATGCTCTTTTTCAACAAGTAGAGAATGTGTCCACAAATATCAATTTCCTTGTGGGTGAAAAGATTGTACAAAAACATTGTCCTTGGAGCTGACAATGTAGTGAGGTTGGTGACCGGGTACAGGTTGTGAATCATCACATAGGCCAAAGTCCTCATCTCTGGTGAAAATGGTATTGTGTTTATGGATGACTTCTTCGGTGTACCCCCAAGTATTTGCACCATCTCCTCAGTGGACCCCAATTTGTATTCATATTGGACTGAGATTGGCTGAGATGGAGGACGAATTTCCAAAAAGTCTTGTATGATCTCCCTTGTAATCACAAATTCTTTGTGCCTTACCCAGCACTCTATACGATCTCCGTCCACAGCAGCATTGGAGAAAAATTCCTTTATGATCTCTGAATAAACAACCCCAACCGGGTTCAATAGCTTGGTCCAAGTCCTTTCTTTGAACACCTCAGGGATGAAGGTGTCCTTAAGAGATTCCAACTGAACCACCCTTTCCATGATAATGGTGGCTTTGTTGTAGCAGTCATTGTACTTCATATCAACCTCAGCAGACTTGAAGTTATTAGAATCAGTGCGTGCACATTTGAAAGTTGGTCTCTTGGTGGCTGCATGCTTAGTATGAGCCATCTGTGCAAAGGAACACAAAATAGAAAAGAACCAAGTGTGGAAACACAAAACATAACACAAAACATGATTAGAAACATGTTAGTTCAAAGTATAAGTAAAAAGGGCTTAAAACATAGTAAAACCAACTCAAAACAGAGTAAATAAACTTAAACAGCATGCTAAAGGTGTTAAACCAAATAAGCATAAACACAATGCATGAATAAAGTAACAGTGTCTCTGTGTGCCTAGGCAGTGCATGTGTTGGTGAATGTGTGTGCATTATGAGATGCATGAGGTGTGCCTAGAGGGCCCTAGTGTGTGCCTAGTGTGTGCAACATGGGCAAAGTGTGTTAAACACATAATCAGTGACCAAAACAAGTTAAACAAGGTCAAACAAGTGTAAACCCAGAAATTGGAATTCACTTGAATCCAATTTAGCACAAAAATGTTACTAGGACATTCTGTCAAGCATTTGACATGCAACAATGCACAACATTTATGAATAATGCATGAACATAGTGAAAAATGCCTTAATACAAGCTCAATCTGCCACAAGGGGCCAACACAAGAACAATCACATCAAATGGGACTCAGCCTAATCAAAGATTTTGGAAAAATTTGCATAAAAATAAGAACCCCAACCCGTTTTCGAAAAATCCCCAAATTTTAGAACCCTAACTTAAATTTCTGCATAAACTTAGAGAAACATAAAGAAAATGTTTTAGAAATCATACCTTGAAATTGGAAACGTAGAAAATAAGCTTGAGAGTGATGGGGTTTTGAAGAACAATGAGATTTAGGTTGAAGGGGGTTTGAGAGACTTTGCGAGGGAAGTGAAGTGATTTTGAAAATATGTCACATCTGCTACATAAAAACTGAAAACACGTGTTTTTCGCGGGTTAGGCAGTAGTGAGGCACTCGCGATACAGTCGCAAAAAGGACCACTGAAGCTCAAAAGCTTTCGCGAGAAGCTTTTAGACGCGAAACAGTCGCGAGATAGTCGCGATAGCCTCTATATGAACTTGAAAAATTTCCAGTTTTTGCCTAAAAACATTTCGCGAGAAGAGTTTAGTCGCGAAATACTTGCGAGGCAGTAGCGAGACTTTCTGTATGAAAATGTGACTTTGTAATTTCCCTTAAGCACTTTTCGCGGGAAGCTCTAAGTCGCGAGCTTCTCGCGAAAAGACCTCTGAACTAGTTTTTGAAGAAAAACATAAAAATTGCATTTTGAACAAAAACTAAAAGCATGAAAGTATAAAATCACTTTCAAAAACAAATAAAAAACTCAAAATCTTTTTGGGTTTGATCGACAAGTAATTGAGCATACACATCATATTTGAACATGTACAATCACACAAATGAGATAAGCATTATTTGAACAAAGTCTTGTGTGGTGTGGGTGAGTATCAAATGTGGAATTGTCCTTAGACCAGAGTGAAGCTTCAATGATCAATTCAATCAAGTCATACACAACTGGTACAAAATCAAGTGGACTATCTCAATTATAGAAATGAGCATATATGACCTCCCACAAGAGAATGATTACAAATCAAAGAAGCTTTATTTGGCTTTTGCATAAATCATAACATTTGGTCCTTTTTGGATAATACATCTCTTTTTGAGATTGGTGCTTGAAATTTTTGATATTTCAACTTTTAGATTTAGCCTTTGGCTTTTTTAGCACCATACATTTTAATACATTTTTGATATCTCGACCTCTTGATTGCTCAATAGCCCATTTCCTTTTGTCATTTCTTGGTCCTCTTGACCTCTGATCACTTGCATTCTTCAATGCCCTCAGCTTATGACAATTTGGTTTGGTGTGTCCTTGAAGTCCACAGTGATGGCAGAAATGGTTCGTTCTAGGACCTCTTTGTGATCTTGGGAGTGATTTCCCTCTGGCTTCAGACCTGACCATAGATAGGTTACGGGGCTTGTTCAACACCCGTTGGTTAGCCACATTCTTCTTTTTCTCAACCTTTGCCTTCTCCACAGTAGGGGCAACTACAACTGGCTCTTTGGCCTTCACAAACTTCACTTCTTTGGAAATATTCACAGCTGAACTACTTTCTCCAGTGTATCCTAATCTGGTTTTATCGGAGAAAGGTTTTTGATGAGAAAGGACATCATCAAGCTTCTTTGTGAATACTCGCTTTACCTTGGCATTTGCTTGAACCACCTCAAGCTCAAGGAATTTCACCTTGGTGTAAGCTTCGATTAGCTCACCATTTAGCATCTATATCTCACACTTGGCCTCCTTATATCTTATTAGGAGACTTCTATAGTCCTTCTCTGCTTTCTTCGTCTTTTTCACAGTCGCCTTGGCCACCCTTGCATACTCTCCCGACTTCTCTAGGAGAGAGTTGTAATTCTCTTGAAGATTGGTTGTATCTTCATCTACTTCAGCATCCGATTCTTCTACAATTCCCGTGGATTCCTCATCACTATGCTCCCCAAGTTATTGCACAAGCAAATTCAAGTCCTCTGAAGATTCAACATGAGCAATAGTCATAAATGCTGAGAAGTTCCCTTCTTCATCACAGCTATCCTCCAAATCTGAATTGACAGAGTCTGAATCACAGCTATGCCTTGCCCTTCATTCTCAAATAATTAGGACATTCTCTCTTGACATGTCTATGTCCATTGCACTCGAAGCAAGTGATTCCTTAAGTAGATTGAGACTCCTTCCCATCTTTCTTCCTAAATTCCTTCCTATCACCCTTGGGAGATGAAAACTTTCCTTTGTTGAAAGGCTTCCCACTGTTGTTCATCTTCAGAAATTTTTGGAAGTTTTTTGCAAGGAATGCTACTTCCTTCTCCACATCATCCTCTTCGAAGGAGTTGTCCATTCTCTCGGTGATGGTTTTGAGAGCCAGAGATTTGCTCGATTTATGAGAAGGCAATCCCACCTCATATGTTTGGAGAGATCCAATTAACTCTTGGATTTTGATCTCATCCAAGTCTTTACTCTCTTCTATAGTTGTGACTTTTGCTCGGAAACTCTCCGGTAAAGACCTCAAAATCTTTCTCACCACCTTAAAATCTTCAATCTTCTCTCCGAGATTGAGCTTGGCAATTACAATTTCATTGAGCTTTCCATAGAAAGAATCAAAAGCCTCATCATCTCCCATCTTAAGTTCTTCAAATCTGGTGGTAAGCATTTGAAGCTTCGTGTCCTTGACCTTTTTGGTACCTTCATAGGTCGTTTCAAGGATCGTCCAAGCTTCCTTAGCTGTCTCCACGTGTGATATCCTGTGAAACTCATTAGGGGACACACCACAGAATATAGCATTAATGGCCTTATTATTCGCATTAGCTAATGCAAGAGCTACCTTGTCTCATTCGGACTTGGCAGTTGTGGATTTAACATACCCATTCTCAATGGAATCCCATACGAACTCATCTATAACACACAAGAAAGCCCTCATTCGGACCTTCCAAAAGGCATAGTTGCCTCCATCAAAGAATGGTGGGGCATTAAGAGATTGTGACCAGTCCATCACAAAGGGTCAAGGAACACACTCAGGTATTTAAACCACAGCGAGTGTACCCACTCTAATACCAATTGAAAGCTCAAAAATGTGTTAAAAACACAAGAGCTGTTTAGACCCTCAAATTAAAGTTACGGCTCGATAGATTTTACACTAACTTAGTTCTAAGTGCGGAATAATGTAAATACGAGAGGATAAACAAACAAGCTGCTCTAATCCATAATAAAAAGAAAAAGAGTCAATCACCTCACCTTTTACTCGTGATTCTATTCTCCATGTACTTTGGAATATATTCTTTGATCATTTCCAATGAACCCTATAAAACCTACTCTACTAATATGAATCTATGTGATGGATTTTTTTTGTCTTTTCATTCCTCTCCTCGTTATAAAAAGGCAGGCACCATCACTAAAACATTGCATCTCCTATGTTTTTCATATTGCTTCACTTCCCTCCGATTGTTCAGTACAATATTACTCTTTTGCTTTACTTCAGTGTGCACAGTTAAGGACTATAAGTTTTAGGTTAATATGAGTTTGCTTATTAACTTACCGCTCTAGAAATTAATAGATTTATTATTGTATAAATATATGCTTTGTAAATATTAGATGCTAATACATTGTAAAATATTATGACTATGATTATGATTATGATTATTGTTGTTGTTGTTGTTGTTGTTATTCAAATTTAGATTAATGAATTTTTTATGGTTAGGACTACAAGCATTTTTAGTTATATTTAAAATTGACCATAATAAATTGTAGTAGTCACCATACAAAATTTGATTATTTTGTAGTTGATAACTTATAATTAGCCTATGACTTAGGTGCTTCTCAAAAAAAAAAAAAAAAAAATGCTTTTATGTTAGGAATACTTTATTTTCACTCATTGCAAAATATTGCCTTGTATAGCAAATCTCAAGTATCTTGTTGATATCATTATAAATACAATATCTTGAACTCTTTTAAGGGCCAAACTGATTCACATAAACTTTTCAATATTGTTGTTATTTTGTGTTTATTTATTATTATCTGATTGTGTGTTTTTTTTTTTTTTTTACAAGTATCATTCTATAATTCTCACTCTTTTAGTTGGTATCACAATTGTGGTAAGCATCTCAACTCTCTAATTAAATTTATGTATGTGTTTTTTTAATTTTGAAATTATTTAATATTATTTATTGTTATTATTATTATTATATGAGTTTCTTTCAATTTGAGTTGCTTTATAAATCCTTTATTTGAGTTTCTTTCAATTTTATTATGAATTACAAGCATTGTAAGTTATATTTAATATTTAGCATAAAAAACTGTAGTAGTCAATATATATTATTTTTATTATTGTTCTTTTGTTTTTATTTAGGATTATATTTTTTTTAGAAGATATTCATAGAGGTTATCCTAGTCCAAAAAAAATGGTTAATTTAGTTTGATTTATAGACAATTTCCTACTAATATAGAGGTAATGGATGTTGCATGGTTTAACTCGTTGTAGCATTTAATATAGGATATATTTGAAATGGAGCCTGGGCCATTCGATCCTTCTCTGCTAACCCAACAACAATACCACATCTCTAATGATGCAATGGAAGGCAATGTACGTTGCAAGATCAAAATTTATTAATGTCTTAATAATATCTACAATTATTCAATTTACATGCAAATAATTTCAACATTAGCAATATAACATTGTACATTTTAAAAAAAAATTTAGGTTTCCACCTTACAAGTGCTACCCCAACCGTTTGCAAACCCCCCCCCCCCCCCTTCCTGGCAATTAGGCGAGTGTATCACCCCATATTTGCATCAATGTAGAATATACTGTGTTACCTACCTACCATTGGCCTACAATGTTGAAAACCTTCAATTGATGGACCAAAAGCCCAGAACACTCTCTCGAATATCGCACAGCCTAGCACAGTAGCAGGTATTGTTCTCCAAATAACCCTGTTGCCCGGGTTTGAATCAGTCAAAGCTTTCAACCATTTTGGCAATAATTGGTAAGATTTGTCCCAATCACCAAACGCTCTACCAATTGCCTTTTCTTTTGCCTTCCACACCTTAAAATAAGAAGGCTAGTATTGGTACTTATTGTAAAGAGTCTGTTGAAGCGAAGAAATCTTTATGGTTGGATCATTTTTGACAACATCCCTCAACTCTTTCTCAATAACATGGGTGTCTAATTGCTCGTGATCTTGTGTGAGTGTGGACTCTATACATGTGTGTGGACCATTGTATTTCCTAACCTCAAACAACCCATGTGTAGCCCGGAAGCATGCTCAAAGACGCCAAGAACAATGTTTGCACCTTACAGACCAACATGCTAGATCTAACTCTTTTACACTAAATGTTTGGTTCCTCTTGATGTGATAGTGTTTAACAGCAGCTTGTAGTTCATCCTTATCAGCAAAAAGCAAGCCCACATAAAACTCTTGGGTAAGGTCCCAAATACTCTAAGTGGGCTTTTCAAATGGTGGGGTTGGATCAATCATATTATCCCACGTGTTCTGTGAAAAGCTTAGTGATGAAGGTTGATGGAATTCCATTGCTGGATTGCTTTCATGATTAGGTTCATTGAGAGGCTCATGTTCATATCCAACATCATCAAGGACCTTGTCGTTATCAAGTTGGTCATCACTATCCATGGCCCATATCCTTTTTGATAATATATGGACTGCATTTTCAGTAGTAGCAGCTATGCGGTGTGTATCATTGGGATCATTAGCAGCTCTTTGAGTGGTGATTTGGTCATACTGAGCTTCAAACTCAAAACAAGTAGTCTCTTATGCGACATGCTCAGTTGGATTATCATAGTTAGCATCACTGGTGTTCATTGGCCGATAAGGAACATGTTGGTCCTCAGTTGCAACATGGGTATATGGAGTATGATAGTCAGCATCACCAATGTTGATTGGGGAATGAGCCGCATTTTCAGAATAATGACCAGTATGAGTGGCATATGGATCATGAAAGTGCCCGCCATGTGAATAACTAAACGATGCACTCGGTCCTTCGTTGGCATATTGAATGGGAAAAACATCTCGGTGGCTTCTTATTGGCTCTACACCCACGTGCAATTCTACACCTACAAATCCATATTGGCAGCCTAACATAACGAATATTGCATTGAAATCATTATCATCTTCTACCAAAACTTGTAGGTAAATCACAAGATGTGGATGACATTGAAAATGAAATCTATACCAAATAGTAAGTTTTGAACCTTCTCTATTTATATGAAGTGTGGATGCTACTCTATCACATAGATCTTCAAATGTAACACCCCGGCTTAATGGAAGCATACAAGGAGGTGGCCCGTCATAATAAATCCCATTTTCGCCATGTTTAATTATTCTACCAGAATGGTTGAGAAAAATGAACAACTTTTCTGCCATCTACACTAAAACATAACAATTGTATTAATATATTAACACTACATAACCATTAAAATGCAATAAAAGAAGGTAATCCATTAAAAATATTCAATGTTTAAATAGCTAGAGCTGAGAGAATTATATCAAAGAAGATTGGTTCACTGATAATTTATTACTGTCCATCATAGTAGTTAAAATTATTTTTTGTTTCCCTTTTCTTAAGTAACTTAGCATAACATTAACATTTAGAAGGATCTATTATGGTTACGTTAATTATTTTATGTAGCTCTTCATTTTACTTCTTCTAAAACAAGACAGATTATATAATGTTCTCATGCATCCATACGATAATAGATAAATATTTCTAATATTGTATAATTTTCTTTATTATTATTATACCTAAAACTTAGATATTAAGGTTTATGAGCATATAATAACCTTTTTTTTGGGGGGGGGGGGGGGGTGGGGTTTCTTATAGCATACGTGTATATTATAGGCTAACAAAGTAAGTATTTCTTTAAGGAAAATTTATGTCAATCTTGAAATATAAAGAAAAGTAACTACTTAAGAGATGTTACTCACATTGTAAGAGATAAAGAATGGATAAATATTTGCAAATGTTGTTCCTTATAATTGTTTGTAAAATGTATGGCACGCATGAATTGAAAATGGTTGGTAGAATTATGAGGGGAATAAGAGTGGAGAAGAAGGTTGATGGAATTTTTAGGGGAAAAAGAGTAGAAAATAATAACCGTGGAAACTTCAGTAACATTAGTGCTGTTTAAATAGGATGCAAGTTTCATATAAGTTAAATTCTTAGATTTTAAACTATATAATTAGATACGCAATTGACCAAATACAACACAACACAGACCAAGATGGGACACTCTGATACAAATAAATTACTTAACTATAAACATATATTCACTATAAAGAATCTCTGCAAAAATCTCAGTTTTTTTGTTTATAGTGTGCACATCAATTATTTTTTTCTTCCATTTCGTGTTGTAAGAATCTATGTACTTTCTTTGTTTTTTTTTTTTTTTTGGTTTCAACGTGCACATCAATCATTTTTTTCTTTCATTTTGTATTGTAAGAATCTATGTACTTTTTTTTTAGAATAAGAATCAATGTACTTTGAATCTAGATTTATTATTTGTTTCATAGGGCAAATCATGCAAAAAATACTTTTACTATTCGAAATGAAAGAACATCACATAAACACAAACTAAACTGCTTCAGTCAAAATAACTATTGACACACTAATAGAATAAGAATATGGGTACTTTTTAGAATAAGAATCCAGGGAATTTTTCTCTTTCCAATTTTCGGCAACTCCATTGCCACAAATCAATTGCCACCTTTTTTATATTTTTTTCCTTCCATTTTGGCAACAACATTGCCACAAATCAATTGCTGCTATTTTTTTTCCCTCCCATTTCGGCAATTCCATTGCCAAAATTTTATTTTTCCTTTCAATTTTCGGCCTAAATCATCCTTTTTTTTTTTCCCCTCATTTTCGGCAATTTCATTGCCTAAATTACTATTAAATTTTTTTCCCCACAATTTCGGCAACTTGGTTGCCACAATTGGTTTCTTTTTTTTTTCCTCCCATTTTCGGCAATTTGGTTGCCACAATTCTTATTTTCTCTCTCCTCACTCTGCTAGAATTTCGAAAACTTGGTTGCCACAATTGGTTTCTCTCTGTTTTTTTTTTTCCCTTCCCATTTTCAGCAACTTGGTTGCCACAACTCTTATTTTCTCTCTCCTCACTACCCTAGAATTTCGGCAACTTGGTTGCCACAATTGGTTTCCTCCACTCCTCATGCGAGCACTTCACCTAGCAGCTGGGCAGCAAATTCGGGCAGCAAGAATTTCGACAACGAGATTACCGAAATTCAAATCCTCCCATCACTTCACATGTGTTTCCTCTCTCAAACTTTTTGTTAGAATTTTGGCAACATCATTGCCGAAATTCAACCTCTTTCTTCAATTTGCCAAATAATTTTGAACAGTAACTATATCCCAAATAAACTCCATTTTCTGCAATATTCAGCCAAAAAACTCGTAAAATGATGTGTTAAAATAGATAAAATGACTTTTTAATTTGTCAAAATAGAATTTTTTTTTAGAAATCCTTATGCTAGTGCTCTAAGTAATGTTAAGTTGTCTATTTTTAAGTAATATATAATAAATAAATAGATGAGTTTGAAATGAGTTTGGATTCATTAAATACGCGGATCAAATTTGATATTAAATTGCTAAAATTTAGTAGAATTTGAAACGAGTTTGAGATCTATATAAATTTTTAAAAAAATTTAGATTTAAAATATGTAATTTCAACCCAAATATATGAATGAAATGCACTGAAACGGACCGAATAGGATCCAAATGCACTGAAATGGACTGATTTGAGCCAAAATGAACCGAATTGAAAAGAATGGACCGAATAAGAACGAAGTGAACCGAATTAGAAAAAATAGACCGAAGTGGACCGAACGTCAAACGACTAGGTGTTTTCGATTAGACGCACTAGAAAGTAGAAACTCCTTAAAAAAACAAAAAGGCACCATTTTCTCTTCCTACTTACAAATGGCGGAAAATCCAAAGGAAATGGAGAATCCAGAGGAAGTGAAGCTCCACAGTGCGTTCTTGGCAGATTTTGGGGCTATTCATCAGGAACTTGTGGATCAAGAAGCCAAAACGGCGCAAGCTGAAGCCGCAGCTGCTGAGATGGCAGAGACATTGAAGCTTGAACTTGTTTTGCCTATTACCAACATGCAGGAAGCTAAGGCACTCTCAAAGCTCCATGAGGAGTACGAATTTAAGGGTTCTGTGGAGCTCCTCCACCAGGGTCTTTCCATGGCTGAGAGGAGAGAATTATTGGAGGTCGCTAAAGCCTACATGCTCAAACTCAGTAACTAACTAAAAAAAAGGTATGGTTTTGAAGTTAATACTGTGATATAAATGTTGTCATTTTGTTGGGTTTTTAAGTAACTGAGTTTTTCCCAATGGCAATATTGTTATGGAGACCAATGTGTAACTGTTCTTGGTGTTGTGTTTCTGTATAAAATGGTGTACTTGTTCATATGCTTATGTGCCTTGTTTAAGATAGAGATGTAAAATGTTATTGTGGATCCTTGGGATTCTCTACTTAGAATAGTGAGCTATATGTTAATTATGGATTCTGGTTTAGACGGTGGATTTGATTATTTAACCATGTAATTTTAACTCTCCCCGTCACGTGTGAACTCAAATTCCTTTTTAATGGGTGAGGCCCAACACGTGATTTTTTAAACAGGAGGTAGAATAGAGGTGACAAAGATCGAATTTTGGACATCTTACTTTGATATCATGTTAAATTACCGATTATCTTAGATAGTGGATTTAATCGTTTGATCACATAATTCTAACAACATCATTCATGTTGTCTTTACGGATTTATAGAACTTGGATTAAGTTGATGCCATTTCATGTTGTCGGCACATTTAACCATTAAAAGTTTGTCATGTCTAATGTGGTGCTTGTGTTGATAATTCTCATATTGGTTTGGTTAGGTGGCTTAAAATTCTGATTTTAGTTTCTTTGTGTGGTTTTATATGACTCATTTATTATTTGTTGAGTTTTAGTACTTTGTCTTTTAGATCTTAGAAATTTGACTTCTGTTAAATGACTTGTTTATTATTGATTTTTCCCCCTTGGTGCTGTCTGTAGGTGGAAAATATTGGGGCAACTTTCACTGGGAGTTTGGAAATGGAAGCTCTTTTGTAATTACTTTAGCTTGTAATACTGATGTTCAATGATTTGGAGATATCTTAGCTATTTTAAGTAAACTATGGATGTTAGACTACTGATCTTGATATTGAGTAGGCAGTGATAGATTTTTAGCTTTTGACTTGTTGGCTATGGTTGTTAGTATTTTTGGATTGCCTTTTTTTTAATTTTGTTTTGGTTACTGCCTTATTGTTTTGTCTACTGCTTTGCTGTTGTTATTTTGTTTGAGCGTAGTTGTTATTTTCATTCTTTAATTTAGGTGATGCGATTTGCACATTAATTGTTTGGTCAAAAGTTGAGTTAATGAAGTTGTACATAGAGTTTTTCAATGCTTTATCTGTGATTTGTTGGGTATTGGATCTTATAAACAGTGAAAACAAGGCTGACTAGTTCTTTCTTTGGTGGGAGTGCTATTGTTGGTTCTGTAGAAAGTTGCATATGAGAGAATATTGGGAACTATTGAGGAGTTGAGAACTCTTTACTGCTTATGAAGTGATCTCTATTGGTGGCCTGTCTTTTAGCTGTCTATGCATCTGGAAAGAATATGGAGGCTTTGTCATGCCTTCTGCATGAATGAAGGCTATAGAAATTTCGACTATGACTGGCCAGATAGCGGCTATGCTTATAGGAAAAGGACTGGTCAAGTCTTGCAACTTTGCAATTGAGTTTAAATCATCTTTTCCTCTTATAAAATATGTCCAGCTTTCCCTTTTTCCAATATGGTTTATTCTAGCTCTATTAATATCCTATGTTTTTGAACTATCGTTTTCAATTATATCCCACAATAATTTTGGTTAGAATCTTAATGATACCACTGCCACTAACCACTAACCACTTTGAATCCCCAATTAGGCTGATTTTGCTCAACTACATCATAAGCAGTGGCTGCAGTTCCCTGAATAGAGGACTTGTATATATAACTTCTCATTCTTAGGTTTCACATTTTGCCTTGCTTTTGTTAACCTTGATTACTCAATTATGATTATAAAAGTTTGCAACGTCTCAGCAACAAGGTGCATCAACCATCAATAATCAGTATTAGTATAGAAATTGTCTTCTAATCTCAAAGTGCTGGCAGTTGCCTTTTTGTTGTTTTTGTTGTGGTTGTCACTGTTGTCCTTGTTTCTGTTTCTTTGTCCAGGTCAAAAAAATTTCAGCTTTTCTGTGGGATATAACATTGAGTTTGTAACAGTTTATTGTCCTTGTCTCTGGTGCTCTAGTGCTCAGGTCATGAGTAATCCATTAATTGCATGAAGCAAATTAGTGTGTATTTTGTGGCCTAGAAGAGAGATATGCTGCCAAGCTGCAATAATAGTAGAGTTCTTCTGCTTTGCAATGTCTCCTTAGTGAATGAAGGGTTTAGTTGAAAATATAGCTTATACACCTAAGATGAAAGTGAGAAGCATATATCCTTCAAAGGATTGTCAGTCCTTAGGATTCAGGAATGAGAACCAGTCTGTTGACACAGTTCAAGTTACTCCTACTTGCAAAATTGACATTTTGTTTTTGGCAAGCGAATGTAAAAGAGAAGAACACAACACTAGGAATCAGCAAAAAGAACCAAGAGGTGTTAACAAGCCTACTTGCAAAGTTAGGGGTTACAAAGTTAGCATCAATAGGAATTTTCTGGGCAGCCCATTAACAAAGCTTGGAAGAGAGGCTCAGATGTCCGTGATAATGTACATATTTCTAGTGATTGGACCAGATTAGGATCATCTTCTATTTTAGTGGATTCATTTCATGGTTCTGATTAAATATTATAAAT
Organism: Quercus tomentella; assembly: GCA_028535165.1. NCBI lineage: Eukaryota > Viridiplantae > Streptophyta > Magnoliopsida > Fagales > Fagaceae > Quercus > Quercus tomentella. Next base: position 64,021,745 of record JAPQVY010000156.1, read on the forward strand.
CTAAAGGTGTATCTAGTGTCATGTCATTTATCTTATTTAAAATGACATAGCATGCCGTACACTATCAAATCTTTGAAATATATTCTAGTAAGATTAGATAAATTTTCAAAACGAAAATTTTACCTCGTAAACTCCACACCCACAATTCATGAAAAATTAACATCATGTCAAACTAGCTACAAAGAAGGAGCCACTTTATCAAATTGCCACAAACAAGAGTAAATAGGTAACAAGTATGAGCAATTAACTTGTAGTCAGATATGAGAAAGTTTAGGTGCATAACAAAATGCCACAATATTCTTGCCAAAAGTTGTGATGGGTCCTGGTTTAGTATTTTATTGTTTTATTTTGACCTATGATGAACTGACACTTCAGTTGTTGTGTTCTTAGAACAACTTGCTGCATATATAGGATCAACTTTGTCCCATTTCTCTTGAGTTAATTACCTATTAAGAGCCATCTCCACCTCTGCTCCAATTCTGCCCCCTCCTCTTTGCCTATCAATTCAAGCCCTCGCTTAATCACACAACAATTATTGTTGTTGTTATTCCCGGCTTTCCCAATAGACTACGCCTTCAGTGGGGCCCCAAATTTTCATCATCTGATAATTTTATATGTTTCTCAGTGATATATATAATATAGAGATCATAGATGGTCTATTAATCGTTTTGCTATATTACAAGCTAAATGTATACAATCTAAATCAGTAATTGACTTCAATTTGAAAGGTTAATAACAGTTCCAACTAAAAAATAAAAAAAGCAATGTTAAATTAAAATGGAGATTGTCAGCATTAGCTCTTGCAATTCATATTGCCCATCATTAAGTAGTTACAATGATAACAGTAAAAAGACAATCATCACATTTTAACAATTAATTTGTAGTCTCTCTCTCTACATATATCAACTGGTACCTAGCAAACAACACCACTTAAGCAAATATTAATGGCAATGATTAAAGTATAAGTAATTCAGCTCCTTGAGGTAGATTTTTCTTGAGTTGGTTGGCACATTCTATAGCTCCTTCATTTTTCTCAGTCGTCTCAAACTCCCAAGGGGTTCCCACAAGAGCTGGAGATCGAGGATTAATAACAATCTTCTCAAGTTTGATGGCACTTTCAAGTAAGTAAACGGTAAGCTCCATGTCTATTGCACGCCCCACAAACCCCATTATTTCCACCTCCTTGAGGTGCTCATTTGGATATTTCATCACCTTCCTAAATTCTCTTTCTATCAGGGGTTTACTCCATAACAACTGCAATTAAGGAAAAGAAAATAAGAATCATATTGTGCATGACAAGTTGCAAGATAAACTAACTATTATAAACCAAATTTACTGGTAAAGAACTTTAGGCAAGTATGCTTCTTGATCCCGATTAAAAAAGTTAGCTATATGATTACAGCACTAGAAACTATGACTTGCTGCAACAAGTACACTCCGTATGTCATTTTGGAAGTGATAAAATGGTTCACATAAAATACATCAAACTAATTGTGAATCCACCTTAATTGAGTTGAACTAACATAAAATAATGAAGATAATATTTGAACTAAAAGACCTACCCCACCCCACCTTTCTCCAACCACTATGAATTGCTACATCTCATATATTACAAGGGTTTTGCATGTGCAACACAACATTTTAGTATAGTTCCCAAGTGTGTGTGTGTCAGCGCATGAGAGAGAGAGAAAAGTGAGTGATTCAAAACTCAAACTTTTACTAAGTAAAATAAAGATACAAGTCAAGCCAAGTAAAAAGTCAGTCAACATTGACTCAGAAGTCTCGTAAGAAGATAGGAGGCTTAACCCTGATTTTAGGAGTCATAACTCATAAGACTCATAATGCATCAAAAAATTATCAAAAATCTGAATAGACAAAGGACAAAGTTTGGCTGCAACCCAGTTTGGAGGAATTCCTTCAAACTGTGTTAGGTAGTACCTTATGAAGCTTACATGTGTCCTAACTCATGTAAGCTTTTTTTGATGTATAAAAAAAAAAAAAAAAAAATTCTAATATTTCAAATCAACTATCTCAAAAGATTACATCAATATACAATTTCACAAAACTTGATGGTTAAGAGTTTCATATCCTATATATAGGCAACTTCAAAATTTAATATTTCTACATCAAAATTTAAAAAATAATAAACTAATACATTCCCTGGGTTTGATTCACAACCATGATAGCAATAATAAAAACAAAAGACATGAATAAATCAAAATATACCCAGAAATAAAATATCACCTATTTAGTGACTTTTAGACAACAGGTTTGTGGGTTTTGGGTAGTGTTATAGCCTTTAGGTTTTAACCACTTGCTAAGTTGAGCATATAAGTTTAGGAATTGATTTATGCCTTGCAATGTCAGAAAAAAGCAGGCCAATTTGCATTAGGTGCACTTAATATGTAGGCTCACTAGTAAGCCAGTTTGCTAAAAAAATTTCCCCCAAGCTTTCTGAAAATGGGATTGTTTTAAAAAACTATATCTAGAAAAAAAAAAAAAAAAAGGTTCAAAAGTTACACTTCGAAAAAGTGCAGCTAGAAACCGCATAACCAAACGAGCACTTACGAAGCACTTTCCCTTTGGCGCTTTGGGCTTTAAGCAAGCCTAGAATGCTTCACAACTCAATTTTTGAGGCTTGTAAATATAGAAGTAACGGCTTTATGCGTTTAAATCATGCTAGAAAACAAAAGAAATTAAGTTGTACAAATTAGAAAAAAGAAAAAACTCTAAAAAAGGTATATTGATAATTAAATTAGGCACAATGATGACATTGGACACTGGATACAAAGAGATAACTTAGAATAATAATAATAATAATAATAATAATAATAATAATAACTCCAAAAATTCAATAGAACTAGTGACATTACTAGACTGATCACCACTAGTACAAAATCATTTCTAGGTTTCATTTAATTATAAAGTTTCACTAAAAACACATCAACTTGCTGCTCTACATGCATGTATTAGGAGATTAAGCTTTCACTAATGTTTTCCTTGTTTTATATATCACAATCAAACTACAAATAATGATTATCAAATTACATGAAGGGAAAATTACATAAGCCATATTTGGAACCGTTAGAGAGAATGTCAGAGCAAGGTTAGGGGGCTGTAGAAAAGTTGAAAATTCACTTATGGAAGAAATTGCTAAACCTTGAAGAGTGAAGATGATGATTCTAATAGAACTCATAAAAATAATATAAATGCTCATGGCAAATGACAAGTCAAATTCAAGAGATATCTTTTCAATGGATAAAAAAAGATGGAAAACCGTAAGCCAAATATGCAAATGGCATCACCTAAATTAAAGAATGAAAGTTATAACTACGCTCAAGTGGCAAGCTATGAAGTAAGAGTGGTCACCTCCAAAGTAAATTTCTGTAAGAAAGGTGCTGCTTCTACCATTGATATTAAATAGACAAGGCTCTCTCCATCAGATGCAGTAACTCTCCATTTGAGGTTTCTAAGATTGGTTAATGGTTGAAATTTTAAGAATTCCAATTTTTCCTGAATTAAACAATCGAGAAATGAGAGAACATTTTGTAAAACCATATAAACATAAATGCAAGAGATTGAAAAAGTATGTTAAAGTACTTACAATTGGATAAATGCAAATGTGAAGTATCAAACTCTGTAGCTGAGAAAGGTAGCTTGAAAGAGGGCAAATTGCAAAATTCACAGGTTTGCTTCCCCCTATACATACATCTAGAAGACAAGGTGCATGATTAACATGCATCTCGGTTTGTCTACGAACGAGGCCCAAAGACTCAAGATTTGGTGCAAAAATCTCAATACTTTTAAATCCTAAACAACGTATTATGTGTAAGTACTTCAACCGCAGTGATGAACCACAAACCTTCAAAGTCACTAGATCATCAGAATCAGAGACATGTAATCTTTCAAGCAAGGGACAATTGGATAGCAAGTGCTCAAGAAGCTTGCCAGTTACACGTATGTTCATTAGAGTGAGGGACATCAGGGACTCGATGCAAGATACTCCAACAGAACTTTCGAGTTTTGTAAACCGTTCATGTGGAAATGTATAACGCATTTGACTCTTGCATACCCATGTTGGTGTAAAGTCCAATTCAAGCCTCTTAACTCTCTTTGACATTGCAAAGTCAATCCATCCATCAACGCGATGTTTAGAATATCTATTAAACTCAAAACAAACTCTGAACTGGTCTATATTTGAGCCTTGATGTAATTTTAGAATACGGTTCACCCTTTTCGCAAAATTATTCCTTTCAACTTTCAATTGTTTTTTTTCGTCCGCAATGTCCCACATTGTATCCGGATCATCAAAGTCCAAACTACCAGTGAAGAATGGCCACAGATGTTTCCATCGGTGCGAAAGAACACTAGTTCTGACTGCTTCTTCAAAAGTCAAGAAAGACAGAATAGAGACTAGTATTTCATCTGGGAACCGACTTATCCTATCCTCCAAACCCACATGGTTCCTCTTGCACTTAAACATTTCAAACACAAAATACACACAAGAAAATTTCAATAAAGCAAATACTAAGCTAATGGGTTCAACTTAAATTTTAATAAAGCAAATAATCAGCAAATGGGTTCAACTCACACAAGAAAGTTTCAATAAAGCAAATACTCAGCTAATGGGTTCAACTTAAATTCCAATAAAGCAAATAATCAGCTAATGGGTTCAACTCAACAAGAAAATTTCAATAAAGCAAATGCTCAGCTAATGGGTTCAATTTTAGAATTACAGTTTGTTCAAACTAATATACCACACTAGAGTGGACAGATTAAAAGGGGTCACTGAGCCTAAAAATCCCTATAAACATTACAACTTCTACATTAAAATGAAAAACTTGAAAAAGGAAAGTTCTTTGAAAGATATCATTTATACCTTATTGGAAGGTTGAACTGTCTTCTCCATTTAAATGAATATAGTTTGAATACAGAGCTGCAAACAAAATCAGGGAAAGAAAAAAAAAAGGTTATTCAATGACAGAGAGCTGGAGAGATTTTTTTGCTGGAAACCCAAAAACCCTTTGTGAGAAAAAAAAAAAACCCCATTACTTTTTTTTTTGGGGGGAGAGGTTTGCTTGAAAGAGAGAGAAGATAAAGAAACAGAGACTAAAAGGAAACGAAACGACGCCGTTTTCTTTTTTATTTATTTATTATTTACCAATATTCACTTTCTTTTAACCTGCTAAAGTCTAAAGATATGAAAAAAAAAAAAAAAAAAAAAAAAAAAAAAAAAAAACCTTCTTGAACTAGGTTGATTGGAAATTTAGATGCCATGTCACCACTTATATCTTTAGATATTTATAAAAATTAAATCTGAAATAAGAATAATATTAAAAAAAAATTCTAAACTAAGAAATGTACCATTTCTACTTCAAGGTAAATGGAGAGACAATTGAACCCCCAATTTCCCATAGTACTTAAATCATAAAGAATTTATTTGATTGACGAGGCTAGAGTACAATATAAAATTATTACTATTATCATCTATATTTATATAATATTTAAAAATTGAAATATATTATTTATTGTTGGTACATTTTTGTTGAAGAAAAGGTATTTGCTATCAATTGATACCATGTCAATAATATCAAAATCTAATAAGTGAAAGAAATGTTTACAAAAAATAACTACCCTACTAACAATTGAAAGACATGTTTTAGTGGATATTTATTCTTGTATACATACTTCTCGTTTATTGGATTTTGATACGAATGATGTGGTATCATTTGATAAAAAATGTTTTTTCCTTGGAGAGCCACACCAGCGTAGGATTTTAGTCTACTTCTGTTCATCTTGTCAATTCGGTTCACTTCAGTTCGTTCGGTCCATTTCTATCATTTTGGTACAATTTGGTCCATTCGGTCTACTTTGTTTCATTTAGTCCATTTCAATGAAAGTTGAAATGTTTTGCGTATGGATTTTAGACTCTTCTTCGCCCACCATTGGCTAACGTTTCCACATTAAATCCAACTCATTGATAATTCAACCATTCTCCTATTCTATTTCTTTCTTTCTTGTCTCCTCCTCCTCCGGAAATTAAAACCCATTGATTGAATTCTTTTTTTTTTTTTTTTTTGAGAAACTACCCATTGATTGAATTCAACAATGAACCATCCTCACGTTTCTTCGTATTCTTGGCAGAGTTTGACACTTTCCCATCTTTTCAACTCTATGATTTAACTCAGTGTTACTACTCTCTTCTTTTTTTCTTATCTCAAGTGTAAGCTGCACAACTTGTTCTTCCACCTTGGAATTTTTACAGCTTTCAAACTTCAATTTTCTGAGCAAGGATTGCAGTGGTTGAGAAGAACACATGAACAAAACTGATCTGAACATCACTAATGTGGTGAGACTATGAGAGGCAGCATGTGTTGGAGGTCCATCAAAGCTGTTAGGTTTCATTAGAGAGAGGTCAATCCATATAAACTCTTAGCTCAATCCATATTTTTTCCACACAAGAAGGTGATTACTCTTTCTCTCCCTCTATATGTGTGTGTGTGTTTCTTCGTTTGGTGGATTTTTAATTTAGACTTGCATCTCTAATTTAAGTTGATGAACTTTTATGTTGAACTATATTTTTTGTTTCTTTTTTTTCTTTGATTGCTAGATGTAATCCAAATTATTATAAGTATTTATTATATAATGATATAATGTTATTCTATTACATAGAATGACTTAGATAATTTAGTATTTACAACTATACCTTTTATTTTAAATATTCTTCACATCATCTTTTATTATATAAATTTGCTATTCTTTTTCATATTCTCTCTTGAAAAATGTGATTATGCGCTCACTCTCTCAATTTTTCATTCTTTTTTGTAACTCTACTTTAGGTTGATGAATTTTTATATATTTTAATATCTCTACTTTGGGTTGATACATTTTAGTGTTGTGTTTTTTGAGTTTCCCATCACAAGTCCTCTCTCTCCCTCTTATTACTTTGGTTTGATTTTTGTTTGCGTTAATACTTAGTTTGGAAGTAAGAATTTGAGTTTATATCAAAACATAATATACGTGGCGATATATTTGAATTTGCCTACCAATTATTGGAGTAATATCAATTGTAATTATGTGATAAGTTTTGAACTTAAAAAATTTAGTTGTATCAAAAGAAATTAAGAATATATAATGCATAAATAGTTAGAAGAATATGGACTACTTTATATATATAAGTCAAAAACACCAAAAATAATAAAGTTATATATTTGTAAAAATAGAGAGATAGTAATTACTTTTAAAAATTGTTAAATTTTTAGGAAGAACAAATTATCTACAATAAAATTTAGAGAATAAATTATATATAAGAATTATAAATTATTTGACTAACATAATCTTAATACAAGCAAACAGATTGAGGCTACATGCTTACATCGCTATCAATATGATCACAGCATGAACTATGAAAGTTAAAAAAAAAAAAAAAATGCATACATCACTGTCAATATGATCACAGCATGAACTATGAAAGTCTATTATTATTATTATTGTTATTATGTAGAACAGCTCAATCTTAAAAACAACAAATGGATAGGACCAGATTATAGAGTGTGCTTAGATACAATTGGAGATTACATAAAAGAAGATTAAAGATGTTGGGAAATTTAGACCCTAGTTGATAGAATTAACAAGTTTTAAACCCAAGTTGTTAATTAAATTTATTATGAATAACCTTGTTAAAACAAATTAACATCAATATCATGTCAATATCATGCACAGCGGAAAAGTAAATAAGACAAGATATGATGACCTAAGAAAACCAATGAAACAAACTCGTTTCACAGTAAAAAACTTGGAGGGAAACCTTCCCGAAAAGCAATCCACTATAATAAAGAGAAGTTTCAGATCTAGTACAAAATCTTTGTCCCTAGACTCTACAATCCCTGTAGATGAACAAACAGTAAAAACCTCCTACCACTTCAAAACCTCTGAACTCTTCAATATATGAACACCACCCTTTTGCATGGATCCCAGTACATGATTAACCAATGATGCATGACTCCTAGTACGTGACTAACTCACCAATTAGAAGAAGATGTTGGCTGCAAAGTTCTTCACTTTATCAACAATAAAGATTAAAAAGCACTTGATTACAAAACTCTACGGTATACAAACACAGCAGCTTCTTGAAGAGAAAGATGAACTAGGGCATATGTCTCCGATTCACAATATGCTTGTGAAAAACCTTTGCATCAAGTTACACTCATTTGCATCAAGTTACACTCATTTGCATCAAGTTACACTCATTTGCATCAACTGTGACGGCCCTTAAAAAAATCCTTATATATGTTTAGGGTTGTGAGAAAAGAAATCCCAAACATCTATACACAGATTGGATGAAAATTAGAATTAAAAATCTGATTTTCTTAAATCTCGATAGATACCCTATCTATCGAGCAGCTGTCGAGCATCGGGCTTAAACAGTTTTTTAAACCTTGATAGATACTAGCTGTCAAGATTTAAAATCCAGTACTTCTTCACTTGATTCTTAGACAAACTTGCATGGCTTTAACACTTAAACTTGAAACCTTGTTCCTTAAAGTATTAAACACGTCATAGATCTGCCCAATTACAAGTAAAGTTTTTGTCAAAGGATTAGCCAATTCTATATTGACATATGTTTCTAATATGATTTACATATGTCCTAACAAAAAATAATAATAACAATATTACAAGGGCATGGCTATAGCTCCAGAATCTAGATTGAATAACAAGAGAGAGGAGAGTTTCTAAAAATGAAAGGTACAGATTTATATTTTTAATTTTTTAACGAAAAGTGTGGATCTTTGTGAAGAATGAAATTAAAATATGCATGACTGGGTCCGGTATCTAAAGAATGCCTTGCACCCAAAAATAAAAGTCTCTAAAGTCTAAAGGATAAGAACTGGGTCGGAAGTTTACCAAAAAAAATTGCATCAACAGTGACCATCATAGAGAAATTGCATGTCCTACAACGCCTTCATCACTTTATTTCAAAAACTGGATCGTCAAAACTCTACTAGTCATAGCAGAATGATTAAAAAAAAAAACTGGCCATGGCTGGGAGCTGATGACGACTAACAGACAACAGTGTTATCAAAAATAGCTAGTAACAAAATATATAAGGTGATGTTTGGATTAGGAGAGTTTTGAGTGATATCATCCTGTTTTCATAATGATCCAAAACTGGCGGGGCCCACGGAAGAGCACTTGTTTGGACTCCATGACTCATGATCCGTGATTCAGTTTTCATCACTCAATTCTCTAATTTTTGAGTTATGAGTTATGGAAACTGAAAACACATTTTAGCTGTTTTCAGTTTTCATAACTCATAACTCAATGACATTTTTGTAATTAAACATACATAGAGGGACCCACAGCCGCAACTTTTGACCTTTGACTTTTTTTTTATTCCTTTCTTCTCCTGCGTTTATTCTTTTTTTCTTTTTTTCTTTTTTTCTTTCGGGTTTCTGGGTTTCTTCTTCTTCTTCTTCTTCTTTTTTCACTGATTCGGTCTTCAATTCTTCCTTCTTCTTCTTTTTTTTTTTTTTCTTTCCTTCTTTCGGGTTTCTTCTTCTTCTCTTTTTTTTTTTTTTTTTTACTGATTCGGTCTTCAATTCTTCCTTCTTCTTCTTCTTCTTCTTTTTTTTTTTTTTTTTTTTTTTTTCCGGCTTTCTGGGTTTCTTCTTCTTCTTCTTTTTTTTTTTTTTTTTTTTTCACTGGTTCGATGAGTTAGGGTACTGGGGGTTGAAGGGAAAAAAGAAAAAGAAAGTAAAAGCTGCACAAGGTACATGTATGGGGCCTACAAATAGTTGAAAAATATTGAGTGATGACAAGTGAGTGATGGTGCCAAACGGGGTGGGGTGTTTTAAGTGATGAGTGATGAAAACTAAGTGATGAGTGATGGGTGATGAAAACTAAGTGATGAGTGACCATTTTTTCGAAAATTCAGCTTCAATGCTCTTGACTTAGTCTGGAAATTCCCAGCTAAGAAAGTCAACATGTCAAACCTTGCCTTGCTATTCAAGCAGTGGCAAAAAGCTCTAGTGCATGATGCTAAGAATCAAGTGGAAAAACATGTTTTCATTTCACTTATGCAGTATATTATGCAACAATATTAATCGTTTTTAGAGATCCACGGTTCTAGTACATCCATGCATGGGCTTATTGAGATTATAACATGTGGTTAAAAGTGGACATGCGTCACAATTTTAACAGGCCTAGACACTGGACCCAAGCTTTATCCATTTGTAAATACCCATACCAACTAGAAGAATAGACCCATTCCATATAAAATTTGAAATCTAAAACAATAAATTAATGTGAGCCTTTTTATATCTACATACCAATTAAATAAATTATTTAATACTAATCAAATTAATATAAATTGATTAATTTCATATAAAAAAATCAAATATCATGGTTCAAGTATAGAATTTAGTAAAAAGAAATGAAAATTTATTATTATTTTAAAATAGATATTGACTTTTATCTTAGATAAGGCTATATATAATTAAGTAAAGTTGTGATCTAATTTTCACTTTTGATTTTGGTTGAGAGAGAGAGAGAGAGAGAGAGAGAGTTTGATGTGTGGCCATTGAGAAATTATGTGGTTAATGTTGGCAATTTATTGGTTTGTAAAAGTTAAAACCTCAAGCTACTAAAGGGAATTAATCAATTTCATAGATGACTTTTTTTTTTTTTTTTATAAAAAGTTTCAACCTATGGCGTTCGCTCTTGATGATAGCTCTTTATTATTAGACCAAGACATCAATTGATTTTTGGTATAGGTGGGAATTGAACTCCAAATTTCTTATTTAACCATTAGAGACTTTACTAGTTGAGCTAACTGGAACCCACCATCATAGATGATTTGAAACATCATTTAGGTTTCACTTGTAATAAGGGTATTTTCGTAATAAGATCAAGATTCTTGAATGACAGAACCCATCAAGGAAAAGGAATTGTACCGACAATAAAAGTCGATGGCCTCAAAGGAGCTGTCGGCCCCAAAGAAACAGTCGGTCTCAAAAGAATTTGTTCGAGACCTCGTACCCTATGCTAGCAAGAGGCGGATGGCTATGCACAGACGGGCAAATGAGAAGATGTTGGGAAGAGTATTGCACAAGCTTTGATTTGAGGGGTCGGTTATGAAATTTCACAATATATGCTTGAACTCACAAAGAAGTGGAAAGCGGGATTTTTTCTTGAAAATGGTTTAAGGTACCACTTCCATGTGCTTGTAACTAATCAAATAGGAAGCCAAAAGAAACAAAATACATAAGGTCAAAAAAATTGACATTGCAAGCTTTCCATAGACACCTAATTTGAGCAAAACCGGGATTGGGAAGGTCACGATCCAAATGGCTGAAAGTGGGAAGATTGCCTGCTTCTGAAAGTCATCTGCACAGAAGTTCAAATCATGCAAACTTGATTTCATTGGAAAGAAGTCTTCAGTAAAATTCCAACAGTACCAACAATGCACAAAACGAAGATCTAAAAGGCTGCCAAAAAGTTAATTGGAAGTTAACTGATTGACTGAAGATCAAAATGTACAAAACCAAGAATTGAGTCGCATGGAGCAGGAAAGTTCTTGGGCATTTTTCGAAACTAGGAAATATATCGTACAAAACCATGGTCCTGCATCAAAAGAAAACAAACCTACCAACCCCAACTTATGAATTTTGACAACTTTAATATGTACATGATGCTCAATAGCTATAGAGAGATACACAGAAAACTAGGATCTTCTCCGTAAGCTAGATTATAAATGCTCTTATATGGCGGTGGTTTGTTGATATTGGAAACTTCAAGGAACTTGCTATTGGAACCACTAGTTTGCATCCTTTTGGATTTAGGAGCTTCTTAATTTTTAAGCATACCACTGTTGATGGAATCCTCCACTTGCATGCCCACTGCTATTATTATTATTATTTTTTTTAATTTATTTTTGGACAATAATGGGAAAATAGATGATTGTGATAACTGGGCAGAAGATTCTTTATAATCATCTGAATTTGTTCTTTTTCACCAGTTCTTACAGTCATTTGGATAGTCTGCCCTCCATCTACCAATGAAAGCTAAAAATGTCTCGTGTATCTTGTTCGGTAGTCTTTAGGTCCCTTTGAGTAATATTGTAACCATAGTATTGTACCAATATTGCTTAGCAAGCTCTATGTAGATGTATTCCTAATTTCTTGTCCTCATATCTTCCAAAGTTAATGTTAGGTTTTAGTAGTGGAAAATTCCATGATGTGAAAATTCTGTTTGCGTTGTCATGTTGAATAACAAGTACAAGATTAAGTGTTCAAGATTCAGCTTAAGAGAAGACAATTTTTGTAATCTCGACTAACCTTTGATCGAGGCTCAAAACACTCTCGATTGATCGAGAATAGCATCACAAAATAATAAGATAGAAGAAGATTCTATAATCTTGATTGACTCTTGATCGATTGGGAAATTAGATTTTTCTTGAGCGTTTTATTTGAAGTTGGTTGTGTTTTACTAAACACTATTTGGGTCACATATAAAGGCTTGTTATACTAGACTTCATACAACTAAGAGGCAGACTTTTTAGAGTTATCTATATATAATATCTAAAAGTTGAAATGTGACATTTATTGTTGTTATGCTCTTGTTGAGCCATATCCAGGTAGCATTTCGGTCCATTTAGGTCCAATTTGGTCCATTCAGTCCATTATAGTCTACTTTGATTCATTCGGTCCAAATCAACCCAATTATATCTCATTTTGTCCATTCAGTCTACTTCGGTCAATTCAGTCCACATTTTCAAGTCTTAATCCTTAAGTTTCTGAAAGACCTTTCTTCGAGGCATATAAAGCTCATGGAAATCCTCAGTGAACTAGATAAAATGATCTTCTATGGTTGTGGTAATTTGTTGATGTTGAATAATTCAGGAGACTTCTTGTTGGAACCTTTAGAATTTAAGAGCTTCTTCATTATTTAGTATATCACTGCTGATGACATCCTCCACTTGTGTCCTAACTATGAGTAATGCTTTAGAGTGAGGCAAAGTAATGGGCAAATATATGCCTGATAATTGGGTAGAAGATTATTTACAATCATCAGAATTTGTTCTTCTTCTTTAGGTCTTATAGTCATTTGGCAGCCTTTGCTCTCCATCTACTAATGAAAGCTAAAAAGGTCTCCTTGTATGTGGTTTAGTAGTCTCTAGGCCCTTCCGTATGATCCTTGCAACAAATTTGGCAATAATCTGGAAAACAGTGGCATTTGGAGCTCATTGCACTCTGAATGTAAATTATTTCTGTAACATTTCTATTCACACAGAAGCAGTCCAACAAATGAAAAAATTAGCAAAAAAGATTACAGATCCATCCTCCTCCTCAGGATCTTCTTCTTCTACCTTTGGCTCATTATTTGTCATAAACACTTCTTCTAGACCAAGGTCAGACAAGTCTAGATCAGAATCCTCAATTGTTGGGAGCACAAAAGGTTCTCTTAAATCTTCAAGAGTGAGGGTTTTGAGAAATGATGAAATTGGGTTTGGGGGGTCAGGATCCACAGCCAACATATTCATATCTGGAGGTCTTGAAGAAGCACCTATAGTTGGATCTGGGGGTTGGTATACTGGTTCTTTGTCCTTTTTCATAGGAGAAGATTCATTTTGTGGGTTAACCTATGGTTCTAGTTGAGGTGGAACTGAATATGTTATGCTAGGGAAAATTCCACTTGGTTTAAAAGGGTTATGATTAGGATGTGTCATGACTAGTGGTTGTAGGTTTTGGTAGGGAGAAGCTGGTGAAAATGGTGAGGTCAAGGGCATGGATAGGTCTTTATATAGTGATTGTTGAGGTTCGTAAGGCTTATGAACATGCATCGGAAGAATCTGAGTGGCTTTCTTCTGTGAACCTTCCATGGATTGAAGTTGTAGTAACAACTGTTTTCTTTCTTTTTCTTTTTCTTTTTGTCCAATAAGAGGAAAAGAGATAGACAAGTCTTTAACTGTGGAAGCAATTGTTGCTAACTCCTGTTCAACCATCCTGATTTTCTTCTTCAAATCTTCAATAAGAGAATTTGAGGATGAGAAGGTATAACAACCTCAGCCATCTTTTGTTGATTATCAAGAATCTTTGAAAGGACTTGGTTTTGTGCCACATCATTTTCTGCTTGCCAATTTAAAGTTGCTTCTGCCGAAGAGACCTGTTTCTTGTTTCCATTTGGATTGGTTCCAACAGGATTTTTGATTTTCCAAACATGTTTTGTGTTGGTTTAGGGATGATCAAAACTTTCAAGAGGAGGAAAATTCTGTGAGTAGGAAGTTGAAGTATGATCAAATATATAACAAGGTAAAGGGTTTTGTGTTTGAGTTTGGTTGGTAGAAAAAGATTGGTATTTTGATATTTGGGGAAGGACTTTCTGGTAGTATGGAATCAATGGAGGTTTCAGATTTTGATCATGATTTTCTGCACATGGTGGGGAAGGAAGGGTTTTTTGCTTTCTGGTTCTAGGATAAAGAAAGTAATAATCAAACTTTCTAGAAGGTTCTCCAAGGAGGTCAACTTCTGGATCTCCTGCTTCATATCTTTCTTTGAGTATTTGCTGGGAAGATTTTTTCTTTCTTCTAGAATAATATTCTTCAAAAACTCCTTCTTCTTGGCAATCAGCACAATCACAAATATCCCACCATTTGGACCAGAAGGTGATTTTCTTTCGTAACAGGGCTTTCCATCTTCTTGAAATGCCTTAATTTTAAGACCATCTTCACCAGCATAGCAATTTGAGTTGGAAAGACCGTTACATCTTTCTTCTTTGGTGAAGCTGTCAAGAATCATGTCTCAACTTTGCCATTTGCTTTTCTGATAAAAAGAGGATCATTTGACTGGATCGGTTTAGTCGCCTGATGAAGCATCTCATATTTCGTAATCCATGATTCTGGAAAGAGAGAAGTCATCTGGTCTTTGTTGAGTTGTCTTGGAACAAACGTACACATAGGTGTCATTCCTGGATCAACTTGAATCAATAAAGCATCATTGGATTTGGCTATTTCTGGAACCGCCATGTCAAAAGCATGATTTTGAAGTCTATAAGCAAGCTGGTAGTGAAGTGTAGCAACAAATGTGTCTTGCACTTGAGAGGGTCCTGTAATCTGGACTTGTACTTTGAGAGCATCACAGAGGTGAGGATATTTGAGAGACATATTGAAGTTAGGAAAAAGTGTGACAAAAACTATTCCTGCATTTAAAGTGGTTTGGACTATTCCTATGACAGCATTTTGATATTCCAAGAATCTAGAATCAAGGAGTGAAATTCTAGATACTACAGGGAGTCCCTTTCTTCCATGGAAAGTTAGTGCCAACCTTACTGCGCCAAAATGAAGGTGTGTGTATCCTTGTTTTTGTCATGGAATTACAAATTCTCTGGGAATGGCAAGGGTAATGAAATTTTCTGTTTCACTTGCTGGAATATTATACTAGTCAAACTTGGAAGCTTGGACATATTCTTTTACAGTAGAAGGTTGGGAAGGACCTAAAAACTTTTTTATGGAATTTTTGAAAGAAGCTCGGGGTTTATCAAACACAGTATAAGGATTTACAATAGGAAAGTCAGTAATAGGGATCTTACTATCTTCAGGTACATGGGAGATTTCATACAAATAATCTAACTTGTTTGTAGTGGATTTACGAAGGGAAAGATCAAAGGCAAGTTTAGTGGTATCAGTAACTTCTGAAGATGAACTTGCCATGATAGTTTCTTCTAGAAAGACCTATTTACCAAAGACCTAATAGGACTAAAACACCAACTCCAGGCTGAAACGTCCACAAAGTAACTATGGAAAACAAGGTTCTTTAAGGATTTTAAAAGCAAACTCTTTAGTGTTCTACTTGATTATCAAATCCAGTGTTCTGATGTGATTAATACAGAGGATCCACGAATTGTGGCAACTATAAATCACAGAGCATACTAATCAGGACAATAATCAAAGTATACTAATCAAAGGAGGGAGAAACAAATCACTAGCTCTGATACCAACTATTACTATTACTATTGAGGGAAAGACCAAGAAACGAGAGAAAGAGGATGTAAGAAGATTATGGAAACGGGTTAATAACATAGATTACTAAGAAGATATAAAAAGATAACATGAAAATATAGGATAGAGCATAGCACAAGATACAACAAGCTAAGAGATATTATTAGATTCAACAGCTTTTTTACATTAGACATAAGAGACACTAATGAACATCTTACAAGGACTAATAATCCTACAAGAACTTTTGAGGGTTTTCTTTCTTTCTTCACTCTGCCCTTTACAAAGGTACCAGAAATATTCAAGGAATAGGGTTGACTTCCTCCTCATGCTTTTCAGAAATAGCATGAGAGCAATAACCATGATTTGTGGGTCTTTGTTGTTGGGAGGTTGGATTATGAAATGGATGTCTTCCTCAGTTGGATTTGGATGGTAACCATAGTTTCCATAAGGCAGTTCGGTCATGGGTTCATGCTTGGTAGACTTTAAGAGTGGATATCTCATGTATTTGGGTATGGATTATATGGTGGACTAGGAAATGGGTTTGGATCCAAACTGTTACGAGGATGAGGGAATAGGCTATGTGTCAAGTTAAATGGTGGGCTTGATAATGATCTAGCTAGGGATGTCTCTAGGTAAACAAATGGTTAGAATATTGGTTTGTTGACTCAATTGTTTGTGGGGGTAATTGAGATCTAACCGGATTGGGCTAAGATGTTTAAGCTTGAAGTATTTGTGTTGGGGTAGGGGTTTGAGCCTTGGATTAATCCTTCAACAGTTTGGCTTGACTCAAACTGACCTTAAAACAGTGACGTTGGAGCCCATTGAATTGAATTGAAAATTGTGAACCAATGTTCTTGAATCTGTGTAACAGCTAAAGGTATTTTTTTTTTTTCTTATATGTGTTTTGTTTTTTTAGAAAAATATTTTTATCATTTTATCATATTTTTTAATTAAAAAGACCAAAAAAAAAAAAAAAAGTTCACTATCGGCAATCATCCAACAGGAACTGATGGAAGACATAAATTGAATAGATTTCAAACTTAGAGGACTTAATTAAAAAAAAGTAAAGTTAGAACCCTAAAATGAATTCTGGTGAAACTTAGGGAGTGAATTTTGCATTTTTGCCTTATTATTATTAGATGGTTTAAATATTACAAATGCTAATATAAATGGTAGACATAATCATAGAATGTTCAACAAATATTTATAGATTAATATTACTCGATATTTGCCATGCCTAAGGACTAAATACAGTGGCTCTAAGGTTTGAATGTGATGTAATAGTACTTAGAGCATTAGTAGTATATAAACCAAATGCCAAATTTTTAGCATTTGTCACACAAAACACCAAAAACCATACCTCATGAAATATGTCAAATGCCAAATAAATTTGACATTTGCTATATTACAATTCTAACAATAGCACTGTAAGGCCAAATGTGCAATTTTTATTTTAGCAATTTTTTATTCACATGTTTCTCTCTCTTCTGTCCGGTTGCACTATTACATTACTCAAATACACACTCTCTCTCTCTCTCTCTCTCTCTCTCTCTCTCTCTCTCTCTCTCTCTTTGAACAAAAAAGAAAGAATAAAAAAAAGGATTAAAATGAATATTTAAATAAAGTGGTAAAAGAATAGAAGATCTAATGTAGGGTGTATTGTAAAATGGCGTGTTAAAATAGATAAAATAACTTTTTGATGTATCAAAATAAATTTTTATTATTATATAGAAATCTTGATGTTCTCTAAATAATGTTAAGTTCTCTTTTTAAGTAAAATAAAATAAATAAATAGATGATTTTGAAAAGAGTTTGGATTCAATAGATATGTGGAAAAAATCTATATATATATATAGGGAAATACTAACGAATGCCCTTAGGGTAATGGTTAATAATCCATTTAAAGAAAGTTTTTATGGAAAAAGAAAAAAAAAACAATTAATATTTTGTTCCTATAAAAGTGGTGTCAAAATTAGTTTTATTTTATATGAAAGATTGTATTTTTCTCTTTGTTTTGATTGTGTCTCCTTGAGTTTGGAGATGTTTGAGAGAGTGAGCAAAAAGAAATGAAGAAGAAAGAGAAAAAAAACTAATATAATAATCAGTTCTAGAATTTTTTTAATGAGAAAAATTCTATTGCTAATGAATAGTAACCCATAAGGTTTGGAGAGGTATTGTTCATTAGCAAAAAACTTTTTAAGGTTTAGAGAGACTATTGGAGCATTGATTTTTGGTTTCACTCTCTATTGTAAAGAGTATTTTGGTTTTGGCTACATCGTTGGAAATGCTCTTAATATAATAAAATGGTCCCTCATTTATTGTTTTGATCATTCTTATCCACTACAATAAATCAAAGAATTATACAGAACTAAACACTTTTCTAGATGAATAAATCAATCAAAAACATAATAATATAAGCATTAAAACCAATAAATAATTGTTAAGAATATACCAATAAACAGTTGGGTTTCACCTCTTACCTTAGCAAGCCATAATACAAATAAAACTTTAAAAACTGTAAAGAAATTTTAAGAAAACCTTTAAATAGGACAAAAGTAAAGTCTTTCATATACCCCCTAAATTTTAAATAGGACAAAAATTTACATTCTACGGTAGCTCCCCTTTGAATTTTTCCCTAAAGAGCCTTTAAATAGGTCAAGGAATCCTATTACAAGTTGAATTCTCGTTTGGAGAAAATCTCAAGTTTTCAGGTTTCACTTAACTGACATTTTTGGCCTATTTAAAGTCATAATTAGGACTTTTGGTAAACTACAGAGTTGTAGCCCTTTAAGTTAAATTTCCAGCCCAACTTGAATCATCTCCATTGGACATTTGAACCGAAAGTTATTCCTAAAATACTAACTGGTGCACAAGCTGGAATCCTAATCCGAATTGAACTTCAATTTGGTGCAAATTTCCTTTGAATCCTTGCTCCAATTGGACTCAAATTTCATTGGGTTAGCCTACTTTGAATTTTATTAATTGTAAACTTTATTTCATTAAAATATCAATTTTTAAAAATATTTCTCTTTTTTCACAAACAACAACCACTATCCACTTGAAAAATACTATTAAAAAAAAAAACTGAAATACATGTCAACAACACTAATACATATTTGCCTAAATAAGATTAAAAAAAATGCATTTTACATAATAGTTGCATAGGTTGTGTTTTTCAGGGTTAAGTGGGCAAAATTTGGTCATGTACCCCCTAAAAAATAGGACAAAAGTAAAGTCTTTTATTTTTTTCAATTGTTTTTTGATAAAGTGCAAGCACGCACTTTGATTCTCTAATATAATGTGGGGTAGGAGAGCTTTTAGATGGTTGGTAAGAATTTTAGAAATGAGCTTATAAACTACATTGCATTGGTTAATGGGGCGAAAGTCAATCATTCTTTTGGGGTTATTTATATTCAAAATTAGGGAGATACTGATTTTGTTAAGCTCTGGTATGGGAATGTTATGGTTGAGGACATTTAGGGCCATATTAGTAACATTGTTACCAACAATACTCCAATATTTCTGAAAAAATACAGCGGACATACCGTCTAGTCCTGGAGCCTTGTTAGGGTGGATTTGTTTTAGTGCAGCTACCATTTCTTCACTAGTGAATTCCCTTGTTAGGCTTTCATTCATGTCATCTGTCACCTTAGAAGGGATTGCTTTAGTTACTTCCTCAATATGGCTTGGGTGGGAGGAGCTGTATATGTTGTCAAAATAAGATATGGCAGCTTGGGCAATGCTTTCTTCGTCATCACACCATCTTCCCTGCTCATCCCAAATGCCCACAATAGTATTCTATTTTCTCCTTTCCGAAGTTTGCACATGGAAAAACTTAGTGTTTCTATCACCCTCTTTAAGCCAGTGGGCTTTTGCTCGTTGTCCCCAATAAATTTCCTCATCATCAAGGAGATCATTAATCTCTCCCCTTAGCCTATTAAGCTCCAGACTCACATCCTTATCCTTTTCTCTCATGGCTAGGGCATTCAGTGCATTTCTTTTTTCCTGGATTTTCTTTGTAATTTTCCCATAGACCGTAGAATTCCATCTGGAAAGTTCAGCAACACAGTTTCTGAGATTTTCTGATATGCCTTTCGATGTGCTAAGGTCCACTTCGAATCCCCAGGAGGCCTTAATAATGGCCTTGCAATCCTCTCTTTTAGTCCACTAAGCTTCAAAGTGGAAGCGTCTAACCCTTGGTTGGTGCCTAGTTTTGGAGTTTGTGACTAGTAATGCACAATGGTCTGAAGTTGAATCCACTAAATGGTACACTTTCATCCCTCCGAATCTGACTGACCACTCAGAGGTAGCCAACGCCCTATCTAATCTAAGACAAATTCTATTCTCCCCCTCTTGCATATTGCTCTATGTATAGTCTGGACCACAATATCCCAAGTCATGGAAACCACAATAATTTACTATTCTCCTAAAACCATCCATCTGTTGCTGGGTGCGATTTGATCCCCCAAATTTCTCATCCATTGAAAGGATTTCATTAAAATCATCGAAGCATAACCAAGGTAGTTGGAATTGATTATTAAGGAAAGCAAGAAGGTGCCAGGATTCATACCTTTTATGTGTCTCTAGATGGCTGTAGAAACCAGTTAATCTCCATTTGTAATCACTGTTGAGCTCTAAGATTATTACGTCAATGTGGAATCTTGTGTAGCTTTTAACCTCCAAATTAATTTCCCTTATCTAGAGAAGAGAAATTCCCCCACTTCTGCCAACACTGGGTACTATCAAACCATTTGCAAAACCAATTCTATTCTTTATTCTTTCCATGTGATTCTTCCTTGATTTTGTCTCCATAAGGAAGACAATCTTGGGGTTCCAACGCCGCACAAGATCATGCAGCGCCCTGACTGACTGGGGATTCCCCAGTCCTTGGCAGTTCCAACTTATGGGATTCATGGCTCTCGACGGTGCTGCCTAACAGACATTGTCGCTATCTTCCATTTCATTTAGGAGTTTGGTAGTTTCAGAGCAATGTTTTTTTGTGCTGGAGCTTCTTCTTCTTCTGTTAAGATTATTTTTCCCAGCCATTTAGCCCCCAAAGTTTGAGTTTGAACTTCAGAAGTTGGGCTTTTATTTTTACCTTTTTCTCTTGTTATTTTTTTCCAATGGCGTTTTGCCTTGCCATTTCCTTCTCCCGTTGGGCTTAAGTTGTCCTCCAAGATTGTCTTGATGTTTGTTGGGCTTGCCTTTGGTTTTATTGGGCTAGAGACCTCCATCATCTCCTTTTCAACATGTGGGTGCTGGCCCACATAGGATAATGCATTATCAGCTCCCTTGTCTTTGTCTATAACACCGAAGGGCCCATTTAGGGAGTTGTCCAAGTTTGCATGTGTAGTAGTTGTCTGCCCAGGAGCGTATTCCATTTGAATTTGAATGGAGTTGTTCCATCCATTTGGTTTTTGCACTGACTGACACATTGGAATTCCCGTGACTTCCCACCACATCATGCTCCCCTTGTCGCTTAGTGTTTGCTTCCCATTGTTTCCAGAACTTCCTTCACCACCTTCTGTCATCGACGCATGAGAGTTTCTTGCCGCTGTTTGGATGTTTTCTTCATCTCTATCTCCGCCATTTTCATCTCTGCCCCCACTGCTGGTAGACTGTGACTTATCAAGACCCTCCTTCCCATTTGCTCTTAACCATTCTCCGTATTGCCTAGAAGTGTTGCGCTAATCTAAAGTTTTTGGGCATTATTTGTCGTCATGCCCCATTTTGCCACACAGGAAGCAAAAATTTGGGAGCCTTTCATATTTGAAGGTTACCCAAAATTTTCCTCCCTCCGTGTTAGTTATCTTCCCCTCACGTCGGAAAGGTTTTTCTAGCGGAAGATCGACTTTAATCCTCATAAAAATCGCTTGATCAGCTTGCCCAATCCTCTTATCCTTTCCCACTTCATCATCCATCATTTCAAATGGGAGCCCCCAAACCTGAACCCAGAATGGAGAGTATGAGAAATCAATATTGGATGCCGTAAGACCTCTTCTCCATCTGCTTAGTAACAAGAGGTTTTTGTTGAAGTTCCAAGGTCCATTTTTCTCGACCTATTTGAGTTGGTATTCTGAGCTGAAATTTAATTACAGAACATTATTTTCGACGTCCACAATCTGTAAATCTGATCCCATTTTCCATGCCGATCTCAGAGTATTTTTCAATGCATGTTGGTTTTGTTGTCTATCCAACAAGAGTTTGCCAAAAAGACTCAAGGAACACTCTTCTAATAGGTCTGATCTTCAGCTCGTTGTGATAGTTATTTCCTTTTCCTCCTCCTTTGTTAAACAGAGGTTGAGAAGACCTTCTACCACCGCTTGCTCCATGGTGGCATTAGAGGGAGAGAGGGACAAACCCTAGAGAAAACCCTGACAGCATGAGAGGGAGAGAGGTACTCAACTTGCTAGACGAGAGAAAGAGACTCCTACTTGGGAGAGAACTGTTTAGAAATGGTAAGTGAAGACTTCTAATTGATATGTTAATATGTTTTAAGTGTATAAGACATATTGAACTGGATCGTTGTGAGATTTATTATTCTATTAACGACTGTCAAATGAATAATAAATCTCACGACTTTCATTTACATAAACTCTCAATCCTAAGGGAATAGTGAATCCAATCATGAAATGTAGGTTGCTTTAATATATCAGAAGTGAGATCTAAAGAAATAGTCAAAACCTCAGTATGTTAGGCAACCACATGTAATGTTGAAGGAACACATATTCTCAAGATGGAATTGATAGTCTCTTTATAGAGATATAAAATATTCTCTTGAGATAAGTTTAATGGGTTTGGTTATTTGGAGTGTTAGGCCTAACCAATTTAGTAAAGAATTACTAAATTTTATATTTTATGAAATTAGATTTCATAAAATATATATGAGTAACTTAAAGGATTAAACCGGGTACTCAAGGATCAAGATGTAGTAATCTTCAAAGTGATAGTTATATATTATGACTTTGTATTATTGTGAATATTTTCATGAAGGGGTTAAATGTTTAATAAAGTCTTGATATATAATTTATTAATAAGGCCTAGAGTGCAATTATATTTATATAGTGGTATTAAATATAATTAATGGTAACTTTGGGTTTGTCAAGAGTTGATAGATAAGTCCAAAGTCCATTGGAGCTAGAGTTTTATTTGTTCCTTTTGGTCCTACTCCAAGCCACACACTAAATCTCAATTGGGCTGGCCCAAAAGGCTAATCCAATTAGATAATCAGTTATTTATTTAATAAGAGTTATTAAATAAAGTAACTGCCAAGTGTAGAAAAAATATATACGTATGATTTAAAAAGAGAAACTTTGAGAGTTTTTCTCAAGACACTTGGTTATTCTCTTGAAAGAAATGTATAGAATTGATTGAGAGACCACATATCTTGGGCACATTGTGGAATTGGAGTGAAGGTTAAAAGTCTTCTTAAGTTCAATCTTCATTTGTTTTTGAATTTTGCTGCATCAAGGTACGCCTTCTTATTCTTTGTTTCTAAAATCAGATGTTGCATGTTATCTCACATAAATGAAGTAGATTCGTTTATATTCTACTGCGTGTTTTTGTATGAGATACAAAACTATATTTTTCCATGTGTTTACTTAACAGTGGCAACTTCATCGAAGGACAATCTTGACAGAGTTGCTAATTCTGGTGCTCTAGCGGCAACTTCAATTAGGTTTTGTGATGGATGATTTGAGTTGTGACTTGTGGTGGTGGTGGTGATTGGGTTTATTTGAAAGAGATCGTGAAAAGAACAAGAAAGGAAGAGAGAGATTAGATAATAGGAAATTAATTAAATATTAGGATGCAAAGCTAAAGTAACCGTGTATATTTATACGGTTATTGTAGCAAAAATGTAAATCTACAGCGTTTTAGATGGATCGATGTGATGTGTTTTTGAAAAAATGTGTAAAATTGACAACTTTTGGTGTTTTGCAAGCATTAGTGTGATTACTCTTAAGAGCCTTTAGCTCTACCTATTATGACACTCCCCTTAAGGACTTCTTATTAAAAATATGCCTCTTGAGGACCACTTATTAAGAATATGTCTTTTTAAAATCTTGCAGAAGAAAAGTTCGATGCAAAAAAATTATAGGTGAAGGAGAAAAAAAAATACAATATTTTAATGTACCTTTGAGTACTTTAGGAATGTCTCATTAAAACCTTACAAATAAAAACTTTTTTAAAAAATAAACCTTAGCAAAAGAAAACAAGTAAAATTAGCACATATCCTTAAGAAACATTTACTCCCCTCATGAGTATGTAAATCTTCTTTAAGTCAATGCATGCTAATGTTGTATACTATCCTTTTAAATATTGCAAATGATAATGATTTTGTGAATAGATAGACCAAATTATCACTCAATTGTATATGGTTGACATCAATATCACCACTTTCCTAAAGCTCATGTGCATATAAAAGAATTTTGATGAAATTAGATTGGTTTTGTTACCTTTGGGATTTGATATATATAGTCACCTTTAATATAAGTGATACAAGGAACATTGTCTTTGTATAATATTGACGAGTTATCTTTGATTAAGGAAAATTCACATTGTTCTTGAATATGTTGAATTTTTGATCTCAACTAAACACATTCACAACTTGCTTCATGAATTGCAATAATCTCTAAGTGTTATGGTATCATAGCATAACGTACCCAGGAGAGAGCACAGTAGTAATATGAAAGCATAAACAATGATAAAATAGATGATAAAGAAGAAAATAGCAAAAATAGATATATTCAAAATAAGTTAAAACGGAATATAGAATATGAAAATAGAAACTAGTAAAATCTTACTTGAATAAAAACTTCTATCTTTGATTAAAACTAAAAACTTCTGTCTTTGATACAAGCTTGAAAATAAAACTCTTGCCTGAAGAGTTACAAGATTACAAAGTAAAATTTGTCTTTGAAACTAAAAGGTTACAAGATTCTATCTGAAGGGAAGGGTTATAGGATTACAAGAGAGGAAGGATTTCAAGAGTCTTTCTAAGGGAGGGAGAGAAGGCTATCTTCTTTTTGGACCTAAATTTTTAACCTAAAATTTGAACCTGAGAATTGAACCCCAGAACTTGAATCTCTAAAATTTGAACCTCTATTTTGGACCTCAAAATTGAACCTAGAACTTGAACCTTAATTTTGGACCTATCTTCTGTCTTCAGAGCCTGTCTTTTTATAGATGAAGTAAACCATGGTAAGTCTTCAAAAGTAACTCGAGTAGATAAAGCTAACTCAAGTTAATCTGTCGGTGGAAACTTATAGAATTCTGAGGAAATGAACAGTAAAAGTTTTAACAATAGTCTGTCTAGGAATCTGTCAGGGTATGCATGCATGTGAACAATAGTGACTTATGAAAGCTGTCCATATCTGTCTGAACTATCTGGATCTGTCTAAAAGCTAATCACGCATGCTAGTGAATAGTGATCTGCTTGAGAGCCGTCATTCTGTCATTCTGTCGTTTTGTGTTATCTGTCATATGTCATAGGGATCTTAAGAGTCTTGGAATGCTTCTGTGTAAGGTTGAATTTATTCAACCATCTAATTGGCTTTATTCCGTGCCAAATTTGCTTGTAATTCAGCATTTAGTAACCCTGTATTTAGGTGGGTTTGATGTAAGGGTAGTGAGTGAGTTAGAGTGAAGATTGCTCAAGAGTGTGCAAGAAAACAAAGACTCGCGGCTGGGACTCGCGGGTGACTCGCGGCTTCAAGCCGCCAGACGCAGCACACGTGCCAAGCATGCTGGAAGGTGAACAGTCATGCTAGCTGGAGCACTACAGGACAAAACAGGACAACTGACCATACGGTTATCTCGCGACTGGATCTCGCAACTTAGTCAAGCCGCGAGGTCAAGCCGCGAGCCACCCCTGTTTTGTAAAACCTGACGTTTCACATTCCTCTCCCACTCCAATATAAATACCCCTTTTACCCACGATTGAAAGAGAGCTTCCAGAGAGAATTTTGAGAGAGAAACCCTAAAGAAAAACAAGATTAATTCACCCACAATCTATACCTTAGAGTCTCTCCAAATTCCCCAACTCTCTTCCTCTCCATTGTCAAATCCTTGAGAGACATTATACCAAACCTGGTTCTCACCATCATCATCACTGTGAGACAGTTGTTTGGATTTCTGGGAAGCAGTTAGGAAGGAACCAATCTTCATTGGTTGATGCTATGGTCTAGTAGCGGAATCCGGGAAGCTAGAAAAGAAAAAGGTTCGGCGCAACCTCGTTGGAGCAAGAAGCTTGGAGGGCTTAGGTGCACTGGATAGATTAGGCTTGGAGGGTCTATTGCTGTCCTTGTATCCCAACTGTATTTTCTAGTGGATTATTGACCGCTTGGAGGGCGGCGGAGAGGTTTTACGCCGAGGGCTTCGGTTTCCTCTTCGATAACACATCGCGTGTTGTCCTTGTGTTTGCATCTTCCTTCCCTTTATCTTTGCCTTTTATTTTCTGCTGTGGATGTGATTTTTTTTGTTATGGCTTAGATAGTTTTTAACCAATTTCATATTATAGCATATGTTAAGTTTCCGCACATTAGTTGTTTGACATATTGCTTGAATTGGTTAAGTTGTAATTTGGGGGTCTAATCGTTCAAAGGTGTTTTTACATGTTTTTGAACTTTCATTCTGGGTGAGTTCTGTAATTTGGAGAGGAAGATTCTATCATTGTGTCATCTTCATCATCCGAAATTTGTGATGTAGCTTCAAGTAGTTGCTTCTTAAGCTGTCTTTTGTCTGAGACGGAGGCAAGCTGGCACTGGACTTGACTTTTCTCTAGAAGGAAATTAGAACTTTCCGTCTGGGAAGGAGAGGGTTTTTTCTGTAATTCATGGCAAATATGATCAAAACTAAACTTATTCCACCATCTTAATTTAAACTTTCTAGTGAGCATGGGAAAAGGATACGGGGATGTCTTTCTATCTTGTATTCCCATCTAATAATCCCTGGAAGATCTAGAAACCTGTAATAAAACTGTAAAAGATGTGGAAAATTCTTAAGATGCAGTATATCTAGTTCTTTCTTGAAAGTCTCATAGGCTTTTAGGAGATCAGGAAGGAGAATCATAGTTTCAAGACCATAGGAATTCTACCAGTCAATGAACCATCTTGGTATCATTATGTCTTTCTTTCTATACATATCAAAACGGAAAAACCAAGTATGTTTGTAAATATTGTTTTGGAGTAGAAGGAACCTATCCCAGGCTTCTATATAATCATAATAATTATAAAATTGAGGGTCAAAGAGTTGGGAAAAGTTCTTAGTGATCCAAGGTTGTGCTTTCCTTTGGGAGGGGGTGATGATCTGTTTTATGACTACTTTAGAGTAGCCAATTTTTTTTGGGTCTTAGGAGCAAGGCATATGTGTTACCAGGATTGAGTCTATATCAACTAGAATAAACTCATAAAATTTCTGGGTCTTTAATGTTTCTATCATAGGGTGTTCCCATCCTAGGGGAATGAGCTGTCTGACTAGGGAGAGGGTATCAGTTATGTGCTGGTATTCTGGTTCAATCCATAGAATAAAATTCCAAGAATCTTTTGGGAGTTCAATACAGTGGTCTTCTTTTGGGACTTGGACTTCTTGAGAGGTAAAGGATCTGTACTTTGGTTGGTTGGAGAGGGAGAGGCTAAAGTGGGAAAAGAGGCTGCAGCTATGTTAAATGGTTTTTTTAAGGGTGGAGTTGAGGGCGAAGCATATGTCTATTTTGTTGTTGGAGTGGGGCTTGGGGAGAGTGAGTCAAAGGGGTTTGGACTGCATGTCTAAGGGGGTTTGTTTGAAGAGAGAGCGGGTAAGGTAAAAGAAGGGCAAGGGAGGAATCTGCTAGGGGGAATAGGAGTAGCAGCATAAGACTGTCTAGTTCTGGGTTTTGGAGAGTTGCTCTTATCTAAGGGGGAACTCATCTTCCCTGTAGGAATTCATAGGTTAGGAAATCAGGAATTGAATTAGTTTCTCCTTTAATATATTCAATATCAAAGTCAAAAACACTTAAAATAGCTTGCCATCTAGCAAAACTCTATTTAGAGACAAGATTTTGAACATCTTTTTGTAAAACTTCTTTAGCACTTTTACAATCAACTCGAAGTATAAACTTTTGATTAAAAAGATCACTTTGAAATCTTGAAACACATAATATAATAGTTAAAATTTCTTTCTTAATAGTGCTGTAATTTTGTTGGGTAGCTGACCAAGAGCCAGAATGGAATCTAACAATCTGTTCTTTAACATCATTTTTTGCTACCTGTTTTAGAATTCCACCATAACCTATGTCAGAAGCATTTGTCTTAACAATTTTAAAAGTATTAGGGGAAGGTGTTAGGACATATGTGATTCACTTGTTAGGAACATATGTCACTATTTTATGTAATTGGCTTATCTTTTGACAAAACGCAGTTTACTTGTATTTGGGTAGATTTAGGATGTATTTAATACTTCAAGAAACTTTGTTTAAAGATCAAGTATTGAAGCCATGCAAGTCTGTCTAATAAACAAGCTGAAAAGTGCCTGTCATTAAAGCTCGACAGCTAGCCATTTGTCGAGCTTAAAAGAGCTGTTCAGCCCCATGGCTCGACAGCAGCTCGACAGATAGGGTATCTGTCGAGGTTTATGAAAAACAGATTTTCAGTTCTGTTTTGACTCCAATCCATGTTTATGTGTTTGAGCATTCTTTTCTCACAACCCTAGATATATAAAAGGATTATTTTAAGGGCCGTCAAAGTGGACACAAGTTGCATAAGTGTTGAGCAAAGTTTGTTCAAACAATTTGTGACTGGAGACATAGTTTTGCCCTAGTTCATCTTTCTTGTGAAGAAGTTGTTGTGTTTGTGCACCGTAGGGTTTTGTGACCAAGCATCTTCTTGATCTTCATTGTTGGGATGAACTGCAGAACTTTGCAGCCAACAAACTTCTCTAGTTGGTGATTGAAGTCGCGTACTGGGATCCGCGCAATTGGTTAATCATGTATCGGGAGCCGTGCATCGAAAGGAGAAATTGTCACTATAGAACAAGTCCAATTGGGTATTGGGGTAAGGGTTCAACTGTAGATTGGTATAAGGTACTGAGATTCCTTTACTTGTAACCGCTTGTTGTGATAATAGTGGAATTTCGAGAGTGGTGACCTTAAAATCACCCAGTGGGGTTTTTGCCGTGTTGGTTTTCCCCATTCGTAAACAAATCACTGTGTCAAATTTATTTTCCGCTGCATACTTAGTTTATTGGTGATTTGTTTGTATTACCATGCGTTTGCATGTTAATTAACTTAATTAATTCACTTGGCTAAATTAATTGGTTAATTTATCACGAGGGATCAATTCGTTTTTGGCCTATTAGAAGGAATAACAATACATGGGAGTTGCTTAACATATTTTTTTTATCTATCTGATTATCATAGTATGCCTGTCTGTCCATGGAGGAGGATTATTTTCTAGCCTTTTATACAGGGGTTTGCATATCTTTCTTAATCCTTGAAAGTAATCCGAAACATAATTTAGGCTGCCAAGAAATCTCTGTTACTGATTTTTATCTTTTATTTCATCTGGGAATTTTAAAAGTACTAGGGGAAGAAATAACAATACATGGGAGTTGCTTAACATATTTTTTTATCTGTCTGATTATCATAGTATGTCTGTCTGTTCATGGAGGAGGATTCTTTTCTAGCCTTTTATATAGAGGTTTGCATATCTTTCTTAATCCTTGAAAGTAATCCGAAACATAATTTAGGTTGCCAAGAAATCTCTGTAACTGATTTTTATCTTTTATTTCATCTGGGAATTTATCTGCAAATTGAATAGTTCTGTTAATGGGGCTTAAAGTTCCCCTATAAATATTATGACCTAAAAATCGGGTTTTATCTTGAAACAAATTTATCTTAGTGGCTAAAACAACTAATCCATTATGTTTAATTACTTTAACAAATATATCTAAATGCTTCCAATGGTCATCGATTGATTTAGAAAAAATTAAGACATCATCTATATAAACAATTGAAAATTTTGTAAAAGGTGTAAATGTCATTTATTATATTTTGAAATTCACTAGGTGCATTTTTTAAACCAAAAGACATGACATTCCACTCATAATGACCAAAAGGAACTGTAAAGGCAGTTATATCTGTCTTTCTCATCTATCTGTATCTGCCAAAATCCACTTTTCATATCAAATTTAGAAAATATGGTTGCTTCGTGAAGTCTGTCAAGTAAATCTTTCTTATTGGGAATGGGATATCTTATCCATTGTAATGCTTTGTTTAAAGGTTTATAATTTATAACTAATCTTGGAACTCCTCGTTCCAATTCTGCCTGTTTATTAACATAAAAAGCAGCACAACTCCAAGGAGACTTGCCTTTTCTGATTAGACCTTTAATTGAAAAATCTTCAATTTCTTTTTTACAGTGTTCTAATAATTCATTGCTCATTTTTATTGGTCTAGCTTTAGTAGGTATTTGTCTTTCATTAAGGTCTTTCTCTTAAGGTAATTGTACCATATGACGGTGCCTATGCCAAAAAGCAGTAGGAGATTAGAACAAATCTCTGTCTCAATCTGTTGTCTGAATACTTTTATTTTATGATTCAATATGGGATCTGTCAATTGATCAGCAATTCTTTCATATATTATTTTTTACTTTAAAGATAACAAATGTCTATTTTTCCTTTAAATTTTTTCTTTGTCAATTTCTTTTATTATGGAAGTATTATCAAGTGAATAGAATTCTTTCAGGATTGGTGGTAAAATGAATTTAAAAAGTATGTCTTTTCCTAACACATTAGTTTTAATTCCGTCTGTTGTTAAGAAGGGATAAAGTAAGGCCATATAGGGATTTCCTAATATAATTTTAGAAGAAAGGTCTTTAATTAAAACAAAAACAGTTTCAAAACATATTCCATCGTTACATATGTGAACATTAGGTATTTTATAATTAATTATGAGCTTTTCTCCATTAGCCTGAGTTAATCTTTCAGATGATTTTTCAAAATACTTTAAACGTATTAGTCCTTCTTGTATACAATTCATGTCAGCACTTGAGTCTATTAAAACAATTTATGTCAAAGAAAACTCTTTATTAATTACTAAAGTGATTTCTATATGCCATTTTTGAAAAATTACTGTCAATTAGACTCAAGAAATTCTGTCTATTGTGAGCATCTTTTTCTAATGAAGGGGGTCTATCATGGGTTTAGAAAATTCTTTCAAATTTATTATTTCTACAATATTTTGTTCATTTATATCTGTGGAATTATCTTCTTTAATTTCTTGTTTTACTATTTTTGCTTCTGTCATTAAGTCTTGTAGGGTTATTGGTTTTTTGTTTGTACCATCTTGTTTCATTTTTGTCTTTTCTTTCTTATCTTGTTCTTTCTTAGCTTTTTCTCTTTTTCCACATTCCGTAATATGGTATTCATATTTCCTACACTTAATACAAGCAATAGGTATGTCTATAAAATCTTTCAATTTTAGTAAAAGGTCTTTTTTGTCTTTTAAATGATTAGGTAGGTCTTCTATCAATTTCATTATTACGTCTTCTTGTTTTCTTTTTCCTTGTTTTCTTTTTCCTTTATTGATTTTGAGCGGGTTGGTTAATTTTAATTCTTTCTTGTTCTTAACTTGGTCATAGACAATTTTTTTCAAAACTTGCTAAGATAACAACTTGTTATTGAAACACATAACGCTTCCAAATGAAACCATCACTTATGTTACTTTTGCAATTATCCCAATCACGACATCCTACGTTAAGAGCTGTGAAAAATATTGTAAAAACTAAAAGTTTTTTTTCCTCATATTGTTGGTACCAAAACTTTTTTATACACTAGATGGCATAAAGGGAGAGTTTGAAGAAGTTTGATCTAAAATTTAGCTCACACAACAAAGTGTCTTTCTTATTCATGATTCAGTACAAGCCCTTTAGATCTAAGGCTCAGCAGAGACATCAAAGTGTCTTACAAGTTAAACAGTACAATACATGCCCTTTAGAAAAGCTCAGCAGACACATCAAAGTGTCTTACAAGCTAAATGGACACAAATGAAACAAATCCAAACTTAAACAGTACAAATAACGAACCCTATTACAAAACCATCCAAAACCATAATATGCTAGCACTTCTAGATTGGGGCCTAATCATTACTCTACTCCGAAACAAACCTTTTCCTCATCTGAGCAACAAACTCATAAACCTTCTGCTGGTCAGGAAGAGTCTTGGCCACACTCTCCTTCTGCAGGCACCTCTTAGCCCATGCGATAATCTTGGGGCACGCCGCCTCTATGTTGATATTGCCAAAGACCTCATAGGCTTGGAACCAGCTGTAGAAAGTGATAAAAGAAAGGTCCACATACCCAAATGTTTCACCCCCAAAGTAAGGCTTGTCACCAAGCTCCACCTCCAATGTCTTTAAGATTTCAAAGAATTCCTTCTTGCCTGCCTCTTGCTCTTCTCCTTTTGTGCTCCATACCTTCCTTGAAGCTCCATAAACCTGAATTTTCCACACATTGTATAACTAGGATGAACAATGACAGTAATGAATTTCAAATCAAGTATACTGGGCAAACTGAATATTCCTCTAGACATTAGCAAGTGGGAAAGGCCCATAAAATATGTTCTTGGTTGTATGATAGAGAGAGACTACTGGACTGACTCCTAAATTTTATTTTAATTAGTGACTTTTTTTTTTTTTAATGAAAATTTTAATTAGTGACTTACAAAAAAAACAATGGGTCTCAAACATGACTAATGCTAAGAGAGGGCAGAAATAAGGTTTGAATTTGGTACCCAACAACTACATAAATTGAACATGGTCAATGAAAAGCAAATATAAACCATTAAATTTTCTTTCCTTCTTCTCCCTGCTCTTATTTCTTTCATTTTTTTTTTCTTTTTCTGAAAGACATCTTAGTAATCACTAAGGCGTTTAACTTAATTCACTGCCTCCACTCTGCTTTGATCTCTAGGATCTCCTAGGATTCGAAACAAGAACTTCAAATTGAGTGTGAACGCAGGAGCAGATGTAAGAGACTGAATATTAGTTTTATGTTCAATTTGAATTTCTTAATACTTCTTGTTACACTTAAAAAACGAAGCTCCTAAATCCATAAATGGTTCCTTGAATCCACAAGGAGAACTACTCTAGTAATGAAACAGGGGCTACTTCAGTATCTTGAAGCAAATTTAATCTTCCTCAAATATATGAAATCCTTGGCAAACAACTTAAGGGATAGAAGAACAAGACTCAGTATCTTAGTCCAAATTCACGACTTCTTTTTTTAATCACAATATTTTATATAGTTTCATAGAATTCGCAAGTTCTTTGGTCAAATATTTTCTAGGGTCATCTTGCATGTCTAATTAATAAATCATTTCCTTGACATGACCTACTAACTAGTAAATTATTATCATTATCTCTTTAGTATAATTAATAAATAAATAAAAAAACTAGTAAATTATAATAGAATTTAAACATTCGAACATAAAATTTTTTAAAAGAAATCTAGCGAATCCAACCTCACAAACATAAACTAAAATATTTCACCTAGTATTAAGTACTAAAATAAAACAACAAAAAGGGTTAAATGTATGAGACACCCATGAAAACCGAGAAATCAAAAATTAATTTTGAATCATATACTCTTTTTTTTTTTTAATAATAATATTTGGGCTTCCTAAAAAAAATAAATAATATTTGGGGATTAATATATTTATTCGAGAAATATAAAAATTTAATAGGAATAAAGCTAAGCTAAGACATATTCGTAAACCCAAAATGGAAAGAAATTAAAATAGCAAAAAGAAAAAGGACAATGAAAAGAAATTGCAGAAAAAGTACCTTCTTATCAACAAAATCAGCCCAGAACCTGGCTTGAGCTCTCTGGTAAGGATCAGAGGGAAGCAATGGAGACTTATCATTCCAGACCTCGTCTATGTACTGAACAATGATGAGGGACTCACACACAGGCTTCCCGTTGTGTATGAGAACTGGGATCTGCTTGTTAATGGGGTTCATCTCTAAAAGCAGTGGGCTCTTGTTCTTCAAGTCCTCTTCCTTGTACTCATACCTGATACCCTTCTCAGCCAGAGCAATCCTGACTCTCATCCCAAACATGCTTGGCCAGAAATCCAACAGAACCACCTCGTTCGCCATCGTCACAGAACTCTAGGTGTTGAAGCAAATGAGAGATGCAAAGATAAGTGTGAAAGAGAATGCAAAGAGACTTGGAAGAGAGAGTCAGTTTATAGCAAAGGGGGCTGAAAATTCCACCAAAAAAAAAAAAAAGTTTATAGCAAAGGGGAAGGTCAGGCTTTCACTAATATTACTGCTAATGCTTTTTTTTTTTTTTTTCCCCACTAATATTCACTAATATTACAGGATAAGAATACCATATACCATACAAAAGCTTTAACCAAAAAAAAAATACCATACAAAAGCAAATAAATAGCACACCAAGCTCTGCAGCTTATATAAATAAAATAAAATAAAATAAAAGCTCTGCACTGCAGCCTATACAAAAAATAAAATAAAATAATAATAAAAAAAGCTCTGCAGCCTATATTCCTGGACTCTTTCGCGCTCTCTGGACGATGTCATTGCTTTCGTCATATAATCTATCACTTTTCATTGGGTGTTGACTGTTAAGTCTGGACGATGTCATTGCTTTTGTCATATAATTGATCTTTTTTTTTTTTTTTTTTTTTTTATGGGTCTGGTTAATGTGTGCCTTAAGGGTACACATACCAAAATTGACGTAGGACAACCACACTAACAATAGAACAAAAGATAAACCCTAGGAGTCAGCACCAAGCAAACTAGAGTCAGCACCAGTGAAAGAAAACACACATTTATTCTTAATAATTCTCAAAAACT
Source organism: Quercus tomentella (assembly GCA_028535165.1). Classification (NCBI taxonomy): domain Eukaryota; kingdom Viridiplantae; phylum Streptophyta; class Magnoliopsida; order Fagales; family Fagaceae; genus Quercus; species Quercus tomentella. Next base: position 64,056,589 of record JAPQVY010000156.1, read on the forward strand.
GTCTTACAATAATCTGAAAAAGTGTTTAAATAGCTAACAATAAAAATGCGTAAAGAAACCCTAATCATTAAATTCTCGGGCTTGCTTAATTTCAAGCCCAATAACGAGTATGCTCCATCCATAAGGCCACAGGTTGGGTCGTCTTCTTTTTGCTCTTCCTCCTATACATGCGTGTAATTGGGGGCTTGTACCTCGTGTCCGCACCAACTCCCCCCAGGTGAGAAGAACTCGACCCCGCTGAGTGGAAATTTGAAGAGCTCTGATAAAAAATAAAAAAGTTATCTATTTTTAAAAACATTTTCTTGGAAATTGAAAAAGCTGTCAATACTTTTTCAATTTCCGATAAAATTTTTTCCAAAAATAAAAATTATTGTGTGTCCTTGGGCACACATTAACGAAATCTTTTTTTTTATTAAAGTCATAATTTATCACTTTTCATTGAGTGTGAACTGTTAAGTCCCTCAGTATATGTCTCATTTCTGACCTTTCATTGGGTGTTGAGTCTGTCGGTCTACATCTCTTTTACTTTACTTAAAAAAAAAAAAAAAAAAACAAAATAGACTTGACCTTTTTCTATTTCTAGAAATTTCGTTGTCCTCGCTCCCAAGTCTTCAGTTATTGTTTTGTTTGAAAAATCGAAATTTATATTAATTAGTTGCTAATCTGTGCGATGCACGGGAAAGCTATTGTGTATAAAGATGTAAACTATTCTTTTTCTCTTCCTCTTTGATTGTACATTAGGATTCCAGTCTTATAGTTCTTATCCTTGATATGAAATATTAATCTTGATATAAAACATTAATTTACATAATGAAAAATAGAAATCAATTTTATGTTTAAAATAAAATGAAGAATTAAATCTTTAACATCCTCGATTATCCATAAAACGTATAAAACACAAATTTAAAGAACTACTTAATCAATATTTCAAATAAATTGAAAAATTGAAAGACAACTTTAAAGTGTTTTTTGCTACAACTAAACTTACAAAGAATCAAACTAAAACCCTCAATTATGGGAAACTCAACTAAGGCCTTAAGGCTTAATGCCGCCTCATACTTGACATTACTACAAAATACACAAGCATTTATTTCAAGCCAAACATAATAAACCACTGCAGACCTATCAATTTTTTCTTATGGTGCTTTTCAAACTTCTGCCTTTCAACACTTTTAATTATACAAATATAATATTTATTTATAAAGTAAAGAAAAAACAAAGATTAGAAACCTTTTAATTTGATTTTGGGTAGAAATAAACTCAAAGACCCATCCGCACATTTTAATTCTCCTTTTCTTTTGGTTATAGATAGATTGATGCTCTTCCCAATCATTAAAAAAAATTTATTTCATGTCACAAAGGTGGAGAATTTATCGAACTTCTGTATAAAGAGATTCATTTTAACCACAAAAAATTAATCATCATTCTAAAAATCTTTCTATATTAAATTTTCTCACTTTAAATATAGATTTGCAACACATGCAATAATTATAAAATTGAAAATCCATTGTCAAATTGAAGTTGAAACTGCCCATGAATCATATAATTCGTACCTTGAATGTTTAATCATGAACCTGGCTTTCTGCCCTCCTTGTACTTGAAATGTACTTGTATTTAACCATCAACATATATATATATATATATATATATATTATAATATACCTCTTGTGTCTCTTATAAAAGAATCCCATAATAATTAACAGTAGATTAAGCTGATCAACTCTTTCTCAATCAGTTGGGTCGAGAGGTGGATAGACTTGGACCTTACATTCATTGCCGCATCTGCAACCGTTGAAGCATTCCGCCCATTTCAAGTAGTAGCTTTTAAGGAATTAGAAAAAAGTAACTTGTAAGTACATATTATACAATCAAAAACTATACCAACGAACAAAGCAGAGGACCATTAACCCATCAAGCCTCACCAAAACATAGCAAAGCAAATGAAGTAGGACAAATACATAAAAAATTATTACAAAGGCCTTTTTTGCCTGAAAATTCATACTTCATTAAAAAAAAAAAAAAAAAAAAAAAACACAAAAACACAAAAACACAAAAACAACAACAATAACAAAGAAGCAGGACAAACGCTATAAAGAGAGCAACAATCACACAACTAAAACAAGCCAACATTGCTAGTTAACAAAGCCTTTGTTAACGTAGTCTGTAAAAGTTGGTAGCCTTTAATAGAACTATTTTCCTCCACCAACATGCAAACATGATATTGCAAATTCCATCGAAAGCAAATTCATCCACGGTAGCCCTTGGGATTCGAAAAATAGTAAATACATGTAAATAATTTAGTTTTATATATATACAGTCAAATACGTATTATTTCAGGCCAAATGCTTAGAGGATTTGGTGCATAGGATACCTATTGGAAAGAACAAAGCAGAGGTTGCCTTAATTCAAAACTTGAATCAAGAATTGTTATTTGAAAGAATCAGAGTTTAGATGAAATATCTCAAATTCAAACCCAAATTAGCCTTCAAATATGGCCCCTATTGAACCAAAACCAATTATCACAAACCAAAATTTCATCAAAAAATTTCTCGAGATGCAAAAGTTTCCCTTTGTCAGCATGATCCAATGAAATCTTTCTATTCTCACGATCTTTTCTAGTCATATATTCTAATGCAAATCATCTGACTTGGGTAAAAAGAGTCCTATCATATTACTACTACCTTTTTTTTTTTTTTTTTTTTTTAATTCGAGTCTATCAAGATTTGGGAATTTGAGTCCTATCAGCCATCAGGATTTGTCTCAGAATTTTTTTTTTTTTTTATTTAGATCATTGAGACATTTTGTCAAACACTTAGGGTTGGCCTATTTTCACAAATGATATCAATTCTTATATCATTCTCTCAACCATTATACCAGCAAAACATGAGAAAGAGAAAGAATTACAGAGAGAAAAAGTAAGAAAGCTGGTGAATTTGTCAAACAAAATTGGATTTTGAATAACATATGAAAGACCTTGTACGTTTTGAATAAAAGGAAGATCGTTTATATATAAAATAAAATAAAAAAGAGAATAATCAAATAAGATAGCCAAATTGGATTGCAAACATATATTATTAAATAGAAACTCACCTGGAGAGGATACAGATTTTGAACGAAGGGTATCGATTCATGTTGATGGGCTGGCCTTTCTTTACAAAGGATATTGGTTTGAATGACAAAAGAAAGGCATGGAGGAAATTGTGTGTTTGAAGAAGGAGATGGGACTGCATGAAGAAGAAGAGAGGGAGATTGATGAGTCTGTGTTACTGTGTTTGCGTTGAAGGGGGAGAGTGTTTTTTTAATCGGGTTTTGGTTTTGGGCAGAAGGAAATTTTTGGGTTTTAGGCTTTTGGCTTTTTTTTTTTTTAGCTGAAATTTTTGGGCGTTTTCTTTCTTTTTACTAATGCCGACTTTTAGATTTTTTTTTTTTTTTTTTAATATTGTGTTGATGTGGAAAATTGTAGAAGCTTCAAAGGCTTCGGTTTTATATATATATATATATATATATATATATATAGATTAATAAAAACACTACAAGAAATTTGGGTTTAGGCAACGTTTGTAAAACGTCACTAAAAACCCAAAAACGTCACTATAGACACAAATGGTCTACAATGACATTTTTCTTTGCAACATTCAAAAATGTCGCAATAGAGCGGTCACTATAGGTCTATTGCGACGTTTCGAAAAACGTCGCTATATGTGACTCTTTAGTGGTGTTCAGAAACTTTTAGTTTATAAAACGTCACTAAATAATATAACATTTTCGTATATAATGTAGGAAAATACATTTAGCGACGTTTATAAAACGCTGCAAATAATCATACCAATAGCAATGTTTCAAAAACGTCACAAAAGCATTTGTCCTTTTACTTTTTAGTGACGTTTTTAAAACGTCGCAAAACTTGCTCATTATTTTTTTTTATAATATTAAAAATGCTATGTAAACCTACTTAAAATTCAACAATAACTAACATAAGCCTGCAATAAACTTGTAATAGATCAAATATACCTCTCATCAATATTCCACAATATCAAATATCCACACTAACACATTAACCATAGATTCAATACATGTATCATCATGAATTGAACAAAACACTTGTCTATCTACCAAAAAAAAAAAAAAAAAAACCACCTAAACTATGACAATATTAAACAAAGTACAATACTTTCAAAATAAATGTGGTTGTAACAGAACACTTGTCTACCTATACCCAAAAAAAAAAAAAAACCCACCCAAACTATGACAATATTTAAAAAAAGTACATTAGAAAAATTCAAAATCTACACTATAGAAAAATTGTAGAAAAAAAAATACAAGATTTACAAACTTGTACATAAACTTACAATGATTTAGCCTTTGATGCTCAGGTCTTTTTGCTCAAAAATCCAAATTTGAATTAGAGTTTTCTGTACAAAAATCCAACCAAAACAAGCAAACAACAAAAATTAGCACAAAAGTTCCATATCCCATTAAAGAAAAACTAAATCAAAGCAAATCCATAAGCCAAAACACAAAAACTCCATGACCCATTAAAAAAAAATCAAATCAAAGCAAACCCATAAGCTAAAACATAAAAACTTACACTTTAAAGAAACTTAAACACCAAAAAAGAGGGAAAAGATATGGACCATATGGTGCTGGCAGTGGGTGGTGGCTAGAGAGGGAAGAGCTTGTAAATTGGTGGGTGGGCACTGGCTAGTGTGAAGAAGTGATAAGGGTGTTGGGGGGGGGGGGGGGGGGGGGGGGGAATATAGAAGTGGGAAGGGAAGTTTGTCTGAGAAAAAAAAAAGAAAGATAAGAAAGAAAAAAGAATGAAAAAACGTGTAGGAAAAGGAGACAAAAAAAAAAAAAGGTGGGAACTTTCCCACTCAGCCAAATTTTGAGAGGGAAAAGGACAAAAAGGAGTCCACCAAAAAAAAAAAAAAAAAAAAAAGGAAAAGAAGGTGGGAACTTTCTCGCTTAGCGAAATTTTGAGGGGGACGTCGCTATATGTTTCCAAAAACGTCACTATATGTTTTCATAAAATTTTTTGGACTATATGTTGGGTTGTTCTTTACTAACTATAGCAACGTTTTCTAAAAACGTCACTATAAACAAAAAAGCCACTAAAACTATACTTTTTGCAGCGTTTTAAGAAACGCTGTTATTGTTTTGGGTTACAACAACGTTTTTAATAAAACATCACGAAAGGCTCACTCTTTAGCGGCGTTTTTTAAAAACGTCACAATATACTACTTATAGCTGCGAATTTAAAAACGTCGCTAAAAAAAACGCCGCCTAAACCCAGATTTTTTGTAGTGAAACTCAGTGGTCAAGTTCTATTCACATACATCTAAAATTTTCTAATAAAAATTTACTTTTATTTTTTATTTTTCACAATCGTTTTTCAAAATACCTACATTACACCATTTATTATACACATTATTTTATTCAAATAATAATTTTTATTCTTTTATTTATTATTATTTTATTAATATTCTCTCCATTAAAATATATCTCTCATCTCAAGTCTCTCTCTTTTCACGTCTCTTCATCTCCTTCATCAACTCTTTGCCTCTCTCATACACCAAATCCATGCCACTCTCACACATGAAGGCAAGGAGATCCAACGACGACAGTGACAATGGTACTCGATCCGATGACAATGACGACAACTTTGAGGTCATATTGGTGGCATCTCTGATGATTTTTCTGTTTGGTTTGGTTTTGAATCTTTTGATTTCATTTTGGTTTTGAGTTGGGTTTGTGATGAGGTTTTTGGTAGGTTTGGGACGGATTTCTGATGGGTTGGGGTTGATTTTGGGTTGTAGTGGTGGTGTTGGTGGTGCTGGTGATTATTGGTGGTTGGGTCTTCTTCTTCTTCTTCACGTTGAAGAGATTGGGGAAGAGAGAGATTGAAGAGAGCAGAGTTAAGAGAAAAATAATAATAAAATGGTAGTGTACACTGCTATGATAACCGTGTAAATATACAATTACTATAGCAATTGTGTATATTTACACAACAATAACTTGACTGATGTGGGACAGTTTTAGGAGATATTGTGTAAATTTTGCATATTTTTCTATTTTGCATCCACTGATGTTAGTAAAGTCGATTTGACCCAACATCTTGGATCAATAATCTGGTGAATCAATATCTTTTTTTGATGAATAGGTGAATTGGTATCTAAGTCAGTTCAATTTTTTAATTTGATTATTCATGTAATTAAATCGGTAAAATCCAACGGTTTTGGGGTAACTCGTGCAACTCGGACTAGTTGATTCAATCGAGCTAGTTTTGTAATTTTGAGCAAAATTATCTTTATATGTTTATTGTAGTAACGTTTATTTATTTATTTATTTTTGAATTTGAAGCGTAACGAAAATAAGAGATTTTATAATGAGGTTGATGCTAAAATTTTCAATAAAAGATAAATCTACAAGTATTAGCTTAAATCATAACCCATGGAATTAGAGCAACTAGAGAAATATGAAATATGCATAAAATGTGACGTTAGAGTTAGAGCTTTGATTTTATTTTTAAAATTTGAAGAAATGAAATGAATATGATTCTATTTAGTGAAGACTTGGTTGCAATTTTATGATATTCTTTTAGTTTATTTTATGATTTAGGGTTTGTATACCAATGCTTCTCAATGAATACAAAATAAGATTTTATGGCTACAAATTGTTGAAAATAGTTCTAAATCTAGTACAAGACAAATCATTGTAGGGGATCTATTGAAACCATTAAATTTGAAATGTAGTAAAGTTTCTCCAGGTTGGGGAGTTACTTCTTTGATGGACATCACAATGACCCTATTTGTGATATTCATATCTATTATTTTGGAGATTTATAATTCTTCCATTTTACTTGTGGAAGTTTCAATGAATTAGATTTACAAAAGGATCAAGATAAAATTAATTCCACTTAGAGGAAGATCTATTTCTAGTCTGTTTGTAAATAATGATCAAGTAAGAAAAAAAAAAATATTTTCATTGGCATAACTCCAATGATTATATTTGTGGGGGGGACAAGGATCTGAGAATACAAACAAAGGGATTAAGGACAACGTTGAGGAAACGAACCTCAGAAGGCACCAGCGGAATGTCCTCGGATAAATACAAATGACCTCATAAAAGAGCAAAAAGACTACAATGGACAAGAACTTTGAGGATGTCAACGTGCCCTCGAGGAACTGAGAACCAAGGTTAGCAGTTGTCGGGTGCAAATTGAGGGTGAAGAGAAAGATTTGTCGCCAAGCAGGGAAGAAAGGAAAGAGGATGGATAAAGCATCCATCACCTCCGCATTTAATGCACTACAACCACTTAGCTAGCCGCATTAATAAGGAAATGACCTATGAATAGTGTCCACCCAGCTCATACCTCAGTGTAGAAGCCTTCTAGTAAGGCCTTGATGGGACAAGTATCAAAGAAATTCGATCCTAACCTTCCAAATGTAGGGCTTAGATACATCTTGACTGACTATATAAAGCCAAGAAGCCCCTAGAGCGGGGGATGGACTTCTTGAAACTTAAAAAAAAAACTACTTGTAATCTCTATCTCGGTCTAAACCTGAGGACCCCAATATAAGCATTTTCTAGACTGTTTCTAATCCTATATCATCTGTCCACATTTGGAATTAATTCAATGATTCCCACTTTAATCTTTTCATCTCATTAAGGACATTTAAGGTTGATTGAGCATTCCACCTCTTAAAAATTAATTTTGTGAACAAAAGTAGCAAGTTTGTATCAGACATAATCCTTACTTACTTTTTGCCTGCCACAATATTGTTCTTTTTATAAATAAAAAAAAAAGAAAAAAAAGAAGTAAACAAAGACATCTTTCTTTCAATCATTTTCAAAAATGTTGTCAAACTTGGTAGATAATTGAAGGATATCTTTTCTTTTTAATCACTTTGACATTTATGAAAAAAAACAATTGTGACATTTCATTTTTTTAAATTTAGACTTCTGTGATAAGCTATAGTCCTAAAAGAATCGCTAATGAAATACTGCATCTAAAAGCCCACCTACTTTGAAATTTAAACAACATTTGAATTGTGATGCTAGGGTCTTGGGTAAAAAGGGCAATATTTTAGTAGGTAAATTAATGCATCAGGTGGTGAATGAATCGTTGTATCTCCCAAAGGACAAATTATTATGAGTCATACTTGTTGGCATTTGTGGGTGGAGGAACATAACCACCCCGTGGATTTCAGACCGAAGAAGGAATGTCGTAGAGACACTCCCAAAATAAGAAATCAGCCAAAGTCTCAACATCGAAACGCCCAAGGTCGTGAAATAGTAGGATGGTCTAGACCAACTACCAAGGTAATTCGAGGAACACCCAACCGAGAAAAGATCCAACGGATTCACTGAGGAAGAAACATTGGCCCCTTTTTCCCAAGAAGCACAAAGAAGATGATGTAAAGCCCAAAAGTAACATTAAATGAACGACTTGCCTAAATAGTAGAGACACTCCAAAAGTCTCATTTCATGATCAAGGAATGGCAGGAGAGGTATCTAATGGGACAGGCATCTTCAATCATCCAGCCAAGAATTGCACAACTGGAAAGGTGGAAGGAGAGGGGAATAAAAGGAGGAGTTAGCCCATAAGGGAGGGGATGTAGAAAAATTGAGAAAGAAGAGCACGAGAGAGTAAGAATTTGCATTCACTTTTATTTCATACATTGTACGTTAGGAAGTAGATTTTCTCAATGAAAGAGTCTTATTCAACCATCTTTGTCCTTCAATTACTTGTCTAATCTTCCCATTGTGGATTTTTTTTACCTTTTCTTAGAAATTAGTTGTGTTGATCAAGAACTTTTTGTCAGTTTGAGTTTTTGCCCCCCACATCATTCAAGTATCCACTTCAAAAGAAACTTGTTTAAAACTACCTATCGGTGGTGGTAGGGGTTAAGTTACTGATGTAAGGTGGATCCAAAAGGAGTTTAGGAATGCCTTTTTTTTTTTTTTTTTTAATATTTGTTTTATAATTTCTCAAACTTATTTTTATATTTATTTATATTTAACCGTGCGATTCGGTGGTGACCTATTGGTTGAACTAGTGACCCAATGATCCAACTTTTACACTAGGTTATCTTTTTTTGCATGAAAGTTGGATATGTTGATATTCCAAAGAGAAAATTTAGGACGGTGCCATAACTTTACCAGTTACCATAACTCTAATGTGACAGATTATGAATCCATGTGAAAGTGATAAATAGTCACTATCAATTTTAGTGTAATGGCATAAAAAAATTGTGGTGCTAGAATGATTCTATATATTCCAAAAGGCTTGTGGTTTTTGTTTTTGTTTTTTTTGTTTTTTTTTTTTTTGGTAAAGAAAAGTTTAGGTGAGGGGAGGCTAACCCATAATAGGGTCAGAGCAAGCCACAAGCCTCAGAGAGGACTTACATTAGACTTATTGATCGCCCACCAAAGAAGATTACTGATAGTGGGACTCGAATCTAGGCCTTTTGGGCAAAGTTTCGTTGGCTGCTTGTGGTTAATTTATGCTATTCTTTGTTAAAATATTAGCTCATTTATCTGTGTTGTCACCATATATATATGCAATGAAAAAGGCCCCAGTCTTTGATGATTCATGACTTTCTTGCAGTCCAAAAGAAGTCATAATAGACCTACAACAACAATATAGGAGTCACTGGTGTCATCCAATTGGACTGTTGTTAAGATAGCCAATCAGAAAGAACTTGCAATATGCGGGGATAGAAAGTGATTCAAAGTTACGTATGGATGCATTAATGAAAATAACTTAGGCTAAGCTAGTAGAAAATATAATCAATAATACAAAAGATTAGGTAAAACATAGCTTAAATTACAATATTGTTTGTTTTGTTAGAAAACATTTCCCTGGTTGTTTGTTACAATGGAAAATTTGGTCATGTCAAAGTCATTTGCCCTCAAAAAAGAAAAAAAATATCCCTCTTTAGGGCTGAAAATGTTTTATGTCTCTCAACGAGTGTAAACCATTTTTCACCTCAAGAGAACCAAAGCCTCGCTTTTCTCTCTCTCTAATGACTAAAATACCACAGAAGCTTCCAAACTAATAAAGGTACCTTAAAATTCCCAAAATGAAAATGAGTTTTAGTAACAAATGCCCTTAAGACATCCATTAATCATTCATTTTAGGAAACTTTTTATGAAAAATTGAATTAATTGTCAAAAAAGTTAGTTACTTTTTCATTTTTCCATTTAAAGATTTCTAAGGGCATATGTTGACTAGATTTAATGAAATATACCCTCATAACTATTAAAATTACCAAAATGTTCCTAAAATGTTTAAAATGACTAAAATACAGAACAAAACTTAGCAAATGATAGAAATACCCCAAAACTTCTATATGACCAAAATAACCTCAAAATTCTCCCTAAATCCTTCAAAATTACTAGAATACAATTGAAACTTTTAGAATGATACCCTTAAAATATTCAAAATGACCAAAAGCCCTAAATGTCAAAAGGATTGAAACACCATTAGAACCTCTTAAAAGATAAACTTATCCCTAAAAACATATAAAATGAACAAAATACCATTGAAACCTCCATAATTGTGAAAATATCCCTAAAATATCCAAAATGATAAAAATGCCCAAATAACTTGCAAAATGACCAAAATAAATAATAACAAAAATAACACTGATACATTCTAAATCACAAAATTTCCTTCAAAATTTCCATTAACCTCCCTTGAAGTTTGAGCAAAAACCACTCAAGTCCAAAACATTTAAAAATTAACTAATTAAGTCCCTAAAAGACAACTTAATCCCTAACACCTTTAACACCATAACCCTTCCGTCATTTTTCTTTCCCTCACCAAGACTTGTCTCTTCTCTCTCATCCCACTCATTCTCTCTCAGATCTCCCTTCTCTATCTCTCTTTCTTGTCCCTTTGTTTCTCTCTCTCTCTCTCCAACCCGACCCACTCTCTCTCAGGGGTGTTCATCAGTCGAATCATTAGGTACCACTGAATCGTTGTGGGCGCGCGATTTCCCTTTGACTGGCATTGATCAAGATTAACTGAGGTCGGTTTTTCAGCATATACAATGGTGGTTCATCTAAATGTTTTTCGGTGCTTTGATCTTTGATAGGGAAAAGTGAATACCAGCCACACAAGCATGTAAAAATGAAGAAGATCTTAATATTATGAACCAAATCAAAGCCAACATGAACCAAATTTGGATTAAAAATCATTAGATTTGGGTTCGAATTGAAGCCAACTTGAAACAGATCTAGGCAGATCTTGGTTCGAAAGCAAGTTTGAATCAACCGAATCGGTCGGAGCCACTTCTGATATGGGTGGATTTGTAGTGGGGGGTGGTTGTGGCTTCTGTTGCTGTGGTTGGTTTGCTATGATTTTTTTGGATTTGAGTTTTGTTGTGGGTTTGGCTAGGATTTTTTTGAATTTTCTAGATTTGAGTTTTGATGTAAGATTTAAGTTTTGTTGTCGTGGGTTTGTCTAGGTTTTTTTTTTTTTTTTTTTTTTTTTTCTATTTTTTTAATTAATTTTTTGGATTTGAGTTTTGTGGTAAGATTTGGGTTTTGTTGTTATGGCTTTGGCTGGGATTGGGTATGGGTAAAATTGGAGCAGATTTAAGGTTAGAGAGAGATATATAAATGAAGAGTGGTTTGAAAAAGTGAGAGGAATGAGAGAGAAGAGACTGGAGAGAGTTGGAGAATGAGTAGAAAGAGAGAGAAGAGACAAGTCTGAGTGAGGAAAAGAAAAATGATGGAGGGGTTATAGTGTTAAGGGTGTTAGGGATTAAGTTGTCTTTTAGGGACCTAATTGGTTAATTTTGAAATGTTTTGGACTTGAGTGGTATTTGCCCAAACTTCAAGGGAGGTTAATGGAATTTACCCAAATATGTATTATGTTTAACTAATAATTCTGATTTTATTAATTTTAGTTGATAGTTTGATTTTATTTCTTCTTGTTGTACTCTTATTTTGATTGCGCTTATAAGTGTAATTTTCTCTAACTTTATTTTCTTGTTTTTAGTTTGGTATTAATTATGCTATATTAATATTTTAAAGTGATGAATTAAATTTGTTTTTTAATATCTAAATAAAAAATATAGGAAATTTGTAATCTTTTGTATGAGCGAAGCACTAAAAAAAAAAAAAAAAAAAATCTAAAGAATTTTCATTGACACAAACATTGAAAAACAAGGTATTTATTTTGAAAATATTTTCGGTTGACACAATTTACACCAAAACAAATAAAATATTACATACCTTACTGATAAATTGAATTCCATTTACATTAAATCCTATTTTTTATTATAAAAAACCCTCACTAGAATTCTCAATTATTTAGTTTATTTCAAATTATCTTCTTAAAAAGCTATTAGAAATAAAAGTAACGAAAAATATATTTAATTGCACATAAATACTTATCTAGGCGTGCACACACTCACACACACACACACAAAAAACCTCCTCATATAAACATCATGAGGTTTTTTATTGGAGAGAAAAATTACAAAATTATCACAGCTTTATTAAAAAGCATTTATCTTTTAGGATATTTTAAATTTTTTGTACTTTAATTTTTGTCCATATATATATATATTTGTTGGGTTATAAATTGACCTTAGTTAATTAATCCAATTACCCAAGTTGATTAATTAGTCAATATTACATGCAAATCAGATTAAGGCATAATCAAATCACCAAACTAAATAGAGTACAGCAGAAAATAAGTTTGACATGATGATTTTATCAGAATGGAGAAAACTTTTGCAAGAAAAAACCCCACTTGGTGAATTTCAAGTCACCACTCCTGAAGAATCCACTAATCAAGAATCAAGAATTTACAAGTACAAGGAATCTTACACCAACCAGCCTATTCCAAAGTACCTACCTGCAGTAGAACATATTGACCTATACCAGTATCAACTCCAATATCTAATTGTATTTGTTATTGTAGAGACTTCTCTTTTACACGAATCTTAGTACGTGACTAACACCATAACAACTGTTGATTGTTGTTGCTCTAGTAGAGTTCTTCAATCCACACTTGAAAGATCTAGAAGCAACTTGGCACAATACCCTAAGGAGCAAAAAAAGTCAAAGCAACTCATATTAAGCGTCTATCTCTTTGTCTCTTTGTACATTAGGTATTGAGGTTCATTAAACCTCGATAGATCAATAGGTATCGAATAGGTATCAGCATCTGCAATTTCAGGTTTTTTTTTTAGCAATTTCTTGAGTATGGTCGTGTCTTCAACAATACCATTTATATAACTATTTAAAAGTCTTTTGAACACACTAGAAACTAAGACTCAATTACACATAAAGTGTATTTTGTCTCAGATATGTCAATTTACAAATATGACTCCCCCCCCCCCCCCCCCCCCACCACACACACACACACACAAAAAGCATGATTTAGATTTTAATTGAGCAATACTACAATCGTAAACTATTTTACAACATTTTTATAAACCGTTGATGTAATAAATTCTTATTAGTTCTCTTCTGAACCCATTGCTAATAATTTTTTTTATTTACCAATAACCAATTACTACATCAACAATTTGTTAAAAATGTTGTGGTTTTACCATATTCTTTTAATTTTTATTTTAAATGACTTGAGTAAAGTATGAGATAGAATTTTTTTTATTAATTAAATTTAAGCATTGATTTGAGCTTTATTAATATATTTAATTCAAAAATATTAAATATAAAAAATTATTTTAAATCAATAATATCACAACTAATATATTAATATATCAATAATATATTTTTTATTACTCATATTAATAATATATTTCTCACTTTTAATAAAAATAAAATTGTATGCTTAAAACGGCACAAGGGTACAAAAATATTTTAATCTAAAATTTAGCAGACACAACCCAATAGATTTAAAACTCAACTGACACACTAAAAGGTCTTACAACTTACAAGATGAAACAAATCCAAACTTTTTTGTTGGAAAGAGAAACAAACCCAAACTTTAACATTACAACACAAAATCAACAAAATTAACCATCCAAAACCACACTAATATGATAGCATTTCCAGATTTGGGACTAACCATTAGTCTACTCCAAACCAAGCCTTTTCCTGAACTGCCCAAGAAGCTCGTAAACCTTCTTCTGGTCAGGAAGGGTCTTGGCGATAGTCTCTTTCTGCATACACCTCTTAGCCCATGCAACAATCTTGGAGCACTGTGCCTCAATTTTGAAACCCCCTATGGTCTCAATAGAATAGAACCAAGTGTAGAAGGGGATAAGAGTAAGGTCCTCATACCCAAATCTTTCACCCCCAAAGTAAGGTTTGTCACCGAGTTCCCCCTCCAATATCTTATAGGTTTCAAGGAATTCCTTCTTTGCTGCCTCTAGCTCCTCTCCTTTTGTGGTCCATACCTTCCTTGATACTTGATAAACCTACGTACATATTCCACTCACATTCTATTAACACTTTCCATAGATTATATAACAGGATGAACAATAACAGTAAATTCAATAATGAATTTCAAATTACGAATACTAGGCTAGACGAATATTTCTTTAAATCTTTGCAAGGGGGAAGACCCATATAAGATGTTCTTGATTACATGTGACATTGAGAGGGAGTACTTGCCTCTCCTTAATGGTAACATGACTATTGGACTCTATTTAGAAAGAAACATAACAACCTACTAGACTCCAATGAGAGGGTCTATGGATACAAAAAAATTTAACACCTATTAATGTGGCAGATTGTTGTGTTAAGTAAACAAGTGATCAATAACGAGCCATATAAGAACCATTAAAAACTTTGTCAACCTAATAAACACTTACTCAATATTACTCTTTAAAATACAACATGAACATTGGACTCTCCTTGGTCAATCAAGGTTGGCTGATACCTTTTGCTGGGCCAAAAAAGTGCTACCCACGTTTGTTCTCTGCTCTCCCACAAATTTTTTTTTAATTGAATCGAACAAACCTCTAATAATCCTAACTTATAATATTTTAAATATGTAGCACCAGCAAAAGAAATAAAAAAGTGACCACAAATATATGAGACACCGCGTAACAAAACTTTCCAAAGTTACACATATTTTCTACTTCTTTATTCTATTCTATTTGAAATCATGCTTTTTACAATTTTATTTATTGCTTTTAATAAAGTTATTTTTGGTTCTACTTTGTCAAAAAATTTTCTTCTTCTACTTTAATCAACTCACTTTTTTACTGGTAATCATTTTGAGAAGTTAAGAAAAATAAATTTTAGGATAATAACATATAATGAAAAGAAAATGCACAAAATGTACCTTTGTATCAACAAAATCAGCCTAGAACCTGGCTTGAGCTCTCTGGTAAGGATCAGAGGGCAACAATGGAGACTTGTCATTCCAGACCTCATCTATGTATTGAACAATGACAAGAGACTCACACACTGGTTTCCCGTTGTGGATAAGAACTGGGATCTTCTTGTGAATGGGATTCATCTCTAAAAGCAGAGGGCTCTTGTTGTCATTCATCAAGTCCTCTTCCTTGTGATAATATATTTGAGTCGCTTTTACATTTCTAAAGAGCTTTGATTGTTTTTTTTCAGTAAAATATTTTCTTTTTGACTAAATTATACATCGCATAATTTAAATTTAGACAAAGTTTAGCAACAAAATTGGTTGTAGCCTAAGGCTATAACCTTATTCAATATCTTTTTATTAGAGGTGAATTTTGACAAAACTACCGTTAGATTACATTTTCTTCTTATATCCTCAATGTTTGCAAAGTTTCTATTAAATTAAAGATCAATAACTATGTCATCAATAAATTGTTTAAATTGCAAATTTTTGTAGGTTAAAATTATGCATAAAATGTAAGCTTATAGATTATATAGTAAATAATATCCAATTGACACAAAATTTGATATGTGTATTAAGAACGTAAAGAACATGCAATTTAACGGTTAAATTTTCAAAATATGTAGTAATGTGAATAATATTGAGTAAGGTTGTAACCTTAGGTTACAACCAATTTTATAACTAAACTTTGTCCTTTAAGTTTAATGTCAATTTTATTTCATCTCATATTAAAAATTTATTTTTTCCAATATTACAAGCTTTTCTATCCAAGTTGGTTTTTAATTAAGGTAGCAGTTAAAATTCCCATAAACCTGTCATACAATAGGTCCAATCATATTATACTATATTATTTTATTTATGTCACATAAATTTAATAGCCTAAAAAAATCAACAATCTCAATCTACAAACATATCAACCACCACTGACAACACAAACCTCATTGCATTTCTTACAATCACACCCAGCTCAACACTAGTAAGAATCCTCAAAACTATGCCTCTATCAAAAGTAAACCATTAAATAGTGAAAAAAGTTAACCAATGTTTTAATTAGGGTATTGATTTACGAAACATTTATAGGAACTTTTTATTAGAAATGAATGTCTAATATAAGTGATACAAACTACATTGTCTTCGAATAATATTGCCGAGTTATCTTTGATTAATGAAAATTCACATTGTTCTTAAATATGTTGAATTGTCAATCTCAGCTAAACACATTCACAACTTGCTTCATGTATTGCAACAATCCCTATGCGAATTGAAGAAATAGCATATTGTTTACTTCTTCTTAAAAATAAACGCATATTGTTTACTTAATAGATCTCCATGAAATGCAAGGTGGCCATAAGTGAACAAATATTATTTTGTGATTGGCCTTTACATGGATTAGAAATATGTAAAGCATTAACAGCAAAGGGGGGAAAAAAGAGCACTAATCTTAAAAAATTTAATTCACAACTATAAGATTGTGAAAATGTTTTATGTCCAGTAATCTAAGTAGTTTTTTTTTATAGATCTTACCGATCTCCAATCTTCAAAACAGTATTATAAAATCTATTTTATTATGATAAATTGAATGGATTTGTGCCTTAATTATTCAATTGACATTACATGAAAAGTTGTTCCACCGAAAGATATTGGAATGAAGATATGTTTTTCAGTTTTTGCCTATAGAAAGAAAAAAACAAAAAATTTCACGTGAATTTGAAGGATTGATTCTCATATGTGATTATTCACTTATTAATGATTACTTGGGTCACATGAGTGTATTATTTTTTATTTATTTTTTGTGATTATTCACTACATACGGTAATGCTTTTTATTTTTTATGACCATATAATATACCATAGATAATTTTTTTTCACAATATTTTTCAAAGCTTGCTAAGGTAACAACTTGTTATTGGAACAGATATCGTTTTCACATGAAACCATCACTTATGCCACTTACAATTGTCCCATTCACAACAATCTATGTTAAGAGTGTAAAAAATATTGTAAAAAGTTGAAAGTTTTGTTTCTTCGGATTGTTGGTACCGATACTTCTGTATACAGTTGATGGCAAAATGGTAGAGTTGAATAAGTTTGATCTGAAATTTAGCTCACACAACAAAGTGTCTTTCTTATTTATGATTCGGTACAAGCCCTTTAGATCTAAGGCTCAGCAGAGACACATCATAGTATCTTACAAGTTAAACAGTACAATACATGCCCTCTAGAAATGCTCAGCAGACACGTCAAAGTGTCTTGCAAGCTAAACGGACACTAATAAAACAAATCCAAACTTAAACATTACAAAAAACCAACGCTATTACATAACCATCCAAAACCAACATATGCTAGCACTTCCAGCAGATTGAGGCCTAATCGTTCCTCTACGCCGAAACATACTTTTTCCTTGTCTGAGCAACAAACTCGTAAACCTTCTTCGGGTCAGGAAAAGTCTTGGTCACAGCCTCCTTCTGCATGCACCTCTTAGCCCACGCGATAATCTTGGGGCACTCCGCCTCCATATTGATATTGTCTAAGACCTTGTAGGCATGGAACCAGCTGTAGAAGGGGATAAGAGAAATGTCCACATACCCAAATGTTTCACCCGCAAAGTAAGGCTTGTCACCAAGCTCCCCCTCCATTGTCTTTAAGGTTTCAAGGAATTCCTTCTTGCCTTCCTCTTGCTCTTCTCTTTTTGGCCTCCATACCTTCCTTGAAGCTATATAAACCTGATTTTTCCACACAGTGTGTTACTAGGATGAACAATGACAGTAATGAATTTCAAATCAAGTCTACTGGGCAAACTGAATGTTTTTCTAGAACTTAGCAAGTGGGAAAGGCCCATAAAATATGTTCTTGATTGTATGATAGAGAGAGACTACAGAACTCTCCTAACTTTTATTTTAACTAGTCGCTAACCCGTGCGATGCACGGGATATTTGAGCGAAAGTTATACACATTCACTTTTATTGGTGAAACCAATCAAATTTGATAATTCTAATTCAAAACGATTGTTGAAAATATGTATAAATAGATTAGTCAAATAAACAACATTCATCTAAAAGCCACAATGATATGGTTCAAGCATGTTCCAATTAAAAACCATTTCAAATAATTACAACATATCAATTTCTGGAATGAAACCTCATCCCCAAGAAATAATGAGCTATCTACATCAAACATTGTAATACTTTCTCTTTTTTAAATTACCCAGATAAAAAAATAAAAAAATAAAAAAAAGCAAACTCCATACTACCTAGAGATTATTACCAATTATCACAATAAAAAATGATATGACTGAAAATAATGGTGGATAAATACTAACAAAATTATATAAATCACAACAATGAGCTATTATACATTTATAGGATTTGAATACCACATGATTTAAAAAGAGGTTGAATTTAAGAGTAAAGTAATGATCCTAGACGAATTAAATATTTTATTAAGCCACTCTACCACTCTCTATGTCCTCAAATTACAAATAAAGTCCATTAAACACACTCAATTCAAATTCACTAATTCCAAAGAATTTCCAAGTATTATTTTCTATACTACAAGCAACATGTAACGTCTTATCTACTTTTGACTTCCATCAAGTGTAACAATTTGTATTTTGATAATTACTAAACAAATGCAACAGAATCAAATTTTACAAAAATATTTCTTCTTGATAAATCTTTTGATATTTATTCCTTTTAAAAATCTGAAATATGCGAAAAACTAATCAATTTATACAATGCAAACTATTAGGCTCTCTTAATTGTTAGACAATATGCCTTGAATTTAACTTGTGTAAAGATTCTAGTTCCACACGACATGTGTTTATTTAACGCAAAAATTATAGACAACTTTTAGCCTATGAACACGACATCACCTATTCTCATCCAAAATATATGTATGTCTGTAGTCTTGGCATAAATTACAAACAACTTTTAACCTTTGAACACAACATCATCTAATGTTAGTTGGTATGAGAGAAGTCTTTTTCTTCAAGAATACAATTGACAAAAAAAAAAAAAAAATCCCACACAAAGCATAAGTCTTGAAATAATCAATTATATGTTGAAGAAAATGCAATCACTCATTTTTCTTGTTTTTTATCATAGTTTAAATTAAGATTATATTATATTTACAATGGGAAAAAATTAAAGATTATATAATATTTACAAAAGGAAAAAAATCATATAATGAGCCAATGAACTTTAGGCTTTAGCTCAAATGACACTTCCTCTTTTGGTAAAAGCAAGGTGATGCAAATGGAAATTAAATAAAGAACTTGAAAAATATTGATTCTTTTTTTGAAGATAAAAATTTTCAATTATGTTAAATAGAGTTCAATACAGCAGTGACAGTTGGAGTTGGAGAAAAATTTTCAATTATGTTGCTCCCTTTGCATCTCAGATAATTACTCCAGGACTTCCTTAAAGAACACTACACATTAAAGTTTGCTTTTACAACATTGAATTTATAAGTTTTCCAACTCAAATTGAACTCAATTTTTAAATGTAAGATACTACTGATATATTAGAAATTAGACATTACATGATTTTTTTTCTCTTGTGAAGTGTGAAATTGCCTAGAAAATATTTAAACCATTTAATCATCTGCTTCAATTAAATTTAGAGAGTTAGAAAATAAATAAATAAATAAAAGGAAACATTTTTAGAAGATTTTTTGCTTCAGCTTTTCTCTGAGTCAATAACCTATTGCCTTATATCACAAAACAACAAAGGCAAAATTTTAATAAATAAAGTAAGAATAGCTACAAACATTGAGAGAAAATATGAGTTTCAATTTTAATATATATTTTTCAAGAATGTAGTTTTACTGTTTTAGACAACGCTAATGAGCTAAATCATATAATAACAGGCATAATGCATAACCTTATCATTGTCAATATTATGATAAAATTAATAAAAATTTTAATTAAGATGGATAAGAGGAAGCTTGACTAAGTTCCACTTGAAAGCTCTCTAGCTTCAAATTTTACATGCCAATTCAGGAAGAGAAATTAATGAGTTGATAGAAAAACAAAGAATCAAGTCAACCCATCAAATGACTTCAAAGGGGGAAAAATAAAAGGTTGAAGAATTGGAGTTTAATAAAATATAATGAGAAAGGATGCTCGTAAAACTATTAAAGAATGATCATTTGAAACACAACTCCTACAAAATAATATTAAAATTTTACATTTAGTAATATCGGAATTGATGCATTGTTGAAAAGAATAATACATATATATATATATATATATATATATATATATATATATATATATATAAATAAGCATGGAGGTGAAAGCTTTGAACTACATACTATATTAAACCTTTCTTTTTTATTTATTGAAAATGATAGATTTTTATTATGTAAATAACAATGTACAATGGTTCAAACAAATGTGCTAAGAAAGGAGGGCAACCCATCCAAACACCCTCCACTTTGTCAACCATATTTGTGCTTGACTTGATGATGTATACAAAAGCAAAAGTTCTAAACTGAGAATTGAACAACCAAACCAAGTTAAGTGAGATTCGGGAGATTGCTATCGAAAGCCTGGACTACTCTTTGATTATCATCTTTATAATAATGTTCCTTAGCCTAGTCCAGATTGCCAATTGAGCTACTTCCCTCATCACCCACCCAGCTGCCATCACTACTTCTATTTTCCCTAGAAGAGTTCATGGGAAATTCAAACACCAGAGTGATCCTTGGCCACGGTTCCTATTATAGTTCATTTTTACCACATTAGTGACACATCAGAATGACATATTTGATGGTTCCAATATTCTGGTAGGTCCTTAGAGTACGTAGGGGTTATTTCATTGATGGTTGTAGGCCAACACTCTTCCCCTGCATATGCAAGGATGCAAAGTTTTTTTAAAAAAAAAAAAAAAAATCAATCTAGAGGTAGATGTTCATATCTATATAGATATAACAACCATCATTAATTACCCAAATCAACTAACATGTGTAACCCAATTCATGAAGGCCCCTTGCTCATGAAAAAGGTGGGGTTGAATACCTAATCTTCTTGCAATAATTGTTTCTCTGGTGTATTAGTGATTCAATTGGAACAATTTTGACTTTCCATGCTTAATTTATTTCAATATGGGAACATTGTATTTTGGGAAAATGAAAAAGAAGGAAACAAAAAATAGAGGAAATCTTACCACACAAATGGTGATAAGCTTTTCACACCATGCAAATCTCTTAGAGGCCTTTGGTCAAAGACATAACAGATATAGCCATTTGATTTTCTACACAATCTTTTTGCACAAACGGGGTAAGTTTTTAATACCTGCAATCCATGAACTATGGCATAACAATTAAATTGAAAAGGTTAAATGATAATGTTAAAAAAAAAAAGATGATGTTTGGAGCTTTATATAGCAAATTGAACATTAAGTTGTAAGTCTTCTCTGACATGCCACTCCAAAATCCCAACTACTGTCTTTAAGCTTCTCTTGTCCTACGTTATGTGCTGTTCTTCCTGATCAATTCCACCCACTTCTCTCCATGAACTTGAGTTCAATAGATTTCTAAATATAATATACTAATTGAAAGTGGAACAATACCATGTTTGTGCTGCAATTATGGGAGATGGACACAAACCGACTCTCTAAATTACTTCAAAAGTAACTATCATCTGAAAATCTCTGTCATAACATTGAATTTTCTATGGTTCTACACTTTCAATCCAATTTATTTAGTAACAGAAACTTAAGGGCAAACATCAGGACAACGAAGGACACTGAAAATGCACAATTAATACTAAATAGAGCGACAGAGAAAACAAAAAGTCCAAGTTGAATTTGAGGTAAAGAAAGAGGGAAAAAAAAGAAGTATGATAGGCTCCAAACAAAAAGTCCAAGTGTTCCAAACTCTTTCTTCTAAGAGGTTTTGAATGAGAAAAGAATAGTTACTGTAACTAACAATAATTTGGGTTCGGGATAGTTTTATACTTTTATATATATATATATATATATATATATATATATATAAAGTCTCTTAGGTTGGTATTAGAGTCGTATGCTCAATTCTTCTTTTATCTTTATCTTTATTTCTAAGAGATTAATACTTAATATGAATAGGCTTACGTCTAGTTTGTATAGCTTATCTAGAAAACTCTAAAAACCAACTATTAGGTAGAACTGTAGAAGTATGCACACAATCTTAGCACAACTTAAAAATACTTGCACAGTGACTTGAGTTTCACGAATTTGATAAAAGAAATTCACAAATTCTTAAAATTGAAACCATGAATATCAAACCATTTCTAAACCAAAGACCATGATAAACACAATTATGCAGAAAAATTACTGCAGAAAATTCAAACACCAGGAAAACAATTTTCTTTGATTCTAAAACCCAATCAATATGTTATACAATCATGATATTGAAGTAGGCTTTGATACTAATTGTTGGTTTTGCATCTCATACAAAACAAACAATGGAAGCAAACACCACAGCACTACAGTAATAAATCAAAGTCACACTGAGTCGTTGGAATCACACAGGATAAGACCCAGCAATCAAAATTTCAACACACTAAGAAAAATGATTTATAAAGTAATTAAATTCAACATAACAATCATCCACACCACAGCACGAAAGAGGCAGTAAAAAGGAAAAAAAAAACATCATGCAAAAGAATAGAGCACAAAAGAAACTTGGATTTAGATATACCTCAACTGAATCGTCTAGCTGCTGTCAGTATTTATATGTTGTAAGGAGAGGAAGACAGGAAGGAAGGAAAACAAAGAGGCTGCCGTTAGAAGGGAGAGAGGCTGGCGATGATTAAATGTGAAACCGTAGGAAACCGTAGAACAGAGAAGGTGAGGAAGGGGAAAGAACTAAAACGTGGAAGACAGGAAATTAAAACCGTGTGCAACAAAAGGAAAGGAAAAACAAAAAGTTGAAACCGTGAAAGCAAAGGGTTTGAGTTGAAAAGGCTTTGGATTTGGGCTTTATGGATATTAAATTTGTAAGAAGTGGGCTTTATGGTGAAGAAAGGGATGAAAATTATTTTATAATTATCTGTATTTAAAATTGATAAAAACTATTTTAAAATTGTAAGACAAATTTAGAAAAGATGATAGAAATGACATGGCTGCTGATGTGGCTCAATGTGAGAGTAGCAACATTAAATGCTACGCTTCAGCTTTTAGTAATATATTGATTAGTGACTCACGCACAAACGAATGGGTCTTGAACATGACTAAGGCTAAGAGTGGAAAGAAATAATGTTTGAATTTGGTACCCAACAACTACATAAATTGAACATGGTCAATGAAAAGCAAATATAAACCATCAAATTTTCTTTCCTTCTTTTTCTCCCTGCTCTTATTTCTTTCGAGTTCTTTGGTCAAATATATTATACAGTCATCTTGCATGTCTAATTGAATCACTGCCTTGACATGACCTACGAATTAGTAAATTATAATAGAATCTATAAACATTCCAACATAACATTTTTTAAAAGAAATCTAGCGAATCCAACCTCATAAACATAAACTAAAATATTTCACCTAGTATTAAGTATTAACTGAACATTAAAAAACTAAAATAAAACAACAAAAAAAGGGTCAAATGTATGAGACTCAGACACCAATGAAAACCGAGAAAAAGAAATTGTGCAAAAGGTACCTTCTTATCAACAAAATCAGCCCAGAACCTGGCTTGAGCTCTCTGGTAAGGATCAGAGGGCAACAATGGAGACTTATCATTCCAGACCTCGTCTATGTACTGAACAATGAGGAGGGACTCACACACAGGCTTCCCGTTGTGGATGAGAACTGGGATCTGCTTGATAATGGGGTTCATCTCTAAAAGCAGAGGGCTCTTGTTGCTCAAGTCCTCTTCCTTGGACTCATACTTGATACCCTTCTCAGCCAGAGCAATCCTGACCCTCAACCCAAACAGACTAGGCCAGAAATTCAACAGAACCAACTCGCCGGCCATTGTCACAGAACTCTAGATGTTGAAGCAAATGAGAGAAATGCAAAAATAAGTGTGAGAGAGTGCAAAGAGACTAGGAAGAGAGGGTCAATTTATAGTCAAGGGGTTGGTTAGGCAGTGGCGGCTCTGGACGATGTCATTGCTTTCGCACTCCTTCGCACTCTTTCGCACTTTTTCGTCAAAGAAAAAGTCTGGTTCCATGACAAAAGTCGCCACATAACGAATCGTGAATAATGAAAGAGTAATGGTAGATTCACGTGGAAACACCTTTTAATTAACCACTACTTATCATATGACAAATTGTACCTTTTATTGTGACAATATGGATTCACATCCAGTACAATACCCTAGGTGCAATACCTCAAATCTCAGCCGTTTGTGTAATCCAAGGCCCATTAATTTGACACGTTATAAATCCAGCCTGGCAATCCGTGTCTCCCACTTTTTCTTTTCATTTCAGCTACCCAATTTGAATTCAGTAAAACTCTCTCTCTCCCACCTCAACTGGGCTTCTCTTTCTCTCCCTAACGCTCCATTCTCTCAACCCGACTGTGCTTCCACCACTCTCTCAACCTCCACACTTGCTCTGTGCGTCTCCCTCAAGTCCTCAACCCCTTCATCACCGTTACCAGCGTACCCAATTCAGACCCATCAGCAAAAACAAAGAAAAAATAGCAACTCACCATCTGAAACCAAATCCCCAAACACTCACACGCCTCGTAGAGCACTTTTTAGACCCAGATGAGAGAGAGAGAGAGCGAGAGCAAGGGTTGGGGTTTGGAGAGAATCGGGTGTAGAGAGAAGTGGATACTTTTGGGGTTTGATCGAGGGAGGGAAGTGAGATTGAGAAATTTGGTCCGAAGAAGCCACCATCGGAGGTGGTGCTGAGTGGTGGTTGTGATGAGCCATGGCAGCAGAGAGAGAGGAAGAGGCTGACTGGTCCGGTAGGTTTTCCCTTTATTTATTTATTTTTTTTAATTAATTTGTTTTTTATAAACTCTGTTTGGTTGCTAGGAAAGGAAGGAAAGAAAATAATGGTGTCCCAATTTTGTTGATTGATTTATTTCTGCTAAATTTGATTCTATTTTCTCTTATTTTTTATGTTTTTGGTTTTTAGCTTATGAATTGAAATTACCTCTACTTAACCATGTTTTTGGTTTTTAGCTTAGGAATTGAAATCACCTGTACTTGAACCATGTACTTGTGATTGAGCGATATCAGTTATACGAACTCCACAAATTTCTTGTACTTCAAAAAATGGGTAATTTTTCCCAGCTTCAGATTTTTGAGGAATTCTATTGGTTGGTGGTGACATTCTATTTAGTTAGAATCTGTTTGTTTTTATTCCAATGTAGGAAAATTTATGTCCTATTGTTATTAATGGCACACAGGGCATTTTTATAACAAATTAGTTGAAAGAATTTTTCTTAGTCGAACTTCTGCTGTTGTCAGTAGTGACAACTAGAAATCACCCCTAGGCAAGCAGAATCTCCATTAGAAATAGACCTTTTTAAGCATTTATTAAGAACTATACCTCCATCTTTGCACATTGTCCAAATACGAGACATACAGGCAACTATACATCCTTCCTTTTTCACTGATTCTAGATTGAGTAAGGTACTTTTTAATTAGCATTCGGACCCATGGAACTTCAAAGTACTATGCCATTCTCCAACACAGTTTGGCAAGAATGTTAGGGTTCTTTTCTTTATTTGAAAAATACCAAGATCTTCAAGGTCCTTGAGGCTTTGATTTGTACTATGTTGATTCTGTTGTAACCAATCCTTGCTCAATGTATAACTTTTACTATAAGTGGAAATTCTCCTGTGTTATTATTCTTCTATTCTAAATATCTAACAATGATTTAGTAACAAATTGGCAACAGAGGTTTCATTCCTTCAATTGGCCTATCGAAGTCAAGTTTTCTTCTGCACCTTTGGAGTTGATGGTTTCTTCTTGTCTATAACCTTCATCACTTTCCCAAATGTCCCTGAATCTTAAATTATGCTTAATTGTTTGTTAATTATTCTTGCTGAATGTGTTGCAATCAAATTATGCACTGTACTGATGCATTTATTTAGTTATGTATCAGTGTATGTTATCTTTTTGAAGGGTTAATTATGTTGATTGTTTGAAGTCAGGTTGAGCTTGAGTGTAATCATCAAGTTTGCCATTTTTAACATGTTTTTTTTACCCTGACAATGCAGACTTGGACTTTTATGCTTCATCACATATATTTGCTCAATTCTAGAAGCTCCTTGAAGAGAACTTATTTAGGGGAAGGACAACCAATTTCTTTTACATGCTCTTACTCGAAGCCACTTTTTGAACCGGAATTGTTCTTGGGGAATGATACGTTGTTGGAGTCACAATGTTATGTTGTATTGTAGATTGAATTCTGGTTTTTTGCTTGTTAGAAATTAGTGCGACACTTTGATAACTATAGATATGCATTTGATTTATTGTCCATTACATTCACTTTTTCTATGGTTATTGTGGTCCTTGTATTCATCATAAATTTGTAATTGAACTTTTGTTGTGCTACTATATAATTATAGTGTTAGAGAAACTGGTTATATTGTGTTGAATCTACTTTTAAAAGAATGCTCATTGCAATGAGCTTGTCAAGAGATTTCCCTATGGTTTAATCTGCATTAAGCACTTCATTCTCTTTTCACATGGCTTGATTCTCAAAAACAAGCTAATAATGTATGTATTTTTGAGAATGAGGGGAAAAGAAGCTCTTTTTTCCTTGTAAATAAGGTTTACACTTAAAACCCCTGTAAATAAGATTTACAAGGAGCATGCAAATGCTACTAGGCAAAATGGCCAATGGAAAGAGGTTGCGATTATTAGGTTTATAGAGATCACTTCTACAAGTTAAGAGGTTGTGATTATTACGTTTATAGAGATCACCTCTATGAGTTTTGGCCTTTAATGTGTACATAATAAGTCAAAATGATGCTTTCTTCTTGTATATCAATCTCTTGACATCGCATGGGAGATAATCTATTCATGCAAAGTTCTAGCACATGTACAATGGCATTAGAATTTGTACAATTTGTACTTTCTTTTGTGAGAATTTTTTGTTCTCATTGTGCATTAATCTCCTCTTTTAATAGTAGAGCCACCAAATTCACTTGTCATTTGTTGTAAACAATATAATTTCATTGTAATTTTTATCCACAACCAAATGAACAAAACCTTAAATAAAAAAAAGGGCTTTATAGCCTAGCTAAATTAGCTTTACAATATGAATATGTGATTTCAGTGTTTCAAGAAAGCCAAAATAGCCACATCTTGATAATGATCCCAACCAAAATAGATATGAGTCATTTTCTTTATATCTAAAATTTCACGAACAGTTTCTCAAAAAAAATTTCATGAACAAAGCCAACTTTGCGGTAGGTTGAGTAGGCTTCACTTCTATGTCATCCTGTAGTGTTGAAAAACAAATCGAGTAGGCTTGGCTTCTATGTCATCCTGCATTGTTGAAAAATAAATTTCAATTAGTACGGTAACCATAGAATTTTTTTCTTTTTTGGTTACAATCATTAAAGTCAATAATTTGAACTTACTAGTCAAATATCTACCACAGGTCCTCAAGTGTAAAGAACATTATTTTTTTTAATTATATGAATCATTGATAAATTCATTACCATAGAAAAAATCACCAAATTTTGAAACCAAGAACCCAAAATATTTTGGGCATGCACTAAAAAAATATAAAAATATGTAATTCATTACCTAAAATTTGGGCTAACTTATAAAGTATGATTAGTAACAATTCAAGACAGCAAAAAAATTCATCACAAGTTCATCTGTAAAGAGGCCAAACATATTGTCCTACCACAATAATACATTTGCTGCATAGTGCATGGCAAATCCAAATTTAGGAAATAACACGCACTTTAGAAAAAATTAAGACAAAAAAGAAAAATGTCATAAGGATTTTTAGAATACCTCATGACTAAGAGCATTCCCATTAAGGGTTTTAAATGCTAAAAGATGCTTTCTTTTAGCATTTTTGACCCAAAAGCTTGCTCCATCAAGAGTGGTAAAAGCTATAATTTTTGGCATTGATGAACAGTGCGGTCTCATATTTGAGACCGCACTGTTCACCAATTGTAAAATTTATATTAATTTTTTATTCAAGTGGGGCCCACTTTCTTTTCTTCTTTGTCTTTGTCTTTCTCATTTCCCGTTCCCTCTCATCATTGCTCTGCTCTCTCTCTCCCTTTGCTCAACCGATGAGTGGGCTCCGTCGATGATTGTGCTCCGGCGATTGTGGGATGCCGCTAGCTGTGGTCCGGTGATTGTGGTCGGTCCAGTGATTGTGGTCATGGATCGTGGGTTCGATGGCTATGGTCCGATGGCGGCGATGGAGGTTTTTTTTTTTTTTTTTTGGTTCTGCGTGGTTCTTCTTGGGTCCGATTGGGCTCCGATCGTGCGACGGAGCTTGGAGGTCAACCATGGAGCATGGGTCGGAGCGTGGATCGAAGGAGTCGTGGTCCGATTTGGTTGATTTGGTTTGTGGGTTTTTTTTGGCTGTGGGTTGTGGTCCGATTTGGCCGTGGTTTGTGGGTTTTTTTCCTTTTTTTCTTGCTGTGGTTAGTGGTGATTTGGTCCGATTGCTGTTGATTTTTTTTTGTTGTCCAACGGTGGATGTGGATGTGGTGGGTGTGGTGGTTGGATGTGGAGGTTTTTCTTCTTTTTTTTTCTCTGCTGTTGTTTGTGGTTGTGGTGGATCTGGCTGGTGGCTGGTGGCGGCGATGGTGGGTGGATGTGGTGGTTGTGGTATGCGTGGGTAGATGCGGTGGCCGGCGGTGCTGAGAATAATTGGGTTGAGAAAGAGAGAGACAGAGGAGAGAGAAGGAAAAATAAAAAATGATAAAGAAAGAATATTTAAATGGAATGTTAAAAAAAATAGAAGTTTTGATGGAAGTGATGTTGTAAAATGGTGTGTTATATGTTATAAAATTGGGTTTTGAGAGGGTAAATGCTAAATTTTTTGCAAACCTTGATGAGAATGCTCTAAGAGAAAAATGTCATAAGGATTTTTAGAATACCTCATGACTATAAGTAACAGAATTTCTAGTTAACGTCAAAGAAAAAAAAATCCCGAAATTGCCCAAGTGGTACCAATAAGGCGGTAACAAAATACTCAAAGGCAACAACAACAACAAAGAAACAAGGCAATAACAAAAATCAAAGCAAAGGGGAAAAAACAACAAGAAGATTAATACACATTACTTTACCCTTTATAGATCCAGATTTTTAGATTTGTACTCACTTGCTGCATTTTTTTTACACTAATATAAGCGCACTCATGATACACAAATTTCACCCACATTCAACAACTCGTGTGCACCGTGACATGTTTTTACACAATAAAGCACATAAATAGAAACCCATTTTGAAATCAACCCAAATCTAAAAACGCCCATCCAACCACCATTCATTGGTTTCAAATCCAAATAAAAGCTATAACCATAATACATATTTACACCAAGGACACACACAAGCTCACCATCAAACATAAACTCAATGACAGCATATTCAGCCATACCCAAAGCACAATAATGAGCTGTGATGGTTTTCAATTGAGTTGTGAAAGTACTACAAGTTATAAAAAAAAAACATGTAACCAAAGTGACTACAAATTAAATCCAGCAAGACTAAGATTAAAGAAACCAATTTCATTATAGAAATTATAATTAACAAACTTCATGGTTATTGATCTGCATCTGTAGCAGTTTCTGGGGTTGCCAGGACAATTGAAAGTCTCAAAAAGTAAATTTTGTATAATTACGGATTTGATCATTTGTGCTACCCATTTAGTTTCTTTTATATCTAAGGAGTGACACTCAATATGGATCATTCAACACAATAAAATCATCTGTTTAACAACATGTCTACAAGAAGTCTTTAAAGTCAATATTGTATAATTATCACCTCAAGTCCTCAACCCCTAGCAACCAAACAGAGTTTATAAAAAACAAATTAATTAAAATAAATAAATAAATAAAGGGAAAACCTATCGGACCAGTCAGCCTCTTCCTCTCTCTCTGCTGCCATGGCTCATCACAACCACCACTCAGCACCACCTCCGATGGTGGCTTCTTCGGACCAAATTTCTCAATCTCACTTCCCTCCCTAGATCAAACCCCAAAAGTATCCACTTCTCTCTACACCCGATTCTCTCCAAACCCCAACCCTTGTTCTCGCTCTCTCTCTCTCTCTCATCTGGGTCTAAAAAGTGCTCTACGAGGCGTGTGAGTGTTTGGGGATTTGGTTTCAGATGGTGAGTTGCTATTTTTTCTTTGTTTTTGCTGATGGGTCTGAGTTGGGTATGCTGGTAACGGTGATGAAGGGGTTGAGGACTTGAGGGAGACGCACAGAGCAAGTGTGGAGGTTGAGAGAGTGGTGGAAGCACAGTCGGGTTGAGAGAATGGAGCGTTAGGGAGAGAAAGAGAAGCCCAGTTGAGGTGGGAGAGAGAGAGTTTTACTGAATTCAAATTGGGTAGCTGAAATGAAAAGAAAAAGTGGGAGACACGGATTGCCAGGCTGGAGTTATAACGTGTCAAATTAATGGGCCTTGGATTACACAGACGGTTGAGATTTGAGGTATTGCACCCCATGCAATACCTAGGTATTGCACTGGATGTGAATCCGTGACAATATAACCACTCTTCGTCAAATGATTTATCACTTTTGCATTTTTCACTTTTTCATTGGGTGTTGAGTCCCTCAGTCTATGTCACTTTTCTGACCTTTCATTGGGTGTTGAGTCTGTCGCTCTACATCTCATTTGCTTTACTTAAAAAAAAAAAGAAAAAAAAGAGACGTGACCTTTTTCTATTTGTAGAAATTTTATTATCCTCGCTATTGAGAGTCCGTCAAGGGGTGCAAAGAAACTTGGAAGAGAGCGTCGATTTACAGTCAAGGGGTTGGTCAGGCGGCTTTCACTAATATGACTTACTGCTTGTGCTTTCTTCTGTTTTTCACGACTGAGGATAAGAATGCCATAAAATTTACTTAATATAAATATAGTTATTATAATAGACTAGAATATCTCTAGTCATAAGGAAAATGTTTTAGTTATTATAATATTTAGTACCAAAATTGCCAAAGGCTTGTAGTTGAATTAATACTTTCCTATGTACAAAGTGCTTGAAGGTCCAAGGATAAAGGATTCGAGCTACTGGATTAACAGCATATTGTAATTATCTCTAAAAAAAAAATAGTACCAAAATTTTTTTTTTCACTTTTAATTTTATTTTAAATACTAAGTATTTTAATTTTTTGAACTTATGAAATGATGGTTACTTGTATCGGTCTATGTAAAATAGAATAAATGCAAATCTTTTTATTAACTAATTCAAAAAATTATTTATATTAGTTTGTCTAAAATTATATATATTTTGTTTAAATTTACGTAGTCATAAAAATGCATATTTCATTCATTTTTTAATTATTATTTTGGTTGATGTGTGTGAAGGTGGTTGGGTGAATGTTTTAAAAATAATGGTTATGTGAATGAAAAAATTGTTATGTAAAATAAAAAAAGATTTAGATTCTTATATTAAATTAAAGTAGATATAAATTTTTTAATAAACAAATGCAAATGTTATTTATTTTTTTATTTTATATTGAAGGAGTAATTATTATATATATATATATATATATTTTTTTTTTTTTTTTGATAAGGTAATTATTTTTATTTAATGACATGCTTTTCCAAGTCAAGTCTATTGTACTAACATTTCTAATACTTCTAGATCCTTCCGCAATATTCAGTAGCAGCTCCAGAAATTTTTTTTCAGGGTATTCCTTAAAAAGTATAAATTATACAATGTAATAAAAAGAGAAATTCATATATTGCCAATAACAACAACAAAAAAACACACACAAATACATAAAGTTTATAATTGTCTTCTACGAGTTTTCGTATTTTGAAATCGTTGCATAATAGTCTCATTATCAATGCTACAAGCTACATCTCTTTCAATATACACAACCAAGTAATCATTCATCCACTGAATATAGAACAAATTATGGAGCATAATTTAATTTTATTAGTATAAAAAAAATTGAGGATATTTCCAAAATTTTTTTTGAATGGTAGACAAGTAAAATTTTTAAATTATTATATATAAATTTTTTTCCCGGGTCAGGGTGGTCCTGGGACCACCCTGGCCTTAAGGTGGCGCCGCCCCTGGCAATATTCCAGACGATGTTATTGCTTTTGTCATATAATTTATCAGGACCACCCTGGCCGAAAGGTGGCGCCGTCATTGGCAATATTTCAAACAATGTCATTGCTTTTGTCATATAATTTATCACTTTGGCAATGACATATCAACCACCAGTGACCACTCAAACCTCGTTACAAGATACAACCATACCCAGCTCAACCCTAGTCAGAATCCTCCAAACTATGCCTTTAGTCTAACAAAAGTAAAGAATTAATATGGGACACGTGCATGGTTAGATATAATTGCCATAGGCACTTCAGGCTTCTCTTTGTACTCTCATTTTGTCCATTAGAGACAAACAAACAACAAAAATTGGAAAGAAGTAAAAAAAGAAACAAATATTAATGAGAAGAAAATCTGGAATAAAAAAAAAATTAAAATAATTTCATTAAGAAAAATGACTATTAGCGACCAAGAATTTTTTACGGATCCAAAAAACCTTCTCAAAAAATCTTATTTGTGATGGCAAAATAAAGTCCTCACAAATACTTGGTAAAATGTGAAATATTTGTGACCAACAAGAAAAGCTGTCGCAATTATGTGTTATAGCCGTCACAAATACTAATATTTTGAAGGGAAATTTTCCCTCCATATTATTTGCGAGGGACAATTAAAAATCTCTCTCAAAAAGTCTATTATTTGTGACGGTTAAAAAAAGCTGTCACTAGTACTAAATTATTTGCGAGGGCTAGGATCGACCTTCACAAATAATCATTAAAATGTCAAAAAATTTGGAGGGAAATGTTCCAACAAAATTATTTCAGAGGGACAATAAAAATTCCTTGCAAAAAGTTTATTTTTTGCGTGGGTTAAAAATATGCCCTTACTAACACTAAATTATTTGTGTAAGGACCAGACTTGAAATCCTAGCCCAAGGTATGAATGGACTTAAGTCCAAAAAGCCCAAAACAATGAATTTGTAGAGAATGGGTTGGAAAACTGGGCTCTAATGAATTAGACTAACTAGAAAATACGTTTAAAGGACAAGAAGATGTAAATGAATAGGTTTATAATGAAGAAAATCGTCCTCGGCAAAGTCTGAGGAGATCTATTCTTATGTATTTCTTTCAGGTTTGATTACAAAGTCAGTTCTAGATGCTACAGTAATTTTCTCTATCTTTTTCGATCTCCAATCTCATTGTCTCCTTCTTCTTTTATACTGTTTTTCCTTTTCATCTCCACCTTCCACATGCATGCCAGACGATCGGTGTCACACCCCAAACCCCAAAGGGTCCAAAGCATGAGAAAGACGTCTCAAAGTACTTGTAGATTTTTCCTTTTTGACAATCCAATCTACATAAATCATATGAAGTACCAACATCAAGAATTATCATAATAATTTCATTAAATATACTCTCAAAGTAAGTCAGAGCTCTATAACACATTTACGAACAATAACTAAAAATCATGTGCCTCCACATAATACATGAATATATTACAAAACTCTGATGATTTAAACGAAAAGTCCCAAAGCTCTCTAAAATATGCAATCCCAACAAAACTCTTGGGCTAACAAGCCTCAAGAGCCTAACTTCTAATAAAATTAACTATTGCAAGCACCCTTAAAAACAACTAGATCGAACCACCAACCATTAGTAACGTAAGTCTCCCAATTCAACATAAAACTACAATCACTACCGATAAGGCAAGCTCCATTCCCATGATATAGCTAATTAATATGCAAGACTGTAAAAGATTGGGATGAGCTAAAGCCTAATAAGTAGCATAATTAATGGGGGTGGGGGAAATGCAAGTTTCATCTTCAATAATAATAATATGAAATGACAAGAATGATTGAATAATGAAACACAAAGTTTCTCAAAGTAAATACCTTGAAACTATATACTATAATCTGTGAGCACCAACAAAATAATTTCCAAAGCCATAATATCTAACATAGGGTAAATTATCATAAATATACCACACTACCACATAGACCGGTCAGGGGATCCACCCATTCACAACTGGCATGATATTGTCCGCTCTGGTATGCAGACTCTTGGCCCCATGGATAGTAGCCTCACCCATACCCTCAAGGTTTTTCTCTCCCCCCATGGGCAATAGACAGAGCGCGCCAAATAGGACCTCTCTTGCATGTGGTCTCTTGGCCCCATAGGCTGCAGCCTCACCCATACACAATCAAGGAACCTCTTCCCCCCATGGGCAGCAGGGAAGAACGCGTCATCCAAAGTGAAAGAGCACTGACCTGGATTTGATTCCATTGTCACAAAGACTACGGAAACCAAATCGAGTGATCACCGGGAAATCACACATGGCATGGTGTTAAAACCACATAAACTCACAGGTTACATTACTTTGAAACACATAGTTCATATGCAGGTAGTTTCAGAAAAACCTTAAATAATCTAACTTCCACAAAGTTTGTAAGGTTTTCAACTTCATTCTTGTCAAAAAGATTTTCTATCAATTTCCCATATAACAAGACAAAATAAGCATCTTTAAATTTTCTAATATACCATAAAATCCAAGATTTCCTTATCAAAGATTAAATAAAAGATGCTCATTTATCCATATCAACAAATTCATGCATTTCCCCAAATGCAATACCAAATATGATGCACTTTAATATATAATCATATATATATATTAAGGTTATGACACAATAGTTTTTAGGAAAATATAGTATCCATAGGTAGTTTCCAAAAGTGTGTCTAACCCAAAAACATCATTTATGCAACATGTTTATTTTTCCAAAAATCCCGTTAAAAAGCTACTTACCTCGCAACCGCAAAAGCCTAATTCTCCAAGCTCCAAAGAAGATTAGCTAGAACCTCAACAATATCAAGCAAACCAAACACAATAAGCATAAAGCTTAAAATTGTATCTAGCTACAATTTAGGAATTGCCAAATATGCACTTAATTAGGCAAGCCTAGCATTTAACCTCATCAATAACATATTCCTCTTCCAAAGTTTCTCAACAAATTAATTCACAAGGCATAGACTCCAATTTATAAATTTAACCCATTCAATATCATCTCCAACATCATGACTAGCTTCCATAAAATTTGCACTACATCATTAAGAGACCCATGAAAGCAAAATCAAAATATCCTCCAAGACAAGAAATTTAGAACTTCAACTAACTCCCAATAAACCCAATGGCAATGGAAAATTAGATTTACCAATCATCATATGTTATAACTTAAAACCCCTAAATTTCCCACCATACATAAACCTTAAGTAGTCATCATTAGCACAAATTATATACACACTCAACAAATAATTCCACCAATACAAAACCCATACATAAAAACACATAAATATCACTTC
Organism: Quercus tomentella; assembly: GCA_028535165.1. Taxonomy (NCBI): domain Eukaryota; kingdom Viridiplantae; phylum Streptophyta; class Magnoliopsida; order Fagales; family Fagaceae; genus Quercus; species Quercus tomentella. The sequence continues at coordinate 64,092,407 of JAPQVY010000156.1, forward strand.
CAATGCTCATAAATCACATGGGTGTCATTATTAAAACTTAGATAAAAATAACCTCAAGCAAAAGTATAAAACCCACAAAAAAGATTAGAAATTTTTACCTCAAAAAAAAGATGTGAAGGTGTTTATGGGTTCACAAGAATTTTTCGGTGATCTTGCCGGAAAAATGGTGGTGGAGATGTTGATTTGGAGTGAGTACCGTGGGAGAGGATGAGGGAGTAAAGAGAAGTGCTAGACGGAAATGAAAAAGAAGAAAAAGAAAGAAAAGAGAAGTGAGGAGAAGTGAGGACCGATCAAAGAGATAAGGAGAGGAGTGAAAATGAGTGGTGTGGAAGGGTGTTAGGTGGGGGGGGGGGGGGGGGGCACGTGTGGTCCATTAAAAAAAACTGACTTTTTTTTTTTTTTTTTTTCGTTGTAGTTGACTGAGTGGGACGTTACAATCGGTGCTGATACTTGTCCCATCAGCACTCCCCATAAGTCCTTATGTAGTAGTTGTAAGGCTGAAATCCACTGTTCAGGCATCACCTCGACATTAATGTGGCCAGAGAGTTAGCTACAGTGCATTTAATGCGGAGGCAGCAGCTTTCTCCTAAGATATTTTAGGACTTCTCCCAGTCTGATTTCACTGCAATACATATCTGCACCAATGGAACTTCCTGGAACGTTACCCGGGACGACTGATAACCCTTCCGGACCTCGGCATTCATTAGCCGAGGATGTGCTTATCCTCGGCCCACCCCTTGAACTGTTATGACCAAGACTGATCTCTCTACTTACTATTGCAATCTCTTCTGACAAAAATATTTCATCCTCGGACACACCCTTATCTTCGGATTGGGCCACAAGCCCAATATATAAATAGATAAAGAAGTTCTGGGCCCAATATCCCTACAATTTGTGAGGGCCACGATTGACCTTCGCAAAAAATCATTAAAATATTAATTTTTTTTGGAGTTAAAAGTTGATACTGCACAGAATCAGTAGGCTGAATGTTTCGGGCTTCAATAAAACAATGACTCACTTGGAAGACCTGAGAGGAAGAACACACAATCAAAAGGCAACCGGGGTGGACCGGCCAAGTACTCTTCGATGATTAAATCAGTTTTGTTCTGGAAAATAAAGTTCCAACCTTTGAGGAATTCTCTTAGGAAAAAACTTACTTTGATTTGATGTAGGCGAGTCCTTATATAGAGGGTCTCGGAACGGTTACTTAATAACTTCCCCAAGATTTGAGGGAATTAGTAAGTTCAGACATCACTTCCACAACGGCTATGGAAGTTATAGCCTCCAATCTTTCCGCTACAACTACTACTGGAAGTTAACCATCTATGAGGAAGTTACGGCGACAAATTAGGGTTTTATTCTCATTGTGGTCCGGATCTTCAACATATGTGAGTAAATCCCATCATTGAGAATTTCCTAAGTGTCATGTGATCGTCCAGGCATTTTTCCATGGACGACCTCTTTAAACACCTGACCCTTGGCTCCTGGACGACCCCTAGTAATTCTTTTGCTTCCCCATCAGTTACCCCTGTCGAAGGGTCGTCCAGAATGCTGTAGGAATCTAATGTGTGTCTTTATGATTTTGATAGAACTTAAATTGTGCCACGTGTTGTGATTTTGTTGGTTGGCTCGCTGCGTCGATTCCATTTTTCGAAGAGACTATCACGTGTCATTTCCTGGATGGTTCACGTCGCTTCGCTGACCCTGTCTCTAGGCCCTATAAATAGGTACATTCTCTCTTTTGCCCTTCACCCTTCTCATAATTTCTCTTCTGCCATCTTGTCCAAGAGCCTTGTCTAGTCCTCGTCCTAGTTTCATCAGGTATTTCTTCTCATCCTTAGGCTTTCGTCTTACTCTTTCTTCCAATTAGTTATGTCTTTGTCTAGTAGTAGCTTAGAGAGAGCGATAGACGAGTACCTAGATGGTTCTTCTGGGAGTGGAGGTAGTTATGAGAGTGGTGAGGGTAGCACAAGCAGTAATGGCAGTAGCTCCTCAGACGAGCACTATTCGTTTGGGGTTCCTGGTATTCCCTTAGAGGAATTCCAAGAAATGCAGCGTGGGATGGCTTCTGGAGCTGGGACTAGCTCGTCTAGAAAGCCACTTTGCTCCTCCTAAGACAAGGAAGAGGAGGAGGAGAATGTGATTTATAGCTGTGCCCCTGAAGTAGCGTCCACCTTAGACGCGCTTAAGTTGAAAACCCTTGTAGATAGATACCAGATCCCTAAGGAATTTAAGCCTCATCTACCCAGGGAAGGAGAATGGTGTTGTTCTTCGTCTTTTGGTTTAGGAGTATATACTTTTTACCTTTTAGCTGGTCTTAGGTTTCCCTTAAATTTTTTTTTGTAGAGGTCTTCTTTATAGGTTGGGTATTGGACCTAACCAGCTCAACCCCAATGGTTGGAGGACGATAGTTGCCATGCAAGTGCTATGGCGTGAGACATTAGAAAGGAACCATCCAATCACAGTGGATGAGTTCCTCTACTATTATAAGTCCTCAGAGATAAAAAAAAGTCTGCTAGTTTTTACCAGTTCTCATCTAGGGGCCCTCACTTTAGTTTGATAAAGGGCCGTAGTTCATCTGACAGGCTTTGGAAAACTGAATTTTTTATTATTTCTGGAAATTGGGTTGGGGACCCAGTTGATGTGAGTAATGCCCCTTTCCCTCCTTTTACCAACCCTCTAGGTCGGCGTCGTCCTGAGGGTATGTCTTCTTCCCATTCCATTTCCTTTTTTCTTTTATTATTTTATTAACTTTCAATCATCTAACCTTTTTATTTATTGATGCAGCTGTTACTCGTCCACATTTGGACAAGTTTTACTTGGATCGCATTGACCAGGTTCGTGCCTTCCCTGGGAGATCCTTCCCTAGTCTAGTGACCCTTGGTCGTCTAGCCATTTGGGGACTTAGCCAAGTACCCATTGCTGAAAACCTTGGTCACGAGGAAATTACTCGCCGAAGTAAGTATCGTCTATTCTTTTCTTTCTTAGTCTTTTCTTCTTCTTTTTTTTCTTTTTTTTTTAAACTTTATTTTTCCTTGTTACAGGAATGGCTATCATGAAAGAGAATAGGGAAAAGACTATTACAAGTGGTGATGAAGACACTACTGTACCCTCAGTCCTCCAGAAACCTGATGTCCAAACAGGGAAGAGAAAGTCCAAGTCCATATCTAGTTCAGTGGACCTTGACGACCTTCCAAGTCGTCGAGGTCCTAAGAAACAAAAATCTGGCAAGGCTTCTCTTCCTAAGGTTCCAAAATTTATGCCGACGGTAGACCTGGACGACCTTGTGGTTAATGTGGTGCCCATCCAGACAATTTCACCCGTCCAGACTGATCCTCCCCCTCCAACAAAAGCTCCTTGCAAGGCTCATCCCTCGGAGTCGTCTGATCGTCCTTCCAACCTAGTGCTGGATGAGGGTTATGCATGGAGGACGTTCAAGGGAATAATCACTGATAATGAAATAAATTCATGTCATAACATGTCAGTGAAAGACTTTGAACGTTCTGCCATCCATGACCTCTTCAAGGTATATAAATTTCATTCGTCTTTGTTTTGTTTTCTTCAAGTTTTAAACAAAACTAGTCGCAGACCCGCGTGTTGCACGTGATAATTATTTTAGAGTTATTTCATAAATATATTATTATTATTATTATTATTATTATTATCATGGTTTTGAAATCCGGACCGGACCGTACGGTCCGACCGAAAAAACCGTGAACCTCCCACCATCACGGTTCTTTAAGCTTAAAAACCCGTCTATGTCAAAAAAGCAGGGAACCGTTCGAACCGCGATTCAACCGCACGGTTCTAAGAACCGTGATCAGACCGTTTCTCACGGTTCCCTTTGAATCTGAACCTTAAATAAATAAATAAATAAAACAGAAATACAAAAGAAAAAGAAACACAACTGCTAGGAAGAACAAGCCGATCTAACTTTGCTTCAATCTCAAATAATCCAAAAACAAAACACAAAACAAAATCCAATTCTTACAATGAAGTTGAATAGAACAAGAAAAAAGAAAAGAAAAGAACAAGCCGATCTGACCCAGTTTGGTGGTGGGGAGGAGGACGAACGGCGGTGAAGCAGTGGACAAGGTAGTGCTGGTGAACGCTTCATCCTCTGGTGCTGTTTCTCCTTCTTCTTCTTCTTCTTCTTTCTTCTTCTTCTTCTTTCTTCTTTTTCTCCTACTCTTTCTTTTGTCCGTCTGCACTTTCTCTCTTTTAGTTTTTGTATTATTTTTTTAATTTGTGTTTTTCCAAAGCCCTCCACGTGATTACATTGGAAAGGTAAGAAGAGTTTCAACCATCCATTTTTTTCACCTTCCCAACATGATGTGACAACTCACTTAATTGTTAAGTACTTTTAATTAATATTTACAATTTTTTTTAAAGAAAAAATCTAATACCGAAATTTGTCTTAGCTTTTTTTAGTTGTTAGCTTTTTTTTGTTGTTGTAATTCTGATGGGATAGAGAGTAGGTAGTAGAGTAAAAATAATGGGTTTATATATATTTGATAGGTATTCAAATTTACAATTGTGCCCAAAAAAATATAAAATTGTGTGATTCTAAAATTATTTTAATTTAAGACTATTAAATAATTTAAAACTTTTATTTTATTTAATATAATATAAGTGTCCTTCTAATTAGTATATTATTATTGCTATCACAAGTTTAACTAATCAACATATAAATAAATAAATAAAGAATACCATATCTACCTTTACTTAGTATTTAATATTTCTTATTTGTTTTGGGAAAGTTATGATATAAAAAATATATTTGAAAGATAGATTTTTATATTTAATTAAATTATTTTAGTTAATTTTTATATTTATACTAATTTAATATAATTATTTATATTTAAATAATTATTAAATTAATTATGATGTCATCACGGTTCGACACCGGTTCGACCTCGGTCCAACCTCAAAAACCTTGAACCTCTCTCTTTTACGGTTCATTAAACGGTCCGGGTTTCAAAACCTTGATTATTATTATTATTGTTGTTGTTGTTGTTTTACTATTGTCTATGTAACTTATGTAAAATTCTTCTATGATAAAATTATTCAAATCATGCTATGTAATAAAATAAAATTATATTCTTTATAAAGCAATAGGATAACATTTAACAATTAGAGAGAACAAAAAAGAAAAAAAGAAAAAAACTTAAAATACAAAACTAAATTGCATCAACTCAAAGTAGAGTTATTAAAAATACAAAAAATTAATAACCTAAAGCAGAGATTCAAGAAAAAAAAATCCACCAAAAAATTGAGAGAGAGAAATAACCTTTTTTGTGAGGGAAAATTATGCATAGAAATATAGTATAGAAAAGATAATGAAAATTTTATAATAAGACGATAAGAATAAGAAGAAACAAAATAAATGAAGAGAAATGGAAAGATGAAGAGTGATATTAAGGTAGATGGTAGTGAGGAGATGAAAATGTGAAAGGAATGAGAAATGTTGAAGAAAGTGTAAATGTTAAAAAAAAAAAGGGTACGGTTTTATAAGGAATTTATTTATTTATTTGTATTTAATTAAAACATTATATGTTTAATTTTAAAAAATTAAAAAAATGAGAGAAAATATTAATAATTTAATGATATGAAGGATATGGCTGAATTTAAATGGTCAATTGTTATAGTGCTATTGATTTTAGCTTGAATATATATATATATATATATATCAACATGAAAAATGATAAACCCTATCCATATAACTAAATTAAAGTTGCTTTATGATAATGAGTTAACAAAACGAATTGGTGGTTACCAGAGAGCTAAGCTTTTTTTTTTTTTTTTTTTTTTTTGGAAAGAATAAACCTGAAAGCTAAACATGAATTTTCTTGTTTTATTGCTTGTCATTTGGGTGAGATTGAAGCCTCGCATAAATTAATGGAGTCTCATTAGACTTATCAACCATTAGAGCTCTAAAGAATACCAAAAAAAAAAAAAAAAAAAATAGTATAAATCAGTACTTACCCTTTGCAAGTCAAGAGGTCATACATGCAATCTAACGTACATCATTACCCAAAAATGTTTCAACTCACCACACAGCAAAGTAATCATGCAAATGAACTTTGAAATATCCATTTGGTGTTACGATCGATGGTATGTAACTTTTAGGAAAAAATATGTAATAGTGGTAAATTAAACAATACTATTCAACTACTTAGATTTATCACGACATGAGGAGAACATGAATGCATTATGGACCCCTTTGTTCCTAATGGCCCATACAAAATTTAAACTATTGGAATTAAGAAGAAATAGATTTCTAAATATATAAATAGAATAATTTTGGTTAGAAGTCAATCACTACACATGAGGAGAGAAAAAAAAAATCAAATGAAAAGATAAAGTATCAAGTCTAAAAGGAATTTCATAGAACAAATGTCATTTTGTACAAAAATAACATATATAGAACAACTACATAGGTGAATTCAAAGCAACCCAAACTAAAATTTAAAGAAAAACACATGTAATAAAATTAACAATTAATGAGAGAGAAAAAAAAAACTTAAATCACAAAACTAAATCGTATCAACTCAATATAAAGTTCTAAAGAACACAACAATTTATCAACCTAAAGCAAAGATGAAAGAAAGAAAAAAAATCCACCACAAAATTGAGAGAGCGAGAGAGAGAGAACCCTTTTTTTTGTGAGGGAAAAGTATGTAAAGAATGGAAGAGAGTGATAAATTTATAGTAAAAGGTTGTGAATAAGAAAGGACAAAAAAAAAGGAAGATGAAGAGAAAGATGAAGAGTGATATTAAGGTAGAGGGTAGTGGGGAGATGAAAAGGTAAGGTAAAGGGTAGTGGGGAGATGAACAGGTAAAGGATATAGAAATGTTGAAAAAAGTGTAAATATTTTTAAAAAAATGAGTAAATGTTAAAAAAAAATTATAGGAAAATTGAAAAGCAAAATGATAATGATGTGGACGCTGGTGTGGCTCAATTGGAGCATCACAACAATAAATGCTACGCTTCAACTTTTAGATATATATAGATATAGATGTATGTGCCAAATGTTATGGAGCTCATATATGAAATGAAATAAATGCATTTATTAATATTGTATTTCTCCTTATTTGTGAGTATTAAATATTTATCCTTATGAATTTCTTTTGAATGGTTCAACAATCTTCTCTTGCTTAAGGCAAAGTTTTGCCTTTTCTTAGCTGGCTGTTCATTCACCTCCTTAAAGAGAAGTACCAATTTCATACAATATTGGAAATTTCAAGTAGAAAAATAGCAAGCATATCTTTGGAAGTCTAAATTCAATATCTAAAAGGCTAGTGTCATTGATCTTTAAAATAGAACTACAAAACCTTATAAGAAAAACGTATTAGTCCAACAACAAATGGCAATTCACACTTTGATGCAATAAAAAAACAGCTACTAAAAAAAAAGCAGGATTGCAAGAGCATGTTTGCTACAATTATTGTGCACAAAGCCATAAATAAGACATGTTTTTTATTTATTTTTTGGATAAAATCACCCACCTATAATTTAAAGGTTATGTTAATAGGTGCCCTTAGGCCAATTGTTAATAAACCATAATAGGAAAGTTTTGACATCATTTTTATGGGAATTATAAAAAGTTGTCAACAACATTTATTGTTTTATCATTCTCCTAATAAAAGATTTCTAAAAATAGTTCCTAAACCAACGCCCTAAGGGCATTGAGTAACATTTCCCTAATTTAAATACATACAATATCATAAGTCCTCTATTTGTCCTTTGTATAGTTCTTTAATTATTAAAAGAAATATATAATTTTTCGTTGGGACAAGTTAAAAATTAATTCTGTAAAATTTGGGACCTTATCTCCTATAATTGGTAAATATATACAATACCTACAATGTAACAACTGTTCCAATAACAAAGTATGAAATAATTTAAATAAAACACACACACGCACGCGCGCGCGCACACACACACAAGCTCAAACTGACAACTAACTTATCAAACCATAAAAACATTCTTGACCCATTTATCGTCAACAACCAAACAACTCCAACTCTCAGTAATCCTTCCCAACCACAACCTACCAAATTTGGAAAAAAAAAAATACCATTTCCCATATACTTTTTTCATGAGAAAAAAAGAAAAGAAAAGTTGTGAACTCTCTCCATAATATGCTTTCTGATTTGTTATACCAATGACATATATTCAAGCAAAGACAATGTCTTGAGGGACCAAATAAAATCTGTGACACCAAATGGGTAGAGATTGTCTATGACATTATCATTTACAGACATAGTTTTGAAACCTGGATTGTTCAAAGGATCGTAAAAGGGAAAGGTTCAAAATTTTTAAAGTTAGACTGAAGTTAAACTAAGGTCATACCATGATAACGTTATAATTAATTTAATAATTAATTAAAAATATATATTAAATTAGTAAAAATATAAAAATTGGCTAAAATAATTCAAATAAATATAAATGTTTATATTTCAAATGTATTTTTCATATCATAACATTCATAAGACAAATAAGTAATATTAAATCATAATCAAATATATAAAAATATTGAGTTTCTCAATCAATGGATATATATATATATATGTGTGTGTGTGTGTGTGTGTGTGAGAGAGAGAGAGAGAAATTAATATACTTAAACTTTTTGTTAGAGTTCAACATTCTAGGCAAGTCTTCATCTAAATTATCTTAAATCATGTTTAACCCATTTGATTACCCAATACCATTTAGTATTTATGAAATTAAAAAATAAAAATACAAAAACTGGAAGAAGGGCTGACATTGGTTTGTCCGCCCATTAATTGATCAAGTACATACAGAAGCCCAAGCCAATTTAAGAAAGAAATAAGTGGTTAAAGCCTTAAAGGTTTGCAAGCATTTGGTACGAGTGGATGACAACTAAGCTTGCCTAAGCATTGGTTTGTCCGTCCATCATCTACAACAACTTGACCTTCACTGTGACAGTCAAGCAAAGAGACCTGCAGAAATGGTGAAAACGCAGCGAGAGCAAGAGAGACAAAGACAGAGAAGAAGAATAAGAAGAAATAGCAATGCAACCTCATGGTTTGAAAACATCTCATGGTGTTTGAAGCTTCAACAATGGCTGTAAGTACCCCAAAAAAATATCTCTGATTTGAACCTGTGATAGGGCGATTTCACTGATTTTCTTGCTTAAAGCAGTTTTATGGGTTAAAAGAATCATTTTGGTGAACGGTTCACAGTTAACCCGGTTGGACTGTATGGTCCAATCCAGGTTTCAAAACCATGTTTACAGATTGTTCAAGCACTTTTTTAATGTTGACAATGCTTTGGTTTGGAGGTTCAAGGACTTTGATTCTAAAAGCTTTTGTTTTGTTTTTTTTTTTTGTTTGTTTGTTTGTTTGTTTGTTTGCTTGCTTGCTTGCTAAGAACCCCACAACAAATATCCATGGCTTCAAATCTGATAATTTCGTGGGGACTCCTTGCTGGAAAGGATTGGATTCTGCAATGGCATAAGTTAGGCTGATAGGCTCTTTATCTATGGAGGAAGAGAGATTGCAGATATATATAGAAAAAATAAAGCAGTGGGTCTTCTATTTCCAATAGGCAACAATTGAACGTTTTGAAAAACCGCTTGATCGAGAATAGGAAGAATCACCACTAATCAAGATAGATTTGAAGAAGGTCCGAATTAATGCTCAATTAGTTGAAAGAATAGCAAAATATTAATTACAAAAGGAAGGGATAATATGTACCTGATATGGACTCTAATTTTATTTATTTATTTTCAGTATAGTGGCAATTGAACAGGTATGAAGGAGTGATTCAGTTAAATGATGAGAGGAAGAGACCAAGGAGGGAAGAGAGAGAGTTTGGCGTTAGAAAGCTGAAGTTATGAATTTTTGAAAGCGTGAAAGATAGGGAGGCAGTTAGAAAGCTGAAGTTGTGAAGTTTTGTAAGCCTGAAAGACAGGAAGGTTGTGAAGTTTTGTAAGCTTGAAAGACAGGAAGATAGAGAGGGGTTAGCATTAAAGACTATTGAGCTTGGTTGGGGCTTTACAGTGGTCAGCATTAACCGTAATATATAAAGATTGGCCTTTAAAGTGGAGATAGGGTTGAGAATAATTTCTTTTTAATAGTATATTAAAATTATGAAAAAAATTTAGATAAAAAAAAGGGTAATGACGTGGCTGTTGATGTGGCTCAACGTGAGCGTAACATTAACTGCTACACTTCAGCTTTTAGTATTATATAGATTTCTAACTTTCCTTCGTCCACTCATAGGCTATGTCAAAGTTTTACACAGCATCCTGCTAGGCCAATGAGCTTTGTGAGGAAGCTAAGACGTCTAAGGAGAAGGCCAAAGAGCTAAACAATGACGTTTTATTGAAAAAGGGGGAGGTAATTAGATTGACTGAAGATCTCAATCTTTTGCAAGGAATAGAGACGAAGCTGAAAAACGAGGTTGAGGAACTTAAAGCAGATGCTATTGAGAAAGAAACTCGCATTGCCCATCTGGAGGGACAAGTTTCAAAGTTCAATTCGTCTTTAGAGAAGGCCTATGGAGAAGCCGTGGCAGCTTTTAAGAAGTCTGACGAGTACAAGAATCGTCTAGACAGTCCTTACGCAGCTGGCTATGAGGACTTCCGTGCTGATGCCAAGGAGGCTTTCCTTGAGCTGAACTTTGACACCTTTAAGATTCCCTTCGCTACAGAGAGTTCCTTGCTTACGACGAGTTCTGAGGACGTCAATGTGGTGGACGATGCCAACAACGAAGTAACCCAGGACGATCCAAAGTCTGGAGGCAATGCCCCCAGTGGTTTTTCCAAGTGAATTTACTTTTTCCTTAGAAAATTTATTATTTAATCTTGTTGGGGATGCCCGTTGTTTTGGGCTTTGCTTGTTTCTTTTTCTTTTTTTTTTTTCTTTTTTTTTTTAATTTAGAAAAGTACAATTCTCTCGTCCAAATTTATGGACGAGTTTTATGCACAATCACTCTTGACATTACTTCTAAGGGTTTTTGGACGGTGGTCATCTATCCTTCTTTGAATTTTATGAATGAATGAATGCTTTTCATTTCCATCATTTTAAGTGTTTGAATATGTTATAAGCTTTATGAACAAATTTTATTTACATCGTCCATGCTATTTCTATGGTTGTGGGGTTCACCCACTGATGGAGACATTTTATCTCGTCTTGAGAATGTGGATGAATTTTTACTTACATCGTCCCAAACAAAGTAAACCCTTCATGCTTAGCCTTTGCTATTTATAAGCGTGGCCCGTCCATGAATGGCATTACTTTTTTTATCAACTTCATTCGTCCACACTTAGGACGATGATTTATTCGTCTTTAGTAAAAGATGTTCCCAGCCATTGCTCATCCATGAATTGGATTGTTTGGCTGTTTAGATTCATCCATGGGTTTGAGACATTTTGCACGCACATCTTCCCTATCCATTGGTTAGACAAATTTACCTTGGGTTTTACCTCGTCTTGCACTTAGACGGATATACCTTAGGTTTATTTTCTCTCGCTTTTATCCTTTTTCAAGGAAAGCTTATAGGCGATATATCCCTGCGTCCAAGGATTTTGTTCGTCCTTAACTCTTTGCCTTCTGGTGGATTATTTTGAATGAAATCACAAAAAAATGACTGATTCCGATATCATCATATGTATTTGAAAACACATCATTATATATATATTTGGAAATCCACACTATTCATAAACATTCGTCCACAGGCTTGGCACATGCTTAAAAGCTAGTGCTTTAGGGAATTAAAAATTTATACAACACAACTTCGTCCATGAATAGCACAAAAGTTAACAACTAGTGCACTATTTAGGGGATTATTAAAACACTAAAGACACATAGTAGTAGTAGTAGTAAACAAAAACAAACACGAGAAAACGGCACATTACTTTCACCCGTCCATAGCATTCGTCCATGGCCACTTTCGTCCATGGTCACCCTTTATTGATAGTACTTCCTTCGGTGCTCAACATTCCAAGGGTGCTCTAGCTTCCGTCCATCCAAAGCTTCTAAGTAGTAGTATCCTTGTCTCTTGCAGTTGATAACCCTATAAGGTCTTTCCCAATTTGGCCCTAGCTTCCTATGGGCCGAGTTTCTTGTTGCGAAGGAAACTCTTTTTAGGACGAGATCCCCAATGTTGAAGCGTCTGGGTTTCACCATGGCATCATAGTGCTTTGCCATTAAATTTTTGTACCTTGCTATTCTCTGCTCCGTGTCCATCGTCACCTCGTCTATAAGATCGAGGTTTAGATGAAGCTGTTCTTTATTTTCTTCATCTTGATACTTCATCACCTTGTGGTTGGCCATGTACACTTCTATAGGTATGACTGTTTCACTTTCATAGGCTAGTTTAAAAGGAGTTTCCCCTGTGGGGGTCCTCACTATTGTTCTGTAAGCCCATAAAACACCTGATAATTCATCTGGCCATACTCTTACTCCCTTTGCCCCTTCAAGTCGAGTCTTGATGATTTTCAACAAGGATCGGTTTGCTACTTCTGCCTATCCATTGGCCTCTGGGTGGGAGGGTGAGGAGTAGTGATTCTTGATTCCCAGTTGCTCACGAAAATCCTTGAAAGGTGTGTTGTCAAATTGTCGTCCATTGTCAGACACTAGTACCCTAGGTACCCTAAACCTGCATACAATGTTCTTCCAAACGAAGTTCTTGACATTCTGTTGCGTAATTTTTGCTAAGCGTTCAACTTCCACCCACTTAGTGAAATAATCTATTCCTACCACCAAAAAATTCATTTGTCTAGTTCCAGTTGGAAATGGGCCTAAAATATCCAAACCCCATTGTACAAAAGGCCATGGGGCCATCATTGGGGTAAGGTATTCTGACGGCTGTCTAAGGACGTTACTGAATCGTTGGCATTGACTACAGACCTTAACATATGCTTTAGCATCAGCTTGGATGGTTGGCCAGCAATATCCTGCACGGACGACCTTATGGACGAGTGATCTGGCTCCTGAATGGTTACCACATGCTCCTTCATGAACTTCCCTTAACACATAATTCGCCTCGTCTGGAGCTAAACATCTTAGATAGGGTTGAGAAAAACCTCTTTTATATAGCACCTCGTCCATGAGGACGTATCTAGCTGACTTGACCCTGAGCTTTTTGGCCTCGTCTTTTCCTTCTGGAAGCGTTCCATCCTTCAGGTATGATACTATTGGGGTCATCCAATTCTCTTCATTTCCTACCAGTAGTACCTCCGGAAGATCAATGCTAAGCATGTACTGAATTTCGTAAAACTCGTCCATTGCTTCATTTGCTAAGGCTTCCTTCGCCAAGGTGTTAGCTTCCATGTTCTCTTCTCTTAGGATTTGAACGAAACTATCTTCCTTAAACTTTTTCACAAGGCGTACCACCTTATTCAGGTATTTCCTCATTCGTTATTCCTTGGCTTCATATGTTCCATTCACTTGGCCTATGATCAATTGAGAGTCTCCCCGGACGAGTATTGACTCTACCTGTACAGACCTTGCCAACTCTAGCCCTTTAAGAAGGGCTTTATACTCAACTTCATTGTTAGTTGTTTGATATTGCAAACGAAGCTTATGCTTCATTTTATCTCCTTCCGAGGATTGTAAAACAACTCCTATTCCTCCTGCTTGTTGTGTAGACGATTCGTTGACATAGACGACCCATGGTTTACTGCCTTCCATTTCGTCTAAGTTATCATGACTGGGAGTAAATTCCACAATGAAATTTGCTAGAGCTTGGGCCTTTGTTGCATTTCTTAGCTGGTACCTGACATCAAACTCACTGAGCTCGATAGCCCATTGGATTAGTCATCCTGCAGCTTCTAACTTGTTCATTGCTTTCTTGAGTGGATGGTCCGTCATGACATTGATGACATGAGCTTGGAAATAATGCCTCAATTTCCTGGAAGCTGTTACTAATGCAAAAGCCAACTTTTCCATCAACAGATATCGTCATTCTGCTCCTCTAAGTGCTCGACTGGTATAATACACGAGTTTCTGCACCTTCCCTTCTTCCCTGATCAGTGCTGAACTTACAGCGTGTGGGGATACTGCCAAGTATAAATACAACTCTTCTCCTAGCACGGAAGGACTTAGCAATGGAGCCGTGGTGAGATAGTTTTTAAGGTCTTGGAAGGCCTTTTGACATTCATTCGTCCACTTGAACGCCTTCCTGAGAACTTAGAAGAAGGGTAAACACTTATCGGTGGCTTTTGAGACAAACCTGTTCAGAGCTGCAACTCGTCCAGTAAGGGACTGGACTTCCTTGATGTTCTTTGGTGGTTCCATGCTCAATATGGCTTGGATCTTATCTGGATTAGCTTCAATCCCCCTTTGTGAAACCATAAATCCTAGAAACTTTCCTAATGACACCCCGAACGCACATTTACTTGGATTCAGCTTCATTCTGTATTGTTTAAGCGTCTCAAAGGTCTCTTGGAGATCTTCCAAATGCTTTTCTTCATCCATGCTCTTTACAAGCATGTCATCCAAAATACCTCCACATTCTGTCCTATCTGTGGACGGAACATGTGATTTACCAACCTTTGATAAGTTGCCCCCGCGTTCTTCAGGCCAAAAGGTATCACCTTATAGCAAAATAAACCTTGACTGGTAATGAATGACGTCTTTTCTTGGTCTACCTCGTCCATCTTTATTTGATTATATCCCGAGAAAGCATCCATGAAGCTTAGCAACTGATGACCGGCTGTGGAGTCCACCAACTGATCAATGCGGGGCAAAGGATAACTATCCTTAGGGCAAGCTTTGTTCAAATTAGTGAAATCCATGCACATTCTCCACTTGCCATTCGCCTTTTTGACCATCACCACATTAACTAACCAATCCGGGTAATAGACTTCCCGAATGAATTGCACTATGGTCAACTTCTGGACCTCTTCCTTGATAGCGTTGTCTCGCTCAGGAGCAAACACTCTTTTCTTCTGACGAACAAGTTTGGAATAAAGGTATACATTCAATTGATGAGCAATTACAATTGGGTCAATTCCTAGAATGTCTTCATAACTCCATGCAAAAACATCGATACTCTTCCTCAGAAACTAGACAAGGTCTTGCTTCGTCTTTATCTTCTCCTTCATGCTTATTCCAACTTTGGTGAATTTTTCAGGATCATCTTCTTGCAAAAGAACATCTTCTAGTACCTCCGTGGGCTTTGCAACAATCCTTCTTTCTTCAATACTCATTGTCTGCATGTGCTCATCCAAAGCCAACATGGCTAAGTAACATTCCCTAGCTGCCAACTGATCTCCTTGCGCTTGTCCTATCCCATACTCCGTAGGGAATTTGACTGAGAGATGGTAGGTAGATGTTACTGCCTTCCAACTGTTTAGGGTTGGCCTTCCAATGATGGCATTGTATGAGGACGAATAATCCACCACAAGGAAATTCACTTCCTTGGTTATCTGCTGTGGGTATGATCCCACCACTACAGGTAATGTGATGGTGCCTACAGGCTGCACCTTCATTCCTCCAAATCCTATCAATGGTGAACATACTGGACGAAGTTGATCTTGTCCTAGCCTCATCTGCTGAAAGGCGGGGTAATACAATATATCTGCAGAACTTCCATTATCCACCAACACTCTCCTAGTTGTGTAATCCGCAATGAGTAAAGTAATGACAATTGCATCATCATGTGGGTGATGGATTCTTTCGGCTTCCTCGTCCGTGAAAGAAATAGCTGGCTCATCTGTCCCCCTCGTCCTTGGTGACCGTCCAAAGAGTTGGACATTCTGAACCACTTTGAGATACATCTTCTTTGACTTGGAAGACTGCCCCGCTGAAGTTCCTTCAATGATAACCCTTATCTCTCCAAGTGGGGGCCGTGATGATTCCTCCACCTTTCCCTTCAATTTCTCATATTTATGATCCCTTCCTACAAAATGCCTTAACTTTCCTTGTCTAATAAGATTCTCTATCTGTTGCTTCAAGTCATAACACTCATCTATGTCGTGTCCATGATCTCTATGGAAGCGACAATATTTGTTCTTATTTCGCTTGTTGGGGTCTCCCTTCATTTTCTCCGGCCACTTTAAGGAAGGGTCATCTTTGATTTGCATGAGCACTTGATCAAGTGGAGCGTTTAAGGGTGTGTAGTTCTGACTTCTTCCTGAGGACGAGCCCGTCTTCCTATTATCTCGGTCCTTCTTATCTTCCGTTCGTCCTTTCTTTGGATGGGGACTTTGCTCGGAGTGGCGCGTGAGGTTTGTTTCCATTCTCTCAGCTCTCTTCCTCTTCTTAGCTATGATTGCGTCCTCTGCATTAATAAAGTTTTGAGTCGAATGGATGAATTCAACCATGGATTGAGGCTCTTTCTCATAAAGCTTGTGGATGAATAAATCAGAATTAACCCCATTATGGAAGGCCGCCAAAAGTAGCTTGTCATCCACCTTGTCCACAGTTAAGGCTTCCCTATTGAAACGAGTGATGAAGGAGCGCAGGTTTTCATTCCCCCCTTGTTCTATGGTTAACAGGCTGGACAAAGAACGTTTGTGCCTTTAACCTCCAATGAAATTATTAACAAATAACTTACTCAATTCTTCAAAAGAACTCACTATATTTGGGGGTATTTGCTGAACCACACTCGTGTCGGTCCTTTGAGAGTGGTAAGGAAAGCTCTACACATAATCTCATCTGGGACTCCTTGAAGGTGCATGGTAGTCTTGAAAGTAGCAATATGATCAAATGGGTCACGTGTTCCATTGTACGAATCCAATGAAGGCATTTTGAACTTTGGAGGCAAGGGGTGACCGTTGATGGAAGCCGTGAAAGGGGAATCTGTTCGGTGGACTAGATCCTCTACTGGATTTGCCCTTCTCATGTTCTCCCTAATCTCCTCCATAACCTTCCTCATCTAGTCCATTTCCTTCTCCAAATGTGGCACCCTTCTTGACGTGGTACCCCTTGATTGGCTTTCAGGTTCAGCATTTCCCCTATCTTCCTGATTTTGGGCTTAACCTTCAGTGTACCCCTCGTAGCGTTGCTTCTTCAAATCAATCTCCTTGGTCAATTCCTGATTCTAACGGGTTAACTCCGCCATGACGGCTGCCATAGACTGCATGTGTTGAACAGAGGACTGTTGCATCGCTGGGGCTGATTGATGATTGCGATGGGGATTGCTTGAAGCATCCCTACTCTCCTCATGGCCTGGGCTGGTAGCCCTTGATCTGGTTGAACCATTCAGCCTTTTGTCGTAGAAAGACAAATTGTAAGACAATCAGACCTTCCCACAGACAGCGCCAACTGATATTGCACAGAATCAGTAGGCTGGATGTTCCGGGCTTCAATGAAACAATGACTCGCTTGGAAGACTTGAGAGGAAGAACAAACAATCAAAAGGCGACCGGGGTGGACCGGCCAAGTACCCTCCAATGATTAAATCAGTTTTGTTCTGGAAAATAAAGTTCCAACTTTTGAGGAATTCTCTTAGGAAAAAACTTACTTTGATTTGATGTAGGCGAGTCCTTATATAGAGGGTCTTGGAACGGTTACTTAATAACTTCCCCAAGATTTGAGGGAATTAGTAAGTTCAGACATCACTTCCACAACGGCTATGGAAGTTATAGCCTCCAATCTTACCGCTAAAATTGCTACTGGAAGTTAAGCATCTATGAGGAAGTTACGACGACAAATAAGGGTTTTATTCTCATTGTGATCCGAATCTTCAACATATGTGAGTAAATCCCATCATTGAAAATTTCCTAAGTGTCATGTGATCGTCCAGACATTTTTCCATGGATGACCTCTTTAAACACCTGGCCCTTGGCTCCTGGACGAGTCGGAGATAGTAATTCTTTTGCTTCCCCATCATAAGTTATTCTAAAATTCAAAGAAAAATAAAAAGAAACATATAAACACATAGCACTTTGTATTCTTTAGATGAACCTTTTGTTTACATTCTAAAAAAAAAACCTTTTATATACATCCTATATAAGAAAGGTCTATCCTTATTTTCTAAACAATTGTACCCATAAAAAAAATGATAGCACTTTCAACTTCAAAATAGTAGCCTAAAATTCATGAATTTCAACCTTTTGTACTCTCTCTCTCTCAAAAGTGAATAAAAATTTCTTCCCATTAAAATAATGCATAAAAGATAAGTTTATAGATCAAATGGTAAATTCCATCTGATTGGCATGAAAATTGGCATGCATGTTAAGACCATATAGAACATGTAATCCAACGGTTGGATTTTGAAAAATATGAATTCAATAATAAGTTATTGAGTGATATAACATTTTTTAGAGTTACATCACGTGTAATTTGAACCCAATTCTATATTTCTTAATTCGATGTGAATTTTGACAAATCTACCGTTAGATTACATTATCTTCATATATTTTTCATGCTTATAAAATTTCAAGGTGATCAAATATTAATTGTCATGTCATCAATCAATTGTTTAAATTCAAGTTTTTGTAGTTTAAAATAATGCATAAAAGATGAGTTTACAGATCAAATGATAAATTACATCCGATTGGCATGAAAATTGGCATACACGTTAAGAACATATAGAACATGTAATCCAACGGTTGAATTTTCAAAATATGAATTCAATAATAAGTTATTGGATAGTGTAACATTTTTTAGAGTTACGTCAGGTGTAATTCAAACCCAACCCTATATTTTTTAATTCGATGTGAATTTTGAAAAATCTACCATTAGATTACATTATCTTCATATATTTTTCACGCTTACAAAATTTAAAGGTGATCTAAGGTTAATAGCCATGTCACGAAACAATTGTCTAGATTCAAGTTTTAGTAGTTTAAAATAATGTATAAAATATGAGTTTATAGATAAAATGGTGAATTACATCTGATTGGCATGAAAATTGGCATGCATGTTAAGACCATATAGAATATGTAATCCAACGGTTGGAATTTCAAAATATGAATTCAATAATAAGTTATTGAGTAGTGTATCATTTTTTAGAGTTACGTTAGGTGTAACTCGAACTCAACCCTATATTTCTTAATTCGATGTGAATTTTGAAAAATCTACTATTAGATTACATTATCTACATATATTTTACATGCTTACAAAATTTCAAGGTAATTAAAGGTTAATAGCCATGTCATCAAACAATTGTCTAGATTCAAGTTTTAGTAGTTTAAAATAATGCATAAAATATGAGTTTATAGATAAAATGGTGAATTACATCCGATTGGCATGAAACTTGGCGTGCATGTTAAAACCATATAAAAAATGTAATTCAACGGTTTGAATTTCAAAATATGAATTCAATAATAAGTTATTGGGTAGTGTAACATTTTTTAGAGTTACATCAGGTGTAACTCGAACCCAACCCTATATTTCTTAATTCGATGTGAATTTTGACAAATCTACCGTTAGATTACATTATCTTCATATATTTTTCAAGCTTACAAAATTTCAAGGTGATCAAAGGTTAATAGCCATGTCATCAATCAATTGTCTAGATTCAAGTTTAACTAGTTAAAAATAATGCATAAAATATGAGTTTATAGATAAAATGGTAAATTACATCCGATTGGCATGAAAATTGGCATGCATGTTAAGACCATATAGAATATGTAATCCAATGGTTGGAATTTTAAAATATGAATTCAATAATAAGTTACTGAGTAGTGTAACATTTTTTAGAGTTACGTTAGGTGTAACTCGAACTCAACCCTATATTTCTTAATTCGATGTGAATATTGACAAATCTACCATTAGATTACATTATTTTCATATATTTTTCATGCTTACAAAATTTCAAGGTGATCAAATGTTAATAGCCATGTCATCAATCAATTGTCTAGATTTAAGTTTTAGTAGTTTAAAATAATGCATAAAATATGAGTGTATAGGTAAAATGGAGAATTACATCCAATTAGCATGAAAATTGGCATGCGTGTTAAGACCATATAGAATATGTAATCTAAGGGTAAGATTTTCAAAATATGAATTCAATAATAAGTTATTGGATAGTGTAACATTTTTTAGAGTAATGTCAGGTATAACTTAAACCCAACCCTATATTTTTTAATTCGATGTGAATTTTGACAAATCTACCGTTAGATTACATTATCTTCATACATTTTTCGTGGTTACAAAATTTCAAGGTGATCAAAGATTAATAGGCATGTCATCAATCAATTGTCTAAATTCAAGTTTTTGTAGTTTAAAATAATGCATAAAAGATGACTTTGTAGAACAATTGGAAAATTACATCTGATTGGAATGAAAATTGGCATGCATGATAAGAACATATAAAACATGTAATATAATGATTGGATTTCCAAAATATTAATTCAATAATAAGTTACTGGGTGGTGTAACATTTTTTAGAGTTACATAAAGTGCAACTCGATCCCAATTCTATATTTCTTAATTCGATATGAATTTTGACAAATCTACTGTTAGATTACATTATCTACATATAGTTTTCATGCTTACAAAATTTCAAGGTGATTAAAGATTAATAGGCATGTCATCAATTGATTGTCTAAATTCAAGCTTTTGTTGTTTAAAATAACGCATAAAAGATGAGATTAAAGATCAAATGGTAAATAACATCCAATTGGCATGCATGTTAAGAACATATAGAACATGTAATCCAACGGTTGAATTTTCAAAATATGAATTCAATAATAAGTTATAGGTTAGTGTAACATTTTTTAGAGTTACGTCAGGTGTAACTCGAACCCAACCCTATATTTCTTAATTCGATGTGAATTTTGAAAAATCTACCATTAGATTACATTATCTTCATATATTTTTCATGCTTACAAAATTTCAAGGTGATCAAAGGTTAATAGCTATGTCATCAATCAATTATCTAGATTCAAGTTTTAGTAGTTTAAAATAATGCATAAAATATGAGTTTATATATAAAATGGTGAATTACATCCGATTGGCATGAAAATTGGCATTCATGTTAAGACCTTATAGAATATGTAATCCAACGGTTGGATTTTCAAAATATGAATTTAATAATAAGTTATTGGGTAGTGTAACATTTTTTAGAGTTACGTCAGGTGTAACTCGAACCCAACCCTATATTTCTTAATTCGATGTGAATTTTGAAAAATCTACCATTAGATTACATTATCTTCATATATTTTTCATGCTTACAAAATTTCAAGGTGATCAAAGGTTAATAGCTATGTCATCAATCAATTATCTAGATTCAAGTTTTAGTAGTTTAAAATAATGCATAAAATATGAGTTTATAGATAAAATGGTGAATTACATCCGATTGGCATGAAAATTGGCATTCATGTTAAGACCTTATAGAATATGTAATCCAACGGTTGGATTTTCAAAATATGAATTTAATAATAACTTATTGGGTGGTGTAACATTTTTTAGAGTTACGTCAGGTGTAACTCGAACCTAACCCTATATTTCTTAATTCGATGTGAATTTTGACAAATTTACCGTTAGATTACGTTATCTTCATACGTTTTTCATAGTTACAAATTTTCAAGGTGATCGAAGATTAATAGGCATGTCATCAATCAATTGTTTAAATTCAAGTTTCTGTAGTTTTAAATAATGCATAAAAGATGAGTTTGTAAAACAATTGGTAAATTACATCCGATTGGCATGAAAATTGGCATGCATGTTAAGAACATTTAGATCATGTAATCCAACGATTGGATTTCCAAAATATTAATACAATAATAAGTTACTGGGTGGTGTAACATTTTTTAGAGTTACATCAGGTGTAACTCGAACCCAACTCTATATTTGTTAATTCGATATGAATTTTGACAAATCTACCGTTAGATTACATTACCTACATATATTTTTCATGCTTACAAAATTTCAAGGTGATCAAAGATTGATAGGCATGTCATCACTCAATTTTCTAAATTCAAGTTTTTGTAGTTTAAAATAACGCATAAAAGATGAGCTTAAAGATCAATGGTAAATAACATCCAATTGGCATTAAAATTGGCATGCATGTTAAGAACATATAGAACATATAATCCAACAGTTGGATTTGCAAAATATAAATTCAATAATAAGTTATTGGGTGATGTAACATTTTTTTGAGTTACATCAGATGTAACTTGAACCCAACCCTATATTTCTTAATTCGATGTGAATTTTAACAAATCTACTGTTAGATTACATTATCTTCTTATATTTTTCAAGCTTACAAAATTTTAAGGTGATCAAAGATTAATAGTCATGTCATCAATCAATTGTTTAAATTCAAATTTTTGTAGTTCAAAATAATGCATAAAAGATGAGTTTATAGATCAAATGGTATATTGCATCCAATTGACATTAAAATTGGCATGCATGTTAAGACCATATAGAACATGTAATCCAAAGGTTGGATTTTCAAAATATGAATTCAATAATAAGTTATTGGGTGGTGTAACATTTTTTTAGGTTGCCTCAGGTGTAACTTGAACTCAACCTTATATTTCTTAATTCTATGTGAATTTTGATAAATCTACCATTAGATTACATTATTTTTATATATTTTTTATGCTCTCCCAAAAATGACTTTGGCTAGTTAATTTAGTGGAGATGCTTTTAGTGATTAATAAAAAACAATGTTATGAATACCGTTTTGGAACCCGTTTCGATTTGTTCATTTTAACGGAATATTTCTGTACCAGCGTATTTCTGCATTTCGTTTTGGGTTACTGGTTTTTTAATTTATTTTATTTATATACATATATTTCTTATATAATTTATTGAAAATATTAAAATTATAAGTCTATATTTCAACTAGTATATCAATATTACTTCTAAATATCTACCTAAATTATAATTATAATAATAAGTTAATAACAACTATCACTTTTTATAGACTATTAAAAGTTTAAAATAGTAATATAGTATGTATGTAGATAATGAAAAAAGAAAAAGAAAAAAAAAAGCTATAAGTTAAAAAATTAAAAAAAAAGAAAAAAAGAAAAGAAAGATAGTACATTTACGTTTGGGGGAGGGATCAGACTTAATAAAAAAGTTAGAGAGTTTCAAAGTTCATACTCTCTTTGCTAATTTCCAATGCTTTGTCACGTGACTATTGACTAAGCTCACAAAACTAAAAAGAAAGATAAAAGAGAAACAAAGCAGAGAAACTAAAGAGCAGGAGATGAAAAGTCAGAAGACTCAAAAACGAAGAACAAAAGAGTAAAGAGGAAACAGAGAAGAAGAAGAAGATTGATCTACGATTCTGCGTTGTTTGCGATGAGCTGGGATTGTTTTTCTGGAAACCAGAATGAGGTGGCAACCTACTCTACTAGGTTTGTTAGTCATTTTTCAACTTGAAAAAGTAAAATATATTGATTATATTAGTACCGGCCGAAATAGCAACAAAATTGGTTGTAGTTTAAGGCTATAACTTTATTCAATATCTTTTTATTGGAGATGAATTTTTACAAATCCATCGTTAGATTACATTTTCTTCTTATATCCTCCATGTTTGCAAAATTTTTATTAAATTAAAGATCAATAACTATGTCATTAATAAATTGTTTAAATCGTAAGTTTTTGTAGTTTAAAATTATGCATAAAATGTAAGCTTATAGATTATATAGTACACAAAATTTGATATGTGTATTAAGAACGTAAAAAATATGCAATTTAACGGTGAGATTTTTAAAATATGTAGTAATGTGAATGATATTGAGTAAGGTTGTAGTCTTAGGTTACAAAGAATTTTATAGCTAAACTTTGTCCTTTAAGTTTAATGTCATTTTTATTTCATCTCATATTAAAATTTTATTTTTTCCTATATTACAAGCTTTTCTATCCAAGTTGGTTGTTAAGTAGCAGTTAAAATTCACATAAACTTGTCATGCAATAGGTCCAATCATATCATACTATATTATTATTTTAATTTATTTATGTCACATAAATTTAATAGCCTAAAAAAATCAATAATCTCAATCTACAAACATATCAACCACCACTGACAACACAAACCTCATTGCATTTCTTACAATCACACCCAGCTCAACACTAGTAAGAATCCTCAAAACTATGCCTCTATCAAAAGTAAACCGTTAAATAGTAAAAAAAGTTAACGAATGTCTTAATTATGGTATTGATTTACGAAACATTTATAGGAACTTTTTATTAGAAATGAATGTCTAATATAAGTGATACAAACTACATTGTCTTCGTATAATATTGCCGAGTTATCTTTGATTAATGAAAATTCTCATCGTTCTTAAATATGTTGAATTGTCAATCTCAACTAAACACATTCACAACTTGCTTCATGTATTGCAACAATCCCTATGCGAATTGAAGAAATAGCATATTGTTTACTTCTTCTTAAAAATAAACACATATTGTTTACCAGTTAGCTCAACTGGTAAAGTCTCTGATGGTTGTATAAGAGATCTGGGGTTCAATCCCCGCCTACACCAAAAACTGATTGGTGTCTTGGTCTGATGATAAAGAGCTATTATCAGGAGCGGACGCCATAGGTTGAAACTCTCTCAAAAAATATATATATATATATCTCCATGAAATGCAAGGTGGCCATAAGTGAACAAATATTATTTTGTGATTGGCCTTTACATGGATTAGAAATATGTAAAGCATTAATAGCAAGGGGAAAAAAAAAATAAGAGCACTAATCTTAAAAAATTTAATTCACGACTATAAGATTGTGAAAATGTTTTATGTGCAGTAATCTAAGTAGTTTCTTCTATAGATCTTACCGATCTCCAATCTTCAAAACAGTATTATAAACTCTATTTTATTATGATAAATTGAATGGATTTGTGCCTTAATTATTCAATTGACTTTACATGAAAAGTTGTTCCACCGAAAGATATTGGAATGAAGATATGTTTTTCAGTTTTTGCCTATGGAAAGAAAAAAACAAAATATTTCACGTAAATTTGACGGATTGATTCTCATATGTGATTATTCACTTATTAATGATTACTTGGGTCACATGAGTGTATTAATAATTTTTTTTTTTCTGTGATTATTCACTACATATAGTAATGCTTTCTATTTTTTATTTTTTATGACCATATAATATACCATAGACAATTTTTTTTTCACAATATTTTTCAAAACTTACTAAGGTGACAACTTATAATTGGAACAGATATCGCTTTCACATGAAACCATCACTTATGCCACTTGCAATTGTCCCAATCACAACATTCTATGTTAAGAGTGATAAAAATATTGTAAAAAGTTGGAAGTTTTGTTTCCTCGGATTGTTGGTACCGATACTTTTGTATACACTTGATGGCAAAATGGTAGAGTTTGAATAAGTTTGATCTAAAATTTAGCTCACACAACAAAGTGTCTTTCTTATTTATGATTCGGTACAAGCCCTTTAGATCTAAGGCTCAGCAGAGACACATCATAGTATCTTACAAGTTAATTAACAGTACGATACATGCCCTCTAGAAATGCTCAGCAGACACGTCAAAGTGTCTTGCAAGCTAAACGGACACTAATAAAACAAATCCAAACTTAAACATTACAAAAAAACAACGCTATTACATAACCATCCAAAACCATCATATGCTAGCACTTCCAGCAGATTGAGGCCTAATCGTTCCTCTACGCCGAAACATACTTTTTCCTTGTCTGAGCAACAAACTCGTAAACCTTCTTCGGGTCAGGAAAAGTATTGGCCACAGCCTCCTTCTGCATGCACCTCTTAGCCCACGCGATAATCTTGGGGCACTCCGCCTCCATATTGATATTGTCTAAGACCTTGTAGGCATGGAACCAGCTGTAGAAGGGGATAAGAGAAATGTCCACATACCCAAATGTTTCACCCCCAAAGTAAGGCTTGTCACCAAGCTCCCCCTCCATTGTCTTTAAGGTTTCAAGGAATTCCTTCTTGCCTTCCTCTTGCTCTTCACTTTTTGGCCTCCATACCTTCCTTGAAGCTACATAAACCTGAATTTTCCACACATTGTGTTACTAGGATGAACAATGACAGTAATGAATTTCAAATCAAGTCTACTGGGCAAACTGAATGTTTCTCTAGAACTTAGCAGGTGGGAAAGGCCCATAAAATATGTTCTTGATTGTATGATAGAGAGAGACTACAGAACTCTCCTAACTTTTATTTTAATTAGTGACTCACACACAAACGAATGGGTCTTGAACATGACTAATGCTAAGAGTGGAAAGAAATAATGTTTGAATTTGGTACCCAACAACTACATAAATTGAACATGGTCAATGAAAAGCAAATATAAACCATCAAATTTTCTTTCCTTCTTTTTCTCCCTGCTCTTATTTCTTTCGAGTTCTTTGGTCAAATATATTATACAGTCATCTTGCATGTCTAATTGAATCACTGCCTTGACATGACCTACGAATTAGTAAATTATAATAGAATCTATAAACATTCCAACATAACATTTTTTAAAAGAAATCTAGCGAATCCAACCTCATAAACATAAACTAAAATATTTCACCTAGTATTAGGTATTAACTGAACATTAAAAAACTAAAAAAGAAAAAAAAAGGAAAAAAGGGTCAAATGTATGAGACTCAGACACCAATGAAAACCGAGAAAAAGAAAAACACAAGGAAAAGAAATTGTACAAAAGGTACCTTCTTATCAACAAAATCAGCCCAGAACCTGGCTTGAGCTCTCTGGTAAGGATCAGAGGGCAACAATGGAGACTTATCATTCCAGACCTCGTCTATGTACTGAACAATGATGAGGGACTCACACACAGGCTTCCCGTTGTGGATGAGAACTGGGATCTGCTTGATAATGGGGTTCATCTCTAAAAGCAGAGGGCTCTTGTTGCTCAAGTCCTCTTCCTTGGACTCATACTTGATACCCTTCTCAGCCAGAGCAATCCTGACCCTCAACCCAAACAGGCTAGGCCAGAAATTCAACAGAACCACCTCGCCCGCCATTGTCACAGAACTCTAGGTGTTGAAGCAAATGAGAGAAATACAAAAATAAGTGTGAGAGAGTGCAAAGAGACTTGGAAGAGAGCGTCAATTTATAGTGAAGGGGTTGGTTAGGCAGTGGCGGCTCTGGACGATGTCATTGCTTTCGCAGTCTGGACGATGTCATTGCTTTCGTCAAATAATTTCACTTTTGGGTTTGTCACTTTTCTGACCTTACTGGGTGTAGAGTCTGTCGCTCTACATCTCTTTTGCTTTACTTAAAAAAAAAAAAAAAAAAAAAAAAAAATTCATTAATATTATCCTCACTATTGAGAGTCCGTCAAGGGGTGCATAGAAACTTGGAAGAGAGCGTCGATTTATAGTCAAGGGGTTGGTCAGGCGGCTTTCACTAATATGACTTATTGCTAGTAGGGATGGCAATTTAGATCCGACCCGTAGATACCCGGTCCAGCCCGACCTTAATAGGCCGGATTTTACCCGGCCCGATCAAGAATAGGGTCGGGTATGGATTTTTAAAAAAAAACCTGAAGCGGGTCCGAGTCGGGTTCAGGTTTTATCTAAAAAACCGGAAACCCGACCCGGATAAGACCCGGTTATATATATATAATTACTAAATTACCCTCACATATATATAGTTAAAAACCCTAAGCTTTTCTACTCCTCTCCTCCTCATTTCAGGCTTTCAACTCACAGTCACACCTCCGCCTCTCCCTCTTCATCTCTCAGCTCTCTCACACACACGGCCACAAGCCCACAACACACACGGCCATAAGTAGACTGAGTCCTCTGCCCCTCTAATCTTCCTCACGTCGCCGCCGCACAGGCTTTACCCCACGCCGCCACCGCACAGGCTCTCTACTCTCTCAACTCCGTTTCGTCCTCGCTATCGCCGATCTCGCATTGTCCCATAGTCCTCTACCCCTCTCATCTTCCTCGCCCATGGCCACAAGCGTGACACGGCCTCACTCCACCTCATTCTCCATTTTTTTTCTTTTTCTTTTTTTTTTCTTTTTTCTTTTTTTGGGTTTAGTTCACCTCAATCATGTGAGTTTGTGTTTGTGTTTGTGTTTATGATTTCTGAAAGGGAAAAATGAAAATCATAGATCCAAAATTTGTGTTTGGTTTGTGATTTTGAAAGGGAAAATCGTAGATCTGAAATCTGTGTTTGTGATTTCTGTGTTTATGTTTGTGATTGTGTTTGGATTTGTGTTTGTGTTTGTGATTTTGGGCCGAAAAATCATAAATCAAAATTTTTGTTTCTGATTTTCTCTAAAAAAAAAAAAATTTTTGTTTCTGATTTTGGGCTGGACTGGTCATGAGGGACGGGGCCCGCGGGGCCCGTGGGGGCAGGTCCGGGTCCCAGAAAAAAATCCGTTTAGTAAACGGGCCGGGTTCGGGCCGCGGGTCTTGGCCCGCAGATCGGGTCCGGGTATGAAAAAATCCAACCCGAACCCGACCCGTTACCATTCCTAACTGCTAGTGCTTTCTTCTTTTTTTCACGACTGAGGATAAGAATGCCATAAAATTTACTTAATATAAATATACTTATTATTATAATAGACTAGAATATCTCTGGTCATAAGGAAAATGTTTTAGTTATTATAATATTTAGTATCAAAATTAATTTTTTTCACTTTTAATTTTTTTTATAAAAATACTAAGTATTTTAATTTTTTGAACTTATGAAATGATGGTTACTTGTATCAGTCTATGTAAAATAGTATAAATGCAAATCTTTTATTAACTAATTCAAAAAATTATTTATATTTGTTTGCCTAAAATTATATATATTTTGTTTAAATTTATGTAGTCATAAAAATGCATATTTTATTCATTTTTTTAATTATTATTTTGGTTGATGTGTGTGAAGGTGGTTGGGTGAATGTTTTAAAAATAATGGTTATGTGAATGAAAAAATTGTTATGTAAAATAAAAAAGATTTAGATTCTTATATTAAATTAAAGTAGATATAAATTTTTAATAAAGTAATGCAAATGTTATTTATTTTTTATTTTATATTGAAGGAGTAATTATATATATATATATATTTTGATAAGGTAATTATTTTTATTTAACGACATGCTTTTCCAAGTCAAGTCTATTGTACTAACATTTCTAATACTTTTGGATCCTTCCGCAATATTCATTAGCGGTTCCAGGAATTTTTTTTAGGGTATTCCTTAAAAAGTATAAATTATACAATGTAATAAAAAGAGAAATTCATATATTGATAATAACAACAATAAAAAACATACAAATACATAAAGTTTATAATTATTTTCTACGAGTTTTCGTATTTTAAAATCGTTGCATGATAATCTCATTATCAATACTACAAGTTACATCTCTTTCAATATACACAACTAAGTAATCATTCATCCACTGAATGTAGAACAAATTATGGAGCAAATTTTAATTTTATTTGTATAAAAAAAACTGAAAGTATCCCCAAAATTTATTTTGAAAGGTAGACAAATAAAATTTTTAAATTATTATATATAATTTTTTTTTCCAGATCACAAACCACCTGGCCTTAAGATAATGCCGCTCCTGACAATATTCTAGACAATGTCATTGCTTTTGTCATATAATTTATTAGGACCACCTGACGTTAAAGTGCCGCCGCAATATTCCAAGGCATAGTGATGTAATTGCTTTTGTCCTATCATTTATGGATTTTGTTAATGTGTGTCCTAAGGGCACATAATAATTTTTATCTTTAGAAAAAAAAAATTTCGGGAATTAAAAAAGTACACAAATTTTTCAATTTTCGAGGAAACATTTTCAAAAATGGATAACTTAATGTGTGCTCACATATTAACCGGACCCATAATTTATTAGGACCACCTGACCTTAAAGCGCCGCCGCAATATTCCAAGGCATAGTGATGACTTTGGCAATGACAAATCAATTCCCACTGACCACATTACAAGATACAACCATACCCAGCTCAACCCTTGTCAGAATCCTCCAAACTATGCCTTTAGTCTAACAAAAGTAAAGAATTAATATGGGACACGTGCATGGATAGATATAATTGCCACAGGCCTTTCAGGCACTTGAAGCTTCTCTTTGTACTCTCATTTTGTCCATTAGAGACAGTCGAACAACAAAAATTGGAAAGAAGTAAAAAAAGAAACAAATATTAATGAGAAGAATATCTGGAATAAAAAAAAGATTAAAATAATTTCATTATGAAAAATGTCTATAAGTGACTAAGAATTTTTGACGGACTCAAAAAGCTTTCTCAAAAACTCTTATTTGTGATGGCAAAATAAGGCCCTCGCAAATACTTGGTAAAATATGAAATATTTGTGACCAACAAGAAAAACTGTCGCAATTATGTGTTATAGCCGTCACAAATACTAATATTTTTGAGGGAAATTTTCCCTCCATATTATTTGTGAGAGACAATTAAAAATCTCTCGCAAAAAGTGTATTATTTGTGACGGTTAAAAAATGCCGTCACTAATACTAAATTATTTGCGAGGGCTAGGATCGATCTTTACCAATAATCATTAAAATGTCAAAATTTTTGGAGGGAAATGTTCCAACAAAATTATTTCCGAGGGAAAATAAAAATCTCTTGCAAAAGTTTATTTTTTGCGTGGGTTTTAAAATATGCCCTTACTAACACTAAATTATTTGTGAGGGCCACGATTGACCTTCGGAAAAAATCATTAAAATATTAATATTTTTTGGAGTTAAAAGTTATTCTAAAATTCAAAGAAAAATAAAAATAAACCTATAAACATATAGCACTTTGTATTCTTTAGATGAACTTTTTGTTTACAGTCTAAAAAAAACCCTTTTATATAGATCCTATATAAGAAAGGTCTATCCTTATTTTCTAAAAAATTGTACCCATAAAAAAATGATAGCACTTTCAACTTCAAAATGGTAGCCTAAAATTCATGAATTTCAGCCTTTTTGTACTCTCTCTCTCTCTCTCTCTTTCTCTCTCTCTCTCAAAAGTGAATAAAAATTTCTTCCCATTAAAATAATGCATAAAAGATGAGTTTATAGATCAAATGATAAATTAAATCCGATTGGCATGAAAATTGGCATGAAAATTGGCATGCATGTTAAGACCATATAGAAGATGTAATCTAACAGTTGGATTTTAAAAAATATGAATTCAATAATAAGTTATTAGGTGATGTAACATTTTTTAGAATTACATTACGTGTAACTGGAACCCAACTCTATATTTCTTAATTCGATGTGAATTTTGATAAATCTACCATTAGATTATATTATCTTCGTACATTTTTAATGCTTATAAAATTTCAAGGTAATCAAATATTAATTGTCATGTCATCAATCAATTGTTTAAATTCAAGTTTTTGTAGTTTAAAATAATGCGTAAAAGATGAGTTTATAGATCAAACGGTAAATTACATCTGATTGGCATGAAAATTGGCATGCATGTTAAGAACATATAGAACATGTAATCCAACAGTTGAATTTTCAAAATATGAATTCAATAATAAGTTATTGGGTAGTGTAACATTTTTTAGAGTTAAGTCAAGTGTAACTCGAACCCAACCCTATATTTCTGAATTCGATGTGAATTTTGACAAATCTACCGTTAGATTACATTATCTTCATACTAGTAGTGGTACACTTATCCTTAGGCCAAAGGCTTATAAGGCATGAGTAGGAGGCATTTCTTCCCGATGTGGGATTGAGCAAATTCGTGAGGGCGGCATCGGTCTCCTCGGCCCATTCTCAAAGCAAACAATTCCTTTGTTGGGGTCTGAGACAAATCTCCCTCCCACAATAAAAGGCGCCTTTTGGGGTTTAAGGGGAAACCCCCACCTTCCCCGAGACTGGACCTTTGAGGTCGATGCCACCCGAGTGCACTACGTATAGGCATATGGCAGTTTTTGAGACTTGCTCCACATGTGTAGTAGTGGTACACTCATCCTTAGGCCAAAGGCTTATAAGGCATGAATGGGAGGCGTCTCTCCCTGATGTGGGATTGAGCAAATTCGTGAGGGTGGCATCGGTCTCCTCGGCCCATTCCTAAAGCGAACAATTCCTTTGTTGGGGTCTGAGACAAATCTCCCTCCCACATCTACCTAAATTATAATTATAATAATAGGTTAATAACAACTATCACTTTTTAGACTATTAAAAGTTTGAAACAGTAATATAGTATGTACGTAGACAATGAAAAAAAAAAAAAAAAAGCCACAAGTTAAAAAATTTTTAAAAAAGAAAGAAAGATGGTACATTTACGTTTAGGGGAGGGGTCAGACTTAATAAAAAAGTTAGAGAGTTTCAAAGTTCAAACTCTCTTTGCTACTTTCCAATGCTTTGTCACGTGACTATTGACTAGGCTCACAAAATTAAAAAGAAAGATAAAAGAGAAACAAAGCAGAGAAACTAAGGCTCTGTTTGGTACACCCACTCAAACACATATTTTCAGTTTTTAAACAATATTACACGTATTTTCATACACTTTTTCACCCACACGTATTTCCACATATGTTTTCAAACACATGTTTTCAGTTTTTAAGTGCATATACCAAACACCCTCTAAAGAGCAGGAGATGAAAAGTCAGAAGACTAAAAAATGAAGAACAAAAAAGTAAAGAGGAAACAAAGAAGAAGAAGAAGAAGACTGATCTATGATTCCGCGTTGTCTGCGATGAGCTGGGATTGTTCTTTAGGAAACCAGAGCGAGGTGGTGACCTACTCTACTAGGTTTGTTAGTCATTTTTCAACTTGAAAAGGTAAAATATATTGATTATAACAGTACCGGCCGAAATTGCAATACTGGCCAGAATTTACCGAAATAGGCTGAAATGTCCGAAACAGACCAAAAGCCACCAAAATCTAATCCGAGGTGGAACAAGGGGGTGATTCATACCGGTTAGGTGACTAGTACGAAATTTTCCAGCCATTTCGGCCGGATCGGAACGAAATTGATAACAATGATAAAAAAGATTTGAGATTTTTCTAAAAAAAATAAATTTCGGCCAAAGATTGGAGATCATACAAATCTAACTTTCAACTAAAAAAAAAAAAACCGTAAATTTTATAATAATAAAAAGTTATTATTATAACTTGTAAATTGTAAGATTTTGTTTCGTGTCTAAAAATACATAAATAAAAGAAAACAAGTAAAAAAACCAAAAACAAAACCGAAAATAAAACCCCCAACACGTAAATGCGTCCATTCCTCTTTTCTATTTGCCTTTTCCATTTCCCCCCTTCTGTCTTTTGATTCGCTGTGCGCATTTTGCCCATCTCCCTCTCTCTCTCTCGTCTCTAAACTAAAAACCCACCTCGATATAAACAAAACCCGAACACCATGAGCTACCACCGGCAACGCCCACCTCCGAGCCCCAACCCGATCTAAACCCAGCCCAGTCCAGCCGCACCGCCATTAGAATTCGGCCCATACAACATAATCCCCATCCACAACCTCCTTGCAGAGCACCCATCGCTCAGATTACCACCGTGCTCCGAGCCGTCGACGACCTCAGGAAGCCGCCGCACAACCAATGGGCCCCGCACATGGACCTCTTGGACTGGCTCGCCCTCTTCTTTGGCTTCCAAAGCGACAACGTTCGCAACTAGTGCAAGCACCTCATTCTCCACCTCACTAACGCTCAGAGGCGCCTCTCTCCTCCGCGGGACAACATCGGCGCCTTGGACGCCGCCGTTTTGCGCAAGATTTTGTTTCATGAGCATAGTTAAAAGAAGATTAAGCTATTGGGGCATTCGATTTTTTATGGAAAAAATTGTTTCCGCGATACTATCAGTGGTAATCGAGGCCAATTTTTCATTGTTCTTGTCTCTTGATGCAAGTTGTTATTGGGTTAGGCTCAAATATGCAAACTCATGCTTGTCTAACATATGTTTTTAATTATTAGTATTCAATTCTTTTTTTGTAGTATAACCAAAACACTAGAGCAATACTAGCAATCTTGCTTCGCTCCTCAGGATAACATCATTGAACGTGAAGCACAGGTTTGTGTTTGCTGAAATTCCTCCTTAAAATTCTAGTATCATTTTTAGAGTTTTATATGTTGAACAGATTTTAGACAGATTTGCATTTTTCTTTACACACATGAAATTAAACTTTTCTCAACATATAAACCATAATAGGATATGTTGCGATCCTTATTTCCCATTCATTTTCATTTCCTTGGTTGTTGAGAACTAATATTTACTCTAGTTGTAATTATTTGCAATTCCGGAATCAAGAAGCACAATGGGAAATGTGTTGCCAATCTGCCTTTGAACTCTCATGGTCTTGGAGCTATTAATTCCGCTTATAACATGCAGCAAAATTTCAGAATTGTCAGCTTTCCCAAAGGACTCCACATCCATGACTACATCTCCATCAACCTCTTCATTGCAAGCTTCTATTAGTAAAAGCTTTTTACACCAATGACCTGGTACAAACTTCTCATTACAATTGTAACATAAACCCTTCTCCCTTCTCTCCTTAAGGTCTACTTGTGACATTTGTCGTACCGTTCATGAAGAGCGTGAATCGGGTTGATTTGTCCCTACTGGAGTTGTTACCTGGTTGCTGGTAGTGTTTGGCTGAATGATTTTTCTTTAAGAAGCGTTTCGTGCCTCATACAACCTAGCAAGTCCGATGGCTGTGGTTAAGTCAGTAGGACGTCTAGCCAAGAGATCTGCCTTGATGTTCTCCATTAATCCACTGACAAAACAACTAACTTGACGAGTAGGTGTCAAGTGACCCACCTTGGCAAGAAGTTGTTCAAATCGGGATTGATATTCTCTTATTGATCCCGTTTGTTGCAATTTGGTCAGCTCTCCAAAAAAGTCATGGAACTGGGTTGGTCCATAACTAGCCAAAAGGCCAGCTTTGAATACTTCCCACGTCACAAACTCTGTTCCCTGTTGGAGAAGTTGGTACCAGAGTTGAGCTTCCCCTTCTAAATGGAAAGAGGCAAGTGCAACCTGGTCTTCTAGTGGCGTCTCATGGAAACGGAAGAATTGTTCAGCACGGCAAATCCAACTGGTGGTGTCACGACCCAAACCTATACTTCAGAGTTTAGAGCATGACCAGCATGTTAATATCAAGTTTACCTCAATACTAACACAAACCAACCTAAACTGAAGATACTTATTAAGAATTGTTTCTTGACTTCCTGCTTATTTTCTTGCATAAAAGCCATAATATACAAAAATGATGGCAACCTTGAAATTTCATTTCCTGCGAACTTGGAAAAATACCACCTGGCTGAAACTTAAGGTATACGTGTAAATATTACATAGCTAAACGTTTAGCAAAACTCTTATTACAAACCTAACCCCAAAGATATGCTATTGGGGTTAAAAACAAACTAAGGTACTGAATTACATCTGTGCTCAAGGATCAAGTACATCTTGATTCCTCCTATACAACAAAAGAGCTAAACTACTATACAACAAAAACTCTACGTTCTAACAAACGAGAATCACAGAATCCTTGCCACCTCTAATACCCTCGCTGCTTCCAGGAAGAACCTGTGCACTGAAATATAATAGGGTGAGCTGCGAAACCCAGTAAGGTTTTAAAGCTCCATGGGCCTTTAATAAGAATGCATGTAAATCAAATATTTTATGGATATGCCAGATTTGATAAAATAGCCTTCATACTGTTCATATTGTTCTTAAAATAACTTAAGAGCTTTTAGATGAGAATACTTCATTTTCCTTTCATATAATAAATAAAAGGACATAATAAGGAACTTAAATATAATTCAGTAATCTTATCTTTGAATAGACTATCAAATACTTTATCATAACTTCTCATCAGACTTATAACACATTCAATATACCTTCCTTATCATCATACTTTTCTTATAATTTCCAAATAGCTTAATAGCTCATTTATAATACATATTAGTTAATCCAATTGTAAGTCTGTCACAACTTTGGGAGGCTTCCAGCACAGAGTGCAAGGCATCCAGCATTCCCCACAATGCCAGGTAATTCCGGAATCATATCATAATACATATTTTCAACCATGGGGGTAGGTTGACATCCTCCACAAGTTGGCTGTTACCAACAAGGACGGGTACAGCAGAGCCAGTCCCACTTTTAATGGCCAATTAGAATCTCCATGGAAATACCAGTACTATAACCCTTACTGGCTGAGTTCAGATCATAATAATAGAATAACCGAAAACTATATTTTTCTGATAACTTTGCTTTTACATAAATGTTTCACCACAGTAGCATATCCACTTCATTCTTAAATATTATGTTCATGATATAAATAATAGCATCAATATGCTAAAATTATTATGTATATAAGATTGAACAACTCACGAACACATATTTTACATAAATCATGCATATATGTAATATCTCTAATTAAAAGCTTTAATGCATAATACTTTTTTAAACAATTTTTATACTTATCAAAAACACATGTCACAAATCCCTTACCTAAAAATTGAAGGCGCGACAGATTGTACAAGAGGAGCTTAAGTGTCCGTGTTCTCGTTCTCGCCACCTAAATGAAAAACCAAAACTTATTACGGACAAACTCTTCCTAATATATAAACTTATACCTCAATCACAACCTAACTCTCAAACTCAAGAAAATCTTAATTCCCATAACATAAAGTTCCCCAAAGCACATGATACAATTATCAAACACATTTTGCACCCAAACCATAGAGAAACCAATTCATAAAATTTATATATGATCCTAACATACCAAAGGATGAGCGTGTTAAATTATAGCTCAAAACATACAACCTAACTTGAGAATTAAATTCACAAAGTCAGGTGTAGCATATGTTGTTCACTGCTCATTTCAGCAGCATATGCTCCATTTGTAAAATACAAATGGGCTATCCACACACATCCAATTGTCATGAAATTTTACATAACTACTCCCCTGTATGTCCAGTATATACCATAAAAATTTCTGAGTGAAAGAATAAACCCATGATTTACTAAAAATCACGCAAGACAGCATACTCAAATTTGTCCTGACAGAATTTCTTAGAACTTAAAAATTAAACCATTATTTTTATGTTCATCCAAATGCTGTGAGACCACTTCTATAACAACCATGTGTGTCTTAGAATTCATAAAAACTACTCTTAGCATCCTAATTCAAAAAATATGATTTAATACATATTTTTTTTGTTGTAAACATCAAATCTGTCACAGAGACAGCTTCAGTACATATTCATACAAAATCATCAACAAATAGCAGTAGGCCTTAATTTCATTTGGGTATTTTAATATGTTAATAATCATTCAATTGATCACAATATCATCAAACTTTCAAATCACTAAAACAGAATCACAAGTTTAGCTTCTAAAATCAGGATAGAGGAAAAAGAAGTAGAAATACACAAAACAATTATACTATCAACATACCCAAAATCAAATAAGGTTTAATTTACTTACCCACACACTTTGAAGATGAAATCTTAGTGTTAGGCTCTTAATTTCTTCTTAGAGAGAGTTGTCTATGATTTTTGGTGAGAGGGTGAAAGAGAGGTGCTGCCAGGTAGAGCAAAGGAAGAAGAAAAGAAAAAGTAAAGGAAGATGAGCAAAGAGTGTTTTCTGGTGCAGCAAAGAAGATAAGGGAATTTGACTTTTGGGGTGGGGTACGTGGGATGCTAGGGAAGAAAATATCACACCCACTTTTCAACTTTTGACATTTACACTTTCCACTCTCCTATAGTTCTATATTTTAGAAAGGCCCAAAAACAATATAACTTTACATATATGTATGTCCTTACCTTTATAAATTTATATCCAACACATTAAAAAAAACATATATGTTCTATAATATCACAATATCAAAGCTTCATGCATTTAACAGTAATTAAGATAATAACATGCATATAAACCCATAAAATTAATTATGAAATTAGGTTGGGGTGTTACAGGTGGGGTCTTCACTCCCATTGAATCTTGGGAATTCAAGTTTCACCAAGCGAGGGGCGTAAGATTGGTTGGTTCCGCCTTGTTGTGAACCACGATTTCCCCATTGGTTGTGTGATCCACGTGGTTGGCCATGGGAGCTTTCTCCTTCCTCACGGTGTGAATTAAAGGAACTAAGCTTTGTAAAAAGCTCAGTTACCTTTTCAAGCATTTGTTGTTGATTAGTGAGGAGTGAAGTGACATTTTGTTCAAGCTGCTCCACATGTTGATCCATCCCCAGGCTCTGATACCACTTTGGTACGTACAAGACTTGACCTTTACCTATTTTGAAAATTAATGGATATTGGATAAACACTAAAAAGAAATTTGGATTGATTGAGGAATCCTTGACCTCTACAGATTACTCTGCATAAATAATTCTTATCTAATGATTTTTATTCAAATAAACTACTGCTCCTTTTATATAAGATAAACCCTGCATTTTAGGAACAAACTATCCTAATAAAACTCAAACACTAGCTCCACTAGCCGTTACCCCCCAAACACTAGATAAAAAAATTCCCTTATCCTACTAAAATGCAAATACAAATGTAATTAATCCTAATATTATGCAACAACTTATTCTGATCCTAAAAATAAGCAAACATCCAAATATTCTACAGCAAGCATAACGTTAAAATCTGTAACAGAAACTCCAATTCTTTTGCACGTAACATGAGCTTATGAAAATTCTATCAAACATCTTTTCAGAATAGACGTCTGAGTTAAGGTATATGGAGCTTATGGTAGGCTGAAGTTGAAAGAGTGTGTATTTAACAATTAAGATTTTATATTGGACAAGTGTATTGACTGCTTGACCTTGTGTGAAAGTTATTCAGTGTATTCACATTATATATCGTATCATGATGCACATATATGATTACTGCAAAAATTGTTTACTCGTGCTGCCTGTAGTTTTGTCTCTCAAATGATGTTTTGGTACTTTTGCCTCATGCCTCAAGTTCAAATACATTTGTTTGAACAATTAAGACTTACTATTTGCCTTTGCTATTGTGCACACCTAAATGGTTCCCATCAATGCTCCATAACTTTCTCCTTTGATAGCTTTCGAGAATTCAATTAAATGGTTCAGCAAGAGCTATACCTTCTAAGTAAGCAGAATAATCATTTTTCAAATAATGTAATCATATATTATGGGGTCAGTGGAAGTATTGTGCGCAGATTACTGCCCTTTATTTATTTATTTATTTATATATTATGGGTTCAACATCCACATATGAACATTATGCTAGTATGAAATTTCATACATCATGTTTCAATTCAGTGGCATATATACTTATACACATGATGTTTATAGAAAATTTTAGAAGGCTATTGAGAAGCAGGGCATTGTACCTTTAGACATCTGGATTCATTTCCTTGGTTGTTGAGAACTAATATTTACTCTAGTTGTAATTATTTACTCTTTTTAAGCTCCGTTTGGTTTACATTTTGGAGCCTAGCGTCTGTGTCTGGCTTCTTTTTTGACCAGCGCTTGGTGCACTGTTCATGGGACATGAACAATGCATCAAGGCAAATGAACAGTGCACTGTTCATGTGAATAGTAACCATAATATATATATTTTTATTGTTTTCAGTTTTCAGTTTTCAGCAAAATAAGCGGTATCCAAACGTACACTTATTGGTTCTAATTTTATATTGAGCTTCAGTTGATGGTACATTATCTACTTATGGACCCACAACAATACAGCCATCTTCAAGTTCAAAGCACTGTCTGAATTAGACTGTTGATGAGGCCTAACTTCTACTTAAACTAGTTGTCTAAACTATTTGAATTCTGTTTTATGGTACTAGTAATATTCTATTGTCACTTGGTATCAAAATAGAAAGCTATGTGATTTCTATTCAGAGAAAAATGTAATGGGAAGATCTTGTGTATGTGATCCATGTAGTAATGCAGACTTGGCAAATGAAAAATTTTGAGTGACATGCATATGTAGAGGCTTTATTTTGAGGGTTGTTGCTGGGTACAAAACATGGTAGATAATGGTAGTTAATGGTAGTTATTTGAAAACATAAAGAAAGAATAAAGAAAGAATATTTAAATAAAGT
The DNA here is from genome assembly GCA_028535165.1 of Quercus tomentella. Classification (NCBI taxonomy): domain Eukaryota; kingdom Viridiplantae; phylum Streptophyta; class Magnoliopsida; order Fagales; family Fagaceae; genus Quercus; species Quercus tomentella. Next base: position 64,132,262 of record JAPQVY010000156.1, read on the forward strand.
TGTAAAAAAAATAGAATATTTGATGTTTATATTGTAAAATGAGGTGTTAAAATTGTAAAAGTAGTGTTTTGAGATTGTAAATGTTAAAATTTTTACAATTGTTGATGAGAATGCTCTTACTGTCAATTTATGAGGTATTTTCCTTTCTCTCATTATCGTATTCTGCAATTTCATTTAATATTCTTGTGTGAGGTTTTGGATCATTTTGGCTAGCTGGAGTGAGTATATATAAATAAATAAATATATACATATATATATATATATATATTTTTTTTTTTCAGTACACTCTTTGTTCAACCCTAAAATCTCTTACACTTACTGCTTGTTGATGAGGTATCTCTCTCACACACATGCAAATTCTACTTTTTTTGGTTCACTTTTTACAATTTTTTAAGAAAAGAAAAATACTTCTCTCCCTTACTTTGGTGTTGCCGCAGAAGGATTAGGTGCAAACGGTAGGACGATTAAGGAATTGAAGAAGTTACTTCCCTATCTCAGGTCCCGCCTCAGTACACACTACAATGTGAGTTGTAGTCATTTTCTCTTATACAACATGCTTGATTTTTGTAAATGTACATCACGTGTATTTGTTCTTTTTTGTTGTCTTCATCAACTATCATTTCCAATTCTAGCAATTTGGATTTTGGAGGCTATGAATAATTTTTCCATTGTATAAATTTAATTTTGAACCAAATGACAAATGGGTACTTTTTAAATTTTTTTGTATATTAGAATAAACCCATAAAATAATTAGTCATATATATCTATACCGATATTGATTGAAGCTATTTATTTATATATGTTTTTATAATTAGTTATTTATTTTTTATCTTGTATACAGGCAAATACAAACTTTTGTATCTTATTGAAAATATATATATTGTGGTAATTTTCAGGACACTATAAGGAATGTTAAATGCGGAAATTTTGTAGAGTTCTCTGATGTGAGTTTTAAATGTGTAAGGCTTGTAGTAAGCTGAAAATCTATAGATTACTTGAAAAAGTTAATCAGGATGACGATGTTGACAACATATTTGTCCAATCTCAATTGTTTGGCTTGAGATTTGCTTTAGGTTGTGTTGATATTTCTATTTTGTGGCTAGATATGTGAATCCTTGATATTTCTATTTTACAAGACCCAATGTTAACTCTGCTAGTTAATTTTAAGAGTGCATAATTATATATGTTTTAGCAACCATTATTGTTGTTAGTTATATAATATGATGCTTTATTGGGAGTAGATAAAATGTCAGTTGATAAATTTTGGATGCATCATTCAACTAGATATATTAATGGGGTTGAAAATTTTCTTGAGTATGCATTTAAACATTCAATAAATAAAGATATGAAAATCAATTATTTGTGTGTTGATTGTAGCAATACGTATTGTTGGATTGAGGATAAGGTCTAGTATCATCTTATTCTAGAGTATCATCTTTTACTACTGGATCATGTCTTTAACACAATCGTATTGGAAATACATATTTATATTATATACTTTCATCATATTAATACTAACTAATAGTAGGTAGACGTGACAAGGGCTTATATATAAAAAAAAAAATGGCAGACATGGCAAGGGAAGGTAAAAGTAAAGGCAGAATCATCACACCAAAAGCTACTCGAGAGATTACTATTCTTTTTCACCAAAAACTGAATGGAGCTTGGACGACTTTTACTGAATACCCAAGATCTGAGCTTGAAACTTTATATGCTGGCTATAGAGCTCAACATTTTAAGCATAAGCAACCAGATGAGGAAGTGAAGAAAGCATTTGTAGAATTGGTGAAACGCTGTTATTCTGATTGGATGTTTCACATTAAAAATCCTATTTTTAAGAAGTACACAAAGAAAGAAGATCGTTATAAGAATGGTCCTTCCTTCATTCCTATACTCTTTTGGAAAAAGATGGTGGATAAATGGATGGATGGAGATTAGGGGGTGAGTATAAATGAAATACATGTCATGAGTTCTCTCTATCTCTCTTGCACTCTCTTTAACCATTATTTGTTATTATTTTTATAAAAGCTAATATTCTAGTGTATGAGCTATGTTTAATGTTTTGTTTTGTTTTTTTTAAGGATGGTACTAGTAGAGATGAAGAGGACAACTCAATCAATAACATGAGGGAGGTTTAAAATAGCTTGGAGGGTAACTCATAGGAAGACTAGTATAGATCTTGTCATAATTCTAGTTGTTTAAGTTTAAAACAAGGTTTAATTTCAGGATTTCTTTGTATATTCTATATTTTAAAGTTTGAACTTATATGAATTTTTATCTTTCAATTGATCAATTTTTAGTAATTATTGTACTATTGTAACATGATAGTTAAAAAAAAAAAAATTGATATAAAATAACTAAAAATAAATAAATAATAAAATATTTAAAAATTTATATAAAATATTATCACCGATGACATAAAAATTTGGTCATAAATAATTTTATAGTAACGACAAAGTCCCTCGCAATTTATAGAATAGCGATGTCACTTAACCCCTTGCAAAAACATTTTAAGTGACAACTTATTGTCATCACTATTATTCCTAACTAATTGCGAGGGGTTAAAAGCCCTCACAAATAAATTTTAGCAATGACATTATTTGTCTCTAAAAAGTATGTCATTAATTTGAAATTTGCAAATAACTAATTGCGAGAGTATAAAGGTCCTCACAAATAGTTGTTAACGACGACTACTCTCCCTCACTAAAAATAAGTCGTCAACTTTTCTCGTCGTTTGGTAATATATTTGCGAAGGCGGATTTGTTCAGTAGCGATAGTAAATTGCCCTCATAAATTATCTATTTGCAAAGGCATGGTCACACAATCTCTTTTAGCAACAACAGCAAAGACGACGGCCTTCAAGAGCCACATGCCCTTGCTAATAGCCTTTTGCGACGATATTTGAATTTTTGTGAGGGCATTTTACCCTCGCTAGTAGACTCTTTTCTTGTAGTGTCTACCTATAGTAGAACATATTGACCTATACCAGTATCAACTCCAATACCTAATTGTACTTGTTATTGTAGAGACTTCTCTTTTACACGGATCTTAGTACATGATTAACACCACAACAACTGTGATTGTTGTTGCTCTGGTAGAGTTCTTCAATCCACACTTGAAAGATCTAGAAGCAGCTTGGCACAATACCCTAAGGAGCACAAAAAGTCGGAGCAACTCATATTAAGTGTCTACCTCTCTGTCTCTCTATACATTAGGTATTGAGGATCATTAAACCTCGATAGATCGATAGGTATCGAACAGGTATCGGCATCTACAATTTTAGGTTTTTTTTTTTTTTGAGCAGTTTCTTGAGTATTCTTGTATCTTCAATAATACCATTTATATAACTATTTATAAGTCTTTTTGAACACACTAGAAACTAAGACTCAATTACACATAAAGTGTATTTTGTCTCGGATATGCCAATTTACAAATATGACTCCCCCCCCCCCCCCCCCCCCCCCCCAACCATACACACACAGAAAGCATGATTTAGATTTTAATTTTGAGCAATACTACAATTGTAAACTATTTTACAACATTTTTATAAGCTATTGATGTGATAAATTCTTATTAGTTCTTATCTGAACCCATTGCTAATAATATATATATTTTTATTTACCAATAACCAAGGAAATCCTTCTTTGCTACCTCTAGCTTCTCTCCTTTTGTGGTCCATACCTTCCTTGATACTTGATAAACCTATGTACATATTCCACTCACATTCTATTAACACTTTCCATAGATTATATAACAGGATGAACAATAACAGTAAATTCAATAATGAATTTCAAATTACGTATACTAGGCTAGATGAATATTTCTTTAAATCTTTGCAAGGGGGAAGACCCATATAAGATGTTCTTGATTGCGTGTGACATTGAGAGGGAGTACTTGCCTCTCCTTAATGGTAACATGACTATTGGACTCTATTTAGAAAGAAACATAACAACCTACTAGACTCCAATGAGAGGGTCTATGGATACAAAAAAATTTAACACCTATTAATGTGGCAGATTGTTGTGTTAAGTAAACAAGTGATCAATGATGAGCCATATAAGAACCATTAAAAACTTGTCAACCTAATAAACACTTACTCAATGTTACTATTCAAAATATAACATGAATATTGGACTCTCCTTGGTCAATCAAGGTTGGCTGATACCTTTTGCTGGGCCAAAAAAGTGCTACCCACATTTGTCCTATGCTCTCCCACAATTTTTTTTTTTTTTTTAATTGAATCGAACAAACCTCTAATAATCCTAACTTTCAATATTTTAAATATGTAGCACCAGCAAAAGAAATAAAAAAGTGACCACAAATATATGAGACACCGCGTAACAAAACCTTCCAAAGTTACACATATATTCTATTTTTTATTTTTATTTTTTTTGTGATTATTCACTACATACGGTAATGCTTTCTATTTTATTTTATTTTTTTTATGACCATATAATATACCATAGACAATTTTTTTTTTCACAATATTTTTCAAAACTTGCTAAGGTAACAATTTGTTATTTAAACAGATATCGCTTTAGCATCACTTATGCCACTTCCAATTGTTCCAATCACAACATTCTATGATTCTATGTTAAGAGTGTAAAAAATATTGTAAAAAGTTGAAAGTTTTGTTTCCTCGGATTGTTGGTGCCGATACTTTTGTATACACTTGATGGCAAAATGGTAGAGTTTGAATAAGTTTGAACTAAAATTTAGCTCACACAACAAAGTGTCTTTCTTATTTATGATTCGGTACAAGCCCTTTAGATCTAAGGCTCAGCAGAGACACATCATAGTATCTTACAAGTAAAACAGTACAATACACGCCCTCTAGAAATGCTCAGCAGACACGTCAAAGTGTCTTGCAAGCTAAACGGACACTAATGAAACAAATCCAAACTTAAACATTACAAAAAAACAACGCTATTACATAACCATCCAAAACCATCATATGCTAGCACTTCCAGCAGATTGAGGCCTAATCGTTCCTCTACGCCGAAACATACTTTTTCCTTGTCTGAGCAACAAACTCATAAACCTTCTTCGGGTCAGGAAAAGTCTTGGCCACAGTCTCCTTCTGCATGCACCTCTTAGCCCACGCGATAATCTTGGGGCACTCCGCCTCCATATTGATATTGTCTAAGACCTTGTAGGCATGGAACCAGCTGTAGAAGGGGATAAGAGAAATGTCCACATACCCAAATGTTTCACCCCCAAAGTAAGGCTTGTCACCAAGCTCCCCCTCCATTGTCTTTAAGGTTTCAAGGAATTCCTTCTTGCCTTCCTCTTGCTCTTCTCTTTTTGGCCTCCATACCTTCCTTGAAGCTACATAAACCTGAATTTTCCACACATTGTGTTACTAGGATGAACAATGACAGTAATGAATTTCAAATCAAGTCTACTGGGCAAACTGAATGTTTCTCTAGAACTTAGCAAGTGGGAAAGGCCCATAAAATATGTTCTTGATTGTATGATAGAGAGAGACTACAGAACTCTCCTAACTTTTATTTTAATTAGTGACTTACACACAAACGAATGGGTCTTGAACATGACTAATGCTAAGAGTGGAAAGAAATAAATTTGAATTTGGTACCCAACAACTACATAAATTGAACTTGGTCAATGAAAAGCAAATATAAACCATCAAATTTTCTTTCCTTCTTTTTCTCCCTGCTCTTATTTCTTTCAATTTTTTTCCCCTTTTTCTGAAAGACATCTGAGTAATCACTTGGGCGTTTAAGTTAATTCACTGCTGACACTCTGCTTTGATCTCTAGGATCTCCTAGGATTGGAAACAAAAACTTGAAATTGAGTGTGAATTCCGGGAGCAGATGTAAGAGACTCTTGAATCCACAAGGAGAACTACTCTAGTAATAAAAGAAATTCTTAAAAAACTTTAACCGAGGAATAATAGATTTCAATTTGAATTGAAGGCCAATATAAAAGCTCCATACCTCAAAAAAGTACCTTAATTTCAGTAGGAAATCATATTTGAGTTTTTTTTGTTTTTTTTTGTTTTTTTTTGAGAATTGAGTGTGAATTCTCAAGATGATGCAGGACAGAGTATGGGGTTGCCTTTTATCCACTGTTAATTTAATTTAATTTTTTTTAAATTTTCATGTATTTTTCTGAATTTTATATTATACAGTCATCTTGCATGTGTCTAATTGAATCACTGCCTTGACATGACCTACGAATTAGTAAATTGTAATAGAATCTATAAACATTCCAACATAACATTTTTTAAAAGAAATCTAGCGAATCCAACCTCATAAACATAAACTAAAATATTTCACCTAGTATTAAGTATTAACTGAACATTAAAAAACTAAAAAAAGAAAGAAAAAAAGGGTCAAATATATGAGACTCAGACTCCAATGAAAACCGAGAAAAAGAAAAACATTAGGAAAAGAAATTGTACAAAAGGTACCTTCTTATCAACAAAATCAGCCCAGAACCTGGCTTGAGCTCTCTGGTAAGGATCAGAGGGCAACAGTGGAGACTTATCATTCCAGACCTCGTCTATGTACTGAACAATGAGGAGGGACTCACACACAGGCTTCCCGTTGTGGATGAGAACTGGGATCTGCTTGATAATGGGGTTCATCTCTAAAAGCAGAGGGCTCTTGTTGCTCAAGTCCTCTTCCTTGGACTCATACTTGATACCCTTCTCAGCCAGAGCAATCCTGACCCTCAACCCAAACAGACTAGGCCAAAAATTCAACAGAACCACCTCGCCCGCCATTGTCACTGAACTCTAGGTGTTGAAGCAAATGAGAGAAATGCAAAAATAAGTGTGAGAGAGTGCAAAGAGACTTGGAAGAGAGCGTTAATTTATAGTCAAGGGGTTGGTCGATTTATAGTCATAGGCGGTGGTTCGGGCTTTCATTAATAATTAATTAAATAAGAATAAAGTTTAGTTACAAAATTGGTTGTAACCTTATACTACAAACTTACTTAATATCCTTTTATTGGAGGTGAATTTTGACAAATCCTCCATTGGATTACATTTTCTTCTTATATTCTTCACGCTTGCAAAATTTCAAGAAAATTAAATATCAATAGGTATGTCATTAATACATTTTTTAAATTGCAAGTTTTTGTAATTTAAAATTATGCACAAAATATAAGCTTATAGATCATATAATAAATAATATTCGATTGACACAAAATTTAATATGTGTATTAAGAGCATAAAGAACATGCAATTTAACGGTTAGATTTTCAAAACATGTTGTAATATTTATTTTATTAAGTAAGTTTGTAATCTTAAGTTACAATCAATTTTATAGTTAAACTTTGTCCATTAAATAATGCTAAAGTATGCTGGTAAAAAAATAACAATAATAAAAACAATGCTAAAGTATGACTTCGACTACAAAGTGTATTGGGAACACATTTGAGTTTCTGGATCATTCCATTATCTGGACGATGTCATTGCTTTGGTCATGTTTGATTCCCAAGTTCGTTTTGAGTTTCTGAGTTGCGTCTTTGACTCTCTTGACGAGGGGTGTGCAGAAAACCCACCGACCCGTCAAACCCGATCCAACCCAACCCGACCTGTCGGGTTGGGTCGGTTTTCAAGGCTTGGTGGGTTGGGTTGGGTTAAAAAAAAAATTTTATAGCGGGTCGGGTTGTGTTTGGGTCATAAAATTACAAACCCGTCAAACCTGACCCGACCCACTCATATTTAATATATATTTAAAATATGTTATATATTTAATAATTTTTTTAAAAAAAAAATCAGCTGTAGGGCATTTATATATATATATATATATATATTTATTTATTTAAATGTATATTATATATTTAATAATTTAAAAAAAAAACCAGCTGTAGAGTAGCACTTTCTCGGTTCCTCCTACTAATACTAATTTAATATATATATATATATATATAATATTATATAATTAATAAAAATTTTAAAATAACCAGTTCTTCCTATCCTATATAAAAGTCAATTAGTTCACACAAATCCTAATAAATTATTATTGTTGTTTAGTCATTAGTGTTGTTTGCTTTTAAGGAGTTACATTGATACTAATCTTTAGGTTTTTTTAATATATTAATATTTATATTTTTTTTCTACTCAATTTAATAATAATAATAATAAAAATGTGTCAAACTCATGGGTTCAACCCGACTCAACCTGACCCATGTGGGTTGGGTTGGACTTATGTGATGGGTTGGGTTGGGTTGAATTTTTTTTGACCCACCATGATGGGTAATTAGGTCAAAAAGTCCCCTCAATCCAACCCAACCCGACCCATACACACCCCTACTCTGGACTCTCTTTTTACCTAAACTATGCCTTTGGTCTAACAAAAGTAAAGAATTAATATGGGACACGTGCATGGTTAGATGTAACTGCCACAGGCCTTTCAGGCACTTCAGGCTTCTCTTTGCACTCTCATTTTGTCCATTAGAGACAAACAAACAACAAAAATTGGAAAGAAGTAAAAAAATAAACAAATATTAATGAGAAGAATATCTGGAATAAAAAAAGATTAAAATAATTTCATTATGGACCAAAGGGGCTAGTGTTTTTACGAGAAATTTCTAGCCAACCTTCATATAAAAGATATTTTCTTAACATAAAGTACCTTATAAAAATGATAACTCTAATAATTTTTTGGTCCTTAACACCCCTTAATTTTTAGGAATTAGTCACTTCAACAGTCTTCGATAGGGGTATCTAAAATACGAACGATGTACAACACAAATCCTAGTGAATCCAATCAACCCAATTTTAATTAGGCATTATTACATTAACGTAATTATGGCTTCAAAATTTAAAAACAAAAAAATCGAGAGAAAAAATAAAATTTGGAAGGTGAGCATGTACGTATGAATTTTGTCCGTCTCTTTCATCCAAATATCCAATCACAGTCCTCAACCAAAAATAAGGCTACATTAATGGTAACGTATTTAAGCGAGTAGTTCTATAATCACAAATTGTTCCACAATTTTTTTGTCACAATTTTAACATTATAGATTGTGAGTGGTTAACCATCATTTACTCATGTTTTACTATTGTTTCTTCATTAATCACAGTTTATCACATCACAGTTATAGTAAAAGGTTGTGAAAAATTGTATGGTCATAGACTTTTTCTATTTAAGCTCCATTGTCTTCTCTTTTGGATCTTTGGGAGTCTCTTCAATTGTCTCAATCCTCTGTTAACAAACTCTTGCACATTGTGTTCTTAAGAGTTGATTTGTCTCTACTTCTCTTTCCATATTGCATTATGTAGGGGTGGAATTTTGTTTTATTCTTGATTTCTGCGTCTTCGAATGTAAATGACTTTTAGTTTTGATTTTTGGCTCAAATGGTTATTGATTTGTAGGAATAATTGTATTTGGTGAGTGATTAGGATCTTGATGTCAAAGCAAATGAATTTATGGTGTCGACCATAGTTTTTTATTCTGAGTTTTGATGCCAGGATTCATGTGGGTGAAACAAATTAAGGACATGATATGGTTGAAGTTTCAATGAGGATAGACATGATTCTAAAGAGAAAATTCACCTTCTATCAATTTCAACATCAAGATTCTAAACCGTTAAGTATGGGTGAACAATCCAAAGTCCAAAGTCCATATGAATTTGTAACAATGACCGTAGTTTATTAACCAAATATCAAGGTTTTCAGACCCGGACCGTTCATTGAACCGTAAAAGGGAGAGGTTCAAGGGTTTTGAGGTTGGACCGAGGTCGAACCGGGGTCGAACCGTGATGACGTCATAATTAATTTAATAATTATTTTAAATATATATAAAAACATTAAATTAATAAAAAAATAGAAAAATTAACTAAAATAGCCTAATTCATTTAGAAAAGCTTATTTCTAAAAAATACATAAAACTTACAAAAATACAGTACACAATTACACATTGTTACACACTAGACAAAAAAAACTCCTTCCCATCAAAAATGCATGAAAGAAACAAGTCACTAGACAAAAAAACTTTTCAAATGTAACATCCTTTCCACAAGTTAATTGAACCATAATACAAAAACTGATCCCTAAAACATCCTAATCCCACATTCACTTTTCCTTTTCAACTTTCCACAGAACCTACTCATTATGCAACAGACCCAAAAAAAAAAAAAAATAAAATAAAACTAAATAATTAACTTGTATTGCTGGGAAAGCATAGGGTTTCTGAGAATAATGTCTTCTTATCTGGGAAAGCACAGGGTTTCTACAAGTCATTGGTACTTGTATTACTGTTTTTGCTTCTTCTCACTTTGACTAGCTATTAGCTTACTTTTGTTTCACACTGTTTTTGCTTCTTCTCACTTTGACTAGCTATTAGCTTACTTTTGTTTCACATTTTGATTAGTCATTTCTTCTTCATTGTGCTTGTCAAGTATGTGAGACATTAGGGCCAATTGTTTTCAGGACACCATCATAAGAAAAAGCTAGTTAAGATACTATAAGGCGTCTGCCTGTTCTATCACTGAACTCATTTTGAAACAGGTCCATGGTCCACCTGTTCTATTCTTGAGGGTCATTTTTCTTCTTCTCTTTTTATTTTTTTATTAATATGTGGTCTGATAGCTGTAGTTAAGTAAATTTGAAATCTAGCATATTCAGATGCTATGTTAATTCTGGGATTTCAATTATGTTGAGATTGCTTTTAGTAATGGGGCAAATGATTTGAGAATAATGTAAATATTATTGAAACCAACAGCAATAAAAAATACAAAAAAAAAACATGCAGCAAGAAGTTGCAGACACAACAAAGTAATTTTGGCAGACAGAAACACCAATTGACCCAAATCAATTTTCACAATTACAATAATATCACAAGCCTTGTCTTCACATACACCAACACTTCAGATCTATATCATCATCCACAATCAATTTTCAATTGACCCAAATCAATTTACACACCAACACTTCAAATCTATATCATCATCCACAATCAACTTGCAAATATTAACAAAGAAAAAACAGATTAAAGTACCAACGACGGCGACGGCGACGAGGCACAGAGTGAGCTGCGACGGGGACGAGGGAGAGAGGCAGAGATGAGCGTGAGAGAGTGAGCTGCGATCTGGGTTGAGCTGCGACGGCAACGAGGGAGAGAGGTAAAGACGAGAGAGTGATTGAGACTTTGAGAGAGTGAGGAAGAGATCTGGGCTGAGCTGCAACAGTGCGACGGCGACAAGGGAGAGAGTGATTGAGAGAGTGAGGATTGAGGAAGAAATCTGGGCTGAGCTGCGACAGTGCGACGGTGACGAGGGAGAGGCAGAGACGAGAGAGTGATTGAGACTTGAGAGAGTGAGGATTGAGAGTGATTTCTGAGAGAGGCAGAGACGAGTGAGGATTGAGAGTGATTGAGAGAGGGTTTCAGAGTGAGGCTAAGAGTGATTTTTGAGAGAGGGTTAAAAAAAAAAAAACGGTGGAACGACGCCGTATAGGGGGGAAAAAAAAAAAAAAAAAAAAAAAAAAGGCTGAAATTAGGGAACCGTCCGAACCGTGTGAACCGGTCACGGTTCACAGACCCGGACGGTCGGACCGCGGTCCGGACGGTTCCATGCTTTTTTCGCATGGAACGGTTCCTTACCTTAAATGGACCGTGAATCTGAACGGTTCCCGGGTTTTCCGGTCGAACCGTACGGTCCGGTCCGGGTTTAATAACCTTGCCAAATATGTCATGAAAGGTTGTAATAGACCTGGAAATTTCACATTAACTATTATTTACAATTACATGGTTGGTCCATTTTATTGGTTTTACTTTTAACTAATTTTGTTAATACTATTGTAGTTGATTAATCCTTATTTAATTATCCTATCGTTTGGCTAACTTCCTGTTGATGGTCCCGAAAATATACTCGTCCACCAAAGAAGGACGATAGACAAGGACGACGCCGAAACTAGCCCAGCCCAGGAGGAATTGCCTGACAAAAACTCAACCGTCGTCCCTCAATCATGACGAAGCATTACAAAAGATAAATAATGATCTTCCGTACCGTTGGAAGATCATTCTATCCATTTAACACTCCACATGGGTGTTACAACTTCGGCAATGATTCCACCATTAAAGCAAAACCAACGGCTAAGAAGAAAGTGCCTATATATTGTAAGGTTGAATTTAATCAACCATGTGTTGGCTTTATTCCATGACAAATTTGCTTGTAATACAGCACTTAGAAACCTTGTATTTAGGTGGGAATCATGTAACGGTAGTGTGTGAGAGAGTGTGAAGAAATGCTCAAGACAGTGCAGTGAAGCAGAGACTCGCGGCTAGGATTCGCGGGAGGCTCGCGGCTTGCAAGCCGCCAAAAGTTGCACACGCGCAGAGCATGCAGGGGAGATGAACAGTCATGCCAGCTGGAGCACTACAGGACAAAAATCCAGACTGGCCACTTAGTTATCTCGCGGCTTGAACTCGCGATTCAGTTAAGTCGCGAGGTCAAGTCGCCAACCAGCCCTGTTTTTGGAAAAACTGACTCTTCGCATTCCATTCTCACACCAGTATAAATACCCCTCATTCCCACAAAATATGAGTGGCTATTCAGAAAGAAAAACCCTAAGAGAGGTTTCTTCAAAAACACCCACCCAATTAAAGAGAGCTACTCATTCTTAGAGAGAAATCTTTGTAGTCTCTTCTCACTCCCTCTCTCATTGTCATACCTATTGAGAGGAGATTTCTATCCAAACACTACCCACACCCATTTAGAGTGTTGAGTGTTTTTTGAGTTTTGGGAAGCATTGGAAGATGCCAAGGATGGCGGATGCTATGGTCAAGTAGTGGAATCCGGGAAGCTAGAAAAGAAATAGGTTCGGCGCAACCTCGTTGGAGCAAGAAGCTTGGAGGGCTTAGGTACATCGGGTAGATTAGGCTTGGAGGGTCTATTGCTGTTCATGTATCCCAACTACATATTCTAGTGGATTATTGACCGCTTGGAGGGCGACGGAGAGGTTTTACGCCGAGGGCTTCGGTTTCCTCTTCGATAACACATCGTGTGTTGTCCTTGTGTTTGCATCTCTCTTCCCTTAATCTTTGCCTTTTATTTTCTGCTGTGGATGTGATTTTAATTGGCTTAGATTGTTTACCAATTCTGTTTATAGCTTGTGTTTATTTTCCGCACTCTTGTTGTTTGTCATAAAGCTTGAATTGGTTAATTTGTATTTAGGGGTCTAAACGTTCAAGGGTGTTTTTACACATATTTGAACTTTCATATATGTCCATTGACAAAACTTGACGAAAAGGTACACTGAAAAATTTTCTAGTACATCCACATTACTTTCTTCAAACTCTAGCTATTTCTAACTTTGTCATCGGAGGCTCTGTGGCAAGCACCATACCGGTGACCATACTTTCTTTTCAACTTGTCACAGGATTAGGATAAGCTGTGGACGACTCCCGTCTGAACGAACATCTCTACTGATGATTCGGGCATCATCACTTGTTATTATAGCAAGCACACAAATTTAAAATTGATACTTAAATTTAAGATCCTTGATAGGAAACATGACTACTGGACTCTATTTAAATCTTTGCAAAGGGGATCATATAAGATGTTCTTGATTGCGTGTGAGATTGAGAGGGACTACTTGCCTCCCCTTAATGGTAACATTACATACTATTGGACTCTCTTTAAAGTACAACATGACTACTGGACTCTCTATTTAAAAAGAAACATAACATCACACTGGACTCTCTTCAAAGAGAGACTCTACCGACGCAAAATATCTAATCCTAGCCTATGATATTTCTCTATATCTTTGCAAGGAGGACCATATAAGATGTTCTTGATTGCGTGTGAGATTGAGAGGGACTACTTGCCTCTCCTTAAGGGTAACATTACATACTATTGAACTCTCTTTAAAGTACAACATGACTACTGGACAAAAGAAACATAACATCACACTGGACTCTCTTCAAAGAAAGACTCTACCGACACAAAATATCCCCACAAAATATCTAACCATTATTGATGTGACAAATTGTCTCTTGATGAACATGTGGCAAATTGTCATGGTAAGTAAACAAGTGATCAATGATAAGCTTGTATAAGAATCAATAAAAATTTGTTAACTTAATTAATATAAAAATTAGTTTCATAATTTTTTTTTTGGTTATGTAATATTACTCTTCAAAAACATAACATGACTAGTAGACTCTCCTTGGTAAATCAAGGTTGGCTGATACCATTGATTAAAAAAAAAAGGTTGGCTGACACCATTTGCTGGGCCAAAAAACTGCTACCCCTATTTGTCCCATGCTCTCCCTCAATAATTTTTTAACTGAACGGAACGGACCTCTAATAATCCTAGCCTATAATATTTTGCCTACGTAGCAGCAGCAAAAGAAAAATAAGTTTGGTACCACAACTTGCCCATGTGGCGAGGTGTAGTTGGTAGAGAGGTGATGGTGGGTACATGTGAGGACACCCCTTCACTAACTACAACTCGCCACATGGACGAGTTGTGAGTCTTGTGACACCAGAACTACTCGCAAAAGAAAAGAAATGGTGACCACACATATATGGGACACCCATGTGAACAAAGCTTGGTTTCTTAAGTACTTCTCGAGTATAGAGAAATAGTACTCCTTATTCTCACATTTATAGTGGACTCCACCATAAATTTAATGGGTAAACCTCACCATAAATATGAGAGCAAAGAGCATCATTCTCTGTATTCCGAGAATATTCAAGAATTACTCTTAAATTACATATGTATTTTACTACATCTCTATTCTATTTTATTCAAAATTATACTTTTAAAAATGATTTTAGAAAGGTTATTTTTGGTTCTACTTGGTCAATTTTTTCTCTACTTCTAATTTAATCAACTCACTTTTTAAATCGAGCAGAATCACCTCGTCCGCCATTGTCAGAGAACTCGATATATTATTATTATTATTATTATCGAAACAAATGGGGAAAGTTCAAAGAAAAGTGATATTCTATTGAATTCAAAGAAACTGGCTATGTGGATTTATAGTCAATAGGCCGTGGGTCGCAAGAAAGTAGAAAAGTATGATCGAGAGGCCTCTACAGGTAGACAATGTCATTGCTTTCGTCTTCATCCAAAAAAAAAAAAAAAAAAAATGTCATTGCTTTCGTCATTAAGCAAAAATCGCTTTGAACAAATATCATTGACATAAATTTTCCAACCATTTTTCCACACTATTGCTTTGATAAATAGATATGTGGTGTATGGTGGACCCAAGATTAGAGAATTGGTAAGAAAGTAGGTGAATTATTTTTGTGAAAATTTTGATATCAATATATAGCACCAATGATTTGGTGAGTGAGTCTATAGTACCACATTGGTCAGTTAATGAATGAGATTTCGGTTTATAAGCCTTGTTAGTACTTGATAAGCCCAACAAAAAGGTTCGTTCATACATAATAGAGGACAAGGGTAGAGCAATAAATGTTGCCATTATTCCCAGAACCGTTATGGTTCGGACGAAGCCAGGCAACAGCTTAGAAGCTCTTATACTCGCACATTAAATATTAGGAGATTCCATTTCCCTCCACATTGAATACTAAAAACGTTACCTAGAAATTAAAACCACCATTAATACATTCCAACCCTCTCTCTCTCTCATTCTGAATTTACCATCGGAGGCTCATCGATAGGCACCACATCGGTAACCCAGTTTTGTTATCTTCTCTTGTGTTCTTGCAGGTTGCACCAGGGTTATCTGGACAACCTGAACGATTGACGACTTTTGCTTCATCAGTTTGGCGCCGTCTGTGGTAAAATTTTTTCTTTCTCCTAATCCTAAGGACATAAATGTTGCTCTACCCTTACTGTCGTCCAGATGGAGTCCAGTGCACAACCAAAGTCAGCTGCCCTAGTGTTGCAAGTCCAAGCTCTCATGGCCAGTGTGGAGGAACTGACAAAGCAAACCAGAAGATGAGACAACGACTGCAATAGGAAGAAAATCGCTCGCCAAGAAGGATCGAAAACAATAGGAATTAGGACGAAGTGCAAGATCCAGAAGGGAGCTAAGGGAGAGATGGCTCAAGGAGCACGGAGCGGTTTGACGAGGCCAGTAATGACCTCCTGAGGAGTATGAGAAAAGAGATGGACGAGCTCAAAAATGTAATGAAAGGAAAAATGGCCAAGAACTTGGACGGGATGGTGAGAAGGATAGACTCTCCGTTCACACAGAGGGTACTTGACCACCCACTCCTGCCAAAATTCTAGCTTTCGCAGTTGGAGTCGTATGACGGGTTGAAAGACCCATTGGTTCACACCACCACCTTCAAGATGACCTTGAGCCTATAGTAGACCCCTGATGAAATAGTGTGTCGATCCTTCCTGACCACCCTCAAAGGGGCAGCCCGAGTGTGGTTCAGTAAGTTGGCGCATTCTTCCATTGACGATTTTGACCAGCTCAGCAGCCTCTTTATGTGTCACTTTATTGGAGGACAGCGTCAGAAAAGACCAGCAGATCATTTATTGACGATCAGATAGGAAGAATGGGAGTCCTTAAAATCCTACGTGAAGCAGTTTAACAGGGAAGTGCTGAAGGTAGACGAGGCAGAGGATAAAGTGCAGCTAATCACGTTCAAAGCAGGATTGATATCCAAAGAATTCGTAGTAGCACTGGCTAAAAGTCCCCCAACGTCAATGATAGACTTGCTCATGAAGGCTCAAAAATACATGAACGCAGAGGATGCTCTGGCAACAATAGAGGTAGGCGGACCTTGAACATCAAAGACTGGTCCTCGAGATGACCAGAAAGGGCAAAAGAGGGAAAGGAGAGATCACCTTCTCAGCAATGAAAAAGTAAGTGGAGGGATGACAAGGCTCGCAAAATGGTAAATTTCACACCCTTGGTAATGCCCATTGACCAGATCTTAATGCAGATTAAGGACGATCACCAGCTAAAATGGCCGAAGTCATTGAGTGGTTCACCTAGTGCCCGGAACAAGAAAAAGTACTGTCACTTCTACCGAGACCACGGGCATTATACTAATGAATGTAGGGACTTCAAGGAGCAGATAGAGGAGTTAATCCAGAAAGGGAAGCTACAAAATTTTGTCAAGAAAAACACATACGGACGACTAAAACAAGAGACAGAACCAGGTTAGAAGAAAAGTCGAAAGACGACGATAAACGCCAAAGAATGCAATAGGCGAGATAAGAATGATCAACGGTGGTCCAACGACGAGGGGCTCCTTCAAATCCCTCAAGAAGTCGCAATAAAGGCAAGTCAACAACATCCATATGATACCACCAACAAAACACCGGAGGAGAGAAGCTGCAGACATGGTCTTCTCGAAGGAAGATGCTAGAGGAGTAAAACAGCCACATGACGACCCCTTGTTTATCATGCTGATAATAGAAGGGTTCAACACCAAAAGAATTCTAGTTCACAACGGGAGCTTAGCTGACATCATTTACCTCTCCGCCTTCCAGTAGTTGAAAGTGGACCCGAGTAGGCTTCGTCCATTTGAATCTCCCCTTGACAGTTTCAGCGGGGACAAGGTGTACCTAAAAGGAATAGTGACTCTAATGGTAATAGCAGGCACATACCCCCAGCAAATAATGAAGCAACTTAATTTCTTGGTGGTAGATTGTCCTTCATCCTACAACGTCATCATTGGACGACCAACACTCAACCGTTGGAAAGCTGTGACCTCGATGTACTGCTTAAAGGTAAAATTCCCTACAAAAAATGGAGTGGGGGTAATCAAGGGGGACCAGGTTCTGGCTTGTGAGTGTTATCAGGTAGTATTGGTGTTAAAAGAAAAGCATACATGGATCATCGAAGAAAAGAACCCTGAGACGATAGAAGCACTGTAAACGGTTGAACTGGTAGGAAGAGAGCCTATGAAGGTAACGAATGTTGGGGCAAATCTTAGTCCAGATATGAAGAAAGGGATAGTGGAGTTCCTGAAGAGAAACCTAGACGTATTTGCATGGAGCCATGAGGACATGCCTAGCATCTTAAAGAATGTCATCCAACACCAGCTAAACGTGGATCCAGGGAAAAAGCCTGTTCAACAAAGAAGAAGAGTCTTTGAACCTGAGAGGAACAAGGTTATCATGGACGAAGTAAATAAGCTCCTGACAGCCAAATTCGTCCATGAAATGTACTACACGAAGTGGTTAGCTAACATCGTCATGGTAAAGAAAGCAAACAGAAAATGGAGGATATGCATGGATTTCACGGATCTGAATCAAGCTTGCCCAAAAGACAGCTTCCCTTTGCCTAGAATTAACCAACTTGTTGATTCTACGGCAGGACATAAGCTGTTAACATTTATGGGCACGTTCTCGGGGTATAACTAGATCCAGATGTCAGAAGAAGATCGAGAGAAGATGGCCTTCATCACTAGTCAGGGACTCTACTATTATAGAGTCATCCCATTCGAATTGAAGAACGTAGGAGCTACCTACCAGAGGTTAATAAACCAAATGTTTAGTGAAAAAATTGGGAGAAACATGGAGGTGTATGTAGATGATATGCTTGTCAAGAGTAAAGAAGCAGAAAGCCATTTGGAAGATCTAGAGGAAATGTTCAAAACTTTGAGATGGTACTAGATGAAGTTGAACTCGGCGAAGTGTGCATTCGGAGTTTCCTCGAGGAAGTTCCTTGGCTTTATGGTGTCACAATGGGGGCATAGAAGCTAATCCAGAGAAGGTGAAAGCTATACTGGAGATGACCTCTCGAAGGAATGTCAAGGAGGTACAAAGGTTGACAGGAAGAATAGCGGTATTGAACCGCTTCATCTTAAGGGCGACGAATAAGTTCCTTCCATTCTTCAAGACCCTCAAACAGGCCTTCACGTGGACTAACGAATGCGAAGCAGCGTTCCAAGAGCTAAAATGCTATTTGGGCACCCTACCATTATTGAGCCCGTCAAAAGAAGGCAAAGACCTATTCCTCTATCTGGTTGTCTCCGCCATGGCAGTAAGTGTAACCCTTATCCGAGAATAATCAAGGATCCAACACCCTGTGTACTATGTAAGCCAGGCCTTTCAAGGAGCGGAGGCAAAGTACCCGCGCATCGAGAAGATCACTTTTGCTTTGATCATTTCCTCTCGGAAGTTACGTCCATATTTCAGGTAAACCCCATCCTCTTCATGATAGACCAACCCATTAAAAAGGCAATCAACAAACCAGATGCCGCTGGACGAATGGTACAATGGGCAGTTGAGCTGAGCCAATTCGACATTGAATGTAGACCACAAACAGTAATAAAGGCTCAAGTACTAGCGGACTTCATCGCCGAATTCACGATGCTTGAAGATAGCCCGATGGATTTAGCAAAGTCATGGATGGTCCAAACTGATGGATCGTCAGCCAAAGGCAGAGGAGGAGTCGGAGTCATCATAACCTCACTAGAAGGGGACGCCTTGAAGTACGGGGTCCAGCTCCAATTCCCAGCCACCAACAACAAGGCTGAGTAAGAAGCAATACAAACGGGGATGAGATTGGCTAAGTCCATGGAAGCCAAAAAAGTACTCCTAAAAAGTGACTCTAGGTTAGTAATCAGGCAGATTAAAGGGGATTATAAAGCAAAAGAGTAGAGGATGGAGAAGTACTTAAAGTTGACGAACCAACTTACTAGAGATCTTGAACAAGTAAAGTTTATGCAAGTTCCACGGAGTTTGAACGTGGAAGCAAATGAAGTGGCGAGACAAGCATCGTCAGAAGTTGAAGACAACCCACTGGGGATCAGGAGGGAAGTACAAAACTTCCCCAATATAGAAGAGTTACATACATTTTTGATACAAAGGAGCATGAGCTGGATGTCACCCATCATCTCCTACCTGAAAGATGGCCACCTACCATCAGAACCAAATGAGGCAAGGAAGATAAAGAAAAGAGCTACTAGATTCATGCTCCTAAATGACGCGCTCTATAAAAGAGGGTTTTCTCTCCCCTACTTGAAGTGTGTCAAAGAGGACGAAGTAAGGTACATCCTAGAAGGAGTTCACGAAGGCATCTGCGAAGATCATGCGGGACCAAGATCTCCGATATCCAAGATTACCAAGACAGGCTACTTTTGGCCAACAATGCGAAAGGAAGCAAAGGACTTCGTCAAGAGATGTGACAAGTGCCAAAAGTATGGGAACATCCATAGAACCCTAGGAGAGAAAATGACGATCATAACCTCTCCATGGCCATTCGCGTAGTAGGGGATCGACATAGTGGGTCCTCTGCCCCAAGGTAAAAAGCAGGTAAAATTCTTACTTGTAGTAATTGACTATTTTACAAAATGGGTAGAAGTAGAGGCTCTGGCAACAATCACGGAGGCAAAGGTACAAGACTTTGTGTGGAAGAATATTATTTGCAGGTTCGGCATACCAATGACGGTCATATTAGATAATGGCAGACAATTTAACTACCAGGCGTTCAGATCTTTCTGCTCGGGACTCGGGATCAAGAACCATTTCTTGTCACTAGGACACCTACAGGCCAACGGACAGACATAAGTGACCAATCGAACCTTGCTAAAGGCCATCAAAGTTCGACTGAGGGGGGCAAAGGGTGCAAGGCCTGAAGAACTACCAAGCGTCCTTTGGGCCTACAGAACCACGACTAGAACCCCCACAGGAGAAACGCCGTTCAACCTGACGTACAGCATGGAAGCTGTAATCCCCGTTGAGGTGGGGGTCACCATCATAAGGAGAGAATTCTTCAACGAAGAAACCAACAACAAACAATTGAGGAAAAACCTGGATTGTCTAGACGAGATAAGAGATGACGCATCCAGAAGAATGGCAAGGTACCAACAGAAGATGTCGGGGTACTACAACCAGAGAGTAAAGCTTAGGAGATTCAACATAGGAGACCTTGTCCTCAGGAAAGTTATGCCTGCAATGAAGAACCCAGCTCATGAAAAACTTGGCCCTACCTGGGAAGGCCCCTACAAAGTCACCCACTATTCCTGACAAGGAAGCTACCACTTGGAGTTGTTGGACGGCAACAAGTTACCTCGTCCTTAGAATGTTGAACACTTGAAGAGGTATCACCAGTAGGAGGATAATCATTTGTAATCATTGATTAAATTCTTGTTTCATTTTTAATCAATGTAATAAAGAAATCATTCAGAAGTTACTCAGCTCATAAAAAGTCTCCTCTAAAAGCACTAACAGCTCACAAAGACATAAATCCTTCAAAGGATATAAGTTTGATGATGAGGCCAAAGACATAAATCCTTCAAAGGATGTAAGTCTCATGATGAGGCCAAAGACATAAATCCTTCAAAGGATGTGAGTCTATCGACGAGGCCTAAGACATAAATCCTTCAAAGGATATAAGTCTAATGACAAGGCCAAAGAAAAATCCTTCAAAGGACATAAGTCTATTAATGAGGCCTAAGACCTGAATCCTTCATAGGATATAAGTCTATTGACGAAGCCAAAGACAAAAATCCTTTAAAAGATATAAGTCTATTGATGTATTCAGATGCATGTACAACGAAGCAAAATTTATATAGAGGGAAAAGTAAAATTTTGCAAGGTCAAATGAAGATGAAATTGTTTGAATTAGATGCAGTGTTCAAGAAAGCGCAATGTAAAAGCCCAAAAACAATAGGGAACCCAAAACCTTAAAGCGTGTTCAATAGTAAATTTAAAAGGCCCTAAAATAGACGGAGCAACCCAAAAAAAAAAAAAAAGGATAGTAAAATTTTTCTGAAAAGATTCAAACAGTTTGGTCGTCACCACCATCATCAGCCCCCTCGTCAGCGGCGTCTCCACCAATAGCTTCTTCAGCTTCCATCTCCTTTTCAACAGCCTCAAGGTCCAAGTTGTCCAAGTCCATCCCAGGGTTATGTTTGGCCAAGTACCTCCTCAGCAGTTCAAAACCCTTGAAGTACCAACCAAGAAGGACGCCGTTATACTCGTTAGTTTGATGAAAAGCTTGCCCCGCTTCATCTTCAGTCTTTGAAGCCTTGTGCCCTGTTGCCTGGAGTTGCTCGTCCTTTTGCTCTATCAATAGCTTCTCAGCCTTCAACTCGTCTGTCAAGACCTTTATCTTCTTCTTCATTTGGTTCCCACCGTCCATCGCCGCTATCAACTCCTTCCTCAAAGTTGAACCCTCAGCTCTAAGGCATCAACTTTGGAGTTGGCCATGACGACCTTCTTCTCATTGGTCAGGTACTCAGTGGTAAGATGGACATCTTCTCGCAGGACCATAAACAAAAATACAACCACAATAAGGGACATAACATAAATCATAACAAGAAAGAAATTGTGGTGACAAGGATAAAGCTCAAGAGTGTACCTAGACGAGCTTATGGATATGACGACTCACTAGCTCATGGGAAGGAACATAATTCAAACCCTTCAACTCCTTAGGAGTGACGACGTTGTGGGCCCTCCCCATAGCAGTGGCAGCATCATCCCAAATACTGGCATTAACCTCGCTCTTCCCCTTGTCACCACCATGAGCCTTCTTGGGACAAGGGGTGATCTCCTTAACGGATGTAGTAGGAGAAGCAGCCTTGGGGTCAGAAGCAACGGGAGTAGATGCGGTGGTCTCCACGACCTCCTTCGCTGCTCGAGGACATTTTTGAGCAAGGCTGGATAAGGGTTCATTCTTCTTTGCTCTTATTTTAGCATACAATTCTTGGTTAAACTTGGTTGCCATTTTTGCAAAAGATCACCATGAACAAGGTGTTAGCAACGAGACTAGAAGAAGAAAGACGAGGGTTCTAAACGACGAATACTTACTTTTCTCTTCTTTGGCTATTGTGCGTAAGATGTAGGGAGAAGGTTCAGGACCCAAGAAATGACGAGCCAACAGCCTGGGGTCAATCAGTTCATCAAAATCGTCAATAGTGCCCGCGTACTCCGTAGCACTCTTGACGTGGCTCTTGTACTTGCTTTTCAACTTTGGACGAGTCTTGGCTGCAAGAAGCAAATGAATATGAGGCGTTAGAGTCAGACGAGTTGAAGATAAGTACCTAAAAAAAAAATTAAGTCTTGATTATCCACAATTTTATTGTTATTGGATTATCCCCTTTATTCCCAAGCAAGCAAGCCTACTTTTGACATTGACTAACAACCAATCACAAAATTATTTAATTAATTTTAATTGTCTAGCCAATCAGTATTAATTTAAATTAGTTATTTCTGGTTGGTTCTACCTAAACACAATGCGTGCTGATCATGCAAACTTGATCATGCGATATCTTTCAATCTGACGGTCCGATTTGAAAATTGGGTAAATCGTTACGACCATTAGAACCTCAAGATCAGTTTTATGATATGCAAAGAACAAATTAATGCATGTAATGCAATTATGAATTTTGGGTATATAAATGGTCATTCTAGTCATCTTCCTTAATTAAATCATGAGTGCAAGATCGAGTGTTTATAGAATGCCCCTCATTGACAGAACTTGTAAAGCGAATGTCAATGTAAAACAAAGACACTAATTTTAGCAACCATGATTTAATTGAGTTTGAATTTTCAAAGATTACCTAGCCCTAGAACCTAAAACCTTGGAACATAGAACTAGTGCCTTGCTTCTTGTCAGAAATGAAAACTGTGAATACTAGACCTACTTGATAGCCAATATTGAAATGAATCATGATAACTGGAGTGATTGAGAGGCTTTTCTATCCCAATATGAATTCGGCAAGTTGACAAAAGAAAATGGGCTTCTCTACCTAGATCTTGCTGAAAGGTAACCAAGGGGCTTCTCTACCTCAATCTGGCTAAAAGGTCGATCAAAGGACTTCTCTACCTCGATCTTGCTGAAAGGTCGATCAAAGGGCTTTTCTATCTTGATCTAGTTGAAAGGTTGATCGAAGGGATTCTCTACCTTGATCTTGCTAAAAGGTAACCAAGGGGCTTCTCTACCTAGATCTTGCTAAAAGGTAACCAAGGGGCTTCTCTACCTAGATCTTATTGAAAAGTCGACTACCTCAATCTTGCTGAAAAGTTTATCAAAGGGCTTCTCTACCTTGATCTTGTTGAAAGGTCGATCACAGGGCTTTTCTACCTCGATCTTACTAAAAGGTCGATCAAAAGGGCTTCTCTACCTCGATCTTGCTAAAAGGTCGATCAAAGGGGCTTCTCTACCTCGATCTTGCTGAAAGGCCGATCAAAGGGCTTTTCTATGTCGATCTTGTTGAAAGGTCACTAAGGGACTTCACTACCTTGATCTTGCTAAAAAGTCGATCAAAGGGCTTTTCTACCTCGATCTTGCTGAAAGGTCGATCAAAGGGGCTTCTCTACCTCGATCTTGCTAAAAGGTCGATCAAAGGGCCTTTCTTACCTCAATCTTGCTGAAAGGTAACCAAGGGGCTTCTCTACCTTGATCTTGCTGAAAAGTCGATCAAAGGGCTTCTCTACCTCATCCTTGCTGAAAGGTAACTAAAGGGCTTCTCTACCTTGATCTTGCTGAAAGGTCAATCAAAAGGCTTTTCTACCTCGATCTTATTGAAAGATAAAAGGCTTCTCTACCTCGATCTTGTTGAAAGATAACCAAAGGGCTTGTCTACCTCAATCTTGCTGAAAAGTCGATCAAAGGGCTTCCCTACCTCAATCTTCCTTGAAGATCGATCAAGGGGGCTTCTCTACCTTGATCTTGCTGAAAGGTAACTAATGGGCTTCTCTACCTTGATCTTGCTAAAAGGTCGATCAAAGGGCTTCTCTACCTCGATCTGGAATTTTTCTTACAAAAGACCAAAATTTGGGATTAGGCTTTAAATGATGAGTGCTTTGTTGTTTCATTGTTTTAAGATATGTGATCTTCATTTGTTCTTTCTTGATTTGAATTTTTTCATTTTTAGCAAGAAAACTTTGATTGATTTTTGTAGTTCTTTGAAAAAGATTTTGTCTTTGAAATTTGAAACTTGGAATTTGGAATTGAAAATTTGGACTTGAAAGTTTGAAATTTGGAATTGAAAGTTTTGAAATTTGGAATTGAAAATTTGAAATTTGGGATTGAAAGTTTGAGACTTTTTCTCAAGAAAAATGGTGTCTTTGTCCTTGATCATTTCCAAAAAAATTTCTTCAAAGTCACAAAATTTTTTTTCTTAATTGATATTTTATGAAGTTTTGAAAAAATTTTATTCATCCTTTTTTTTTCTTTTTTCTTTTTTTTTCTTCTCAAAATGAAAGAAAGGAAAAAAGGAATTTTTTTTGGGAGTTGACAGAGTCAACTCAGTCAAACTTGAGTTGACTCAGCAACTTAGATTAAAAAAAGAGGGGGGTCGAATTTTGGCCCCCATTCCTTGTCTTCTCCATTTTTTTTTTTTGCTTTTCTCTCTTCTATCTTCCTTCTTCCTCCATTGTCACTATTCACTTCCTTCTTCCACTTGGATTTTCTCCTTCACTACACCATTTCTTCTCTAAAAAAACACTTTTCTAAGCTTCTCAACCTTCCTTCACTCATCTCCCTTAATATTTTTTCAGATCCTTTTGTTCTTGGCCATTTTTGCTATTTACCCATTTTGCGAACCCCATTTCCAAACTTCCTTTTTCTTTGCATTAACAATGGCATCATCTTCCAATGGGCCTTCTTTCCTCACTTTTCATCAAAAAAAATACCACACATCTCTTGAACGGAATGATGAAGAGGGCCTCCTTCAAGACCCCAAGACCCATGCTCCACACTTTAAGATGGACTTCAAGGTGAGTTTTTTTTTCTTTGTTGGGAAATTTGTTGTATTCATGTTTCATTGAGAGTTTGGTGATGAGACATTGTCATTTTGTTATTGTTTGCTCTTTTTGAAATTTTGGACATTTTAGGGTTTATCATGTTGTAATGTTGGCTTTGGGGATTTTTTTTTTGCATTGTTGAGTTTCTTGACATGGTGTAACTTGGACAAAGTTGATGACTCATGAAATTTTGGCAATGTATGTAATATGTGGTGTTATTGAATGAATTTTTGCTTGAATTTAGAGGGCATTTAGTTATGAAAAATTTGTTGTTTAGGCTTGGTTGAATAAATTAATGATGAGTGCGGAAAATTTGTTGGCATGTGTAAATTTTATTTCATGAGAATGGCAAAATTTTTTGATATGAGTATGGAAAAATTTTGTGGTGGCATGTATTTTTTGTATTGGTCATGGAACTTTGATTGTGGAAAATTTTTGTTAGGCATGATATTTTTTTTTTTTTTTTTTGGTATGGAATATTTTTTGTTGGGTATGAGATTTTTGGTCGTGGAAATATTTTTGTTGGGTATGTGATGTTTGGTCGTGGATTTTTTTTTTTTTTTTTTGGTTGTGATTTTGGTCATGGAATTTATTTTTTTTGGTTGGACATGAGATCTTTTTGGTCATGCTGATGTTGGATCAAACTTTATTTTGTAGAACCTTAAGAGCTGAGGTAGCCTTCAAATGTTGAAATGCATATGGGAAATATTGTCTTCGGATATTAAGAACATCATCAATGAAGTCGGCTTTCAGACTTTTTTCTGAGCTTTATTGAACTAGGAAACTCATGAGTACAAGGATCTCCAGTTACTCCTTGCTTTGTCAGAATGGTTTTGGGATACCACGTGCACATTCTATTTTCTAGGCATCGGTGAAGTGATGCTAACGCCTTACGACTTCTCTGTCATTACAGGCTTGAGATTGGGCGGTGAAAGAATCAAGATCAATGATTCCTTCACTTCAAAAGAGATTAAGAGTCTCTTAGGCGTAGTGCCTTCAAAACTGAAGAGCAGAAATGTCTCTTTGATGTGGCTGTATGAGAATATTGAGAACTGTAAAACCATAGCAATCGGCACACGCATGTTCATGCTTCTCTTCATTGGGACTTTCTTATGCCCGGACTTAGGTAGTACTGTGAGTTTGCGCTACCTATGGAGCCTGAAGGATATTGACGACTGGGGTGGCATGCCTTACGCTACCTTTTTGCACTTCATGAATCAACTTTCTCGACATAGCCTTTCAAGCTTAGGTGGCATACCATTTGTTTGGCAGGTGAGGTTTGGAATTTTTGGATATGTATGGGTTTTTTGAAAGTCATTTTGGCTATGTCATAATGATGTGTATTGATTTTTTTTTTTTTTTTTTTTTTAAAGTTTGGATGTATGAATATTTTGGGGTTGGTCCTCAGGTTTAGGAAGATGTTGATGGCATATATTTGAGGTTTCTCCATTGGTTGCCCAAATACCATCTGTTAATGCCTCCCAATCGTTCTTTGGAAGTTTGGCGTATGGTGATTGACAATTTAACTGTGGCTGATGTGAGGGTTTTTTTTTTTTTTTTTTTTTTTTTTTTTTTGTGTGGGGTTTTTGTGTTTGATTGTGGTTTGATCTTCTCTTCATTTTGGGTTCTTTGTGATTTTTAGATGTCTTTAAATCCTTGGCGTGGATGTGAGGAGTATGTTGAGTGTGAATGGGCTCTAGAGCTGAATAGTCGTCAAGTATTGTTTGAGTGTGGCCATGGGAGGTTCTGATATCTTGGCGATTATGTGTTGCCTCAAGTTCAACACATGTACCCTCCTACAATAATTTTGGTTCTTCCTTGTCCCTCCATCTGGTTGGCTAACCTTCTAGCTAATGAAGAGATTGCTCGCGGCTCGAATTGGCCATGTTGTTTCAAGGATACCAGGAAATTATTTTGAATTTATTCAAGCTTAATTATAGGGTAGTCTAGCTGACATTCCCGTGACATCGGTATTTCCCTTCCCTTCTAAAGTCAAATTGTATTTCATCTTGTATGTTCATCCTCCATATTTTGGCCATGTGACGATATTTGTATGTTGCACTTTCAGGCTTCATCTTCTAAAGAAGAGGAAAAGGAAGAAGAGAGCCCCCTTCTTAGTCATGCTAGCGGTGCGCTTCTAGTTCTTTCATGGAGACCTATCCTCACTTTCTTGCGTGGCAATACGAAGTGATGAATCTAGAGCACACCCCAAATGTTCCTTGGCTTGATCTAGTACGTTCCTGAATTTTTTTAATTTCTTGTCCTCATTTCTTTCGGATCACTGAGTTGTTCATGAATTGATGCATTTGTACTTTAGGTCGATGTTGATCTTATGGAAGAAAGTATGTAGATGATTGGAGGCTTGCAACTGGTAGCACGTACTCAGTCTTCCTAATATGTGATCAATGAAGCGAGCTAGGTATAAGATGATGATCTCTAAGTTTTTTTGCTTGGACTTTCCTGACAATTGATCTAACACGTGTCTTTGTTGATTTTTTAGGTGAGTCAAATGGCAGCAATCTTGAGGAAAGGATCAAAAATCTTGAGCTTGAGAACCGGCAGCAAGAATCTCAATTTTATGCAAGTCAAGAAGGAAATGCTGAAGGTGGCTCCACTAGAGGTGGGTCGTAGGCGGACCCGGAGTCCCAATGATGCTTGATTTGTGTTTTTAACTTTTCTTGCAAAAACAAGAAGAAGTGTTTCTTAGAAAAACTTGTATTGATTTCAGCTTTCAGCTTTTCACCCTTGGAATTGCTTTTGATCATATTGGAACTTTGAATGAGACAAGTTTAGAATTCACTTGATGAGGTTTTGTAGTACCAATTTAAACTTATCTTGACCAATTCTAATGGAATTTGCACTTACTTGAATGAGGTAGAGCTGAATGCCTGCATGATTTTTGAAAATCTTGAAATCTTGATTTTTTTTTTTTGAAAGATGATGATGATGGTCCCCCTTTTTTTTTGAAGATGAATGAGGCATGGTCGAATGCCCCTAGTTTGAGATATGAATTCATGGTTTTGAAAAATCTTAATTTGATCAATTTTTATCTCTTCTCCTTTTTTGAAAGTAGTGATGGAAGTCATGATTTTTTTTTAATTATTATTATTATTATTTTTTTTTTTTGCGGAAAACAAATGAATAAGGCATGTCTGAATGCCCTAGTTTAACCAAAAAAAAAAAAAAAAGAGAGTGTTTAATAGGGTCAAAAAGGATCTAAAGAGTGCCCAAAAACGCAAAACAGTATAAATGAGCCTCAGTGGAGTTAAGGCTGATCAGCACTTGGGGAGTGCCGTTTGGCACTTTAATGCGCCGACAGGCTTACGCCATGGTGGGTCGACTCCTCACGCTTTTTTGACATGTGTTTTGAGTTTTCAAGTTTTTAAAAAAATATTTTCTTCATTTGTGACCATGAAACACTTTCCTACTCAGCTACAAACTCTTTGAAACTTATTTAAACCTGATTAAGAATCGAAGTAGCTCACTTTAGCAATCTATACTGCAAACAACTCTCTGCATCAAGGTTAGCAAGACATAATAATCACAAGCAAGAGTTATCCATGGCTAACAATCAAAATTTTTCTCCTTCAAAAATTTATGATATCAACAGATAGGTTCGTAGCTTTGATTTTAGCACCAAGGCCAATTTTACAGCCTACAAACTAGAGGGAATTAAGGCTCTAAGGAATGTCAAGATCAAGTGGGATTTCCTCCATGCTGCTGTGAAGTTCTGGGATACTGAAGACTGTGTATTCCGGTTTCAAACTGCTGAACTTTGTCCCACCATTGAAGAATTTTCAGCTATCCTGGGTTATGATCCTAGCAAGAAATCCGTAGCAGTTTCTTGTAATCTCAGGCATAGGGAAAATTTATTTGATGCTTTAGGACTTCCTACTTCAATTGCCAAAAGCATGATCAGAGGGCACATAGTGAATCTTTGTACGGTTCTTTCCAGATTGATCAATAAACGTACTCACAAAGTGGCTGACAATATGCAGAAGAATTTTGGCTTAGCTCTTTGCTTTGTGGGAAAATTCTTGCTTTGCTCTGGAAGGCCTGATTTTGTGGATGCTCGAACCATAAGTGTTGTGAATCAGATTAAAGATGGTGATAATCCTGTTCCTTTGATCTTAGCAGAAACTCTTCTTGGGTTGGGCTTTGTATTCCGTGGTGGTGAGTCACAGAACTTTCTCGGGAGTCCCTTCGCTTTGTAAATATGGTTGATGGAAAGATTGGACATAATTTCCACGCCTACTATTGCTGATTATGGTCTTGGCAATTTTCTTAGTAGGATTGTCCTCAAAACCGAGTGTCAAACATAAAGTGACTGGGTGAAACTTTTGAATAAAAAATCAAGTGCCTCCATTCGGTAGAATTGTTATTGGTGGAAGTGCCCACCCCTTTTGTTGCAGTCTCTGAGATCATATCACATCTTCCAAGTTGGGTTATGGAAAGCAACTTTCTATAAAGCTGACAGACTCTTGAGGCAATTCCAATATGAGCAAGGAGTGCCTGGTGGAAAAAGAAGAAAACCTTTTACTCTTATGGACACAAATCCTACTTCTATAAGGAACATGTTGTAGGGCTTAGAGATGGCTGATTGAGTGGATCAGTCCTTTGTTAAGGTTCATTTCAAAGGATGACCACGGACTACTCTAACTGGCTAGTGAACAAGATTATGGACAATGAGGCTGACATGGTTGCTATGAGAAAGCAATTCCTCAGAGACAACCGAGAAAGAGACGAGACTGACAACTATGAATTTAAAAGGAGGGACCTAGGTGACAAGGTACCTAACATAGATGAAAGCAATGAACGATGCAAGGAGAAAAGACTGAAGAAAAAATGATCATTTTATTTTTATGGCTTTGAACATGTTTATTTTTAAAAGTTGGTGTGAAACGCTCAAGTTTAGGAATTATTTAGGACTTTCAAGTTAAGGGCTCTATTTAAGGTGCAGGTTTTTAGGGTTTGGTTTTTTTTTTTTTGGTTTGGGGGGGGGGGGGGGGGGGGATTGGGTTTAGGGTTTAGGTTTTTGATTTGTGTAATGACATGGTTTAATGGAATGGTTGAACTTTAAAAATTTCTTTTTTGCGTAATGGGAAAATGGTGGGTTTGGGGAAATTGTGACCGGACCAATGCATGGTTGCCTACGTACCTCCTTGGTAGAAGGATTAGGTCATCACGTAGGGTTTTTTTTTTTTTTTTTTTTGCCTTAACTTTTGCCTAGGCTGCCCTTTCGAGTTTTCAACCTAGCAGGCTCTCTCACTTTTTTTTTTTTTTAAGTAGATTGCCCTTTTGGGTTTTCAACGTAACCCCCCCCCCCCCCCTTTTTGACAAACCTAGAAAGGGAAATAACATAATTTACAACCACTTCAGACGTGGTGCTTTGAGACTACCACCTCAGACGTGGTATTTCTTCAATTGATCCATGTTGGTTTGCTCAGTTAAAGGGTTTGCATCTAAATCCATCAACCTTATTGCTCCCCTAGAGTATATCTATTTGATAATGGATGGACTTGCCCAATTTTGCTTGAACTTCCTGTTTGTATCTTGAATCGGGGCTCTAATCTCTTTTAGTACTAAATCCCCCAACTTCAAATCTCTGGTTCTCACTTTCTTGTCAAAAGCTTTTCTAAGCCTCCTTTGATAACCTGGAATATGATACAGGGCCTTAAGTCTCTTCTCATCCATCATGCATAACTGGTCATATTTGTAGGAAATATGCATATATGCATCGGAAAGTTAAACGGATCTACTTCATTCATAATCTATAACATGCACTAAGTAAATTTCAGAATTCAAGTATAAGAAAGCGTACCTTGAAGCGGTGAATTTCAAAAACAAAGATCGAAGCACTTGGGAATACATTTAATCTTCACTCCAATTCCACTAATGCCTAAGAAGTGTGGACTCTCAATTGGTTACAAAGGAAGAATTAGGGAGTGACATACACTCACATACACCATTTCACAATGATGTTCCTTACCCCTATATTTCTGTACGTTTTTCCCTTTGCATTTAACCAATTATCTAATTGGGCTAGCCTTTTGGGCCTTTCCAATTGGGCTTAAGTGTGTGGCTTGGAGTGGGACCAAAAGGGACCAATAAGACACTAGCTCCAATGGGCCTTGGGCTTTTCTGTCAACTCTTGACAAGTCCAAAGTTACCATTAACTATATTTAATACCACTATATAAATATAGTTGCACTCTAGACCTTATCTATAAATTATATCCCAAGACTTTATTGTACATGCAACTCCTTCATAAAATATTCGTAGTAATACAAAGTCATTAATGTAGACTGCCACTTTGTAAATTACTACATCTTAATCCTTAAGTACCCGGTTTAATCCTTTTAAGTTATTCACCATATATTTATGAAATCCAATTTCATAAATATATACTTTAGTAATTTCTTACTAAAGTGGTTAGGCCTAACTCTCTGAATAACTAAACCCATTAAACTTATCTCAAGGGAATATTTTATATCTCCGTTAAGAGACTATGAATTCCATCTTGAGAATATATGTTCCATCAACACTAAATGTGGCTGCCCAATATACTAAGATTTTGACCGTTACTTTAGAACTCACTCCTGATATATCAAAGCAACCTACACTTCATGATCAAGTCCATTATTCTTTCAAGATTAAGAGTTCATGCAAATATAAGTCGTGAGATTTATTATTCAATTTACAGTCTTTACGAGAATAATAAATCTCACAACAGTCTTGTTCAATATGTCTTAACTCTTAAAACATATCAATATATCAACTAGAAGTCACCACTTCCATGATCAAGACAAATCATCTTAGTTGATATGTTATAGTCTTCGCAGATGAAACGCCCAATTTCATCACCGACTACGAACTAAATTTTAAGTTTACAAAGAACTTGTGATTTATATCTTCTGTGACTTTTCACATAAATCACATACTATGCATCTCATGGACTATATGATAATGTCTAAATATTCATGTTACCATTATTTCAGATAATAATAAAACAAATTTATTAATTACAATATTAAGTCATACATCATGTCATACATAATGTCACACATAATATCATACAGAGCATCATACAATAGGATTTAAGGGCACTAATCCTAACAATATCTACTTTGCAACCAATCTACTTTAGGGATTTCACTCTCCAACACTATTCTCAATGAACGAACACCCATTTCAATGGGGAGGACTGCTTCCATCCCATACACCAATGAAAAAGGAGTGTGGAAGATCGAATTGATGTTCTATACACTCAAAGTGCATAGGGTAATTGTAGGCGACAGTCCTTGTGGTTTTTTGTGCTATTCTTCAAGATTCGCCCTATATTCTTGTTAGTAGCCTCAACTGCTCCATTAGTCTGAGGACGGTAGGGCAAGGATTTGCGGTGCTGAATGTTGAACTGTTGTAGCAACTTCTCTATTTCTCCTTTAAAATGTAGCCCTTTGTTTGAGATAATTTCATGTGATACCCCATATCTTCAAATGATATTGGTCTGAATGAATTAAGCAACTTTCTTTGAGTTCAAAACCTTGTATGAGGTAGCTTCTACCCACTTAGTGAAGTAATCAATGGCCATAAGTATGAATTCATGGCCATTGGATGCTGTTGGGTGAATTTTCCCAATAATATCTATCCCCCATGTAGAGAACGGCTAGGGTGATGAGTTTTGTTTCAAGTGTTTCAGTAATACAGGTTGTCAAAGTCTACTTGCCATAAACTCTTTTCTTGCAAAGTTTTTCAAGAGTTTGTGTTAGGATAGATTTTATTGTATTCAACAAGTGAATATGAGTTGAGTGATTTATGACTTCTCTCATACTTCATTTGTTTGTTGTGGTTTTGTAACGGATTGCCAAAGGGGGAGATTGTTAAGGACATATTTTGTGTAATTGGCTAATCCTTTGACAAAACGCACTTTACTTGTATTTGGGTAGATCTAGAACATTTTTAATACTTCAAGAAACATGTTGCTTAAGTCTAGTATTAAAGCCATGAAGATTGGACCAAGAAACAAGTGAAGAAAAGTTGTTCACTAAAGCTGGACAGATAGCTCGACAACTACTCGACACCTCTCGACAGCTAGGCTATTTATCGAGCTCTTCAATTGATTGTTATCGCAATCTTGACACCTCTCGATAGCTGGTGGATCAATCGAGAAAGCTCCTGTCTCCTTAACAGCTCCTCGATAGCTGTATCTGTCGAAGTTTAAAGCTCGACACCTCCCGATCGATCGAGGTTACGGGAATTCAGATTTCCAAATTTGATTTTCGGCCCAAGTTTTTGTATTTGTGTAGGGTTTCTTTTCTCACAACCCTAGACCTATATAAGGCTTATTTTAGAGGTCGTCACATAAGAGAATACAAGGAGAACATATGCAAAAGGTGACCGATGCCTTATTTTCTCTGAAAGAAGCTACTGCGTCTTTGTGCCTTAGGGTTTTGTAACCAAGTGCTTCTTGATCTTCATTGTTGATGAAGTGAAGAACTTTGCAGCCAACGACCTTCTTTAGTTGATGATTGAAGTCACGTACTGGGATCCACGCAATTGGTTAGTCACGTACTGGGATTCGTGCATCAAAGGGTGGCGTTCATATATTGAAGAGTTTAGAGGTTCTGAAGCGGTAGAAGGTTTCTACTATAAGTTCATCTACGGGGATTGTAGAGTCTAGGGACAAAGGTTTTGTACTAGATTTGAAACTTCTCTTTACTATAGTGGATTGCTTTTCGAGAAGGTTTCCCCCAAGGTTTTTTTACTGTGAAACTAGTTTGTTTCATTGGTTTTCCTGGGTCATCATATCTTGTCTTATTTATTTTTCCGCTGCATGATTTTGACATGATATTGATGTTTGTTTGTTTTAACAAGTTTTATTCATAATAAATCTAATTAACAACTTGGGTTTAAAATTTGTTAATTCTATCAACCGGGGTCTAAATTTCCTAACAATCTTCTCCATTTCCTCTTCCCTTCTTTCAAAGTCAGGCCTCTCAATTTTAAAGCCATCCAAAGTCAATGGCTCCTTCTCAGAATCGATAACAAAGATGGGCTTGGGTGCAGTCAGAGTATTGCTATATATGGTAACTATGGCTCCTTCATGTGGAAACAGAACCTTTTGGTATAAGGACGAAGGTGCAGCTTTCGTGCCATGGATCTATGGTTGTCCAAGGAGCATATTGAAGGATAATGCTATGTTCAAGACTTGAAATTCCACCTTTTAGATCATCGGCCCTATAGTGAGCTCCAATGTTACAGTTCCCAAGACCTCCCTTCTACTATTGTTATATGCCCTAACATGCTAGTGAGTTGCACAAAATCCTCAATACTTAGGCCCAAGCAACTTGCAGTCTTTAGAGAACACACATTCAAGGCACTTCTGTCATCAATTAAAACCATCGAAATCCTCTTGCCTTTGGCATCTATAGTAATGTGCAATGGGTTATTGTGGTGCTTCCCCTTCTTTGTCAAATCCTTGTCAGAGTAGGAAATAGTGAGTTCCCTACTTATGGACCCGATCATAGCATTCAAATCTTGAGAAGTTGTGGTTGTAGGGACTTGGATTTGATTGAGAAGGTCCACCAAATTCTGGCAGTGCTTGTATGAGCCCATGAGTAAACTCCATAAGGATATATTTGCTTGTGTCTTCTATAGTTGCTTGAGGGCCTCATCTTCTTCAGTGGGTGTTTGTTGGGTAGATTTATTCAAGGCTTCTATTGGGTTGTAAGTCTCCAAATGTGGGGGTTTGAAGTGTCTTCCCCCCTTGTAATGTGGGCAATTTTGTTGGGTCATTAGAATCAGTATCTTTGGGTTTGAATTGTCTCTCCCCATTTGTGGATGTCAGGTTACTTGATTAGGGTTCGCAGTGTCTCCCCCCATATGTAGAAGCTTGATTATTTGATTATGGTTTGAAGTGTCTCCCCCCATTTATGGATATTGTGTTATTTGCTTAGGGTTCAAAGTGTCTCCCCTCCTCTATAAATGCTTGATTATTTGATTGGGGTTTGAAGTGTCTCCCCCCATTTGTAGATGTTGAGTAATTTTTTGTTTTCGATACATCTTCATTCCATATATCATATCTTGTAGTGGATGTCATACCCATCAACTCTTCCCATGTCATCATAAAGCACTCGGGTAGGTCATAGATCAATTCAGATGGGTCCTCTTTACTTTCCTTTTCGGTCATCAAGAAATTTATCCTCAATCCTCTCCCAAAATTGTGGTTGGGTAAGGGATTATTAGTGATGCTAGGCCTTGTAGCCAGTGCAATCACCTTGTTGTCTATTATGTCTTGAATTGCATGAAGAAGGCCAAAACACCTGTCATTGTCAGGGCCAGGGCCTTGGTGGTAGGCATATCTCTTATTCACATCAAATCTTGCAGGCAGCTAACTC
This sequence comes from Quercus tomentella, assembly GCA_028535165.1. Taxonomy (NCBI): domain Eukaryota; kingdom Viridiplantae; phylum Streptophyta; class Magnoliopsida; order Fagales; family Fagaceae; genus Quercus; species Quercus tomentella. The sequence goes on from JAPQVY010000156.1 coordinate 64,168,271, forward strand.
ATGAAATTCCCTCCTAGGCCTTGGGAGTGGCTCTTGTGATATTTGCATGGGTACAATAGGTGTAATCAGTCGATAAAGATCATTTTTATGGATATTAGAAACTTCTGCAATTTTAGAACTAGATCCTAAGTTCTTTTTAAACTTGGGTGGGTCCTCATTCTTTATAGTGCCATTATTTATTGCATCTTCAATTTGGGTTCCAGCAGTAGTCAAAGCTTTCAAATTAGGAAAATACTGGGCAAACAAGTACTTATGGTACACAGGTAATAAATTCTTTACAACCATAACTAATTGTTCTTCTTCACTTGTCCTATTCATCATCTATGCAGCTTTGGACCTTCACTTGCTAATGAAGGTAGAGAATGATTCTTTTGGCTCTTGCTTTGTGGTCTCGAGATCTCTCTTTGTTATATCCACCTTTATGTTCTACTTGTATTGCTTGTGAAACTCACGGCAGATGTCCTCCCAACTCCTTGCTCTAGTATCTTCTAGGTTGAGGAACCATTTAAGAGCGGCTCCAGTCAGAGTGTTTTGGAACATTTGAGCAAGTAGCTCTTTAGTCGCTCCCAGGGGTTGCATGGCCCTCATATACATCTTCAAATGGGACTTTGGGCATTCGGTCCCATCAAACTTGTCCAAGGTTGGCATCTTGAACTTAGGAGGCAATCTCACATCAGGGAAAAGTTAGAGTGATTGGTAGTCCATGAGGTCTTCCATCTTACGAGCTCTTCTAATCATCTCTTCCACCTTATTTATTCTCTCGTTGATCTTCTTCTCTCCCTCTATAGTTGGGGAATTATGGTCAGTCTTGTTCTCCTCTTGGCCTTTCTTCAGGCTCTAAAACTGTTGTACCATAAGGTTCATGTCCTCCTTCAACTGGATTTGACTAGCTACCATGGTGTTTAGTAGCTCTTGGGTGTTCATGGATTCTTCAGTGTTCGGATGTCCTTCCTCTTCCACCATGGTTACAGGATCTTCAGTCTTCTTATGGCTTGAACTGTCTTGTAGGTTGAATATGGGATTGTGATGTTGCAGCAGTGGAGTGTATTCTATGCTCACGGGCTTCAGTACCGTGATGGGAGTGACGGGCTTGGAACTAGAACTACTAGCTTGAGTTTCAGTCTTGGGTTCTCTTTGGAGCCTTCCCTCTAATCTTGACCAAATTCTCCCCTAAGAAAAGGCTTGGTCAAGTCAACCTTAGCTAAGTCCCCATCTATATCAATCAATCAAACAAACGCATACAACATGCAATGCAATTTTAACATGAACCGGCTAAGGGTAGGTTCTAAGTCATTACGTTGTCAGGTGAGTTTGTTGTTTTATTGTTTCCCATAGCTAGGACGTTATACCTCCCAACTTGTAATGAAACGAACATTGTGTTGGTCCAAAACGACATGGTCTATCCTTTATGGTCAACAAGAAATGATCCAATGACTTTAGGCTATGAGTTGGTGAGTTTGCCACTTGGTACCCAAATCTAATGAAGACCGGTGATCCATGGTTACTACCACCACATGTTGTTGAGATGGGTGCATACATATTTGTTGTTTTGATGGCACACACTATGAAAGTTAGGGAAAACTTTTAACAAACAATACAAACAACAAAATATCATTCAATATCCCAAGACATAAATGAACAAACAAACTACAATATCATGCCAAACCATACAAAAAACAACGGTATATATTTGGTCACTTAAGTCTAACATGAAGCTTAGCCCTAGACATCCCCAGTGGAGTCACTACTATGAGAGACCGGGAAATTAGGCCTCTTAAAAAAGATATTTTTGGGTGCTTTGAAGGGAACCTTTCTTTTTGGGTAAGTGGTGTGGAGTCGCTACTTATTTTTTTATACAAAAAAAGAAAAAGAAAAAAATTAATACAACTTTGCAGGATCAAAATGCTTCATTGTTATTGATTGAATAAAAATAAATACAAGCTTGATAGATTGAATCTTACAAGGCTTAGAGTCCTAATTACAATCTACCAAAAAGAATACATGGCTTTTTGTCCTAGTTACAATCTACCCAAAAATAAAAAGAAAGACAAAGCATAGGTCTAACTATCCAAAAGAAACTAAGTTCGGAGGCTAGGTTACTGAATGGGAAGGTGTTAGGCACCTATTCCCCCAGACAGAGTCCAGTCTTCTAGACTTTAATGACCAATATACCCTTTATGCATGATATGAATGATACGTTGCATACATGACATGCTTAGCCAAAAATGACTCATATAAATCCACATTATGAATGCATCCTATTTTTTAGGAAAAAAAAGAAAATGAAAAAAAGATCAGATCTGTTTTTGTGAGTAAAAATATTTTGATTTGATTCATTAAAAAGAAACTAGGTCTATTTTTATGTAGATAAAAAAATAGTTTTGTAAAGAAAATCAGATTTGTTTTTGTTTAATAAAAAGAACAAGGTTTTTTGCTAAAAAATATCAGATATGTTTTGGAGCAAAGTAAAAAGAAAAAGTGATTTTTGGTTTATATGTAAAAAAAATCAGATCTGTTTTGTAAATAAGAAAATCCAGATTTGTAGAGAAAAAATCAGATCTGTTTTTTATAAATAAAATAAGAAAAGGACTTCTTTTATTTAGAAGAGGAACTACACTCATAAAAATGGATCTATGTTACATGCATCATACAAAAACCATCTCAACTTTTGACTTCTTTTAAATTTCAAAATCTGCTATTTTGTGACAAAGGAAATTTTCTTAAAAAAAATAAATTTTGTATTTAATGAAAATACAGATAAATTTTGTGTGTTTTTTAAAAAATAGATATGTATTTAATGAAAATACAGATCGGTTTTGTGTAAAAGAATCAGATCTGTATTTAATGAAAATACAGATCAGTTTTGAAATGTAAAAAAATTCAGATTTGTATTTAATGAAAATACAGATAAGTTTTGAGGTGTAAAAAAAAATCAGATCTGTATTTTATGAAAATATAGATCAGTTTTTGAGTTTTAAGAAGATTAGATTTGAAAATTTTAGATTAGTTTTAGTTAAAAAAAAAAATTCATTAATTAGCAGATTTTTGAGACTCTAAAGAGAAATCAAAACAACAAAAGAATTATCTAAAGACATATTTAAAGAAAATTTTAAACAACACATGGCAATAACATCAGAAATCAGAAATAATAAAAAAAAAAAATCCTAAATCTATTCATGCATCATCAAGTAGAATTAATAGAAAGGAACAGAAAAAGGAAAGAAAATCTACCTCTTGCATGAGTGTGCTCTTCTTAGTGAAGGAATATTTTAGGGTTCAAAGAAATTTATTCAATTCTCTTTGAAACCTAAAATATTTTGCTTACAGAAAAGAAATTCCTAATTCCAAAGCCTCCAGAACGTCTTTAACGTAAGAGAGAAAATAAAAAAAGAAAAGAGCCAAAAAGAGGGGAGTTAGGGAGCGTGAAAAAGTGTGCTGAATTTTGAGATGCAACCTATACTTATAGAGGTTGGGATGTTCGAAAAATTAGCTAAATGATCAGAATACAAACTGGGACTCGTCCTTATCTCTAAAAAATTGAAAAGGATGTGTATTATCTCAATCAAAGTGCCCTCGGGCAGGGGCCCACATTTGTGCCAATCGGCACTCCAAAAGTGCCAAATGGCCCTTTTGGGTGCCAATCCTGCATTTGAGTTTGGTTCACTTTGGACTCTTTTTTTGAAGTTTTTTTGAGCCGGGACTTGCACTTAGACGTGTTTTTAATCCATATTCTAAAAATTAAACTCATTTTCTAATGATTCAGGTATCTTCAACAATGATTATCTTGTAGATAAACATTCCCAAAAGTCTTAATTATGTCTTGGTTATCCACAATTTTATTGTTATCTAATTATTCCCTTTATTCCCATGCAAGCAAGCCTATTTTTGACATTAACTAACAACCAATCACAAAATTATTTAATTAATTTAATTTTCTAGCCAATCAGTATTAATTTAAATTAACCATGTGTGGTTGGTTCTACCTAAACACAATGCATGCTAACCATGCAAACTTGATCATGCAATCCGACGGTCCGATTTGAAAATTAGGCATACCATCGTGACCATTAAAATCTTAAGATCAGCTTTATGATATTCAATGAACAAATTGATGCATGTAATGCAATCATGAAATTTCTGGACTAGGGGCATTAGCCTTCCTGGTAACTTTTTTCTAAAATTTTTTTGTTCTTTCAAACACTCCAAATTTTTTTTTTTTTCTTTCAAAAGCCTTCTTTTCAAGAGAATACAAGAATATCCATTCGACACAGCCTTTTCCAAATTATGATGAATAATTGCTCTACCAATCAATTTGTTCCAAAGAAGGATTTAACTTCATTCAATCCATGTGGAGAATTTTGCCAAACATTTAGAATATGAGAAGAAAATGTCCTAAAAGGCAATCAAAGGAATCCATCCATTCATTCAAAATTCTCAAACCATATATACTTAATCCATATCTCGAAAAAAATTCTGTCACATCATTGGATCATTTATACTACTATTCCAAGATAAATTATTAAAGGAGTTTAAGCAAATGTGCCTACAAGAGAGCATCACTAGGGATAGGAGGCCGCTTTTGGTAAGCTACATTATTCCTTGACACCCATTACAATAATTATCCATTGCTAGCCAACTTGAGCCTTCAAACAGTTAGCCTGTTTTTCAATGAACCCATTAAAAACTTAAACCTTGTGTGGGAAAGTCAGGTATACATGCATTAATCTCAAGTGGAGCAAGGGTTGACCTTATGGATTCAGCACTGCTTGGTAAGGTCCTCAACGAAGACAATGTGACAAGTTCAAAAGAGAAAGAGTTCATCAAGTTTAGGAAAGAGAGTTCATCAAAGAAAAGGGATAGTTCACCCCATCAAGTTAGGTAGGAAGGAAATTCATCAAGGAGAGATAAGATTTTGAGAAAGCATTAAACTGTGAGAAAAAAAGAGAAGGCCATCAAAGTAGAAAAGATTTCAACAAAAAAAAAAAAAAAAAAAGAGAGAGAGAGAAGTGAATCCAAGAATTTTCATCAAGTTGTGAGAGAATACTGATTCATTGAAAGACACAAGGGAAATGAGATTCCATGAGAGATCATTCAAGTTGAGAAGGATGAGCAAAAATGAAGATTCATCAAGAGAAGAAATTCAATCAAATTGAGGAAGATGAGGAAAAGAAAAAGGTAAGATAAATTTCATCAAAAAGTGTGTTTAGTCAAGTCAAGAAAATGAAAGTGCATTAGAAAGGATAAGAGGGTATCATGGAAAAATGCAAAGTCATCCAAGAAAGATGAAAGTTTGTCAAATTGAAAGAAACAAAAATGTAATTGAGTGAAAGCCAATAAAATTCCATAAAAAAGAAAAAAGAAAAAGAAAGCTTGCTTGGTTGAAAACCTAAAAGGGCAATCTAGGTAAAAATTAGGGCCTAAAAAAAAGGAGAGAGAGAGAGAGCCTGCTAGGCTGAAAACTCGAAAGGGCGGTCTAGGCAAAAAATTCAAAAAAAAATCTTTCAAAAAATGAGAAAAAAAAAATTTGAGAGTGAGTGATCTGACCACAAGATAGGATGCTAAGAAGACCAAAAAGAGGAAGTTGCCAAGCCAAAAAAATCAAGACAAAATGAAAGGGATCAATGAAGACCAATGAGAAGATGATGATCATGACAAGGATTTTAGCACAAGAGTCAATGATGGAAGATATGAAAAACTCTTCCAATGCTTGAATTTAAAGTATTGTATACTTTGGGAAATATCATAAGGGTTTTGAGCCTTTTATAACATTCCTTTCAATAACTTGAACCCGGCTTAAATTACAACCTTTGAATAAAGACCTCCTTGAAATCCTGCGGATTGAAGGCACACCTCTAGCTCTTCTAATATTTTTCTTGAAAAATTGCTCAAGATTATCAACCCCACTGGCTGATATTTTTAAAAGACAAAATTTCACAAATTCTCAAGTGACTTAAAAATAAATTTTTTAAGCTCCAAACACTCCCTTTGTTTCCTTCCAATAAAAAAATAACTCTCAAGAGAACAAAATTTCCAAATTCTCCAAAATTTTCAAATCTACAAACTTAGGATTTTTCCCTTTCTTGCTTGTTCCCAACATATGTGATTCCTAGGCATTTCATTTCTTTGATTGTCTTTGAAGACTTAATCTAAAAATTTTAAAAATGAAGAAGCAAATTTGATTACATGTGTTTAATGATTTCAAATCCTTCCTAGCTAAGGGGATCGAGTTAACTTTTAAGCATCATGATTGGAGAAAGAGGTTGCTCAAAGGATCTCCTTTTGCTCATTACAAACAAACAAACAAACAAACAAAAAAAAAAAAAAAAAAAACCTCATTCTATATTAAATTTCTTTTTCAAAAAAAAAAAAAAAAAATATATATATATATATATATATTTCAAAACTTTTGTTTGAATTACGTTTGGACCTGATCCTCTATGAGAGAGGTACGTAGGCAGCCTTTCCAAAGGCTCGGTCACAATCACTCAAAATTTTTTTTCGAAGGTTCAAAATCAAGACATTTCTTTCTGTGAATTTAGTCTAGGAGCTTCTATTTTGCATTAAGCATATCATAAATTTTATGTGCAAGAATGTCTGAACTAGGGTCATTGGCCCAAAACATTTTTATAATAATCAATTACGAACAAACTCATGAAAAGAATCTTCTGCAGGAGGTGGACATGGATCTTTCGTCTACTTAACATTCACCATCAATTTTCAATTTAGATGCTACCATATGTCCTAGAAAAAAAGTTGAAAACGCGACGACTGGACAAGGCTCCAAAATGTGCCAATCGACTCTCCAATAGTACCAATTAGCCTACCATTCCGGCAGTTATTGTTTTGCCCAATTTTGTGTTTTTGATCTTGTTTTACTCAAATTTTGCTTTATTGAAGGTCCCTACACAATAAGATTTTTCAAAATTCACATTGATTGTTGAACTAGGGGAATTCGGCCATGATTCATTCATTTAAAAAAAAAAAAAAAAGAAGATCATCATCATCATCATCTTTTCAAAGAAAAAAAATAAAGATTTCCAAAAATCATGCATCAATTTCTAAACTAGGGGCATTCGGCCATGACTCATCTATTTTGAAGAAAAAAAAAAAGAAATCATCTTTTCCTCAAATATCATGGTTTTCAAAAGTCATGCATCAATTTGCAAACTAGGGGCACTCGGCCATGCCTCATTCATTTTCAAAACCAAAAAAAAAAAAAAAAAAAAAAAAAAAAAAAAAAAAAAAATCAAGATTTCCAAAAATCATGCATCCATTTCTAAACTAGGGGCATTCGGCCATGCCTCATCCATTTTGAAAAAAGAAAAAAAATCATCTCTTCCTTAAAAGTCAAGGTTTTCAAAATCATGCTTCAATTTGTAGACTAAAAGCATTCAAGTCACGAGGATTTTATCATGATGGAGAAAAGCTTTGCCAGAAAAAACCCCACTGGGTGAATTTCAGGTCACCACTCCCGAAGGATCCACTAATCAAGAATTAAGAGGTTACAAGTACAAGGAATCTTAACCCAACCAACCTATTCCAAAGTACCTACCTACAGTAGAATATATTGACCTATACTAGTATCAACTCCAATACTTAATTGTACTTGTTATTGTAGAGACTTCTCTTTTACATAGATCCTAGTACGTAACTAACACCACAACAACTGCTGATTGTTGTTACTTTGGTAGAGTTCTTCAATCCATACTTGAAAGATCTAGAAGCAGCTAGGTAGAATACCCTAAGGCGCACAAAAAGTTAGAGCAACTCATATTTAGCGTCTATCTCTCTGTACATTAAATGACGGTTATTAAGTATATCTTTTATATGTTCTTGAATCCCTAGAATGCCTTGTCATCATGGGCCAAAAATTGATTTTGGAATTCAAAATACCAGAAGCTCGATAGATTGAGTGGTGTTGACGAGGTATCGAGGTTCATTAAATCTCAATAGATCAATAGGTATCAGGATTTGCAGTTTCAGTTTTTTCTTGAGCAGTTTCTTGAGTATTCTTGTGTCTTCAATAATACCACTAGTATAATTGTTTAAAGGTCTTTTTGAACACACTAATTACACGCAAAGTGTGTTTTGTCTTGAGATATGCCAATTTACAAATATTACACCCCCCCCCCCCCCCCCCCCCCACACACACACACACATTTAAAGCATGATTTAGATTTTAGTTTTGAGCAATACTACCAATGTAACCTATTTTACAACATTTTTATAAACTATTGATGTGGTAAATTCTTATTGGTTTCATCTGAACCTACAGCTAATAATATCTTTTTATTTACTAATAACCAACCACTACATCAGTAATTTGTAAAAAAATTTGTGGTTTTAGTATTTTCTTTTAATTTTTATTTTAAATGACTTGAGTAAAGTATGAGAAAGAAAATTTTTTATTAATTAAATTTAAGCATTTTTTTGAGCTTTATTAATATATTGAATTCAAAATTATTAAATATAAAAAGTTATTTTAAATCCATAATATCACAAATATTTTTTTAAAAAAATATATATATATATATATATATCTACAACAAATTACATACTCACATACATTAAAAATTTTATATTCTTTCTTATATTAAATATAAAAAAATTGTACACTCAAAACGGCACAAAATATTTTAATCTAAAATTTAGCTGACACAACAAGGTGCCTTTCTTATTTTATGATACATTACATGCCCTATAGATTTAAAACTCAATACTCGGTAGACATACTAAAAGGTCTTGATGATGCAAAAAATCAACAGTTGAGCTCCTCGTCGTAGCAGATGGACGATGCTATGAATGGGGTCGTCTCTATAGATGGAAAACCTGCAAAATGAACGAGGTGGAAGAGTAACACGCCAGTGTGACGTTGGCCAAACCACTTCTGATGCTTAAGTTAGTAAGGGAGAAAGTTTCTTGAGAGAGAAAGAGTGGAGAGTGATATTGTAGAGTATTTGTCTGTGTGATTTTTTTGTACCTTGGATTTCTGGTGCTTTCTCTTTTATAGTTGAGTGCCTCATCAATGGGCAATGAATCACTGTATTTATGCTTAATGCCTAGTGCATTATAGAATCTTTGTCTGAAGTTCATAACTCATTCTATGACCGTTACTCCATCCATTACGTTTCGTCATCAATGATCGTAATAAATGCGTAACGTGTTCTTTGGGTAAATGACGATCTTCTCATAGTGACGACCATAAATTTTTGACTCATCAATTGCCCCCTTGTTCGAATTGTCGTATGTTAAATGAGATAAGAACAAATTTGTCTGATGCTTCATATTCTGTGTACTATGCATTTATGACAACTTGATGTCTAGGCAGTTGGGTGCCACGTGTACAATTAGGATGCGTTTGTCATGCAAACGTTTCTCGGTTTCACGCTCATGTTTTGGCCACTTATTTCGCATTTTTTCCTCATGTTTCCTTTCTTCTACGTTTTTTCCGTGTTCAGTTTTCCTCCTAGGGTTTGTCTCTCCTTCAAGCTTCCTTTCTCTGTCCTACGTTCCCTGGTAAGTTCTTTGTGCTCCTACTTCTTTTCCTATTCTTCCATGGTAGATTATTCTTCTGTTAGGTTAGATTGTCCTTCAATAGCTTTTCTTTTCACTCGTCTTGGTTGTTTACTTGAGTTTGTGGAGGAAGAGTGTCTCGATTGGGTCAGTCTCTTCGTGAGGGAGGACTGTCCATATGAGCCTGCTTTTTCTTCGTTATTCCCCTTAGTTTCCCACTCCGTTAAGGTAGCTAGATCTTTAAAAATATCTGAGGTTAGGTCTAGTGACCTGGAGATGGGGTTATCCTCGTCTGATGATCGTGTGATTTCGGAGGCTACCTCTCCTTCAACCCCTTATAAAGCCTGGAACATCTCGTGTCCCCTTACGGGAAAGGACGAGTAGCGGATCAGGGATAGGTTTTAATTCCTTGATTCGGTAAAGATTAGGATCCCAAGTGAAGAGGAGAGAGCCTGTCACTCCTGATAGGACGAGAATGTATTGACCCCTTGTGATGAATTAACCAATTAATTAGCCAAGTTAATTAATTAATTCAATTTGCATGCAATAAGTGTGGTAGCACAAACAAATCACCAACTAAGTTAAAATGCAGTGAAAAATAAATTGAAATGGTGATTTGTTTATGAATGGGGAAAGCCTACACGGCAAAAACCCCATCAGGTGATTTTAAGGACACCACTCCCGAAAATTCACTATTATCATAAGAAGCGATTACAAGTAAAGGAATCTCAGCATCTTATACCAACCTATAGTTGAACCCTTACCCCAATACCCAATTGGACTTGTTCTGTAGTGATAATCTCTCCTTTTAATGAACAACTCCCAGTACGTGACTAACCAATTTGATGTGCAGATCCTAGTACGCGGTTTACTCACCAACTTGAGAAAGATGTTGGCTGCAAAGTTCTTCAGTTCATCAACACGATGAAAATCATGAAGCTCCTTGGTTACAAAACCCTACAGTGTACAAACACAACAGCTTCTTGAAGAGAAAGATGAACTAGGGCATATGTCTTCGGTTCACAATATGCTTGTGAAAAACTTTTGCATTGAGTTACATCAGTTGTGACGGCCCCTAAAACAATCCTTGTATATGTTTAGGTTTGTGAGAAATTAAAGCCCAAACATCTATTCACGGATTGGAGTGAAATCATCTCTGAAAAATTGAATTTCATAAACCTCGATGGATTCCCTATTTGTCGAGAAACTATCGAGCATTGGACTGAAACAACTTTTTAAACCTCGATAGATACTAGCTGTCGAGTTAGCTGTCAAGCTTTAAAATCGAGCACTTCTCCCCTTGTTTCTTGGACAAACTTGCATAGCTTTAACACTTGAACTTGAAACCTTATTCCTTGAAGTATTAAACACATCCTAGACCTACCCAATTACAAGTAAAGTGCATTTTATCAAAAGATTAGCCAATACTATATTGACATATGTTCCTAACAATGAATCACATATGTCCTAACAATCTCCCCCTTTGGCAATCTGTGACAAAACCACAACAAACAAATGAACATATGAGAGAAGTCATAAATCACTCAACTCATACTCACTTGTTGAATACAATAAAATCTATCATAACACAAACTCTTGAAAAACTTTGCAAGAAGACTTTGACAACTTGTATTTCTGAAACACTTTAAACAAAACTCATCACGGCATCTTAGTGTGAAACAGATATAAAAGATTGCATACAATATATAAGAATCATGTGCATAAAAAGAGAAAAGAAACAACACATGTAAAGATAGGTGAATGAACTGTAATAACAACCTCATCATATATATAACATCATAAGTACAAGGTTTGCTATCACAATGTAAGAACAATGTATCTCTAAAAGAAGAAAAGAAAAAAATACATAAGTCCTCACTACATCCCTCAAAAATATAGACACTCCCCCTAACAAAAATCTCCTATACTAACTCTTCCCCTATGTATATGACTACTTTCATATCAAAACTACTTTTCCTTTTTGTCACGAGTGACAAAGGGTAAGTAAATCAAATAGACATCTCAACATCACTAGGTGAGCTAGCATCCTCATCCTCATCATCATCATTGTCGTTGGAGTCACCATCATCGCCCTCCTCCTCAGATGCCTCTAGAGAAGGAAAGGGAGACTCCACAAAGCCACCAAGGCGAGCCTGCCGTATAGTAATACAGCCGACACGGGTGTTCACCTGACACAACTCATCACTTAGTGTGTCAAGGCAAGCATCCACGTGCTGCAGCTGCGCCACGACCACCTCGAGGGTCACACCACCCGCCGATGAAAAAGGTGCGGATGTGGAAGGAGCGGAAGAAGCTGGAGGAGTTGCTATCTCTGTTTGTGGCCGCTTTAGTCGAAGCTAGGCCTCACTACATCTGACGGTAGCCACATCTGTGGCACACATGACCGAGAAATGAGGAGACGAGGGATAAGAGACAGAAAAATGGTGAAGGGTTTGCGTGATAGCCGAAGGAAAAATAAGCTTATCACGGGTCGTCGTATCCCTATAGACATCTATGAGGGATAGGGTGAAGTGAGAGAGAAAATCAAAAGAAAGTTCCTTAAGAAGGGATGACAAAAATCGAGCACGAGGCTCTGTGATGGAGTTATAGTGAGACAATGGATGGAGAACGAATGTCATCACCATGTTAAGGAATCTTAGACCTTTTGCAAAGCCTAAGAAATGGGTGTTTTGACAGTCACCCCAAGATGAAGGTGTCTCACAAAATAGAGATGAGAGTTCGTCTTTGGACATAGTCCTCAGAAGATCACAGCTAGGGTAGTCAGGATGCGCTACCCTAGGAACATGTAGCATCTTAAATACAATACCCGGAGTAACTATGATGCGCATACCTCGAATGTGAGTAATAAAATAAGGTACTGATGTATCGAATCCATGCATATTGGAGTAAAACTCCTGTATGATCACAGAGGGACAAGTGACCAGGATGCCACACAGTGACTCCCAACCTCGACTGTAGATGACAGTGTGAAGGTCAATATCGAAAAAATCTGATAGAATGACTTGGCATTTCGAATGAATGCCACGCCATGAAAAGTTCTCCTAGAAGTTCGACTTGGCCTTCTCAGCACGGAATCTAACATGGGAGGGGGTAGAATCAGAGGAAGATGCCCCAGAATGAATAGGATTCTGGGATGGAGTGAATTTTCATTTAGGTGCCATAGAGCAACTAACCGAGAGAGAGAGAGAGAGAGAGAGAGAAAGACATAGAAAAGCACCAACACAAATCAATATCAAAATAAAGAAAAATGAAGGTACGTATGCATGAAAAATGCATGAACATATGACATGTAAACTTAAAAATATCATGGGCTTAGCCCAATCCAAACCTACCAGCACACATCATTGCAACAAAGTAAACACACATCTAAAATGCATGAAACATTGTTATAATGTAGATGTGATGCAATTCATGATGTTTTAAACTCATTTAAACAAAAACCCGTCCCAAAAATTTAACAAAAACTCCAAAATTTTTGAAAAACCCCAAAGTTTATCAAAAAAATCCCAAAAGTTAGGTCAGAAACATGAAATGCATGAAAAAGTGAAAGAAAGAAGATCTTACCAGAAGAAGAAAGATCAATCTAGGCTGAAAATCTCTTGGGAATGAGGTTTGGAGTGAGAGAGCGGTTATTAGGAAGGTGAGGAGACGTTTTCTGTCAAGAGAGATCTGGGAGAAATGAAGAAAACATCGCGCGGACCCTATTTATAGGAACTCTAGTTTCTCGATGGATCGAGAGGTATTGAGATCTGTTGAGAATAAAAATGCAAGAAATAGCTATCGAGGATCTGTCGAGAGGTGTCCATAGCAAAACAGGCTCAATGGATCGAGAAGCTATTGAGCATCTATCGAGCATTCAGAAAGTTCCTCAATGGATCGAGTAGTTGTCAAGAAGCTATTGAGAATGTGATAAAAAGAAGCTAAAAGGGCTCGATAGATAGCCTAGCTTTCGAGAGGTGTCCAGCAGCTGTTGAGATTGCTTAAAAACAGTTTTTCAAAAAGAGAAAAACACAGATATGAATGCAATCAAGCATGCTACACAACCAAAGATCCAAACAACATTTTAAGCACTCAAAATCATCTCTAAACAAGAAAAATGTCAAGCACATAGATCCAATACACACACACACACACACACACACACACTAAATAAGTCTAACCAATTTTATGTTTCAAAAACAAGTTAAGGCAGTATAGTGAGCATATATTAACAAATGTATTTCTTATGATGGCCAAATCAAATTGTACTTGCACATGTATCAAAAGTAGCAAAGAATATTGTGTATTGTGTGTGAAAAACATCGCAAGATTGCATAAGTGTCAACATGTTATGATGATTTGAGATATGAGAAAATCACTTTAACTCACATACAATCATAACTGTTTGATGGGGACTATCACTTTCGAGGTACATCCTATAACTCCCACATCTCCTAGAAGACACGCTTGCAATCATATATAAAGCATTTTGATTCTTTTTGCTTTTATTTTTCTTTGCATATTTTTCTTTTAAGCAAACCATGTATGGGCATATAAGAGATAGAAAAGAAATACCCAATGATGTTAAGCTTTTGACATTCCACTTTTGCTCTACCAAAGCATACAAATGTCATTTCATGATTGGCAAACAACAGTGGTGAGATGGTTATTTATGCCTTTCTCTTAGGATTTTCTAGTCCTTCCCATCAAAAAGAGTAATACGAGTGTTAAGTACAAGAGATTACTTAATCTTACTCATCACAAACACGAGCCACAAAGCTCACTTGCTTAGTTATGCATAGAGATGCTCATCTAAGCTGCAAAAGATACAAAGTTTAGAAAACTTTGTTTCAATGGTCATCCAAGGTACACAAGTACCAATGTACACCAACACACACTGTTTTTGTATTTTTCTGATTTTTCAAAATTTTTTTTTTTAAATTTTTATGAACAACAAAATAAATCAAAACTGAAAATAAACAAACAAAAACATGTTAGACAAAGCAATGCATAAAACTAGACTGACTCAAAACAAGAAAGCAAAACACACAAGTAATGCAAAAACAAAAACAAGAAGGGGGAGAGAGAGAAAAAGTGACTAAATCACTGAGAGCCTTTTTCCTTCCACACCTTGGAAGAATCTTTTCGTTTACCAAACCCTTGATCCGGTGGTGAGGGGGAAGAATTGAAACCATTCAAGTTCGAAAGGAACATGAGGGCTTTGAGAAGATCTCCAAAAGGAGTAAAGGAGGATGGAAATTGATTTTGGTTTCCCGATGAGATCATATTGTTGCTCTGTTGAGTTGCTAACCACTTTTAGCAATTAGGTTAAGTATGTCCAGCTGCTCTACAGTGATGAAAGATGTCGCTTCTTCTGTTTAGGCTTTTGAGTGTTTCTCTTCTTAGCCTTAGGGTTTTTGATCTCTTTCTTATCCTGCTTAGGGGGTGCTCCTAAGATAGATTTACCCTCGTCTATGTTCTCACTAGCTAACACATTTTGCACATCATTGTTTTCAGATTCAACATTATTATTAGGAGGAACAAAAACAGTAGTACTAGTAGAAGCAATACTAGGAGAAGAGAAATCATACCCTAAATCGGTTCGATCTGGAAGCAGATTTCTGAAGACTAAGCATTTCATCAAGCTTTGTACTTGAAGTCCTTTCCAACTGAGCTCTGACTTGGAACAATTCTGCCTCAAGCTTCTTGGTCTTCTCAGCTAAGAGATTATTTTCAAATCTCAGTGCTCCAATGATCTGATTGGCTTCATCAAACTTTGTGGAAATTTCTTCTCGTTCAAGCTCCACTTCACTGAGCTTCTTAGTGGCCAACCTATACAACTTCTCATGTTTTTAGGAGACCTTGTATAATTTTGCATAGGTTGTGTGGATGTCATCTTGTTCATCCATCTTCTCAAATTTAGACTCCACCAAGTCCTCTTCTTCATCCACATCTTCAACAATCCCTTCAGTAGGATTTACAGTGGCAGTAAAGGCATTTAGGATTCCATCATCCTCATTGTCGGAGTCATCTTCAGGCTCGATGTTGCTCAAAGTAGCAGCAAGTTCCTTGCTCTTTCCAATGGTCTTGAGATATGTAGGGCACTTTTGTTTCATGTGTTCGAAGCCTTGACATCCAAAGCATTTTGGTCCTAGCATCCTTCTTTCCTTTGTCCTGGTTCTTGAACTGAGACGAGCTAAACTATTTGCGGTCTATATCAAATCCTTTAGCATTGGCATTCTTCATAAGCTTTTTGAACTGCCTTATGATATAGGATTTCATCTTAGAATCTTCATCGTCTGAAGACTCATCTGTGTCACTGCTCTTGGCCTTCAATGCCATGTTCTTTCCCTTACTAGATTTCCCTATCCTTGTCAAACCCAACTCATAGGTTTGCAGATTGCTAACCAACTCCGTCAAAGGAATTTTGTCAATATCCTTCGATTCCTCAATTACGGTGATCTTGGCATGAAATCTCTTCGATAGAGATCTAAGCACCTTTCTGACAATCTTAGGTTCGGGAATGGTTTTTCTAAGATTAAAGGTTAAGTTCACTATGTCCTTGAGCTTGGCATAGAACTCACCAAATGACTTATCCTCTTCCATCTTAATCTCTTCAAAGCTCGTAGAAAGCCTCTGAAGCTTTGAATCCTTGATAGCCTTGGTTCCTTCATAGGTTGTCTAGAGGATGGTCTATGCTTCCTTCATAGTTTCAGTAGAGGATATCTTCTTGAACTCCTCAATCGTGACCGCATTGAATAAAGCATTCAATGCCCTACTATTGAAGTTAGCTGTCTTAATCTTAGCATCATCCCAATCGGCCGGCTCTTCCTTTGGCTTGGTCCAGCTTATTTCCACAACTTGTAGCACTTTTTCATCTAATGACTGCAAGAAAGCTCTCATGTGTACTTTCCAGTATACATAGTTAGTACCATCAAATAAAGGAAATACAATAAGAGACTGTCTTCTATCCATAACAAACAGGGGTCAATGGATGACACAGCAAAGATTAAAACCTAATTAGAGTGTGCCTGCTCCGATACTACTTGATAGGCCAAGAATGTATTAACCCATTGTGATGAATTAACAAATTAATTAGCCAAGTTAATTAATTAATTCAATTTGTATGCAATAAGTGTGGTAGAACAAACAAATCACCAACTAAGTTAAAATGCAGTGGAAAATAAATTGACACGATGATTTGTGTACGAATAGGGAAAATCTACACAGCAAAAACCTCACTGGGTGATTTTAAGGTCACCACTTCCGAGAATTCACTATTATCACAACAAGCGGTTACAAGTAAAAGAATCACAGTATCTTATACCAACCTACAGTTGAACCCTTACCCCAATACCTAATTGGACTTATTCTGTAGTGACAATCTCTCCTTTTAATGCACAGCTCCCAGTACATGACTAACCAATTTGATGTGCGGATCCTAGTACGCGGTTTACTCACCAACTTGAGAAAGATGTTGGCTGCAAAGTTCTTCAATTCATCAACACGATGAAGATCACAAAACTCCTTGGTTATAAAACCCTACAGTGTAGAAACATAGCAGCTTCTTGAAGAGAAAGATGAACTAGGGCATATGTCTCCGGTTCACAATATGCTGTGTGAAAAACTTTTGCATTGAGTTGTATCAGCTATGACGGCCTTTAAAACAATTCTTATATATGTTTAGGGTTGTACGAAAAGAAAGCCCAAACATCTATTTACGGATTGGAGTGAAATCAGCTCTGAAAACTGAATTTCATAAACCTCGATAGATACCCTATTTGTCGAGCAACTGTCAAGCATCGGGCTGAAACGGCTTTTTAAACCTCGATAGATACTAGCTATCGAGCTTTAAAATCCAGCACTTCTCCACTTGTTTCTTGGATAGACTTGCATGGCTTTAACACTTGAACTTGAAACCTTGTTCCTTGAAGCATTAAACACATCCTAGATCTATCAAATTACAAGTAAAGTGCGTTTTGTCAAAGGATTAGCCAATACTATACTGACATATGTTCCTAACAATGAATCACATATGTCCTAACAATCTTTCTCGTCTTTCTATTTTTTTTTCTTTTCTTTTATGAGTGACGTTGGTATGTGACATACTTGTGTTTTTGTTTGCAGTTTCCCAACATCCTCTTCTAAAGAAGAGGTATCAGCGTCGCGTTGAAAAAGTAAAGGAATATTTGGAGTCCGTCTAGGATTTTGGCGAGCTCGTCTCTCCCCAATCTTTATTTCTTCATTTTTTGGGTCCGGAACCATCTACTAAGGTTCGGAAGAATTTGGAAGTTGTGAAAAAGAGTAAGCACTCCTCTCCCTTTCTTGAAATATCGAGCTTATGTTTTCTTCTCTTTTTCCTTCTTCTTTTTTTTTTTTTATTTTTTTTATTTTTTTTTATTTTTTATTTTTTATATATGTTGTCTTCTTCCTTCCTGAAATGACAACTATGTTTAGTAAGCAAAAATTAGCTGAGGCCCAAGAGAAGAGGGCCAAGGGCGGCATCATCAGTGGTCTTCTGTCCAAAAAAAAGACGGGTGATGTTTCTAAGAAAGATCTTATGGTAACTCCTCCTCCTGCCCATTCGCCTGCCAAGCGCCTTGCCTCTCCCACTTCGTCACTGGAGGGGATTGCTTCTGTTGGAGTGGAGGTTAGGAAGAAAAAGAAGGTTGGTGGTAAATCTTTTCTTCCTACCTTTTGGGATGATGTTGATGCGGCAACTTTAAAGGCTCATGAGGTGCTTTCTGTGGATGACCTAAGTCCTCTGATGGTAAATATGTCCAGTGAGGTGATGTTGTCTCACATTCAAAAGCTTGTGCAGGTATGCACCGTAGGTTGTTTTTACTTCTTCTTTTCCTTCACTTTACTTCTGTTAAGGAAAATTTTTCGTAGGTTTTGGGGGAGTCTTTGTTCATCTCTGGAAAACTCTTGGACTTGGAGAAGAAGGTGGTCACGTCTGAGCCTGTGATCAAGTCTCTATCTACTAAGAATGAGATGTTCAAGAACAAGGTTGCCATTCTCACTATTGAAGCTAAAAATGACAAGGAGCGTGTGGTAGTCTTGGAGAAGAGCCTATAGGTGGGGAAGGGCTTTTGCAAGCTAAAGGATAAACAGATTGGTGATCTGGAGTTGAAGTTGCAGAAGACTGAGGCCACGGCAGTGAAGGAGTTCAAGGACTATGACAAGTACTCTAATGAGCTGTGTGGGTACTACGTGGAGGGCTTTGACCTTCTTCGGAAATGGATGGCAGAGCATCACCTGACTTGGACCTTTTTGGTCTGGTTATGGATGAGGTTGAGAAGGAGTTCTTGGCTGATCGTCCCTCCAAGGTTACAGCAGAGAATGTGACGGAGGAAGCCACAGACGTTGCTAAGGTAATGGAAGAGGCCGTAATTACAACCCTTGCAGATCTTGTACCGAATAAGCAGTAATTTTTATGTTTTTTCGTTCTTCCAGTTCTTTTTTCTTTTCTCCTTCTTTTTTTTTTTAAGGCAAGAACAATATTTCTTTTTGGGCTCATTTTTTTGGACAATTGAACAATTTCTTTGGGCCTGTTGTTTTGGGCAATTGAACAATTTCTTTGGGCCCGTTGTTTTAGGCAATTGAACAATCTCTTTGACAATGACAGATAGGTTTGGGGACCTTGTGCTTTTAGTAGTAGCAAACAACTCCTTTTACGCTAGGTTATGTTCGGACAACCTTTAATGACGATGCTAGTTGTGCTAAAACAACTCTTTATACTTAGCTTGTATTAGAAAAGCTCTTCTTCTTAAGTTGTGTTGGAACAGTCATGTTTGAATGGCAATTCTGGTTGTGTTTGGAACAATCTAGCATTTTAGCTATGTTTGAACAGCTTTTTGTCGAGTCATGTTTGTATGACGATGTAGGTTGTGTTTGAACAACTTAACATTTTTTAGTTGTGTTTGAACAGCTTTTTATTGAGTCATGTTTGAATGACGATCTTAGTTGTGTTTGAACAACTTAGTATTTTTTAACTGTGTTTAAACAGCTTTTTATTGAGTCATGTTTGGATGACGATCTTAGTTCTGTTTAAACAGCTTAGTATTTTTTAGTTGTGTTTGAACAACTTAACATTTCTTAGCTGTGTTTGAACATCTTTTTATTGAGTCATGTTAGAATGACGATATTACGCTGTACTCATGACTTAAAGTCGTGGTATTGGAGCGTCTTTAGGTTAACCATTTTTTTTTTTTGTTAATTTGTGCTTGAATGATGATCGTATTAGCTATGTTTAAATAGCTCTGATTAAGTCGACTTTGGTAGTTGTGTATTAACAACATGGATGGCTATGACGTCGTTGGCTGTGTGTGGACAGCTTTTGATTTGAAATTCTAATGATGGAGATCCTTGGGACGTCTCCCAAGGATAACTCCTAGGTGTTGTATACATTTTCACTGATAAATAACTCATGGATAATCAATGACAAATACGCATGGATAATGCTTTCATGTGTTATTGATCTTATGAATGACGAAAGTAATGAATGTCATACATACTGATATGAAGAGTAGGCAACTTAAAATGTAAAGCATTCCTTACTGGTAGTATTTCTTCAAGTGTTATATGTTCCATGGTCGAGGCAATTCCTGGCTGTTTAAAGACTTTAGGTAGTAGGAGCCTTCTCTAGAGTGACGGTTAATTCATAGGGGCCTTCCCAGGCTAGTCCTAGTTTTCCTTGGGATGGATCATTTGTTGCCTGTGATGCCTTCCTAAGGACGAGGTCTCCTATGTTAAACCTTCTTATCTTAACCTTTCTATTGTAGTATCTGGTCATTGCTTCCTTGTGTTTGGCCATTTGTTTCATAGCTTCTTATCTGACTTCATCAATTAGGTCCAGGTTGCCATTGAGCTCCTGTCGGTTCTTCTGGTCTTCGTAAGTTTCGACTCGGAAGCTCGTCAGTCCCACTTCCACTGGTATGATGGCCGCAGTACCAAATGTCAGCCTGAATGGTGTTTCTCCTGTTGGAACTCTTGTGGTCGTCCTATATGCCACATTTTGTAGTTCCTCAGGCCATGCCCCCTCAAGTCGAGTTTTGATAATTTTGAGCAAGCTTCTGTTCGTTACTTCTGTCTGGTCGTTGGCCTAAAGGTGTCTTGGAGAAGAATAGTGGTTCTTGACTCCTGAGTCTTGACAAAATTTTCGAAACTTGGGATTGTCAAACTGGTTTCTATTGTCTGATATTATGACATGTGGGTCTCCAAACCTGCAGATGATGTTTTTCCATACAAAGATTGTGACTTTAGCCTCCGTTATCATCATCACTGGTTCTGCTTCTACCTATTTTGTGAAATAATCAATTGCGATGATTAGAAATCTGAGTTACTTCTTCCCTAGAGGGAATGGGCCCATAATGTCAATTCTCCATTGGGCGAAGGGCCATGGTGAAGATATAGGTGTCATCGTCTCTCCTAGTCTCGTCTAGACATTTACAAAGCGTTGACACTTATCACATGCTCTAATGATGTCATATGCATCTTTCTGTAAAGTTGGCTTGTAATATCTTACCCTAAGCACCTTTCCTGCTAAAGATCTTGCCCCAGCATGATTTCCACAGATTCCCTCGTGTATCTCACGGAGCACATAATCCACTTCTTCTGAGCTGGCACATCTTAGATAGGGGAGTGAATATCCTAGTCTGTACTGCACGTCGTCAATGATGACGAAGCGGGCTGCCCTGATCAGTATCTTCCTTGCTTCCACCTTATCTTCAGGGAGCCATCCTTTTTTCAAGTAATAGACAATAGGATTCATCGAAGTGGTTGGCTTCGTCCTTGCTTTTCACTAGCATATCATCTACATACACTTCCACATTCCTTACAATAAGGTAAGAGAACATACGATTCACCAATCTTTGGTAGGTGGCTCCTGTGTTCTTCAGTCCAAATGGCATAACTTTGTAGCAGTATAACCCTTGGCTAGTAACGAACGAGGTCTTCTCTTGATCTTCTTTGTCCATAAAAATCTGGTTGTATCTAGAAAATGCGTCCATGAAACTCAAGAGCTTGTGTCTAGCAGTTGAGTCTACTAATTGATCAATCCTTGGCAAGGGGAAGCTATCTTTTGGGCAGGCCTTGTTTAGGTCTGTAAAGTCAACACACATTCTCCATTTGCCATTGCTCTTCTTTACCATTACCACGTTTGCTAGCCAATCTAGATAAAAGACTTCCCTGATGAAATCAGCTTCTAGTAGTTTATCTACTTCTTCAGTTACAACTTTGTCGCGTTCTGGCGCAAATATTCTCCATTTCTGCTGCACAGGTTTGCATTTCAGATTGACGTTGAGACGATGCTGTATGATCTTCCTATCAATTCCAGGCATATCCTCGTGTTTCTAGGCAAAAACATCTTGGTTTACCCTTAAGAAGGAAATCATTTCCTCATTCTCTAAAGTTAGGAGTGCAGTTCCTATCTTCAATACCTTCGTCGAATCTCCTGGGACAATCTCAACTTCTTGTGGTGTTTCTGATGGTTCGAGGATGGGCTCCGGTTCATTGATCACCCACGTGTGTTTCTCTCCTAATGCTAATGCAGCTTGATAGCACTCTCTTGCTAGAACTTGGTGTTCTCTGATTTCTCCTATGCCATGGGCTGTTGGAAACTTCAACTTCAAGTAATAAGTTAACATCGCTGCTCTTAGTTTGTTGAGTGAAGGTCTTCCCAAGATGACGTTGTATGTTGAAGGGTAATCATCTATGAGGAAATCAATTTCCTTGGTGACCTGTGCTGGGTAAGTTCCTGTAATTATAGTTAAAGTGACGATGCCTCTAGGGATGATTCTATGCCCTATGAAGCTTACCAAAGGTGAGGTGAAAGGCCTGATCCTTTTCTTATCCAGCTTCATCTGCTGATATGCAGGCAAGTAGATGATATCTACTGAGCTTCCGTTGTCAATGAGCACCTGGTGGATATTGAATTCTTCTACTCTGAGCATGATTATTAACAGATCTTCATGGGGTTGCCTAATGCCACAACCATCTTTCTCTGAGAAGACAATATCAAGCTCGTCATTCTTTGTCATCTTCATTGGAGGGAGCCGCGAATGGACGCTATTTATTTCTCTCTCCTGTGCTTTTTTCAGGGACTTCAGCATTCCGCCTGCTGTTAGTCCTCTCAAGATTTCCTTTATTTCTCCTGTAGGGGGTTTTTTATCCCTTATTTCCGGAGTTCTATCCTAGTCATCCGTATTTTGGTATCTGTGGGGCTCCATCTTTCTAACATACTACTGTAACTTCCCTTGCCAGATTAGAGTCTCCACCTAATCTTTCAAATGCTTACACTCATCAATACGATGCCCATGGTCCTGCTGGAACCTACAATACTTGCTCTTGTCTCTTCTTTCTACTATAGTGCTAATTGGCTTCAGCCATCGTAGGGAGGATTCATCTCTTATCTACATAAGTACCTGCTTAATTGGCATTATTAGAGGAGTGAAGTTAGTGAACTTGAGTTTCCTATCTAGAAGTTCCTTCTTTTTCCCTTTGGTCTGCCCAACACTTCGTGTCTCCTTCTTCTTATCGCAATTGTCGCTTGTTCCATCGTTTCTCTTCCTTTTTCCTTTCATTTCTTTTGCGAGCACCGCATCTTCTACATTCATGTACTTCTAAGCTTTACGGAGCAACTCCGCAACTGTTTGTGGTGGACTTTTAGTGATTAAGAAGAAGAAATCTCCTGTCAGTAATCCTATTGATAAGATGGCCAATTGGCTTCTTGTGTCTTTGCCCCCCTAATGAAATGACGAACAAAACCCTTGCTAAGTTGTTCAAAATCTGCAATGGTTCGTGGGGGTATCTTGCTGAACCATACCCTGGCTGTTCCTTTCAGTGTTGTTGGGAATGCCCTACACATCACCTCGTCTGGGGTCATTTGCAATAGCATCAGCGTCTTGAATGATTTGATGTGATCCAAGGGATCCTTGGAACCGACATACGACTCCAACTGTGGGAGACGAAATTTTGGTGTGGGGGGGGGGGGGGGGACGGTTCAATACTTCAGTAGTGAATGGTGAGTCCATCATTTGAATCATCCCATCCAAATTCTCTTTGCCTTTGTCCTCCATAGCACTTTTCAGTTCATCCATCTCCTTCCTTATGTTGCGAGGCTCATTCTCCACCCTGGTGGAATCTTCTCCTGAGGTTCTGTCTTGCCTGTTGACTTCAAAGTTTGATTCTTCTTCATTTTGGTTTTCACCTGTTCGCCGACATTCTGCGTTTTGGGATTCCATTGTCTTTCACAGTTCTTCGTTATGTCGAGTCAGCTCTTCCACATTAGCCAAGAAATTTGTTGTTGCACAACATCTGGCTGAGGTGTAGTCTCTACTTCCATCTCATACTTTAAGGAACTCTTTTGTCACTGGGAAAGATGGCTTGAATGATTAACGTCCCCACAGATGGCGCCAAACTGATGATGCAAAAAATCAATAGTTGAGCTCCTCGTCGTAGAGGATGGATGATGCTGTGACTAGGGTTGTCTCTGTAGATGGAAAACCTGCAAAATGAACTGGGTGGAAGAGTAACACGCCGGTGTGGCATGAGCCAAACCTCCTCAAAAGCTTAAGTTAGTAAGGGAGAAAGATTCTTGAGAGAAAACAAGTGGAGAGTGATTTCATAGAGTATTTTTCTGTGTGATTTTTTTGTACCTTGGGTTTCTGGTGCTTTCCCTTTTATAGTTGAGTGCCTCATCAATGGGCAATGAATCACTGTATTTATGCTCAACGGCTAGTGTGTTACAGAATCTTTGTCTAAAGTTCACAACTCATTTTGTGACCATTGCTCCATCCGTTACGTTTCGTCATCAATGATTGTAAAAAATGTGTAACGTCTTCTCTGGGAAAATGACGATCTTCGCATAGTGACGACCATAAATTTCTGACTCATCAGGTCTTACAACTTACAAGAATGAAACAAACCCAAACTTTTTTGTTGGAAAGAGAAACAAACCCAAACTTAAACATTACAACATGAAACCAACAAAATTAACCTTAAAAAACCTCACTAATATGATAGCACTTCCAGATTTAGGACTAACCATTAGTCTACTCCAAACCAACCCTTTTCCTAAACTACCCATGAAGCTTGTAAACCTTCTTCTGGTCAGGAAGGGTCTTCGCAATAGTCTCTTTCTACATATACCTCTTAGCCCATGCAACAATCTTGGAGCACTGTGCCTCAATTTTGAAACCCCCTAAGGTCTCAATAGAATAGTACTAGGTGTAGAAGGGGATAAGAGTCCTTCTTTGCTGCCTCTAGCTCCTTTCCTTTTGTGGTCCATACCTTCCTTGATACTTGATAAACCTACGTACGTATTCCACTCACATTCTATTAACACTTTCCATAGATTATATAACAAGGTGAACAATAACAGTAATTTCAATAATGAATTTTAAATTACATGTACTAGGCTAGAAGAATATTTCTTTAAATCTTTACAAGGGGGAAGACCCATATAAGATGTTCTTGATTGCATGTGGCATTGAGAGGGAGTACTTGCCTCTACTTAATGGTAACATGACGACTGGAATCTATTTAAAAAGAAACATAACAACCTACTGGACTCCAAAGAAAGGGTTTATGGACAAAAAACTTTAACACCTATTAATGTGGTAGATAGTTGTGGTAAGTAAACAAGTGATCAATGACGAGTCATATAAGAACTATTAAAAACTTGGCAACCTAATAAAAACTTACATAATATTACTCTTCAAAATATAACATGAATATTGGACTCTCCTTGGTAAATCGAGGTTGGCTAATACCTTTTGTAGGGCCAAAAAAGTGCTACCCACATTTTTGTTCTATGCTCACCCACAATTTTTTTTTTTTTAATTGAGTCCAACGAACTTCTAATAATCCTAACCTATAATATTTTAAATTTGTAGCACCAGCAAAAAAAAAAAAAAAGTGACCACATATATATGGGACACCGGGTAATAAAACCTTCCAAAGTTACACATATATTCTACTTCTTTATTCTATTCTATCTAAGATCATGCTTTTTACCCTTTTATTTATTACCTTTAGTAAAGTTATTTTTGGTTCTACTTTGTCAATTTTTTTTTCTTCTTCCACTCTTTAATCATATCACTTTTGTTAGGTTCTAAGTAATTAAGAACTAATGTATTAGAATCTCATTTTGTAATGTTGTTAAACCATGATCAAAACAGGTTTTAGTCTTGTTTTAGACTTGCTCAAAGTGTGTTTATGTGTAAAGTTGGAATCAAGTGTACTGCAGGATTTATTGATTAAATCTGCCTAGCTCGATCGATCGAGAATTAGACTCGACCGATCGAAAGCCATGCAGATTTTTTTTTCTGCAGAATTTCCAATTTAACCCAAGCCCGTTTGATGTGTAGGATTTTATGTTTTGTCTTGAAAAGGTAAAAACCTAGCCACGTTTTTATGTTGCTTCTTATGCTATGTGTGCGAATCTTTTGTGAGATCAAGAGGTGTTTGCCTTCGCACATACTTAGGGTTTCCAAGATTCAAGATTATGTCAAGAACTTGGTGATCGATTCAGTTGCTACAATAAGAGCTTAAAGTTACATAAGCGAGAGTGCTTGTACTTGCTAGGAATCCAAGAAAGAAGTAGTCCGTGGACTCGGAGCTGTCATATGGTCATGGTGGTAAGTTTCCTACTCGAGGTAGCAATAGGATGTTAGTGGTCTAAGTCGCTATTGTGTAAACTTCAATTTTTTCATAGTGGATTCAGTTTTATCTTGAGAATAGCTAGGTTAAATCCTCCCCAGGTTTTTACTGGTTTGGTTTCTTGGATCATCATATCTTTGTGTTCTTTATTTTCCGCACTTTACATTAATATGATATATTTGTGTTAACCTAGATCTGAAATTTGACTAAGTAATCACTTGGCTAATTTACTAGGTTAATCTGAGTGTGTTTTAAGGGATCTAAAATCAAACAAGTGGTATCAGAGTAGGTAGCTCTCTTGTTGTAGATCCTTTGATCTCTGAGCTGATCCTTGAACCTGATTGTCATGGAACACGAACACTCTCTTGTAATTCCACCTTACTTTGATGGGAATAACTATGCTTATTGGAAAGTAAGGATGAAAGCATTCTTGAAATCTATTGATGAGAGAGTTTGGAACTCCATTGAAGAAGGATGGGAGAAGCCCACTACTCTTGTTAGTGAGTGGTAAACTTTTCAAAAAGAAGCAGCTGCTTTCAATAGCAAAGCTATGAATGCTATTTTTAATGCTATTTCTATGAAGGAATTTAAGAGAATCTCTAATGTTGAGGTTGCTCATACTGCTTGGAATATCCTCCAAACTATGCATGAAGGCACAAAGGCTGTTAAAATTAATAAGTTGCAGCAATTAACTTCTAGATTTGAAAGCATTAGGATGTATGATGATGAATCTTTTGATGAATTCTATGCTAAGCTTAATGATATTGTTAATTCTGCTTATAATCTGGGTGAAATCTATGATCAACCTAAAATTGTTAGGAAGATTCTTAGATCTTTGACTGAAGATTTTAGACCCAAAGTGACTGCCATCACTGAAAGCAAAGATGTAGACTTCATCCTTGTTGATGAACTTGTAGGATTTCTTCAATCCTATGAGTTGGACCTACCTAAGACTAGTAAATCTAAATCAATGGCTCTTAAGTCTATTGATGATGTTGATGTGAGTGGATTTGATGATGAGCTCTCTGCTACAGAGATTGCTTACCTTGCCAAGAACTTTAGAAATTTTCTTAGGAACAATAACAGAAGGGCAAGACGTAAGAACATTGTTGAACCTAGAAATTTTAGGAGGAATGATCCCACTAAGGTTAATAACACTGAAAAACCTAAAGAGAAAGTAGGTCAACCTTCTAATAATTCTATGGGTCAACAATGTTTCGGGTGTCAAGGGTATGGTCATGTGAAATCTGAATTTCCTACATTCTTGAGGTATAAGGGTAAGGCTATGGCTGTAACCCTTAGTGATGATGAAGTTTCTGACAATGAGTCTGGTAGTGATGAGGATGGAAATTTCATTGTTTTCACTACTACTGCTGTAGTTGATAAAAGTGTTGCTGTTGAGGAGAACCCTTCTGATGGGGAACTTTCTGACGATGCAAATTTACAAGAAGCCTATAGTAAACTTTGCAAAGTTGATGCAAAGGATGCTATGAGTGTTGATTTAGGCTTAAAGAAAATTGCATCTCTTGAACTTGAAAAGAAAATTTTTCTTGTGAAACTGTTTGATGCTAATGAATTGTTACATAATGTGAAGACTGAGAACATGCTTTTGCTTGATAAAGTTAAGAACTTGGAACTTGAATTATCTGCTGCTAGAGAACAAACTAATAGGTCTGCAAGCTCCAAACTTGATCACATGCTAAGTGTTCAAAAGTCTCCCTCTGACAAAACTGGGTTAGGTTTTGTAGAAAGCATCAATGTGTTTGCACCCCATTTCACAAACTTTTTTCCTTCTTCTTCTACTGAACCCCCTGTTAGTGAGGTTGTGAGTGAGGTTGTCAAACCCCCTGTGTGTGAGGTTGTCAAACCCATAGAAGTTTGACCTCCTAGGAAGATTAGGGTTGATCTAAAAGAGTCTAAACCTAATAAGTCTACCCTTTCTAAGGACAAGTCACATGATAAGCCTGCCTAGGTTTGTCATTTTTGTGGAAAGTCTGGGCACATTCATCCAAACTGTTTCAAGTTGCAAGCTGCTAAGCAAGCAAATAAACCAAAAGTACCTGTGCCTCAAGCACAAGATCCTATGGTACTCATTGGTGAGTTGGTAAAGGCTTTAAACCTTTATTCCAATCCTGAAATTGCTTATAATTCTAATGTGAATAAGAACTCTAATGCTCAAGGTACTTCTAAAAAGTTTTGGATGCAAAAGGCTTAATCTAATTGAGTCTTTCCGACATGGTCCTTGTGCTTCATCGCTCTATTCTTGGTGACCATTCTTCTTCTTCTTCTTCTTCTTTTTCCTTGTTTTTTCTAGGATTTGCATTGCATAACACTCATGCATTTCATTCTAGGATTGTTTTTGTTTCTTCTTTTCAAAATAAAATATAAAAAAAGGAAGGAAAAAAGAAGCAAGATGTGTTTTTGTATTATTTTCTTGGTTTTGAAAACAAGGTTGGTCAATTTATTTTCACATGACATGTTTTTGTACCCTGTTTAGCTTGGATGAGCTTATTTATTGCACCTTACTAGTTGAAGCCTTGTAGTGCATGTTGTGTGGGACGATGTTTATAGTTTTTGATCACAAGATCTTGATCTTGAAGTCACATGTTTTTGATTGTCGGACTTGAAATTATTGAGAAAGGCATAAATAACCATCTCACCACTGTTTACTAGCCAATCATGAACACTTTAGTGCATATCGTAAGATTTTGTGCTCGAGAAAGTGTAGCACATGCACAAAAAGAACATAAGGTGTAGCCTCGGTTTAAATGCTAAAATTGGTGTGTACATTATCCCGGCTATTATTGATAAGTTTCTAATCAAATAAAATTGGTGTGTATACTATGAGGCAAATCAAGAAACTTACATGATTGCAAGCTTTTATTCTAGGAGATGTGAGAGTTATATGAACTCTTTAGGTGATAGTCTCTTTCAAATCTATGTGATGAATTTTGTAGAAATTGTGCTTGATTTCTATTTTCATATCACCTCACATGTATCTCAAGCTTTTGCTAATTGCACACACTACACAAGTTACTCTTTACTAAACTTAGTACATGTTATTGTGTGTGTTTTTGGTTTGACCAACCAAGTTTGAAAATTCCTTGAATCTTATGCAAAACATGTTTAATGTTTAAGAATTTAAGTAGAATTGATTGAAAATCTTAATTTTGGGAAAATTGGGTTCAATTCATGTGTTTTTGAAAAGCATTTCATCTCATACTCATGCATTTTATTCCTAAAATTCAATGCTTTGAGGAGTTTTTGCATAATATTGCTTTGTTTTTCAAACCTTTGATTTTTCTAGAATTTCGATCGATTGAACCTGTTTTTCGACCGATTGAAATTGCGATTAAAATTTTGGTCAGCCTCTGTCTGTTTCGATCAATGCTCGATTACTAATGGATCAATCGAAGCATTTTCAATCGATCGAATCTATTTTTCGATGAATCGAAAATCGTGATAAGAGTTTTTTAAAAACTTTTGTTTTCATGTGGTTTTGACTATTTCAAACTTTTTCAAATCACTTTTCTCTCTCATTCGATCAGTCAAGTCTACCAAAGTAATTTTTTGTCTTTTTCCTCCAAACTTTTTGCAAGGTTTTTCTCCTCTAAGGCCGGTAAGACCTTTTTACCCTCCCTTTTGCATTTATTTTTCATGTTTCATGCATTAAATCATGCAATTTTGGGAAAATTTCGAACCAATGGATTTTTGGGATTTTTGATGATTTAAGCTGTTTTTCTTAAAATTGATCAATGGGTTTTTGTTATAAGATGCTATATAACTATTCTTGATGGTTTAATTTGATCGATTTGGTGGTTTGTGAGAAATTGAAAACTCTAGGGCTTGAATATACATGAATTGGGAATTTTGTTCAATTAGGTTTAAATTGATGAAATTGGCTTGTTGAATTGATTCATATGATCATTAGTTTGTGTTATTTATATTGTTTAATGATCAATTGGTTAATTTCTTTAAAATTGAACAAGTGGTTTTTCAAATTTTGGGGTTTTTGTTATAAACTCTATGCTCAAGCCAATTTTGTGATTTTAAACTTCAATTGAACTTGTTCTCACTACATTAGACCATGCATCATGACATTATATTGTTCATGCATCATATAGATTGTTATTTCTATATATATATATTTTTTTTGCTAACTTACAATCTGCCCTTGGTTTTTCTCTTGTTTGTTTTTGGGTCCTTTTCTGTGTGTCCTTCCTATTCTCAGCACTATGTCTAGGAAGACTAGAGCCAATAGGAGAGCTTCCTCTTCCTCTTCTCTTTCCTTTGAGAGTGAGCGTTTCCTGAGTGAGAAACACCAAGAGACTTTTGAGAAGCTGAACCTTAAGAGAAACATTTGGGTTAAGAGAAAGGTTTTATTAGATGAGCTTGATCCTGCCATTAGGGCTAATTTTGAGCGTAGGGGCTAGCTACCATTGTTGGATATTGATCATCCACCTCCAACTACCCTGATTAGAGAGTTCTACTCAAACCTCTCTATCCACGTCTATGATTCCAACACTTTAGTAAAGAGTTTGATACGAGGTGAAGAGTAAACCATTACTCCTTCGGTAGTGGCTGCTGCTCTTGGGGTACCTGTGGTCCAGCATCCTATCTACCCCTATGATGAGTCTCCACCTCTTGATGACATCATGTCATACATCACTAGGTCTTCTATCAGGTGGGGTTCTGATCCTCGGATCACTACTACTGAGCTCATTGGGCCTATCTCTCATCTGCACACCATTCCTTTGGAGCGTTGTGCATTTTTGTACGCTTTTGTTACTGATGCTCCTATTAGTTTTCCTTATCTGTTTCTTCGTTCTGTGAATGAGGTTTATAGGAGTTCTTCTACTACTCATGCTTTTTTCTTTCCCGTCTTTATCCATAGGATTTTGTTACATTTAGGGTTAGAGGATTTCCCCGCGTTTGAGCCCATTCACACAGTCGCTCCCATAGGTGCCACCTTTATTAGGCAGAGGGCTGCTCAATTGAAAGCTAGCTCTAAACGTCCTAGGGTTGAGCCTTCCGATGTTGCACCTTCTCCTCCCTCTTCTACAGGTGATACTATGGCTGAGGAATCTGTAGATCCTGCTCCTGCTGCTGCTATTGCTGTTCCTCCACCTTCTACCTCGGATGATTCAAACATTCGACGTATTTTGGAGACTGTCATGACCATTCAGGCAGCTTATGGTTAGCTTTTGGTGGACATGCTTGGTGAGATCCGTGCTTTGCGAGCAGAGTTGGAGCATTTTAGACGATCACCTCCGCCACCTTCTTTTGATGATGGATTCTGATTGCCCTTTAGCATTCCGTCACAAAAAGGGGGAGTACATTTGTAGAGGGTTTTTGTAGTTAAGGGGAGATTTTTGTATTTGTGGAGCTATTAGATTGTATCTAGGTGCTTCATTGTGTATTTACATTTTTGGCTCTTGATGTATTCTTTGCTTTGATTGGGTTATTCATGATAGAGGGAGATACATTGTTTGTATATGTTTCTTGTTTCACATTGGTTATTGATTTATATTTATGAGGTTATTCATGATATATGTCTTTATTTTGTGTCTTGTGAAATCAAGAAGTTATTTATGTTTTACTTGTATTTTCCACACGTGTTTATGCGTTTGTTAAGTGTTTCAGGAAATATATAGGTTGATTCAGTTGTGTTGTTGTCTACACTTGCAACTGATAGATAGTAGTTAGGTTGAATTTGTTGTAATGGGTAATATTTGCTATTATGGGCTGTTCTTTGTAAACTTTGAGCTTTTTGTTAAGTTTGTGTTTTGTCACGGATTGCCAAAGGGGGAGTTTGTTAGGTTCTAAGTAATTAGGAACTAATGTATTAGAACTTCATTTTGTAATGTTCTTAAACCATGATCAAAACAGGTTTTAGTCTTGTTTTAGACTTGCTCAAAGTGTGTTTATGTGTAAAGTTAGAATCGAGTGTACTGTAGGATTTATTGGTTAAATCTGCCTGGCTTGATCGATCGAGAATTAGACTCGACCGATTGAAAGTCGTGCAGATTGTTTTTTCTGCAGAATTTCCAATTCAACCCAAGCCCGTTTGACGTGTAAAGTTTTATGTTTTGTCTTAAGTATAAAAGGGAAAACCCTAGCCACCTTTTTATGTTGCTCCTTATGCTATGTGTGTGAATCTTTTGTGAGATCAAGAGGTGTTTTCCTTCACACATACTTAGGGTTTCCAAGATTTAAGATTATGTCAAGAGCTTGGTGATCGATTCAGTTGCTGCAATAAGAACTTAAAGTTACACAAGCGGGAGTGCTTGTACTTGCTGGGAATCTAAGAAAGAAGTAGTCCGTGGACTCGGAGCTGTCATGTGGTCGTGGTAATAAGTTTCCTACTCGAGGTAGCAATAGGATGTTAGTGGTCTAAGTCGCTATTGTGTAAACTTCAATTCTTTCATAGTGGATTCAGTTTTACCTTGAGGATAGCTAGGTTAAATCCTCCCCAGGTTTTTACTGGTTTGGTTTCCTGGGTCATCATATCTTTGTGTTCTTTATTTTCCTCATTTTACATTGATATGATATATTTGTGTTAACCTAGATCTAAAATTTGACTAAGTAATCACTTGGCTAATTTACTAGGTTAATCTGAGTGTGTTTTAAGGGGTCTAAAAACAAACAACTTTCTTACCGGTTATCATTCTGAGAAGTTAAGAAAAATAAACTTTAGGATAATAACATATAATGAAAAGAAAATGCACAAAATGTACCTTTGTATAACAAAATCAGCCCAGAACCTGGCTTGAGCTCTCTGGTAAGGACCAGAGGGCAATAATGGAGACTTGTCATTCCAGACCTCATCTATGTACTAAACAATGACAAGAGACTCACACACTAGTTATCCATTGTGGATAAGAATTGGGATCTTCTTGTGAATGGGATTCATATCTAAAAGCAGTGGGCTCTTGTTCTTCAAGTCCTCTTCCTTGTACTCATACTTGATGCCCTTCTCAGCTAGCGCAATCCTAACTCTCAACCCAAACACGTTGGACCAAAAATTACAAGAATCACCTCGTCCGCCATTGTCACAGAATTCGGGATATTATTATTGAAGCAAATGGGTGAATAGTTCAAAGAAAAGTGATATTCTATTGAATTCTAAAAAACTGGCTGTGTGGATTTATAGTCAATAGGCTGTGTGGGTCAGGAAACTGGAGAAGTATGATAGAAAGGCCTCTACAACTAGTCAATATCATTGCTTTCGTCATTAAGAAAGCTTTGAACAAATATCATTGATACAATTTTTCCAACCATTTTTTCCCGCTATTGCTTATATAGATTAGTATTTATTTATTTTTTCTCAAAAAAAAAAAAGATTAGTATTTATTTTAGTTGCAAAAGAATTTTGAAAATTTGGTGATAATATATTTTAATCGCTTTTACATTTCTAAAGAGTTTCAATTGTTTTTTCCAGTAAAATATTTTCTTTTTGACTAAATTATACATCCAATAATTTAAGTTTGGATAAAGTTTAACAACAAAATTGGTTGTAGCATATGACACAACCTTATTCAATATCTTTTTATTGGAGGTGAATTTTGACAAATCTACTGTTTGATTACATTTTCTTCTTATGTCCTCTATGCTTGCAAAATTTCTATTAAATTAAAGATCAATAACTATGTCATCAATAAATTGTTTAAATTGCAAGTTTTTGTAGTTTAAAATTATGCATAAAATGTAAACATAATAAATCATATAGTAAATAATATCCAATTAGCACAAAATTTGATGTGTATTAAGAACATAAAAAACATGCAATTTAGTAGATAGATTTTCAAAATATGTAGTAATGTGAATGACATTGAGTAAGGTTATAGCCTTATGTTACAACCAATTTTGTAACTAAACTTTTTCCTTTAAGTTTAATGTGATTTTTATTTCATCTCATATTAAAAATGTTAGGTTCTATGTACTTAGGAACTAATGTATTAGAACTCTAATTTGTATTGTTGGCAAACCATGATCAAAACAGGTTTTTAGTCTTGTTTTAGACTTGCTCAAAGTATGTGTTTTATATAAAGCTGGAATTGAGATGCTGTAGAATTCATTGTGCAATTCGGTCTGGCTCGATCGATCGAGAATTAGACTCGACCGATCGAAAGTCGAGCAGAATGTTTTTTCTATAGAATTTCCAACTCAGCCCTAAGCCCATATGACGTTTAGGGTTTTATGTTTTGCCCTAGGTATAAAAGGGAAACCCTAGCCATGTTTTTGAGGTTGCTCTATTTTGCTGTGTGTGTGAATCTCTTGTGAGATCTGAAAGGTGGTTGCCTTCACACATGCTTAGGATTATCAAGAATGAGATTTCATTGAGAGTTTGATGATCATTCAGTTTCTGCAATAAAAGCTTAAAGATACACAAGCGGGAATGCTTGTACTTGTTGGGAATCCAAGAAAGAAGGAGTCCGTGGTCTCGAAGCTGTCGCGTGATCATGGTAGTAAGTTTTCTACATGAGGTAGCAATAGGATGTTAGTGGTTTAAGTCGCTATTGTAAAACTTCGATTTTTTCATAGTGGATTCAGTTTACCTTGAGGATAGCTAGGTTTAAATTTGCCCTAGGTTTTTATCGGTGTGGTTTCCTGGGTCATCATATCCACACTTTACATTGATATAATTATATGATTGTGTTAACCTAGATCTAAAATTTGGACTAAGTAATCACCTAGCTAATTAACTAGGTTAATCCAATTGTGTTTTAAGGGGTCTAAAAACGAACAAGTGGTATCAGAGCAGGTAGCTCTCTTATTGTAGATCTTTTGATCTCTGAGCTGATCCTTGACCCCGTTGTCATGGAACACGGACACTCTCTGGTTATTGCTCCTCACTTTGATGAGAATAATTATGCTTATTGGAAAGTAAGGATGAAAGCATTCCTGAAATCCATTGATAAGAAAGTCTGGAACTCTGTTGAGTTCAGATGGGAGAAGCCCACTACTCCTGTGAGTGAGTGGATTACTGCTCAGAAAGAAGTAGCAGCCTTCAATAGCAAAGCTATGAATGCAATCTTTAATGCTGTTTCTATGGAGGAATTTAAGAGAATCTCTAATGTTGAGGTTGCTCACACTACTTGGAATATCCTCCAGACTGTGCATGAAGGCACAGAGGCTGTCAAAATTAATAAGTTGCAGCAATTAACAACTAGATTTGAGAGCATTAGGATGTCTGATGATGAATCCTTTGATGAAATTTATGCTAAACTTAATGACATTGTTAATTCTGCATACAACTTGGGTGAAATCTATGATTAACCTAAAATTGTTAGGAAGATTCTTAGATCTTTAACTGAAGATTTTAGACCCAAAGTGACTACCATCACTGAGAGCAAGGATGTGGACTCCATCCTTGTTGATGAACTTGTAGGATCTCTTCAGTCCTATGAGTTGGACCTACCCAAAACTAGCAAATCTAAATCAATGGCTCTTAAGTCAGTTGATGATGTTGATGTTGGTGGATTTGATGATGAGCTCTCTGCTACAGAGATTGCTTACCTTGCCAAGAATTTTAGGAATTTCCTTAGAAACAACAACAGAAGGGCAAGAGGTAAGAACACTGCTGAACCTAGAAACTTTAGGAAGAATAATCCCACTAAGGTTAACAACATTGAAAAACCTAGAGAAAAAGTAGGTCAATCTTCTAATAATTCTATGGGTCCTCAATGTTTTGGATATCAAGGGTATGGTCATATGAAATCTGAATGTCCTACGTACTTGAGGTCTAAAGGTAAGGCTATGGCTGTAACCCTTAGTGATGATGAAGTTTCTGATGATGAGTCTGGTTGTGACGAGGATGGAAACTTCATTGCTTTAACTGCTACTATTGTAGTCAATGAAAGTATGTCTGCTGAAAAGAACCCTTCCGATGGGGAACTCTTTGAGGATGCAGATCTTCAAGAAGCTTACAATAAACTTTGCAAAGTTGCTGAAAAGGATGCTATGAGTGTTGAATTAGGCTTAAAGAAAATTGCATCTCTTGAGCTTGATAAGAAAAATTTGCTTGTGAATTTGTTTGATGCTACTGAACTTTTGAATAATGTGAAGACTGAGAACATGCTTCTGCTTGAAAAAGTTAAGAATTTGGAACATGATCTATCTATTGCTAGAGAACAAACTGATAGGTCTGCAAGCTCCAAACTTGATCACATGCTGAGTTTTCAAAAGTCTCCCTCTGACAAAACTGGCTTAGGTTTTGTAGAAAGCATCTCTGTGCCTACACCCCATTCCACAAACTTTGTTCCTTCTTCTTCTTCCAAACCCCATGTGAGTGAGGTTGTCAAACCCTCTGTGAGTGAGGCTAAATCTGTAGAAGTTACAGCTCCTAGGAAGATTAAGGTTGATCTTCATGAGTCTAAACCTAAGGCTCCTAACCCTCCTAAGGGCAAGACACATGATAAACCTACATGGGTTTGTCATTTTTGTGGAAAGTCTAGGCACATTCGTCCAAACTGTTACAAGCTACAAGCTGCTAAGTGAGCAAACAAACCAAAAGTACCTGTGCCTCAAGCACAAGATCCTATGGTACTTATTGGTGAATTGGTAAAGGCTCTAAACCTTTATTCCAATCCTGGAGTTGGTAATCATTCTCATGTGAATAAGAACTCCAATGCTCGAGGTGCATCTAAAAAATTTTGGATGCAAAAGGCTCAATCAAATTGGGTCTTTCTGACATGGTCCTTGTGCTTCATTGCTCTACTATTTGTGACCATTGTTCTTTGGGTTTTGCTTTCCTTGTTTCTAAGATTTTCATTGCATATCATTCATGCATTTCATTCTAGGTTGTTTCTGTTTTCTTTTTATAAAAAAAAAAATGAAAGGAAAAAAAAGGGAGCAAATTGTGTTTTGCATTTATTTTCTTGGCATTGAAAATAAGGTTGGTCAATTTATTTTCACATAACATGTCTTTGTACCTTGTTTAGCTTGAATGAGCTTATTTATTGCACTTTACTAGTTGAAACTTTGTAGTGCATGTTGTGTGGGAAAGATGTTTATAGTTTTTGATCACTTTGTCTTGATCTTGAAGTCACATGTCTTTGACTGTCGGACTTGACCCTTTGGAGAAAGGCATAAATAACCATCTCACCATTGTTCACTAGCCAATCATGAACACCTTAGTGTATATCATAAGATTTTGTGGTCGAGAAAGTGTAGCACATGCACAAAAAGAAAATAAGGTGTAGCCTCAGTTAAATTGCTTAAAATTGGTGTGTACATTATTGGACTTAAAGTTTAATCAATCAAATAAAATTGGTGTGTACATTATCCCGGCTATTTTAATAAGTTTTTGCTAAATTAAAATTTGTGTGTACAATATGAGGCAAATCAAGAAACTTACATGATTGCAAGCTTATGATCTAGGAGATGTGGGAGTTATATGATGTAACTCTTTAGGTGATAGTCTCTTTCAAATTTTATGTGATAAATTTTGTAGACTTTGTGTTTGATTTCTATTCACATATTACCTCACATGTATCTCAAGCTTTTGTTAGTTGCACACACTACACAAGTTACTCTTTGTTAAACTTTGTACATGTTATTGTGTGTGTTTCTAGTTTGACCAACCAAGTTTGAAAATTCCTTGAGTTTTATGCAAAACATATTTGATGTTTAAGATTTTAAGAGAATGGATTGAAAATCTTAATTTTGGGAAAACTGGGTTCAAAACATGTGTTTTTTGAAAAGCATTTCATCTCATACTCATGCATGTGATTCATAAAATTCAATGCTTTGAAGAGTTTCTACATTATTTTGCTTTGTTTTTAAAAAAAAACTGATTTTTCCAGAATTTCGACCGATCGAAATTGCGATTAAAAATGTTTGTGAGATTCTGTCTATTTCAATCGGTGCTCAATTGGTGTTGGATCAATCGAAGCATTTTCGACTAATCGAATCTATTTTTCGATCGATCGAAAATCATGTAGAGAATTAAAAAAAAAAAAAAAAAAAAAAAAAAAAAAAAAAAAAAAAACTGATTTTCACGTGTTCAAACTCACTTTTTCAAAAGTTTTTCAACTTTTTCTCTCTCTATACAACTCAGTCAAGGCTCCAATCCGATTTTTTGTCGTTTTCCACCATTCTTTTTGCAAGGTTTTTCTCTCCCAAGGCCGGTAAGACCTTTATACCCTTCCTTTTGCATTTTTTTTTCCACTTTTCATGCATCAAATATGCATTATTTGGGAAATTTTGAACCTACAATTTTTTTTTTTTTTTTTTTTTTTTTGACGAATTAAGCCTTTTCTTTCACAACTGATCAATGGGTTTTTGTTGGGGGATGTTTTAAACATGATCTATGGTGTTTAATTTGATCAATTTGATGTATTGTGAGAAATTGAAAATTCAAGGGCTTGAAACTACCCGATTTGGAGATTTTGTTCAAATTGAGTATAATTGATGAAATTGGCTTGTTGGATTGATTAATTTGATCATTATAAATTTTTTTCTAACTTGTGTGATGATCAATTGGTCAATTTAGTACAAATTGAACAAGTGGTTTTTCAAAATTTTGGGGTTTTTTGTTATAAACTCTATGCTCAAGCCAATTTTGTGATTCTAAACTTAAATTGAACTTATTATCACTACATTAGAGCATGCATCATGACATTTATCTGTTCATGCATCATATAGATTGTTATTTTTTTTTTTTTTTTTTGTGCTAACTTGCAGTCTGCCCTTGGTATTTTGTTGTTGTTGTTTTTGTTCTTTCTCTTGTGTCTTTGTCCTTACCCTAACACCATGCCTAGGAAGACTAGAGCCCATAGGACATCCTCCTCTTCTTCTGCTCCTTCCTCTGTGGGCACTTTGTTTCTGAGTGAGAAAAGGCAAGAGCTTTATGAGACACTAAACCTTAAGAGAAAGATTTGGGCTGAGCGTAAGGTTTTGTTAGATGAGCTAGATCCTGCCATTAGGGCAAACTTTGAGCGTCGGGGCTGGTTGCCACTTTTGGATATAGATTATCCTCCTCTAGCTACCCTGATTAGAGAGTTCTATTCGAAC
Organism: Quercus tomentella; assembly: GCA_028535165.1. Lineage (NCBI taxonomy): Eukaryota > Viridiplantae > Streptophyta > Magnoliopsida > Fagales > Fagaceae > Quercus > Quercus tomentella. Next base: position 64,207,463 of record JAPQVY010000156.1, read on the forward strand.
CTCTCTATCCACGTCTATGATTCCAACACTTTAGTAAAGAGTTGGATACGAGGTGTAGAGTTCACCATTACTCCTAGTGCAGTGGCTGATGCTCTTGGGGTACCTGTGGTCTAGCATCCTGTTTACCCTTATGATGAGTCTCCTCCCCTAAACGACATCATGTCATACATCACTAGTACTTCTATCCAGTGGGGTTCTGATCCTCGAATCACTTCTGCTGAGCTTGCTGAGACTACCTATCTTTTCTTTAGGATAGCGTGTCATTCCTTGTGGCCTATCTCTCATCTGCACACCATTCCTTTGGAGCGATGTGCATTTTTGTATGCTCTTGTTACGGATGCTCCTATTAGTTTTCCTCATTTGTTTCTTCATTCTTTGAATGAAGTTCATAGGAGTTCCTCTACCGCTCATGCTCTTTTTCATCCTGTTTTCATTCATAGGATTTTGTTGTTTTTAGGTTTAGATGACTTCCACGCTTCTGAGCCCGTACACATTATTGCTCCCATAGGTGCCACTTTTCTTAGGCAGAGGGCTGCTCAAATGAGAGAGAGCTCTAAACGCCCTCGAGTTGTGCCTTCTGGTACTGCACCCCCTCTTTCGCCTACAGGTACTACTTCTGGTGAGGTGTTTGCTGATCCTATTGGTGCTGCTGCTACTGCTGTTCCTCCACCATCTACTTCGGATGACTTTGACATTCGTCGTACTTTGGAGACTGTCATGACCGTTCAGGCAGCTCATGGTCAGATTTTGGTGGACATGCTTAATGAGCTCCGTGCTTTGCGAGTAGATTTGGCACATCTTAGACGTTTGCCTTCACCACCTCCTTTGATGATAGATTCTAATTGCCCTTTGGCATTCCATCACAAAAAGGGGGAGTACATTTGGACACTTGTAGAAGTTTTTTTGTAGTTAGGGGGAGAGATTTTGTTTGTTGGAGCTTGTGGAGTTTAGATTGTATCTAGGTGCTTCACTGTGTATGTATCCTTTTTTGCTCTTGATGTATTGTTTTTGGGCTATTCATGTTAGGGGGAGATACATTGTTATCTATGTTTCTTGTTTCACTGCTCATTGATTTATATTTATGAGTTATTCATGATATATGTCTTTGTTTTGTGTTTTGTGAAGTCAAGAATTTATTTTTGTTTTACTTGTATTTTTCACACATGCGTTTATGCGTTTGTTGAGTATTTCAGGAAATATACAAGTTGATTCAGTCGTGCTGCTGTCTACACTTGCAACTGATGGATAGTAGTTAGGTTGGATTATTTTGTAATGGGCATTATTTTTGTAAAGGGCTTTTACTTGTAACTTTGAGCATTGTGTTTGTGTTTTGTCACGGATTGCCAAAGGGAGAGTTTGTTAGGTTCTAAGTACTTATGAACTAATGTATTAGAACTCTAATTTGTATTGTTGGCAAACCATGATCAAAATAGGTTTTTAGTCTTGTTCTAGACTTGCTCAATGTATGTGTGATGCCCCAATTTGATTGATTGTTTGATGTGTGTGGGTGTGTTATGAGTCCCACATTGGGTATTTACTGGGTTGAACTGGGCTTTATTAACAACTACAAGGAGCCTCAATTGTGACTAGTCCTTTTGAGGTATAGCGCAGATGTGGCTAGCGCTTTTCCTTGGGTCGTTACAGTATGTGTTTTATGTAAAGTTGGAATCGAGCTGCTGCAAAATTCATTGTCCAATTCGTTCTGGCTTGATCGATCAAGAATTAGACTCGACCGATCAAAAGTCGGGCAGAATGTTTCTTTTGCAGAATTTCCAACTCAGTCCTAAGCTCATATGACGTGTAGGGTTTTATGTTTTGCCCTAGGTATAAAAGGGAAACCCTAGCCACGTTTTTGAGGTTGTTCTATTTTGCTGTGTGTGTGAATCCCTTGTGAGATCTGAAAGGTGGTTGCCTTCACACATGCTTAGTATTATCAAGAACGAGATTTTATTGAGAGCTTGATGATCATTCAGTTGCTGCAATAAAAGCTTAAAGATACACAAGCGGGAGTGCTTGTACTTGTTGGGAATCCAAGAAAGAAGGAGTCCGTGGTCTCGGAGATGTCACATGGTCGTGGTAGTAAGTTTTCTACATGAGGTAGCAATAGGATGTTAGTGGTCTAAGTCGCAATTGTAAAACTTCGATTCTTTCATAGTGGATTCAGTTTACCTTGAGGATAGCTAGGTTAAATCCTCCCCAGGTTTTTACCGGTGTGGTTTCCTGGGTCATCATATCTTTGTGTTCTTTATATTCCGCACTTTACATTGATATGATTATATGATTGTGTTAACCTATATCTAAAATTTGGACTAAGTGATCACCTAGCTAATTAACTAGGTTAATCCAATTGTGTTTTAAGGGGTCTAAAAACGAACAAAAAATTTATTTTTGCCAACATCACAAGCTTTTCTATCCAAGTTGGTTGTTAAGGTAGTAGTTAAAATTCACATAAACCTGTCATACAATAAGCCTAATCATATCATACTATATTATTATTTTAATAGCCTAAAAAAAATCAACAATCTCAATCTACAAACATATCAACCACCACTAACTACACAAACCTCATTGCATTTCTTACAATCACACCCAGCTCAACACTAGTAAGAATCCTCAAAACTATGCCTTTAGTCTATCAAAAGTAAACCATTAAATTGTGGGAAAAGTTAACGAATGTCTTAATTACGGTATTGATTTACAAAACATTTATGGGAACTTTTTATTGGAAATGAATGTCTAATATAAGTGATACAAACAACATTGTCTTCGTATAATATTGCCGAGTTATCTTTGATTAATGAAAATTCACAACTTGCTTCATGCATTGCAACAATCCCTATGCGAATTGAAGAAATAGCATATTGTTTACTTCTTAAAAATAAAAGCATATTGTTTACTTAATAGATCTCCATGAAATGCAAGGTGGCCATAAGTGAATAAATATTATTTTGTGATTGGCCTTTACATGGATTAGAAATATGTTAACAGCAAGGGGAAAAAAAAAAAAAAAAGAGCACTAATCTTAAAAAATTTAATTCACAACCATAAGATTGTGAAAATGTTTTATGTGCAGTAATCTAAGTAGTTTCTTTTATGGATCTTACTGATCTCTAATCTTCAAAACAGTATTATAAACTCTATTTTATTATGATAGATTGAATGGATTTGTGCCTTAATTATTCAATTGACTTCACAAGAAAAGTTGTTCCACCGAAAGATATTGGAATGAAGATATGTTTTTCAATTTTTGCCTATAGAAAGAAAAAAACAAAATATTTCACGTGAATTTGACGGATTGATTCTCATATGTGATTATACACTTATTAATGATTACTTGGGTGACATGAGTATATATTATTATTATTATTATTATTATTATTATTATTATTATTTGTGATTATTCACTACATATGTAATGCTTTTTATTTTTTATGACCATATAATATACTATAGACAATTTTTTTTCACAATTTTTTTCAAAACTTGCTAAGATAACAACTTGTTATTGGAACACGTATCGCTTTGACATGAAACCATCACTTATGCCACTTTTGCAATTGTCCCAATCACAACATTCTATGTTAAGAGTGTAAAAAATATTGTAAAAAGTAAAAAGTAAAAAGTTTTATTTCCTCGGATTGTTGGTACCAATACTTTTGTATACACTTGATGGCAAGATGGTAAAGTTTGATCTAAAATTTAGCTCACACGACAAAGTGTCTTTCTTATTTCTGATTCGGTACAAGCCCTTTAGATCTAAGGCTCAGCAGAGACAAACCAAAGTATCTTACAAGTTAAACAGTACAATACATGCCCTCTAGAAATGCTCAGCAGACACATCAAAGTGTCTAGCAAGCTAAACGGATACTAATGGAACAAATCCAAACTTAAACATCACAAAAAAACAACGCTATTTCATAACCATCCAAAACCATCATATGCTAGCACTTCCAGATTGAGGCCCAATCATTATTCTACTCTGAAACAAACATTTTCCTCAACTGAGCAACAAACTCATAAACCTTCTTCTGGTCAGGAAGAGCCTTGGCCACAGCCTCCTTCTGCATGCACCTCTTAGCCCACGCGATAATCTTGGGGCACTCCGCCTCTATATTGATATTGCCTAAGACCTCGTAGGCATGGAACCAGCTGTAGAAAGTGATAAGAGAAAGGTCCACATACCCAAATGTTTCACCCCCAAAGTAAGGCTTGTCACCAAGCTCCACCTCCAATGTCTTTAAGAATTCAAAGAATTCCTTCTTGCCTGCCTCTTGCTCTTCTCCTGTTGTGCTCCATACCTTCTTTGCAGCTCCAGAAACCTGAATTTTCCACACATTGTATTACTAGAATTAGCAATGACAGTAATGAATTTCAAACCAAGTCTACTGGGCAAACTGAATATTTCTCTAGACCTTAGCAAGTGGGAAAGGCCCATAAAATATGTTCTTGATTGTATGATAGAGACTACAGAACTCTCCTAACAATTATTTTAATTAGTGACTTACACACAAACGAATGGGTCTTGAACATGACTAATGCTAAGAGTGGAAAGAAATAAATTTGAATTTGGTACCCAACAACTACATAAATTGAACTTGGTCAATGAAAAGCAAATATAAACCATCAAATTTTTTTTCCTTCTTTTTCTCCCTGCTCTTATTTCTTTCAATTTTTTTTCCCTTTTTCTGAAAGGCATCTTAGTAATCACTTGGGCATTTAAGTTAATTCACTGCTGACACTCTGCTTTGATCTCTAGGATCTCCTAGGATTGGAAACAAAAACTTGAAATTGAGTGTGAACAGCAGGAGCAGATGTAAGAGACTCTTGAATCCACAAGGAGAACTACTCTAGTAATAAAAGAAATTTTTAAAAAACTTTAACCGAGGAATAATAGATTTCAATTAGAATTGAAAGGCCAATATAAAAGCTCCATATCTCAAAAAACTACCTTAATTTCAGTAGGAAATCATTTTTTTTTTTCCGTGGATTCTGAAGATGATGCATGACAGAGTATGGGGTTGCCTTTTGTCCACTGTTAATTTAAATTTTTTCTAAAAATTTTCATGTAATTTTCTGAATTTTATATTTTAGGTTGTTATTTAATCTTCCTCAAATATATGAAATCCTTGGTGAACAACTTAATGGACAAAGAACAAGACCCAGAATCTTAGACTACTTATCAAATGATAAAACTCTAGGAGTTTTAAGAAATTTCACAAAGGTAGTACCTTCTTATCAACAAAATCAGCCCAGAACCTGGCTTGAGCTCTCTGGTAAGGATCAGAGGGAAGCAATGGAGACTTATCGTTCCAGACCTCGTCTATGTACTGAACAATGATGAGGGACTCACACACAGGCTTCCCGTTGTGGATGAGAACTGGGATCTGCTTGTTAATGGGGTTCATCTCTAAAAGCAGAGGACTCTTGTTGCTCAAGTCCTCTTCCTTGGACTCATACTTGATACCCTTCTCAGCCAGAGCAATCCTGACCCTCATCCCATACAGGCTAGGCCAGACATCCAACAGAACCACCTCGCCCGCCATCGTCACAGAACTCTAGGTGTTGAAGCAAATGAGAGAAATGCAAAAATAAGTGTGAGTGCAAAGAGACTTGGAAGAGAGCGTTAGTTTATAGTCAAGACGTTGGTCAGGCGGCTTTCATTAAAATATGACTTACTGCTAGTGCTTTCTTCATTTTTTCACGACTGAGGATTAAAAGAATGCCATAAAATTTACTTAATATAAGAGCATCCGTAGCAGCTCTCTTAAATGTGTTAAATTCTATAATATTTGACATTTGGCACACCAAACATAAAAAATGGAGCTTTATTAGATGTGTTAAAAATGTCAAATTTTTGCAACATGTTACAGTACCGTCTCAAATATGGGACGGTACAGACAACAATTGCAAAATATATATTGTTATTTTATTCCAATTTTCTCTCTCCGTCTTCTCATCTCTGTCTTCTCTATTCGTCTTCCACAGCACGCCGATCACCAAAGGCCACCACTCGACGCTGTCGATCTCACCAAAGACCACCACTCAACGCTGTCGACCATCTGTCTTCTCTATTCCGCTTTGAGTTCTTTTTGTTTTCCTTTTTTCTTTTTTCCGTTCACCTTTTTTGGCTGTGGTTTGATGGGTGGGTTGGGTAATGGGTGGGTTCGGATGGGCATATTGGTGGTGGGTGGGTTCGGGTTATGGGTTATGGCGGTGGGTGGGTTGAGATGGTGATGGGCGGATCAGTGGTGGTGGGTGGGTCGGCTGGTGATGGGCGAATCAGTGGTGGTGCCGATCTCTGTTTTGATTTGTTTTTGTTTTTGTTTTTATGTTTTGGTGGTTGTGATTTGATGGTGGATTCGACGACGGTTGTGGATTGATTTTGGTGGTTGTGTGTGTGTGTGTGGTTTTTTTTTTTTTTTTTTTTTTTTTTTCTGGTGATTGTGGCCGTAACAATTTTTCTGGTTATTGTTGTAGTTGTTGTTGTTGTTGTTGTTGTTTATGATGATGATGATGATGGGGGAGGAATTTAATATATTATTTTAATGTATAGAATTAAAGAATAAAACATCTGATAAATGAGATATTGTAAAATGATGTGGTAAAATAATAAAATAGGCTTTTGGTGTGTCAAAATGACATTTTTTATAAGACAACTGCTACGGATGCTCTAAGAGCATTTGCACCGGGCATACTAAATGGCATATGTAGGAAAATTTTACCATTTTTACACAAAAAACAAGCTTCATCCAGACTTCTAAAAATCAACCGTTACCAAAAAAAAAAAAATTACAATAGTGCTACAGTGCAATTCTACTACAATGCAATTCTAAAGGTAGAATTGCACTGTAGCTCAATTCTAAAACAAAATAATAGTTTTTAATAATTTCTCTCCTCCTTTTTAACCTCGAAATTTCTCTCTCCTCTCTCATTATTTCTCTTCTTTTCTCTCTCTTCATTCTCTCTTTCTCATCTGCTCTTTACTCTCTTCTCTCTTCAGACCCAAGACCCCGTGCTCTCTCTCTCTCTCTCTCTCTCTCTCTCTCTCTCTCTCTCTCTCTCTCTCTCTCTCTCTCTCTCTCTCTCTCTCTCTCTCTCTCTCTCTCTCTCTCTCTCATTTGGTGGTTGTGGGTTTCTCTATCTCTCTCTCTGGTGGTAGTGGGTTTGTGACTGACATGAGCGTGGGTCGGCATGGGTTTTGATGACGGTGGGTCGTCGGTTTTGACAACGGTGGAGATCGGCGTGGGTTTTGATGAGGTCGGCGTCGGAGTTGGCAACGGTGGAGATCGGTGGGTGGCGAGATCGGTGGATCGGGTTTTGATTTTGCTATGAATTTTAGGTTTTGATTTTGCTATGAATTTTGAGTTTTTATTTTGCTATTGATTTTGGCTGGATGGCGAGACTAGGCTTTGATTTTGCTTAGAGAAAGTGACACCGGTGGTGGATTGGTATTTTGCTTGGATTGTGGCGGGTTGGGGTCACGGTGGTGGATGTCTGGAGGTGGTGTGGTTGAGAGGATGGTTGTTGTGCGATGAGAGTGACAAAGAGACAGAAATTAGAAAGGAGAGAGATATAATTTGTTTATTATTTGATTGTATAATTTATATTATTTAAATGTGTGGTATTGTAAAATAATAGTCGGGATGCTGGGTGTATTGTAAAATGGTATTGTATAATTGATAAAGTAGTTTTTTGTGATGGTAAAATAGGATAGGATGACATTTCCTTATGCGAATACTCTAAATATACTTATTATACTTAATGGACTAGAATGTCTCTGGTCATAAGGAAAATGTTTTAGTTATTATAATATTTAATACCAAAATTAATTTTTTCACTTTTAATTTTATTTTTTAAATGCTAAGTATTTTAATTTTTTGAACTTATGAAATGATGGGTACTTGCATCGGTCTATGTAAGATAGTATAAATGCAAATCTTCCATTAACTAATTCAAAAAATTATTTATATCAATTTGTATAAAATTATTAATATTTTGTTCAAATTTACGTGGTCATGAAATGCACATTTTATTCATTTTTCAATTATTATTTTGGTTGATGTGTGTGAAGGTGGTTGGGTGAATGTTTTAAAAATAATGGTTATGTGAATGAAAAATTGTTATGTAAAATAAAAAAGATTTAGATTCTTATATTAAATTAAAGTAGATATAATTTTTTTAATAAAATAATGCAAATGTTATTTTATTTTATTTATTTTTATATTGAAGGAGTAATTATTATTATTATATATATATATATATATTTTTTTTTTTTCTTTTATAAGGTAATTATTTTTATTTAATGACATGCTTTTCCAAGTCAAGTCTATTATACTAACATTTCTAATACTTTTGGATCCTTCCGTAATATTCCAGATGATGTCATTGCTTTTGTCATATAATTTATCACTTTGGCAATGACGTATCAACCACCGCTGACCACATAAACCTCGTAGCAAGTTACAACCATACCCAGCTCAACCCTAGTCAGAATCCTCCAAACTATGCCTTTAGTCTAACAAAAGTAAAGAATTAAGAGCATCTCCAACAGTTTCAGCAAATTTTTGTACTGTTTGGAGAATGAATAGTGACATTTAGCTTTTACCTACCCACTTTTTCAAATACACTTCCAACAGATTCTTTATCTCATTCTCTATCTGATTTAAATATTATTTCTTTATTCATTCTTTATTCTTTTTTTGTCATCATTTATTCTTTCTATATTTATTCCCAACAATTATATTTTTCAATGAAATGTGTTATATTTACAACATTTTTTGCAATACTTTCACAAGAATTGTAACAAAATCTTATATGAAAAGTTGTTACTAATTCTAATTTGAACCCACCACTGAAATTATATTTTTACTCACCAATATTAGCTAATAACAATATGTTACTTAAGATTTATTGTGAAAATATTGTAAAAATATTGTGGTAGTATTACCATTCTTTCTCATCCATATGTTTCTCTTTTTTTTTTCTTTTTTTTTTTTCTCTTGTTTTTTATGCACCACACACGTATACCTGTAACCCAAATATCTCATCCTCTCCTCTCTTTTTTTCTTTACTTTCCACTTCCAGAACCTTCCTCTCTATTTCTTTCTTCAGCTCTCTCCTTTTCTTCTCTTTTTCTTTCCTTTTTCTACCATTATCTTCAAACACACACAGACATGCATGGAGGGAAAGGAGAAATCGCCCTTGCTCCACCACACCACCACCGCTGCTCCTCCTCCTCACCGCTGCTGCTCCACCACACACATACGTCTCTATATTTTGTTTTCTTGATCTTTGATTGTTGTTCTATTTTTTTTTTCTGTTTTTGATCTGTTGTTGTTGTTGTTGTTTTGATTTTAGATTTGTTTTTTAAATTAAATCAATTTTTTATGAGAGCAAGAATTGTTTTGTGATAGCAAGAATTGTTCTGTGAGAAGAAACAAATCAAAGAAGAAAGAGAAAGAAGTGATAAAATATTAAGTGCTGGAATTTATTAATGAAAAAAAATCAGTTGCTAATTTACAGTAGCCCATCAGACTTGATGGGCTACTGTTCATGAGCCAAAAAAAAATCCAAGTTTATCGAATCTGCTGGAGCATGAGCAGTGCACAAATTCTCCAAATTTTAGCTAATATACCCGGATACACAACCTGTTGGAGAAGCTCTAATATGGGACACGTGCATGGTTAGATATAATTGCCACAGGCCTTTCAGGCACTTCGGGCTTCTCTTTGTACTCTCATTTTGTCCATTAGAGACAGATAAACAAAAAAAATTGGAAAGAAGTTAAAAAAGAAACAAATATTAATGAGAAGAATATCTAGAATCAAAAAAGATTAAAATAATTTCATTATGAGCCGAAGGGGCTAATGTTTTTACAAGAAATTTCTAGCGAACCTTCCTGTAAAAGATCTTTTCTTAATATCAAGTATCTTATAAAAATGATAACTCTAACAATTTTTTTGTCCTTAACACCCCTCAATTTCTAGGAATTAGTCACTTCAACAGCCTTCGATAGTTATATGGGTATCTAAAATACGAACGAGGTACAACACAAATCTTGGTGAATCCAATCAACCCAATTTTAATTAGGCATTATTACGTTAACGTAATGGCTTCAAAAAAATTAAAAAAAAATCGAGAGAAAGAATAAAATTTGGAAGGTGAGCATGTACGTATGAATTTTGACTGTCTCTTTCATCCAAATATCCAATCACAGTCCTCAACCAAAAATAAGGCTACATTAATGGTAACTTATTTAAGCGAGTAATTCTATGATCACAAATTGTTCCATAATTTTTTTGTCACAATTTTAACGTTGCAGATTGTGAGTGGTTAACCATCATTTACTCATGTTCCACTATTCTTTTTTTATTAATCACAGTTTATCACATCACAGTTATAGCAAAAGGTTGTGAAAAAATTTGTAGTCATAGACTTTTTCTATTTAAGCTCCATTGTCTTTGAAAGCTCGAAATGTGTAAAAAACACAAGAGCTTGTTTAGACCCCCAATTCAAATTACGGCTTGGTTGATTTTACACTAACTTAATACTAAGTGCGGAATAGTGTAAAAGCAAGCATACAAGCAAGAGAGCTACTCTAATCCATATTTAAAGCAACACAGCAATAAAATGAAATGAACAAAAGTAGGGAAGAGAGATGCAAACACAGATAACACCGAGACGTGTTATCGAAGAGGAAACAGAAGAACTCGGCGAAAAACCTCTCCGCCGCCCTCCAAGCGGTAATTGATCCACTAGACAATCAGTTCGGATACATGGGTAAGCAAGAGACCCTCCAAGTCTAATCTACCTACTGTACCTAAGCCCTCCAAGCTCCTACTCCAATAAGGCTTCTCGGAACCGTGTCTTATCTAGCTCTCCGGATCCCGCAACAAGCTCCATGTTGCATCTGCCATCCTTGGCTTCTTCCAATGTTTCCCAGCAGCACCAAAACCTCACTGGACACTCTCAAAAGGTGTGGTAAGTGTTTGGGCTATTGACCTCTCAATGGTATGGAAATGGAGAGGTAGAAGATGAGGAAAATCCACAAACAAAATGTGTAGAGAATTGTTGGTATAACAATTTCTAACTCTCAAGTGTTTTAGCTAGGGTTTTCTCTCAGAAGCTCTCCTTTACATTTGTGTGTAATGTGTGTATATATAGTGTAGGCACAGAAAGTGTGTATCAGACTGGACAAGCTGGCAAAACAGAATATCTCGCGGGTGTGGCCTTACCGGCGAGATACTCGCGGGAAGGCCTTACCCGCGAGATACTCGCGAGACACAGCTGTCTCCACCTATACAGACTCTTTGCCTTCCAGTCATGTGCAGGGCACATGCATCTTTTCGCAAGATGCTTAGTCGCGAGATACCCACGAAAACTCTTTAGTCTTCAATAGCTTGAGTCTTCACACTCTCTCTCACTATCACACAACCCTTACAATAAATTCCCACAACAAATATAGGGTACAAAAGATTGAATAAGATTACAATCAAATTTGGCACGAAATAAAAGCCAACAAAATACAAATTTGTAAATCACAACTTTACAATCTCCCCCTTTGGCTATTCCATGACAAAACCCCTAACAATAGACTCTAGACTTAAACGTGATTTTGGGAACAATGGCAAAACTCACTCACACCTAATTTAGAAACTATGAAGCACTTGCAATTTATACCTGTAACCTGAAACACTCGCACATAAACAAAACTTTCATTAAGCTTATGACAAGTTGAACACAAGGTATGAACAAGAGCAAGCATAGTGCGATCAAGTATGTAAATAATAGATATCATGCAAGCACACACTCGATCAAATAAGGGCAGTCATTAAAGAATGACTCCAATGAACATATAACAAGTAAATGTTCATCCGGACATGTACAACGAAGCAATCACTTATGATTACTAGCATGTCCAATCATACAACCAATGCAAAATACATAAAGTATATGCATCTAGGAACAATCCTACTAAGGGCACAAGTGTGAAGTACTCAAGACATTTTAGTCATATCTATAAGTACAAGAAAAAAATGCTACAAAAGCATTGAGATAGTCACAAACACATAATATTTTAAATAGCTAAGCATAATCATGAACTATGAGCAAAGCAAACATAGTTAATGTAGCACAAAGCTCTTTCTCTCTTTCTCCCCTTATCATATCACTCCCCCTATCATGAATCTTAGGAGCTGTGATGAACTTGGAACATATATACCTGTAAGCTGAAACACTTGCACAAAACACATTAGACCCTCAAGGTAAAGCAAGTGATAAAAGGACAAGTATAATGTAACAAGTAAAATGCAATCAAGTAAACATGTTGTGAAACATATGAGCAACTTGATCAAACACATGACAGTCATATGGAAATGACAACAATGATCATATAGCAAAGCAAATGATCATCCGAACAAGCATGAGGATGTAGGCATGTTCAACACACAAGCACGATACGATGAAAGCAATAAAGTATATCAAAGCACCATAAAGCAACGAGTAAACAAGCATAAAGCAAAACAAGGTTTTCTAAAAAAATGTCTTCTCCCCCTTGGTATATGCATCTCCCCTATGGCTTTCCCCCCCTACGAATGTGCACGAGGTAGAATTTCTCCCCCTAAGAATGTGCATAAGAGTTATATAGAAATGACGAAAGTATATACTCCCCATTTTTGTCACGAATAGACAAATGAATCAAGAGGAAGGTAGGAAAGAAAAGAAGATATGACAAGGGTAAAAGATGATGCATGAGGGGTGCAAGATGAATAAGAAAATGAAGCTCCAACATAAGACAAAAACATAAAAAAATGCTACAAAGCATAAAGAACATGACATGCTAAAGATGATAGATCATGATATAAACCTAGGCAAGACAAAGACACAAGAATATGTTATGTGTGCTAAAAGGTCTAAAAGGACATAACTATCATGAGTGAAGTGCAAAACATGTCAAGTGTTAGAGTGTGTGCAGCAAGGTGCATCTAGTATGCATGTGAGATGCATGACCAATGCATGAATAAGCACTCACGGGGCAAAGTGCATAAAACACACCACCAATGATCAAAACATGATAAACATGAACAAATATGGTGATCCCCAAAGTTTGGTACTCATTGGAGCCCAAAATAACAACAAAATGTCATTTGGGCATTTTATCAAACACATAGAGTGCACACACTACACATGTATGTTAAACAATGCATGAACATATGAAAATCTTGCCTAAATACATGTTATTTTTGCCACAAGAGGCCAACAACCAAAGGAAATCATCATTTAAAACAAAGCCCAATCAAAAAGATTGACAAAAATTAAGTTTTTCAACTCCCATTTGAGAAAATCCCAACTATGAACATAAAACTCCCAAAAACATAATCTAAAGATCAAAATCAATGAAAAGAGTTAAAGATTACCTTAGAGATGTTAATGGAATGAAAAACACTTGAATTTAGTTGGGTTTTAATGTAGAAACATTAAAACTGGGGTTTGGGAGAGGATGGAAGACATTTAAAACAAATGACCCACGAAATGCCCTTTAAAAAGCTGATCTGGAAATTTTCGCTTTTATCTCGCTAGTTAGCTTCCCGCGAAAATTTCGTTGGTATCTCACTAGTATTTCGCTGGTAAGCCTTACTCGCGAAACAGCCATGAAACAGTCATGAAACTCTCTGTGTAAAGCTGAAAAACTTGAGAATTGGACCATTTAACTCCCAGCTAAGCTTACACATGAAATGGGTCACGAAAACACCCAGAAAACATGTTTTTCACACAAAAACAATTTGAAAAAATTTGAAAAACATGGGTGATACAAATCACTTACAAAAGCAAATAAAAAGAACACAAATCTTTTTGGTTTGATTCACATATGGTTGAGCACACACACATTACATTTGAACATCTACAACCACACAAATGAAATAGGCATTCATTGAACATTAAACTTGTGTGTTGTGTGTATGGATCAAGTGTGAAATAGTCCTTAGACTAGAGTGAAGCTTCAATGATCAATTCAATCAAGTCATACACAACTGATACGAAATCAAGTAGTCTATCTCAATTATAGAAATGAGCATATATGACCTCCCACAAGAGAATGATTACAAAATTTAGAAGCTTTTAATTTGGCTTCTGTATAATTCATGACATTTGATCCTTTTTGGATAATACATCTCTTTTTGAGATCGGTGCTTGAAATTTTTGATATTTCAACATTATGATTTAGCCTTTGGCTTTTTTGAGCACCATACATTTCAATTTAAAAGGTCGCTTTCCCTTTTTTCTAGTCAAATACTAGTATGTGCGACAGGCTTTTGCAGCTCATAATCTCTTTTTCATTTTGAAATTTACATTTGGTGAGCTCTATTTGCAAAAACATAAAATAAAAGTGGGAAGATATATAGGCACAAGTCTATGCAAGTATCAAGACAAACAAGACTATTGACCAATCATTCATGACAAGTTTGAAGATCTATTTACAACAATCACACATAGATTTCAAGATTTCTCCCATAAAGATATATGCATACATAACAAGCTAAGCTCGTAAATGCACTACGCCATTAGTACGAAAGTACTAGGCCAAACTCACATGTGAAAAGTGTTCAAACATATACGATCAAACTTTTTGAATTTTTTACTTTTTATGTGGTTTTGGATTTTTACACACACAAAACAAAGACATAAAAGTAAGATCAAAACAAATACAAAACAATGCATATAAAGAGATGCATGATGCATAAATGCATGATAATGAAGCATCTAATGCATGAAGGGTCCTACAAAGATCGAAAGAATTAGATTAAGGACCAAAGGAGCAAAAGCTCAACCATAGGAACCCTTCCTCATCCAAACAGAACAAGCTAAGCTCGTAAATGCACTACGCCATTAGTACGAAAGTACTAGGCCAAACTCACATGTGAAAAGTGTTCAAACATATACGATCAAACTTTTTGAATTTTTTACTTTTTATGTGGTTTTGGATTTTTACACACACAAAACAAAGACATAAAAGTAAGATCAAAACAAATACAAAACAATACATATAAAGAGATGCATGATGCATAAATGCATGACAATGAAGCATCTAATGCATGAAGGGTCCTACAAAGATCGAAAGAATTAGATTAAGGACCAAAGGAGCAAAAGCTCAACCATAGGAACCCTTCCTCATCCAAACAGAACAATTGTTTGGAATGAGTGTCTCATGAGAAGTGAGACGAGGGTTGGAAGAATGAGAACCGGAGATGCACATAGACAAGGAGTTAAGAGCATTAAACACTTTCTTTAACAACATGCTATTATCATTCAAATTCGGTTTATCCTTTTTAGCACAACTTCCAAGAAGCTCAAGTTTCTCTTTTCTTTTAATTCTTTTAAGAGCTTGAAACTTAGAGTAATGAGGTCTTAGATGACCAAAGGCACCACAATGGTGACAAACAGTGTGTTTAGGTTCACTAGGCTTTTTGGGAAGAGATCTAACAACATGGTTTTGTTCTCTCTCCAACTTGGAGCATTGAGGTCTTATATGACCGATCACACCGCAATGGTGGCAAGTTGGAACAAACTTAGATCCATCCAAAGCCTTAGGTTGAGACGTAAACGGAGGCTTTGACTTAACAGCCTTACTCTCCACCTTTTGATTTCTTTTATGTGAAGGCATGTACACCGATTTGTCCTTTGAAGTAGAACACACAATAGGCACAAAATTGGGTACCACAACATGATTGCAACAAATATTATCATCATTTTTATCAATAGGTTCAGCAATCAAACACTTGACATGCATCTTAAGAGATTCATTTTCATATTTAAGATCATCAACTAGTTTGTTAGACAAAACAAGTTTAGTATCCGAGTCCATATTCAGACATTCAAACTCTTTCAGCTTTTCAAGAGAATTTTTAGCAAGCTTCTTATATTTTTTAACCAATTTATTGGATTCATTGAGCTTAGCAATCAAATCATCATTTTCACAAAATAACTTGCTCAAATTCTTTTGAAACTTCTTAGCATCTTTCTTCAAGAGTTTGATGTTAGGAATATCAACAACACCCATAGAATCATGTAACATGGCATCACAATCATGAAGATAAACACTCATAGAGGCATTTTCACAAACACATGGCATGTTACAATCAACAACATCCATAGAAGCATACAAAGCACTATCCATGGCAAATAAACACAAGGGGTCAAGGATCACACTTAGGTAATGAAACCAAATCAAGTGTACCCGCTCTGATACCAATTGAAAGCTCGAAATGTGTAAAAAATACAAGAGCTTGTTTAGACCCCCAATTCAAATTACGGCTTGGTTGATTTTACACTAACTTAATACTAAGTGTGGAATAGTGTAAAAGCAAGCATACAAGTAAGAGAGCTACTCTAATCCATATTTAAAGCAACACAGTAGTAAAATGAAATGACCAACAGCA
The DNA here is from genome assembly GCA_028535165.1 of Quercus tomentella. NCBI lineage: Eukaryota > Viridiplantae > Streptophyta > Magnoliopsida > Fagales > Fagaceae > Quercus > Quercus tomentella. Next base: position 64,223,899 of record JAPQVY010000156.1, read on the forward strand.
GGGAAGAGAGATACAAACACAGATAACACCGAGACGTGTTATTGAAGAGGAAACCGAAGAACTCGGCGAAAAACCTCTCCGCCGCCCTTCAAGCGGTAATCGATCCACTAGACAATCAGTTGGGATACATGGGTAAGCAAGAGACCCTCCAAGCCTAATCTACCCACTGTACCTAAGCCCTCCAAGCTCCTACTCCAACAAGGCTTCTCAGAACCGTGTCTTATCTAGCTCTCCGGATCCCGCAACAAGCTCCATGTTGCATCTACCATCCTTGGCTTCTTCCAATGTTTCCTAGCAGCACCGAAACCTCACTGGACACTCTCAAAAGGTGTGGTAAGTGTTTGGGCTATTGACCTCTCAATGGTATGGAAATGGAGAGGTAGGAGATGAGGAAAATCCATAAACAAAATGTGTAGAGAATTGTTGGTATAACAATTTCTAACTCTCAAGTGTTTTAGCTAGGGTTTTCTCTCAGAAGCTCTCCTTTACATTTGTGGGTAATGTGTGTATATATAGTGTAGGCACAGAAAGTGTGTATCAGACTGGACAGGCTGGTAGAACAGAATGTCTCGCGGGTGTCTCGCGAGAAAGCCTTACCCGCGAGATACTCGCGAGACACAGCTGTCTCCATCTGTACAGACTCTTCACCTTCCAGTCATGTGCATGACACATGCATCTTTTCGCGGGATGCTTAGTCACGAGATACCAGCGAAAACTCTTCAGTCTTCAATAGCTTGAGACTTCACACTCTCTCTCACTATCACACAACCCTTACAATAAATTCCCACTACAAATATAGGGTACAAAAGATTGAATAAAATTACAATAAAATTTGGCATGGAATAGAAGCCAACAAAATACAAATTTGTAAATCACAACTTTACAGTCTTCTCTTTTGGATCTTTGGGAGTTTCTTCAATTGTCTTAATCCTCTATTAACAAAATCTTGTACATTTTGTTCTTAAGAGTTGATTTGTCTCTATTTCTCTTTCCATATTGCATTATGTAGGGGTGGAATTTTGTTTTATTCTTGATTTCTACATCTTCGAATGTAAATGATTATTAGTTTTGATTTTTGGCTCAAATGGTTATTGATTTGTAGGAATAATTGTATTTGGTGAGTGATTAGGATCTTAATGTCAAAGCAAATGAATTTATGGTGTCGACCATAGTTTTTTATTCTGAGTTTTGAAGCCAGGATTCATGTGGGTGAAACAAATTAAAGGACATGATATAGTTGAAGTTTCAAAGAGGATAGACATGATTCTTAATGGCCTATTTGGATGTTTAAAAAAAGAGGGGGAGTAAAGTAGAAGGAGAGAGAGTAATTCAATTACCTTGTTTGGAAGTTTTTTAAGGAAGGAGGGAGAGGGGTTTGGAGGGGTTTCAACTACCTCTAACCCCTCATTTTTAATTCTCTCAAATTGGAGAGATTTGGAGGGAGAGTATAGTAGATAAATTATTAACAAAATGAATTCTCCAATTTACCCTTTCTAAATTAGCAAAATTACCAACCAATTCTATAAAATAAATTCACGTTATTATTCACGTTATTTCTCTCTTCAGTCTCAAATTTCTCTCAACTCTCTTAGCCTTGAAGACTCCTCTGCCTCTCTCTCACACAATTTGTTCCACACTTCACAATGTCTCTCTCTCACACAACTTCTTCACAATCCAACGTCTCTCACACCTAGGTTTTTCTTTCAGAGGTAAACTCTGTTTTTCTTTTTGTTTCATGGGTTTCTTTTGAGTTGGATCAAATAACTATGTTCTTAAAATTGTGATTTTATTGGGTAATTTCTTATTAATTGTGATTTTATGGGGTAATAACATGTTATTTGTGGGTGGGTTTCGGATCTGATTGCTTTTTTTTTTCCTTAAATTTTAATGTTTCAAAGTATTGCTTATAACGTGTTTGATAAAGTGCTTGAGTGAGTCTAGATTGTGAACTTGCCTAATTTGTATACTGTATCTATATATGGATTTGTGTTTCTTGTTTATTTTTATTGGGTAATTTCTTGTTTTTTGTGAATGGGTTTCTGATTTGGGTAATTTCTTGTTTTTTTGTGAATGGGTTTCTGATTTGGCTCCTCCTAAGCCCCAACCAAAATGGTACTTTCTCGACTTTGTGATGTTCAAGTTTGAACTGGAAAATGGATCTGATTTATGTTTTTCGCAATGAGAAAAATATCAAAAAATGAGGACATGGAACAAATTATGGGAGCAATTCAGGATGTTGCTTTAGCAATAAGAGAAGGAAATTCAGCACTTAGAGAAGGAAATTTAATTTTTGAGAGGAGCTTGGCACGTCTTCCCATTCCTGAGCAAGACGTGTTCCATCTCTTGGATGAGATAGGAATTGATTCTAGATTGTGAATGAGGGCTTATCTCTATCTTATTAAGAATCCAGATATGTTGAGAGCTTTTATTGGCAATCCAGTGGAGGAGCGCAAGGAGCTATTGTTCACAATGATGTATGATCCTTAAATTTTTTTAATAGTTAGACAAGTAAATGCTCCAAGACAATTTGAGCTTCTAAAAACCTTTTCAATTGATCATTGAACTGTAAACTCTTGGGATTAATTTTTCTTTGGCACCAGCTTGTGTTTATTTTTAATTTTGCTTTCTGAAACAAGTTTGTTAGCAATTACAGATATGGTCATAGCTCATTGTAACAATACTGTTTACTGTTTACTGGTATAGGTGCTAGTTTAAATTGTCTTGTTATTGTACAACTTGTGGTTACTATTTATTTTTAGGTTATGTCCCTAGTTGTTCAATACTGTTTACTGGTGTCTTGTTATTGTATTAGCCCCTAGTTTAATCTTGTTTGTAAATGATTAGGCTCTCTATTTTGGCCTGGTCTGGACTTGCCTTAGTTGCTGGACGACTTGAATCTTGATAATTTTTATTGAAAGTTTTAGACCCCGTTCTATTAATATATATATATATATATATATATATATATTTATATTTATATTTTGTTTTATTAATTAGATAGACAAGGCATTCTCAATGGGCTCTATGTTTGGCAAATTCCAGTATCTCATGTCATGATTCAAAGTAGCATTGGTTCCTAAACGGGTAAGTATGGTCATGAAAAAAAATGTTTTAGTGTGTGAAATTCTGCATTTTTTTTGAGAAATTATTGTCATTTGTTTTGATTGAAATTTGTGTGCTATTGCTTAGTATTTAGCAGGAATATTCTCTTGAGAATTTTGAGTTGCTTTCTTTTCTGAATAGTAAGTGGGTAAACACTTGAATTTAAATTACATAGTAGGATCCTATTTTTTGAGCTAGTTCATAGAGTCACTCTCCCTAACTTTTTTGTTTTTTTGGGTCTCAATTCTTCTCCGAATCCTCAAAAAATTAAATTCACATACTAAGCAAAATAAAAAATATTAAAAATAATAATAATAAATGAAAGAAACACTCAAAATTCAATATTTTGTTGACTTTTTAAGTAAACAAACAAACCAAACATTTTTTTTCTTATTTTAATTATTATCAATTAAGGATGGTTTTTTTTTAGTATAATAAAAAAGCAGAAAAAATATTTAATCATAGACCAAAGTTGATTATTTAATTCACATTAGAAAAAAAAAAATTATCAAAAAAAATATTGCATGCTATAGTCATAATTATTTAATTTAACAAATTAATCATAGACCAATGTTGCAAGTCCATTTTCAAATAGGGGTAAATTTGTCTATTTAAATCATTTCCCTCTCCTCTCCCTCCTAATTTTTAAAACATCAAAACAAGAGCAAGGACTAATTACTCTCTTCCCCCTTAATAATTTTAAAAACATCCAAACAAGGTGGAGGATAACCATTTCCCTCTACTCTCCTCCCCACTACTCTACTCCCCTCTACTCCCCTCTACTCTCCTCCCTCTCTAAACTTCCAAACAAGCCATAAGAGAAAATTCACCTTCTATCAATTTCAACATCAAGATTCTAAACGGTTAAGTATGGGTGAACAACACAAAGTCCAAAGTCCATATGAATTTGTAACAATGACCGTAGTTTATTAACCAAATATGTCATGAAAGGTTGTAATAGACCTGGAAATTTCACATTAACTATTATTTACAATTACATGGTTGGTCCATTTTATTGGTTTTACTTTTAACTATTTTTCTTTATACTATTGTAGTTGATTAATCCTTATTTAATTATCCTATCGTTTGGCTAACTTCCTGTTATTATAGCAAGCGCACAAATTTAAAATTGATGCTTAAATTTAAGATCCTTGATAGGACAAAAAATTCTATTGGATTAAGTAACTACGCACTAGAAGTTTCTTCGTGTCATGTTTCATCATGACAGATCTCACCCCCCTTCCCCTATATGTGTGTGTGTTTCTCAAATTAAAATAATAATAATAATAATAATGTTTCATCATGACAGCTCAGCAGCTCACAAAGATAAACTCCACAACATTAATTAAATATAAAAAATGCCTACAAGAGTGTAAGTGGCAAGATAAACTATACCATTATTTCAATCATTTAACCAAAGAAAAGAAAGTTGTTCTAAAATTTTCCTTTTTGAGGGTTCATCTATAGTTGCACAATACAGTTAAAATAGTAGGAATTTGTTCAAACATATCCCTCTAAATCTTGATCTTTGATACTTAATATATTCTTAATTTATTGGCTAATATTGATGCCCATGTTATGCACTTCTACATTTTTTAGAAATAAAAGCATATCTTTGGGGGTAAAATCCAAGCATTCAGGTTTTAGGCTTCCAAGTGTTTGTGTGTGTATGTATGTGTATATATATATATTTGCCAAGAGTTTTTAAGTTTGATTGGTATTTCCTGGTGTATCCAACAGAGACATTTTGGGTTCACATTTCTCCCTCCCATTGTTTTAACTAACTAATTTATTAAAAAATAAATAAAAGTTGAGGCTTTCGAATCATTAATTTGAGACTTTAATATATTAATATTAGTTTCTAAGCACATGCTACCTGAGTGTGTGGTCATACACTTTTCTATTTCCCCCCCTAAAGCTCAACACTTTTTATTCATCCTAATTCTAAATTGATGCATTTTCTTATCACAAAATTAAATTGGAGTATGATGAGATTTAGCACAATAAAATTAGTTTAGACACAAACAAACGCATAAATAAGTCTACCCATTCTTGTAGCATACCATATGAAAGAATGTTGATGCACAAAAGATGGACATGATTGATATTTCAATCTAGCCTCTAGGTCGCTCCCTTAGAGATCTAAGCACAAAGCCATAACTCCTTTGATCTCATACTCAATGATCTACGTCCGATTATTTGACGTGGTGGTTGGCTCTGATACCAAATGTTACCCATGAATATAACTCACTTTTGAAAACAGGCTTGCAAGGAGAGAGTGCCCAAGAGCTTAAAAACATATGGTTAATCTTACACTTAATCCATGTGGGATACAAAGATCATAACATAGCACTTCTAGATTTGGGACTAACCACTAAATAGTCTACTCCAAAGTCCACACCAAGCCTTTTTCTGAACTGTCTAACAAAATCATATACCTTCTTATGGTCAGGAAGGGTCTTGGCGATAATGTCCTTCTGCATACACCTATTAGCCCATGCAACAATCTTTGGACACTCTGCCTCAATGCTGAAACCCCTTAAGGTCTCAATCGAATAGAACCTAGTGTAGAAGGAGATAAGACTAATTAAGGTCCACACACATTCTATTAACACTTTCCATAGATTATATAACAGGATGGACAATAACAGTAATGAATTTCAAATTACGTATACTGGGCTAAAAGAATATTTCTTTAAATCTTTGCAAGGGGGACCATATAAGATGTTCTTGATTGCGTGTGAGATTGACAGGGACTACTTGCCTCTCCTTAATGGTAACATTACATACTATTGGACTCTCTGTAAAGTACAACATGACTACTGGACTCTATTTAAAAAGAAACATAACATCACATTGGACTCTCTTCAAAAAGAGACTACTGACACAAAATATCTGACCATTATTGATGTGACAAATTGTCATGGAAAGTAAACAAGTGATCAATGATAGGCTCGTATAAGAATCAATAAAAATTTGTCAACTTAATTAATATAAAAATTAGTTTCATCATTTTTTTTTGTATGTAATATTACTCTTCAAAAACATAACATGACTAGTGGACGTATGTAATATTACTCTTCAAAAACATAACATGACTAGTGGACTCTCCTTGGTAAATCAAGGTTGGCTGATACCATTGATTAAAAAAAAGTGGACTCTCCTTGGTAAATCAAGGTTGGCTGATACCATTGATTAAAAAAAAAAAGGTTGGTTGATAACATTTGCTGGGCCAAAAAACTGCTACCCCCATATGTCCTATGCTCTCCCACAATAATTTTTTAATTGAATGGAAAGAACCTCTAATAATCCCAGCCTATAATATTTTGCCCACATAGCAGCAACAAAAGAAGAATAAGTCTGGTGCCACAACTCGCCCATGTGGCGAGGTGTAGTTGGTGGAGGGGTGATGGTGGGTCCATGTGGGGACACCCCTCCACCAACCACAACTCACCACATGGGCGAGTTGTGGCACAAGTTGTGGCACCAAAACTAATCGTAAAAGAAAAGAATAAAGACCACATATATATGGGACACCCATGTGAACAAAGCTTGGTTTCTTAAGTACTCCTCGAGTACAGAAAAATAGTACTCCTTATTCTCACATTTATAGTTGACTCCACCATAAATTTAATGGGTAAACCCCACCATAAATATGAGAGCAAAGAGCGGCATTCTCTGTATTCCGAGAGTATCTAAGAATTACTCTCAAATTACATATGTATTCTACTACGTCTCTATTCTATTTTATTCAAAATTATACTTTTTAAAATGCTTTTAGAAAGGTCATTTTTGGTTCTACTTTGTCAATTTCTTCTCTACTTCAAATTTAATCGACTCACTTTTTAAATCCAGCAGAATCACCTCGTCCGCCATTGTCAGAGAACTCAATATATTATTATTATTATTATCGAAGCAAATGGGGAAAGTTCAAAGAAAAGTGATATTCTATTGAATTCAAAGAAACCGGCTGTGGGTCGCAAGAAACTAGAAAAGTATGATCAAGAGGCCTCTACAGGTAGACAATGTCATTGCTTTTGTCATTAAGCAAAAATCGCTTTGAAAAAATATCATTGACATAGATTTTCGAACCATTTTTCCACACTATTGCTTTGATAAATAGATATGTGGTGTACGGTGGACCCATGAATAGAGAATTGGTAAGAAAGTAGGTGAATTATTTTTACGAAAATTTTGATATCAATATATAGCACCAATGATTTAGTGAGTGAGTCTAAAGTACCACATCGGTCGGTTAATGAGTGAATTTTCGGTTTATAAGCCTTATTAGTACTTGATAAGCCTGACGAAAAGGTTTGTCCAGACATAATTGAGGACGAGGGTAGAGCAATAAATGCTACCATTATTGCCAGAACCGTTACAGTTCGGACGAAGCCAAGCAACAGCTTAGAAGCTCTAATACTCGTACATTAAATATCAAGAGATTCCATTTCCCTCCACATTGAATACTAAAAATGTTACCCAAAAATTAAAACCACCATTAATGGTGGTTTCAACGGCTAGAAGGAGGATGACCTATAAATACCATGCTCCACCAAAGGTATATTGAGTTATTTTACCAGCTAACTACATTCCAACCCTCTCTCTCTCATTATGAATTTACCATCGGAGGCTCACCGGCAGGCACCACACCGGTGACCTAGTTTTATTATCTTCTCTTGTGTTCTTGCAGGTTACACAAGGGCTATCTGGACGACTTCAACGACAGACGACTGACAACTTTAGCTTCATCAGTATGTCATTGCTTTCGTCATTAAGCAAAATCGCTTTGAAAAAATATCATTGACATAGATTTTCCAACCATTTTTCCACACTATTGCTTTGATAAATAGATATCTAGTGTACGGTGGACCCATGAATAGAGAATTGGTAAGAAAGTAGGTGAATTATTTTTACGAAAATTTTGATATCAATATATAGCACCAATGATTTAGTGAGTGAGTCTAAAGTACCACATCGGTCGGTTAATGAGTGAATTTTCGGTTTATAAGCCTTATTAGTACTTGATAAGCCTAACGAAAAGGTTTGTACGGACATAATTGAGGACGCGGGTAGAGCAATAAATGCTGCCATTATTGCCAGAACCGTTACAGTTTGGACGAAGCCAGGCAACAGCTCAGAAGCTCTAATACTCGCACATTAAATATCAAGAGATTCCATTTCCCTCCACATGGAATACTAAAAACGTTACCCAGAAATTAAAACCACCATTAATGGTGGTTTCAACGGCTAGAAGGAGGATGACCTATAAATACCATGCTCCACCAAAGGTAAAGGGGATGGATATTGAGTTATTTTACCAGCTAAATACATTCCAACCCTCTCTCCCTCATTCTGAATTTACCATCGGAGGCTCACCAGCAGGCACCACATCGGTGACCTAGTTTTGTTATCTTCTCTTGTGTTCTTGCAGGTTACACTAAGGCTATCTGGAAAACTTGAACGACTGACTACTGACAACTTTAGCTTCATCAGTTTGGCACCGTCTGTGGGAAACTTTTTTATTTCTCCTAATCCTAAGAATAGAAACGTTGCTCTACCCTTATTGTCGTTTAGATGGAGTCTAGTGCGCAACTAGAGTTAGCCGCCCTAGCGTTGCAAGTCCAAGCTCTTATGGCTAGTGTGGAGGAACAGACAAAGCAAAACTAGGAGATGAGACAACAACTGCAACATGAAGAAAATTGCTCACCGAGAAGGATTGAAAACTATAGGAATGAGGACAAAGTGCGAGATCCAGAAGGGAGCCAAGGGAGAGATGGCTTAAGAAGGATGGAGTAGTCTGACGAGGCCAGCAATGACCTCTTGGGAAGTATGATAAAAGAGATGGACGAGCTCAAAAATGTAATGAAAGGAAAAATGGCCAAGAACTTGGACGGGATGGTGAGAAGGACAGACTCTCCATTCACACAGAGGGTACTCGACTACCCACTCCCACCAAAATTCTGACTGCTGTAGATGGAGTCATATGATAGGTTGAAAGACCCACTGGATCACATCACCACCTTCAAGATGACCTTGAGCTTGTAGCAAACCCCTGATGAAATAGTGTGTCGATCCTTCCCGACCACCCTCAAATGGCAGCCCGAGTGTGGTTTAGTAAGTTGGCGCAGTCTTCCATTGACAATTTTGATTAGCTCAGCAGCCTCTTTGTGCATCATTTCATTCAAGGAGAGCATCAGAAAAGACTAACAGATCATTTACTAATGATTAGACAGGGAGAAGGAGAGTCCTTAAGATCCTACATGAAGCGGTTTAACAGGGAAGTGCTGGAGGTAGACGAGGCAGAGGATCAAGTGTAGCTAACCACATTCAAAGTAGGATTGAGATCCAAAGAATTCGTAGTAGCACTCACTAAAATTCCCCTAGTGTCAGTGATAGACTTGCTCATGAAGGCTCAGAAATACATGAACATGAAGGACGCTCTGGCAGCAATATAGGTAGGCGGACCTCGAACATCAAAGACTGGCCCTCGAGATGACCAAAAAGGGCAAAAGAGGGAAATGAGGGACCACCTTCCCAGCAATGACAAAGGCAAGCAGAGGGACGACAAGGCTCGCAAAATGGTAAATTTCACACCCCTAGTAATGCCCATTGACCAGATCTTAATGCAGATTAAGGACGATTACCAGCTAAAATGGCCGATGCCGTTGAGTGGTTCACCTAGTTCCTAGAACAAGAAAAAGTACTGCCGCTTCCACTGAGACCACGGATGACCAAAACAAAAAGACAGATCCAAGTCAGAAGAAAAGTCGAGGGACTATGATAAACCACGAGAAGGACCAAAGTATGCAATAGGCGAGATAAGAATGATCAACGGTGGTACAACGATAGGGGGGCTCTTTCAAATCCCTCAAGAAGTTGCAGCAAAGGCAAGTCAACAGCGTCCATATGATACCACCAACAAAACACCGGAGGAGAGAAGTTGCAGACATGGTCTTCTCGAAGGAAGATGCCAAATGAGTAAAACAGCCACATGACGACCTCTTGGTTATCATGCTAGTGATAGAAGGGTTCAACACAAGAAGAATTCTAGTAGACAACGGGAGCTCCGTCGACATCATTTACCTCTCCACCTTCCAGCAGTTAAAAGTGGACCTAAGTAGGCTTCGTCCATTTGAATCTCCCTTCGTCAGTTTCTGTGGGAACAAGGTGTACCCAAAAGGAATAATGACTCTGACGGTAACAGCAGGCACATACCCCCAACAAATAACGAAGCAACTTAATTTCTTGGTGGTAGACTGTCCTTCATCCTACAACGTCATTAGTGGACGACCAACACTCAACCGTTGGAAAGCTACGACCTTGACGTACTGCTTAAAGGTAAAATTCCTAACAGAAAACAGAGTAGGGGTAATCAAGGGGGGCCAGGTTTTGGCCTATGAGTGTTATCAAGCAGTATTAGCGCCAAAAGAAAACCACACGTGGATCATCGAAGAAAAGAACCCTGAGACAATAGAAGCACTGGAAACGGTTGAATTGGTAGGAGGAGAGCCTACGAAGGTAACGAATGTTAGGGCAAATCTTAGTCCAAATATGAAGAAAGAGATAGTGGAGTTCCTGAAGAGAAACCTGGACGTATTTTCGTGGAGTCATAAGGACATGCCTGGCATCTCAAAGAATGTCATCTAACACCGGTTGAATGTGGATCTGGGAAAAAAGCCTGTTCAACAGAGAAGATGAGTCTTTGCACCTGAAAGGAACAAGGCTATCATGGACGAAGTAAATAAGCTCCTGATAGCCAAGTTCATCCGTAAAGTGTACTACCCAGAGTGGTTGGCTAATGTCGTCATGGTAAAGAAAGCAAAGGGGAAAATGGAGGATGTGCGTGGATTTCACGGATCTGAATCAAGCCTGCCCAAAAGGCAACTTCCCTTTGCCCAGAATTGGTTAGCTCTTTGATTCCACGGCAGGACATAAGCTGTTAACATTTATGGACGCGTTCTCAGGGTATAACTAGATTCAGATGTTAGAAGAAGATCAAGAGAAGACGGCCTTCATCACCAGTCAGGGACTCTACTGTTATAGTGTCATGCCATTCGGATTAAAGAACACAAGAGTTACCTACCAGAGGTTAGTAAACCAGATGTTCAGTGAACAAATTGGGAGAAACATGGAGGTGTACGTAGATGATATGCTCATCAAGAGTAAAGAAGTAGAAAGCCATGTGGATGACCTAGAGGAAACGTTCAAAACTCTGAGACAGTACCAGATGAAGCTGAACCCGGCGAAGTGTGCATTCGGAGTTTCCTCAAGGAAATTCCTCTGCTTTATGGTGTCATAACGGGGCATAGAAGCTAATCCGGAGAAGGTGAAAGCTATACTAGAGATGACCTCCCCAAGGAACGTCAAGGAGGTACAAAGATTGACAAGAAGAGTAGTGGCATTGAACCGCTTCGTCTCAAGGGCAATGGATAAGTTCCTTCCATTCTTCAAGACCCTCAAACAGGCCTTCACGTGGACCAACAAATGCGAGGCAGTGTTCTAGGAGCTAAAACGCTATTTGAGCAACCTGCCATTACTAAGCCCGTCAAAAGAGGGCAAAGACATGTTCCTCTATCTGGCTGTCTCTGCCACGACTGTAAGTGCAGCCCTTATTCGAGAAGAATCAAGGATCCAACACCAGGCCTTTCAAGGACCGAAGGCGAAGTACCCGCACACTGAGAAGATCACTTTTGCTTTGATCGTTGCCTCTCGAAAGGTACGTCCATATTCCCAAGAAAACCCCATCCTCTTCATGACGGACCAACCCATTAAGAAGGTAATGAACAAACCAAATGCCACGGGAAGAATGGTACAATGGGCAATCGAGCTGAGCCAATTTGACATTGAATACAGACCACAAATGACAATAAAGGCCCAAGTACTAGAGGACTTCATCACCAAATGCACGATGCCTGAAGACAGCCCGACGGATGTAGCAGAGTCATGGATGGTCCAAATTGATGGATCGTTAGCCAAAGGCAGAGGAGGAGTAGAAGTCGTCATAACCTCACCAGAAGGGGACGCCTTGAAGTACGGGGTTCAACTCCAATTCCCAGCCACCAACAACGAGGTAGAGTAAGAAGCAATATTGACAAGGATAAGATTGGCTAAATCCATGGAAGCCAAAAAAGTACTCCTAAAAGTGACTCCAGGTTAGTAATCAAGCTGATTAAAGGGGATTATGAAGCAAAAGAGTAGAGGATGCAGAAGTACCTGAAGTTGACGAACCAACTTGCTAGAGATCTAGAACAAGTAGAGTTTATGCAAGTTCCACGAAGTTTGAACATGGAAGCAGATGAAGTGGCAAGACAAGCATAGTCTAAAGTTGAAGACGGCCCACTAGGGAACAGGATAGAAGTACAAAACTTCCCCAGTATAGAAGAGTTCCATACATTTGCAATACAAGGGAGCACAAGCTGGATGGCACCCATCATCTCTTACTTGAAGGATGGCCACTTACCATTAGATCCAGACGAGGCAAGGAAGATAAAGAAAAGAGCTACCAGATTCATGCTCCTAAATGACGGGCTTTACAAAAGAGGGTTTTTTCTCCCCTACTTGAAGTGTGTCGAAGAGGATAAAGCAAGGTACATCCTAGAAGAAGTTCACGAAGGCATCTACCGAGATCACTTGGGACCAAGATCTCAGATATCCAAGATTACCAAGACAGGCTACTTCTAGCCAACAATGCGAAAGGAAGCAAAGAACTTTGTCAAGAGATGTGACAAGTGCCAAAACTATGGGAAGATCCAAAGAACCCCAGGAGAGAAAATGACGATCATAACCTTTCCATGGCCATTCGAGCAGTGGGGGATCGACATAGTGGGCACTCTGCCCCAAGGTAAAAAGCAGGTAAAATTCTTACTTGTAGCAATTGACTATTTTACAAAATGGGTAGAGGCAGAGGCTCTAGCAATAATCACGGAGGCAAAGGTACAAGGCTTTGTGGAAGAACATTATTTGCAGGTTAGGCATACCGAGGACGATCATATCAGATAATGGTAGACAATTTGACACCCAGGCGTTCAGATCTTTCTTCTCGGGACTCGGGATCAAGAACCATTTCTCGTCACCAGGACACCCACAAACCAACGGACAGACAGAAGTGACCAATCAAACCTTGCTAAAGGCCATCAAAGTTCGACTAGAGGGGGCAAAATGTGCATGGCCTAAAGAACTACCAAGCGTCCATTGGGCCTACAGAACCACGACCAGAACCAGCACGAGAGAGACGCTGTGCAACCTGACGTACGGCACAGAAGCTGTAATCCCCGTTGAGGTAGGGGTCACCAGTATAAGGAGAGAATTCTTCGACAAAGAAACCAACAATGAACAACTGAGGATGAACTTGGATTGTTTAGACGAGATAAGAGATGACGCGTCTAGAAGAATGGCAAGGTACCAACAGAAGATGTCGGGGTACTACAACCAGTGAGTAAAGCTTAGGAGATTCAACATAGGCGACCTCGTCCTCAGGAAAGTTATGCTTGCAACGAAGAACCCAGCTCATGGAAAACTTGGCCCTACCTAGGAAGGCCCCTACAAAGTCACCCACTATTCCAAACAAGGAAGCTACCACCTAGAGTCGTTGGACAGCAACAAGTTACCTCGTCCCTAGAATGTCGAACACTTGAAGAGGTATCACTAGTAGGAGGATAATCATTTGTAATCATTGATTAAATTCTTGTTTCATTTTTAAGCAATGCAATAAAGAAATCATTCAGAAGTTACTCAGCCTATAAAAAAGTCTCCTCTAAAAGCATTAACAACTCACAAAGACATAAATCCTTCAAAGGATATAAGTCTGATGACAAAGCCAAAGACATAAATCCTTCAAAGGATGTAAGTCTCATGACAAAGCTAAAGACGTAAATCCTTCAAAGGATATAAGTCTATTGACGAGGCCTAAGACATAAATCCTTCAAAGGATATAAGTCTGATGACGAGGCCAAAGAAAAATCCTTCAAAGGACATAAGTCTATTGACGAGGCCTAAGACCTAAATCCTTCCCAGGATATAAGTCTATTGACGATGCCAAAGACAAAAATCCTTCAAAGGATATAAGTCTACTGACGTATTCAGATGCATATACAACGAAGCAAAATTTATATAGAGGGAAAAGTAAAATTTTGCAAGGTCAAATGAAGATGAAATTGTTTGAATTAGATGCAGTGTTCAAGAAAGCGACATGTAAAAGCCCAAAAACAACAGGGCACCCAAAACCTTAAAGAGTGTTCAATAGTAAATTTAAAAGCCCCAAAACAGATGAAGCAACCAAAAAAAAAAAAAGGATAGTAAAATTTTTCTGAAAAGATTCAAACTGTTTGGTCGTCACCGCCATTACCAACCCCCTCGTCAGCAATGTCTCCTGCAATAACTTCTTCAGCTTCCATCTCCTTTTCAACAGCCTCAAGGTCCAGGTTGTCCAGGTCCATCCCAGGGTTATGTTTGGCCAAGTACCTCCTCAATAGTTCAAAACCCTTGAAGTACCAGCCAAGAAGGTCGCCGTTATACTTGTTAGTTTGCTGAAAAGCCTGCACCGTTTCATCTCTAGCCTTCGAAGCCTCGCACCCTGCTGCCTGGAGTTGCTCGTCTTTCTGCTCCGTCAATAGCTTCTCAACCTTCAGCTCTTCTGTCAAGACCTTAATCTTCTCCTTCATCTAGTTCCCACCGTCCATCACCGCTATCAGCTCCTTCCTCAAAGTGGAACCCTCAGTTTCTAAGGCATCAACTTTGGAGTTAGCCATGACAAACTTCTTCTCACTAGTCAGGTACTCAATGGTAAGATGGACAACTAATCCCAGGACCTTAAGCAAAAATACAACCATAATAAGGGACAGAACATAAATCACAACAAGAAAGAAATTTTGGTGACAAGGATAAAGCTCAAGAATGTACTTGGACGAGCTTATGGATATGATGACTCACCAACTCATGGGAAGGAACAGAATTCAAAACCTTCAACTCCACAGGAGTGACGACGTTTTGGGCCTTCCCCATGGCAGTGGCAGCATTGTCCCAAATGTTGGCATCAACCTTGCTCTTCCCTTTGTCGCCACCACGAGGCTTCTTAGGATGACGGGTGATCTCCTTAACAGAGGTAGTAGGAGAAGCAACCTTGGGGTCAGAAGCAATGGGAGTAGATGTGGTGGTCTCCACGACCTCCTTCACTACTCGAGGACGTTTCTGAGCAAGGCTGGATAAGGGTTCATTCTTCTTTGTTCTCAATTTAGCATACAATTCTTAGTTAAACTTGGTTGCCATTTCTACAAAAGATCACCACAAACAGGATGTTAGCAACAAGACCAGAAGGAGAAAGACGAGGGCGCTAAACGACGAATACTTACTTTTCTCTTCTCTAGCTATTGAGCGTAAGACGTAGGGAGAAGGTTTAAGACCCAAGAAATGACGAGCCAACATCCTGGGGTCAGTTAGTTCATCAAAATCGTCAATAGTGCCCGCGTACTTCGTAACACTCTTGACGCGGCTCTTGTACCTGCTTTTCAACTTTGGATGAGTCTTGGCTGTAAAAAGCAAACGAATACAAGGCGTTAGAGTCAGAGTAGCCAAAGGTAAGTACCTAAAAAAAGAAAAAGAAAAAAAGAAAACAACACGAAGAAAAAATGAATGAAGACGCACCAAGTCTGGGTGTCCCCTACCTACACAGCAACCTAGGTATGTCTCCCCAAAGGTCGTCCGAGAGGGTTTCCCAGCCATCTCCTAAGACAAAGAAGAACCTAGACTTTTAGTAGCAGAATGACGAAGGTAGACTTGCGATGAGGCGAGACTTCCTATCCCAGGGCACCAGCTCATAGTACCTAAACTCCTTTAACTCTTTTAGACTGTATAAATGTAGGAGTTCGTCCACCCTAATTATATCTCCCTCCATTACGATCATCCATATCTCCATCAAACTGATTACGATCTGCCAAGAATTAGGCATAAGTTGCCCTGACGCTATACCTAGGTGGTGGAGAAGCTCCATGATAAAGGGATGGACGGGGAATCTGAGGCCGCACAAAAAGGCAACCTCATAAAAACACTTCTCCCCAGGATTGAAGGCGCAAGCCTTCTCACCTAGACAAGGGAGACAGATCCTAGTCTTGTCAGGGATCTGAAACCTATCCCTAAATCTGAAGAGTGTATCCTCGTCTAGAGAACACACTTCTTTTTGGGCATGGAAAGCCCTTAACACGGTGGGGGAGGAAGATGAAGGGTTTAAAGACGAAGACGTCAAGATGGCGGTATCAACTTCTATGACTTTGTCGCTAGACGACAAGCCTGTATCCAACTCACTTGACTTGAATTCCATTGACATTACTCTCACAGACTTAAACCAATCTAAGGATTGACGCAACAGGAGGCTAAGGTCAGCCAAGAAAAAAGAAAAAAATATATATCATGCTCCATGGTTAGTGGTTTCTTATTTAAGCTCCATGGTCTTCTCTTTCGGTTCATGGGACTCTCTTCAATTGTCTCAATCCTTTATTATGACAATCGTGTACTCTTTGTTCTTAAGAATTCGTTAAATGGTTTCTCTCTACTTCTCTTTCTGTATTGCATTCTGTACGGGTGGAATTTTGTTTCATTCCATATGTAATTGATTTTTAGTTTTGATTTTTGGCTCAAATGGTTATTAAATTACAGGGATAATTGTATTTGGTGAGTGATTAGGATCTTATGGTAAAATTGGACAAATTTATGGTGATGGCCATAGTTTTTCATTCTGAGTTTTGATGCCAAAATTCATGTGGGTGAAACAAAGGATTTGATGGAGTTGAGGTCTTAAAGAGGATAGACGCGATTCTAAAGAGAGAATTCACCATCTATCAATTTCAACGTCAAGATTCTAAACCATAAGTATGGGTGCACAATCCAAAGTCCAAACTCTATATGAATTTGTAACAATGGTTGTAGTTTGTCAATCAAATATGTCGTGAAAGGTTGTAATATACCTGGAAATTTCAACTTATCTTTTACTTACAATTACACGTTTGGTCTGTTTTATTGGTTTTACTTTTAATTCTTTTTGTTTAATTATCCTATCATTCGGCAAACTTCCTGTTATAGCAAGCGCACAAATTTGAAATAGATACTTAAATTTAAGACCCTTGATAGGACAAAAAATTCTATTGGTTTAAGTAATTATGCACTAAAAGTTTCCGGACAAAATTGGCTTCTGCCCTTTTCGGGCAAAATAAATAGCATTCTACCCCCTTTCCCAAACTAATTAGGGAAATGCCCCACTTTTGAAAATCTACTTTCTCAAAATCGAGTTAAGTCCTATAGTGACGTTTTTAAGGACCTATAGTGACGTTTTTAAGGACCTATAGTGGCATTTTTTTACTCAAGCTCCATGAAATCGAGTTATAGATAAAAAAAATTGCATGTAACTCTACTTCATGGAAATCAAGTTACAAAACGCCACTCTAGGTCATTAAAACGTCACTATAAGCTCCTTAAAACGCCACTATAAGGCTCTAGAAATTTTTTATTTTTAACTCGATTTTGAGAAAGTCGATTTTCAAAAGAGGGGCATTTCCCTAATTAGTTTGGAAAAGGGAGTAGAATGCTATTTATTTTGCCCGAAAAGGGTAGAGGCCAATTTTGTCCAAAGTTTCCTCATGTTACGTTTCATCATGATTGCTCGGGAGTTATGAAGCTCACAAAGATAAACTCCACCACATTAATTAAAAAAAAAAAAAAAAATTGTACACAAGAGTGTAAGTAGCAAGATAAACTACACCATTATTTCAATCATCTAACCAAAAACAAGAAAGTTGTTTTAATATTTTCTTTCTTGAGGGTTCATCTATAGTTGCTATATTCTTAATTTAGTAGGAATAGTTGGAATTCGTTCAAACGTATCCCTCTAAATCTTGATCTTTGAAACTTGATGTAGAATGCTATTTATTTTGCCTGAAAAGGGCAGAGGCCAATTTTGTCCAAAGTTTCCTCATGTTACGTTTCATCATGATTGCTCGGGAGTTATGAAGCTCACAAAGATAAACTCCACCACATTAATTAAAAAAAAAAAAAAAAAAAAAAAAAAAAATTGCATACAAGAGTGTAAGTAGCAAGATAAACTACACCATTATTTCAATCATCTAACCAAAAACAAGAAAGTTCTTTTAATATTTTCTTTCTTGAGGGTTCATCTATAGTTGCTATATTCTTAATTTAGTAGGAATAGTTGGAATTCGTTCAAACGTATCCCTCTAAATCTTGATCTTTGAAACTTGATATATTCTTAATTTACTGACAAATATTGATGCTCATGTTATGCACTTCTACATTGTTTAGAAATAAAAGCATATTTGTGCAGGGAAAATCCAAGCAATCATGTTTGTTAAGAGTCATTTTCCCTCAAAAAAGAAAAAAAAAAATCCCTCTTTGGGACTGAAAATGTTTTACGCCTCTCAATGAGCGTAAACCGTTTTTCACCTCAAGAGAACTAAAGCCTCGCTTTTCTCTCTCTCTGATTACTAAAACACCATAGAAGCTTCGAAACTGATAAAGATACCCTAAAATTCCCAAAATGAAAATGAGTTTTACTAACAAATGCCGTTTAGACATCCATTAATCATTCATTTTAGGAAACTTTTTATGAAAATTTGAATTAATTGTCAAAAAATTAGTTACTTTTTCATTTTTCCCATTAAAAGATTTCTAAGGGCATATGTTAATCAGATCCAATGAAATATACCCTCATAACTATTAAAATTACCAAAATGTTCCTAAAATTTATAAAATGACTGAAATACATAACAAAACTTTAAAAATGACAGAAATAGCCCTAAAACTTCTAATATGACCAAAATAACCTCAAAATTCTCCCTAAATCCTTCAAAATTACTAGAATACATTTGAAATTTTTAGAATGATACCTTTAAAATATTCAAAATGAGCAAAAGCCCTAAATGTCAAAAGGATTGAAATACCATTAGAACCTCTTAAAAGACAAAATTATCCCTTAAAACATATAAAATGAACAAAATACCATTGAAACCTCCATAATGGTGAAAATATCCCTAAAATATCCAAAATGATAAAAAAGCCCACATAACTTGCAAAATGACCGAAATAACTTTGAACTTAAAAATAAATAATAACAAAAATAACACTGATACGTTCTAAATCACAAAATTTCCTTCAAAGCCACCAATATATCCAAATAACTTGTAAAACTACCAAAATGACAACATCACACCCAAACAGGGGCGGAGCCAGGAATTTTCGTTTGGAGGGGCCAAGTTGCAACACTAATATATTTATCAAGACAATCTCATACACACACATAAATACACATGCTTTTTTTATTATATACACACATCCAACAAAAAAAGAGCTTAATATTTTCAATCAAAATTATGTTTGATGGCTATCTTTCATAAAATTAATAAAATACATTTTCATAATTTTCATAGTGAAATTCTTAAAAAATTTCATTTTCTATAAAAATTATCAAATTTTATACTAATGTAAGTAAAATTATTCAATTGAACTAATGTAATTTTCAAAAATAAGAATGATCCAAGACTTGGAGGAACAAATTAGGCTCCAAACATATTTGAAACTATTTTGCTTTGACCCATTATGTTGCAACTAAAGAGACATTTCATGTGTAGTTTTAGTGACAATAATTTTTTAATAAGTCAATGACTTGTTAATCACCACATAACAGGTTGAAAAAGATAAATTCAAATATGTTTGGTGCCAAACTTTTTCAAATATTTAACAGATATAAAAGCACATTTTACAATAAAAAATAGAATTGCGAAAAATAAGTTGTCTCTATAACTATTAGACCAATTTTTTTTTTTTTAAGCATCATTGGACTAATTCAAATACTTAGGGGGGGCCAACTCTTATTTTTGTAGACTAAATTTTGAAAACATTAAAATAATTATATATATATTTAAAAAAATTTCAAAATTTTGGGGGGGCCATGGCCCCCCCACCCTTCAACATGGCTCCGCCCATGCACCCAAAACCATTGAATTGACAAATATGCCCCCACAAAACATAGAAAATAATAATGATATATGCCTCAAAACTTCATGAATTGTCATCAAACTTTCAAGTGTTGTTTTGGAGTTCCTAAATAAAATATATACCTTCAAAGTCACCAATATAATCGAATAACTTATAAAACCACTAAAATGACAAAATTACACCAAAACCATCAAAATTATGAAAATGTACCCGAAACATCCAAAATAACAATGATATGCTTCAAAACTTCAAGAATCACCCTTAAACTTTTAAAGTCATATAAAAAATAATTCTCAAGTGTCCATTTGGAGGTTTTAGGTATTTGTAATTGAGAATGTAAGTGTGCAATAAGGCAAATTGATGAGTTAGGTCCTACCAAGAATTAATAGGTTGGGTAGTTAATATGCAGGGTAAATTCCATTAACATTCCTTGAAATTTGGGCAAATACCACTCAGGTCCAAAACATTTCAAAATTAACCAATTAGGTCCCTAAAAGACAACTTAATCCCTAACATCCTTAACACCATAACCCTTCCGTCATTTTTCTTTCCCCCACTCAGACTTGTCTTTTCTCTCTCATCCTACTCGTTCTCTCAGATCTCCCTTCTCTATCTCTCTCTCTTGTCCATTCTCTCTCTCTCTCTCTCTCTCTCTCTCTCTCTCTCTCTCTCTCTCTCTCTCTCTCTCCAACCCAACCCACTCTTTCTTAGGGGTGTTCATCAATCAAATCGTTGGGTACCATTGAATCATTATGGGCGATTTCCCTTTGACTAGCATCAATCAAGATTACCTGAGGTCAGTTTTTTAGCATATACGGTGGTGGTTTTCATCTAAATGTTTGTCGGTGCTCCAATCTTTGATAGAAAAAAGAGAATACCAGCCACACAAGCATGTAAAAATGAAGAAGATCTCAATATTATGAACCAAATCAGAGCCAACACGAACCAAATCTAGATTAAAAATCGTGAGATCTGGTTTCGAATTGAAGCCAACTTGAAACAGATCTAGGCAGATCTTGTTTCGAAAGCTGGTTCGAATCAACCGAATCGGCCTAAGCCACTTTTGATATGGGTGGATTTGTAGTGGGGGGGGTGGTTGTGGCTTCTAATGTTGTGGTTGGTTTACTATGATTTTTTTTGGATTTGAGTTTTTTTGTGGGTTTGGCTAGAATTTTTCTGAATTTTTTGGATTTGAGTTTTGATTTAAGATTTGAGTTTTCTTGTTGTGGGTTTGGCTGTTTTTTTTTTTTTTTTTTTTTTTTTTTTTTTTTTTGGTTTTGTTTTGTAGAAAGATTTGGGTTTTATTGTTATGGTTTTGGCTGGAATTGGGTATGGGTAAAATTGGAGCAGATTTAAGGTTAGAGAGAGATATAAGTGAAGAGTGGTCTGAAAAAGGGAGAGGAACGAGAGAGAAGAGACTAGAGAGGGTTAGAGAATGAGTAGAAAGAGAGAGAAGAGACAAGTTTGAGAGAGGGAAAGAAAAATGACGGAGGGGTTACGGTGTTAAGGGTGTTAGGGATTAAGTTGTCTTTTAGGGACCTAATTGGTTAATTTTGAAATGTTTTGGACTTGAGTGGTATTTGCCCAAACTTTAGGGGAGGTTAATGGAATTTACCCTAATATGTATTATGTTGAACTAATAATTCTTATTTTATTAACTTTAGTTGATAGTTTGATTTTATTTCTTCTTGTTGCTCTCTTATTTTGATTGTGCTTATAAGTGTAATTTTCTCTAACATTATTTTCTTATTTTTAGTTTGGTTTTTAAAGTGATGAATTAATTTTTTTTTTTAATATCTAAATAAAAAATATAGGAAATTTGTAATCTTTTGTATGAGCGAAACACTGAGAAAAAAAAATTCTAAAGAATTTTCATTTACACAAACATTGAAAAACAAGGTATTTATTTTGAAAATATTTTCAGTTGAAACAATTTACACCAAAACAAACAAAATATTACGTACCTTACCGATAAATTGAATTCCATTTACATTAAATCCTATTTTTTATTATAAAAAACCCTCACTAGAATTCTTAATTATTTAAATTATTTCAAATTATCTTCTTAAAAAGCTATTAGAAATAAAAGTAAAAAATAAATTTAATTGCACATAAATACTTATCTAGGGGCGCACACACACTCACGCACAAAAAAAACCTCCTCATATAAACATCATGTGGTTTTTATCGAAGAGAAAAATTACAAAATTATCACAACTTTATTAAAAAGCATTTATCTTTTAGGATATTTTAAATTATTTGTACTTTAATTTTTGTCCATATATATATAGATATATTTGTTGGGTTATAGATTGACCCTAATTAATTAATCCAATTACCCAAGTTGATTAATTAGTCAATATTACATGCAAATCAAATTAAGTTACAAGTACAAGATGATGTTATCATGATGGAGAAAACCTTTGCAAGAAAAAACTCTACTTGGTGAATTTCAAGTCACCACTCCCGAAGTATCCACGAATCAAGAATCAATAAGTTACAAGTAAAAGGAATCTTACCCCAACCAGCCTATTCCAAAGTACCTATCTACAGTAAAACATATTGACCTATACCAGTATCAACTCTAATACCTAATTGTACTTGTTATTGTAGAGACTTCTCTTTTACACGGATCTTAGTACGTGTCTAACACCACAACAACTGTTGATTGTTGTTGCTTTGGTAGAGTTCTTCAATCCACATTTGAAAGATCTAGAAGTAGCTTGGCACAATACCCTAAGGAGCACAAAAAGTTGGAGCAACTCATATTAAGCATCTATCTCTTTGTCCCTCTGTACATTAGGTATCAAGGTTCATTAAATCTCGATAGATCGATAGGTATCAAACAAGTATCAGCATCTATAATTTCAGCTTTTTTTTTTTTAGCAGTTTCTTGAGTATTCTTGTGTCTTCAATAATACCACTTATATAACTATTTAAAGGTCTTTTTGAACACATTAGAAACTAAGACTCAATTAGACATAAAGTGTGTTTTGTCTCTAGATTTGGGACTAACCATTATTCTACTCCAAACCAAGCCTTTTCCTAAACTATCCAAGAAGTTCGTAAACCTTCTTCTGGTCATGAAGGGTCCTAGTGATATTCTCTTTCTACATACATCTCTTAGCCCATGCAACAATCTTAGGGCACTGTGCCTCAATTTTGAAACCCCCTATGGTCTCAATAGAATAGAACCAGGTGTAGAAGGGGATAAGAGTAAGGCCCACATACCCTAGTCTTTCACCCCCAAAGTAAGGTTTGTCACCAAATTCCCCCTCCAATATCTTATAGGTTTCAAGGAATTCCTTCTTTGCTGCCTCTAGCTCCTCTCCTTTTATGGTCCATACCTTCCTTGATACTTGATAAACCTACGTACATATTCCACTCACATTCTATTAACACCTTCCATAGATTATATAACAGGATGAACAATAACAGTAATTTCAATAATGAATTTCAAATTACGTATACTAGGCTAGAAGAATATTTCTTTAAATCTTGCAATGGGGGAAGACCCATATAAGATGTTCTTGATTGCATGTGACATTGAGAGGGACTACTTGCCTCTACTTAATGGTAACATGACTATTGGACTCTATTTAGAAAGAAACATAACAACCTACCGGACTCCAATGAGAGGCTCTATGGACACAAAAAAATTTAACACGTATTAATGTGGCAGATTGTTGTGGTAAGTAAACAAGTGATAAATGATGAGCCATATAAGAACCATTAAAAACTTGTCAACCTAATATACACTAACTCAATATTACTCTTCAAAATATAACATGAATATTGGACTCTCCTTGGTCAACCAAGGTTGGCTGATACCTTTTGCTGGACCAAAAAAGTGCTACCCACATTTGTCCTATGCTCTCCCACAATTCTTTTTTTTTTTTAATTGAATCAAACAAACCTCTAATAATCCTAACTTATAATACTTTAAATATGTATCACTAACAAAAGAAATAAAAAGTGACCACAAATATATGAGACATTGCGTAACAAAATCTTCCAAAGTTACACATATATTCTACTTCTCTATTCTATTCTATCTGAAATTATGCTTTTTACCATTTTATTTATTGTTTTTAATAAAGTTATTTTTGTTTCTACTTTGTCAAATTTTTTTCTTCTTCTACTTTAATCAACTCACTTTCTTACCAGTAATCATTCTGAGAAGTTAAGAAAAATAAATTTTAGGATAAACACATATAATGAAAAGAAAATGCACAAAATGTACCTTTGTATAAAAAAAACTCAGCCCAGAACCTGGCTTGAGCTCTCTGGTAAGGATCGGAGGGCAACATTCCAAACCTCATCTATGTACTAAACAATGACAAGAGACTCACACACTGGTTTCCTGTTGTGGATAAGAACTGGGATCTTCTTGTGAATGGGATCCATCTGTAAAAGCAGAGGGCTCTTGTTGTCATTCATCAAGTCCTCTTCCTTGTGATAATATATTTGAATCGCTTTTACATTTCTAAAGAGTTTTGATTGTTTTTTTCAGTAAAATAATTTCTTTTTGAATGGGATTGATCTCTAAAAGCAGAGGGCTCTTGTTGTCATTCATCAAGTCCTCTTCCTTGTGATAATATATTTGAATCACTTTTACATTTCTAAAGAGTTTTGATTGTTTTTTTCAGTAAAATATTTTCTTTTTGACTAAATTATACATCGCATAATTTAATGGTCTGTTTGGATGGAGGGGGGAAGGAGGGGGATAGAGTAGAGTTGGCTAAAATAAGCTAATTTTGTGCTAAATCTACTCTACTTTACTCTACTCCCCCTCCCTCTCCCTCAATCCAAATGAACCATAAGTTTGGACAAAGTTTAGCAACAAAATTGCAACAAAATTGGTTGTAACCTAAGACTACAACTTTATTCAATATCTTTTTATTGGAGGTGAATTTTGACAAATCTACTATTAGATTACATTTTCTTTTTATATCCTCCATGTTTGCAAAATTTCTATTAAATTAATGATCAATAACTATGTCATCAATAAATTGTTTAAATCGCAAGTTTTTGTAGTTTAAAATTATGCATAAAATGTAAGCTTATAGATTATATAGTAAATAATATCCAATTGGCACAAAATTTGATATGTGTATTAGGAACGTAAAGAACATGCAATTTAATGGCTAGATTTGCAAAATATGTAGTAATGTGAATGATATTGAGTAAGGTTATAGCCTTAGGTTACAACCAATTTTGTAGCTAAATTTTGTCCTTTAAGTTTAATGTCATTTTTGTTTCATCTCATATTAAAAAATTTCCTATATTACAAGCTTTTCTATCCAAGTTGGTTGCATGGTTTTGAAACCCGAACCATTCATTGAACCGTGAAAGGGAGAGGTTCAACGTTTTTGAGGTCGAACCGAGATTGAACAAGGATCGAACCATGATGATATCATAATTAATTTAATAATTAATAAAAATAAAAATAAAGGTATTGAATTCATAAATGTTAATAAAATTGACTAAAATATTTTTAAAAATTGAAACAAACTTTAAAATAAATTTTATTATTTATTCTTATTATATCTAAATTATATAAATTAATGAATTAGCCATACTATTTTTTTAAAAAAAATACAAATAAGACGAGAGATGATGAGATTTATTATTAAAAAAAAAAAAGACTAAAGTAAAAAACTCAAATATAGACTTTTATTAGGAAATAAATTAATATAGTGGGGATTTGACTATTTGCATTTTGCAAAATAGGAACCAGAAGGTTCCTTTTCAAATTTAAATTCACTCATCCAGTCTAAGTCCACCCACGTGATTTCTGATTTATCTATTCCTAATGCTTTTAATACTTTTATTTGTCAAGCTTTATTTCCTTCTTATACGGTTATCTAGCATTAGCCTTCCACTTCAGTACTCTTCTTCCTCCTCACGAGTCACGTCTGCAACTGCGCTCATCTAATTTTTATTTTTAATCTCATCATGCCATCAATCGATGCTCCTTAAATTTCTTGCTTCATCTTCGGATCTTCTTCATCAGTTTCTCTCTTTCTTTTTATTTTTGTTTTTTTTTTCACTTCAGAACCATGTTAAAATTTCAGATCGGAAAATCAAATTTCACCGTCATACGGTTGGACCGGCTTACTGTTTGAACGGTTTTTCAGGTCAGATCTCAGTTCAAGCAGTTCTCTCATATTTTCTATATACCCGGTTTTCATGTATAAAAATTGTTTTGATAAATGGTTCGCGGTTAACCTAGTCGGATCGTAAGGTTCGGTCTAGGTTTAAAAACCATGGTTGGTTGTTAAGGTAGTAGTTAAAATTCATATAAACCTGTCATACAATAGGTCCAATCATATCATACTATATTAATATTTTAATTTATTTATGTCACATAAATTTAATAGCCTAAAAAAACAACAATCTCAATCTACAAACTTATCAACCACCACTGACAACACAAACTTCATTGCATTTCTTACAATCACACCCAGATTAACACTAGTAAGAATCCTCAAAACTATGCCTCTATCAAAAGTATACCATTAAATAGTGAAAAAAGTTAACGAATGTCTTAATTAGGGTGTTGATTTGCGAAACATTTATAGGAACTTTTTATTAGAAATGAATGTCTAATATAACCGATACAAACAACATTGTCTTCGTATAATATTGCCGAGTTATCTTTGATCAATGAAAATTCACATCGTTCTTAAATATGTTGAATTGTCAATCTCAACTAAACACATTCACAACTTGCTTCTTGTATTGCAACAATCCCTATGCGAATTGAAGAAATAGCATATTGTTTACTTCTTAAAAATAAAAGCATATTGTTTACTTAATAGATCTCCATGAAATGCAAGGTGGCCATAAGTGAACAAATATTATTTTGTGATTGGCCTTTACATGGATTAGAAATATGTGAAGCATTAACGGCAAAGGAAAAAAAAGAGCACTAATCTTAAAAAATTTAATTCACAACTATAAGATTGTAAAAATGTTTTATGTGTAGTAATCTATGTAGTTTCTTTTATGGATCTTACCGATCTCCAATCTTCAAAACAGTATTATAAACTCTATTTTATTATGATAGATTGAATGGATTTGTGCCTTAATTATTCAATTGACTTTACATGAAAAATTGTTCCACCAAAAGATATTGGTACGAAGATATGTTTTTCAGTTTTTGCCTATAGAATGAAAAAAACAAAATATTCTCATATGTGATTATTCACTTGTTAATGATTACTTGGGTGAAATGAGTGTATTAATTTTTATTTTATTTTTTATTTTTGTGATTATTCACTAAATACGTAATGCTTTTTATTTTTTATTTTTTATTTTTTTATGACCATATAATATACGATAGACAATTTTTTTTCCTAATATTTTCAAAATTCTATGTTAAGAGTGTGAAAAATATTGTAAAAAGTAAAAAGTTTTGTTTCCTTGGATTGTTGGTACCAATACTTTTGTATACACTTGATGGCAAAATGGTAGAGTTTGAATAAGTTTGATCTAAAATTTAGCTCACACAACTAAGTGCCTTTCTTATTGTTAGGACATATGTGATTTAATGTTAGGAACATATGTCAAATTAGAATTGGCTAATACTTTGACAAATTTTACTTTACTTGTATTTGGGTAGATCTAGGATGTGTTTAATACTTCAGGAAACAATGTTTCAAGATTAAGTGTTAAAGCCATGCAAGTCTGTCCAAGAAACAAGTAAAGAAGTGCTAGATTTTAAAGCTCGACAACTAGCTCGACAACTAGTATCTATCGAGGTTTAAAAAGCTGTTGAAGCATGATTCTCAACAGCTAGCTCGATAGATAAGCTATCTATCGAAGTTTATGAAATTCAATTTATCAGAGCTGATTTCAATCCAATCTATGAATACATGTTTGGGCTTTCTTTTCTCACAACCCTAAATATATATATAAGGATTGTTTTAAGGGCTATCAAAGGTTGCGCAAGTTTGAAGCAAAGTTGTATTCATGCAAATTGTGACCGGAGATAGAATTTGTCCTAGTTCATCTTTCTCTTGAAAAAGCTGTTGTGTTTGTACACTATAGGATGTTATAACCAAGGAGCTTTGTGATCTTCATTGTGTTGATGAATTGAAGAACTTTGCAGCCAACATCTTTCTTAAGTTGGTGAGCAAGCCGCGTACTAGGATCCGCGCAACGAATTGGTTAGTCACGTACTGGGAGCCATGCAATAAAAAGAGAGATTGTCACTATAGAACAAGTCCAATTGGGTATTAGGGTAAGGGTTCAACTGTAGGTTGGTATAAGGTACTGGGATTCCTTTGCTTGTAACCGCTTGTTGTGATAATAGTGAATTCTTAGGAGTAGCGACCTTAAAATCACCCGGTGGAGTTTTTGCTGCGTAGGCTTTCCCCATTCGTAAACAAATCACTGTGTTAATTTAATTTTCACTGCATTTAGTTATTTGGTGATTTGTTTGTGCTATCACGTATATTCCATGATAATTGAATTAATTAATTAACTTGGCTAATTAATTTACTAATTCATCACAAGGGGTTAATACATTCTTGGCCTATCAAGTGGTATCCGAGCAGGCTAACTCTGATTAGGGTTAATCTTTACTGTGTGATCTGTGAGGGATTTCACAATTCGCTTCAATACCAATGAGCTTGGTCTGCGATCGAATGCTATAAAAGATTTGTGCCCCCTCATCCTTCACCAATTGGTCGTTGGATGGATTGGTAAGGCACACGGTCCGACAAGTGGTATCAGAGCCCGGTCATAGGTTCGAGTCGTTGGAGCCGCATTGTGAGGGAGGGATTGTGAGGGATTTCACAATTCGCTCCAATACCAATGGGCTTGGTTTGCAATCGAATGCTATAAAAGATTTGTGCCCCCTCATCCTTCACCAATTGGTCGTTGGATGGATTGGTAAGGCACACGGTCTGACATGATCCATTGACCCCTATTTGTCATGGATAAAGGACAATCTCTTATTATACCTCCTTTATTTGATGGCACTAACTATGCTTACTAGAAAGTACGCATGGGAGCTTTCTTACAGTCTTTAGATAAGAAAGTGTGGCAAGCTGTGGAGATAGGCTGGACCAAGCCTAAGGAAGCGTCGGCTGATTGGGATGATGCTAAGATCAAGGCGGCTAACTTCAATAGTAGGGCATTGAATGTTTTATTCAGTACAGTCATGAATGAAGAGTTCAAGAAGATATCCTCTATTGAAACTACAAAGGAAGCATGGACTATCCTCCAGACAACTTATGAAGGAACCAAGGCTGTCAAGGATTCAAAGCTTCAGAGGCTTACCAAGAGCTTTGAAGAGATTAAGATGGAGGAGGATGAGTCATTTGATGAGTTTTATGCCAAGCTCAAGGACATAGTGAACTCAGCCTTCAATCTTGGGGAAACCATTCCCGACCCCAAGATTGTTAGAAAGGTGCTTAGATCTTTACCCAAGAGATTTCATGCCAAGATCACCGCAATTGAGGAATCAAAGGATATTGACAAAATTCCTTTGATAGAGTTGTTTGGCAATCTGCAAACCTATGAGTTGGGTTTGTCTAGGATCGAGAAATCGAGCAAGAGCAAGAGCATGGCATTGAAGGCCAAGAACAGTGACACTGATGAGTCTTTAAATGATGAAGATTCTAAGATGAAATCCTATATCACTCGACAATTCAAAAAGTTTATGAAGGATGCCAATGCTAAAGGATTTGACAAAGACCACAAGTAGTCTAGCTCGTCTTAGTTCAAGAACTAGGACAAAGGAAAGAAGGATGCTAGGGATGGCGGTCAGTACACTGTTCCTTCAGGACCAAAATGCTTTGGATGTCAAGGTTTCAGACACATGAAACAAGAATGCTATACATATCTCAAGACCATCGGGAAAAGCAAGGCACTTACTACTACCTTGAGTGACACCGAGCCTGAAAATGATTCTGACAATGAGGATGATGGAATCCTAAATGCTTTCACTACCACTATAAATCCTACTGAAGGAATTGTTGAAAATGTGGATGAAGAAGAGGAATTGGTGGAGTCTAAGTTTGAAAAGATGGATAAGCAAGATGACATTCACACAGCCTATGCAAAGTTATATAAGGTCTCAGAAAAGCATGAGAAATTGTATAGGTTGGCCACCAAGAAGCTTAGTGATGTGGAGCTTGAACGTGAAGAAATCTCCACGAAGTTTGATGAAGCCAATCAGACTATTGGGGCACTGAGATTTGAGAATAATTTCTTGGCTGAGAAGACCAAAAAGCTTGAGGCAGAACTGTTCCAAGTCAGAGCCCAGTTGAAAAGGACTTCAAGTGCAAAGCTTGATGAGATGCTCAGTCTTCAGAAATCTACTTTAGATCAAACTGGTTTAGGGTATGATTTCTCTTTTCCTAGTATTGCTTCTGCTAGTACTACTATTTTTGTTCCTCCTAGTAATAATGTTGAATCTAAAAACAATGATGTGAAAAATGTGTTAGCTAGTGAAAACATAGACAAGGGTAAATCTATCTTAGGAGCAACCTCTAAGCAGGATAAGAAAGAGATCAAAAACCCTAGGGCTAAGAAGGGAAACACTCAAAAGCCTAAACAGAAGAAGCAGCATCTCTGTCATCACTGTGGAGTAGCTAGACGTACTAGACCTAATTGCTACAAGTGATTAGCTACTTAACAGAGCAACAGTACGATCTCATCAGGAAACTAAAATCAGTTTTCCATCCTCCTTTGCTCCTCTTGGAGATCTTCTTAAAGTCCTCATGTTCTTTTCAAACTTGAACAGTTTTAATTCTTCCCCCTCACCGCCGGATCAAGAGTTTTCAAAACGGAAAGGTTTTTTCAAGGTGTGGAAGGAAAAAGGCTCCAAGTGATTCAGTCACTTTTTTCTCTCTCCCCTTCTTGTTTTTGTTTTTGCATTACTTGTGTGTTTTGCTTTCGTGTTTTGAGTTAGTCTAGTTTTATGCATTGTTTTGTTTAACATGTTTTTGTTTGTTATTTTTTCAGTTTTGCTTTATTTTTTTTCATTAAAAAAAATGAAAAATCAGAAAAAATACAAAAATAGTGTGTGTTTGTGTACATTGGTACTTGTGTACCTTGGATGGCCATTGAAACAAAGTTTTCTAAACTTTGTATCATTTGTAACTTAGATGAGTATCTCTATGCATAACTAAATAAGTGAGCTTTGTGGCTCGTGTTTGTGATAAGTAAGATTAAGTAATCTCTTGTACTTAACACTCGAATCACTCTTTTTGACGAGAAGGACTAGAAAATCCTAAAAGAAAGGCATAAATAATCATCTCACCACTGTTGCCTGCCAATCATGAAATGACATTTGTATGCTTCGACATAGCAAAAGTGGAATGTCAAATGCTTAAAATCATTGGGTATTTCTTTTCTATCTCTTATATGCACATGCATGATTTGCTTAAAAGAAAAATATGCAAAAAATAATAAAAAACAAAAAGAATCAAAATGCTTTATATATGATTGCAAGCGTGTATTCTAGGAGATGTGGGAGTTATAGAATGTACCTCGAAGGTGATAGTCCCCATCAAACAATTATGATTGTGTGTGAGTTAAAGTGATTTTCTCATATCTCAAATCATCATAACATGTAGACACTTATGCAATCTTGCGATGTTTTTCACACATAACATGCAATATTTTTTGCTACTTTTGATACATGTGCAAGTACAATGTGATTTGGTCATCACAAGGAATACATGTGTTAATGTATGCTCATTAAACTGTCTTAACTTGTTTTTGAAATACAACATTGGTTAGACTTGTTTAGTGTGTGTGTGTTTTGGATCTATGAGCTTGACTTTTTTTTGTTGAGAGATGATTTTGAGAGCTTAAAGTGTTGTTTGGATCTTTGGTTGTATAGCATGCTTGATTGCATTCATATATGTGTTTTTCTCTTCTTGAAAAACTGTTTTAAGCAATCTCGACAGCTACTAGACACCTCTCGACAGCTAGGCTATCTATCGAGCCCTTTCAGCTTCTTTTTATCGCATTCTCGATAGCTGCTTGATCCATTGAGAAACCTTCTAGATGCTCGATAGCTTCTCAATCCATCGAGATCTTTTAGCTGTGGACACCTCTCGGTAGATCTTGGACAGCTCTTCGATAGCTGATTCATGCGTTTTAAACCTCGATACCTCTCGATCTATTAAGAATTATGGATTTCTATATAAAAGGTCAGCACGAATTCTTTCTTATTTCTCTCGATCTCTCTCGACTCCTTTTGTCTCCTCACCTTCCTTAACACCTCTCAATCATTTCAAACCTCTTCCCTACTCAATCTTCGATCTCAAGATCATTTTCTTCATCTGGTATGATGCTCTCTCACTCATTAATCATGCATTTCATATCTTTTGACCTAACTTTTGGGGTTTCCGAAAATTTTTTAGAATTTTCAAAATTATTGAGGTTTTTGCTGAAGTTTTGGGATTGGTTTTGTTTAAATGATCCTAAGTGTTTATGCATTGCATCACATTTGCATTGTAACTATGATTTGTGCATTTTTAGATGTGTGTTTACTTTGTTGCAATAATGTGTGCTGGTAGATTTGGATTGGGCCGAGCCCATAATGATTTTATGTTGCATGTCACATGTTCATACATTTTCATGCATACGTACCTTCAATTCTTTATATTCTTTTATATTGATATTGTTAGTGCTTTTCTGCTTGTCTCTTTGTCTCTTTGTCTCTCTCTCTCTCTCTCTCTCTCTCTCTTTCTTGTGTTAGTCTGCTCAATGGCACCGAAACGCAAATCCACTTCGTCCCAGAACCCTCTTCGTTCTGGGGTATCCACTTCTTCTTCTGATCCTACTCCTTCTCACGTACAGTTCCGTGATGATAAAGCCCGAAAGGACTTTTCAAATAACTTTTCTTGATGAGGCATTCATTCGGAACGCCAAGTCATTCTATTGGATTTTTTCGATACTAACCTTCCCACTATCATATACAGTCAGGGTTGGGGGTCACTGTGTGACATCGCGATCACTTGTTCCTTTGTGATCATATAGGAGTTTTACTCCAATATGCACGGATTAGATACTTCTGTACCTCATTTTTTCTCTCGCGTTTGAGGTAGCATTGTAATTACTCCGGATATTGTATCCGAGGTACTACATGTTCCTAGGGTAGTGCATCTTGACTACCCTAGCTGCGATCGTCTAAGGACTGTGTCCAAAGATGAACTCTCGTCTCTATTTTGTGAGACACCTTCATCTTAAGGTGACCGTCAAAACACCCCTTGCTCGGGCTTTGCAAAAGGTCTGAGATTCCTTAATATGGTGATGACATTCATTCTTCATCCTTTATCTCACTATAATTCTATTACAGAACCTCGTGCTCGATTTTTGTTATCCCTCTTAGAGGACATTTCTATTGACTTCCCTTCTCATTTTATTCTATTCCTTATAGATGTTTATAGGGATACGACGACTCGTGATAAACTCATTTTTCCTTCTACTATCACAAGGCTTCTTCGCCATTTTTCTGTCTCCTTTCCCGAGTCTCCTTATTTCATGGTTATGAGTGCCATAGACGCTGCCACCGTTCGATGGAGTGAGGCACAGCTTAGACCAAGGTGGCCCCGGACAGAGATGGCGACTCCTCCAACTTCTACCTCTCCATCCACCTCCGCTCCTTTGTCTTCTGTGGGTAGAGTGACTTTCGAGGCCATCATGGCACAGCTTGGGCACATGGATGCTCGCCTTGACACATTCAATGATGAATTGTGTCAAGTGAACACTCATGTTGGTTGTATCGCACAACGATAGGTTGTCATAGGTGGTTTCACTGCTTATACCTCTCCATCTCCACCGGCTTCAGAGGATGAGAGTCATGATAGCTCCGGTAGTGATGATGTTGATGAGGACAAGGACGCTAGCTCGCCCAGTGATGATGAGATGTCTACTTGATGTACTTACCCTTTGTCACTCGTGACAAAAAAGGGGAGTGGTTTTGATATGAGAGTAGTCATATACATAAGGGGAGAGTTAGCATAGGAGATTTTTTTGAGATAGGGGGAGTGTCTATGAGGGATGTAATGAGGTTTTTATGTATCTTCTTTTCTTTCTTTTACATTTACCTCATGTATATTAGTCTTTGACCATTTGACATACATTGTACTTATATTTGGTTTATATCTACTGATGTATGTTATTCACCTATTTTTACATGTGTTGTTTCTTTTTTCTCTTTATGCACATGATTCTTATATAGTGTATGCAATTTATTATTTCTGTTTCACACTAAGATGCCGTGATGAGTTTTGTTTAAAGTGTTTCAGAAATGCAGGTTGTTAAAGTCTTCTTGCCATAAATTCTTTTCTTCCAAAAATTTTCAAGAGTTTGTGTTAGAATAAATTTTATTGTATTCAACAAGTGAGTATGAGTTAAGTGATTTATGACTTCTCTCATATATTCATTTGTTTGTTGTGGTTTTGTCACGGATTGTTAAGGGGGGAGATTTTTAGGACATATGTGATTTAATGTTAGGAACATATGTCAAATTAGAATTGACTAATCCTTTGACAAAACGCACTTTACTTGTATTTGGGTAGATCTAGGATGTGTTTAATACTTCAAGGAACAAGATTTCAAGATTAAGTGTTAAAGCCATGCAAGTCTGTCCAAGAAACAAGTAAAGAAGTATTGGATTTTAAAGTTCGACAGCTAGTATCTATCTAGGTCTAAAAGGCTGCTGAAGTACGATTTTCGACATCTAGCTTGATAGACAAGCTATCTATTGATGTTTATGAAATTCAGTTTTTCAGACCTAATTTCAATCCAATCGGTGAATACATGTTTGAGTTTTCTTTTCTCACAACCCTAAACATATATAAGGATTGTTTTAAAGGCCATCAAAAGTTGCGCAAGTGTGAAGCAAAGTTGTGTTCATGCAAATTGTGATGGGAGACAAAATTTGCCGTAATTCATATTTCTCTTGAAGAAGCTGCTATGTTTGTACATCGTAGGGTTTTGTAACCAAGGAGTTTCTTGATCTTCGTCGTGTTGATGAATTGAAGAACTTTGTAGTCAACATCTTTCTTAAGTTGGTGAGTAAGCCGAATACTGGGATCCACGCAATGAATTGGTTAGTCACGTACAGGAAGCTGTGCAATAAAAGGAGAGATTGTCACTACTGAACAAGTCTAATTGGGTATTGAGGTAAAGGTTCAATTGTTGGTTGGTATAAAGTACTGGGATTCTTTTACTTGTAACTGCATATTGTGATAAAAGTGAATTCTCGAGAGTGGTGACTTTAAAATCACCCAGTGGGATTTTTGCCGCGTAGATTTTCCTTATTCGTAAACAAATCACCGAGTTAATTTAATTTCTGCTGCATTTAATTATTTGGTGATTTGTTTGTGCTACCACGCATATTGCATGCTAATGGAATTAATTAATTAACTTGACTAATTAATTTGTTAATTCATCACAAGGAGTCAATACATTCTTGACTTATCACTTATTTATGATTCAGTACAAGACCTTTAGATCTAAAGCTCAGCAGAGACGCATCATAGTATCTTACAAGTTAAACAGTATAATACATGCCCTTTAGAAATGCCCAGCAGACATATCAAAGTGTCTTGCAAGCTAAACGAAAACTAATGACAATGCTATCACATAACCATCCAAAACCATTATATGCTAGCACTTCCAGATTGAGGCCTAATCATTACTCTACTCCGAAACAAACATTTTCCTCAATCGAGCAACATGCTCCTCATAAACCTTCTTCTGGTCAGGAAGAGTCTTGGCCACAGCCTCCTTTTGCATGCACCTCTTAGCCCACGCAATAATCTTGGGGCACTCCGCCTCTATGTTAATATTGCCTAAGACCTCGTAGGCATGGAACCAGCTGTAGAAAGTGATAAAAGAAAGGTCCACATACCCAAATGTATCACCCCCAAAGTAAGGTTTGTCACCAAGCTCCACCTCCAATGTCTTTAAGGTTTCAAGGAATTCCTTCTTGCCTGCCTCTTGCTCTTCTCCTTTTGTGCTGCATACCTTCATTGTAGCTCCAAAAACCTGAATTTTCCACACATTGTATTACTAGAATGAGCAATGACAGTAGTGAATTTCAAATCAAGTCTACTGGGAAAACTGAATATTTCTCTAGACCTTAGCAAGTGGGAAAGCCCCATTAAATATGTTCTTGATTGTATGATACAGAGAGACTACAGAACTCTCCTAACTTTTATTTTAATTAGTGACCTACACACAAACGAATGGGTCTTGAACATGACTAATGCTAAGAGTGGAAAGAAACAAAGTTTGAATTTGGTACCCAACAACTACATAAATTGAACATGGTCAATGAAAAGCAAATATAAACCATCAAATTTTCTTTCCTTCTTTTTCTCCCTGCTCTTATTTCTTTCAATTGTTTTTCCCATTTTCTGAAAGACATCTTAGTAATCACTTGGGCGTTTAAGTTAATTCAGTGCCGACACTCTGCTTTGATCTCTAGGATCTCCTAGGATTGGAGACAAAAACTTGAAATTAAGTGTGAATTCCAGGAGCAGATGTAAGAGACTCTTGATTCCACAAGGAGAACTACTCTAGTAATAAAAGAAATTCTTAAAAAACTTTAACCGAGGAATAATAGATTTCAATTTGAATTGAAGGCCAAAATAAAAGCTCCATATCTCAAAAAAGTACCTTAATTTCAGTAGGAAATCATATTTGAGTTTTTTTTTTTTTTTTTTTTTTCATGAATTCTCAAGATGATGCAGGACAGAGTCCGGGGTTGCCTTTTATCCACTGTTAATTTTAATTTTTTTTTTTTTAATTTCATGTAATTTTCTGAATTTTATATGTTAGGTTGTTATTTAATCTTCCTCAAATATATGAAATCCTTGGTGAACAACTTAATGGATAAAGAACAAGACTCAGAATCTTAAGACTAGCCATGGCAAAACGGAAGGTTGGTTTGGGTCGGGTCGAGTCAATCGGGTTGTGGGTCAAATGGGTTGCGGGTAAAAAAAGGTCATTTTAAGCTGCTTAAAAAGGGGTTTAGGTCAATCAGGTTTCGGGTCGGGTCGGGTTGACCCGTATTTTTCACATGAATTTTTTTTTTTGAAAGAAAATAACATGTATTTGCCATTTAGAAAGTCATGCAACAAATTATTTGATGTAAAATTTATTACTTTGAATTCACCACTTATATCAAGAATGAATTACACTTATTAATACTTATTCAATAATTTTAAAATTATATAAATCCTAACATTACTATCTAAATCAAAATAACACAAAGATAACTAAAACAAATACACAAGTTTTATTTCTACACTATCAACATCCCAAAATATAAAACAAAATTACAAATGACTTATTAGATAATTTATTTGACAAAGAATAAAAACATATAAGAAATTGACAATCTTGAAAATTAATTTTATAATCTATTATCAATTGTGGTCGGCACTTTATTTCAATTTGAGATATTTATTAAAGTTTGATTGTTTACTTATTTATACATGATACGTTTTATGAATATCATATCATTGTTAAGCAACACACATTCTAGAAAATTTCATAATTTATTTTGAAAAGCCGTTTATTTTGGACATAAATTGTAAAAAAATAGGTCTAAGTATTTATAATTTATATTAATTTGATACTTTGACTTCACTATTTTCACACTTGTAAATGTTTCTCACACATGTTTATAATTTTAAATTTATGTTTTTAACTATACTGTTACCAGATTATCTTGGCATGTACTTTGTTATTTGATATCTAAAAATCTTTACGTATTATAGAATGCTCAATCATTCATCTTTCAATTAATTTGCATATAGTTATGTAAATGTCTCAATTGTTTCCTTAAAGCTCACACCAAACAATTAAACCAATATTATCTTAATTTTATTATTTTTTTACCAAAAAAAAAAGTTTTAAAAAATAGTTCGGGTTGGGGTCAAGTCGGGTTGACCCGAAAAAAACACGGATCTGGTCACGGGTCAACCCGTTTTTGCTTCGGGTCAAAAAATCGGGTTTGGATCTGGTATTTTTCGGGTCGGGTTGGATTAGAAAATTCTAACCCGTTTTGCTATATCTACTTAAGACTACTTATCAAATGATAAAACTCTAGGAGTTTTAAGATTAAGTCCTAATTCACAATTTTTTTTTTAATCACAATATTTTATATAGTTTCATAGAATTAGAAGGTTCTTTGGTCAAATATTTTATCCAGTCATCTTGCAAGTCTAATTGAATCACTGCCTTGACATGACCTACGAATTAGTAAATTATAATAGAATCTATAAACATTCTAACGTAACATATTTTAAAAGAAATCTAGCGAATCCAACCTCACAAACATAAACATGTTGAAAAAGTGTAAAAATACCTCAAAAAGTGTGTAATATTATTTAAAAAATGAAAATGTAAGTTTGAACTCATATAACAAACAAGCCCTTCACGCAGTATTAAGAAGTAAATTCCACAAACCATAGGTTTGGGTTAATACCAACTAGGTCCAACACATTCCAGAATCGACCAATTTGGTCCATAAAGACTATTTTGTCCCTAAAGGTCACTAACACCGTCTGTGCACCATTTTATTAAACAATTTTTTCTTTTCTTTTCTTCATCTCACCCACGCTGAGTTCTCCCTTCTCTGTCTTTCCGATCTGGAGCTTTCTCCAGAAACCAAAAACCAACCATGGCCGAGCCTCCATGACTCTATCTTCGATCAGCCTAAGTCTAAGCCTCCTCAACCATCAACTCTCCTCACTGAAAATCACTCTCTTCCCTCTTCGATCTCACCGATCTAAACGGAGTAGAGCCTCCATGGTGAACCTCAGCCAACACCACCACAAAACCCCATACCCCATACCCCAAACCCACTCACTGAAAATCACTCTCTTCCCTATCTGATTCTCATTCCCTCAAAACCCCAAACCCACTCTTCGATCTATAAGCCAGAGGGCCCTAGACGACGTGTGGATTTTGGTGTGGATCAGCGTAGGAGTCTTTCCCTTCTCCCTCTCTCGTGGTCTTTGCGGCGGCGCCGTGGTGTGGGTCAGTGGTGATTCGTGGGTTTTGGTGTGGATCAACATTGAAGGGTTTGGGTTTTCTCTCTCATGGTGTTTGTGGCGGTGCCGTGGTGTGGGTTAGGGATGGTTAGGTTTCGATTGGCGGTGGTGGGTTTTCTGTGGGGGTGGTTGGTGGTGGACGGTCACAAAGCCACAGGGAGGAGCAAAAAATTTTTCTTGCTGAGGCCTATGAATTTGGGGTTTTCTTAAGAGGATGTTTTGATTGATTGGGTTTTGGTTTTAGATTAGGATTTTGAGTTGAGAGGCTGATTTTTTGTCAGAGTTCTTGATTCTTGATTGCATGTTCTGTGGTTTGGGTTTAAATTTGTTGTGTTTTCCTCCTCATTCAAAGAAAGTGAGTTTTGATTGTTGGTTTCATTCAAGCATTTTTGTTGTTCTTTGTTTACCGAGAAACAGAAGAGAGAGAGAGACGGTGTAGTTAGTGAACATTAAAAAACTAAAAAAAAAAGAAAAAAAGGGTCAAATGTATGAGACTCAAACACCAATGAAAACCGAGAAAAAGAAAAACACAGGGAAAAGAAATTGTACAAAAGGTACCTTCTTATCAACAAAATCAGCCCAGAACCTGGCTTGAGCTCTCTGGTAAGAATCAGAGGGCAACAATGGAGACTTATCATTCCAGACCTCGTCTATGTACTGAACAATGATGAGGGACTCACACACAGGCTTCCCGTTGTGGATGAGAACTGGGATCTGCTTGTTAATGGGGTTCATCTCTAAAAGCAGAGGGCTCTTGTTCTTCAAGTCCTCTTCCTTGTACTCATACTTGATACCCTTCTCAGCCAGAGCAATCCTGACCCTCATCCCAAACATGCTAGGCCAGAAATCCAACAGAACCACCTCGCCTGCCATTGTCACAGAACTCTAGGTGTTGAAGCAAATGAGAGAAATGCAAAAATAAGTGTGAGAGAGTGCAAAGAGACTTGGAAGAGAGCGTCAGTTTATAGTCAAGGGGTTGGTCAGGCGGCTTTCACTAAAATATGACTTACTAGTTACTACTAGTGCTTTCTTCTTTTTTTCACGACTGAGGATAAGAATGCCATAAAAATTACTTAATATAAATAAACTTATATGTATATATAATAATAGGTGAACCTGATAAAAATATAAATTAAAATTTTAAATTAGAATTTTAATTTTATATTATGTGTTTTAAATTATTTATTTTTAAAAAGTTTTATTTTTTAATTTTAAAATTAAATATGGGACCACATCATAAATATTCATCTGAGTGAGTTATTAAGTATAAAAACTAAAGAGTCTAGAATAAATAAATTGTAAAAAAAAAAAAAGTGTTTCACAATAATAATAAAAAATGAACAATTTACATTTTATATATAATAATATCCTTACAAATTTTTTTAAAGAGTTAACAAAATATAAAAATGACTATTAATAGAATTTCAATTATATATATAAGAATTATATTATGCATTTTATTATATATCTTTAAATGTATCTATGCATATGTATTGAGTTACAAACTAGTTATACTTAATAGACTAGAATATTTTTGGTCATAAGAAAAATGTTTTAGTTATTATAATATTTAGTACCAAAATTAATTTTTTTCACTTTTAATTTTTTTTCAAAATACTAAGTATTTTAATTTTTTGAACTTATTAAATGATGGGTACTTGCATCGGTATATGTAAGATAGTATAAATGCAAATATTTCATTAACTAATTCAAAAAATTATTTATATCAGTTGGTCTAAAAGAAAAAAAAATATATATATATATATATATATATATTGATCAAATTTACGTGGTTATGAAATGCATATTATGGGTCCATTTGAATATAACTTATTTTTGCTGAAATTGAAAATTGAAAACATTGTAGCAAAATAATTTTTAAATGTGTGAATAGTATCGTGAGACCCATTTTTAATATTTTTAAATGCATGAATAGTGCTGTTACAATCCGTGAATAGTACTCTATAGTGCGTGAATAGTGATAATTGTCTCATGCACAGTAAATTTATGTGATTTTACTGTTCATGCGCTTAAAAAAAAAAGAAGGAAGAAAACGTGAAATAGAAAACGTATATGCACAATAATCTCTATCCAAACCGGCACTATATTCATTTTTTAATTAATATTTTGGCTGATGTGTGTGAAGATGGTTGGGTGAATATTTTAAAAATAATGGTTATGTGAATGAAAAAATTGTTATGTAAAATAAAAATGATTTAGATTCTTATATTAAATTACGAAAGATAATTTTTTTTTAATAAACTAATGCAAATGTTATTTTATTTTATTTTATTTTTATATTGAATGAGTAATTATTATATATATATATATATATATATATATATATATATATATTTTGATAAGGTAATTGTTTTTATTTAATAGCATGCCTTTCCAAGTCAAAGTCTATTGTACTAATACTTCTGGATCCTTCCGCAATATTCCAGACGATGTCATTGCTTTTGTCATATAATTTACCACTTTGGCAATGACATATCAACCACCACTGACCACACAAACCTCGTTGCAAGTTACAACCATACCCAGCTCAACCCAAGTCAGAATCCTCCAAACTATGGCTTTAGTTTAACAAAAGTAAAGAATTAACATGGGACAAGCCATCCATGGAATTGCAGTGTGCCGTAGAGCCCCAAGAATCTCCCATTTATTCTTTGCTGATGATAGTTTAGTGTTTTGCCGAGCAACTCTAGAGGAGTGCAATGAGCTCCAACGTATATTCACTCTTTATGAGGCTGCCTCGGGTCAGCAGCTTAATAAGGCCAAGACCACTCTCTTTTTCAGCAAGAATACCCCACGAGAACTTCAGGAGGAGATCAAAACTAGATTTGGAGCCCAGGTCATCCGTCAACATGAAAATATTTGGGTCTCCCGTCCCTGGTGGGTAGATCCAAAAAGAATACTTTCAATGACCTTAAGGATAAGCTTGGAAAGAAACTTTCAGGATGGAAAGAAAAGCTATTGTCGAATGCAGGAAAGGAGATTTTAATAAAATCAGTGGCCCAAGCTATACCCTCATATACCATGAGTTGCTTTAAATTACCGGACTCACTATGCGATGAGCTAGCAGGGATGGTCCGAAAATTTTGGTGGGGACAAAATAATGGTGTAGACAAGATGGCTTGGCTTAGTTGGGAGAAAATGTGCACACCGAAGGAATGTGGTGGGATGGGATTCAGGGATCTGAAGGCATTCAATTTGGCCTTGCTTGCCAAGCAGGGGTGGCGGCTCCAAACTTGCACCAACTCTCTGTTTCACTGTGTTTTCCGAGCAAAATATTTTCCCCATGGAGACTTTCTTTCTGCATCTTTGGGAGCAAAGCCGTCTTATGCTTGGAGAAGCATATTCTCTGCACAGCAGATTGTCAAAAAAGGTAGTCGTTGGAGGATAGGAAATGGGGAAAAGGTACGAGTCTGGGGTGACAGATGGCTGCCTATATCATCTACCTACCAAGTAGCCACACCATGTCCAGAAGCTAGCTCTAATGTGATGGTGTCCACCCTAATTGACCACCAGATTGGAGAGTGGAATCTGGAAGCCCTTCATAGCATTCTTATGCCTTTTGACGTAGAGTCTATCCTATCCATTGCTCTGAGTCCAACTCTACCTGAAGACCGTTTTATATGGGCTCTTACTTCTTCTGGTAAATTTTCAGTAAAGTCAGCCTATAAGGTTGCTTTGCAAGAAAGAAGTGAGCAATTATCTGAGGAAAGTTCTAACGCTATGTGTATGAAAGAATTCTGGAAGTTCATTTGGCGCTTGCAGGTACCAAACAAAATCCGAAATTTCACGTGGCGGGCATGCAGAAATATCTTGCTCACAAAAGCTAACCTATACCGTCGTCAAGTAACTCTGGACAACATATGTGAGGTGTGTGGAAAAGCAGAGGAAACAACAGGTCACTTGCTCTGGCAGTGCCATCGAGCTAAGGAGGTGTGGAATGAGGTGGGTATTGATAAAGATCACGTCATGGATAGCTGCCCTGAATTCTTGGATCTGCTGTGGTATGGTCGAAACGTTAAAAAGTGGTCGGAGGAGAATCTCGGGTTGATGGTCATGACGGCATGGGGTATTTGGACAAACCGGAATGAGGTCCAGCATGGGAAGAGTAGGAAGCCAGCTACTGCTCTGGCTCGGTGGACAAAAAATTATTTGGAGGAATATTTAACAGCCAACCATGAAGTTCAGCCCTACCGTGAACCTGTGGAGGCAGTGTGGCAGCTCCCTAAACCACCCTGGTATAAGGCGAACATGGACGGTGCAACATTTGAACATCAGAAAGAGGCCGGAATTGGAGTTGTTATCCGGGATCACCATGGTGTAGTTGTGGCGGCGTTAAGTAAGAAGTTGACAGCTCCGCTGGGTGCTCTCGAGACGGAAGCTAAGGCCATGGAAGAAGCAGTTGAGTTTGCTTGGAATATGGGAATCAGGGACTGTGTGTTTGAGAGTGATGCGCAAATAGTTACGAATGCCATGCTTCATTACACTGATGCGCCTTCGTCTATCGCCAATATTGTAGTTGGTGCCGTGTCCCATCTTCACAAGTTTCGGTCTGTCCAGTTTTGTCATGTACCGCGCACTGGTAACAAAGTAGCCCACACGTTAGCACAGTTTGCCAGAGGTGTGTCATCTTTGCATGCATGGGTAGAAGAAACACCAAGTTGTATTGAAAACCTGGTGGCCCAGGATGTAATGTTTTTGTCCTGTTCTGAATAAAGTTGCTTTATTTCACATCAAAAAAAAAAAAAAAACATGGGACACGTGCATGGTCAGATATAATTGCCTCAGGCCTTTCAGGCACTTCAGACTTCTCTTTGTACTCTCATTTTGTCCATTATAGACAGACAAAACAACAAAAATTGGAAAGAAGTAAAAAAAAGATACAAATATTAATGAGAAGAATATCTGGAATAAAAAAAAAAAAGATTAAAAGAATTTCATTATGAACCAAGGGGCTTAGTGTTTTTACAAGAAATTTCTAGCCAATCTTCTTATAAAAGATCTTTTCTTAACATCAAGTACCTTATAAAAATGATAACTCTAACAATTTTTTTGCCCTAAACACCCGTCAATTTC
The DNA here is from genome assembly GCA_028535165.1 of Quercus tomentella. NCBI lineage: Eukaryota > Viridiplantae > Streptophyta > Magnoliopsida > Fagales > Fagaceae > Quercus > Quercus tomentella. The sequence goes on from JAPQVY010000156.1 coordinate 64,268,136, forward strand.
TTGGAATTTGTCACTTCAACTGTCTTCGATAGTAATACTGGTATCTAAAATACAAACGAGGTACAACACAAATCCTGGTGAATCCAATCAACCCAATTTTAATTAGGCATTATTACATTAACGTAATTATCGATTCAAAAAAAAAAAAAAAATCGAGAGAAAGAATAAAATTTGGAAGGTGAGCATGTACGTATGAATTTTTCTGTCTCTTTCATCCAGATATCCAATCACAATTCTCAACCAAAAATAAGGCTACATTAATGGTAACTTATTTAAGCGAGTATTTCTATGATCACAAATTGTTCCACAAATTTTTTGTCACAATTTTAACGTTACAGATTGTGCGTGGTTAACCATTATTTACTCATGTTCCACTATTGTTTCTTCATCAATCACAATTTATCACATCACAGTTATAACAAAAGGTTGTGAAAAATTTTGTGGTGATAGACTTTTTCTATTTAAGCTCCATTGTCTTCTCTTTGGAGTCTCTTCAATTGTCTCAATCCTCTGTTAACAAACTCTTGCACATTTTGTTCTTAAGAGTTGATTTGTCTCTACTTCTCTTTCCATATTGCATTATGTAGGGATGAAATTTTGTTTTATTCTTGATTTCTGCATCTTCGAATGTAAATGATTTTTAGTTTTGATTTTTGGCTCAAATGTTTATTGATTTGCAGGAATAATTGTATTTGGTGAGTGATTAGGATCTTAATGACAAAGCAAATGAATTTATGTTGTCGACTATAGTTTTTTATTCTGAGTTTTGATGCCAGGATTCATGTGGTTGAAACAAATTAAAGGACATGATATAGTTGAAGTTTCAAAGAGGATAGACATGATTCTAAAGAGAAAATTCACCTTCTATCAATTTCAACATCAACAATCCAAAGTCCATATGAATTTGTAACAATGACTGTAGTTTATTAACCAAATATGTCATCAAAGGTTGTAATAGACCTGGAAATTTCACATTAACTATTATTTACAATTACATGGTTGGTCCATTTTATTGATTTTACTTTTAACTATTTTTGTTTATACTATTGTAGTTGATTAATCCTTATTTAATTATCCTATCGTTTGGCTAACTTCCTGTTATTATAGCAAGCGCACAAATTTAAAATTGATACTTAAATTTAAGATCCTTGATAGGACAAAAAATTCTGTTTGTTTAAGTAACTATGCACTAAAAGTTTCTTCATGTCATGTTTCATCATGACAGCTCAGCAGCTCACAAAGATAAACTCCACAACATTAATTAAAAAAAAAAAAAAAATGCCTACAAGACTGGCAAGATAAACTACCCCATTATTTCAATGATTTAACCAAAGAAAAGAAAGTTGTTCTAAAATTTTCCTTTTTGAGGGTTCATCTATAGTTGCACAATGCAGTTAAAATAGTAGGAATTTGTTCAAACGTATCCCTCTAAATCTTGATCTTTGATACTTAATATATTCTTAATTTAAAGAAGTGTGGGCTGCATTATGGAAACTTCGGATTCCAAACAAGATTAAAGTGTTTGGGTGGAGAGCTTGCAATGATATATTGCCAACAAAACAAAATCTGTCAAAACGAAAAATAATTGAGGATGAGATGTGTCCTATATGTATGAGATTTCCAGAGTCAGCAATCCATGCTTTGTGGGAGTGTGAAGCGGCCAAGCATGTGTGGGCTGGTAGCTTGAAAATTCTGCAGAAGGGGGTATCGAGTTTGGCTGATTTTACTCACCTAATAGAGTACTTGCTGGATCAGATTGAGCTACATGACATGGAGGAGTTTCTAGTGCAAGCTTGGCAGATTTGGAATCAAAGAAACCGGGTTGTCTATGGAGGGAAATTCCATGACCCGGGATGGTTGATCACTCGAGCTAGGGAGCTGTTAGAGGACTTTCGGATTGCCCAAGATCAGATGAGAACTGAATCGGCAAGGCAGCTAGCTCGGGATACTTGGCAGCCTCCTCCACAGTCGGTCTTCAAGCTTAACTTTGATGCAGCAATGTTTTCAAGCCTCAACAGTTCTGGTTTTGGTGCTATTATACGCAATGAGAAAGGAGATTTTATGGCAGCCATGGCAGCTAAGGGTCCGGAAGTGTTTTGCAGTACAGAAGCTGAACTCCTTGCTTGTAGGAAAGCGATTGAATTTGCAATGGATACGGGTTTCTTAGAATTAGTTATTGAGGGAGATAATAGTTCAACTATGATAGCTATTTCATCACTAAAGATTGATCAATCCTTGCTAGGGAATGTGGTTGGGGATATTCAACATTTGATTTGTAATTTGCAGTGGGTAAGGATTGATTGTGTTAGAAGAGGGGGAAATCGGGTTGCTCATGTATTAGCCCAATTTGCTAGGGATATTACTGAGGATATGTATTGGATGGAAGATGTTCCTCCAATAGCTAGAGAAGTTTTGTACCAAGATGCTAATTTTGTTGAGTAAACGAATGATATGCTTCTGTTTCAAAAAAAAAAAATTATTGGCTAATATCGATGCCCATGTTATGCACTTCTACATTTTTTAGAAATAAAAGCATATCTTTGGGGGTAAAATCCAAGCATTCAGGTTTTAGGCTTCCAAGTGTTTGTGTGTGTGTGTGTGTGTGTGTGTTTATATATATATATATATATATATATATATATATATATATATATATATATATATATATATTTGACAAGAGTTTTTAAGATCGATTGGTATTTCTTGGTGTATCTAATAGAGATATTTTGGGTTCACATCTCTCCTTCCCATTGTTTTAACTAACTAATTTATTAAAAAATAAATAAAAGTTGAGGCTTGTGGATCATTAATTCAAGACTTTAATATATTAATATTAGTTTCTAAGCACATGCTACTTGAGTGCGTGCTCACAAGCTTTTCTATTTTTCCCCCTAAAGCTCAACACTTTTTACTCATCCTTATTCTAAATTGATGCATTTTCTTATCACAAAATTAAATTGGAGTATGATGAGATTTAGAACAAAAAAAATTGTTTAGACACAAACAAACGCATAAATAAGTCTACCCATTCTTGTAGCATCCCATATGAAAGAATATTGATGCATAAAAGATGGACATGATTGATATTTCAATCTAGCCTCTAGGTTGCTCCCTTCTGGGATTTGACCACAAAGCCACAACTCATTTGATCTCATACTCAATGAGCTACGTCCGATTATTTGACGTCGTGGTTGGCTTTGATACCAAATGCTACAAACCCAAGAATATAACTCACCTTTGAAAACCGGCTTGCAAGGGGAGAGTGCTCAAGAGTTTATAAACATATGGTTAATCTTACACTTAATCCATGTGGGATGCTAAGATCATAACATAGCACTTCTAGATTTGGGACTAACCACTAAATAGTCTACTCCAAAGTCCAAACCAAGCCTTTTTCTGAACTGTCTAACAAAATCGTATACCTTCTTCTGGCCAGGAAGGGTCTTGGTGATAATGTCCTTCTGCATACACCTATTAGCCCATGCAACAATCTTAGGACACTCTGCCTCAATGCTGAAACCCCTTAAGGTCTTAATCGAATAGAACCTGGTGTAGAAGGAGATAAGACTAATTAAGGTCCACACACATTCTATTAACACTTTCCATAGATTATATAACAGGATGGACAATAACAGTAATGAATTTCAAATTACCTATATTGGGCTAAAAGAATATTTCTTTAAATCTTTGCAAGGGGGACCATATAAGATGTTCTTGATTGCGTGTGAGATTGAGATGGACTATTTGCCTCTCCTTAATGGTAACATTACATACTATTGGACTCTCTTTAAAGTACAACATGACTACTGGACTCTATTTAAAAAGAAACATAACATCACACAAGACTCTCTTCAAAGTGAGACTCTACTGACACAAAATATCTGACCATTATTGATGTGACAAATTGTCATGGTAAGTAAACAAGTGATCAATGATAAATAGGCTTGTATAAGAATCAATAAAAATTTGTCAAATTAATTAATATAAAAATTAGTTTCATCATTTTTTTTTTTTTTTTGTATGTAATATTACTCTTCAAAAACATAACATGACTGGTGGACTCTCCTTGGTAAATCAAGGTTGGCTGATACCATTGATTAAAAAAAAAAGGGTTGGCTGATACCATTTGCTAGGCTAAAAAACTGCTACCCCCATTTGTTCTATGCTCTCCCACAATAATTTTTTAATTGAATGGAACGAACCTCTAATAGTCCAAGCCTATAATATTTTGCCTACGTAGCTACAGCAAAAGAAGAATAAGCCTAGTGCCACAACTTGTGCCACAACTCGCCCACATGGTGAGGTGTAGTTGGTGGAGGGGTGATGATGGGTCCATATGGGGACACCTCTCCAGCAACCACAACTCGCGAGTTGTGGCACAAGTTGTGGCACCAGAACTACTCGCAAAAGAAAAGAAAAAGTGACCACATATATATGGGACACCCATGTGAACAAAGCTTGGTTTCTTAAGTACTCCTCGAGTACAGAGAAATAGTACTTCTTATTCTCACATTTATAGTGGACTCCACCATAAATTTAATGGGTAAACCCTGCCATAAATATAAGAGTAGAGAGCATCATTCTCTGTATTTCGAGAGTATCAAAGAATTACTCTCAAATTACATATGTATTCTACTTCATCTCTATTCTATTTTATTCAAAATTATACTATTTAAAGTGCTTTTAGAAAGGTTATTTTTGGTTCTACTTTGTCAATTTTTTCTCTACTTCTAATTTAATCAACTCACTTTTTAAATCCGGCAGAATCACCTCGTCCGCCATTGTCAGAGAACTCGATATATTATTATTATTATTATTATTATTATCGAAGCAAATGGGGAAATTTCAAAGAAAAGTGATATTCTATTGAATTCAAAGAAACTGGCTGTGTGGATTTGTAGTCAATAGGCTGTCGGTTGCAAGAAACTAGAAAAGTATGATCGAGAGGCCTCTACAGGTAGACAATGTCATTGCTTTCGTCTTCATCCAAAAATAAAAAAATAAAAAATGTCATTGCTTTCGTCATTAAGCAAAAATCGCTTTGAATAAATATCATTGACATAAAATTTCCAACCATTTTTCCACACTATTGCTTTGATAAATAGATATGTGGTGTACGGTGGATCGAAGATTAGAGAATTGGTAAGAAAGTAGGTGAATTATTTTTGTGAAAATTTTGATATCAATATATAGCACCAATGATTTAGTGAGTGAGTTTAAAGTACCACATCGATTAGTTAATGAGTGAGTTTTCGGTTTATAAGCCTTGTTAGTACTTGATAAGCCCGATGAAAAGGTTCGTCTAGACATAATTGAGGACGAGGGTAGAGCAATAAATGCTGCCATTATTGCCAGAACCATTACGGTTTGGACAAAGCTAGGCAACAGCTCAGAAGCCCTTATTCTCGCACATTAAATATCAAGAGATTCAATTTCCCTCCACATTGAATACTAAAAACGTTACCTAGAAATTAAAACCACCATTAATGGTGATTCCAACGGCTAGAAGGAGGATGACCTATAACTACCATGCTCCACCAAAGGTAAAGGGGATGGATACTGAGTTATTTTACTAGCTAAATACATTCCAACCCTCTCTCTCTCATTCTGAATTTACCATCGGAGGCTCGTCGACAAGCACCACACCGGTGACCTAGTTTTGTTATCTTCTCTTGTGTTCTTGCAGGTTGCACTAGGGCTATCTGGATGACCTGAACGACTGAGAACTTTAGCTTCATCAGTTTGGCGGCATTTGTGGGGAACCTTTTTCTTTCTCCTAATCCTGAGGACAAAAACGTTGCTCTACCCTTATTGTTGTCCAGATGGAGTCTAGTGCACAACTAGAGTTAGCCGCCCTAGCGTTGCAAGTCCAAGCTCTCATGGCCAGTGTGGAGGAACTAACAAAGCAAAACCAGGAGATGAGACAATGACTGCAACAAGAAGAAAATCGCTCATCGAGAAGGATCGAATAACAATAGGAATGAGGACGAAGTGCAAGATCTAGAAGGGAGCCAAAGGAGAGATGGCTTAAGGAGGACGAAGCGGTCCGACGAGGCCAACAATGACCTCTAGAGAAGTATGAGAAAAGAGATGGACGAGCTCAAAAATGTAATGAAAGGAAAAATGGCCAAGAACTTGGACGGGATGGTGAGAAGAACAGATTCTCCATTCACACAGAGGGTACTTGACCACGCACTCCTGCCAAAATTCCAGCTTCCACAGTTGGAATCGTATGACAGGTTGAAAGACCCACTAGATCACATCACCACCTTCAAGATGACCTTGAGCTTGCAGGAGGCCCCTGATGAAATAGTATGTCAATCCTTCCTGACCACCCTCAAAGGGGTAGCCCGAGTGTGGTTCAGTAAGTTGGCGTAGTCTTCCATTGATGATTTTGACCAGCTCAGTAGCCTCTTTGTGCGTCACTTTGTTGGAGGACAGTGTCAGAAAAGACAAGCAGATCATTTGCTGATGATCAAACGGGGAGAAGGAAAGTCCTTAAGATCCTACATGAAGCGGTTTAACAAGGAAGTGCCGGAGGTAGACTAGGCGAAGGATCAAGTGTAGCTAACCACGCTCAAAGCAGGAGGTAATGCCCATTGACTAGATCTTAGTGCAGATTAAGGACAATCACTACCTAAGATGGTTGAAGTCGTTGAGTGGTTCACATAGTGCCCAGAACAAGAAAAAGTATTGCCGCTTCCACCGAAACCACGGGCATTATACTAACGAATGTAGGGACGTCAATGAGTAGATAAAGGAGCTAATCCAGAAAGGGAAGTTGCAGAAGTTCGTCAAGAAAAACACATACGGACGACCAAAACAAGAAGATAGAACCAAGTCAGAAGAAAAGTTGAGGGATGATGATAAACCACGAAAAGGGCCAAAGAATGCAATAGGCGAGATAAGAATGATCAATGGTGGTCCAATGACAGGGGGGCTCCTTCAAATCCCTCTAGAAGACGCAGCAAAGGTAGGTTAACAGCGTCCATATGATACCACTAACAAAACACCGGAGGAGAAAAGCTGCAGACATGGTCTTCTTGGAGGAAGATGCCAGAGGAGTAAAATAGCCACATGACAACCCCTTGGTTATCATGCTGATGATAGAAGGGTTTAACACCAGAAGAATTCTAGTAGACAACGGGAGATCCGTCGACATCATTTACCTTTCTGCCTTCCAACAGTTGAAAGTGGACTCGAGTAGGCTTCGTCCATTTGAATCTCTCCTCATCAGTTTCAGTGGGGACAAGGTGTACCCAAAAGGAATAGTGACTCTGACGGTAACAGTAGGCACATACCCCTAGCAAATAACGAAGCAACCTAATTTCCTGGTGGTAGACTGTCCTTTATCAATGTCATCATTGGACGACCAACACTCAACCGTTGGAAAGCTACGACCTCGACGTACTGCTTAAAGGTAATATTCCTTATAGACAACGAAGTGAGGGTAATCAAGGGGGACCAGGTTCTGGCCTGTGAGTGTTATCAGGCAGTATTGGCATCAAAAGAAAACCACACATGGATCATAGAAAGAAAAGAATCCCGAGACAATAGAAGCACTGTGAAAGTTCAAATAGTGTATAAAACACCCTTGAACGTTTAGACCCCTAATTAAAAAATAACCAATTCAAGCTTTATGATAAACAAAAAGTGTGCGGAAAATGAACACAAGCTATAAACAAAATTGGTAAACAATCTAAGCCAATTAAAGTCACATCCACAGTAGAAAATAAAAGGCAAAGATTAAGAGAAGAGAGATGCAAACACAAGGACAACACAACGATATGTTATCGAAGAGGAAATCGAAGCCCTCGGCGAAAAACCTCTCCGCCGCCCTCCAAGCGGTCAATAATCCACTAGAAAATGTAGTTGGGATACATGAACAGCAATAGACCCTCCAATCCTATTCTACCCAGTGTACCTAAGCCCTCCAAGCTTCTTGCTCCAACGAGGTTGCGCCGAACCTATTTCTTTTCTAGCTTTCCGGGTTTCGTTACTTGACCATAGCATCAACCAATGTGAAATTGGTTCCTTCCTAACTGCTTCCCAGAACACCAAACAGCCCTCTCACAGTAATGGATATGGTGAGAAAAGGTTTTGGTAAAAAGCCTCTCAAGGATTTAACAATGGAGAGGAAGAGAGTAGAGGAATTTGAGAAGTCACTTATGTGAAGATTGTGGATGAATCAATCTTGTTTTTCTCTAGGCACAAAATCGGGTACCATAACATGATTGTAAAAAATATTTTCATCCTTTTTAATAATAGGTTCAACAATCAAACACTTGGCATGCATCTTAAGAGATTCATTTTCATATTTAAGATCATCAACAAGTTTGTTAGACAAATTAAGTTTAGCATCCAAGTCCATATTCAAACATTCAAACTCTTTCAGCTTTTCAAGAGAAATTTCAGCAAGTTTTTTATATTTCTCAACCAATTTGTTGGATTCATTGATCTTAGCAATCAAATCATCCTTTTCACAAAATAACTTGCTCAAATTCTTTTGAAACTTCTTAGCATTTTTCTTCAAGAGTTTGTCATTTGGAATATCAACAACATCAAATGATTCATGCAACATAGCATCACAATCATGAGGATCCACACTTATAGAGGCATTTTCACAAACATGTGACATGCTACATTTATCATCAACCAAATCATACAAAGAGGCATACAAAACACAATCCATGGCAAATAAACACAAGGGGTCAAAGATCATACTTAGGTATTTAAACAACAACAAGTGTACCTGCTTTGATACCACTTGTCGAACCATGTGCCTTACCAATCCATCCAACCACCAATTGGTGAAGGATGAGGGGGCACATATCTTTTATAGCATTCGATCACAGACCAAGCCCATTGGTATTGGAGCAAATTGTGAAATCCCTCACAATCCCTCCCTCACAATGCGGCTCCAACGACTCAAACCTATGACCTTGGCTCTGATACCACTTGTTGGACCGCGTGCCTTACCAATCCATCCAACCACCACCCACGAAAGAAAGAGAGCTTCCAGAGAGAATTTTGAGAGAGAAACCCTAGAGAAAAACAAGATTGATTCATCCATAATCTTCACATAAGTGACTCCTCAAATTCCTCTACTCTCTTTCTCTCCATTGTTAAATCCTTGAGAGGCTTTTTACCAAAACCTTTTCTCACCATATCCATTACTGTGAGAGGGCTGTTTGGTGTTCTGGGAAGCAGTTAGGAAGGAACCAATTTCACATTGGTTGATGCTATGGTCAAGTAGCGGAATCCGGAAAGCTAGAAAAGAAATAGGTTCGACGCAACCTCGTTGGAGCAAGAAGCTTGGAGGGCTTAGGTATACTGGGTAGATTAGGCTTGGAGGGTCTATTGCTGTTCATGTTTCCCAACTACATTTTCTAGTGGATTATTGACCACTTGGAGGGTGGCGGAGAGGTTTTACACTGAGGGCTTCAGTTTCCTCTTTGATAACACATCGTTGTGTTGTCCTTGTGTTTGCATCTCTCTTCCCTTAATCTTTGCTTTTTATTTTCTGCTGTGGATGTGACTTTAATTGGCTTAGATTGTTTACCAATTCTGTTTATAGCTTGTGTTCATTTTCCGCACACTTGTTGTTTGTCATAAAGCTTGAATTGGTTATTTTGTAATTGGGGGTCTAAACGTTCAAGGGTGTTTTATACACTATTTGAACTTTCACACTGGACACAAGCTGTTAACATTTATGGACGCGTTCTCGGGGTACAACCAGATCTAGATGTTAGAAGAAGATCAAGAGAAGATGGCCTTCATCACCAGTCAGGGACTCTATTATTATAGAGTCATGCTATTCGGATTGAAGAACGCAGGAGCTACCTACCAGATGTTAATAAACTAGATGTTCAATGAACAAATCGAGAGAAACATGGAGGTGTACGTAGATGATATGCTCGTCAAGAGTAAAGAAGTAGAAAGCCATTTGGACAACCTAGAGGAAATGTTTAAAACTCTAAGACGATACTAGATGAAGTTGAACCTAGTGAAATGTGCATTGAAAGTTTCCTCGGGGAAGTTCCTTAGCTTTATAGTGTCACAACAGGGCATAGAAGCTAATTCGAAGAAGGTGAAAGCTATACTGGAGATAACCTCCCCAAGGAATGTTAAGGAGGTACAAAGGTTGACAAGAAGAGTAGTAGCATTGAATCGCTTCATCTCAAGGGCGACAAATAAGTGTCTTCCATTCTTTAAGACCCTCAAACAGGCCTTCATGTGGACTGACAAATGCGAAGTGGCGTTCCAAGAGCTAAAACGCTATTTGAGCAACCTACCATTACTGAGCTCGTCAAAAGAGGGCAAAGACCTATTCCTCTATCTGGCTATCATCGCCATGGCAGTAAGTGCAGCCCTTATTCAAAAAGAATCAAGGATCCAATGCCAAGCAGGCCTTTCAAGGAGCGAAGGCGAAGTACCCACACATCGAGAAGATCACTTTTTCTTTGATCGTTGCCTTTCTAAAGCTATGTCCATATTTCCAGGCAAACCCCATCCTCTTCATAACGAACCAATCCATTAAGAAGGCAATGAACAAACTAGATGCCGCTGGACGAATGGTACAATGGGCAGTCGAGTTGAGCCTATTCGACATTGAATGCAGACCACAAACGACAATAAAGGCCCAAGTACCAGCAGACTTCATTGCCGAATATACGATGCTTGAAGGCAGCCCGACGGATGTAGCACAGTCATGGACGGTCCAAACTGATGGATTGTTTGCCAAGGGCAGAGTACAAATCAATACAAGGATGAGATTGGCTAAGTCCATGGAAGCCAAAAAGGTGCTCCAGGTTAGTAATAAGGCAGACTAAAGGGGATTATGAAGCGAAAGAGCAGAGGATGCAGAAGTACTTGAAGTTGACAAACCAGCGTGCTAGAGATCTAGAACAAGTAGAGTTTATGCAAGTTCCACGGAGTTTGAACATGGAAGCAGATGAAGTGGCGAGACAAGCATCATCAGAAGTTGAAGACAACCCACTAGGGATCAAGATGGAAGTACAAAACTTCCCCAGTATAGAAGAGTTCCATAAATTTGCGATACAAAGGAGCACGAGCTGGATGGCACCCATCATCTCCTATCTGAAGGATGGCCACCTACCATCAGATCCAGATGAGGCAAGGAAGATAAAGAAAATAGCTACCAAATTCACGATCCTAAATGACGTGCTCTATAAAAGAGGGTTTTCTCTCCCCTACTTGAAGTGTGTCGAAGAGGACGAAGCAAGGTACATCCTAGAAGAAGTTCATGAAGGTATCTACGAAGATCACACTGGGCCAAGATCTCTGATATCCAAGATTACCAGGACAGACTACTTCTAGCCAACAATGCGAAAAGAACCAAAGGACTTCGTCAAGAGATGTGACAAGAGCCAAAAGTATGGGAACATCCATAGAACCCCTGGAGAGAAAATGACGATCATAACCTCTCCATGGCCATTTACACAGTGGGGGATCGACATAGTGGGCCCTCTGCCCCAAGGTAAAAAGTAGGAAAAATTCGTACTTGTAGCAATTGACTATTTTATAAAATGGGTAGAAGTAGAGGCTCTGGCAACAATCACAGAGGCAAAGGTGCAAGGCTTTGTGTGGAAGAACATTATTTGCAAGTTCGGCATACCGACGATGATCATATCGAATAATGGCAGACAATTTGACAATTAGGCGTTCATATCTTTTTGCTTAGGACTCGGAATCAAGAACCATTTCTCGGCACTAGGACACCCACAGGCCAACAAACAGACAGAAGTAACCAATTGAACCTTGCTAAAGGGTATCAAAGTTCGACTGAAGGGGGCAATGGCCTGAAGAACTACCAAGCATCCTTTGGGCCTATAGAACCACGACCAGAATCCCTACGGGAGAGACACCGTTCAACCTGACGTACGGCACGGAAGCTGTAATCCCCGTTGAGGTGGGGGTCACCAACATAAGGAGAGAATTCTTCAACAAAGAAACCAACAACGAACAATTGAGGACGAACCTAGACTATCTAGACGAGATAAGAGATGACACGTCCAAAAGAACGGCAAGGTACCAACAGAAGATGTCGGGATACTATAACCAGAGAGTAAAGCTCAGGAGATTCAACATAGGAGACCTCATCCTCAAGAAAGTTACGCCTACAACAAAGAACCTAGCTCACGGAACACTTGGCCCTACCTAGAAAGGCCCCTACAATGTCACCCACAATTCCAAACATGGAAGCTATCACTTGGAGTCGTTGGATAGCAAAAAGTTACCTCATCCTTAGAATGTTGAACACTTGAAGAGGTATCACCAGTAGGAGGATAATCATTTGTAATCATTGATTAAATTCTTGTTTCATTTTTAAGAAATGAAATGAAGAAATCATTCAGAAGTTACTCAGCCCATAAAAAGTCTCCTCTAAAAGCATTAACAACTCACAAAGACATAAATCCTTCAAAGGATATAAGTCTACTGATGAGGCCTAAGACATAAATCCTTCAAAGGATATAAGTCTAATGACAGAGCCAAAGACATAAATCCTTCAAAGGATATAAGTCTTTTGACGATGTCTAAGACATAAATTTTTCAAAGGATATAAGTTTGATGACGAGGCCAAAGAAAAATCTTGCAAAGGACATAAGTCTATTAACGAGACCTAAGACCTAAATCCTTCACAAGATATAAGTCTATTGATAAAGCCAAAGACAAAAATCCTTCGAAGGATATAAGTCTATTGATGTATTCAAATGCATGTACAACGAAGCAAAATTTATACAGAGGGAAAAGTAAAATTTTGCAAGGTCAAATGAAGATGAAATTGTTTGAATTAGATGCAGTGTTCAAGAAAGCACAATGTAAAAGTCCAAAAACAATGGGGCACCCAACACCTTAAAGAGTGTTCAATAGTAAATTTGAAAGGCCCCAAAACAGATGGAGCAACAAAAAAGAGCATTCAATAGTAAACTTTTTTCTAAAAAGATTCAAACAGTTTGGTCATCACCCCCATCACCAGCCCCCTTGTCAGCGGCATCTCCAATAGCAACTTCTTCAGCTACCATCTCCTTTTCAACAGCCTCGAGGTCCAGGTTGTCCAGGACCATCCCAGGGTTATGTTTGGCCAAGTACCTCCTCAGTAGTTCAAAACCCTTGAAGTACCAGCCAAGAAGGACGTCGTTATACTCATCAGTTTGCTAAAAAGCCTGCATCGCTTCATCTCTAGCCATTGAAGCCTCACGCCCTGCGACCTATAGTTGCTCATCTTTCTACTTTGTTAATAGCTTCTCGGCCTTCAGCTCATCCGTCAAGACCTTGATCTTCTTCTTCATCTAGTTCCTACCGTCCATCGCCGCTATCAGCTCCTTTCTTAAAGTGGAACCCTCAGCTTCTAAGGCATCAATTTTGGAGTTGGCCATGATGACCTTCTCCTCACTAGTTAGGTACTCAGTGGTAAGATGGATAGCTTCTCCCCAGACCTTAAGCAAAAATACAACCACAATAAGGGACAGAATAGAAATAACAATAGGAAAGAAATTGTCGTGACAAGGATAAAGCTCAAGAGTGTACCTAGACGAGCTTATGGATATGACGACTCACCAGCTCATGGGAATGAACAGAATTCAAACCCTTCAACTCCTCGGGAGTGACGACATTGTGAGCCCTCCCCATGGTAGTGGCAGCATCGTCCCAAATACAGGTATCAACCTTGCTTTTCCCCTTGTCGCCACCACGAGCCTTCTTGGGACGAGGGGTGATCTCCTCAACGGAGGCAGAAGGAGAAGTGACCTTGGGGTCAGAAGCAACGGGAGTAGATGCGGTGGTCTCCATGACCTTCTTTGCTGCCCAAGGATGTTTCTGAGCAAGGCTGGATAAGGGTTCATTCTTCTTTGCTCTCAATTTAGCAAACAATTCTTGGTTAAACTTGGTTGCCATTTCTGCAAAAGATCACCAAAAACAGGATGTTAGAAACGAGACTAGAAGGAGAAAGACGAGGGCGCTAAATGACGAATACTTACTTTTCTCTTCTCTGGCTATTGTGCACAAGACGTAAGGAGAAGGTTCAGGACCCAAGAAATGACGATCCAATGTCTTGGGATCAATCAGTTCATCAAAATCATCAATAGTGCCTGCATACTCCATTGCACTCTTGATGCAGCTCTTGTACCTGCTTTTCGACTTTGGACGAGTCTTGGCTACAAGAAGTAAACAAATACAAGGCATTAGAGTCAGATGAGCCAAAGGTAAGTACCTAAAAAAAAAAAAACAAAAAAACAACATGAAGCAGCAATGAAGGAAGACGCACCAAGTCTGGGTGTCCCCTACCTATGTAGCAACCTAGGAATGTCTCCCCAAAGGTTGTCCGAAAGGGTTTCCCAGACATCTCCTGAGACGAAGAAGTACCTATACTTCCAGTAGCAAAATGACAAAGGTAGACTCGTGATAAGGCGAGACTTCCTATCCAGGGCACCAGCTTATAGTACCCAAACTCCTTCGACTCTTTTTTATGGTACAAATGTAAGAGTTTGTCCACCCTAATCACATCTCCCTCCGTTATGAACATCCATATCTCCATCAAACTGATGATGATCTGCCAAGAATTGGGCATAAGTTGCCCCGATGCTATACCTAGGTGGTGGAGAAGCTCCATGATAAAGGGATGGACGGGGAATTTGAGGCCGCACAAAAGAGCAGCCTCATAAAAACACATCTCCCCAGGATTGAAGGCACAAGCCTTCTCACCTGGACAAGGGAGACGGCTCCTGGTCTCGTCAGGGATCTGAAACCTATCCTTAAATCTGAAGAGCATATTCTCGTCCAGAGAACGCACTTCTTTTTGGGCATAAAAAGCCCTCAACATGGTGGGGGAGGAAGATGAAAGGTTTAAAGAGGGAGACGCTGAGAAGGCGGTATCAACTTCAACTGCTTTGTCACTGAACAACAAGCCTATATCCAACTCACTTGACCTCACTTCCTTTGACATTGCTATCACAGACTTAAACCAATCTAATGATTGATGTAGCAAGGGGCTAAGGTCAGCCAAGACTAAACCTAGGGCACTACCTTCTAAAACAAAAGCCCCAACCTCTGTACAGCCACTACCAGACTTAAGAAGCACCCCTAAACGAGCAAAAAGAAAAGAAACAAAGGTTCAATGACGCCTAACCTCAGAATACTCATACATTAGAAAGAAAGAGAAAGAAAATGCAGGGAAAGAAGCTCTTTAGTCGAAGTGGAACAAAGACAAGATCAGGAAAAGGATAGTATCGTACCTAATGAAAAAGGAATAGAGTGGCTGGAGCTCGGAGGAGAGAAAAAATGGGGTGGCTGGAGCACGGAGAAGGGAGGAGCCTCAAAAAATTGTAGAAAATAGAAGTAGCATAAAGGTAAGGGAAGAAATCAGAGTGGAGAAGAGAAGAGAAAGACAGAAAAAGGCTTTAAATACCTACCCAAGGAAAACTGAGAAGCGAGAAACCCAAAGGTCTCGTCGAGGAACGTGCTCACGTCTAGCCAACCAGAATGCGACACATGGCCTCCAAGCACATCACGCTGTCTCGTCGCCATAAATGCGATGGAAACAGAATCATTGGGGCAACATGAAACGTTGGGCGACTCTTCGGATTCGTAGACTCGTCAAGAAACTTGACGACTAAGGAATGGAGGGCAACTGATAAGCCCGACAAAAAAGTTCGTCCAGACATAATTGAGGATGAGGGTAGAGCAATAAATGCAGCCATTATTGCTAGAATCGTTACGGTTTAGACGAAGCCAGGCAATAGCTCAGAAGCTCTTATACTCGCACATTAAATATCAGGAGATTCCATTTCCCTCCACATTGAATACTAAAAACGTTACCTAGAAATTAAAACCGCCATTAATGTTGGTTCCAACGACTAGAAGGAGGATGACCTATAAATACCATGCTCCACCAAAGGTAAAGGGGATGGATATTGAGTTATTTTACTAGCTAAATACATTCCAACCCTCTCTCTCTCATTCTGACTTTACCATCGGAGGCTTGTCGGCAGGCACCACACTAGTGACCTAGTTTTGTTATCTTCTCTTGTGTTCTTATAGGTTGCACTGGACGACCTGAACAACTGACGACTTTAGCTTCATTAGTACTTACAAAGGTTAGACTTTTTTGTAATTAAATGCTAGTATTGTAAGTCTTGTCTTCCCACTCCCTCTTTCCCTATCCCTATGTCTTCTGTCTATATCATCTCAAGAAAGAAAAAGAAAAAAAGAAAAAAAAAGATTTATTAGAGAAGATAGATTGTCACTAGAGTAATATTAATTTTAATTAGTATTTTTTTTTGTTGTAAAAAAAATATGAAAATTTTGTGATACTAAACTTTCATATTTGAAGTTTGATGTCATTTTGATTTCACCTCATATTAAATTTTTTTATTTTTGCCTATAATTCAACCTTTTCTATCCAAGCTGGTTGTTGAGGTAGCTGTTAAAATCCACATATAAACCTGTCATACAATAGGTCGGTCCAAATGTCCAATCATATCATACTATATTATTATTTTAATTTATATATTTCACATAAATTTAATGGCCTAAAAAAATTATGAAATTAAAAAATCATTTATAACTAAAAACTGCATAGATTAAAATATAGAATAAAACAATTTTTTTTCTGGTCTTTTCTGAGTATCCAAAAAAAAAAAAAAAAAAATCAACAATCTCAATCTACAATCATATCAATCGCCACTGACCACACAAAACCTCATTGCATTCCTTACCCTTACATTACAACCATATCCTGCTCGACCCCAGCACGAATCCTCCAAACTATGCCTTTAGTCTAACCAAAGTAGAGCATTAAATAGTGATTATTTTGACAATTTTATCCAACAAACAACAACAAAGGGAAAGAAGTGAAAAAGAAACAAATATTAGTACAACACAAATCCTAGTGTACCCAATCAACCCAATCTTAATTAGACATTTACGTAATTATAGCTTCAAAAAAGAAAAAAAAAAAAAAAATATCACGCTCCATGGTTAGTGGTTTCTTGTTTAAGCTCCATGGTCTTCTCTTTCGGTTCTTGGGAGTCTCTTCAATTGTCTCAATCCTTTGTTATGACAATCTTGTACACTTGTTCTTAAGAGTTTGTTAAATGGTTTCACTCTACTTCTCTTTCTGTATTGCATTTTGTAGGGGTGGAATTTTGTTTCATTCCATATGTAATTGATTTTTAGTTTTGATTTTTGGCTCAAATGGTTATTAAATTACAGGGATAATTGTATTTGGTGAGTGATTAGGATCTTATTGTAAAATTGGAAGAATTTATGGTGATGGCCATACTTTTTCATTCTGAGTTTTGATGCCAAAATTCATGTGGGTGAAACAAAGGATTTTGTAAAGTTGTAATTTACAACTATCTGTTTTGTTGGGTTTAATTCCGTACCAAATTTGATTGTAATTTTATTCAATCTTTTGTACCTTGTATTTATTGTGGGATTTAATTATAAGGGTTGTGTGTGAGAGAGAGAGTGTGTGAAGACTCAAGCAAATTGAAGACTGAAGAGTTTTTGCAGGTAGCTCTCGACTAAGCATCCCGCGAAATGATGCATGTGCCCTGCACACGACTGGAATGCTAAGAGTCAGGACAGGATGGAGACAGCTGTGTTTCACGAGTAGCTCGTGGCCTTCCCGCGAGACACTCGCAAAACATTCTGTTTTGCCAGATTGTCCTATTGATACACACTTTCTGTACCCACACTATATATACCCACATTACCCACAAATGTTAAGGAGTGCTTTTGAGAGAAAAACCTTAGCCACAAACCTTGAGAGCTAGAGATTGTAATACCCACATATCTTTACACAATTGCTTGTGGATTTAACTCAACTCCTACCTCTCCATTTCCATACCTTTGAGAGGTTGATAGCCCAAACACTTACCAAACCCTTTCAGAGTGTCAAGTGAGGATTTGGTGCTGCTGGGAAGCATTGGAAGAAGCCAGGCTTTGGCAGATGCAATCGGGCGTATTGCGGGATCCGAAGAGCTAGACAAGACACGGTTTCGAGAAGCTTTGTTGGAGTAGGAGCTTGGAGGGCTTAAGTACAGCGGGTAGATTAGGCTTGGAGGGTCTCTTGCTAATCCATGTATCTCAACTGATTGTCTAGTGGATCGATTACCACTTGGAGGGCGGCGGAGAGGTTTTTCACCGAGTTCTTCGGTTTCTTCTTCGATAACACATCGGCGTGTTATCTTGTGTTTGCATCTTTCTTCCCTACTTTTTTACCTTTCATTTTACTGCTGTGTTATTATGAATATGGGTTAGAGTAGCTTGTTTGTTTATACGCTCGCATTTACTCTTTTCCACACTTAGTATAAGTTAGAGTAAAATCTATCGAGCCGTAATTTTAATTTGGGGGTCTAAATAGCTCTTGTGTGTTTCACACATTTTAGAGCATTCAAATTTGATTTAGTTGAGGTTTCAAAGAGGATAGACATGATTCTAAAGAGAAAATTCACCGTCTAAACCATAAGTATGGGTGCACAATCCAAAGTCCAAACTCTATATGAATTTGTAACAATGATTGTAGTTTGTCAATCACATATGTCGTGAAAGGTTGTAATATACCTGGAAATTTCACATTAACTTTTACTTATAATTACACGCTTGGTCTGTTTTATTTGTTTTACTTTTAATTCTTTTTGTCTAATTATCCTATCGTTTGGCAAACTTCCTGTTATAGCAAGTGCACAAATTTGAAATTGATACTTAAATTTAAGACCCTTGATAGGACAAAAAATTCTATTGGTTTAAGTAATTATGCATTAAGAGTTTCCTCGTGTCATGTTTCACCATGATTGCTCAGGAGTTATGAAGCTCACAAAGATAAACTCCACCACATTAATTTAAAAAAAATAAATAAATAAAAAATTGCATACAAGAGTGTAAGTAGCAAGATAAACTACACCGTTATTTCAATCATCTAACCAAAAACAAGAAAGTTGTTTTAATATTTTCTTTCTTGTGGGTTCTGTAGGGAATTTAATCAAAATTCCAACCTGTGAGAAACAAAACAAATAGAGAAAACACACGCCAAAGAAAACAATCACACCCACAAGACAATATTTACGTGGTTCGGCAATTTGCCTACGTCCACGGAGTTGCAGGGATTTCACTATTATCAGGGAAAATACAATAGTGCACAAGAACACTCTCAAGAAACCCAAATCCCAATTACACCCTAGCACTCTCTCACAGAAAAAAAAAAAAAAAAGAATAGAAACTGGCTGCCTCTCTTTTCTCTATTTTCTCTCATGTGACTGCTCACTAGGTTAATTAGAATTTCTCTCTAATCAATTCTCTGCAATATAGCCGTATATAATAAAGCACATATATATATGTTACTTTATAAAAGTCGGCTGAGTGGGATTCCCTTTTCAACTTGTATTAGGTCACTTTTATGGCCGGATTGGGCTTGGTTGGGCCTTATGGGCTTGTGGCAAAATTCAAGCCACACTAACAAATCTCCACCTTGGCTTGAATTGATCAAGCTACACTGGCAAACTCCTCCATCAGCTACACTGGCAAACTCCTCCATCAGCTCCACCTTAGCCCTTAAGGGCTCACAAGCTACAAACATCAGCCACAATCCTCCATAACACAATCCCTCATCCCTGCAACTCATCCTCCTGTCCTCAAGCTAGAAGACCAATTGAAGCTGCGCACAGCTTCAACTTCTTAATAGTGACACCCTTAGTCAACATGTCTGCCGGGTTCATAGATCCACAAATCTTCTCAAGCATTACCAGCTTATCTTCAACAAGGTAACGGATAAAGTGGTATTTTGTCTGTATGTGCTTTGACTTTGAATGAAAAGCCGAATTTTTGGCAAGAAAGATTGCACTCTGACTGTCACTGTGTAGAATGCCCATCTCCTGCTTCTTACACAATTCATCTAAGAAACCATGTAGCCAAATCATCTCTTTTCCAGCTTCAGTTGCTGCAACATACTCAGCTTCTGTAGTAGACAAAGTAACAATCTTCTGCAGATTTGAAGCCCATGATATTGCTGTACCACCCAGAGTAAAAAACAAACCCAGTAGTACTCTTTTTACTATCAATATCACCAGCAAAATCAGCATCTACATAACCCTGCAGTTTCAAACTTGCACCTGTGAAACAAAGACATGTATCTGATGAACCCTTCAGATATCTCAGAATCCACTTGACTGCCTCCCAATGCTGCTTTCCAGGCCTACTCATGAATCTGCTCACAACTCCCACTGCATGTGCAATGTCTGGCCTTGTACACACCATAGCATACATTAAGCTGCCAATAGTTGAGGCATAGGGCACCTTGCTCATGTGATCCCTTTCTTCTTCTGTCTTTGGTGACTGTTCTTTGCTTAGTTTGAAATGACTACCCAAGGGTGTGCTCACTGGTTTAGCTTCATTCATGTTGAACCTGCTGAGAACTTTCTTCACATACTCTGACTGTGAAAGCTTCAATGTACCATTAGCCTTGTCTCTAATGATTCTCATACCAAGGATTTGCTTTGCAGCTCCCAAATCCTTCATTGCAAACTGTTTGGACAATTGTTTCTTCAGATTATTAATCTTCTCAATGCTAGACCCTGCAATAAGCATATCATCCACATACAACAGTAATATGATGTAAGAATTGTCAAAAGACTTAACATAGCAACAGTGATCAGCTTCGCATCTCTTGAACCCAATTCTATGCATAAAACTGTCAAATTTCTTGTACCATTGTCTAGGAGCTTGTTTTAGGCCATACAAGCTCTTTCTCAGTTTGCAGACTAGATTCTCTTGTCCCTGAACAATGAACCCTTCTGGCTGAATCATGTAAAGGTCTTCCTCCAAGTCACCATGAAGGAATGTTGTCTTCACATCTAACTGCTCAAGATGTAAGTTTTCTGCAGCCACCATTCCCAGTACCAGTCTGATTGTTGACATCTTCACAACTGGAGAAAATATCTCTGTGTAGTCAATGCCTTCCTTCTGCTGGAACCCTTTAACAACTAATCTGGCCTTGTAACGTTTGCTACCATCATGCTCATTCTTTATTCTGTATACCCACTTGTTGTGCAAAGCCTTCTTTCCTACTGGCAATTCAGTTAGTTCCCATGTCTGATTCCCCAACAAGGAATCCATCTCATCCTTCATGGCTAACTCCCACTTGCTTGAATTCTCATCTTGCAAGGCTCCATCATAACACTTTGGCTCACCACCATCAGTCAACAGGAGATAATTTAGAGTTGGTGAATAACGCTTTGGAGGTCTAATATTTCTGGAAGATCTGCGGACTTCAGCTACAGGTGTACTCAGATCTACCTGTGAATTTACATTCTCCTTATCTTCTTCACCCCTTTTCTGGACAGTACCTTCAATCAATTCATCTAAGTTGACAAACTCAGATTTCTTCTGATCTATCTCTGTAACATCTGACACTACAGTTGACCTGTCCTTATACATAACCTGTTCATTAAATATCACATTTCTACTTCTGATGATTTTCCTGTTTTGTTCATCCCAAAACCTATAGCCAAATTTCTCATCACCATAGCCAATGAAAAAACATATTTTAGACTTTGCATCAAGTTTACTACGAGCATCAGAATCAATATGAATATAAGAAACACAACCAAAAACTTTTAAGTGTGAAAACTTTACCTCTTTACCGCTCCAAACCTCCTCAGGAAGTCTGAACTCCATGGGAACTGAAGGTCCTCGGTTTATCAGGTAAGCTGCAATGCTAACAGCATCAGCCCAAAAAGTTTTTGGTAGTCCAGCATGCAACCTCATACTCCTAGCATGCTCATTGAGAGTTCTGTTCATGCGCTCAGCCACACCATTCTGCTGTGGTGTCCCAGGAATGGTCTTCTCCATCCTAATTCCCTGTGCAGCACAATACTCACTGAACCCTCCATCTATGTACTCTCCTCCATTATCTGACCTCAAACATTTTACTTTCAAACTTGTTTCTGTCTCAACCATGGCCTTCCACTTCTTAAAGGTTTCAAATACATCTGATTTATTTTTCAGAAAATAAACCCATACCTTTCTGCTTGAGTCATCAATGAAAGTGATGTAGTACCTTGAACCTCCAAGGGATGCAACCGGAGAAGGCCCCCACAAATCAGTATGTACTAACTCCAATTTTTCAGCCTTCGGTGTCCTGCCAGTTTTCAAGAAGCTCACCCTTTTCTGCTTTCCTAAGATGCAACTTTCACACATGTCAAAATCAATGGACTTCAATTCTGGTAGTTTTCCTTTTGACAGCAGCATCTTCATCCCTTTTTCACTCATATGACCAAGTCTGCGGTGCCATAGGTTTGTATCAGTACTTGCATCAGCAACTGCAATTGTGTCTCTTGGACTTGAGGTCATGTACAGAGTACCAGTCTTCTTTCCACGAGCCAATACCCTAGCTCCCTTTGTAACCTTCCAAGTACCACCAACAAATAGTATTGCATGTCCTTCATCATCAAGTTGTCCAACAGAAATCAGATTCCTCCTCAGGTCAGGAATATGTCGAATCTTCTCCAGTAACCAAACAGACCCATTGGACAACAATATTCGAACATCTCCCATACCCACAACATCCAAGGCTGAACCATCAGCCAAATACACCTTACCAAAATCACCTGCAACATAATTCTGTATGATTTCTCGGTGTGGAGTGGTATGAAACGAAGCTCTTGAATCCAAAACCCAATCATCAAGTGGACTGTCTACTGCAAGAAGTAATGCATCCTGTACCTCTTCTGTTACAGCATTAGCAGAATCATCTTCATTCTTCTTCTTAGGACTTTTGCATTGATTCCTAAAGTGACCTGTTTTCCCACAATTCCAGCATTGTACTTGTTGGCCTGATCTAGATTTACTTCTGTTCCGATTAGAATTTCTGGATTTTGATCTGCCCCGATTTGAATTTCTATTATTACCTCTGCCTCTTGTCTCAAGGTTTAGGGCAAAACCAGATCCTGAGGTTTCGCCTGCATCTCTTCGGCGAATCTCCTCAGCCAGAATTAAATCTCGTATATCATTGTACTTGAGCTTTTCCTTTCCTGTAGAATTGCTTACTGCCATCCTCATTGCCTCCCAACTGTTTGGCAAAGAAGCCAAAACGATTAGTGCACGGATCTCATCATCAAAATCAATTTCTACAGACGACAATTGATTTGTGATAGTGTTAAATTCATTCAGATGTTGTGCTACTGATGCATTCTCTGCCATCTTCAGATTGAACAGTTTCTTCATCAAGTGCACTTTATTTTTTGCTGACGGCTTTTCATACATACCAGACAAAGCCTTCATCAGATCTGCTGTGGTCTTCTCCTTTACAACATTGTGTGCAACAGACCTAGACAGAGTTAACCTGATAACTCCTAGTACCTGTCTGTCAAGAAGAGCCCATTCCTCAGCCTTCATAGCCTCAGGTTTTGTCCCCAAAAGAGGCAGATGCAATTTCCTCCCATAGAGATAATCTTCAATCTGCATCCTCCAATACGCGAAGTCTGTGCCATCAAACTTTTCTATTCCAGACGCCTTTCCTACTTCCTCTGCCATTGCTCCCACTCAAACCTAACCCTAGGCTCTGATACCAGTTGTAGGGAATTTAATCAAAATTCCAACCTGTGAGAAACAAAACAAATAGAGAAAACACACGCCAAAGAAAACAATCACACGCACAAGACAATATTTACGTGGTTCGGCAATTTGCCTACGTTCACGGAGTTGCAAGGATTTCACTATTATCAGGGAAAATACAATAGTGCACAAGAACACTCTCAAGAAACCCAAATCCCAATTACACCCTAGCACTCTCTCACAGAAAAAAAATAAGAATAGAAACTGGCTGCCTCTCTTTTCTCTATTTTCTCTCATGCGACTGCTCACTAGGTTAATTAGAATTTCTCTCTAATCAATTCTCTGCAATATAGCCGCATATAATAAAGCACATATATATATGTTACTTTATAAAAGTCGGCTGAGTGGGATTCCCTTTTCAACTTGTATTAGGTCACTTTTATGGCCGGATTGGGCTTGGTTGGGCCTTATGGGCTTGTGGCAAAATTCAAGCCACACTAACAGGTTCATCTATAGTTGCATAATACAGTTAAAATAGTAGGAATTCGTTCAAACGTATCCCTCTAAATCTTGATCTTTGAAACTTGATATATTCTTAATTTACTGACAAATATTGATGCTCATATTATGCACTTCTACATTGTTTAGAAATAAAAGCATATCTCTGCAGGGAAAATCCAAGCAATCATGTTTTGTTTAGAGTTTGTTATCTTGATTTATATCTCTTGTTATATCCAATAGACACATCTAGGGTTCAAATTCTCATTTTCCAATTGTTTTAACTAACAAATTAACATACACACATCGAGGTTTCTGTTGAACATCGAGGAATTCAGTGAGTAGTTCCTTTGCTTTCGATGCCACTTCTATCAAAGCCATGTTGGTTGCTTTTTTCTGATCCTATTTCGTCTTTTCCAAAGGCACTAGGTGATCATAGAAAATAATGCTACTGTGAGAGGAGCTTGTTCTAACACAGTACTCACCAAATCAGCAAAGGATCTACACTTCTTTTGATTGAAGTGGAGGTAT
Source organism: Quercus tomentella (assembly GCA_028535165.1). NCBI lineage: Eukaryota > Viridiplantae > Streptophyta > Magnoliopsida > Fagales > Fagaceae > Quercus > Quercus tomentella. The sequence continues at coordinate 64,292,739 of JAPQVY010000156.1, forward strand.
TTGGTTTCTAACTGCCACACTGATTGAACCAGATCACATAACCATAAGGCATGTAAAAAATCTTCTATGTGCTCCCCACGATGACTGCACTGAGTTTCCTTAAGGACATTCCTTTTGAATAAATTTTACTTAGTTGGGAGTGACTATTTTGCACTCACGTGTCTAATTTTGTTTGGTACTTGAAATTTCTAGATTTTATTCCACAATTTGTTTAAATTTTCAGCATTAGAGGAATTTGGAAAACTATTTTAGGTTTTAGAAGTTAGAATCTGATAAGCAGTTTTTACAAAATACTCACCGTCCTGAGATAGCGGCCAAATGAGTGCATCCATGTTGCTATAGTTGCTGACACTAATTCTCTTAATACATTCTGCTTCCCAAGGGAGGAAGGTTTGGTCAATCAATGCACCATTCCAAATCTTTGTCCCTTATATAAATAGTTCACTCGCAATATGTAATGGAGAATTACCCCTAGGAGTTATTACTTTGCAGCTAAAAGAATCCGGCAACCATCTATGTTCCCATAGATTGATAGATGAACCATCTCCAACCCTCCAAATTGCACCTTTTTGAACCACATCCTAGCTTGCAAAATGCTTTTCCATGCAAAAGAGCATTTAGAATTTACCATGGCTTTAAAGATGCTTCCATTTGGGAAGTATTTAGCTTTAAACACTTTATACAATAAGGTGTTTCTATTATGGAACAATCTCCACACTTGCTTGGCTAAGAAAACATCATTGAATTGTCTCAAATCCCTAAAACCTATCCCCCCAACTGATTTTGATAAACATAAAGTACTCCATTTGACCCAATGAGCTTTGTTGGATTTTTCTTGATGTCCCCACCAAAATTTCTTAATCATTGCTTCTATTGATATAAAGGCTCTTCTATTTTTTCCCCCTAAAGTTCAACACTTTTCGTTCATCCTAATTCAGAACTGATGCATTTTCCCATCACAAAAATAGCTAGGAGGGATGAGATTTAGTACAAAAATTTATTTCACACAGAAACAAACGCATAAATAAGTCTACCCATTCTTGTAGCATCCCATACAAAAGAATATTGATGCACAAAAGATGGACGTGATTGATATCCAAATTCCGAAACCCTTGTAGTTTGATTTTCGCCCTTCTCAAACATTGCAACATGTAACCAACGAAATTACACAACCATCCAAAACCACAGTAATATATATCACTTTCAAATTTGGGACTAAGCATTAAATAGTCTGCTCCAAACCAAGCCTTTTCCTGAACTGTCTAACAAACTTGTAAGCTTTCTTCTGGTCAAGCAGGGTCTTGGCGATAATCTCCTTCTGCATACACCTATTAGCCCATGCAACAATCTTAGGGCACTCTGCCTTAATGTTGAAACCCCCTAACGTCTTAATCGAATAGAACCTTGTGTAGAAGGGGATAAGACTGAGGGCCACAAACCTAAATCTTTCACCCACAAACCCCCCTCTAATATCTTATAGGTTTCAAAGAATTCTTTCTTTACTTCCTCTTGCTCCTCTCCTTTTGTGATCCATAGCTTCCTTGATACTTCATAAACCTACATATTCCACACACATTCTATATATTAACACTTTCCATAGTTTATATAACAGGATGAACAATAACTGCAATGAAAAATTTCAAATAAATCTACTAGGCTAGAAGACCAATGTAAGATGATATTGATTGCGTGAGATAGAGAGGGACTACTGGCCTCTCCACAAAGGTAACATTACATTTACATACTATTTGTTAGAAGAAGAGAAAGAAGAAAGAAGTTTGAGCTTTATTTTCTACTTAAGCTACTTGTAGTTTAGTAGTGCATAGAATGGCATGTTGTTTATGCAGTAGTAAATAGCATAGAGTAGTTAGTTATACAATTTTTCCACTTGTCATTTTTGCATTGGTTAGATAGTTTGTTATCCTGTTATTTTTTTTCGCTCCTCTGTTCTCACTAAATAAAGAACAGGGCTAGATATTTATGCATATATGAAATCATTCATTCACAATCTCTCTCTCTCTCTCACATTTTCAATCCACCATTGTAGGACCTTAAGCTTGTGTGAGATTTCAACATGGTGTCAGAGCTGAACTAATTTAGAGAGTCTTCAACCTGGTACTCTCTAAGTTTCTTAGTTCAATTTCCTTTGTTTCTTTGGTGCTTTCTTCAAGTCAAGCAGAAATTCGCTCTTTTGTATTTCTCTTGATTTCTGCACCAGGTTTTTCCTTTTGAATCTTGATTTCTTCTGTGCATGAAAACAAATTGAAATCTTGATTCCTTCTTTCACAATAGTAAATTCAAATTCTTGATTTAGGGTTTTTCAATTTCTAGTTTGTGAATTCTGTGGTTGTTTTTCTTCAATCATCAAGATCTTGCATTGATCTTAGGATTTGATTATGTTAGGTTCTAAATGTTTAGAACAATTGGCAAATCATGAACACAAACTTGTCTAGATATAGATCTTAGAGTCTATAGGTTTTATTAGACAATGCTCAAGGTGATTCAAGTCAAGATTCAGGAACATACAAGCTGCAGGAAGAAGACTTCATATTCTGCCTAGTTCGATCGATCGAAGAACAGGCTCGATCAATCGAAAATCGTATCTGCAAAATTTTAAGTCGGCCCAAACAGCAGCTTAAGCCCATTAAGGATTAGGGTTTCAGATCTACTTCTCCCACTATATAAAGGAAACCCTAAGCCACGTTTTTGAGACTGAAGAGAGAGAGATTAGAGTGCCTCTTGTGCCTCTTTTGGTTTTAGGGTTTTGTACCTAAACCTCTCTAAAGTCTTGGTTGCTTGAGAGTTGTATTGTTGCTCATATTGCTGTTTGTGTAAATCTCTTGTGAGATTTGTGAGGAGCTTTCCTTTACACAAACTTAGGGTTTTCAAGGAGGAAATATTATCTATACCTTGATGATCAATTTAGTTGCTGCCATTGAAGCTTAAAGAAACACAAGCGGGTGTGCTTGTATCTGGTAGTGAATCCAAGAAAGAAGGAGTTCATGGATTCAGAGCTTGCACGTGGTCGTGTCAGTAAGTTCTACTGGTGGGTAGTAATAAGAAGTCGAGCGTGGGGCCTTGTAAGTCTTATTGTATGAACTTCGATTCTTTCAAGATAATGGATTCAGGTTTACCTTGAGGATAGCTAGGTTAAATCCTCCCCAGGTTTTTACCAGTTTGGTTTCCAGGGTGATCATATCTTTGTGTTATTTATCTTTCCGCTGCTTTGCATTGATATGATTGTTTGATTGTGATAACCTAGTTTTTGAATTTGGACTAATTAACAACTTGGCTAATTATCTAGGTTAATCCAATTGTGTTTTAAGGGGTCTAAAAACTAACAGATTAATCAACAAAATTCTGAGTTGATTCATGTATATAAAGTATTGATTTCTATAAAATCAATTCTTGTTTGCTCTTCTGTGGATTTGTTTGCCCTTATTTGGATTAAGTATAAATGATAGTGCCTCTAGTGCCTCTATCCCAACTGTTCAACCATGGGAAAATCCATCTAGTCCCTATTTCTTGTCTAATAGTGATAACCCTAGTATGTCCCTTGTTGTTCCACACCTTACTGAGGAGACTTATAACACTTGGAGTAAAGCAGTTCTTATCTCCTTGGATGCCAAAACAAAGTTAGGCTTCATTGATGGTACAATACCAAAGCCACAGTCTGTTAATCGTCCTTATTATACAGCTTGGTGCAAGTGTAATAGCACAGTTTTGGCTTGGTTGTTCAACTCTATCTCTAAGGATTTGCAACCTAGTGTAGTGTACTTCAAGACAGCAAGGAATGTTTGGGTTGACTTGCAATATAGGTACTCACAGGGTAATGGCCCTAGAATTTTGAGTTAAGAAAGGAAGTGAGTTCTTTGACTCAACAAAATTTGACTATTAAAGCTTACTACACTAAGTTCAAGGGACTTTGGGATGAATTTGTTAATTACAGAACCTGTACTTGTGGTCATGAAGTAGAGGATTGTATCATGTCCTTCTTGATGGGCTTGAATGATAACTTATGTAGCAGTCCAAGGACAAATTTTGCTTATGGATCCCATTCCTCTATTGAACAAGTTGTTCTCTCTTTTACTTCAAGATGAGAAGCAGAGAAAGGTTGGTGCTGCTAAGAAAATGCAAATTGACATATCACTAGCTTTAGCAGCATTAGCAGCAAAGAATGCTAAGAATCTTACCAAGCCTAAATTTGGAAGGCCTTAATGCACTCACTGTGGTGCCATGGGTCATGTGATTGATAAATGCTATAAATTGCATGGATACCCTCTTGGCTATAAGTTCCAAAACAACAAAGGTCAAGCTACTACTTCTTCAACATCCTTTGCCAGCCATGTTGTAGCTACTAAGGATAACGCATGTGAAGCTGTCAATCTCACTCGGGCAGAATATTAGCAGTTGCTTGGTTTGCTGAACTCTCAATGCCATTTTGGTACTCAATTACAACCAAAGGTAGCTTCAAATACTCACCAAGTTGCCAATATCATCACTCAGCCTTCAGTTGATCTTCAGGGACATGAGCTATCAAGTATATGGTCTTTCCCATCTCTAGAATATTCAATTTTTCTTCAGTTTTCAACACTTCTCATATCTTGTCCACTGATTGAATTCTTAACAGTGGTGCTACTAACCATATGGTCCATTCTTTAAAATTTTTCACTTCAATTACTTCCTTAGTCCAAATCTTTGTTAGATTACCTAATGGAGATATGGCTAAAGTTACACACATCCTTCTTGTTTTTGTATTTTCCTTTCACAATGCTGTTTCATTTAGGACTTACAACTCTGAAGGATGATTGGGTTGGGTAGAAACCAAGGAGGAATTTACACATTGCAAAGCAACTTACTAGATAGCTTACCAACACCTGTTTCTAATGCTCCTTTCAAGCTTTCTTCCTTTTCTCTTGTAACAGCTCTCAATTCTTGTAATATCAATGCTATTGACGAAACTAGCCTATGGCATTGTAGGTTAGGCCATCCCTCTGTACCAGACATCATTTCTTGCAATAATAAAGGATTTGATTGTTCTATTTGTCCACTTGCTAAGAAAAAGAGACTATCTTTTCCTACATCTATTTCTACTTCGTCTTCGTGTTTTGATTTAATACATGTTGATATTTGGGGACCCTATTCTACACCTTCTCTAAATGGGTCTAAATATTTTCTCACCTTAGTGGATGATTACAGTAGGTGTACCTAGGTTTTTTTGATGAAGCATAAGTTTGAAGCTTCTTCTTTAATTCAATCATTTTATAATATGATACTTACTCAGTTTAAGCTTCCCATCAAGGTCATTAGATCTGATAATGGTCCAGAATTAGCCTTGGTTTCCTTTTATGCTTCTAAAGGGATTATACACCAACTTTCTTGTGTGGAAACTCCCCAGCAAAATTTTGTTGTTGAACGAAAACACCGACATCTTCTTATTGTCGCTAAAGCATTAAGGTTTCAAGCTAATTTGCCCTTAAAGTTCTGGGGTGATTGTGTTCTTACAGCTACTTATTTGATTAACAGATTGCCTAGTCCACTCTTGAATAATGTCACTCCTTATGAGAAGTTGTTAGGACATTCTCCTTCCTATGGCCATTTAAAGGCATTTGGTTGCTTATGTTATGCTTCTACCTTGTCTAGAGATAGGACCAAGTCTGATCCTAGGGCTAAGCCATGTATGTTCCTTGGTTATCCTTTCGGTACTAGGGGATATAAACTTTATGATTTGGCTACTAAAACTTGTTTTCTCTCTAGAGATGTTGTATTCAAAGAGTCAATTTTTCCCTTCAAACATTGGATTTCACATTCTAAGTCCTTTTCTATTCCTACCTCACATTCTATGTTTCCATCTCAACTAGTTACACTAGATTCTAGTGCTTCTTTCCCTATTGCAAAATTCACTCCTTCATTAACCACAACTTAGCTGTTCCTCTTGATGAGTTTCCTGACCTTGTTCATCCTAATTCTGAACCTTCTGTTGCCTCTGATTCACCTTGTGATCCTACTTAGTCTCTACTTGTTGTTCAGCCTATTAGACAGTCCTTTAAAGTTCACAAACCACAAAGCTGTCTTCAAAATTATCACTGCAACTTAGCCTCTACACATGTGTTTGCCTCAATTTCTCTCTCTCAGTCAGATGATTCCACTACTTTTGGTGATTCAAGCATTCTTTATCCCCTTGCCTCCACTCTATCATATGCCACACTTTCTTCTTCTTATAAATCCTTTGCTCTTGCCTTAACCATTGCTAAAGAACCTGATTCTTATGCTCAAGCTCTGCATGATCCTAAATGGCTTAATGCCATGAAAGCTGAGATTGATGCTCTTTAGGCTAACAATACTTGGGTTATGTGCAAGCTTCCTCCTGGTAAGGTACTTATAGGGTGTAAATGGGTGTACAAAATCAAGTTAAAGGCTAATGGTTCTATTGAGAGATATAAGGCCAGATTGGTGGCAAAGGGCTTCACTCAAACTGAGGGTATAGATTTCTATGAGACCTTCTCTCCTGTGGTGAAATTTGTGACAGTTAGGACTCTCTTGGCTCTTGCTACTATTTATGGTTGGCATCTGACTTAATTGGATGTCAACAATGCCTTCTTACATGGAGACTTGCATGAAGAGGTTTATATGCTTCCACCACCTAGATTTGGTAGCAAGGGGGAGGTTTGTAGACTTACAAAATCTCTTTATGGGCTTAAGTAGGCTAGTAGACAATGGTTTGCAAAGTTGTCCTTTACAATTGTGGATCAAGGTTTCATTCAGTCCAAGTCAAATAACTTTGTCTTCACTAGAGTTAAAAGAGGTTTCATTATCATCATTCTTTTATATGTTGACGATATACTCATTGCAAGCAATGAGGTGGATGTTGTGAATGTGTTTAAATAGTTTCTAGATAGCAAGTTCAAACTCAAGGATTGAAAATCAGAGAGAGAGAGAGAGAGAGAGAGATTGTGAATGAATGATTTCATATATGCATAAATATCTAGCCCTTTTCTTTATATAGTGAGAACAGAGGAGCAGGAAAAAAATAACCGCATAACAAACTGTCTAACCAATGCAAAAATGACAAGTGGCAAAACTATATAACTAATTACTCTATGCTATTTACTATTGCATAAATGACATGTTGTTCTATGCACTACTACACTATGTACTACTAAACTACAAGTAGCTTAAACAGAGAATAAAGCTTGAACTTCTTTCTTCTTTATCTTCTAATAATCCTGACCTATAGTATTTTACCTGCGTGGCCCTAGGAAAAGAAGAGAAAGAGTGACCACATATATAAGGGACACCAATGTAAGTTGTAACAAAGCCTTAGTTCCAAATTACACATGTATTCTGCTTGTCTATTCTATTTTATTCAAAATTATACTTTTTGTTACTTTTTTTGCTGCTTTTAGTAAATTTATTTTGGTCTACTTTGTCATTTTCTTTTAATAGAAATTACACTTTATCATCCAACACTATACTCACATTTACATTTATCACTTTGAACTTTCAGAATGCATGATTACCACCCAAAATTATAATTTGTGTTTCACTTTGTACTCTATTGTCAATTGAATTGTTAACTTGGATGGAAAAACTTGCCGCAAACAATTCATGTGACTTCTGCATATGTAGTATTACTGAATTGCCTATCTTCAATCCTTTAAAATAAAGGTTACGAGACACCATAAGAGTTAAATTTGTTCATGATTTTGTTTTAAGGGATTGAAGAGGGGTAATTTGGTCTATTCATGTGATTTCACGAATGCAGAGGTCACGTGAGTTTCACGTGACATAAAGAAAGTTTCCATTAAGAAAGTTTCCTTATAAAGAATTAAGAAATTAAAAAATCATTTAAAACTAAAAATTACATGAATTAAAATATAAACTAAAAATGTAATTTCCTTCTTTCGAGTATATTCTGGGCATCCAAATAAAAAATCAGCCATCTCAATCTACAAACATATTAACCACCTTACAAACCTCATTAAATTCCTCAGAACAACACTAAGCTCAACCCTAGAATCCTCCAAGCTATGCCTTTATTAGTCTAACAAAAGTAAATCATTAAATAATCTTTGTTCTATCATCTATGTGACATGTGAAGTGAAAAAACCTTCGGGGAGGAAGAAGTCATGATGCAAGATATACAGGACACGTGGGTAAGTAGATATAATTGCCCCGTGCCTCTCAAGATCTTGTTACTCTTAATTTAATTTTTTAATTCACTTTATTTTGATAATTAGTTTTGATGAATTTGGAATGTCCAATATAATTTTGGTATATAATATGAAATTTAATTATTTTATTAAAAAAATAATTTATGATTGTATTTGATTGTATTCGAGCATATGCATGGTTTATAATTGTTGTAAAGTGTAATACATTTTATTGCAATTCACAAGTATTTATTTTATATAAATTGATTTTTAAATTATGGTATATATAGAATACTCCAGTGACTGGAGTTCTGCTGTTCCATGAACCACGCATTATTACTCTCTTCTTTCCCATGGGAAAAGAATGGGAAAGGTGGACTAGAGCTAAAAGGCCGAAGAAGAAACAAGAAAGAAAAGAAAAATCAAGACACACTTTGATTACAAATTCGACCATAAATAGATACATATAATGATATAATTCATTTCACAAGAAAAGTAAACATGCAAAACCTTGAATAATTATAAGGGAACAGCCAATTTCAAACATGTTGATTTGTGTGATTGTAAATGATGGACATTTTTTTTGTCAATTACTAACTATATAGACCCACCACTTCTTGTTTACTATTCATAAATAATCAGGGATAGCCATGGGTAGGGTATGGGTAGGGTATACCCTTACTCGAGCCAATTAACTTATCCATGGATACTCGATTACCTTACTCAATTAATATCCATACCTAATTGTTACCCGGTTTGTTTACCCATGAATATCCATACCCTACCTAAACCCGATTTCTATAAAATCACCAAATATGCTCAAAAACCACTAAAAAGACCAAAATATCTTCAAAATTTCAAAAATGAGAAAAATACCCATGAAACCTTTAAAATGACCAAAATACCCCTGATATCTCTAAAATCACAAATTATGCTAAAAAACCACTAAAATGACCAAAATATCCCAAAATCTCTCAAATGAGCAAAATCCCCATGAAACCTCTAAAATGACCAAAATATCCTCGAAATCACCAAATGTGCTCAAAAACCACTTAAAATTACCAAAATACCCCCTAAACCTAAAAAATGACCGAAATACCCCCGAAACCTAAAAAATGACCAAAGTACCCACGAACCTAAAAAAAGTCCAAAATACCCCCCGAAACCCAAAAATTACCAAAATACCCCAATAATCTAAAAAATGACTGAAATACCTCCAAAACCTAAAAACTGAAAGAAATACCTCCGAAACTTATAAAATGACCAAAATACCCCCTAAACCTAAAAAATGACTAAAATACTCCCGAAACCTAAAAATAGATAGAAATACTACCGAAACTTAAAAATTACCAAAACACCAACAAAGCCTAGAAAATGACCAAAATACCCCTTAAACCTAAAAAATTTCCGAAATACCTTGAAACCTATAAAATGACTAAAATACCCCCAAAACCTATAAAATGACAAAAAGGCCCCTAAAACCTATATGATGATAAAAATACACCCTAAACCTAAAAAATGTCTGAAATACCTTGAACCCTAAACCCTAAACCCTAAACTCGAAATACTACTGAAACTTAAAAATTACCAAAACACCACCGAAACCTAAAAAAATGACCAAAATATCCCTTAAACCTAAAAAATAGTCAAAATACCCCGAAACCTATAAAATGACCAAAATACCCCCAAAACCTATAAAATCTCAAAAATGCCCCTAAAACCTACATGATGGTATAAATACACCCTAAACCTAAAAAATGTCTGAAATACCCTCAAACCCCTAAGTCTTTTGGTCATTTTTTAGGTTTTGAGGTTATTTCGGTGATTTTTTAGGTTTTGAGATTATTTCGGTCATTTTTTAGGTTTAGGTGTGTTTTTATCATCTTATAGGTTTTAGGGGCATTTTTGTCATTATATTGGTTTCAGGTTATTTTGGTCATTTTATAGATTTCAGGAGTATTTCAATCAATTTTTTTTTAGGGGGTATTTCAGTTATTTATAGGCTTCGAGGGTATTTTTGTCATTTTATATGTTTAGGGGGTATTTTGGTAATTTTTAGGTTTCGGGGGTATTTTAGTAATTTTTTAGGTTTAGAGTGCGTTTTGGTAATTTTTAGTTTTCGAGGGTATTTTGGTCTTTTTTTTTAGGTTTCATGGGTATTTCGATAATTTTTTTTTTTAATGCTTCGAGGGTATTTTGGTCATTTTTTAGGTTAAGGGGGTATTTTGGTAATTTTTAGGTTTTTGGGGGTATTTTGGTTTTTTTTTTTTTTTTAGGTTTAAGGGATATTTAGGTTATTTTATAGGTTTTGAGGGGTATTTTTGTCATTTTATATGTTTAGTGGGTATTTTGGTAATTTTAAGGTTTTGGGGGGTATTTCGGTCACATTTTAGGTTTAGAGGGAATTTTGGTAGTTTTATAGGTTTTAGGGGTATTTCGGTAATTTTATGTTTTAGGGATATTTCGGTCATTTTGTAGGTTTGGGGGGGGGGGTATTTTGGTTATTTTTAGTTTTCATGGGTATTTTAGTCATTTTTTATGTTTTAGGGGTATTTTGGTCATTTTTTAGGTTTCGGAAGTATTTTGGTCGTTTTTTACATTTCAGGGGTATTTTGTTAATTTTTAGGTTTCAAGGGTATTTTAGTCATTTTTTAGGTTATAGTGCATTTCAGCAATTTTAGAGGATTTTAGGAATACTTTGGTCATTTTCAAGTTTTAGGGGCAGTTTTGCAATTAATTTATTATTGGGTAATTGGGTGGGTTTAGATTTAAGCATAATAATTTGGTTGAGTTGGGTTTGAGTTAGATTTAATTAGTTAAATGGGTAATAATGGGTAAATGGCTAATATCGAAACCCTACCCAATTACCTTCTACCCATGAAGAACTGGGTATTACCTAGAATAATTGGATTGGGTAGGGTTGGATATTCATTACCCAATGGGTATAGCCATCCCTATTTGTAATCACACTAATCAACATATTGTGTGATTGGGTAGATAATTGTGTGTTCTGTGGGCAGACTCTTCATGTGATCATGGTCCTTCTTTAACATAACCCTTTAATGAGATGGCTCCAATCAAAATGAAAGTTCTGGCAAGTATGGACTGCTAGAATTTTTCCTCAATCATAAAGAAAAGATCATTGAAAAAATTAAAAATAACTAATAGAGTCCCTTTCCTTAAGATATCAATGTGGCTTATTGTCCCACTTTGTTAGGGTCATATTTTCTATGTAATTGGCTAATCTTTTGATAAAATACACTTTACTTGTAATTGGATAGATCTAAGTTGGGTTTAATATATCAAGAAGTATGTTGCTCAAACATATCAAGTGGTATCTTTAAAGTCATAAGATTGATCCAAGAAACAAGTAAAGAAAAGCTGATTTATTAAGTCTTGACAGAAGCTCGACATATATTGCTGTTGAGGTTAAATGAAGAAGCTCGACACAAGCTCAAACTATCGAGAATTACGATTTCAGAAATTCTAGATCTGAAATTCCGCCAATGCTGTATTATTTGATTAGGGTTTCCCCCACCCCCCCCCCCCCCCTTCACAATCCTAATCATATATAAGGCATATATTTTAAAAGATGTCAAATATGGATATAGAGAGCTAGAACTCATATACCCTGTGTGAATCTACTGCGTTTGTACGCCTTAGGGTTTTGTATCCAAGTGCTTTCTGATCTTCATCATTCATAAAGTGAAGAACTTTGCAGCCAACAACAATCATTTAAATTGCTGGAGTTAGTGATGCACTGGGATCAGTGCAAAGGAGTTCGTCACATATTAGAGATTTGTGTAACAAAGGAAAGAAGGCTACTATAAGATCAAGTCCAAATGGGCACTGGAGCGAAAGTTCAACTGTAAGTTAGTATTTTGGGATAGTCCAGGGTAGTGGTAAGATTCCTTATACTTGTAACTGTTTGATTATTGATTAGTGGATTCTTAGAAGTGGTGACCTTAAATTCACCTGGTGAGGTTTTTGCCTTGCGATTGGTTTTCCCAATTTTCAACAAATCACCGTGTCAATTTAATTTCTGCTGCATTTAGTTTATTTGGTGATTTGTTGGTGCCTCCACAATTTGCATGTAATTTGATCTAATTAATCAATTTGGGTAACTGAATTAATTAACCGGAGTCAATCTATCTTAACCCAACACACTTAATACGTATCATGGTGCCAGGGGTATAGTTTTTTCTATGTTATTTTCTCTAGAGGATAGCAACTCAATGTCCATGCTCACAATAGCACTAATCCATCTCGACACTAGTATGGCACTGTTCATGTTACTTTTTCGAGGGATATTTTGTTCCTTTTAGAACATACTTTTTAGAGGGATATTTCATACCAATTCCCTAAATATTGTGATAAATTCTGGCCGTACTTGCCGACATGGTACAATACTAACTATTTTGATTTAAAATCATAGGCAATTTTTCATGATATATAATCATCACATCACGATAAACCCAACCTCGCATTTGAAAAGAATTTGAGAGTTTGACAACTTATCTTGCTACCTCGTGTTACGCATGGAAATCGTTTCATCAAATGTTTCCATGTGGACCACCACATGTTCATAAAAAAAATCAAAAAAATCAAAAAAACAAAAAAATCAAAAACAAAAAACTCACGTACGTAACATCATAAAGTACAAGATTGAGAAATTAAAATCCCTTACAACCCACTCAATGAGAGTATAAATTGGTTTATTTGGTTTCTTTTTCTCTCCTTCTTTGGGGAATGATAGATACTGATTGCGATAGAGGTTCTTGCAGGTGAAGAATGGTAAGAGATGGATAACAATGACGTTTTGAATTTAAATCATTACCTCCTCATTCATTTTCATAGGATATATGAGATACCAAATTCGGATTGCTTATGTGTTTCTTAGTATGATGATTGATAAGTACTTGAGCTCTATCTGTTTCTTAGAAAAATTGGTGTTATGATGTGTGTGGAGAAAATATAATAAATAAGATTTCCTAGTGCTTGGTGTCTTTGTCTTATAATTATTGGAGTAATTCATGAATTGGAATTTGTGGGATCGGGTTAGGGATTTCAATCTCTCCATCCTATTCTTTTTGAATTTATAGAGTTTTTTTTTTTTTTTTTTTTTGGGTTTTCACAAAACATGTGGCAATCCATGTGAAACCCAAGTAGCATTAAAAATATTTTTTATGGACAAAGTTTAGCTACAAAATTAGTTGTAGCCTGAGTCTACAATCTTATTCAATAAAATAAACATTACTACATATTTTGAAAATCTAACTGTTGAGTTGCATATTCTTTACACTCTTAATACACATGTTAAATTTTGTGTTAATAGGATATTATTTATTCTATGATCTATAAGCTTATATTTTATATACTACTTTAATTCACCAAAACTTGCAATTCAATCATTTTATTGATGACATAGCTATTGATCTTTAATTTTCTAGAAATTTTGCAAGCATGGAGGATATAAGAAGAAGATGTAATCCAATGGTGGATTTGTTAAAATTCACCTCCAATAAAAAGATATTAAGTAAGGTTGTAGCTTAAGGCAAAAACCAAATTTTTAGCTAAATTTTGTCATTTTTTATTTCAACCATTAACCTTGTCAACATTTTCTATCCATTTCTTAGTGGTAGGGATTATTTTGATGTAATACCAAATAGTTACGGACTCTACTAATGCAATTGAAACGTTAGGGACTATAAAATGCAAAATTTAGGGAGCATAATGATAAAAAGAACTTAAAAAAAATAATTAAGTAAATGTTTTGATTTTAAAAACCAATTCGTTCAAAATGTTTATGTTTATTATATTTATACATAATGTTTATGCAATAATAGACATAAACAAGTTTACATTTATTAAATTTATGAAACAAGTTTACAAAATTAATGAATTACTACTTTATTTGGAGAGGGAGATGTAGCCAACATTTCTTTGTCATTTGAAAAGTCCATGATTGTGAAGTTCCTAGAGGATGCAGTGAAGAAAATTTTGAAGAAACCTGTCTTTAAGGCTGCTAGGAAGGGGAAAGTCCCTAGTGAAGTCGCCAAAAATGTACGTGCACGTTAAGTTTTAAAAGGTAAAATTTTGAAGCTTATAAAAATCAACAATACATTTAAACTTAATTATATATATTATGACTATTATATATATATATATATATATATATATATATATATATTATAACATATATAAATTATTCAATAGCTATAGGCGTTTGACTTGTTCAAGCTCTCAACTTTTAACTATAGTTCAAGTTCTGCTTCTTTTGTCTCATAAACAAAAAACTGTGTGAATATGAGAACAAAAATCCTGACAAAAAAATCAATCTAGAAAAGTATACTAGTTTATGATTTTAAAAAAATAATAATAATAATAATTTCCAATCCAAACAAAACAAGTGAAACGACAAGTTTTTGCCCAACAAATTCACCAAACAAAATGTTACTGCAGATAGAGCTCTTCGCCTTTTTTACAAGGTTTTCAGACCCGGACCGTTCATTGAACCGTAAAAGGGAGAGGTTCAAGGGTTTTGAGGTTGGACCGAGGTCGAACCGGGGTCGAACCGTGATGACGTCATAATTAATTTAATAATTATTTTAAATATATATAAAAACATTAAATTAATAAAAAAATAGAAAAATTAACTAAAATAGCCTAATTCATTTAGAAAAGCTTATTTCTAAAAAATACATAAAACTTACAAAAATACAGTACACAATTACACATTGTTACACACTAGACAAAAAAAACTCCTTCCCATCAAAAATGCATGAAAGAAACAAGTCACTAGACAAAAAAACTTTTCAAATGTAACATCCTTTCCACAAGTTAATTGAACCATAATACAAAAACTGATCCCTAAAACATCCTAATCCCACATTCACTTTTCCTTTTCAACTTTCCACAGAACCTACTCATTATGCAACAGACCCAAAAAAAAAAAAAAAAAAAATAAAACTAAATAATTAACTTGTATTGCTGGGAAAGCATAGGGTTTCTGAGAATAATGTCTTCTTATCTGGGAAAGCACAGGGTTTCTACAAGTCATTGGTACTTGTATTACTGTTTTTGCTTCTTCTCACTTTGACTAGCTATTAGCTTACTTTTGTTTCACACTGTTTTTGCTTCTTCTCACTTTGACTAGCTATTAGCTTACTTTTGTTTCACATTTTGATTAGTCATTTCTTCTTCATTGTGCTTGTCAAGTATGTGAGACATTAGGGCCAATTGTTTTCAGGACACCATCATAAGAAAAAGCTAGTTAAGATACTATAAGGCGTCTGCCTGTTCTATCACTGAACTCATTTTGAAACAGGTCCATGGTCCACCTGTTCTATTCTTGAGGGTCATTTTTCTTCTTCTCTTTTTATTTTTTTATTAATATGTGGTCTGATAGCTGTAGTTAAGTAAATTTGAAATCTAGCATATTCAGATGCTATGTTAATTCTGGGATTTCAATTATGTTGAGATTGCTTTTAGTAATGGGGCAAATGATTTGAGAATAATGTAAATATTATTGAAACCAACAGCAATAAAAAATACAAAAAAAAAACATGCAGCAAGAAGTTGCAGACACAACAAAGTAATTTTGGCAGACAGAAACACCAATTGACCCAAATCAATTTTCACAATTACAATAATATCACAAGCCTTGTCTTCACATACACCAACACTTCAGATCTATATCATCATCCACAATCAATTTTCAATTGACCCAAATCAATTTACACACCAACACTTCAAATCTATATCATCATCCACAATCAACTTGCAAATATTAACAAAGAAAAAACAGATTAAAGTACCAACGACGGCGACGGCGACGAGGCACAGAGTGAGCTGCGACGGGGACGAGGGAGAGAGGCAGAGATGAGCGTGAGAGAGTGAGCTGCGATCTGGGTTGAGCTGCGACGGCAACGAGGGAGAGAGGTAAAGACGAGAGAGTGATTGAGACTTTGAGAGAGTGAGGAAGAGATCTGGGCTGAGCTGCAACAGTGCGACGGCGACAAGGGAGAGAGTGATTGAGAGAGTGAGGATTGAGGAAGAAATCTGGGCTGAGCTGCGACAGTGCGACGGTGACGAGGGAGAGGCAGAGACGAGAGAGTGATTGAGACTTGAGAGAGTGAGGATTGAGAGTGATTTCTGAGAGAGGCAGAGACGAGTGAGGATTGAGAGTGATTGAGAGAGGGTTTCAGAGTGAGGCTAAGAGTGATTTTTGAGAGAGGGTTAAAAAAAAAAAAACGGTGGAACGACGCCGTATAGGGGGGAAAAAAAAAAAAAAAAAAAAAAAAAGGCTGAAATTAGGGAACCGTCCGAACCGTGTGAACCGGTCACGGTTCACAGACCCGGACGGTCGGACCGCGGTCCGGACGGTTCCATGCTTTTTTCGCATGGAACGGTTCCTTACCTTAAATGGACCGTGAATCTGAACGGTTCCCGGGTTTTCCGGTCGAACCGTACGGTCCGGTCCGGGTTTAATAACCTTGCTTTTTTATATAGTCAGTAGAAAATCCCAATAGAAGTGATACAAAAGGTATATTTTATTTGAGATTAGGCTTTTTTACATAGAAAGTATACTACATAATGATGGTTGAAAAACATTATAGTTAATATTTTGGCATTTTCCCCTATTTTAGTTTACATAAATAGTTTTTATATTATATATGTTTAGGTTTATGTTTGTATGTTTAAAACGTGCGCACCTACACACAAATGAACTTAAAACCTATGAGCCATGAGAAATAAATTCTCAAGTATTGCAAACTAATTCAATCTAAATCAGAAATTACATAAAAGGTGTAGAAAATACAAGCTTGAATTTTAGTTCAAATAAACTTAATTATAGAAAGGGTTAAATAAATAAATTCTTAAATTAGCTTGAATCAACTCAAAAAAATTTAAATAGGAATAGAAAAGGAGTAGTTTCCACCATTAAAAGTACTTTGTAATTCCTTTTATCAAAGATAGATTTTTTTATTTTTATTTTTTATTTATATTGAATTATCAAAGCTAGATTGATTATATCAAATTGATTTTGAGTCTGCACCTAGTATATGATGAAGAGAGATACTTTGATAGAAGGAAAGCAGAAATCAAAGTGAATAAATTTTCATAAATTTAAGATACTTTGCTATTCATATTGATAGAACTCCACGGGTACACCAAGGTATGTTACCTCAATTTCATCAAGTTACATCATATAGGCAACTTTTGGTTTGCCAGCATATATACACACACCAAAAAGACTACAAAAAACATCAATGACCCTATGATTGCGAACTTCAACTTCTTCATAGCTCCTTTGTATTTTCCCACTTCCACATCCATCATTGATTGATACTTTAGAGCATCAATTTCTTGCATTGCTTCACACTTGAACACTTCAGCTTCTCTCATTGCTAAGTTTTCTTTCCCAATCTTTGTCTGTGAAAGTTCACTTGGTGTATAAAACACTAGTGAATGTTTAGACCCCCAATTTCAAAATAACCAACACAAGCTTGTACTCAAACAATATATGTGCGGAATGATAAGTACAAGCAATACCTAAATAAACAAACTACTCTAAACCATAATTAATCACAACACAGTAGAAATTAAAGGTAAAGAGTAAGGGTTAGAGAGATGCAAACACAAAGATAACACCGACATGTGTTATCGAAGAGGAAATCTAAGAACACAGCGAAAAACCTCTCCTCCGCCGCCCTCCAAGTAGTAAAATGATCCACTAAAGAATAAAGTTGGGATACACGAATAGCAATAGACCCTCCAAGCCTAATCTACCCAATGCACCTAAGCCCTCCAAGCTTCTTGCTCCATAACAAGGTTAAGCCTAACTTTGTCTTTTTTAGCTTTCCGGATCCCGTAATAAGCCCATTGCATCAACCAAATGAATTGGTCATCTCTGAACCGCTTCCCAAGCACCAAATAACCTCCTCACATATATGGGTATGGTGAGATAAGGATTTGGATAATGAACCTCTCAAGGGTATGTCAGTGGAGAGAGTGAGAGTAGAGGAATTCAAGAATCAAAGATATAAGATTGTGGATGAGTCAATCTTGTTGTTCTCTAGGTTTTCTCTCTCAAAATTCTTTCTGGAAGCTCTCTACATTTCGTAGGTATAAGGGTATTATTTATAGTAGGGTACGTGAGGAATGTGAAAAGACATTTTTCTGCAAAACAGGGTGTTCTGGTAACTCACTCGCGACTGGGATGAGTCGCGAGTTTGAGTCACGAAATAATTGACTGGCCAGACTGCCCTTTTTGTCCTGTAGTGCTCCAGCTGTCGTGATCCTTCAGCTTCCTGCATGCTTCACACGTGTGGCATTTTGGTGAGTCAACAGTCATGAGTCACTCGCGAGATCTAGTCACGAGAATCCTCTTGGATGCACACACATATGAATTCTTCACACTCTCTCACACACAACCCTTACCTGATTCCCACATAAATACAGGGTATCTAATTGCTGAAATACAAGCAAATTTGGTATGGAATAAAGCCAACACATGGATGAATAAATTCAACCTTATAATCTCCCCCTTTGGCTATTCCTTGACAAAACCTTAAAACAGACTCTAGACTTAAAATGTGAGTTAGGAACAGTTGCCAAAACTCACTCACACCTAACTCTAGATTCTGTGAAGCTCTTGAACCATACAGACAAGTTTTCCTGAAACAATAACACAAGAAGTTCATTGTAAGAAGAAATCTTGAAATGCATATGGAGCAAGCACAATTCGATCAAGCAATAATGAATATAACAATAAAGCATGGCTTGACCAAACAAGAACAATCACTATAAATAGTGACCACAATGATCATTCACATAATGAATGGACATCCAGACATGTAAGCTAATAAGCTCAATGCAAAGTATCATTTGCATGTCCAACACTCAATCGATGCAAGAACACTAAAGTTAATGCATCAAGGATACAAGATCCAACAAGGGCACAAGTGTACTAAAGATAATGCAAACATAATCTAAAAGTACTAAAAAGCTACAAAGTAAAGGTACATAAGGAATAGTTTAAATAGCTAAAACATCCAAGCATCCATAACACATAATATCTAAGTATTTTAAAACCGAAGTATAAAAGTCATAGACTACTTAAAAACCGAAGTACTAAAAACCATAGAGTACTAGAATAAGTGCTATGAAAACCCATAAAAGCTATAAAGAAACATTATAAGATAGCTATAAAAACTTTTAACTTTAAACGGTTCTCCCCCTTAAGATAGGCTTCCCCTCAAGAGCTACTCCGTACTACTCCCCCTTTTTGACCGGAATGGCCAAAGGGCTAATGTTGGTTCGTGAAGCTATCAAACTTGGCTATGAGCTAATTGATTTGGCCTTGAATGGTTGTAAGTCTGTTGGAGTGCTCAGTTTGGACATCCTTTAAGCCATCAATCCTCTCAAGAATGATTTGAAAAGCATCTGGGGGTACTAATGAAGACGATGAAGCTCCGCTCCTTTCATGACCACCACCTCTTCTTAAAGAAAGTGGTTGTCCTTCCGCTTCAGTCTCGGTGTCCGCAGGGTGTTCTTGTTCAGGATCATCTGCTTGCTCATCACCTGGAAGACGAACTCTACTCCTTTTGATTGTATAAGAGTTAATAGCAGAAGGTACACTCATGAGGCTTATGTCTTGTGGAGTCTCCACACCTTTTTCATGGAAGATCCTCATGATTAAACTAGGAAGAACAAGCTTTAACCTTGAGGTTGTCCCTGTTTCTTCGGCAATGATGGAGAATACATGAGCACCGATGTCAATGTAGGTTTTCTCCAAAGCTCCATGAGGAAGATGGCTCTAGCATTGTTGATGGTGGTCATCTTCCTTACCAGATAGAGGTTGAACAGCATGATGTAGGTAAGGCATCTCAAATCCAGAGGGAAAGTGGTTGTGTTGAGGCATTTCCCTTCCCTAGCACCACCAATACGGGATTGAACCATTTCTATAGAGAGCATTCTATCCTTGAAGGGATTGAAGTCTTCATGATCTAATTCTCCATGTCAAAGAACACCATCAATGTCCCCCACTTCAAGAGTGAATTCATTGCCTCTAACCCAACAATTGATGTAATCATTTTTTAGTATGGCATTGGCATAGAATTCCCTAATAAGTGGTTCACAAACCCCGGGAAGATCACCAAGCAGCTTTTCCCAACCTCTTTCTGCAAAACAGCTTGGGATGAAGTAGTCTTTGAGATCGACAAGATCCATAAATCGCTCCTAAATGATTGGAGCCTTCTCAAAGTGGTGGTTGTATCACTCAAAGTGTTGGGTGGAGCGAAACCAGGTCTTATCCATGTGTTTCCTCTTGTCACCATGCTGAGCAGTGGTTTTTCCTCTTGCCATTTGTAGAACAAAGCAACAAATACCACAAAACAAAGCACACAATCCGGTAATAAACTTGATTAGTGACAAGTTAGTACCCAAAATAGAAATTTTGAATTAAAACCCTAAAACTAGAATTTTGAAGAGCAATTCAAAAAAATGACATGTGAAGACAAAAATCATCAAAACATGATAGAATCATGGCATTGAACACTCAACACATCAAAGAGAGTGTGTGTGTGTGTGTGTGTGTGCATCATATGCAAAAGTGTGCAAACTAGGGCAAAGTGTAAAAACACATAATCATTTGATGTTTCAAAATCAAAGAAACATGACTATCCCTACAAAATTTGTACTCAATGGAATCCAAAGAGACACAAAGACATCTAAGAGACATTTTATCATGAACATGGTATGCACAACACAACTCAATGCATAGTACAATGCATAAGAATGAAGAACAAACATGTAAAACATGTAGAATAAGTATTATACCAATAAAACCAACAAAACCCATATATCAAACTCAGCAAAACATCAACAAAACCATATTCAACAACCATATTTTCATATCTCAACATATACACAAAATCCAAGAAAACTAGGGTTAGAAACTTGAAATACATTGAAAATAAGAGAAAATCCATACCTTTTCTTGAAGATTGATGAAGGATTGATGAAGAAAATGGAGGTTTTGTGAGTGACAATGGAGGTTTTGGGAGAGAGAGAGGCGGACAAGACAAGGTGTGTGCACGTGATGCAAGGGAAAACTGAAAAGTTTTTGAAAATTGTCTAAGATTTAACCCTATTTGTGCAAAACACGTGATTTTCATGACTCAACTAACCTGCGAGCAAGTCGCCAAAACAAGTTGCCAAAATCCTGTGAATAGAATTTTGAAAATTTTGTCTAAGTCTTTTTCGCGACTGGCAGACTGACTCGTGAGAGAGTCGCGAAACCTTCTGTGCAAGCTTGCGACTAGAGCTTCCACTTGCAACCAAGTTGCGAAAATGACCAAAACCTAGAAATTTTGAAAAATTTTCTAAGTGTTTTTCGTAACTGGGGGACTCATTCGCCAGAAAATTGTGAGAGCTTTTGAGTAAGCTCGCGATTGGGGCCTTGCGATTGGCATGACCTGCGAGTGAGTCGCCAAAACAGAGTTGTAAAATTTTTTGTATTTTCTGAAATTTTTCAAAATAAAACACTTTCCCAAAACAACTAAAAATACTGAAAAATCTTTTTGTGTTTGATCAACATATGATTGAGTATGTATAACACATTTAATCAAGTACAATCACACAAATAAATAAGGCATTCATTGAACATATTCATGTGTGATGTGTGTGGGTACATAACATTGAAGCATACATATAGAGATGTGACATAGACATGTGAGATAGTCCTTAGTCTAATGTGAAGCTTCAATGATCAATTCAACTAAGACATACACAATTAGCACTAAGTAGAGTGACCAATCTCAATTATAAAAATATGCATATATGACCTCCCATAAAACTTGATTACATAACATTGAAGCATTTCTTTTGGCTTATGAATTCTGCTTGTTGTAACCACATAATACCTCACTCATCCTTATTTTCTCAACTTGAACTTGCACTACACCCTCTTAATATTCGCACAGCTAATGGTTTCACAATGTTTGGTCATAATATAGGTTCTATCTTGACCTCCAATCTCTTGGTTCCTAAGGTCTTTAATGTTCTTAACCTTTCTTACAATTTATTTTCTGTGGGACAATTAGCTGAGTTAGGTTATTGCATTATCTTTAATTATTTTGGGTGTACTGTACGAGATCTAAGAATGGGATAGGAGCTTGGGATAGGTCCCAGAGTTGGGCGTATGTTTCCCGTAGACAACCTTCATCTTCCACTTGTTGCTCGTGTTTTTGTTGCTGCTGCAGTTTCTTCTATTCCTTCCTTTGCACTTTGGCATGCCTGACTTGGTCATGCATCTTCCTCTCAGGTACAACTGTTGGCTTCTAGAGGTTTGTTAGGTTCAGTATCCATAGAAAATTTTGATTGTGTTTTGTGTCAATTAGGAAATCAACTAGCTTTGCCTTTCAATACTAGTGAATCAATGTCCACTAATATCTTTGACCTAGTTCATTCTGATGTTTGGGGGCCTTCCTTTATCTCTAGTATTGGTGGATCTCGATATTTTGTTATCATTGTTGATGATTATTCCCACTATAGATAGATTTTTCATATGAAACATCATTTTGAATTATTGCAAGTATATTCTAATTTTGTAAAAATGGTTGAAATTCAATTTTCCAAACGAATCAAAATTTTTCGATCTGATAATGCTCTTGAATACACTCAATATGCTTTCCAAGCTATTTTGCATTCCTATGGCACTATTCATCAACTCACTTGTCTAGGTACCTCTTAACAAAATGGTAAAGCCAAACAAAAACTTCATCATATTCTTGACACTATTCGAGCTCTCCTTCTCTCTGCCAAAGTTCCTGCTCCTTTTTGGGGCAAAGCTGCTCTTCATGCTCTTCATGTTATTAATCATATTCCCAGTCCTATCATCCAAAATCAAACTCCATATGAGCACCTTTTTGGGGCACCTCCAGACTATCACCACCTTTGATCCTTCAATTTTGCCTGTTTCGTTCTTCTTCAGCCACATGAGCATAACAAACTTGAGTCTCGGTCTAGATTTTGTTGTTTTCTTGGCTATGGCGAAACTTAAAAGGGGTATCAGTGTTATGATCTTGTCTCTCATTGTCTTCGTATCTCCTGCAATGTTGTCTTTTGGGACCATCGCTCCTTTGTCGAGCTTTCTCACTTCTGTGCCTCCATATCTACCTCCTCTGTCTTAGATCTTTTTCCAAATGAGCCACATATTCCTTCTATAGTTGCTCCTAATCCTCCGATAGACTTCTCTGTCCAACCACCAAATATTTTTGATGCCTCTCTTGGATCACCCTCTAATGAACAGGTTGAAGATGAACAGGTCGAAGACGAGCTACCCAACCCTGAGCTTGGGTCCCCTGCTCCTACTCTGCCTGAAGATCTTACACAAGGCATTCCACCTTGTCACTCAACTCTGGTAAGATCCATTCCTACACATTTATTTGACTATCATTGTTACACTGCCCTTGATACATTGCACAAGCCTCACACCTATCGTGAGGCCTCCACTGACCCTTAATGGCAGATTGCAATGAAAGTGGAGCTTGATGCATTATCTGAAAACCATACTTGGGATTTGGTGACTATTCCTTCTTGGAAATCTGTGGTTGGTTGTAAGTGGATCTACAAGATCAAGACTTGCTTTGATGGGTCCATTGAACGATATAAAGCTCGTCTTGTTGCAAAAGGTTTTACAAAAGAGTATGAGATTGATTATGAAGAGACCTTTGCTCTGGTTGCTCGAATCTCATCTCTTCATGCCTTTTTAGCTATTGTTGCTGCCAGTAAATGAGACATTTTTCAGATGGATGTAAAAAATGCCTTCCTTAATGGGAATTTAAGTGAAAAAGTTAATATGCAACCTTCTCTTGGCCTCTCTATTGAACCGAACAAGATATGTCACCTTTGGCGTGCACTTTATGGTCTTAAACAAGCTCCGCAAGCTTGGTTTGCCAAGTTCATCTCTACCATCTCTTGCTTGGGTTACATTCTCAATCATTATGATTCTGCCTTATTTCTTCGCCGCATTGGCAAAGGCACTATTTTGCTTCTCTTATATATGGATGATATGATCATAACTGGTGATGACCTCTTTGGCATTTAAGAACTCAAATATTTTCTCAGTCAGTAGTTTGAGATGAAAGATCTTGGACATCTCAGCTACTTCTTGGGTTTTGAAATCACTCATTCTATAGATGGACTTTATATTACTCAAGCTAGCTATGCTTCTAAACTTTTTCTTGAGCTGGACTCACTGATAGCAGACTGTTGATACTTTAGTTAAACTTAATGCGCATTAGACTTCTTCAGGGGGGAAACCATTGTCTAATCCCTCTCTTTACAAATGCTTGGTTGGCAGCCTAGTTTATCTCACTGTCACTTATCCAGAAATTTCTTATGTTGTTCACTAGGTAAGCTAGTGTCTATCTACTCTATGATCGACTCACTATGGTACTGTTTTGCGCATTCTTCAATACTTGAAGGGCACTCTCTTCCATGGCCTTTTCTATTCTGCTTAGTCTCCTCATGTTCTTTGTGCATTTTTTGATGCTGATTGGGCAGGAGATCCCATTGATCACAGGTCCATTATTGGTTATTGCTTTCTTCTTGGTTCTTCTCTGATTTCTTAGTGAAGCAAGAAACAAACCCCTGTGGCCCGCTCTAGTACTGAAGCAAAATATCGTGCACTTGCTGATACCAAATTTGAGCTTCTTTGGCTACGATGGCTTTTTAAGGACTTAGGTGTGTCCACATCCTCTGCTACTCCTCTTTATTATGACAATCGGAGTGCCATTCATATTGCTCACAATGATGTCTTCCATGAATGGACTAAACACATCAAGATCGATTGTCATTTTATCCGTTATCATCTTGTCCATGGTGCT
This sequence comes from Quercus tomentella, assembly GCA_028535165.1. Taxonomy (NCBI): domain Eukaryota; kingdom Viridiplantae; phylum Streptophyta; class Magnoliopsida; order Fagales; family Fagaceae; genus Quercus; species Quercus tomentella. The sequence goes on from JAPQVY010000156.1 coordinate 64,317,787, forward strand.
CTCAAGCTAGTCCCCTCTAAAGATCAACTTGTAGACATCTTCACCAAGTCACATCCTAAGGTAGCCTTCGTGCTTTGGTTGACAACCTCAAGTTGGTCTCACACCCACCTTAAGTTTGAGGGGGGTTGTTAACGTGTAATAGGCTATGGGCTTTAGGCCCACCTTGTTTACTTGTATAGCACACATACTTGTACTACACACTCTGCCTCCTATATAAAGGTACTCATGTATATTTTATTACTTGAGAAATACAATACATTCATTCAGTATTTCTAACATTTAGAATGCATGATTACCATCCTAAATTATAACCTATGTTTCACTTTGTACTCTATTGTCAATTGGAGTATTAACTTGGACGGAAAAACTTGTTACATGTGATTCACTTGACTTATGCATATGTGGTACCACATGAAAAGCCGAATTGCCCCTCTTCAATCCTTTAAAATATAGGTTACGTGACACCATAAGAGTTAAATTTGTTAAACGATTTTGTTTTGAGGGACTGAAGGGGGGCAATTTGGATTTTTTTTTTTTTTTTTTTTTTTTTCATGTGATTTCACATATGCAGAGGTCACGTGAGTTGCACATGACATTCTTTTTTGTCCAAGTTAACAGTCCAATTGATGATACGGTGCAAAGAAATACAGGTTATCTTGCATTCTAAAAGTTTAGGAAGATAAAATCAGGATTCAGATCCTCTAGAGTTATCATGGTACACTACAATTTAGAGTTCTTCTAATCCTCACCCTTCCTTTAAATTAAATGGTCAAGAGGCTGCCATATCATCAATCCAGTTATATCACCTTAAATTAGTCTTTCAAAACACAAAATCTATTCATATTTATTTTAATTTCCCTTCAACTTCTAGACGTATCTCTGTTACTTTTTATTTTTTCTAAAAGCTCATTAACTCAAAGAAAATAATCATTAATAACTTTAGCATTTTTCTCCACCTTTCAATATTTAAAAACCAATTGACAATCCAATTATTTTTCATCAAAATTATCCTCTTTTTTTTTTTTTTTTTTTTTTTGTAGAATCAAAATTATCTTTTTAAAACGAAATAAAAATCCAATCATCTTTTATCAGATGTTTTTTAAAGGGTGGATTGCATTTGGAGTTTTCGTATTGAGATCTTGTCCATTGGTTTTGAAAGACTGAAACAAGTAGAAAATGTTCGCCTCCCCAACTGAATTGAATTTCTTATGTAATTTTCGTATATACTATTTTATCTTTGGGAGGATTAACCATCCAAATGTTGAATATAGACTCTAGTATTAGGATTTGCTCTGACTTGGGAGTCCACCTTTGTTGGAATTTTACTTAAAAATTAATTCAAGAGAAACAAATATAATACATTTGTCAATTAAAAATTATATCATGTGCATATGTAATAAAAATCTACAGTAAGATGTGAGAAATTTCTTACTAAATTATATTATTCAAGAACCTCACAAACAATTAGGATGCTCTCCCTAGCTGATCAGGATTAACACAAGCTTTCTATTCTCTTCTCACACCCCTTGCAAGTGTGGCCTTGACAATATTTATAACATTCAGAAATGACATGACTAGTTACAAAATCCTTTCTATTGTAATAACAATTCATGTAACAGATATGTTACATTTAGTAATAAAAAACTTCATTAATTAGATTCGTTAATGAAGAAGTTCATTAATGTGTCATTACTTTTGTAACTCTATACTAATGCATGGATTCATCTATCATTCATATCTATAATCACTATAATGTCAACATCTCTAATAGGAGGTCAAGTTACTAGCAATGACACGGTAGATTTATTAAGGCCAATGGTCAATGTGCATGAATCTCATTATGGAAGGACTATTGAGACTATTATGCACTAACCAACGAAAGACTAGTCCTTATTGTCTTTCTTAGTTTGAGAAATTTTAACTTGCACCTCCTTTCCGTCATGGTCCAACAATGTATCTATAAGAATAGGCTACATCATGACAAATTTGGTCAAGGCCTATGATGAATGCATTCATAATCTTAGTCTACTAAATTAAGTACACATATTTCAATATACCAATATTTTACATCATAAAATTTTTGTATTATTTCACGAGAAATTTTGAATAATTATTTATTGAAAATAGAGACATCATTAAATATCATTTTGGGCCACACTATTCTAACAGCCTCCCACTTGGTCTAACATGGCCCCAATGTCAATACATGTGCATTAAATAACACAAAAGACAAGCCTTTGGCAAAATGGTCAGCTAGATTTTGCTTTGCTGACAATTTTTTTTTTTTAAAAAAAAGGCCTAAGATTATGATAGGGAATCCTCCCACTAAAACATTGAACCATATGATATTTTTCTTTTAAAGTGTTAATATATTTTTCTTAGGAGAAACTAAAATTTTTATTCTTCTAGTCTCATTTAATTTTAATGCCTAAAATATATGATGCTTCATTGAAGTCCTTCATTTCAAAATGGAAATGACGTATTTTTATGTAATTGGCATATGCTTTGACAAAACACACTTTACTTGTATTTGGGTAAATCTAAGTAGGTTCAAGATGATCATTACAAGTGGTTACATTGAAGACATGAAGATTACTCAAGAACTGCACAAGAAAAGTGCAATCTGCAGGTCTCGATACCTCCTCGATAGAAGCTCGATATGTCGAGATTCATTAAAGCTCGACACATGTCTCGATCTATCGAGCTTATAGGATTCGGACTATAGCTAGCAACGTTTTTATTCTAAAAGGCTATTTGTTTATGGGTTTGTATAATCCTTATTGGACTAGGAAAGCCCGAGGTTTTGTGTATACCCATTTGGAATAGGAGAGCTCATTGAGCTCCTATTTAAACAAGGAGGTGGAAAAAGAAAAACCTAACCCTAGAGAGCTTCATAAGGTTTTCTTTTGAAACCCTAACCTCCTCCAACAGAAGGAGTTCTTACTATGTTTCTTGTACACCTTTGGGTTCTGTAACCAAGCAAAGTCTCTCACACCATCATTGAAGATCTTATTGGTGTTTCTATGTGAAGCTGTTGCAAATCAACTACATCAATCAAAAGGTTGTTGTGGAGTTAGTCACATACTAGGATTCGTGCAAAGGAGTTAGTCACATACTGGGATCCATGCATCATTCGTTAGTCATGTACTGGGATTCATGCATTGAACAGAAAGATTGCCACTACAATACAAGTCCAATTAGGTATTGGGGTAAGGGTTCAACTGTAAGTTGGTATTTCGAGGTAGGCCAAAGGGTTTGGTATGATTCCTTATACTTGTAACTGCTTGTGATTGATAATAGTGGATTCTTGGGAGTGGTGACCTTAAAATCACCCGGTGGGGTTTTTGTCTTGGTGGTTTTCCCCATTCATAAACAAATCACTGACTTAATTTTTGCTGCATTAGTTGGTGATTTGTTTGTGCTGCCACACTATTACATGAAATTTGATCTAATTAATTAACTTGGGAAATTAATTAATTAATTGAAAGGGGTCAATTCATTTTAACCCAACACAAAAATTGAATAGTCATTGTTTGACTATAACAAGCATATCAATATCAATTACTACAGGAATAATATATCCACATATGGTGCATGAATATAAAAAATTGTAGAAACTTTCTTCACATATACACAGGATTCTTTCAACCTATATAATTTTCTAACATGCATACCTAATTCTCATCTTAATTATAACCCTTGACCATTAATCTAGCTTTGATTCTTTCCACTTTTCCTGAAACATCTCACTTTATTTTTAAAATTCATTTGCATCCAACAATTTTCATTCCTTTATGTCTTTTTTATGAGCATCTAAGACACTATTTGTGTTGGAAAAAACATGGTTTGTATCACATACAAAACATACACAACAAAAAATTAACAGATCTACTTCATTCGCAATTGATAACATGTACTATGTAAATTTCAGAATATAAGAACAATAGAGTGTACCTTGGTGTGGCGAAATTCAAAATCAAAGATTAGAAGTACTTGGGAACACTCTTAATCTTCACTCCAATTCCACTTATGCCCAAAAAGTGTGGTCTCTCAATCAATTTATATGTATGTGTTCAAGGGAGAATATTAGTGTGGATGACACTCACATACACACCATTTCATTTTGTTATCAAATTCTTTATTGGGCTAGTCTTTTGGGACATTCCAATTGGGCTTTAGTGTGTGGCTTGAAGTGAGACCAAAAGGGAACAAATAAGACGCTAGCTCCAATGGGTTTTAGGCTCTTTTGTCAACTTTTGACAAGCCCAAAATTACTGTTAATTATATTTAATACCACTATATAAATATAATTGCACTCTAGGCTTTATTAATAAATTATATCTCAAGACTTTATTATACATTCAACCCCTTCATAAAATATTCGTAGTAATATAAAGTCGTGAATGTTGATTGCCATTTTGAAGATTACTACATCTTAATCCTTGAGTATTCAGTTTAATCCTTTAAGTTATTCATCATATATTTGTGAAATCCAATTTCATAAATATATACTTTAGTAACTTCTTGAGAAATTATGAGTCTCCGTTAAGAAATTATGAATTCCATCTTGAGAATACATATTCCTTCAACACTAAAGGTGGTTACCCAAAAAACTGAGGTTTTGATCGTGACTTTAGATCTCACTCCTGATATGTCAAAGCAATCTACAATTCATGATCAGGTTCATTATTCTCTCAGGATTAAGAGTTGATGTAAATAGAAGTCGTGAGATTTATTATTGATTTGACAGTCATTAGTAGAATAATAAATCTCACAGCGATCTAGTTCAGTATATCTTAACACTTAAAACATATCAACATATCAACTAGAAGTCTCCACTTTCATGATCAAGAAAAATCATCTTAGTTGATATGTTATAGTCTTCGCAGATGAAATGCCCAATTTCATCACCGACTACGAGCTAAAATTTTGAGTTTACAAAAAACTTGTGATTTATTTCTTCTTTGACTAAATCACATAATATGCATCTCATGGACTATATGATAATTTCCAAATATTTATGTTACCATTATTTTAGATAATAATAAAACAACTTTATTAATCACAACATAATGTTATACATAATGTCATACATAGCGTCATACAATAGGATTTAAAGGGCACATATCCTAACAATCTCCCACTTGCCCTAAATACTATTGTGCACAAATCTAACTCCCATTCTCTCCAAATGTGACTTAAAAGTCCTTTGGGGCAAGGCTTTGGTAAAAGGATCTACTAGATTATTTGCACTATCAATCTTTGCTACTACTACATCTCCTCGAGTAACAATGTCCCAAATAACTTTCTTTCTATGTGCTTTCTTTTCTTGTGATTCCTTGGATCTTTAGATTGTGCAACTGCTCCACTATTGTCGCAAAACAATGTGATAGGAACTTGCTCCATTCTCACAACACCAAGATCAAAAAGGAATTTCTTGAGCCAAATAGCTTCCTTTGCTGCTTCACAAGCAGCAACATATTCAACCTCCATGGTAGAGCCAGCAATACAAGATTGCTTATCACTCCTCCAACTTATGGCTCCACCTCCCAAGTTGAATACACAACCTAAAGTAGGCTTTCTGAAATCAAGATCTAATTGAAAATCCAATTTCATAAATATATACTTTAGTAACTTCTTACTAAAGTAGTTAAGCCTAACATTTTGAATAACCAAACCCATTAAACTTATCTCAAGGGAATATTTTATGTCTCCGTTAAGAAATTATGAATTCCATCTTGAGAATATATGTTCCTTTAACACTAAATGTGGCTGCCCAACATACTGAGGTTTTGATCGTGACTTTAGATCTCACTCCTGATATATCAAAGCAACATTTCATGATCGGGTTCATTATTCTCTCAGGATTAAGAGTTGATATAAATAGAAGTCGAAAGATTTATTTTTTATTTGATAGTTGTTAGTTAGAATAATAAATATCATAGCGGTCCAATTCAATATACCTTAACACTTAAAACATATCAACTAGAAGTCTCCACTTCCATGATCAAGACAAATCAGCTTAGTTGATATGTTATAGTCTTCGCAGATGAAATGCCCAATTCATCATCGACTACGAGCTAAAATTCTGAGTTTACAAAGAACTTGTGATTTATATCTTCTGCGACTAAATCGCATACTATGTATCTCATGGACTATATGATAATGTCCAAATATTCATGTTACCATTATTTTAGATAATAATAAAACAACTTTATTAATCACAACATAATGTCATACATAGCATCATACAATAGGATTTAAAGGGCACATATCCTAACCACAGTTTTAAAAACCGTACCAGACCGGCCAGTTCAATCGGTTCAACTGGGAACCGGACCTTAATCCGGTCCGGTTATTAGTTAAAACCGAAAATGAAAGAAAAACAAGACAAACAGTACAAACTGCCGGTTCAACCGACATAATTGAAAACCGGTGCGGTTAAACCGGTTTTAGCATTTCTTCATAAATACTTTAGCTGTTGTGTTTTTTAACCCCCAAAAAAAAATAATAATAATAAAAAGAGAGATCTTGTTTTAGATTTAAGAAGAGAGATTTTGATTTGGAAAATGCTCTCTCAAGTATGAAGTGGTAGAGCCTAAGACACCCATAGTGAACCAAAAACATCAGATTTACTTTACTTACCTTTTGCTCAAAAGAAAAAAAAAATCAGATTTACTATATTGTGTTGAGGAAGAACCAAAGAAGCCCAAAGATAAGTAGATTTGTAAGGATCTGTCTACTTCAATTAAGGCTTTTTTTTGCTGCTCTTGCGTCTTGCACTGCACATGTTCATGAGAGAGAGAGAGAGAGAGAGAGAGAGAGAGAGAGAATTGAAGAAAGAGATATGAAAAGGCAGAAAAGCAAAAAGTGAGATCTAAGATGGGAAAACGTGTGGATGTGATTTCAAATTGTGTGGTAGGTAGGTGGGATATACGTGTGAATGTGTGGAGGGAAAAAATATCAAGTGGGCAATGATATTGTTACCCATTGGTGCAATTATTTTTGTTATTTGAAAGGTTAAAACATAACTAAAATATTTTATAGTGGGCTTGTGGTGCTTGTATAAGTTTTTTTGTTTTTGTTTTGATTGAATTGTGTTCAGCGGTGTCTAACAATTGATAAGCTAGAGTTTAATGTTTTACTATTGTTTAATTTTTTAGCTAAAATGACTAGTTATAAAATTATTTATTTTTTTTTATAATTATTTTTTTTATAATTATTAATTAAATTATTTATGACGTCACTGGTTCTACCAGAAAACCGATAATCAGTCCCTTTTTCGGTTCTTTCACTGTACTGGTTTTTAAAACCATGAATCCTAATAGTTTGTTTTTTGTTTTTGTTTTAGATTACTATCTTCTTAGAGTTTTCACTATTATAAAGATGATAATTAGACATATCAAAGTCCATAAAAATTTGAGTACTTCCTTTCAAAGATATTGGATCTATAACTTTTACTATTATTGACTCTATATCTCTTTGTTCTTCCAAAAATTTCTTTGAAAATCATCAATACCCTCAGTTTCAAAACAATCCTCCAAGAATTTTACATTTCCAAAGTAACTTGACTTTTGAAATCGTATAAACCTATATCCTCTAGACCTTTGTGAATAACTGGCCATGACAGTCCTTTTTGTTTCACATGGCAATTTATCCTCTTTAGAATAAAAATGAAACATAAGCAATACATCATATGAAATAAGCTAGCCATCTTACAAATAAACAACTCATGAGGTGTTTTCTCTTGGGGTTTAGTGAGACTTCTATTTAGGATATGCATGGTAACTAGAATAAATTCACCCCAAAATGAAGTTGGTGAATTTGCTCTTTCCATTATAGATCTAACCTTTTAAGGAAGTATTTGAGAGAAATTTATTTAGCACAATAACCCCAAAATCACTTCAGACATACTCACTACCTCTATTTGAATTAACAGATTTATCACATTGTTTGTACTTTTTTCAACATCAAATATTTTTAGTAAAAAACTTTTCTAAAGCCTCCAATTTTTGTTTTATCAAATAAGAAATTTGCATATTTAGAGAAATAATCAATAAAATTAATAATGATATCCCTCCTCCAACAACTATATTCATAGCTCTATAAACATTTAGTATCAACCCGCTCCAAAACTTGAGAAGAGTGATCTCTTTTAATCATTTTTCCTTCAATGCAACTTTCGCATGTTGGATAATATTCTAATGTGACATCATTTAACAAAACCCATCTTAATTATTTTTCCAACTTTTGTTTACTAACATATCCCAATTTTAAGTGCCAAAAATAAGTTGTATTATCTTTCACAGAAACATGAACATTACACACAATACTGCCATATAAATATACTTGAAATTATTTCAAAATCCATGTAGTACTAATACATCATTTTTCTTCATTTAGAGCCATTAATTTCCTAAATAAAAATCAAAACCAAGTTTTTCTAGTATAAAAACCTATAATAAATTTATCATAAAACTCTAATCAACTAAATTAAAATTAGATTCATTATTTAGTTTTTATTCAAAAAAATTCAATACCTTCAATCTTGACCCTTTCTTCCTTTCTCATATAAATTTAACTTATACAATCATTTATTTTCGGTGGCTCCTTAAACTTCTGCAAGGTATATATTAAAAGTATGAGCAACCTTGAAAATTCAATTGCAAAAAACCTTCAAGTTGATTCTCATGGGATCTTGAAACATAACTACATTAAGATCTTTTATATTATGGTTTCTTGCAATGATAACAAATAATTTGTTTTATTTTACCTTAGCATTAGGCTTAACATAAGTCCTTTTGTTACTTTTTCAGTCACCTCTATGATTTTTGAATTTCCTTTTCTCCTTAAACCTTATGCTTCCTTTAGGAACAAACTCCTTTTGTTCAACAATGTTAACTAAAAAATTGTTAACTCCCAATTTTGCATTTGCTTGAGTCATGACCTTAGATAAGAGGTCATAAAGTGTAGGAGTTTTTGTTTTGTCATCTATCGATATTTCTTGAAGGGCTAATTCATTAGCTAAGGCAATCATATTAATCATATGTTGACAAGCATCTTCTCATTTTGATAATTTAGATGTAATGGATTTTTCCTAAGCACTAGACTTCTTTCCAAACTTCACTTTCCTAGCTATCAATTGTGGATTTAGCTCTAGGGTAATTCATATAGCTAACCATCAATGAATCAATCATATATCCTAGCATGAACTTTTTTTCATTTTGTTATCAACCTCCATGCATTTATTATAGGAGATTTTATTAGACTTAACAGATTTCTCATTGGGCTTAGGTGGACATTCTAATCTAAAAGAAGAACTATAATCATAAAATTGTTAGGATATGTGCCCTTTAAATCCTATTGTATGATACTATGTATGACATTATGTATGATATTATGTTGTGATTAATAAAATTGTTTTATTATTATCTAAAATAATGGTAACATGAATATTTGGATATTATCATATAGTCCATGAGATGCATAGTATGAGATTTAGTCACAGAAGATATAAATCACAAGTTCTTTGTAAACTCAGAATTTTAGTTCGTAGTTGGTGATGAAATTGGGCATTTCATTTGCGAAGACTATAACATATCAACTAAGATGATTTGCCTTGATCATGGAAGTGGAGACTTCTAGTTGATATGTTGATATGTTTTAATCATTAAGACATATTGAACTGGACCGCTGTGAGGTTTATTATTCTACTAACGACTGTCAAACGAATAATAAATCTCACGACTTCTATTTACATGAACTCTCAATCCTGAGAGAATAATGAACCTGATCATGAAGTGTAGGTTGCTTTGATATATCAGGAGTGAGATCTAAAGTCACAATCAAAACCTCAGTATGTTAGGCAGCCACATTTAATGTTGAAGAAACATATATTCTCAAGATGGAATTCATAATCTCTTAACGGAGATATGAAATATTCCCTTGGATTTCATAAATATATGAAGAATAACTTAAATGATTAAACTGAGTACTCAAGGAATAAAATGTAGTAATCTTCAAAGTGGTAGTCAACATTCATGACTTTATATTACTACGAATATTTTAATGAAGGGGTTGAATGTATAATAAAGTCTTGGGATATAATTTATTAATAAGGCCTAGAGTACAATTATATTTATATAGTGATATTAAATATAGTTAATGGTAATTTTGGGCCTGTCAAGAGTTGATAGAAATGCCCAAAACCCATTGGAGCTAGAGTCTTATTTGTTCCTTTCGGTCCCACTCCAAGCCACATACTAAAGCTCAATTAGAATGGCCCAAAAGCCTATCCCATTTAGATAAGCAGATATATATATATGGAGAGAAATATACAGAATTAAGGAATGAATGAAAAATGGTGTGTATGTCAGTGTAAGCCACTCTCTTATTCTCCTTTGAGCATGTACATATAAATTGATTGAGAGACCACACTTCTTGGGCATAAGTGGAATTGGAGTGAAGATTAAAAGTGTTTCCAAGTACTTCCAATCTTTGGTTTTGAATTTCACCGCACCAAGGTACGCTCTTTTGTTCTTAAATTTTGAAATTTACATAGTACATGTTATTAATTGCGAATGAAGTAGATCCATTAATTTTCTGCTGCGTATGTTTTGTATGTGATACAAACTATGTTTTTCCTACAAAAACTGCATGTACAAATGAACCCTACATTTCCACTTTGCATAATTGGGTCTCAAAAGTATGCATTTTTCATGATATTAGCCATATTCAAATAACCAAGGGAGCTTACCATTTCTATGTAAAAAAAAATTATAATATGTGCATTAAAATTTGATTCTTTTGGCTATCAGTTCTTTTAATAACATTTAGGAATTTATAAATATAATTTATGACAAATCTTTCAATCAATTATATTCATCCAGTATCCGTGGGGGCGTAAGGAAGAATTTAATCAATTAGTATTTATCATTGTGATTTCTTTATTAATAATTGTGCCTATCTATGGGTGTGGATGTAAAAAACATTTGTTTTCAAAATCCCATCCCATCCATGTGATTAACCAAGGGGGTGTCATCATGTTTGAGCTTTGGAACATAATTTTTTTATTTATTTTTTTATTAACTTGCTTTCCAAATCCTAACTCATCTATGTGATTAACCATTTGAGCTTTGGATTAATGAAAGATGTATTAACTTATAATTTTAGATATAGGGGAATCTAACTCCCACTACAAAACTTAAAATTAAATAAAAAGATAAATAATACTTATCTAATACTATTACCAATGCTATGCTGCATTTGTTGCAACCATTTATCAATAACTATTAATTATATTCTTAACATATAACACAACAACATCACATATGATAACGGGGAAATATTTGACCATATATATATATATATAAAGACAAGTCATCAGAAATATAAGAAGAGCATACATGCTTGTGATGGTTGGAATTTTATTTGAAAATTAATTCAATAGAAGAAAAAAATACATTTATCAATTAACAATTATATCATGTGCATATGTAATAAAAATCAACATTAATGTTGGGAAATTTAGACCCTAGTTGATAAAATTAATAAGTTTTAAACCCAAGTTGTTAATTTGATCTATTATGAATAAATCTTTAAAAAAAAAAAAAATCAATATCAAGTCAAAATCATGCACAGCGGAATAGTAAATAAGACAAGATATAATGACTCAGGAAAACCAATAAAACAAACTAGTATTACAATATAAAACCTAGGGAGAAACCTTCCCAAAAAGCAATCCACTATAATAAAGAGAAGTTTCAAATCTAGTACAAAACCTTTGTCCCTAGACTCTACAATCCCAGTAGATGAACTTACAGTACAAACCTTCTACCGCTTCAAAACCTCTAAACTCTCCAATATATGAACGCTTCACCCACAATCACAATTGGAACTTCCAACTAACTTCAAGAACCTCTTGAAGGTTTTCTTCATAGTAGTAAGTTTGTGGGAGTTGCTATGACTTTAGCTTCTTCACCAGTGGAATCTTCAAATCTACTTTGAAACTTTTTGATATGGTGAAATAGAGAAAACTTGGTTACAAAAACCTAGCCACATAAATGGAGTGTTTCTCTCTCTAAAAAGTCTTCTAATAGATGGCTTATAATGTCCTTTAAAACCAGTACAAACGGATCTCAATTCGAGCTTCAAATAGATAAGTAATGAGCTTTTTCACATTGCTGATTTTTGCTAATCCACAAAGCTCGATAGATTGAGCTTGTGTCAAGCTCGTGTCGAGGAGACAGTAAGTTTCTAAGGAGGTAGTAAGTTTCTAACTTCTATCGAGAGATATCGAGAGGTATCGAGCTGCTATCGAGTGTTGAAAAAGTGTTTTTCTTGAGCAAAATTCATGTCTTCAACTTGGTCTTCAATTACAACTTTAAGAGACAGTAAAACTCAATAAAAGACGCATAATTTGGTATGGTTCATAATCCCAAAACACATGACCCTAACAAATAAGATGGTAGAAATTTCTTACTAAATTAAATTATTCAAGAACTTCATAAGCAATCAGAATGCTCTCCTTAGCTGGTCAAGATTAACAAGAGCTTTCTTTTTTCTTCTCACACCCTTGCAAGTGTGGACTTAACAATCTTTATAACATTCAGAAAGGACATGACCAACCATAAAATCATTTCTATCATAATAACAATTCATGTAACATATATGTTACATTCATTAATAAACAACTTCATTAATTAAATTCATTAATGAAGAAGTTCATTAATGTGTCATTACTTTTGTAACTTTATACCAATGCATGGATTCATCTATCGTTCATAGCTAGAAACACTATAATGTCAACACATATAATAGGAGGTCAAGTTAATAGCAATGATACAATAGATTTATTAAGGCCAATGCTCAACGTGCATGAATCTCATTAGGAAGCACTGCCGAAATTATTATGCACCAACCATCAAAAGACTAACTCTTATTGTCTTTCATAGTCTGAGCAGTTATAACTTGGACCTCCTTTCTCTATGGTCCAACAATGTACCTATAAGAATATGCTACATCATGATGGATATGGTTAAGTCAAGGACTATAATGAATGCATTCATAATCTTAGCCTACTAAATGAAGTAGACATATTTCAATATACCAATATTTTATATCATGAAAATATTGCATAATTTCATGAGAATTTTTGAATAATTATTTATTAATAATAAAGACATCATAATATTTCATGTTGGGCCACACTATTCTAACATCTTTAACTTTTACTGGTTCATTTCTTTTTTAATCAATAGAGGCAAGGATTGTTATTGTCTTTTTGGGTTTGCGATTATTTTGGAAGAAGAAAAGTAACATAGAAAAGTTGAACTAGAAGTTCAATAGTGCAAAATTTAGGATAGATAAAGTGTATTTTTGTGTTTTGAAAGACTAATTTAGGGTTATATTTTTGTATTGCATGTGGTAAAATCACAACCATTTATTTTAAAGGAAAGATGACAATTTAAAAACCTCTATATTATAGAGTACCTTAAGAAATCTAGAGGATCTGAATCCTAGTGTTGATGATGCCAAAATCGTCAATTTGGGTCACTCACCCAATCCGAAGTATTAGACGATCTCGTAGGACCTGCAAGATAAAGGAAAGATAGATCGACCACTGAGTGGTGCCTGGTGGGGGAGCCTCTGATGCTTAAGTTAGTATCAACCCATATTTTTCATATTTAGATAGTGTTTTGTAGTAGCTTTTGACGTACCTTCACAAGTGAGACGGACTGTCCCTTTTATAGGTGATTTGGATAGCTGTTGTACATAATTGGAGGTGATTATTGCCCATGTGTAACAGTTATCGTATTGATGGGCGTTTAAGACCACTGAGTAACGGTCGCCATTAATGTGTTGAATGTGCTTGAGCGGTTACATCTTTTGGTCTGTTAATGATGCGAGGTCGTCCATATTAACGGACGACCTTAATGTTTTTTTTTTGGACTCATCAATTGCCCCCCCATTCCCAAGTCTGATTTTGCTTTATGCTGGTTAGGCTTAGGGAATGTTTTTGACTTTTTTAGATTCAAGCTTCTTTATCTTCAACTACTTTCTTCTTCAGGAATGCTAGTATTTCTATAAAGACCTCTTAGTATCTACCTTTTAAAGGTCTTTTTGGACGTTCGAGGGATCATAGCTTGATCTTGAAAGTGAGCTAATTTCTTTGGACGATCATTTTTTATCATTGCTAAAGAGCAAGCTAATTTCTTTGGACGACCATTTTTTATCACTGCTAAAGAGTAATGTGATTTCTTTGGACGACCATTTTTGATCACTTCGATGCTTCTTCTTTTATTCATTTTCTGGTTGTCGTGTTTGATATTCTTGATTTCTTGTGTTTGTGTGAGAATTCTTGTTTGCTTACACTCGTCTACGGGTATTTAGTCACTTAGCCACTTTTGGGTGACTTACATCCAGTTTTGGAGCTTCGTCATTTAGACTTTGTCAGCGATTTACATCGGTCTGGCGGAATCTTGTCCATTTTTCTTTTTTGGTGACTTACATCCATTTAAGGAATTTTGTCACTTAGGCTTCGTCAGTGATTTACATCTGTCTTGGCGGAATCTTATTACTTAGCCATTTTTTGGTGACTTACATCCATTTAAGGAATCTTGTCACTTAGGCTTCGTCAGTGATTTACATCCGTCTTGGCGGACTCTTATGACTTAACCAATTTTTGGTGACTTACATCCATCTAAGGAATCTTGCCACTTAGGTTTCGTCAGTGATTTACATCCATCTTGGTGGACTCTTATCACTTAGCCATTTTTTGGTGACTTACATCTATATTATACCTACTATGCGGTTCACCAATCTTTGGTATGTGGCTCCTACGTTCTTCAATCCAAAGGGCATAACTTAGTAGCAGTACAACCCTTGGCTGGTGATGAACGAGGTATTCTCTTGATCTTCTTCATCCATGAGGATCTGGTTGTATCCAAAAAATGTGTTCATGAAACTTAAGAGCTCGTGTCCAGCAGTTGAGTCTACCAGTTGATCAATCCTTGACAAGGGGAAGCTCTCTTTTAGGCAAGCTTTGTTCTGGTCTGTGAAATCAACGTACATCCTCCATTTGCCATTGCTCTTTTTTAACATTACCACGTTTGCTAGCCAATCTGGGTAGAAGACTTCCCTATTGAAACCAGCTTCTAGTAGCTTCTCTACTTCTTCAGTTATTGCTTTGTTACACTCTGGTGCAAATATTCTCCGCTTCTGCTTATAGGTTTGCACTCTGGGTTGACGTTGAGATGATGTTGTATGATCTTCCTATCAATTCCAGGCATATCCTTGTGTTTCCAGGTGAAAACATCTTAGTTTGCCCTCAAGAGGGAAACCATCTTCTCATTCTCTAGAGTCGGGAATGCTGATCCTATCTTTAATACCTTTGACGAATCTCTTGGGACGACCTCGACTTCTTGTGGTGTTTTTGACATTCGGAGATGGGTTTTGGTTCATTGATCACCCACGTGTGGTACTCTCCAGATGCTGAGGCAGCTTGGTAGCACTCTCTTGCCAAAACTTAATCTCCTCTGATTTCTCCTACCCCATGGGCTGTTGGAAATTTCACCTTCAAGTAATATGTTGACGTCACTGCTCTTAGCCTATTGAATGCAGGTCTTCCTAAGATGATGTTGTATGTTGAAAGGCAATCAACTATGAGGAAATCAATTTCCTTGGTGAGTTGTGCTGGGTAAGTGCCTGCAATCACGGTTAGAGTGGCGATGCCCCTAGGGACGATTCTATCCCCAGTGAAACTCACCAAAGGAGAGGTGAAAGGCCTGATCCTTCTCTTCTCCAGTTTCATCTGCTGAAACGTAGGTAAGTAGATGATATCTGTTGAGCTTCCATTGTCAATAAGTACCCGGTGGATGTTGAATTCTTCTACTCTGAGCATGATTACCAGTGGATCATCATGGGGTTGTCTAATGCCGTGATCGTCTCTCTTTAAGAAGACGATATCAGGTTCATCATTCCTTGGCATCTTTACTGGAGGGAGCCATGAATGAACACTATTTATTTCTTTCTCATGGGATTTTTTCAGGGACTTTAGCGTTCTGCCTACCATCAATCCTCCTGAGATCGTCTTTATCTCTCCTGCAGGAGGTTTTGCTATCTCCTGCTTCTCGATCTCTGTCTTTATCGTCCTTTCATTAGTATCTGTAGGGCTCCGTTTTCCTGACATACTCTTGTAACTTCCCTAACCAGATTAAAGTCTCCACCTGGTCTTTCAAATGTCTACACTCGTTAGTGCGATGTCTGTGGTCCTGGTGGAATCTGCAGTACTTGTTCTTGTCTCTTCTTTCTGCTGGAGCACTGATTGGCTTCGGCCATTGTAGGGAGGGATTATCCCTTATCTGCATCAAGACTTGCTTAAATGGAATTATTAGAGGAGTAAAGTTAGTGAACTTTGTTAGGACATATTTGTTTCACATGTTAAGAACATATGTCATGATTTTATGTAATTGGCTTATCCTTTGACAAAACGCACTTTACTTGTATTTGGGTAGATTTAGGATGTGTTTAAATACTTCAAGAAATCATGTTTCAAGATCAAGTGTTGAAGTCTTCAAGTCTGTCCAAGAAAACAATCTGATAGTGCAAATTCATTAAAGCTCGACAGCTGCATCTATCAAGCTTAAGAAAGCTATTCAAAGTCCGGTGTGCTCGACACCTGCTTGACAGCTTCTTGACACCTCCTATCTGTCGAGGTTTAAGAATTTCAGAATTCAAATATGATTTTCTTGGGATCCGTGAATATGTCTTTGGGCTTTCTTTTCTCCTAACCCTAGACATATAAAAGGATTGTTTTAAGGGCTGTCAAACAGTTCATAAGTTTCACAAGCATTGAGCAAACTCTGTTCAAGCAAATTGTGACCGGAGACGAAGTTCTTGCCCTAGTTCATCTCTTTCTCTTGAAGAAGTTGCTGTGTATGTGCACCGTAGGGTTTTGTGACCAAACATCTTCTTGATCTTCACCGTGTGGATGAATTGAAGAACTTTGCAACCAAGAATCTTCTTAGTTGGTGATTGAAGTCGCGTACTGGGATCCGCGCAATCGGTTAGTCACGTACTTTGGAGTCGTGCATTAGAAAGGGGAACTGTCACTACAGAACAAGTCCAATTGGGTATTGGGGTAAGGGTTAGGTTAGTAAAGTACTTGGGATTCCTTTATTTGTAACCGCTTGTTGTGATAATAGTGGAGTTTCGGGAGTGGTGACCTAAAAATCACCCGGTGGGGTTTTTGCCATTAGGTTTTCCCCATTCGTAAACAAATCACCGTGTTATTTATTTTCCGCTACTTAATTAGTTTATTGGTGATTTATTTATGCTACCACGCATTTGCATGATAAATTGATTAATTAATAACTTGGCTAATTAATTAATTAATTTCTATCACAAGGGGTCATTCAGTTTGTGGCCTATCAAGTGGTATCAGAGCAGGCATACTCTGATTAGGGTTTAGTCTTTGTTGTGTTGATCCATTGACCCCTGTTTGTCATGGATAGAGGACAGTCATTAAAATACTGGAAAGTACGCATGAGAGCTTTCTTGCAGTCTTTAGATGAAAAAGTGTGGCAAGCTGTCGAGATTGGCTGGACTAAGCCAAAGGAAGCGCTAGCCGATTGGGATGAAGCAAAGATCAAGGCGGCAAATTTCAATAGCAGGGCATTGAATGCTTTACTCAGTGTAGTCATCAATGAGGAGTTCAAGAAGATATCCTCTACTGAAACTGCTAAGGAAGCATGGACCATCCTCTAGACAACCTATGAAGGTACTAAGGCTATCAAGGACTCAAAGCTTCAGAGGCTCACTACAAGCTTTGAAGAGATAAAGATGGAGGAGGATAAGTCATTCGATGAGTTCTATGCCAAGCTAAAGGACATAGTGAACTCAGCCTTCAATCTTGGGGAAACCATTCCTGTACCCAAGATTGTGAGAAAAGTGCTCAGATCTCTACCTGAGAGATTCCATGCCAAGATTACGGTAATAGAGGAATCGAAGGATATTGACAAGATTCCTCTGACTAAGCTAGTTGGAAACTTGCAGACCTATGAGCTAGGGTTGACAAGAATAGGCAAGACGGGTAAAAGCAAGAGCATGGCTTTGAAGGCCAAAAGCAGTGAGATGGATGAGTCTTCAGATGATGAAGATTCCAAGATGAAGTCCTACATCACCAGGCAGTTCTAGAAGTTTATGAAGAACGCAAATGGAAAAGAGTTTCGACAAGGACCGCAAGCAATCCAGCTCTTCTCAGTTTAAAGGCTAAGACAAAGGGAAGAAGGATGCTAAGGAAGGTGGTCAGTACACTGTTCCAGCAGGACCTAAGTGCTTTGGGTGTCAAGGCTTTGGTCACATGAAATATGAGTGTCCTACATATCTCAAGAGCATTGGGAAGAGCAAGGCATTTGCTGCTACCTTGAGCGACACCGAGCCTGAGGATGATTCCGACAATGAGGATGATGGAATCTTGAATGCATTCACTGCCACTGTTGATCCTACTGATGGGATTGTTGAAGATGTGGTTGAAGAGGAGGAATTGGTGGAATCCAAATTTGAGAAGATGGATGATCAAGACGACATACATATAGCCTATGAGAAACTGTACAAGCTTTCTAAAAAGCATGAGAAACTGTATAGGCTAACCACCAAGAAGCTCAGTGATGTGGAACTTGGCCGTGAGGAGCTTTTCACAAAGTTTGATGAGGCTAATCAGACTATTGGAGCACTGAGGTTCGAGAACAATTTTTTGGCTGAGAAGACCAAGAAGCTTGAAGCGGAGCTATTTCAAGTCAGAGCTCAATTGGAGAGGACTTCAAGTGCAAAGCTTAATGATATGCTCAACATTTAGAAATCTGCTTCAGATCGAACAGGTTTAGGGTATGGTCTTTCTTCCTCTAATATTACTTCTACTAGTACTACTGTTTTTGTTCCTCTTGCTAATAATGTTAAAATTGAGAACAATGAGATTAAAACTGAATTAGCTAGTGAGAACATAGACAAGGGTAAATCTATCTTAGGAGCACCCCTTAAGCTTGAGAAGAAAGATGTTAAAAACCCTAAGGCTAAGAAGGCTAACTCTCAAAAGCCTAAACAAAAGAAGCAGCATCTCTGTCATCAATGTGGAGCTGCCGGTCATACTCGAACAAATTGCTACAAGTGGCTTGCCATTCAACAGAGCAATGGCATGATAGCATCCGGGAACTAGAATTAGCTTCAATCCTTTCTTGCTCCCCTTGGAGATCTTCTTAAAGCCCTCATGTTCCTTTCGAACTTGAACGGTTTTAATTCTTTCCTCTCACTGCCGGTTCAAGGGTTTAATCAAAGGAAAGGTTCTTCCAGTGTGTGGA
Organism: Quercus tomentella; assembly: GCA_028535165.1. NCBI lineage: Eukaryota > Viridiplantae > Streptophyta > Magnoliopsida > Fagales > Fagaceae > Quercus > Quercus tomentella. The sequence goes on from JAPQVY010000156.1 coordinate 64,337,142, forward strand.
AGGAAAAGGGCTCCAAGTGATTCTGTCACTTTTCTCTCTCTCTTCTTATTTTTGTGTGTGCATTACTTATGTGTTATGCTTTCAAATTTTGAGTCAGTCTAGTTTTTATGCTTTGGTTGTTTAACATGTTTTTGTTGGTTATTTTTTTCAGTTTTGCTTTGTTTTGTTTTTCATATTAAAAAAAAAAAATTGAAAAATCAGAAAAATACAAAAACAGTGTGTGTTTTGTGTACATTGGTACTTGTGTACCTTGGATGGCCATTGAAACAAAGTCTTCTAAACTTTGTATCATTTGTAGCTTAGATGAGCATCTTTATGCACAACTAAGCAAGTGAGCTTTGTGGCTCTTGTTTGTGATGAGTAAGATTAAGTTGTCTCTTGTACTTAACACTCGTACCACTCTTTTTGATGGGAAGGGCTAAAAAATCCTAAGAGAAAGACATTAATAACCATCTCACCCTGTTGCCCGCCAATCATAATATGACACCTGTATGCTTCGGCATAGCAAAAGTGCAGTGTCAATGACATTTGTGTGCTTAGGCATAGCAAAATTGGAATGTCAAATATCATTGGGTATTTCTTTTCTCTCTCTAATATGCTCGTGCATGATATGATTAAAAGAAAAATATGCAAAGAAAAATCAAAAGCAAAAAGATAAAAAATGCTTTAAAAATGATTGCAAGCGTGTCTTCTAGGAGATGTGGGAGTTATAGGATGTACCTTGAAGGTGATAGTCCCCATCAAGCAGTTATGATTGTGTGTGAGTTAAAGTGATTTTCACATATCTCAAATTGTCATAACATGTATACACATATGCAATCTTGCAATGTTTTTCACACACAACACGTAATATTCTTTGCTATTCTTGATACATGTGCAGGTACAATGTGATTTGGCCATCACAAGGCTTTACATGTGTTAATGTATGCTCACTAAACTGTCTTGACTTGTTTTTGAAATATAAAATTGGTTAGACTTGTTCAGTGTGTGTGTGTGTTTTTGAAGATCCATGTGCTTAAAATTTTTTTTAAGAGATGTTTTTGAGAGCTTAATGTATTGATTGGATCATTGGTTATGTTGCATGTTGGATTGCATTCATGTCTGTGTTTTTCTCATCTCGAAAAACTGTTTTTAAAAGCTGGCTCAACACCTCCTCGATACCTCCTCAATACCTTGTTGTCTGTCGAGCTTCTTCAGCTTTTTCTTATTGCAATCCCGATAGCTTCTCGATACCTGGTGGATCGATTTAGAATGGGTCTACATCCTCGACAGTTTCTCGACACCTGGTGGATTGATCGAGATTCTGTTCTTGGTTCTGTTGAGTTGTTCCTCGACACCTCCTCGATACCTTAGCTGTCGACGACCATTTTCTCGACACCTTCCTCAACAGATGTCTCGATACCTCTCGACACCTGCATCTGTCGAGATTTACTGTTGGTACTATTTAAGCTCCCTGTGTGATCCAGAACTCATTTCACTCGATCTCTCTCTCGATACTTCTCTATTTTCTCTCCCAAACGTTCTCATCTCACTCCAATCTTTGTTCCTCAAGGTTTCTTCAAGCTTTTTCAAGAATTTCTTTACTTGGTAAGCTTCTAATCCTTTCACATTCATGCATTTCATGTTTTGAAACCTAGGTTTTGGGGTTTTTGAAAAATTTTGGGGTTTTTCAAAATTGATGAGTTATTATTGAAATTTTGGGATGGGTTTTCTCTTAAATGAGTTTAAAATCTCATACATTGCATCACATTAGCATTATAATAGTATTGTCATGCATTTAGATGTGTGCTACCTGTTTATGTGCTGATAGGTTTGGATTGGGTTGAGCCCATGATGCAATTTCTTTTGCATGTCACATGTTCATGCATTTCACATGCATACATACTTTCTTTTCAATATACTTGTTATATTTGAAATTGCTTGGGACTTTTCTGATTGTCGTTCTTTTTCTCCCTCTCTTTCTGTTTACGTTAGTCGTGTCTATAGCACCTAAGCGTAAATCCACTCCAGCCCAGAACCCTCTTCGTTCCGGAGCTTCTTCATCCTCTGATCCTACACTATCTCATATTCAGATCCATGATGATGATGCCTTTAAGGCATTCTCGGAGAACTTTTCTAGACGAGGCATTCATTCGGAAAGCCGAGTCATTCTGTCGAACTTTGCCGACATCGACCTTCCCTCTGTCATTCACAGTAGGGGATGGGAGTCACTGTGTGATGTCCCGGTCACCTGTCCTCTCGTGCTTATCCTAGAGTTTTACTCCAACATGCACAGGATTGATCATTCAGTACCTCTTTTCTTCACTCGCGTTCGAGGTACGCGCATTCCTATCATACTGCAACTTGTTGCGGATGTGCTTTGGGTCCCTAGGATAGAGTTTCCTGACTATCCTAGTTGTGAGCGTCTAAGGACTATGCCCAGGGATGAGCTCATGTCTGCTTTCTGTGAGCGCCCTTCTGTTTAGGGTGAGCGTCTGTTTACACCATGTCGACCTTTTGCTAAAGGTCTTAGATTCATGAACATGGTGATGACCTTTGTTTTACATCCACTCTCTCACTATAACTCCATTACATAGCCTCGTGCTCGATTTTTGCTATCTCTTCTTCAGCATCTTACTATAGATTTCCCTTCTCATTTCATTCTTTCTATTATAGATGTTTATCTAGATTTGGCATCCCGTGATAAGCTCATCTTTCCTTCCGCTATCACGAGGATCTTGTGCCATTTTTCCATTCCTTTTCCCTCTTCCGACCATTTCACCATCACGAGGATCTACACTACCATTAAACGTAGCGAGGCCCAGTTTCGGTCACGACAGTCGGATTCAGCAGCTCCTCCCTCCCGTTCAGCTCCATCCTGTTCTGCTCCATCCACATCCGCTCCTCCCTCTTCTTCGGGCGATGTGACTTTAGGAGACATCATGGCACAGCTGCAGTGCATGGATGCTCGCCTAGATACACTCTCTATGGAGTTGTATCAGGTGAACGTTCATGTCGGTCGTATTGCACGGTGACAGGCGTCCATGGGTGGTTTTGCTCCTGAGGCTACTCCTTCACCACCTTCTCCCGTGGCTTCTAATTCTGAGGATGAGGATGATGATGATGGTGATGACGATGATGCTTCGGATGATGCAGATGGAGATGCTAGCTCTACCGTTGAGATGTCTACTTGACATTCTTACCCTTTGTCACTCGTGACAAAAAGGGGGAGTAGTTTTGGATATGAGAGTAGTCATTCTTAGGGGGAGAGCTAGTGTAAGACCATTTTGTTATGGGGAGTGTTGTTGTGTTGAGGGATGTAGTAAGGATAGTATGTATCTTTTCTTTTCTTTCTTTTTAAATACATTATTCTTGTACATGAGGTCTTGTGACCATTTATTGACATACATTGTACTTATCTCTTTGTCTATATTGATGTATGTTTTTCTTTCACCTACCCCTTCATGTGTTGTTTCTTTTCTCCCTTAATACGCATGTTTCTTATACTTGTATGCAATCTATTATTTCTATTTTACACAAAGATGCCTTGATGAGTTTTATTTAAAGTGTTTCAGAAATACAGGTTGTTAAAGTCTACTTGCCATAAACTCTTTTCTTACAAAGTTTTTCAAGAGTTTGCGTTAGGATAGATTTTATTGTATTCAACAAGTGAATATGAGTTGAGTGATTTATGACTTTTCTCATATGTTCATTTGTTTGTTGTGGTTTTGTCACAGATTGCCAAAGGGGGAGATTGTTAGGACATATGTGTTTCACATGTTAAGAACATATGTCATGATTTTATGTAATTGGTTTATCCTTTGACAAAACGCACTTTACTTGTATTTGGGTAGATTTAGGATGTGTTTAAATACTTCAAGAAACCATGTTTCAAGATCAAGTGTTGAAGCCTTCAAGTCTGTCCAAGAAAACAAGCTGATAGTGCAAATTCATTAAAGCTCGACAACTGCATCTATCGAGCTTAAGAAAGCTGTTCAAAGTCCAGTGTGCTCGACACCTGCTCGACAGCTTCTCGACACCTCCTATCTGTCGAGGTTTAAGAATTTCAAAATTCAAATACGATTTTCTTGGGATCTGTGAATATGTCTTTGGGCTTTCTTTTCTCCTAACCGTAGACATATAAAAGGATTTTTTTAAGGGTCGTCAAACAGTTCACAAGTTGCACAAGCATTGAGCAAACTCTGTTCAAGAAAATTGTGATCGGAGACGAAGTTCTTGCCCTAGTTCATCTCTTTCTCTTGAAGAAGTTGTTGTGTATGTGCACCGTAGGGTTTTGTGACCAAGCATCTTCTTGATCTTCATCGTGTGGATGAACTGAGAACTTTGCAACCGACAATCTTCTTAGTTGGTGATTAAAGTCGCCTACTGAGATCCGCGCAATCAGTTAGTCACGTACTTTGGAGTCGTGCATCAGAAAGGGGAACTGTCACTACAGAACAAGTCTAATTGGGTATTGGGGTAAGGGTTCAACTGTAGGTTGGTGAGGTACTTGGGATTCCTTTACTTGTAACCGCTTGTTGTGATAATAGTGGAGTTTCGGGAGTAGTGACCTAAAAATCACCCGGTGGGGTTTTTGCCGTTAGGTTTTCCCCATTCGTAAACAAATCACCGTGTTATTTATTTTCCGCTGCTTAATTAGTTTATTGGTGATTTGTTTGTGCTACCACGCGTTTGCATGATAAATTGATTAATTAATTAATTAATTTCTATCACAAGGGGTCATTCAGTTTGTGGCCTATCAAACTTTGGCCTTCTATCCAGAAGTTCCTTCTTTTTTCCTGTGGTCTATGCAACATTTCATGTCTCCTTCTTCTTATCGTGATTGCTGCTTGTTCCTTCGTCTCTCTTCCTTTTTCCTTTTATTTCTTTTGCAAGCACCGTGTCTTCTGCATTCATGTACTTCTGAGCTTTTCGAAGCAATTCTACGACTGTTTTCGATGGGCTTTTGGTGATTGAGAAGAAAAAAATCCCCGGGTAGCAACCTTGCTTGGAAAGTTGTTAGGATGATTTGATCTTTAGCTTCGTCTACCTGCAGTAGCTCCTTATTGAATCAGGTCACATACTGTCTTAGTGATTCTCCTTCTACCTATTGAATGTTGAGAAGATGACCAGCTGGCTTCTTGTGTCTTTGCCCCCCAATGAAATGACGAACAAAACCCTTGCTAAGTTGTTCAAAATTTGCAATAGTTCCTAGGGGTATCTTGTTGAACCATACTCTGGCTGCTCCTTTCAGTGTAGTTGGGAATGCCCTACACATCACCTCGTCTGGGGTCATCTGCAACAACATTAGTGTCTTGAATGATTCAATGTGATCCAAGGGATCCTTGGAACTGTCATATGATTCCAGCTGTGGGAGACGAAATTTTGGTGGGAGGGGACGGTTTAGTACTTCAATAGTGAATGGTGAGTCTGTCCTTCAAATCGTCCTATCCAAATTCCCCCTGCCCTTGTCCTTCATGGCACTTCTTAATTCGTCCATCTCCTTCCTCATGTTGCGAAGCTCATTCTCCATCAGAAGGAATCTTCTCCTGAGGTCCTGTCTCGCCTGTTGACTGGGGCGTTTGATTCTTCTTCATTGTTTTGCCCTTCAAGTCTTCTAAGTTGTTCTTCTTCATTTTGGTTTTCAACTGTTCATTGACGTTCTGCATTTTGGGATTCTATTGTCTTTCGTAGCTCTTCATTCTAGCGAATCAGCCTTTCCACATTAGCCAGGAAGGCCTGGATTTGTTGCTGTTGCATAGCTTCTAGTTGTTGTGCAGCTTCTGGCTCCATCTTGTACTTTGAGGAACTCTTTTGTCACTGGGAAAGATGGCTTGAATGATTAGTGATTCCCACAAACGGCGCCAAACTAATGATGCAAAAAATTAGCAATTTAGCTCCTCGTCGTAGTGGATGGACGAAGCTGTGATTGGGGTCGTCTCTGTTGGAGGAAAAACCTGCAAAATGAACTTGGTGGAAGAGTAACGTGCTGGTGTGGCGTTAGCCAAGCCGCCTCCGATGCTTAAGTTAGTAAGGGAGAAGGATTTTAGAGAGAATTGACTGGAGAGTGATTTTCGTAGAGTATTTTTGTGTGTACCTTTAACTTCTGTTGCCTTTTCTTTTTATGGTTGCGTGCCTCATTAATGGGCATTGAATTACTATATTCATGCTCAACTGCTAGTGCGTTAAAAAATCTTTGACTGAAGTTCATAGCTCACTCTGTGATTGTTGCTCCGTCCGTTACACTTTATCATCAATGAGCATAATAAATGTGTAACATCTTCTCTTGGTTAATAACGATCTCAGCTTAATGACGATCATAAATTTCTGACTCATCAATCATCAACATGGTACAATATTAACTTTTGAAATATACTTTTCAAAGAGATATTTTGTACATTTCATAACATACTTTTTAGAGGGAATATTTCGTATTGATTCACCAAAAATTATGACAAATTCTAGCCATACCTAGCAACACACAGTACAATACTAACTATTTTGATTTAAATTTATAGAAAATTTTTCATGATATATAATCATCACATCAAGATATATAAACCCAGCCTCACATGTGAAAAGAATTTGAGATTTTGACAATTTACCCAACTACCTCGTGTTATACATGGAAATATTTTATTCAAATGCCTCCATGTGGACTACCACATGTGCTTAAAAAAAATGAAATCAAAAACAAAAAACTCACATCTGTAACATCATAAAGAACAGGATTGAGAAATTAAAATCCCTAAACGCACTCAGTCGCAGTATAAATTGGTTAAATTGTTTTCTTTCTCTCCTTCTTTGGCAAATGAGGGGTATCGATTGAGATAGAGGTTCTTGCCAGCGAAGAATGGTGAGAGATGAATAACAATGACATTTTGGATTTATGAGATATCATATTCTGATTGTGTATATATGTGTTTCTTTGTGTGATGGTTGATAAGTACTTGAGCTCTATTGGTTTCTTAGTAAAATTGGTGTTATGATGTATGTGAAGAAGGTATAATAGCTAAGATTTCCTAGAGGTTGGTTGCTTAATCTTATAATTATTGGAGTAATTCATGAATCGGACTTTGTGGGATAGCCGTTAGAGATTTATGTGAAACCCAAGTGGCATTAGAAATATTTTTTAATTTTTTCACCATTAACCATGTCAATAGTTTCTATACATCTCTTAATGGTAGGGATTATTTTGACATAGTACCGAAAAGTTACAAACTAAACTAACGCAACTGAAATGTTAAGGACTATATAGTGCAAACATTAGGGACCATAATGATAAAAGACTATTATTTTAAGTAATCGTTTTGATTTTTTGATTTTCAAAATCCATTTCTTCAAAATATTTATTTTTATTATGTTTATAAAGAATGAGTTTTATGTTTATTTTCAGTAAGTTTAATAAGAATGTGTTCTTTAAGAAGGAAAAAAAAAAGACATAAACAAGTTAACGTTTATTAAATTTGTTGTTGTTATGTTTGTTTTGTTTTGTTGTTACCTTTTTCTCTCCCTCTCTTAATTATTGTAATGTGTTTTGCAATGTTATTAAAGGTCTAACAAATTTTTAAACAATTTAAAGGTTTTTCACAAAATTAATGAATCACTATTAATTATGACAGTTTTGGTTATGGATGTATCTCCTTGTATAGTTACAATGAAAGCAATACTTAGGATGATAACTCTTACCTAGGTGTTTTTTTATTATTTTTTTAAGAAACAGGCCAAGCCCTAAAATTTTTTACTAAGAAACTGAAAGATCAGCACAAACATAAGCGTCGACATCTGATGGAACCGATTCCATTCAAACTAACAAAGGAAACGAAATTCTTGCTCTCTAGGCTAAGACATGTGCAACAGCATTACCTTGCTTGACAATGTGAGAGAAAGATGAACTCCAAAAGGAGTTTACAAGAATTAGGGGGCCAAAATGGCCAAATACCACATTTTTTGGAAATTTTTAGCAAAAAAACATTGTTTCAGAAATAAATGGCAAACTACCACTTTTTCCAGAACTTGAGTTTCAGAAACTCGAGTTCCTCATCAGTTTTGCCACCGTGGCACTGCTGAATTGGATTTGTGCGATTAAAAAAAATTATGTGGTACTCGAGCTTGGTAAACTCGAGTACCATGCAACACAATACTCGAGTATACCAAGCTCGAGTACCTTTTATAAATAAAATGCAAAAAAAAAAAAAAAAAAAAAAAAAATTCTACAGTACTCGAGTTTACCAAACTCGAGTACCGTGTAAATTTTTTTTTTTTTTTTTTGCTTTGTTTTGTTTTTTTTTTTTTTTTTTGTTTTTGTTTGGGGATAAACAACAAATAAACATAAAAATAAAAATAAGTAGCTTTTTTTATGTTTTTATTTATTTAAATAGAAGCACTGTAAAATATAGAAATTTTAATTTCAAAATATGAATTTAATTTCTACATTAATTAAAATTGTTCATTGTTTTCTCATAAAAATTATTCACTGTTTTCTGTATAAACAATTTCTACGATTTTGTATAAAATTATTTTCTGTTCAGCATTATTTAAGAAATTGTTCGCTCTCTTTTTTGCATAAATTATTTTCTGTTCATTATTTAAAAAATTGTTCACTGTTTTCTCATAAAAGACTTAGTGAAATCATGTTTTCTAAATTTAAACGCCAAATCTAAATGCTTTTTCATGTTTAAATTTCACAATGATCGAATCTATTTTTCTACATTGATAAAATTTTCTCTCTACACATCATGTTTACTGTATATTCGAATATGCTTACTGCATTCATAAAATTTGTTTTTTGCATTTAGTAAAACTATTCACTGTTTTCTCATAAAAATTGTTCACTGTTTTCTGCATAAACTTTTTTTAGCATTGGCGCAATTATTGCACTTAAATGGTTTTTGTTTTTTTTTTTTAAATATGTAACCATATGAATAATGGACAAACTCCATGAAAGAAAAATGAATGATTCATATAAATCACCTAATGGTAAATGCCTCGAAAAATTCGAATTTGTAAAAAAGTTCGAATTAGTTGATTGTAGAAATTCTTGAAAAATCAATGGAAAATCAATGAATGTACCAAATCATGAAGGTGTACATAAGATGTACAGATAGTCTAGACTTGTTGAGAAATTTGATTTCGTTGAAAGTACAAAATAATGAAAATTCAATGGAAAAGTATGTACATTAGATGTATAGATCGTTTGTATTTGTTTAAAAATTTGAATTCGTTGAATGTACAAAACTGTGAAAACTCAAGGAAAAATTGTGTACATTAGATGTATAGATAGTACGAATTTATTGAAAAGTTTGAATTCGTTGATTGTGTAAAATCGTGAAAATTCAAATGAAAATTGAAGAACATAACAAATTGAGTAAACTTAATGGAAAATTAATTACATTAGATGTATAGATCATCCAAATTTGTTTCCAAATTTGAAGTCGTCAAATGTACAAAATCGTGAAAATTCAATTTAAAACTATGTACTAATGTACTAATCATCGTGATTTGATGAAAATTTCAAAATTGTTGAACATACAAAATTGTGAAATCTTAATGGAAAATTGAAATTGTTGAATGTACCAAATTGTGAAAATTCAGTGGAAAGTTGTGTACATTAGATATACAAATATTCTGGACTTGTTGAGAAATTTGATTTCGTTGAAAGTACAAAATCGTGAAAATTCAAGAGAAAATTGTGTACATTAGATGTACAGATCATTCGAAATTGTAAAAAACAAAATTTAGACGTACAGATTGTTCGAATTTGTTGATTGTATAAAATCTTGAAAGTACAAAATAAAATTGTGTAAATTAGATGTACAGATAGTCTGAATTTGTTGAAAAGTTTGAATTCGTTAAACGTACAAAATCGTGAAAATTAGACGTTGTTGTTACTGCGTTAGATGATGAAAGAGATATTTCAGACTTCTCAAATTCAAGTAATGATGATTTCCAAAAGTTTCTACCTACGAACATTAGACGTTGTTGTTAATGTCTACAAGTTCTGTGCAATACAAAATGTTGTTGTTAATGTCTGACAACTGATGATAATGTAAATTCAACTTTTGCAAATCTAAAGATTAACTGTTGAGTTTACATGATTCTGTTCATTCAACGATTTCGAATTTTTCAACAAATTCGGATGATCAATACATTAGTACACAGTTTTCCATTTAGTTTTCACGATTTTGTACGTTTAACGAATTCAAACTTTTCAACAAATTCAGACTATCTGTAAATCTAATTTACACAATTTTACTTTGTACTTTCAAGATTTTATACAATCAAAAAATTCGAACGACTGCACATCTAAATTTTTTTTTTTACAAATTCAAACAATCTGTACATCTAATGTACACAATTTTCTCTTGAATTTTCACGATTTTGTACTTTCAACGAAATCAAATTTCTCAACAAGTCCAGAATATTTGTACATCTAATGTACACAATTTTCCATTGAATTTTCACGATTTGGTACGTTCAACAATTTCGATTTTCCATTAAGATTAAACGATTTTGTACGTTCAACAATTTTGAAATTTTCATCAAATCAGGATGATTAGTACATTAGTACATAGTTTTAAATTGAATTTTCATGATTTTGTACATTTGACGACTTCAAATTTGGAAACAAATTTGGATGATCTGCACATCTAATGTAATTAATTTTTCATTAAGTTTACTCAATTTGGTATGTTCTTCAATTTTCATTTGAATTTTCACGATTCCACACACTCAACGAATTTGAATTTTTCAACAAATTCGTACTATCTGTACATCTAATGTATACAATTTTTCCTTGAGTGTTCACAGTTTTGTACATTCAATGAATTCAAATTTTTAAACAAATTCATACGATCTATACATCTAACGCACATACTTTTCCATTGAATTTTCATTATTTTGTACTTTCAACGAAATCAAATTTCTTAACAAGGCTAGACTATCTGTACATCTTATGTACACCTTCACAATTTGGTACGTTCATTGATTTTCCATCGATTTTTCTCGAATTTCTACATTAAACTAATTTGAACTTTTTTACAAATTCGAATTTTTTGAGGCATTTACCATTAGGTGATTTATACGACTTATTCATTTTTTTTTCATGGAGTTTGTCCATTATTCATATGGTTACATATTAAAAAAAACACAAAAACCATTTAAGTGCAATAATTGTGCCAATGCTAAAAATTGTTTATGCAGAAAACAGTGAACAATTTTTATGAGAAAACAGTGAACAGTTTTACTCAATGCAAAAAACAGATTTTATGAATGCAGTAAGCAGATTCGAATATACAGTAAACATGACGTGTAAAGAGCAAATTTTATTAATGTAGAAACAGATTTTATCAATGCAGAAAAAGAAATTCGATTATTGTGAAATTTAAACATGAAAAAGCATTCAGATTTGTCTTTTAAATTTAGAAAACACGATTTCACTAGGTGTTTTATGAGAAAATAGCGAACAATTTTTTAAACAGTGAACAGAGAATAATTTACGCAGAAAAGAGAGTGAACAATTTTTTAAATAATGCTGAACAGAAAATAATTTTATGCAGAATGCTAGAAATAGTTTATGCAGAAAACAGTGAACAATTTTTATGAGAAAACAGTGAACAGTTTTACTTAATGCAGAAAATAGTTTTACTTAGTGAACAATTCTACATTCAACTAATTCAAACTTTTTTACAAATTCGAATTTTTCGAGGCATTTACCATTAGGTGATTTATACGAATCATTCATTTTTCTTTCATGGAGTTTGTCCATTATTCATATGGTTACATGTTTTTTTTAAAAAAAAAAAAACAAAAACCATATAAGTGCAATAATTGCGCCAATCCTAAAAACAATTTATGCTGAAAAGAGTGAACAATTTTTATGAGAAAACAGTGAACAGTTCTAATTAATGCAAAAAAACAGATTTTATAAATGTGGTAAGCAGCTTCGAAAATACAGTAAACATGATGTGTAGAGAGCAAATTTTATTAACGTAGAAACAGATTTTATATTGTGAAATTCAAACATGAAAAGAAAACACGATTTCACTAGGTGTTTTATGAGAAAATAGTGAACAATTTTTTAAATAGTAAACTAAAAATAATTTATGCAAAAAAGAGAGCGAACAAGGTGTTTTATGAGAAAACAACGAACAATTTTTTAAATAGTGAATAGAAAATAATATACGCATAAAAGAGAGTGAATAATTTTTTAAATAATGCTGAATAGAAAATAATTTTATGCAGAATGCTAGAAATAGTTTATGCCAGAAAACAGTGAACAATTTTTTCGAGAAAACAGTGAACAGTTTCAATTAATGCAAAAAACAGATTTTATGAATGCAGTAAGCAGATTTGAATATACAGTAAATATGATGTGCAGAGAGAAAATTTTATTAATGTAGAAACAGATTTTATCAATGCAGAAAAATATATTCGATTATTGTGAAATTCAAACATGAAAAGAAAACATGATTTCACTATGTGTTTTATGAGAAAACAGTGAACAATTTTTTAAATAGTAAACAGAAAATAATTTATGCAAAAAAGAGAGCGAACAATTTCTTAAATAATGCTGAACAGAAAATAATTTTATGCAAAATCGTAGAAATTGTTTATACAGAAAACAGTGAACAATTTTTATGAGAAAACAATGAACAATTTTAATTAATGTAGAAATTAAATTCATATTTCAAAATTAAAATCTCTATATTTTACAATGCTTCTATTTAAATAAATAAAAACATAAAAAAAAAGCTACTTATTTTTATCTTTATGTTTATTTGTTGATTATCCCGAAACAAAAAAAAAAAAATTTACACAATACTCAAGTTTGGTAAACTCAAGTACTGTAGAATTTTTTTTTTTTTTTTTTTTTTTTTTGCATTTTATTTATAAAAGGTACTCGAGCTTGGTATAATCGAGTATTGTGTTGCATGGTACTTGAGTTTACCAAGCTCGAGTACCACATAATTTTTTTTAATCGCATCAATCCAACTCAGTAGTGCCATAGTGGCAGAACTGATGAGGAACTCGAGTTTCTGAAACTCGAGTTCTGGAAAAAGTGGTAGTTTGCCATTTATTTTCGAAATAGTGTTTTTTTTGCTAAAAATTTCCAAAAAAGGTGGTATTTGGCCATTTTGGCCAGAATTAGGGTGTCCTTCACTAAGTGACCAACGAATGGGTGCAGCAAATCGCAACCTTTGAGTGCCTTGATCACAATTTCTGAGTTGCCTTCGAACTAACACTGTTGGAGGCCGAGTTCTGCAGCAAAAATGAGTGCAAATCTTGCTGCTAACATCTCCAAGCTGTCCATACTATGCAGTTTAAGGATTTTTTCAGCCATTGTTGCCACAACCTACCCCATATAGTCCCTAACCACGATACCAATCCCAACCTCATCACTCTTACCGAACGTTGCACCATCGAAATTTGCTTTGCAGTTCCCTTGTTCTAGAGGTGACTATTTGCTGCATCGGACCTAATTTCCTCTACTATTGCTACTGCCACTGAGTTCACCATGGACTGATTGAAAATTCTATAGAAAATTTTTTGCAGCTTCCCCAACACTTCCCAGCGGTATAGTCTTCTCCATCAGCCTTGATTTGTTGTGGTGAGTTCATATAAACCATGCCATTGTCGTAAACAGTTCAGCCACTCTTGATTTTGATAATAATCTATCAACTAAGTCCAACCACAACCCATGTGTTACCTTAAACTGGTTTACCCAGCTAAAGTCCTTACACCACATAGCCTTCACTGCTTCGCAATCCCATAGAGCATGTTTTGTATCCTCTACAACTCTCCCATAGAGATGACATGTAAGATCAATCAAAATTTTCCTCTTCATCAAGTTTGCTTTTGTTGGTAAACTTTCAGAGCAGGCCTTCCACATACAGTGTTTAATTTTTCCAGGCACTTTGAGTTTCCACATCCCATTCCACAAACTCAAAACAGAACTTCTATTTGAACCTGAGGCAGCTTCACTTCTAGATTCTTCACAAATAAGTTTGTACCCCGATTTCACCGAATAAACTCCATTTTTTTCATATGACCAATATAGAGAATCTGGTTGAGTAGAAACACATACAGGAATAGCTTGTATCAACTGAGCTTCAAAAGGAAGAAAAGAATTTTCAATCACTTGAGATTTCCATGCACCTAATTGCTACTCAATCAAGTCTACCACACAAAGTCCCACTACCCAAACCTGAAAGATTAGATGTAATTTTGCCACCTACAAGTCTTGGTATCCACCTATCTTTGAAAACACTAATTTCCTTTCCATCCCCTACCTTCCATGTTGCACCCAAAGAGATTACTCGCCTTGACTTCAAAATGCTCTTCTAAGCATAAGAGCCCGAAGATTGTTTTGCATCAAAGATAGAGCCATTTGGAAAGTACTTTGCCTTAAAAACATGATAAAAACAAAGAGTTTTTATCATGAATAAGTCTCCATACCTGTTTTGCCAATATGGCCTCATTGAATTTTTCAAGTTCCTTGAAACCCAAACCCCCCTCACTCTTTGGTTTGCAAAGTGTTTCCCAATTTTTCCAATGTATCTTCCTTCGTCCCCCCTTTTGTCCCTACCAAAACTTCCTAGTTAACATCTCTATATCCCTACAAAGGCCAAGTGGTAGTTTGAAACACCCCATTGCAAAGGTGGGTATAGCTTGAACCACCGCCTTCAAAAGCACTTCCTTACCAGCTTGTGATAAGAGTTTCTCCTTCCAACCTTGTAATTTTTCCCAAACTCTATCCTTTATGTAATTTAAACTTGCTCTTCTACTTTTCCCCACCACTGTAGGCAGCCCTAAATACTTCTCATATGTTTTATTTCTAGCGCCCCAAGTAGTACCTTAATTGAGTTTTTTGTTTCCTCACTAACTGCTTTGCCAAAGAATAGGGTAGACTTATTGGCATTTATCTATTGTCCTAAAACATTTTCATACACCTTCAAGATGGATTGAATAGTGTTTACCTCCTCCACTTTTGCACGACAAAAGAGAAGACTATCATTTGCAAAAAATAAGTGAGATATTTTTGGACCTCTCCTACAAAGAGAGAATTTGTGTAGCTTTCCATCATTTACAGCACGTTGAATCAAACCATAGAACACAAAAGAAATAGATATGGGGATAACGGATCCCCTTGCCTTAAACCCCTAGTTGGTACAATGTGACCCCTAGGTTCCCCATTCACCATAACAGAAAAAGATACAAAACTTATACACTCATATATCCACCCCCACCGTTTTTCATGAAATCCCGTCCGCTCCATAATGTTCATAAGAAAGTGTCATTCTACCCTATCATAGGCCTTACTCATATCTAACTTCATAGCCATAAACCCATTTTTTTTTTCTGGTCTTTTTTGTTTTCAAATGGTGTAAAGTTTCAAACGCCACTAAAATATTATCTGAGATGGCCTTATCAGTTAGGAAAGCACTTTGAAACTTAGAAATAATGTTAGGCAGAAATTGTTTTAACCTATTTGCTAGCACCTTTGAAATAATCTTATATAAAATATTACAAAGAGCTATAGGTCAAAAATCTGAAACTTTTACAAGACTCTTAACTTTAGGGATAAGTGTAAGATAGGTATGATTCAAACCTGAATGGATCGCCAGTACTGCTTCTGTTACATCGTCTCCAATACTTGGCCAGTAGTGTTGATAGAAAATTGGTGGCATGCCATTTGGTCCCGATGCCTTTAGAGGTGCCATCTGGCTTAGGGCTAATTCAACCTCCGCATGTGTGAAGTCCCCAATCAACTCCCTATTCATCTCCTCAGTCACTACCCGGTATGTATACTGAGTGACTTCTTCAACACCACACGGATTGGATGAAGTAAACAAATGTTGATGGTGCTCTTCTAATATACCTGCCACCTTATCATCCCTCACACACATAATCCCCCTTGAGTCTTCTAATCCCAAGATTCTATTTCTCCTAAACCTTTGTGAAGCTTTATTATGGAAAAACTTTGAATTTATATCCCCATTTTTCAACCAATAAGCCTTAGAACGTTGCTGCCACATCTGCTCTTCCTTAATCACCAAACCTACTAATTCATTTTTTAGCTTCACCAAGTTTTCAACATTGTTCCCCTCCAAGGCTAAACTCTCTGCTTCCTTCATTTTTTTTTCTCAGCAATTTCCCATGTAATATTTCCAAGGCATCTTTTGCTCCACCACTTTAACTTTGTCTAACACTTCCTCACTTTATCCACCACCCTACCCATTGGTGAAATTCCCTCACCATCTCTCCAAGCAACAGCCACGGTTTCATGGCAGCCCTTTTCCTCCAACCACATTTGCCCAAAAATGCCAAGGTTTATTTGTATTCACCGATACACCGCAAGGATGGATTATTATTGGTTTATGGTTTGACGTACCACATTCATAAACCATCACCTTTATTGCCGGATACTTAGCAAACCAATCTGTTGTTCCCAAAGCCCTGTCTAGACATTCCCAAATTGCAACTCCATTACCAAAATTTTTGAACCAAGTGAATTTACTTCCCTTAAATCCCAAATCCATGAGACCACATTCGTCTAACACATCTCTAAAACTTTTCATCTAAGTGTAAGGTCGTAACCTTCCTCCTTTTTTCTCATGAGTCTTTGTAATCTCATTAAAGTCACCCACACATATCCATGGTACTGAGAATCTGCCATGTAAAATTCTCAAGAGATTCCATGACTCCATTTGCCGTTGACTCGTCGAATCACCATAAAACCCCGTAAACCTCCACCCATCTTCCTTTCCTCTGTTTATTAGAATATCAATATGATTTAGAGATGACGTTTCCACATCTACATCAACCCTTTTCTTCCAAAATAGGGCTAAGCTGTCGCCGAAATTTATCTTCACACCAAAATAATTAACCATCTGCAATCTGTCTTTAATTTCACCTAGCCTTGCTTCAACTAGCCGTGTTTTGGCTAAAAACACTACTATGGGATCTTGTGCCCAAATCAAATCTTCGAGCTCTTGAACTGTCTGTCGGTTCCCAAGCCCATGACAGTTCCAACATAGGATACTCATGGTTGTCGACGGGGCTAGGAACCAGCCTCCACTGTAATGCCCAGCCCAAGTCAAGTAAAAGAAAGGTGGGCATATTTTTTGTTAAGACATATGTGTTTCACTTGTTAAGAACATATGTCATTCTTTTATGTAATTGGCTAATCCTTTGACAAAACACACTTTACTTGTTTTTGGGTAGATCTAGGATATGTTTAATACTTCAAGAAACGTGTTGTTCAAGTCTAGTATTAAAGCCATGAAGATTGGACCAAGAGACAAGTGAAGAAAAGCTGTTTATTAAAGCTGAATAGATAGCTCGACACCTGTGGATAGATAGCTCGACAACTGCTCGACACCTCTCGACACCTGCGGACAGATAGCTCGACACCTCTCGATAGCTGGTGGATCGATCAAGAAAGCTCCTGTCTCCTCGACAGCTCCTCGATAGCTTCTCGATAGCTGTATCTGTCCAGGTTTAAAGCTCAACACCTCCTCGACACCTCCCGATTGATCGAGGTTACAGGAATTCAGATTTCCAGATCTGATTTTCGGCCCAAGTTTTTGTATTTGTGTAGGGTTTCTTTTCTCACAACCCTAGACCTATATAAGGCTTATTTTAGAGGCCGTCACATAAGAGAATACAAGGAGAACATATGCAAAAGGTGACCAATGCCTTATTCTCTCTAAAAGAAGCTACTGCGTCTTTTTCGCCTTAGGGTTTTGTAACCAAGTGCTTCTTGATCTTCATTGTTGATGAAGTGAAGAACTTTGCAGCCAAAATATTCTTCTAGTTGGTGTGTTAGTCACGTACTGGGATTCGCGCATCAAAAGGGTGGCATTCATATATTGAAGAGTTCAAAGGTTCTGAAGCGGTAGAAGGTTTCTGCTGTGAGTTCATTTACGGGGATTGTAGAGTCTAGGGACAAAGGTTTTGTATTAAATCTGAAACTTCTCTTTACTATAGTGAATTGGTTTTTTTGGGAAGGTTTCCCCCTGGGTTTTTTACTATGAAACTAGTTTGTTTCATTGGTTTTCCTAGGTTATCATATCTTGTCTTATTTATTTTTCCGCTGCATGATTTTGACATGATATTGATGTTTGTTTGTTTTAACAATTTTTATTCATAATAAATCTAATTAACAACTTGGGTTTAAAAACTTGTTAATTCTATCAACCGGGGTCTAAATTTCCCAACAAGTGGTATCAGAGCGGGTACATTCTGATTGGATTAATTTCCTGAGTGTGATCCTTAACCCCTGTTGTCATGGATCGTGGACAATCTCTTTTGATTCCTCCTTTATTTGATGGAACTAATTATGCGTACTGGAAAGTTCGTATGAAAGTTTTTTTGCAAGCTCTAGGTGAACAAGTATGGCAAGCTGTTGAAGTTGGTTGGATTAAGCCACAGGAAGCGCCGGTAGATTGGAATGATGCAACAATCATAGTGGCAAATTTCAACAGTAGGGCCTTGAATGCTCTGTTTTGTGGGGTGACAAATGAGGAATTCAAGAAAATATCATCCACGGAAGTTGCCAAGGAAGCGTGGACCATTCTTGAGACCACCTATGAAGGTACCAAGGCAGTAAAGACTGTGAAGCTTCAAAGACTAGTAGTTTTGAAGAAATAAGGATGGAGGAGGATGAGACCTTTGATGAGTTCTATGCTAAACTCAAGGATATTGTGAATTCTGCCTTCAACTTTGGAGAATGTATTGCAGAATCCAAAATTGTTAGAAAAATCCTTAGGTCCTTACCTGAAAGATTCCATGCCAAGATCACTGCCATTGAAGAAGTCAAGGACATTGATCAAATTCCTTTGACTGAGCTTGTAGGGAACCTTCAAACCTATGAGATGGGATTAGGCTTAATTGGAAAAGGTGGAAAGAGTAAAAACTTGGCTCTTAAGGGTATAGAGGAAGAGATTGAGGACTCTGAAGATGAAGATGAAAGTGAAGATGAAGATGATGATAAGGATAAGGATCTAACTGATGAGATTATCAAGCTTCTTCAGTTCAAGAAAAAGGATAAGGGTAAACCTCCTAGGAAATCTAAATACTTTAGGAAGGGCAAGAATGAGAAACCCCTCATCCAATGCCATGAGTGCAAAGATTTTGGTCATATGAGGATAGAGTGCCCAAACTACCTCATGAAGGAAAAGACTAAGGAGTCAAAAGATAAAGGGTTGGTTGCTACTTGAAGTGATACTGAGAATGACTCTTCTAATGAGTATGTGGATGAATGTATTCACGTTATGGCTTTTGCTGCCTCAACCGATAAGGTGATTGTGGAGAGTGCTAGTGATAGTGAGGACTCTTCTGATGATAAAGCACCCAAGAAGATGACCCTTCAGGAAGCCTATGATAAGCTATGCACTAAATTCATAAAATCTGAAAAGACTTCTCATCTTTGTAGAAAAGAGCTTAATAAGGTAAAAACTGAAAAGGCTGATCTGTTAGTCAAACTAGATGAGACTACAAGGTTAGTTGAGACTTTTGTTGTGGAGAACATCTCATTAGAAGAGAAGGTCAAGAATCTTGAAGTTGAGCTTAGTCAAGTTAGAACTCAAACAGAGAGGATGTCTAGTGCAAAGCTTGATGAGGTATTGAGTGCTCAAAAGCCTAGTTCTGATAAGACTGGCTTAGGATATGATGTTTCCTCCGGCCCCTCCTCTTCCACGGCTTCTAGACCAAGGACTATCTTTGTGCTCCAATCTGAGAAAGGTGATAAAGGTATGAAATCCAAAACTAATTTAGTTAATTCTAAATCCTTTGTTAAACCTCACGTTTGTCACCATTGTGGTGTTCCTGGACACATTCGTCCTAATTGCTTTAAGTTGTATCCTCAAAAACAAGTGCCCAAATGGTCACAGGTTTCCTCTCAAGGACCTACACCTTTATTTGGAGAGTTATTAAAAGTCTTGAGCTTTTTAACTCAATTTCAAGAGAATTTTAATTCTTCTATGTCCTTTAGTAGACATACTAGGACACGTGCCTTTTCATCTTCACGGCCAAAGACTTGTGCTGTGTGGGTGAGAAAGGAGCCTAAGACTTAATTGTCTTTTTTGTTTGTTCTCTGCTTTAATTCTTTCTATCTAAAGTAGGACTCTCTTTGCTTGATTTCTTATCCGCTTTTGGAATCATGCTTTCATGCATCTGCACTCTTCTGTCATGCCTTCATGCATTTGCATTTTTCTTTCTTGCTTTCATGTTGTTGTCTGTTTTTGTTTGGTTGTTTAATTTTTGTTTTGTTTTGTTTTCAAAATAAATAGAAAAAGAAAAAAAAATACAAAAATACAAAAACAGTGTGTGTTTTGTGTACATTGGTACTTGTGTACCATGGATGGCCATTGAAACAAAGTCTTCTAAACTTTGTATCATTTGTAACTTAGATGAGCATCTCTATGTACAACTAAGCAAGTGAGCTTTGTGGCTCTTGTTAGTGATGAGTAAGATTAACTTATCTCTTGTACTTAACACTCGTATCACTCTTTTTGACGGGAAGGACTAAAAAAATCCTGAGAGAAAGGCATTAATAACCATCTCACCACTGTTGCCCGCCAATCATAATATGACACCTGTATGCTTCGGCATAGCAAAAGTGCAGTGTCAATGACATTTGTGTGCTTAGGCATAGCAAAATTGGAATGTCAAATATCATTGGGTATTTCTTTTCTCTCGCTAATATGCCCATGCATGATATGCTTAAAAGAAAAATATGCAAAGAAAAATCAAAAGCAAAAAGATCAAAAATGCTTTAAAAATGATTGTAAGCGTGTATTCTAGGAGATGTGGGAGTTATAGGATGTACCTTGAAGGTGATAGTCCCCATCAAGCAGTTATGATTGTGTATGAGTTAAAGTGATTTTCTCATATCTCAAATCGTCATAACATGTATACACTTATGCAATCTTGCAATGTTTTTCACACACAACACGCAATATTCTTTGCTATTCTTGATACATGTGCAGGTACAATGTGATTTGGCCATCACAAGGCTTTACATGTGTTAATGTATGCTCACTAAACTGTCTTGACTTGTTTTTGAAATATAAAATTGGTTAGACTTGTTGTGTGTGTGTGTGTGTTTTGGGATCTATGTGCTTAACATTTTTCCTGTTGAGAGATTTGTTTTTCACATGTTTTGCATCCTTCTATTATCTTGTCATCCATAGCATCTTGTTTCATTACATTCATGCATTTTTATGGATTCTTTGTGCCCCCTTGATCATCCTTGATCATCTTTATGTTTCTCGGGTGAAGCTTTATAGCTTCCTATACCCTTTGTCGTTCATGACAAAAAGGGGGAGAAATTGTGGAGAATTTGTAATGTGGGTTCTTTTTTAAGATTCTACATGTTAGGGGGAGAAATACATGTCTTTGTAAGGGGGAGATGTGTTTCATCTTGTTAGGGGGAGTGCTTACCTCCTTCTTCTTGTACCTTGGGTCTTGTGACCATTTTTGACATACATTCTACTTATCTTCTTTATATATTGATGTATGTCTTCTTCACCTACCTCTACATGTGTTGTTTCTTTTCTATCCCTTTACACATGTTTCTTATTACTTGTATGCAATCTATTATTTCTGTTTCACACAAAGATGCCTTGATGAGTTTTGTTTAACGTGTTTCAGAAATATAGATTATCAAAGTCTACTTGCCATAAACTCTTTTCTTACAGAGTTTTTCAAGAGTTTGTGTTAGGATAGATTTTATTGTATTCAACAAGTGAATATGAGTTGAGTGATTTATGACTTCTCTTATATGTTCATTTGTTTGTTGTGGTTTTGTCACGGATTGCTAAAGGGGGAGATTATTAGGACATATGTGTTTCACTTGTTAAGAACTTATGTCATTCTTTTATGTAATTGGCTAATCCTTTGACAAAACGCACTTTACTTGTTTTTAGGTAGATCTAGGATGTGTTTAATACTTCAAGGAATGTGTTGTTCAAGTCTAGTATTAAAGCCATGAAGATTGGACCAAGAGACAAGTGAAGAAAAGCTGTTCATTAAAGCTGGACAGATAGCTCGACACCTGCGGACAGATAGCTCGACAGCTGCTCGACACCTCTCGACACCTGCGGACAGATAGCTCGACACCTCTCGATAGCTGGTGGATCGATCGAGAAAGCTCCTGTCTCCTCAACAGCTCCTCGATAGCTTCTCGATAGCTGTATCTGTCGAGGTTTAAAGCTCGACACCTCCTCGACACCTCTCGATCGATCAAGGTTACGAGAATTCAGATTTCCAGATCTGATTTTCGACCTAAGTTTTTGTATTTGTGTAGGGTTTCTTTTCTCACAACCCTAGACCCATATAAGGCTTATTTTAGAGGCTGTCACATAAGAGAATACAAGGAGAACATATGCAAAATGTGACAAGGAGAACATATCTAAAAGAAGCTACTGCATCTTTTACGCCTTAGGGTTTTGTAACCAAGTGCTTCTTGATCTTCATTGTTGATGAAGTGAAGAACTTTGCAGCCAACATCTTCTTCTAGTTGGTGTGTTAGTCACGTACTGGGATTCGTGCATCAAAAGGGTGGCGTTCATATATTGAAGAGTTCAGACGTTTTGAAGCGGTAGAAGGTTTCTGCTGTGAGTTCATCTACGGGGATTGTAGAGTCTAGGGACAAAGGTTTTGTACTAGATTTGAAACTTCTCTTTACTATAGTGAATTGTTTTTTTTTTTTTGGGAAGGTTTCCCCCTAGGTTTTTTACTGTGAAACTAGTTTGTTTCATTGGTTTTCCTGGGTTATCATATTTTGTCTTATTTATTTTTCCGCTGCATGATTTTGACATAATATTGATGTTTGTTTGTTTTAACAAGTTTTATTTATAATAAATCTAATTAACAACTTGGGTTGATTTAAGACTTAGTGAGGTTGAAACTTGAAACTGATTGAACACCAACCCAAGGTCAATCATAGGGGCAAAACGGTTGTCCACAGTGCTACACGCATAGCTTAGGGTGTATATTTGATTTGGAAAAAAAAAAAAATATATATATATATATATATATATCGAGTTGTATTGATTTGAAGTTGGATGACACAAGATTGATTCTTTTGTATTTTCATTTTATCTTCTTCTTTTAAAAAAAAAAAAAAAGAATTACGAATTCCCAATGTCAACTTTTGTTCAAAATTTGGATAAAACATCAGCTTCCTCTGCTGAATGTTAGGTTCATTATAAATTCTTCTTACAAATTAGGGGATTTTAATTTTTTGAGAAAAATGAATTATAATACTCAACTATCGAAATTAAAGATATAAATATTGTGCATACATATTTAAGAGAATTCTCACATTAAATATTAATAATGATAAAAGTGAGTGATTAATATAACTTTTGACGTCCACTCCAAGACTTGAGTTGGGCTTCAAAAAAGCTATTCTTAAGGGTGACTCAGAGAATGGAGATTGTTATAAATGCTCTAAAGGATGATTCTCCTTCCTTAGCTTCTTTTGGTCTTTTAATTTGGGAAGCTCAATTGTTTGCAGATGGGTTTAACTACATTAGATTTTCACATGTCGGGAGAGATGATAATTCTGTAGCTCACAACCTAACTAGACATGCATGTTATGTCACTGGTTTTTCTGTTTGGATGAAGAATGTTCCACTTCACTCTTATTCTTTTTATCAGGTGGATTTGCCTGTTTCTTAATGAAATTCAAAGTTTTCTTTCTAATATATATATATATATATATATCAGGCGGATTTGCCTGTTTTTTAATGAAATTCAAAGTTTTCTTTCTAATATATATATATGTTTTGATGCAAGCTGGATTTCAAATTTTATAAGAAAAATCCAACTCCATTGCATTTATTAAAAGTTTATAATTTAAGAAATTTTATTTTGAATACTACCAAACTAGATTATAAGTTTTTTTTTTTTTTTTTTTTTTTTTTTTTTTTTGGAGAAGAAGGTAAGCGAAATCTTATTAAAAAATTAAACTAAATCAGATTGGAATACATCCTCCAAATCACTAGGCAGTTCTTCTACCCATACATTAGTGTCAGCAAATAAAACTACTCTTCTAGCTAGGCCATGAACCAACCTATTCCCCTCTAGTTGAACATGTTGAAACTGACAAAACCGCATTGAGCATCCCAGCCGTTTATTTTCCTCAATGACATGTCCAAACAGAGTCTTGTAAGAACCAGAGTTCTTCAAAGCCTGAATAATCTGAAGACAATCTCCTTCGAAAATAACATCAAACAAACTTAACTCTCTAGCTAGAACCACGGCCCTCCTAGCTGCCAACGCTTCAGCCAATTCAACTGAAGAAGTGTGATCAATCCATTGGCTTAAAGCAGCAATGACATTCCCTGAAGAGTCCCTAAACACAACACCAATTCCAGTACAATTCGAACCATCAAAAAGGGCGACATCAAAATTACCTTTGAAGCATGTGTTAGGCGGTGGAGACCAACGAACTGGTATCCGTCGAACCAGATTCCTTGCTTCCTGTTTGTGAACCTCCTAGAACTCATGAACCAACGCCAAAGCTTGCTCACCAATCTCATGAACTAGATTATAAGTTTAAGTTTGGTTCATTTCTATTTTGAACAAATTCAAACTTGTTTATAACTACTTGATTAAGTTATTCTATTTCCATATATAGTAAACACTATGATTAAATTTTTATTACTCTTTTACAAATCTATATCAATAATTAATCACTAATGCATAGTTGGAATTATGTTATTCAATTAAATATAGCAATTTTTTTTCTTCACGAAGTTATAAAAATAAGATTACAAAGTTTGTATTGTTAAAAAAATTCTCTTTTATTTTTACTACAAAATAGTCTATTTATATTTCACAAATAAAAATTTAATATATACTTTATAAAATTATTTTTAAAAAAAAATATATATATATATATATTTAATACGTACGTATCAACACATAATATGAGACGAACCCAATTTTCTGCAGAAAGAGACTACGTCTCTCACTGAAGGCCAATTTTCTGTTGAGACTTTCTATATGAAGTTCAAGGCTTTGATTGATGAGCTTTCCAATTATCAATCTATTACAAATTGTAAATGTCCTTGTGTTTGTTGAGCTCAGAGGAATTCTTCAGATATTCAAGATCGAGATCGGGACATGAAGTTTTTGATGGGCCTGAATGACTCTTATGCTGCTATTAGGGGTCAGATCTTACTATATGAGCCTTTGCCTAACATCAACAAGGTTCTTTCTTTGGTATTGCAAGAAGAAAAGCAAAGGAGTTTAAAGAATGGTAGTGCAATGAATTCTGTTATGGGACATCCAATTGAGGCAACAACTCTTTACTCAAATGCTAATTCTAATGCCAAAGTCAATCATGGTGGAAGGGGAAATTCCAAGAAAGATGGCTCTATTTGCAGCCACTGTGAGAAAATTGGGCATATAGCAGATAAGTGCTATAGGCTTCATGGCTTTCCACTTGGATTCAAGTTCAAAGGGAAATTTGCAACCAATCAGGTTTCGGGGAAATCAAGTCATGAATTGTTGTCTCATTTTTCTTAGCAGATTTTGCTTCAATCAGGACCTAGCTAATTGGAGCACGATTGGTCTGCGTAGAGAGCAAAATCAAATGGCCTATACTTGCTGGAGTTCAAGCCTTCTGTTTCAGCTTCTGTTTGTCAGTCTGTCAGCTATAATGTACCTAATCTTTGGCATTTTTGTTTAGGGCATCCTTCAAATGGTAAACCTGTTCATTTGAATAAAACTGACCCTTTTGTTGATCGTAATAACTCTGCACATTATGATGTATGTCCAATTGTAGAGTAGAAAAGACTATCTTTCACAATCATATTTCTGAGTTTCCTTTTGATCTTGTGCACCGTGACTTGTGGGGACCTTTTTCTGTTGCTACTATTAATGGTGACAAATATTTCTTTACTATTGTGGATGATTACTCTAGGTGCACTTGGGTTTATCTATTAAAACTCAAAGCAGAAACTCAGTCTCTCTTGACACAGTTTTATACAATGGTTGAAACTCAATTCAACAAGAAAATAGATAATGGAACTAAGTTTCTGATGAAAGATTTTTTTCAAAACCAAGGGTGTTCTTCATCAATTGAGTTGTGTTGAAACCCTCAACAAAACTCAATTGTTGAAAGAAAGCACCAGCACATATTAAATGTAGCTAGGGTCCTCAAATTTCAGTCCAATTTACCTCTATCTTTGTGGGGAGAATGTGTTCTTACTTCTGTTTACTTGATAAATAGACTTCCTTCTTTTGTTCTATCCAACAAATCCCCATATGAAGTTCTTTTTGGTCATCCCCCCAATTACAATCACCTGAGAGTCTTTGGTTGTCTTTGTTATGTGTCTACTCTTGCGCATAATAGGCACAGGTTTGCACCAAGAGCTACCTAGTGTGTCTTTCCAGGCTATCCTCATGGTGTAAAAGGCTATAAGGTTATGGATCTTACTACTCATTCCATTCTTGTTTCCAGAGATATTCATTTTCATGAATCCATTTTTCCTTTCCATACCTCTTCCTCTACAACTTCAAATGAACCCTTTTCTGATCCTTTCATTCCTTCCTCTTTTGATTCAGATTGTTTTATTCCCATTTCCCCAACTTCTGTTCTTCCACTTTCATTACCAGATTCAGTTGTAGAAAGTGACAAGTGAAAGGTACACAAACCCAAATGTTTTACCCCCAAAGTTAGGCTTTGTACCAAGCTCCCCCTCCAATATCTTGAAGGTTTCAAGAATTGCACCAAACAGTAAGAAATTCTCTTTTTGGCCCAAATTCATACCAGCAAATGGGGGAGAGATTAGAAGATGAATAAAGTACGACCATGAGTGTTGATAGTGTTTTGTTTGACCTCAATTAGCATGCCAAAACACCAGTCTAGTCCTAAAAAACAAAATTGTGCTTTTAAAACTTAAGAAAATAGGGAAATGCATGGAAAAAAGCTCTTTTATTCTGATCAAAATTTGGATTAATCTGTCCACTGTGACCTCAAGATTTTTGGCGGTTGGTGGTCTAATCTGTCCACTGGTGGATCACAGTGGTCGATTGGTTTTGGTGGTGGGTGGGGGTGGGTCGTTGGAACACTTTCGGTAAAATGGACTTCAAGATATCCTTATCTTCAAGATCAATTTGACATTTTTTTTTTAACTAAATGAAATGGCTGCAGTGAGAAGTGGTAGATTTACTTTAAAAGAATGTACGGTGTTAGATTCCTGGATTAGTTTATTTTGGGGGATTGAGGTGTTTTTTGTAATACAATCTTGAAAGAGACTAGCATTTTGGTGATTGTTGGGTTTTGGTCTTAATTCCTTAATTTAATCCTCGCTATGGAGTGAGGTTTTTACATTTAAAACTATACATAAAAGGTAAAATTCATCTTTCTAAATGCATTGGGTGGGTTGGAGGAAGGTAACAAGACCAAAAGAGCATGGGGGGCTGGGACTACAAATGGCCAAGGGAAGGAACACGGCTTTGCTTGCGAAGTTGAATTGGAGATTTCATAGTGAAAAAAATGCTCCGTGGGCAAGGGTCTTAAGGCTGAAATATTGTAATCATCAACGAGTTAATTCGAGGAATGAGAACCAGCTGTCTAGCTCAAGAATTTGGAAGGGCTTGAAAAAAGGAGAGGATACTTTTAGAAAGGGTGTTAGATGGATTCCAGGGTCTGATATTAATCTTGATTTTTGGCAAGATAATTGGTCAGCTCTCGGCCCCCTTAGACAATCCATCCAAGGCCCTTTAACCCGGGAATCTTTGCACCTCAAGATTAAAGATGTTGGACATCCGGGGGGTTAGGATTGGTCAAACATCCAAATGGAACTGCCAAACAACATTAAAAGGGTCATACAAGCTACCCCAATCCCTCTAGTTTCTAGATCCAAAGATAAATTGGCTTGGAATTTGTCCCCTAAAGGTGATTTTGACATGAAATCAGCGTACCTTTTAACGTTAGAACTTGATATTGAAGCTCCCTTCAGGGGGAAATGGATTTGGAAGCTTAAAACCTTGCCTAGAATCCAAACCTTTGTTTGGAAGTGTATGCACAAAAGTATTGGTGTGAGGGAATGCCTCTCGGCAAGAGGGCTGAATTTGGATACTGTTTGTCCTACCTGTCAGGTTGGCTCTGAATCGATTTTACATGCTTTGTGTGACTGCCCCTTGGTCAGGAATATTTGGCTCCAACTTGGTGTACCACCAGCTGATCCATCCTTTTTTACAGAGAGTTTAGAAGATTGGCTCACCTCCAATTGTAGGGCTGATTCCAAATCTAATGAAGGGCAGCCCCAATGGCATCAAGTGTTTCTATTCGCTATTTGGTTGATTTGGAAAAATAGAAATCAATTTGTTTTCAAAGGAAGATCTCAATATCCTAATCTTGCTAAAGATATAAAGGCCCGAGCATTGGAATATATGCACTGTGCGTGTAGCTTTACAACTACCAAAAAATGGGTTTTGAGAAGGATCCGGTGGGAGAAGCCTGATACTGGATGGATGAAGCTTAATACGGACTTAGCATCAAGTGGAAGTCTCGGTTTGGCTGGAGGAGGAGGTGTAATTAGAGATGAGGAAGGGAATTGGGTCGTTGGTTACGCTAGGAAAATTGGGTTAGCAAATAGTTTTCTTGCTGAGCTATGGGCTATTTGGGATGGCCTCTTCTTATGCTTACAAGCTCACATCCAAGCTGTGATCATTGAAATGGATGCCAAAGCCATTGTAGATGCTTTCTCTCATCAGAAAAATGCTAATTCTATTATTTCCTCCCTCATGGATGATTGCCGGCAGTTGGTTTCTCAGATCCCTCAGTCAAGATTTAGACATGTCTATAGGGAAGTCAATAGATGTGCAGACTGTATGGCTAAATTAGGCACTTATATGGGTGCTGATTTTACTGTGTTCTCTAGTCCACCTGTGGACGTTATTCCTTTCTTTGAGGCTGATAGCCATGGCCTATCTGTAAACAAGCTGTGCCCTGTTTCTTTGCCTTCTGTTTAGTTTAATGTCATCCCCTTTTTACCAAAAAAAAAAAAAAAGAAGGTAAAATTCACTATGGCATTAGTTATTACATTTAAAAATACGGTGCTTAATTTGTACCCACATACACACACAATAAACTGTCTTTCTTATTCATGATCCAATACATGCCCGTTCGATTTATAGCTCAGCAGACACATATCAATGTGTCTTACAAGTTCAATGGACCCATATGAAACAAACCCAAACAATTTTATGAAACTAAACAAACCTGGAATAGTGAAATTTGAACACTCCAAAAAAAAAACTTTATTACACAACCACTCAAACCATTCTATTATGCTAATACCTCAAGATTTGGGCTAAACCATTTCTCTATTCCAAGCCACGTATTTTCCTCAATTGCACAACAGCCTCATAAACCTTCTTCTGGTCAGGAAGGGACTTGGCCACAGTCTCCTTTTGCAAGCACCTCTTTGCCCATGCAATTATCTTGGGGCACTCTGCCTCTATGTTGATATTGCCAAATATCTCAAAGACATGGAACCAGCTATAGAAAGTGATAAGAGAAAGGTCCACAAACCCAAATGCTTCACCCCCAAAGTAAGGCTTGTCACCAAGCTCCCCTTCCAATATCTTGAAGGTTTCAAAAAATTCCTTCTTGCTTACCTCCAGCTCTTCTCCTTTTGTTGTCCTTATCTTCCTTGAAACATCATAAACCTATATTTTCCACGCACATTGTCTTACCACTTTCCACAAATTGAATAAAAGAATGAACAAATTAATGAATTTCAAATCAAATCTATTTGGGTAGAAGAATATTTCTTTGAATCTCAAGGAAAATGTATCCTATGAGACGAAGACCTCTAGCATGTGTGAAAAGGGCAAGGGAGGGGGGGAGGGGGAGGGGGAGGTCCATGTAAGATTTTTTTTATCTTTTTATTTTTTAAGTTAGGATCTAAAACCTATTGGCATATTTTCCATAATGATTGTTCATTATCATTATGCCGATACACCGTTATTTCAAGACAAAAAACTTTACCAGTTAAACTAGTTGACACCAGCACATGACATGGTTGAGGATTGCATGTGAGATAAGAGACAGACTACAACACTCCTAAAAACATAGTATCACATGCTACTGGACTCTCTCGAAAATATAACATGACAAATTCTAAGAGTAGGCCGAACGAAGGTTTGAATCAGTACCTAAAAACTACATAAATTCAACATGTTAATGAAAAGCGAACACAAGCCATCATTTGTCTTTTTCTTTTTTTCCCTCCTATTTCTTTCATCTTTCTTTTTTTTTTTTTGGCAAAAGATACATGTTGAAATCACGGGGTTTAACTTTTTTTTCCCAACTTCACTCTGCTATAATTAAAAATATATATATATATATATATATATATATATATATATATATGAATTAGAATTGCAGAATCAGATATAACAAAATAGACAGAATATTAAGACAGCAGATTGAATATTTATTTTTATTTTTATAAATCTTACTCAAATATATGAATCCATAGTAAATCAACAATATTGATTTTGGTATAGAATTATAAGACTCAGGACCTTAGACGACTCCACAACTGTGAAAATCATAGTAAATTTACTCATTTCGCGAAGTTTAATAAAAGTTTGGTCAAATTGGATTTTCAACAGTAATCGCCTTGAAAATTGAAACTCGTAAACCCAGAACGAAAAGAAGTTAAAATAACATAAAAGACAAAAGAAATGGCATCAAAGGTACCTTCTTATCAACAAAATCAGCCCAGAACTTGGAGTCCAAATCTTCTGTCTCATCAGTTATGCTCAACCAATAAAATTTGGACAGTTAACCTCTCTCATTAAATGAGATAACTCTGACTTTAACGCTAACGTTACTGAGACGTTAACGTTAAAATCCCTTTCTTTTTTTTTTTTCTTTTTTTTCTTCCGCAGCTTTTATTTCTTGTTTGTTCCGGCTTTTGGTTTCTTTTTTTTCTCTTCTCCATGTGGTTTGTCTCTTGCCGCAGCTTTTGGGATTGATTTGGGCTCTTCCCCTATTTTGTCTCAGTGTAATCCTTCCTCCCAAAGTAAAGTTCAGTTTTTGCTTTTGTTTTTGTATGCCACAGAGGTCCTTTTGTCCTATAGGTGCAGATTTGTTTCAACTTTTGAGAGACTCCTGTTGCAACAAGTAACCTTCAAGGCTTGTACGTATTTTTCAGTCACAGAGTAAGTTCTCTCCTTTTGGCTTAGTGTAAATAAATTTCTTTTTTTAATTTATTTTAAGTTTTATAACAACTTTCTTATATACACTTGTGTGAGTTTGTGTCTAAAGTGTGTGTGTGTGTATATATATATATATATATATATATATGTTGTTTATTAAAAAAAATAACTATGTTGTTTTTGTTTTGTATTAAGGTCATGAGTGATTGCAATTATCATACTAAGACTGATAGTCAATCGGTTTGAAAATTGAATTTTGAAGATGAGGATTCACCACTTGTGATAGTTGAACAGCCAGAACCAATATCAATAGATAGCAACGATAAAATTCATGCTAACGTAGAAGAAGAAGTAATTCCGAAATTAGGAATTAAGTTTGAGACTGAGCAAGATGCGTATGATTTCTATAATAGTTATGTGCGTGTAGTTGGATTTAGTATTAGGCGAAGTAAGGGCCACAAGGGTGATAAAGATGGTTCACGTAAATGGTTAGATAGAGTTTTTTGTTGCTCTTGTGAGGGTATACGAGGGAATGACAAAAGAGATGATAATGTGAAATGCCATCGTCCAGAAACAAGATGTGGTTGCAAAGCAAAGATGAAAATTAGTTGTAGATATAGTGAAAAATATTGTGTGGCATACAAAAACAAAAGCAAAAGCTGAACTTTACTTTGGGAGAAAGGATTACAATGAGACAAAATAGGGGAAGAGTCCAAATCAATCCCAAAAGCTGCGACAAGAGACAAAACACATGGAGAAGAGAAAAAAAAAAAAAAAAAAAAAAAAAAAAAAAAAAAAAAAAAAAAAAAACCAAAAGCTGGAATAGAGAAGAAATAAAAGCTGCGGAAGAAAAAAGAAAGAAAGGGATTTTAACGTTGACGTCTCAGTAACGTGAGTGTTAAAGTCAGAGTTATCTCATTTAATGAGAGAGGCTAGCTGTCCAAATTTTATTGGTGGAGCATGAAGTGGAGCACAATTGATGAGACAGAAGATTTGGACTCCAGAACTTGGCATGAGCTCTCTGGTAAGGATCAGAAGGTAGCAACGGAGACTTATCATTCCAGACCTCATCTATGTATTGAACAATGATGAGAGACTCACACACAGGTTTGCCATTGTGGATGAGAACTGGGATCTTCTTGTGAATGGGGTTCATCTCTAAAAGCAAAGGGCTCTCATTAAATATATCCTACTCCTTGTACTCATACTTGATGCCCTTCTCGGCCAGTGCAATCCTGACTCTCATCCCAAACATACTAGGCCAGAAATCTAGCAGAATCACCTCGTCGGCCATTGTTACAGAACTGAAGATTTTGAAGCAAATAGAGAAGTAGGGCAAAGAAAGAAGAGCGAAGAAGAAGTGAGATTTTGGATGCAAAAATGCTTATGGCTTGTTTGGATGTTTAAAAAAATGAGGGGGAGTAGTAGAGTAGAGAGAATGAGAGTAATTCAATTTCCTTGTTTGGAAGTTTTTTAAGGAATGTGGAGGAGGGGTTTGGAGGGGTTTCAACTACCTCTAACCTCTCATTTTTAATTCCTCCAAATTGGAGAGATTTGGAGGGAGAGTAGATTAAATAAATTATTTACCAAATGAATTCCCCAATTTACCCTTTCTCAAGATTTCTCTTTTTCACTTTTTTTTCATAATTCAGAAAATTTAATTTTTTCCTTCAAATTTTTCAATTTTGAGTAATTTGATGCTTTTGGCTTAAGGTTTTTTTTTTTTTTTTTTTTTTTTTTTCCAATCTTTGCTGTTGAGTTCCTATGGTGGCGGGGACAATGGCGACCACCGCCAGAGCTATGGTGCTACTCTACTACATGCTCAGCTAGAGGCTATGGGTGTCGTCGTTGGCGCCTAAGGTTGACGAAGACAGGGGTGATAAGAGGAGCAGCGGCGGAGATTTGTTGAGATCGAGTAGAAAGAGAATCGCTCGGAGGCCAACTTAGGCTCCGGCGACGCTCTTCGAGTCAATCACGACGTTGTCAGAGATGCTCCGGTTCACATACTTGGAGACTCTAGGCAAGTGGCCGATCGGCGATTTGGCGATCATATAGGGTAGATTCTGTTGCAGTGGTTTTATCGTAATTTTGTAGATTCTGCTTGGTTAGAATTGTCTGCTAGCTCTTTTTTTTTCTTTTTTTTATTCCTTCAAATTTTTCAATTTTGTGTAATTTGATGTCTTGGTGTGAAAGCATGGTGGTTGAAGATTGGGCCTCTTCTTTTTGGCCATTGGGTTTGGATTTTTACTCTTTTTTTAGTTTTTAGGTATATACTTTATTTCACATTCAAAAAAAAAAAAAAAAAAAGGTATATACTTTATTTTGTTTTATTTTTTTAATTTTATTTACGCTTCTCCAAAAAAAAAAAAAAAATTCACTAACATATTTTAAGATTTGGACGAATGATAATCAGATTCAAGGTTTTACAAAATTAATAAATTAATCATAGACCAATGTTTTAAGTCCATTTTCAAAAAGGGGTAAATTTGTCTATTTAAATCATTTCTTCTCCTCTCCATCCTAATTTTTAAAACATCCAAACAAGAGGAAGGCTTAATTACTCCCTTCCCCCTTACTAATTTTAAAAACATCCAAACAAGGTAAAGGATAACTATTCCCCTCTATTCTCCTCCCCACTACTCTCCTCCCCTCTACTCTCCTCCCTCTCTAAACTTCCAAATAGGCCATTAGAAGAGAGCAAGGATTTATTTAATTTATAGTCAGAGGCGGCTGGTCTGGCTTTCATCAGTAATCAATTGATTCAATTAAATAATGCTATAATTGATTCAATTAAATAATGTTATAGAGTATGACTTGACTGCAAGTGTAATCAGCAAAGCATTGGGAGTAATTATCCGGTACTCACCCAACCATCTTATGAATGATAAGTTTTATTAATTAAATGAAATAAACAGATAGTTTCATATTAAGAATTTAGCAAAAATATGTTTTGGTCCCTACATTTTGGGTCTAATATCATTTTAGTTTTTAAATTGATTTTTTGCCTACCTCAATCCCTGAAAACAGAAAATAATTTCTATTTTAGATCATGTCGTCAACTCACTAACAGAAAAGTCCTACATGGCAAACAGAGTGTTGTTCTTGCTAACATGACTTTGATGTGGTTATTAAAATATGAGAAATAATATGTTTACAACATTTTTATAACAAATCCTAAGTAGTAGGTTGTTACTGATTGTTATTATTGGGACAAAAAAGTAATCTTAGTGTTAGGTTCAAATTTGAACCAATAACAACTAACCACCTATAATTTATTGTGAAAATATTATAGACGTAACATCTCTCTTAAAATATTATTAAAAAAAAGTTACTTAGCATTTTTTAAATGCCACGTCAACATTTAAATTAAAAAAAATAAAACAAAAAAATTTAAATTCCACAATTTTCTTTAAAAGAATAAAATACAAACAAAAAAATTTACTTTTTTTCAAAAAAGAATTTTACTTTTTTTTAATTAAAATGATTTTTTTATTCCAATATTTTTTTTGGGAAGAACGTATTCATGTTCTTTGTGTTCTTCCTCAAAATATAGTTCATATTCTTAGCAAATTAATCCTTATTTTCTTATCATCTTCTTTGTTTTTCTTGTACTTTCATTATAGCCAAACACATCAAAATAAAATAAATTAATTAAATGTCTTTCTTGTCATTTTTTTCTTAGTTCCTTTCATAATTTTTTTTGAAGAACATGTTCATGTTCTTTGTGTTCTTCCCCATAATCAATCTCCAGCAAAGAACTAATCCCCAAACCCAGATTTAAACCAAACCCCATACCCATATCTCTAGCAAAGCAACCAAACCAAGCTCCAGCAAAGCAAACCTTAACCTTCGAACCCATGTATTTTCTTGGCAAACAAACACAAAAACTCAAATTAGTAGAATCATTGATGAAGATCATGTCAAAATACCACAAGAAAATTAAACAAACAAAAACCTCCAAATCACCACCACCAAATCAAAAAACACGAACATCAAACTCAAGCAAAAGAAAAGAAACCCAGCAACTAGCAAAGCACCACCACCAAATCAAATCTTCCAAAATTTCCCAGCAATCAGCAAAGCCTTAATGTCAAATCCACAAAAATCCTAAGCTAAAAACTTCCAAATCAACCTTAGAGAGAGTAAAAGAGCGAGTGTGAGGTAGAGAGAAGGGTGAGAACCACTAATCTGGGCTTCATACAATAAACCCTGACTTTTATGGATATATAAATTCATGTGTGCGAATAGGATTTGTTATGTGTGTATATATATATATATATATATATATTTTTTGGATACTCCAACATTTTTGTGAAAGTTGGGAGTTTAAAATGTCTTATTTAAAAGAAAACTTGACAAAAATCAATTGATATCTTAATTTTTTTTAATTTATTAAAAGGATTACTGGTATAAAAGAGGGGAAACTTTTTTGTTAAATGAAAATAAAAAGTGCCCAAAAACCCAAATAAAAAATTGCCTCTTTTTTTCTCGTGTTCTCTAAGGCTAGGGTACAAAATTTTCACTGCTTTTTTTCTTTTTCTTTCAAAAAATTGTTTTTGTGACATATTGTCATTAATACATGAAAAAATAATATTAACAATGTAAAAATGAGTGTACCCCTGTTACAACGTATGAGCTTACGAATGTGTGAGAAAGTTGATTCCCAAATTTGTTTGAATTTCTGGATCCTTCCACAATGCGGACGATGTCATTGCTTTGGTCTTGTAATTTATCACTGTAGTGTTTCTTACTGAGTTGGTGTTGCGTCTTTGTCTCTTTGACATTTTTATTTATTTTTTTAAAGAACTGTTTTCTTTAAAATTTTTCTCTATTTTCTAGTAAGTTAGTCTATAACCTATATCAAAGAGGAGTTATTATTAGTCATCCAATTGGGCTGTTGAGGTAGGTAATCAATTTGCCTTCTTTGGGATTATAGTTATAATCTTATATATGTTAAGGGAAAAACTTAGACCCAGACTCCCAGTCTGTACCTTAGGTTTTTCATTTAAAATTAAGACACCTGGCTAATTTATGTCTGTACCTTAAATTTTCCTTTTAAAATTAAGACATTTGGCTACTTTAATGGAAGCATTAAACACCATTAAAACTTAAGATAGATTCTATTTCCCACACCCCCCCCCAAAAAAAAAAAAAAAAAAAAAAAAACCAAGCCCTTTCTTCTTCCCTTTCATTGAACTCAAGGAACGACTTTGTCGCCTTGTTGGCCCCTACTCCTATATTTGCTAGAAATCAAGCACCCAAACCGCCTTCAACTTAAATCAAACAATTTTGATAGGATTGCTTTGATAGAATTTGCGGTGGGCTTGGAATATGAATAGGTAATTGCAATCAAAGCTTCCAACAAGGGAATGATCGCATCAAAGAACCTAAAAGCGCGAGACCCACCGCTTGGAATATGAATAGGTAATTGCAATCAAAGCTTCCAACAAGGGAATGATCGCATCAAAGAACCTAAAAGCGCGAGACCCAGAATAATCGATCTAACCACTAATATTTGTATTGAAAGTGATTGATTCAAACCACCATTGACAAATTCCAACCAATTCAAACCTAGTTTACTTCAAATTCTTCAAACCAAGAAAGATCATCGAACCAGTAGACCTTCGAACTAGCAAATCCATCATGCTAGCAGCAAATCGTACTAGACTATTCTTGTACTAGTACACCTCTCCCACCTTCCAATGCCAATCCATCAACGAAGGCCTTATGGGAAATCAAATGGATTCTAACGTAGTTTATTTTTTCTGTTAATGTAGCCAAGCATCTTAATTTTAGGAGGGAAAGCTAACTTACACAAAGTACTATATCTAAGTTTTGCATGTGTTAAGAAAGTGATTGGAAGATTGGTTCAAGGTCAAGCTAGCATGTAGAAAATTTAATCAAGAATACAAAAAATTAGATAAAAGATGGAGTAAATTAGTTTATTTTTTCCAATATATTGAATGAAATTTTAAATTAAATCCTATATTTTAAAAATATTTCATTAAAATTCTCAATTATTTAAAGGGAAAAACTAATGGATATCCCAAGAGCATTAATCTATGTAATATTTTAAGAAATTTTTATAGGAAATGAAAAAAGTAACTAATTTTTTTGACTTTTTTATTTTTTATATTTCTCAAAAAAGCAGTATCAAAACTTTCTTAAAATGGTATATAAACAAATGTCCTAAGGGCATTGGTCTTATATTCCACATGTTACTTTTAAAGTGTCATATTTAAGTGCATTTCAGGAAAGAAAATTTTAAACCAATCAAAACTAGGAGATCTATTTCTGCAATGTCTTCTAGAGTTTCAGTTTTAGTTAGATTGATTTTTGATGCAATTGAGTAGAATGTACATAGGTCATTCATCTACTCTTTATGGTTTTGTAACGGATTTCCGAAGGGGAATTTTCAAGGTCAAATGTTATACGTGTTAGCTAATTCAAGTAAAAACTTATTTTTATTGTAATTGAGTTGTTAGGTTTAAGTATTCACATTGAAGACATAAGAAAACAACTCAAGAATCTGCTCAGAAGTGTAAAGTTGTGATTTACAACTATTTTCTTTTGGCTTTAATTTTGTGCCAAATTTGATTGTAATTTTGTTCAATCTTATGTATCCAGTATTTTATGTGGGATTTCATTATATGGGTTGTGTGTGAGAGAGTGTGAAAACTCAAGACAAATTGAAGATCAAAGGAGTTTTTGCGGGTAGCTCGCGAGAAGCCTTCCCTCAAAGTGAAGCCATGTGCTCAGCACATGATTGGAATGCGAAGAGTCATCACAGATGGTGACAACTGGTTTTCGCAAGTATTACGTGGGTAAGGCTTTCCCGCGAAATACCTGCGAAACATTCTGTTTTGGTATTTTGTCATATCTAATACACTATGTCTCTACCCACACTATATATACCCACATTGCCCACATATTGAGAGGAGTGCTTTTAGAGAGAAAACCCTAGCCATAACCCTTGAGAGTTAGAGATTGTCATACCCACAATCCTCTACACAATCCATTGTGATTTTCCTCAACTCCTACCTCTCCATATCCAAATCCTTGAGAGGTTGATAGCCCAAACTGAAAGTTCAAAAACGTGTAAAAACACCTTTGAACGTTTAGACCCCCAACGTACAACTTAACCAATTCAAGCAATATGTCAAACAACAAGTGTGCGGAAACTTAACATATGCTATAATATGAAATTGGTTAAAAACTATCTAAGCCATAACAAAATAAAATCCACAGCAGATAATAAAAGGCAAAGATAGAGAGGAAGGAAGATGCAAACACAAAGACAACACGCGATGTGTTATCGAAGAGGAAACCGAAGCCCTCGGCGTAAAACCTCTCCGCCGCCCTCCAAGCGGTCAATAATCCACTAGAAAATGTAGTTGGGATACAAGGACA
This sequence comes from Quercus tomentella, assembly GCA_028535165.1. NCBI lineage: Eukaryota > Viridiplantae > Streptophyta > Magnoliopsida > Fagales > Fagaceae > Quercus > Quercus tomentella. The sequence goes on from JAPQVY010000156.1 coordinate 64,375,731, forward strand.
GCAATAGACCCTCCAAGCCTAATCTACCCAGTGCACCTAAGCCCTCCAAGCTTCTTGCTCCAACGAGGTTGCGCCGAACCTTTTTCTTTTCTAGCTTCCCGGATTCCGCTACTAGACCATAGCATCAACCAATGAAGATTGGTTCCTTCCTAACTGCTTCCCAGAAATCCAAACAACTGTCTCACAGTGATGATGATGGTGAGAACCAGGTCTGGTATAATGCCTCTCAAGGATTTGACAATGGAGAGGAAGAGAGTTGGGGAATTTGGAGAGACTCTAAGGTATAGATTGTGGGTGAATCAATCTTGTTTTTCTTTAGGGTTTCTCTCTCAAAATTCTCTCTGGAAGCTCTCTTTCAATCATGGGTAAAAGGGGTATTTATACTGGAGTGGGAGAGGAATGTGAAACGTCAGGTTTTACAAAACAGGGGTGGCTCGCGGCTTGACCTCGCGGCTTGACCAAGTCGCGAGATCCAGTCGCGAGATAACCGTATGGCCAGTTGTCCTGTTTTGTCCTGTAGTGCTCCAGCTGGCATGACTGTTCACCTTCCAGCATGCTTGGCACGTGTGCTGCGTCTGGCGGCTTGCAGCCGCGAGTCACCCGCGAGTCCCAGCCGCGAGTCTCTGTTTTCTTGCACACTCTTGAGCAAACTTCACTCTATCTCACTCACTACCCTTACATCAAACCCACCTAAATACAGGGTTACTAAATGCTGAATTACAAGCAAATTTGGCACGGAATAAAGCCAATTAGGTGGTTGAATAAATTCAACCTTACAATCTCCCCCTTTGGCTATTCCGTGACAAAACCCTAAAACAGACTCTAGACTTAACATGTGAGTTGGGAACAGTTGAACAAAACTCACTCACACCTAACTCTAGAAACTGTGAAGCACTTGAATCATATGAACATAATACTCCTGAAACACAACAATACACCATGATCATTGTAAGCAGAAAATTATAAAATGCATATGAAACAGGCAATATGTGATCAAGCAAAGATGGAGTTAAGAAACAAGCCATGGCTTGATCAACCAAGTGAACACCACAAGGTAGTGATCACAGTGCTCATTCACACTTGGAATGAACACAAGGACATACAAGTTAACAAGCACAAGGCAAGACACTTGTATGTTCAACACTCAACCAATGCATAACACACAAGGTATATGCATCTAGGAACAATCCTACAAGGGCACAAGAGTGACAGTACAAATATCAAAATGCAGAACATTTAGATCAAAGTACTGATTTCAACATAGCATAAAGGCTGCAATTAGCAAGGTACAAACCATAAAGCCTACAAACTATGCATAAAACATAAACCCTAAAAGCTTACAAAAGCACATGGGTACAGATAACAAAACATCCTGAATAACATCATCAAAATATGTTAAAGTTTAAACCAAGAGTATAGATAAGAGTTAGAAACAACTATACACCAAAACACAGTGTATCAAACACATAAAAACACTAAGAGTACTCAAAACATAAACATCTATAAACAAAGTCTTTGAAATTGACAACTCCCCCTTAGGTAGACACTCCCCCTCTGATCATGCCTATCACTCCCCCTTTTTGTCATGGAATAGGCTATTCATCCTCTTCCAGCTTTCTCTGAATTTGATCCAACTGAGTTTGAAGAGAAGTAAACTTCATATCCCACCGAGTGCTTTGATGGTGTAGAGAAGCTGTGAGTCCAGACATCTTTGTATTCAGCTCGTGGACAGAGGATACAATGTGATCAAGTTTCTCATCTATGGAGAGAGAGCTGAAATGAGATCCACTGTGAGAAGCAGAAGTTTCTGGTTTGGCTCTCTTCCGACAATGTCCAATGCTTGCATTGAATGTACGCATGTTAATTGGTCTTGGTTTTGCGATAGGAGATTCTTCTGCCGTTGGATAAATTCCCTTGAGCTTCAAGATCCGTGTAATGAGACTGCAGAAGGGAACGCATATCCGAGACTCATTTCGAAGAACCGTTTTGCGCAGAACATGAAAGATATGCGCACAGATGTCTATTTCCACATCAGAGATTAGATCATGAAGAAACAAAGCACGTCCGAGGTTCATATACCCAGTGCTTGATAAGGGGTACAAATTGTGAAACATCACAATTGTAAGTACTCTCAGTTTTGGAGACAGAGAGGAAACACTGATGGATTTCCTATTGGGTGAGAATTCCAAATCTTGACCAAGACTTTCTTTGAGAAGCTCCTCATCAGGACATACATCATCATAAACCAGTGAATGACGGATAATTGGTCTGTTGATGTGAAGTATTTCTGCCAGATATGCAGGAGAGACAGAAAAGCTCTTTTTCCGAACCCAGCACTTAAGTTCATCTCCTTCCACAATTGCGTTGGCATAAAATTCTTTTACCAAATCTTCATACGCGTCATCCAGATCAGAGAGAAGGTAATTCCAATCCTTGTGAGCAAACCATATCGGAATGTCAGTGTCATGAAGGGAGGGCTGATCCACAACTCTTTCTAGTAATGGTGTGGCATGTAGAAAGTAATTTGCATAAGACTGATAGGCTGCATATGATCTGAACTTGTTGGGATCGAAGCTCTTTGATGAAGAGCGAGTCCCTTTTGATTGAGGAGGGTAATCATCAACATCAATTACTGGTTCCTTCCCTTTGGAACTACCTCCTTTCACAGCAGCTTTCTTGAATGGAGACATAACTAGTCTGCATTATGAATAAGAGGAATGACACAACACAATCCAACAAACTTTATTAGCAGTGGGTTAGCTGAAATTTAGGGACAATGAAGAAACCCTAATAGCTGGATGAAAAAAAATCCAGAAAATATCAATGAGGGACACGAATGGCCCAAATTGAACTACACAGTAGAGGGAGTCAAAATAAAACCACACAATCATCTGAAACAGGACCCACATTCAACAACACATCAACAGGATACTGCACAGGATCAATTAGAAACACCACATCAACAGCAGAGCAGACAAAAAATAGCTAACCCTAGCTAAGCACAAGATGACGAACAAGACCAACAGTATAAAATAGCTCAAAATAGACACAAAAATTTCCATAAACTAAGCATGGACAAAGAGTGATAGCAGAGCTAAAAACCCATCTCAAAATCAGAATGAAATACGAATAAACCAGAGGGAAAACTATAACAACAAGAAGAACTGAGTTCAAGACAGAAAATCCATACCTATTACTTGATGGTTTTGAGCTGAAAAGAGGCAAACAATGGAGATTGAAAATGGAGGTATGGTGTGAATGGGTAAGAGCAGATGAGAAAGACAATGCACAGTTCACAAAAAGATCGAGGGAAAAACAAAAAGTTTAAACAAAACTATCCCTGTTTTTCCAAAACACGCGATTTTCGCGACTTGATTAAGTCGCCACACAGTCGCCAGATCAAGCCGCCAAAACACTTAAGGACAAAAATTTGAAAAATTTTTCTAAGTGTTTTTCGCGACTGGAAGGTCTACCCGCGAATGAGTCGCGAGCTGAGCCGCGAAAATCTCTGAATAACCTCGCGACTGGACCTTTCACTCGCGAACAAGTCGCCAAAAATGACCAGCGAAGATGCGACTGAGGCTCGCGACTTGACATACCCGCGACTGAGCCGCCAAAACAGGGCAAAACTGGATTTTTGAAATTTTCAGATTTTTCAACCAAAATACTTTCCAAAAACACCTAAAACACGCAAAAATCTTTTTGTGCTTGATTTAACAAAGATTGAGCATGTGAAAACACATTTTATCAAGTACAATCACACAAATGAATATGGCATTTATTGAACATAAACTTGTGTGTTGTGTGTGGATATCAACAATGAGATAGTCCTTAGTCTAATGTGAAGCTTCAATGATCAATTCAACCAAGACATACACAATTAGCACTAGATTATGTGACCCATCTCAATTATAGAAGTATGTATATATGACCTCCCACAAAAACTTGATAATATGACTTGGAGCTTTACATTTGACTCCACTATTAATCAACATTTGATCTTTTTGATCTTTTGAGGCAATCACCTCTCATTGTGAGAGTGATAGTTGACATTTCCTTTTGATGAACAAGCCTTTGGCTTTTTGAATAAAACATTTCTCTTTAATTTTTGGTCGCTTTCCCTTTTTCCTAGTCGAATACTAGTATGTGCGACAGGCTTTTGCAGCTCAATATCTCTTTTCATTTGGAGATTTACATTTGGTGAGCTCTTTTTAGCAAAAACAAAAATAAAGAGTGGGAAGATATATAGACACAAGTCTATGCAAGTCTCAAGATCAACAAAACCATTCACTAATCATTCATGACAAGTTTGAAGATCTATTTACAACAATCACAAGGATTTCAAAATTTCTCCCACATAGATATGAGTGCATGAAGACAAGCAATGCTCGAAAATGCACAAAGCCATTAGCACAAAGGTACAAGGCAAAACATGTTTTGAGACAAAAAACTCAACAAAGTCAATCAAGCTTTTTGATTTTCTAATTTTTATGTGTATTTTTGGATTTTTGACATAAAAGAAGAAAATGATTGAACAAACAAAGAAAGAAAGGAAGGAAGATGCAAACACAAAGACAACACGCGATGTGTTATCGAAGAGGAAACCGAAGCCCTCGGCGTAAAACCTCTCCGCCGCCCTCCAAGCGGTCAATAATCCACTAGAAAATGTAGTTGGGATACAAGGACAGCAATAGACCCTCCAAGCCTAATCTACCCAGTGCACCTAAGCCCTCCAAGCTTCTTGCTCCAACGAGGTTGCGCCGAACCTTTTTCTTTTCTAGCTTCCCGGATTCCGCTACTAGACCATAGCATCAACCAATGAAGATTGGTTCCTTCCTAACTGCTTCCCAGAAATCCAAACAACTGTCTCACAGTGATGATGATGGTGAGAACCAGGTCTGGTATAATGCCTCTCAAGGATTTGACAATGGAGAGGAAGAGAGTTGGGGAATTTGGAGAGACTCTAAGGTATAGATTGTGGGTGAATCAATCTTGTTTTTCTTTAGGGTTTCTCTCTCAAAATTCTCTCTGGAAGCTCTCTTTCAATCGTGGGTAAAAGGGGTATTTATACTGGAGTGGGAGAGGAATGTGAAACGTCAGGTTTTACAAAACAGGGGTGGCTCGCGGCTTGACCAAGTCGCGAGATCCAGTCGCGAGATAACCGTATGGCCAGTTGTCCTGTTTTGTCCTGTAGTGCTCCAGCTGGCATGACTGTTCACCTTCCAGCATGCTTGGCACGTGTGCTGCGTCTGGCGGCTTGCAGCCGCGAGTCACCTGCGAGTCCCAGCCGCGAGTCTCTGTTTTCTTGCACACTCTTGAGCAAACTTCACTCTATCTCACTCACTACCCTTACATCAAACCCACCTAAATACAGGGTTACTAAATGCTGAATTACAAGCAAATTTGGCACGGAATAAAGCCAATTAGGTGGTTGAATAAATTCAACCTTACACAAACACTTACCACACCCATCCATAAGTGTAAAGTGAGGTTTTAGTGCTGCTGGAAAGCATTGAAAGAAGCCATTTGTTTGGTGGAAGCAATCGGGTTGAATTGTGTGATCCAGAGAACTAGAAAAGACAAGGCTTTGTTAAGTCAGTTGGTAGTAGGAGCTTGGAGGGATTAAGTACATGGAGTAGACTAGACTTGGAGGGTCTTTTGTTATTCGTGTACTCTAACTTATTCTTTAGTAGAGGGTTTTTCGCTGAGTACTTCGGTTTCCTCTTTGATAACACGACTCGGTGTTATCTATGTTTGCATTCTTCTTCCCTACTCTTTTAGCTTTCATTTTATTGTTGATATTTGATGAATATGGCTTAAAGTAATTTATTGTTTGTTTGCTCGCATTTACTCTATTCCGCACTTAGTTTAAGTTAGAGTAAAATTAACTGAGCTGTTATTTTAATTTGATGGTCTAAACAGCTCTTGTGTTTTCACACAAATTCAAACTTTCAAGAAGAATAGAAGATATGTTGTCTTGATACCATACTCAATTACAACTTATCAATAGAGGTTCATTAAACCTCAATAGTAGTATCGATACCACTAGATCAATAAAAACACGGTTTTTCAGAATTCTATCTAATTCATTTGATGATGTGGCAACTTAGGTATCCGTGCATTAGGGTTTATGTTGACTTCATTTGCATATTCAAGAGCCGTCATCATATTAGATTTGAGAGCAGAACATTGCACACTTGGAGAACTAGCTACAGATTTGTTCACCTTGGGTTTTTCTCTAGTTGAGTTCCTGGAACATTGGAGATTAAGTGTTCCTATTAAAAAATCTGCACCACATCTTTAACAATCAAAACAGTTTTATGTGAAGTCATATATGGATTAGGTATTTATGCACTAAATAGATCCCATGAAAGAATAGTCTAATTAGGTTCAAGCTGCGTTCAAATAGCATGAGTAGGTTTTACAATAGGTAGCTACTTCAGGATTGGGATTTATATTCCTTGTAGTTGTTATTTCAAATTTTTGTAGTGGATTCTTCAAGGTTTTCTTCATCATGAGCACATCACCTTAAATCATAATTTCCTACCGTTTCACTTAGACTTTGGTAATGTGGTTATGCCTAATAAAACGCGATTCTACCTCGGTATGCTCCTTGTAAGTACGATGGACGACCTTGAGATCCTATATCAAAGAAAGCAATAAGCAGATAATGACACCGGTTTGGAGCCTACCAAGGACCCTTCGATACTTAAATTAGCTTAGAATCTTTAGAAATCTGTAATATGTAGAGTAATTTATGTGTGTGTTCCATATATCACTTACTTGCCTCTATCTCTTGGCTTTATATAGGCTTTGTGTGAGTAAATTCCCAATCTGTTGGCCTGTCTAACGTTGTACAATAGCTGGAGGATTTATGGCTCAATAATGACCACTTAATCCCAACCCTTTAACGTCCGTAACAACCATTAAATGCATATCATTGGATGGTAGTAATGGCTCTATGCTCATTTATCATTTGGTCATTGAATGTTGTATGAAATTAATGCACTTATGCTCATCCGTACTTTTACTCATCATTAACATGGAGGTTTGCAAATACGAATGACCATTTATTGCTATCCATTAGCTGCCCCTTTTATTCCTTTGTCATCCTTTGTTTAGAAGAGCAAAGGAATATGGAAAGGTTTTTTGGCGGGTCAATCTTCTTTTCGTGCCCCGAGATTCTCATCCCATCACATTCAATGTGAGGCGACTTTCTTGTCAGATGATTGCCACATAATCCCTTTGCATAGGCTACACATGTGAGGATTTCTTGTGGTTCCCGTGCATTGATTTTGCTATCCTTTTTAGAAAAACTTCTCATATTCTTCTTCTTCTTCACCGTGTACTGTATTTGAAGTCTGAAGTTTTCAAAAAAACTCCTGCACATTCAGTATGGTAAGACTCTTCCTCTTAAAGCTCCATTGATGGTTGATTTTGCTTTCGTTAGGTAGGAAGCTCCTTCTATTTCTTTCTTCTTCACTAGATTAGGGGTGTTTCTTGAGCTTTCTAGTGGGCAACGTCCCTAAGTAAGTTTATTTTTACCACGAGATTGTGTGGCTTTTAGGCCTGTTTTGCTCACCCTCTATCCTTTGATTCGTCATTCTTGATTTCACATCACTTAGAGATGACCACCATAGAGGATAAGGACACCGAAGTTAGGTCTAGCGAACTCGAAATAGGTTTGTCTTCAAGGAACAAGTCGGTAGATAAAGATTTTGAAATTGTAATGTCAAAGCCTTCACCATCCTCAAAACCCTCTTCATCGTCGTCATCAATCCTTTTTCACATTCTTTCCGAATCTTGTTCTTTAGAAAAGAAACATCTGAAATCTATAAGGAAAATATTTCAATTTCTTGGAGGGTCGTCACTAGATTACCTCGTCCTAATGAGAACGCTTGCGCCTTTGCCCATGACGAGGTGAGCTTCTATGAGGCTACTTTTTCATGTGGTCTCCATTTCCTTGTCCATGCCTTCATCATAAAGCTTCTTTTTGCTCTTAATGTTGCACTTAGGTAGCTCGTCCCTAATATTTAGAGGAAGATTATTGGCTATATGTCAATTTGGGTGTCCGTCCATGATGGGGATATGATAATTCTAAATGAGTTTCTTCATTTATATCGTCTAAAGCCTTTTACCCACTATGGGTACTTTGAGCTTTTACCTTGGAGTAGGGAGTCTAGGATCATCCGTAGTTTTCCTACATCTTTTTGTGACTGGAAATCATGATACTTTTTTTTTTTTGGATCTCGATAGGAAACCATGACTGATGACCTGTGAGGTAAGGTCCCGTGGTTGCTACGGAAATGCGAAATTCCATCTCTTGGTGTGTTCTTTTACCTTTCTGTTAGGCTAATTGTTTTTGTTTCTCCTTTTATGATTCTCCTTTCCCAATTTTTTTGCAGTCTCTGAGTGTCTTGAATTGGAAGATTGTTATCAAGTATGAGTTCAAGCTACTCTAGAGTTTGCTCTTACCATTGAAGATTTTGACGATTTGGTGGATCCTCGTCATTTATACGACTGTTGCCATGGACCTGAACCCTTCGCATTTGTGTTAAAGAAGATTATTTCGGAAGAGAAGAGTATGTTAAGCTTGTCTTCCCTTCTTTTTTTTTTAATAGAAAAGCTCATCCTTCTTTCTAATCCTTTGCTTGCAAAAATGGCTACTAGGTACAACAAGGAGGAGTATGCTCATGTGAAGGGTCTGAAAAATGAGCCCTTGTCCCATCTTACCCTTGAATTGAAGAAATGCAAGCTGGACGAAGCAAAAGATGAAACTCCTGCCCCCTTGTCTATCTTTGGTACTCTGTCTTCTTCCACACCTTCTCTTGAGATAATGACTTCACTCCTCCAACCACTTGTTCCAAAGGAAAAAGCGAAGCTGGTAAGAGCATTTAGGAAGACCCTGCCACAGCTCTTGGACGAGTCCACAATGTCATCACCGATGATGAGCTTAGGGGCCGTTCTTCTTTTCCATCTCATGAACTAGTCAGCCGCCACATTCATAAGCTTGTACGAGTATTTTGCTTAACTACTTTTTGTTGTTATTGAGATTTTCACACCTGTTAAAGATTCTGCTTCTGTCCTCAGGTTCTTGGAGAATCCCTACTTAAATAGTGAAGAGAAGGTGGTGGTTGCCAACTCTAAGGTCGGCTTTGTTGAGGCTGAAAGTTCAAAGTTGAGGAAAGACTTGATCGAGGCGATGGATTAGGCTACAAAGACCAAGAAGAAGGTGAAGGAACTCAAGGATGCACTGAAGGTGGAAAATATGCTCATTGTTCTGACGGACGAGGAAATTCAAGCTACATTTCTGAAGACTGGCGAGGAGTGTGAGAAAGTGATCACCAAGTTCCTAGAGTCTGATCCAATACTTCAAGGGTTTTGAGCTACTTTGTAGGTGGACAATGAAGCATCATAACCAGGTAGTGAATTTTTCGAACCTTGACTTTGAAGCCATTAAAACTAAGATCCTTGCTTACGAGACCCAAGAAAAGGAAGGTGAAGCAATTACTGCTGTAGTTGTTGAAGGAGATAATGCTACTATTGGTGGACCTGTGGACGAAGGCCATGTCAAGGAGGTCGTCACTGCACCCTGAAAGAAGACTTTTGATATCTTCTTTTTTTTTTTTTTTTGGGGGGGGGGGGGGGGGGGGGGGGGAACTTTGGCTGCCTCCTGTTTTGAGGCTTTTATATCTCGTCTTTAAGAACGATAGATATTTGAAGATGCCTCCTATTTTGAGACTTTTATTTTTTGTAAGCAATGCCTTTTTAAGACTTTAAGCTTTATTCATGCCCTTAGTCTCGATCGCATAACTTTTCCTCAATGCAGTTCCCATGAGAAGTTTTGCTATGATTCAAACTTAAAGTTTTTATCATAACTTTAAACTTCGTTCTTGGGGTTCTTTTTTTGTCATACATGGTATTTCCCTTCGGAATGTATGATTTGAACTTGGAGTCATGAGTGATATACTTTTGTGGTTTTATGGTTTATACTCGTCTCTAGAGCTTTTTTCATTTAGTGATATTTTTTCGTGACTTAAACTTGTCCGAGGAGTTTTTACCACTAATGATGGTTTAAACTCATCATTGGAGTTTTTACCATTGATGATGATTTAAACTCGTTTTTGGAGTTTTTACCATGTTTATGATTTAAACTTGTCATTGGAGTTTTTACCATTTGCAATTTTACTTTATGATTTAAACTCATCAGTGGAGTTTTACCGCGGATATATGGGCGTTTCCTCGTCTGTAACTTTAACCTTAAGATTTTGTCACTATGGACTATTGAATCAAAGTTCAAGCTTTTTGAAAAAGAGATGGCTTATAGAGCCTTATTATTTCATGCCCCCTTATTTGTGAGGGGATTACAAGGGAAACAACTAGAAATAACAAGACCAAACTAAAATGCTACAAGGAAAAATGCTTAAAGTAAAAGTAATGAAATCTCGCTTATCTGTTGCATCGTCAGGCGAGGTACTCCTGTGGATGGAGCTTATTGATTTAGGTACTTCTTACTGATAGTACCTCTTGAGGTGCTTCACATTCTAGGGTGAGGCAATGGATTGCCGTTGAGGTCCTTCAGGTATTAGCTTCCTTTTCTTGAATAACGGATGACCTTATATGGACCTTCCTAAGCAAGGCCTAACTTCCCCTAGGTTGGGTCTCTAGTAGCTTGTGAGACTTTTCGTAGTACCATATCGTCGAGGTTGAACCTCTTGAGCTTTAACTTCTGATTGTGGTACTTTGTTATCTTCTGCTGATATCAAGCCATCCTTAGGGCTGCCTCGTCTCTAACTTCAGATAAGCAATCCAAATTTAGTCTCAGCTCCTCATTATTTGAACTCTCGTCATAATGGGCTCACCTAAGGCTAGACAACCCTACTTCGACAGGAATAACTGCCTCCTCATCGAAGGTCAGCTTGAATGGTGTTTCTCCTGTTGGTGTTCTTGCAGTTGTTCGATAAGCCCATAATACCCCCTGGTAATTCCTCTGGCCTTGCTCCCATTGCCCCCTTAAGTTGTGCTTTGATGAGTAAGCAAAGTACAATTTGTTACTTCTATCTGCCCATTCACCTGTGGATGGCCGAGTGACGAGTAGTGGTTTTTTATTCCCAGCTCTACACAAAATTCTCTGAAACTTCGGCTGTCAAATTGCCATCCATTTTTAGAGATGATTGTCCTTGGGATTCCAAACCTGTAGAGAATGTTCTTCCAGACGAAGTTCTGTATCTTGCTTTCAGTGATTATTGCTCATGGTTCTGCTTCAACTCATTTAGTGAAATAATTAATCACGACAAGTAAGAACTTAACCTGTTTCTTCCCTTTTGGGAATAGACCAATGATATCGATCCCCCACGTGTAAAGTGGTCATGGTGAGGAAATGCTTATCATTAGTTCTCTAGGAATGTGCTGTACATTTCCGAACCATTGACATTTATCGCATTTTTTGACGAGTTCAACTGCGTCTTTTTGCATGGTCAACCAAAAGTAGCCTGCTCTGATTGCCTTTCCAACTAAAGATCTAGGTCCTGAGTGATTACCGCATACACCTTCGTGGATCTCTCAGAATGCATACATTGCTTCTTCAGGATTTAGGCATTTTAGGTAAGGCAATGAAAATCCCCTTTTGTAGAGTTCGCCGTTCACGATAGTGAATCTTGCTGCTCTAACCCTAACCTTTTTTGCTTTAGACAAGTTCGATTGGAGCTGGCCATCTTTGATGTAAGAGAGGACTGGGTCCATTTAGGTGCTTGATTGCTGGACGGAGAAGGTTTTTAGTCCTTCTATGCTAGGGATTGTCAGGACTTCCATGTATAGTCCAGTCCTCTCTGGGGCATCTTCAGTTGATGCCAGTTTAAAGACCTTGTCAGCAGAGAAGTTGTTCTCCATGGGATTTGCTTGAACCTGACGTCATCAAAATCATCAATCAATTGACTCATTAGTTTCAGGTACCTTTTCATTCTTTCTTCCTTTACTTCATACTCTTTGGTTGTTTGCCCAACAATTAGATTAGAATCAGATCTCAGCTTTAAATTCTTGACTCATAGAGCTTTTGCAATCCTTAGGCTGGTAAGGATCACTTCATACTCCGCTTCATTGTTCGTCGCTGGAAATTGGAGTTGAACTATGTATTTAAGGACGTCCTTCTCAGGCAAGGTCACAATTACACCAACGCCTCTGAGTCCTACGACAGACGAGCCATCTTTACAGATTGTCTAGTACTCTACTTCTGGATCTGGGTCTGGAAGATTGAATTCAGCGATAAAATCTGCTAACATCTGGGCTTTAATCACTATTCTTGGCCTGTTCAATATCGAACTGGCTTAGTTCAATAGCCCACTAGACCAAGCGCCTTGCTGCATCTGGTTTGCTCATGGATTTTTAGATAGGTTGGTCCGTCATTAATATGATGGTGTGAGCTTGGAAGTATGGACGAAGTTTTCTCGAAGCGACGATTAATGAAAAGGTCATCTTCTCTATTCGTGGGTACTTCGCCTCAACACCTTGAAAAGCTTGACTTGTGTAATACACATGTCATTGCACCTTGGAATCTCCACGAATCAAAACTGAGCTGACAGCTGTTTGTGATACAGCTAGATACAAGACTAGATCTTCTCCTTCTATAGACGGGCTCAAGAGTAGGGGCTTGGCTAGATACTCCTTGAGGTTCTGGAAAGCTACCTCGCACTCAGTTGTCCATTGGAAGGCTTGCTTAAGAGTTTTAAAGAAAGGGAGGCACTTATCAGTGGCCTTGGAGACGAACCTGTTCAATGCTGTGATTTGTCCTGTCAGCCTTTGCACCTCTTTAACTGTCCTGGGAGAAGTCATGTCAAGTATGGCTTTGATCTTCTTTGGATTTGTCTCAATTTCTCACTAAAAGACCATGAAACTAAGGAAATTTCTCAACGAGACTACAAAAACACACTTCATAGGGTTGAGCTTTATTCTATACCTTCTTAAAGTGTCGAACGTCTTTTGGAGGTCTTCAAGGTGGGTTTTGCTTCCTTACTTTTTACGAGCATGTCATCCACATAGACCTCCATATTCCTGCCTACCTGCTTGCTGAACATCTACTTTACTAGTCTCTGGTACGTGGCACTTGCGTTCTTTAATCCAAATGGCATGACTTTATAACAATATAGGCCTTGACTAGTCACAAATGCAGTTTTCTCCTAGTCTTCCTCCTTCATGAAAATCTAGTTATAACTTGAAAAAAGCATCCATGAAGGTTAGCAATTCATGGCCAGCTATTGAATCAACGAGCTGGTCAATTCTGGGAAGGGGAAAACTGTCTTTGGAGTATGCATTATTTAAGTTTGTGAAATCTACACACATTCTCCACTTTCCATTGGACTTTTTTACCATGACAACATTGGCGAGCCACTTGGGGTAGTAAACCTCTCGAATAAATCCTGCAATCAAGGGCTTTTCTACCGCTTACATAACTGCTTTGTTTCTCTCTGGGGTGAATACTCGTCTCTTCTGTTGGACGAGCTTCTTCATTGAGTCGACATTAAGATAATGCTTTATCACACATTTGTCAATTCCTGGCATATCTTCATGGCTCCATGCAAAGACATCTAGGTTCTTTTTCAAGAACTTCACCAGCTTGTCCTTTAGGGACGGTTGGAGCTCCTTCCCTACCTTGGTGGTTTTGGAAAGGTCTCCTTCCACCAGCTCTATATGCTCTGCCTCTTCCATGGGCTTGTGCAACTCTTCCTCTACCATCCAAGTGTGACTTTCCTTCGATGCCAGGACCGCTTGGTAACATTCCCTGGCTAAAAGTTGGTTTTCACGGATTTCTCATATCCCTTAGGGTGTTGGAAATTTCACCTTTAGGAAGTATGTAGAAGTTGCAGCCTTGAGGCTATTGAGGGTTGTTCGTCCTAGAATCACATTATATGATGAAGAACAGTTAATAATTAGAAAGTCTACCTCCCTTGTTACCTGTTCTGGATGAGTCCCTACTATAATCGATAGGGAAATGATGCCCTTTGGATATACGCGGTCCCTATTGAAGCTGACCAAGGGAGACCCAAAAGGTTTGAGGCGTTTTGGATCCAACTTCTTCTACTGGAACGCTATCATGTACATCATGTTTGCCGAGCTTCCGTTGTCTACCAAAACTCTTCGAGTGTTGTACCCTTCAATTGTTAGCATGATAATGAGGGGGTCATCATGTGGCTGCCTAACTCCCCTTGCATCTCATTCGGAAAAAACAATGTCATCATTTCCAGTGCATTGATGCTTGGCTATCGAGTGCTTTATATGAACACTATTGACTTGCCTTTAGATTGCTTTTCTCAAAGACTTGTATGACCCCCTACTACCAGTCCCCTAGTGATCGTCCTTATTTCTCCTACAACCTATTTAGGATTGTCTTGATCATCTCCTTTGTGGTCATCAGTAGACTTCTCTTCCATCTGGTGGCAAGTCTAGTAGTCCTTCTCAAAGTTTTCCTCTCTGGATTAACTCCTCAATCTACTCTTTTAAATCTCGACATTCGTCAGTGTAATGACCATGATCCTTGTGAAAGCGACAATACTTCTTTGAATCTCTCCGTTTTGAGGATGAACTCAGCGGTTTAGGCCATTTTAAATCAGGGTCGTCCTTTATTTGCATGAGGATTTTGTCCACAAGCATCAATAAAGGAGTGAAATTCAGCTTTTTCTTCGATGGTACTTCCAAACTACTTTTGCTGGTCTTGGTATCCGAGAGATTGTCTTTGCAATCCCTCTTCTTGCCCTGTGACTCAGCACTCTCTTCTTTCTTTCGTTTTCCCATCAATCCCTTTACAGTTAATGCATCTTCTCCATTCATATATTTCTATGCCTTGAACAATAGATCTGTCATTGAGGTTGGTGGAGTCTTCCCTAGAAAGAAGACGAGGTCAGGATTGTTTAACCCTACTTGGAAGGTCGTCATTATCACTTGATCGTCTACCTCGTCAATTTCTAACACTGCTTTATTGAAGCGATTTATATATTCTCTTAAGATTTCCCCTTCCTATTGCTTCACAGTTAGCAGGTACAAGGTGGGCCTCTTATGGCATTAGCCCCCAATGAAATGGTAGACAAAAGAGTAGCTCAGCTGCTTAAAGTTTGTGATAGATGCCGCGGGTAGCTTGCTAACCCACACCCTTGTTGCTCTCCTGAAGGTTGCTAGGAATGATATGCAAATTACCTCGTTTGGGGTCTGCTAGAGATTTAATATTGTCTTGAATGCCCCTATATTATCTAAGGGATCCTTAGTGCCATCGTAGACCTCTAACTGAGGGAGACGAAATTTGGGAGGCAAGGGGCATTCCAAAATGCTGGTAGTGAAGGGTGAGTCTGTCCTCTTAATCATACCATCAAGATTTATCATTGTTTTTCCCTTCATGGCGTTCTTGACTTCGTCTAACTCTTTCCTCATGTTTTTCATCATCAAATTGTTACCACGAGTTGACTACGTGGTGTGCTTAGAAGTTTCTCTTCTGCTATTTCCTGGGCTATGGGCTTCATTATCATTGTCATTGCTGTTACGCTGTGATTGTGACGTACTTGTGCCCTTTAGACGCACTTTCCGCTTCAAGTCTTCATTTTGTTTCATCAATTCTTGCACATTAGCCGTTAGTGCTTGAATTTGCTGAGTCATCACCACTGGATTTGGCAGCGTAGTTGTGGTTGAGTCCATCGATTCTAAGGAACTTAGTCAGTAAAGAATCCAATAGCTTATTGATTGATAGCCTTTCGTTCCCCACAAACGGCACCAAACTGATAAAATGCGATTTTGCCTTGTCAGTATTCTCCTCGTTAGTACGATGGGCGACCTTGAGATCTTGTATCAAAGAAAGCAATAAGCAGATAATGACATTGGTTTGGGGCCTGACAAGGACCCTCCGATACTTAAATTAGCTTAGACTCTTTAGAAATATGTAATCTGTAGAGTAATTTGTGTGTGTGTGTTCCATATATCACTTGCCTCTCCTGGCTTTATATAGCCTTTGTGTGAGTAAATGCCCAATTTGTTGGCCTCTCTAATGTTGTACCACAGATGGAGGATTTATGGCTCAATAATGACCACTTAATCCCAGCTCTTTAAAGTCTGTAATGGCCATTAAATGCATATCATCGAACGGCAGTAATGGCTCTGTGCTCATTTATCATTTGGTCATTGAATGCTATCTAGAATTAATGCGCTTACGCTCGTCCATACTTTTACTCGACATTAACATGGACGGTTTGCAAATACAAATGACCATTTATCGCTATCCATCAATGCCCATCACTTATATAACTGGACCATTGCATAGTCTGACTAATTAATTAAATTGGGTAATTTACTAATTTAACCAATATTAATTTTAGCCCAACAAAACACGTTTGGGGTCAAAATGTAATTTTGAAAAAGGTTGGAGTAAGAATGCAATCAATTGTTAATTCATCTCATTGTTGTTGTTATATATATATATGTATGTGAGGTTGAATTTAATCAACCATCTTGTTGGTTTTATTCCGTGCCAAATTTGCTTGTATTTTAGCAATTAGTAACCCTGTATTTAGGTAGGTTTGTTGTAAGGGTAGTGAGTGAGATAGAGTATTGAATGCTCAAGAGTGTGCAAGAAAACAGAGTCTCGCAGCTGGATCTCGCGGGTGACTCGCGGCTGCAAGCCGCCAAAAGCAGCACACGTGCCAAGCATGCCAGAAGTTGAAGCATCATGCTAGCTGGAGCACTACAGGACAAAATAGGACAACTGACCGTTCTGTTATCTCGTGGCTGGATCTCGCGACTCAGTCAAGCCGCGAGCCAGCCCTGTTTTGAAAAACCTGACATTTCACATTCCTTTCTCACTCCTGTATAAATACCCCTTATACCCACAAAAGAAAGAGAGCTTCCAGAGAGAATTTTGAGAAAGAAACCCTAGAGTAAAACAAGATTGATTCATCCATAATCTTTACATAAGAGACTCTTCAAATTCCTCAACTCTCTTCCCCTCCATTGATAAATCCTTGAGAGGCATTTTACCAAAACCTTTTCTCACTATATCCATTACTGTGAGAGGGCTGTTTGGTGTTCTGGGAAGCAGTTAGGAAGGAACCAATTTACATTGGTTGATGCTATGGTCAAGTAGCGGAATCCGGGAAGCTAGAAAAGAAATAGGTTCGGCGTAACCTCGTTGGAGCAAGAAGTTTGAAGGGCTTAGGTACACTGGGTAGATTAGGCTTGGAGGGTCTATTGCTATTCATGTATCCCAACTACATTTTCTAGTGGATTGATTACCGCTTGGAGGGCGGCGGAGAGATTTTACACTAAAGGCTTCGGTTTCCTCTTCGATAACACATCGTGTGTTGTCCTTGTGTTTGCATCTCTCTTCCCTTTATCTTTGCCATTTAATTTCTGCTGTGGATGTGAGATTATTTGGTTTAGATAGTTTATCAATTCTGTGTTAAGCTTATATTCATGTTCCGCACATAAATTGTTTGATATTAAGCTTGAATTGGTAATTCGTAAATTGGGGGTCTAAACGTTCAAGGGTGTTTTTACACTATTTGAACTTTCAATATATATATATATGGATGAGAATTGTAGGTGAAGAATGGTGAGAGATGAATAACAACTTGATAGAGGTCCTTGTAGGTGAAGAATGGTGAGAGATGGATAACAACGACATTTTGAAGTTAAATCAGATACTCCTTATTCGTTTCCACGGGATTTGAGAGATCTCAGAGTCTAATTGCTTTTGGGTTTCTTAGTAAAATTGAAACACCTCAATTTGTTCTTTAGAAAACTTGGTGTTAGGATGTGAGTGACAAAGATATAATTGCTAAGATTTCCTAGTGGTAAGTGTTTTTATCTTATAATTATTGGAGTAATTCGTGAATTAGACTTTGTGGGGAACGAGTTAGGTATTTCAATCCCCTTAGCATGTTATTTTTTTATTTCATATACAAACACTTTTTTTTTCAAAAAAAAAAAAAAAAAAAAAATTATGGTAGTCTGTGTGAAACCCAAGTTGCTTAAAAAAATATTTTATTTCCACCATTAACCTCATCATTATTTTCTATCCATCTCTTAATTGTAGGGACTAGTTTGACACAATAACAAAAGGTTATGGACTAAACCAACATGATTTTAACGTTAGGGAGTATAAAATGCAAAAGTTAAGGACATTTATGGTAATAAAAACTTATTTATTAAGTAATCGTTTTGATTATTTTCAAAATCCATTGGTTCAAAGGTTTAGAGCATTTGCAGCGGTGGAGCTAAAAAGCTATATTGCTATTTTAGCTCCACCAATATAGCAAAAAGGGCCTGCAGTAGTGGAGCCAAAGGTATAAAATTTAGCTTATTTGCTACAGTGCACATCTATCTATAGATGTGCACTGTAGCACTCATCTAAAAAATAATAATAATTTTTTACTCCCACTACCGAATAAAATAATAAAACTAATCTTATTTTTTTCATTCTTTTATTTCATTCCTTCACCATGCACTCTCATCTCCCTCAATCATCAAACAGACAAACACTCATCTCCCTCACTCATCTCTAGCTAGCCGGTCTCTCTAGCTCGCCGGCCTCCCTCATCCCTCAGCTCGCCGGTCAATTTTTTTTTCTCTCTAGCTCGCCGGCCTTCCTCATCTACCTCATCCCTCATCTCTCTAGCTCGACTGCCCAGCGCCGACCGAAGCCCAGCCCAGCGCCGACCACTCCTCACACTGGGCTGGGCTAGGCTTCGGTGGATTTTTGCGCTCGTTGTGCTCGTTCCTTTTGCGCTGACCGAAGCCCATTCCTTTTGTGCTCGTTGTGGGTTTTTTTTTTTTTTTTTGCTATGGACTGCCGGTAGTGGTGGTGGTGGTGGTGGTGGTGGTGGTGTTGGTGTTTTCTTATCTGTTGTGGGCAAGTGGGCTTGTGTTTGTGTTTGTGGCAGTGGGCTTGTGCTCGTTGTGGGTTTTTTTTTTTGCTGTGGACTTCCGGTGGTGGTGGTGGTGTTGGTGTTTTCCGATCTGTTGTGGGCAAGTGGGCTTGTATTTGTGTTTGTGGCAGTGGGCTTGTGCTCGTTGTGGGTTTTTTTCTTTTTTTGCTGTGGACTGCTGCCGGTGGTGGTGGTGGTGGTGGTGCCTGTGGTTGACGGTAGAGGTGGTTGAGGTTGGTGGTGTAATATTTTTTTGGTAGTGGAATATATTATTTTATTGTAGTGGATATAATATTTTATTGTGATGTTTATATTATTTTATTATGTTGAAAGCTAAAATAGATCCACTATTGCAGCATGTGTGTAGGTAAAATAGATAAAGTAACTTTTGGTGGAGCTAAATTGCTAAAAATTTAGCTCCACTGCTGTGGATGCTCTTATGTTTATACATAATGAGTAAGTAGTTTATGGTTATGTTTATATTTGTGTTGATTGGAAAAATTTATACAATTGGTGTTGCTATGCAAATGAATATTTTTGAAATTTTTTAGATTGAGGATAAAGGTTTTTGGTTGAGGAAGAGAGATGATTTGAGGTAATAAAAAAAAAATTATAAGGAAATAGTATTTTGATAAAATATAGTGTAAAATAAATAATTTGATATGGAGTATTTTAAAAAATGAGTATATAAAATAAAAAATTAGGTTATTATGAAAAAATATACAGAAAACAATGGTGTTTTGTGTTTTTGTCTTTATTAGTAGATGATTGCATTATAATATATTACAAAATGATAATTTTGTGTATTTTTCTTTATTGATAGTTTGTTAATACTAAATAGATGCGTATTTGAAATTTCATATATATATTTTTTACTTATAATCTAGTCCCCCTTTCTCAAAATCATGGTTCTGTCTCAGGTTTATCTTTACACTCATTAGCAATTAACCTAGAAGAGAAAGAATGCTATCATAAACTATTTTCCACTGCCTTTTGGTGAAAAAGAATAGTAAGCTACCCAATGAGGATCTAATAGACTTGCTTAGAAGTAGGTTTCTCATCATTTTATCCAGTTGATATGGCTTGGGTGCCACCTTGGAGAAATGTGGGGAAAACGATGATGTGTTTCTCGTATTTAGGGGGAAAAAAAAAAGGCATTTTAAGTAATTTGACAAATGACAATAAATAATTTAAAACCAGAAAAGGAACAAAAAAAGAACAACCTGCGTCAAAGCCTAAAATTAAGCTTGATAAAATGAACATGATTGCAATATGGCTTTTGAATATACACATTTTTTTTTTCTGTGCCAGGGTGAAATTAAAATCAAATAAAGAACACACACATTATATATATATATATATATATACACACACACACATATATATATATATATATATATATGTAATATGTTAACTAAATTAATTAACAGTGAATGGAGAGGATTAACTTCGATTTATGAAACCAAAAGCTAGCTATCTTTATACATTATGTTTATTCTCACCAAGTTCAATAAGAATGTGCTTTTCAATAAAAAATAATAACAAACAAGTTTACGTTTATTAAATATATTTTTATTTTAATTGTTATTGTTATTGTTTTTATTGTTTCTAGTTACTGATTCGTGCTTCGCATGGTAATTTTTTTTTTTAATTTATAAACTTGTAAATATTATAATTAAGTAAAAAAATTTTAATAAGAATTAATTATTTCAAATAGTATTATTTATTATTATATAAATAAGTTTTTTATTATTATTTCGTGTACTCCTATTTTAATTTGTAATTGACTTTGATTAGAATTTATTGTCCCATTGAAAACATAAGTTGTTAGTGATACTTAGTTATCTTCCCACTCAATATTATAATCATTTTATGCATAGTAGTCAATATTGATATTTTTAGATTAGATATATAATTAGCTATATTATAACTTTTTTTCCTATTCTATAAATATTTAGTTTTGATCATTTTTGATACCATAATAATAATTGGCTTGTTTCGTGCAAAAAAGATGGCCGACTCTTTTTACCAATTATCTTCATTTAGTCAAAACCTTGGTGCTTAATCACGCAATATATACAATATTATTTATTTTTTTTATTTTTTGCATAATACTAAATTTGAACATTGGAAAACTACATATCAACCAAATAACACAAAGTAAAATTTAATTTAATAATAGGAAAATAATTTATACGGAATTGGTCTTTTGTCGGCAAATTCTTTTCACCAATTGTCTTCCTTTGATGGAAATCATCATTCTCAATCATACAACCTACACATTAATTTTTTAATATATATATATATATATATATTTAGACATATGGTATTTATTTGTTTTTGGGTGGTGTATGTTGATAAGTAGTTATTTCTTTTATTTTCTATCTTAATTATTTCCTATTCTCTCTGTATTTTGTGGATAAATTTTATTTCTTTGGTTTTTTAAGAACATTATATTTTTGTCGAAATTTCTAGTATCTTACATTTTGACTAAAATTGATAAATTTTAAATATTTTTTTAATAATGAAAGACTTCATAAAATGTGTGTGTATATATATTCATATCAAAGACTTAAAATTCAAATCAAAATCATACTTTGAGTCTGCACCTAACAAAAACTAATTTACACAAACCAAAATTCCAAATGAGAAAGGAAAATCATCATATCTTAATCAAACAATATTAGATATTTACAAACTAGTATGAAGAGATAAATAGAGAGAGAATACCTTCCATGGTTTTAAATACAAAGCCAAAATTATGAATTTTGGAGAGAGAGAGAGAGAGAGAGATTAAAGAAGAAATTATAGGGTTTTGATTGAATTTTTTTGAAGCATCCCTTGCTTTTTTTAATACTTGGACATTAATTTGTACCAAATTGGTCTTTTGTTGATTGGCTCTTTTCATCAATCATTTTCCTTTAGTCAGAATTTTCATACTCAATCACACAAAATATACATTATTTATATATATATATATATATATATGAAATACTTCAAATTCAATTTAAAATAAACCATTGAATAATTAAAATCAATTTGGACAAAGTTTAACTACAAAATTGTTTATAACCTAAGGCTATAACCTTACTTAATAAAATAAATATCACTACATATTTTGAAAATCTAACCGTTGAATTGCATGTTCTTTACACTCTTAATACACATGTTAAATTTTTTATCAATCGGATATTATTTACTATATGGTCTATAAGTTTATATTTCATACATAATTTTAAACTACAAAAACTAACGATTAAAACAATTTATTAATGGAATAACTATTGATCTTTAATTTTCTTAAAATTTTGCAAGTATGGAAGATATAAGAAGAAAATGTAATCTAATAGGCTAAGAATGTATTGACCCCTTGTGATGAATTAGCCAAGTTAATTAATTAATTTAATTAGCATGCAATACATGTGGTAGTACAAACAAATCACCAACTAAGTTAATATGCAGCGGAAAATAAAGTTGACACGGTGATTTGTTTACGAATGGGGAAAACCTCCAAGGCAAAAACCCCATCGGGTGATTTTAAGGTCATCACTCCTGAGAATCCACTATTATCACAGCAAGCGGTTACAAGTAAAGGAATCCCAGTACCTTATACCAACCTACAGTTGAACCCTTACCCCAATACCCAATTGGACTTGTTCTGTAGTGACAATCTCTCCTTTTCAATGCATGACTCCCAGTATGTGACTTACCAATCGATGCACGGATCCAAGTACGTGACTAACCACCAACTTGAGAAGGATGTTGGTTGCAAAGTTCTTCCGTTCATCAACACGATGAAGATCAGAAAGCTCTTTGGTTACGAAACCCTACGGCGTACAAACGCAGCAGCTTCTTCAAGAGAAAGATGGACTAGGGCATATGTCTCTTGTCACAATATGCTTGTGAAAAACTTTTGCATTAAGTTGCATCAGCTGTGATGGCTCTTAAAATAATTTTCATATATGTTTAGGGTTGTGAGAAAAGAAAGCCTAAACAAATATAAATGGATTTATGTGAAATCAGATCTGAAAAACTGATTTTCGTAAATCTCGATAGATAGGTTATCTATCAAGCAGTTGTTGAGCATCGGGTTGAAGATCCCTTTTAAACCTCGGTAGATGCTATCTTTTGAGCTAGCTATCGAGCTTTAAAATCTAGCACTCCCTCGCTTGATTCTTAAATAGATTTGCATGACTTTAACACTTAGACTTGAACTCTTGTTCCTTGAAGTATTAAACACATCCTAGATCTACCCAGTTACAAGTAAAATGCGTTTTGTCAAAGGATTAGCCAATTCTAGATGACATATGTTCCTAACATGATTCACATATGTCCTAACAGTCTCCCTCTTTGGCAATTTGTGACAAAACCACAACAAACAAATGATTATATAAGTGAAGTCATAAATCACTTAACTCATACTCATTTGTTGAATACAATAAAATCTAATTATAACACAAACTCTTGAAAAACTTTGAAAGAAGAGAAATCATGGCAAGAAAGATTTTGACAATTTGTATTTCTGAAACACTTTAAACAAAACTCATCATGGCATCTTAGTATGAAATAGAAATATAAAAGATTGCATACAATAAATAAGAAGCATGTGCATAAAGAGAGAAAAAAAAACAACACATGAAGAGATAGGTAAATGAATGTAATAACAACCTCAATATATATATATATATATATATATCACAATGTAAGAACAATGTATCTAAAAGGACAAGAAAAGAAAAGATACAAAAAGTCCTCACTACATCCCTCATAAAGAAAAACACTCCCCCTAACAAAAATATCTCTTATACTAACTCTCCCCCTAAGTACATGACTACTCTTATACCCAAAACTACACCCCCTTTTTGTCACAAATGACAAAGAGTAAGTCACTGAGAAGCAGTCATCTCCTCATCACTGGAAGAACTAGCACCATCATCCTCAATAGTATCATTACCACTTGAGCCATCATCATCACTCTCATCCTCTGAAGGCTGTGGAAATGGAGATGAAGATGCTGTGAATATACACATGACAGCCTGTCCTCGTGCAATACGACCAACACGAGTGTTCACCTGACACAACTCATCACTGAGAGTGTGAAGGCAAGCATCCTTGCGCATAAGCTGTGCCATGATGGCCTCGAGAGTCACTCCACTCGCAGTAGAAGAAGGAGCAAAGGTGGATGGAGTGGAAGAAGCCGGAGGAGTTGCCATCTTGGTCCGTGGCTGCTTCGGTCGAAACTGGGCTTCGCTCTGTCTAACAGTCGCTATGTCTATGGCACACATAACAAAGAAGTGTGGAGACTTAGGATAGGAGACAGATGCATGGCGAAGAATCTGCGTGATAGCAGAAGGGAAAATGAGCTTATCATGGGTCACCGTATCCTTATAGATATCTACAAGGGAGAATATGAAGTGAGAGGGAAAGTCTATGGTAAGTCCCTCAAGTAGGGATAGCAAAAATCAAGTACGAGGCTCAGTAATCGAATTATAGTGAGATAAGGGATGTAAAACAAATGTCATCACCATATTCTAGAACCTTGGACCTTTTGCAAAGCCCGAGCAAGGGGTGTTTTGGCAGTCACCCCAATATGAAGATGTCTCACATAGTCCTAAGACGATTACAACCAGGGTAGTCAGCAAACTCTACCCTCGGAACATGTAGCACCTCGATATAAGATCCGGAGTGAATACAATGCGCATACCTTGAATGCGAATGATGAAATGAGGTACAGAGTAATCAAATCCGTGCATATTGGAGTAAAACTCTAGTATGATCATGGAGGTATAAGTGACTAGGATGCCACAAAGTGACTCTCAACCCCTACTGTAGAAAACAACGGGAAGGTCAGTATCGGAAAAATCTGATAGTATGATTTGGCGTTCCGAATGAATGCCTCATGGAGAAAAGTTCTCTGAGAAGTCCTGACGGGCTTTCTCATCACAGAACCGAATTTTAGAAGGGGTAGAATAAGAAGTAGATGTCCCGAAATGAAGAGGGTTCCAGGATGGAGTAGAGTTTCTCTTTTTAGGTGCCACAGAGCAAACTAATCGAATAGAAAGAGAAAGAGAGAGACAAAAGAAAAGTACCAAGCATAGATCAATATCAATAAGATAGAAAAAAATGGTACGTATGCATGAAAAATGCACGAGCATGTGACATGCAACAATAAAAATACATCATGGGCTCAACTTAATCCAATCCTACCAAGTCACATTATTTCAACATAGTAAGCACACATCTAACATGCATGAATCATTGTTAAAATGCAAATGTGATGCAATGCATGAACATTGAAGATTATTTAAACAAAACCCAACCCAAAAATTTTGCAAAAACCTCATCAATTTTGAAAAACCCAAAATTTTTCAAAAACCCCAAAAGTTAGGTTAAAAAAAATGAAATGCATGATTAATGAGAGAAGGACGATCATACAAGAGGAAGAAAACACTCTTGAGGCCGAATATTGAGTGGGGAAGAGGTTTAGAGTGAGAGAAGGGTGTTTGGGGAGGTGAAGAGTCAGAAGCAATCAAGAGAGATCGAGAAAAATGAGAGAAAAATCATGCTGAAGCATTATACAGGAAATCACGATTCTCGATGGATCGAAAGGTGTCAAGAGGTGTCGAGATTTAATTTTCGACAGATTGAACTCTTGAGGAGCTATCGAGAGGTGTCCACAGCAAAGTGACCTCGATGGATCGAGAAGCTGTCAAGCATCTATTAGCATACAAAAACTTTCTCGATTGATCGAGAAGCTGTTGAGAAGCTATCGAGACAAATTCTCAAAAACTTCGATGGATCGAAATTACGATAATAGCTGTCGAGAAAGGAAGATCAAGAGGCTCGATAAATAGCCTAGCTGTCGAGAGGTATCAAGAAGCTGTCGAGATTGCTCAAAAATAGTTTTTCAAAGAAGAGAAAAACACCAATATGAATGCAATCAAGCATGCTACTCAACCAAAGATCCAAACAACATTTTAAGCTCTCAAAATCATCTTTCAAAAAGAAACCTGTCAAGCACATAGATCCAAAACGCGCACACACACACACTAAACAAGTCTAACCAATTTTATATTTCAAAAATAAATCAAGATAGTTTAGTGAGCATACATTAACATATGTATCTCTTGTGATGACCAAATCACATTGTACCTGTACATGTATCAAGAGTAGCAAAGAGTATTATGTATTGGTGTGAAAAATATCGCAAGATTGCATAAGTGTCTACATGTTATGAAGATTTGAGATATGAGAAAATCACTTTAACTCACAAACAATCATAATTGCTTGATGGGGACTATCACTTTTGAGGTACATCCTATAACTCTCACATCTCCTAGAAGACACACTTGCAATCATATAAAAAGCATTTTGATTCTTTTTGCTTTTATTTTTTCTTTGCATATTTTCTTTTGTAAAGCATATCATACATGAGCATATAAGAGAGAGAAAAGAAATACTCAATGATGTTAAGCTTTCGACATTGCACTTTTGCTATGCCGACGCATACAAATGTTATTTCATGATTGGCGGGCAACAATGGCGAGATAGTTATTTATGCCTTTCTCTTAGGATTTTCTAGTCCTTCACATCAAAAAGAGTGATACAAGTGTTAAGTACAAGAGATTACTTAATCTTATTCATCACAAACACGAGCCAAAAAGCTCACTTGCTTAGTTGTGCATAGAGATGCTCATATAAGTTACAAAAGATACAAAATTTAGAAAACTTTGTTTCAATTTCCATCCAAAGTACACAAGTACCAATGTACACAAAACACACACATTGTTTTTGTATTTTTTTTTTTTTCATTTTTTTTTTTTATGAAAAACAAAATAAAACAAAACTGAAAATAAACAAACAAAAACATGTTAAACAAAGCTAAACATAAAATTAGACTGACTCAAAACAAGAAAGCAAAACACACAAGTAATGCATACTTAAAAAGAAAGAGAGAGAAAAGTGACTAAATCACTTAGAGCCTTTTTCCTTCCACACCTTGGAAGAACCTTTTCGTTTGACGAACCCTTGATTCAACGGTGAAGGGGGGGAGAATTGAAACTGTTCAAGTTCGAAGGGAACATGAGGGCCTTGAGAAGATCTCCAAGAGGAGCAAAGGAGGATGGAAAATGATTTTGGTTTCCCGATGAGATCATACTGTTGCTCTGTTAAGTGGCTAACCACTTATAGCAATTAGGTCGAGTATGTCTAGTTGCTACACAATGATGACAAAGATGTTGTTTCTTTTGTTTAGACTTTTGAGTATTGCTTTTCTTCATCCTAGGGTTTTTAATTTCTTTCTTGTCAAGTTTAGGGGTGCTCCTAAGATAGATTTACCCTTATTTATATTTTCACATCATTGTTCTCAGAATCAACATTATTAGCAGGAGAAACAAACACAGTAGTACCAGAAGGAAGCAATATTAGAGGAAGAGAAATCATACCCTAAACCGGTTTGATCAAAAGCAGATTTATGGAAGCTAAGCATCTTGTCAAGCTTTGCACTTAAAGCCCTCTCCAGCTGAGCTCTGACTTGAAACAGCACTACTTTAAGCTTCATGGTCTTCACAGCAAAGAAATTAATCTCAAATCTTAGTACTCCAAAGGCCTGATTGGCTTCATCAAACTTCGTGGAGATTTCTTATCGTTCAAGTTCCACATCACTGAGCTTCTTGGTGGCCAACCTATACAACTTCTATGCTTTTTTGAGACCTTGTATAATTTTGCATAGCCTGTGAGGAAGTCATTTTGTTCATCCATCTTTTCAAAATTAGACTCCACTAAGTCCTCTTCTTCATCCACTTCTTCAACAATCCCCTTAGTAGGATTTACAATGGCAGTGAAGGCATTTAGGATTCCATCATACTTATTATCTGAATCATCCTTAGGCTCGGTGTCACTCAAGATAACAGCAAAGGCCTTGCTTTTCCCAATGGTCTTAAGATAAGTTGGGCACTCTTATTTCATGTGTCTGAAGCCTTGACACCTAAAGCACTTTGGTCTAGAGGAAACAGTGTATTGACCGCCATCCTTAGCATCCTCCTTCCCTTTGTCTTGGCTCTTAAACCAAGATGAACTAGATTGCTTGTGGTCTTTCTCAAATCCTTTAGCGTTGGCATTCTTCATAAACTTTTTGAATTGCCTTGTAATGTAGGATTTCAATTTAGAATCTTCATCGTCTGAAGACTCATCAATGTCAATGCTCTTGGCCTTTAGTGCCATGCTCTTTCTCTTACTTGATTTCCTAATCTTTGTCAAACCCAACTCATAGGTCTGGAAATTTCCAACTAGCTCTGTCAAAGGAATTTGGTCAATTTCCTTTGATTCCTCAATTGTGGAAATCTTGGCATGAAATCGCTTGGTTAGAGATCTAAGCACCTTTCTAACAATTTTGGGTTCGGGAATGGTTTCCCTAAGATTAAAGGCTGATTTCACTATGTCCTTAAGCTTGGCATAGAACTCATCAAACGACTCATCCTCCTCCATTTTGATCTCTTCAAAGCTTGTAGTAAGCCTCTGAAGCTTCGAATCCTTGATAGCCTTGGTTCCTTCATAGGTTGTCTGGTGGATGGTCCATGCTTCCTTGGCAGTTTCGGTAGAGGATATCTTTTTAAACTCCTCATTTGTGACCGCACTAAATAAAGCATTCAATGCCCTGCCGCTGAAGTTAGCCGCCTTAATCTTAGCATCATCCCAATTGGCCGTCACTTCCTTTGGCTTGGTCCAACCTATCCCTATAGCTTGCCACACTTTTTCATCTAGTGACTGCAAGAAAGCTCTCATGTGTACTTTCCAGTATGCATAGTTAGTGCCATCAAATAAGGGAGGTATAATCAACGATTGTTCTCTATTCATGACAAAAGAGGTCAATGGATCACACAACAAAGATTAACCCTAATCAGAGTGTGTCTGCTTTGATACCACTTGATAGGCCAAGAATGTATTAACCTCTTGTGATGAATTAACCAATTAATTAGCCAAGTTAATTGATTAATTCAATTAGTATGCAATACGTGTGATAGAACAAACAAATCACCAACGAAGTTAATATGCAGCAAAAAATAAAGTTGACAAGGTGATTTGTTTACGAATGGCGAAAACCTCCAAGGTAAAAACCCCACCAAGTGATTTTAAGGTTACCACTCCCGAGAATCCACTATTATCACAACAAGTGGTTACAAGTAAAGGAATCCTAGTACCTTATACCAACCTACAGTTGAATCCTTACCCCAATACCCAATTGGACTTATTCTGTAGTGACAATCTCTCCTTTTCAATGCACAGCTCTCAGTATGTGACTAACCAATCAATGTACGGATCCAAGTACATGACTAACCACCAACTTAAGAAGGATGTTGGCTGCAAAGTTCTTCAGTTCATCAACACGATGAACATCACGAAACTCCTTGGTTACAAAACCCTACGATGTACAAATGCAGCAGCTTCTTCAAGAGAAAGATGAACTAGGGCATATGTCTCCGGTCACAATATGCCTGTGAAATACATTTGCATTAAGTTGTATCAGCTGTGACGGCCCTTAAAATAATCCTTATATATGTTTAGGGTTATGAGAAAAAAAAGCTTAAACAAATATACACAGATTTGTGTGAAATTAGATCTGAAAAACTGATTTTCATAAATCTCGACAAATAGGTTATCTATCGAGTAGCTGTCGAGCATCGGGCTGAAGATCCCTTTTAAACCTCGATAAATGCTATCTGTTGCGCTAGCTGTCAAGTTTTAAAATCTAGCACTTCCTCACTTGATTCTTGGATAGATTTGCATGACTTTAACACCTGGACTTGAACTCTTCTTCCTTGAAGTATTAAACACATCCTAGATCTACCCAATTACAAGTAAAGTACGTTTTGTCAAAGAATTAGCCAATTCTAGATGACATATGTTTCTAACATGATTCACATATGTCTTAACATAATCCAATGGTGGAATTCTCAAAATTCACCTCCACTAAAAAGATATTGAGTACAACCAATTTTATAGCTAAACTTTGTTTAACCAATTTACACAAACCAAATTTAAAATGAGAAAGGAATATTACCTCATTTTAATAATAAAATATTAGATATTTACAATTTGGAATCAAGAGAGAAATAGAGAGAGAATACTTTCCATGGCTATAAATTCAGAGCCAAAATTATGAATTTCAGAGTGAGAGAGATTAAAGAAGAAATTATGGTATTCAAATACAATACAAATCACTAAATGATTGGAATAAAATATATCACAATGTACCAATGAGAAATAATCTCAAACAAATCACTCAAAAGTGTTATAAAAACCATTGAAAATCAAGCACACAACAACTATTAGATATCAACTTGTTTAGTACATATCATATTATTTTGTTGCTTTACAAAGGACTCATGGCAGTGTATTAATACAATTACTTTGAGTTTGGTCATTGAATAAAAAAGCTTCTAAATATCATTCAGATGCCTAAAAGAATAGGAAGGTAAACGTTTTAATAAAGAGAAGGAAATTGGAAAAGAATAAGTTTTGAAACAGCAGATTAGACAACCTTTGACACACTAATAAAAAATTTGTAATTGAATTTTAAGAACAAAATTTAGTTACAAAATTGGTTGTAGTTTAAGACTACAGCCTTACTCAATATCTTTTTATTGGAGGTGAATTTTGACAAATCCACCATTGAATTACATCTTCTTCTTATATCCTCTATACTTGCAAAATTTCTAGAAAATTAAAAAACATGTGTATTAATAGCGTGAAGAACATGCAATTCAACGGCTAGATTTTTAAAATATATAGTAATTTTCATTTTATTCAGTAAGGTTGTAGCCTAAAGCTATAACCAGTTTTGTAGTTAAATTTTGTCTAATTTGTAATTAATGAAAACAATTCATCAATTTTAAAGCAAATATTGCATACTTGAAGCTATCTTGGACCTTGTGCTGATAATGCTTTTTACGAGGTATCATACATTGTGTTAGAGAATATGAGAAGTTATACAGGAAATAATAGCCATATAAAATGTTAAGACCATTTCTAGACTTAGGTGCCAAATGATACTTTAGGTTAGAGCCATTTTTAATAATAAATGTTCTAAGGATATCTGTTAATCGGTTCATTATATAAATTAATTTTATGTATTTTCTAGATAATTAATTAATTATTTGTCTAAATTTAATCCTCAAAATGGAGTGAGGTTTTAATATTTAAAGCTATAGGTAGACGGTAAAATTAACTATCGCGTGAGCTAATTAAATTTAAAAATATGGTGCTTTTATCAACAATCTATATATATATATATGTAGTTCTTAAATTTTCCCTACATAGACACATATTTACCAAAATTTTTGTATACCCCAAATAAAAATAAAGGCATAACATGATCTAACATTTAGAAGACATAACAAACTGTCTTTCTTATTCATGGTCCAATACTTGCCCATTCGATTTAAAGCTCAGCAGACACATATCAAAGTGTCTAACAAGTTCGATGAACCCTGATGAAACAAACCCAAACTAGTTTTTGAAAGTAAGCAAAGCTGAAACTTGAACGTTACCAAATGAATGCACTCAAAACAATTCTAATATGCTAAGTACTCCAAGATTTGGGCTAAACCATTTCTCTACTCCAAGCCACGTATTTTCCTCAATTGTCCAACAGCCTCATAAACCTTCTTCTGGTCAGCAAGAGAGTTGGCCACAGTCTCCTTCTGCAAGCACCTCTTTGCCCATGCAATAATCTCGGGGCACTCTGCCTCTATGTTGATATTGCCAAATACCTCATAGACATGGAACCAGCTGTAGAAAGTGATAAGAGAAAGGTCCACAAACCCAAATGTTTCACCCCCAAAGAAAGGCTTGTCACCAAGCTCGCCCTCCAATATCTTATAGATTTCAAAGAATTCCTTCTTGCCTACCTCCAGCTCTTCTCCTTTTGTGGTCCATAACTTCCTTGAAACTTCATAAACCTGTATTTTCCGCAGATTACATAAAAGGATGAACACAGTAATAAATTTAAAATCAAATCTATTCGGGTAGAAGAATATTAAAATGGTTTTTGATTGTGGTATAGAATAATAATTAACAAGACTCAATATCTTAGACGAATCCTCAACTATGAAATTGATAGAAAATATACTCATTTCAAAGTGAATCTTTCAAATGTCATCGCCTTAAAATGAAAACTCGTAAACCCAGAATGAAAAGAAATTAAAATAATATAAAAGAAAAAAGAAATGGTATTAAAGGTACCTTCTTATCAACGAAATCAGCCCAGAACCTGGCATGAGCTCTCTTGTAAGGATCAGAGGGCAGCAATGGAGACTTATCGTTCCAGACCTCATCTATGTACTGAACAATGATAAGAGACTCACACACAGGTTTGCCATTGTGGATGAGAACTGGGATCTTCTTGTGAATGGGGTTCATCTCTAAAAGCAGAGGGCTCTTGTTAAATATATCCTGCTCCTTGTACTCATACTTGATACCCTTCTCGGCCAGTGCAATCCTGACCCTCATCCCAAACATACTGAGCCAGAAATCTAGCAGAACCACCTTGTCTGCCATTTTCACAGAACTGAAGATATTGAAGCAAATAGAAAAAGCAGGGAAAAGAAAGAAGAGAGATGAAGAAGTGAGAGATGGTATGCAAAAAACCCTTGGAAGAGAGTGTGGATTTATAGTCATAAGTGTCGGCACGGTATTTCATTAATAAACAAATAAATAATTCTAAAGTATGACTTTGACTAAAAAGCATTTATTACTCCCCTGACTATCTTATGAATGATAATTTTGATTACCAAATTCGTTTTTAGTTTCTGGATCCTTCCACAATCCGGT
The DNA here is from genome assembly GCA_028535165.1 of Quercus tomentella. Taxonomy (NCBI): domain Eukaryota; kingdom Viridiplantae; phylum Streptophyta; class Magnoliopsida; order Fagales; family Fagaceae; genus Quercus; species Quercus tomentella. The sequence continues at coordinate 64,408,457 of JAPQVY010000156.1, forward strand.
CGATGTCATTGCTTTGCTCATATAATTTTTCACTGTAGCATTGCTTACAGAGTGAGTATTGCGTCCTTGAATCGGTTTTATTTTTATTTTTATTCTAATGCATATGAATTTTATTGAGAAGGAAACTGAATAATTACAAAATAGAAAATACTGGCTTGCTCCAAAAAAATGACTTTACAAAAGGATTGAGGAGCATATCCTAAACCAAAGTAAATAGCTAGTCTGTTAAATATTGACCGAGATGCTAAAATGTGGAACGCAACATTAGCTTCTCTAGGAAGTAGGAATCCAACTATAACTGCAATTTGGTATTAAGGCTGCCAATCTGAAAGAACAGAAATCCCCCATGGTTCTAAGCTGCCTGGTGATATAAGAGCATCCACCGAAATCTTTGAGTGGCTTTCTATTGTCACATTATTAAAAATTTGGTCCAAAGTAGGAGTGTCCATAGGCCAGTCTAGGTTTGGTTTGTGCACAACGCGGAATTGACCTTATCAAATTGGGTGTGCAATTTCCAAACCCGCCGCTAACCAGTGAAGGACTCGGGTCGGAGTGGCAGTCGGTCTCGATTAGGTAAGGGAGGAGGAGATTTGGATAGCACTCGCCAAATTTGGCCGAAATCTAGCTGAATCTGGCCAAAATCCTCTAGATCTCGCATGGATCTGGTGAGATTTGATTGAATAATGCTTCAAATGACTGTGGACGGTAGCTTTTTGTTGGTGGAGATTGGTTAGGTCGGTTGGAGTCAAATTTTGAAGCAACAACCCGCCAACTGACCCACCAAAATCGATTTGTAGAGGTTTGAACCTGCCACCTACAGTCACAAGCCTCAAATCCGACGGTTTTAGGGTCGGTCCGGTCAGTCTAGGCAGGTGGGTCAGTCTAGCAGGTGGGTTGAACAAGCCTAGTCCAGAGTAAGCTAAGTAGCCCACTTGATTGCTCAAGTTTCCGCTTAGACAAGGACTCTTGGTCTTTTTTGACCATTTTTTTTAATGGTTTCCCCTAATAATCAATTGTTTTCTTACATGGTGTTCTAAATAGGAGTGGTTTTTTTTTTTGGGTGAAAATATCAATTTAGTCTAGTCATATTTAATTTTGGTCCCTACATTTTGATAGCAGTCAATCTGGTCTTTGTTATTTTCAATTTGCAGACAATTTGGTCTTGTTAGGACATATGTGATTCACTTGTTAGGAACATATGTCACTATTTTATGTAATTGGCTAATCCTTTGACAAAACGCACTTTACTTGTATTTGGGTAAATCTAGGATGTGTTTAATACTTCAAGAAATTTTGTTTCAAGATCAAGTGTTAAAGCCATGCGAGTCTATCCAAGAAACAAGCTGAAGAAGTGTCTGTCATTAAAGCTCGACAGCTAGCCATCTATCGAGCTTAAGAAGCTATTTTAGCCCCGTTGCTTGACAGCTACTCGACAGCAACTCAACAAATAGGCATCTGTCGAGGTTTATGAAAAACAGAGTTTCAGTTCTATTTTGACTCCAATACGTGATTATGTGTTTGGGCTTTCTTTTCTTACAACCCTAGACATATAAAAGGATTATTTTAAGGGCTGTCAAAGTGTTTACAAGCTGCACAAATGTTGAGCAAAGTTTGTTCAAGCAAATTGTGACCGGAAACAGAATTTTCCCTAGATCATCGTTCTTGTGAAGAAGTTGCTGTGTTTGTGCACTACAGGGTTTTGTGACCTAGCATCTTCTTGATCTTCATTGTCTAGATGAACTGAAGAACTTTGCAGCCAACAATCTTCTCTAGTTGGTGATTGTAGTCAGGTACTAGGATCCGCGCAATTGGTTAGTTACGTACTGGGAGCCGTGCATCAAAAGGAGAAATTGTCACTACAGAACAAGTTCAATTGGGTATTGGGGTAAGGTTTCAACTATAGGTTGGTATAAGATACTGAGATTCCTTTACTTGTAACCACTTGTTGTGATAATAGTGAAATTTCGAGAGTGGTGACCTTAAAATCACCCGGTGGGATTTTTGTCGTGTAGGTTTTCCCCATTCGTAAACAAATCACCATGTCAATTTATTTTCCGCTACATACTTAGTTTATTGGTGATTTGTTTGTGCTACCACGCATTTGCATGTTAATTTGATTAATTAATAAACTTGGCTAATTAATCAATTAATCTATCACAAGGGGTTAATTCGTTTTTGGCCTTTCAGGTCTCTACCGTTAACTTACTAACGGAAAATGTTTATGTGGAAAAGTTGGCATAATTGATGCTGACGTGGCTAATAAAATAATGTTAAAAAGTGATCCTTGACTCCCTTTTGAGATGGATCGGTCTCAATCCCTAAATGCACCTCCACATTTTGATGGTAGTAATTATGCTTTTTGGAAGGTTCGCATGAGAGCATTTCTATGCTCCATTGATGAACCTGTTTGGGATGCTGTTGAGAGTGGTTGGACCAGACCTGAGGCAGTCAAATCCACCTGGAATAAGGCAGCACTCGCTGCATCTAATGCTAACAGTAAAGCCTTAAATGCTATTTTCTGTGGTGTGTCTCCAGATGAATTTCACAGGATCTCCCACATCACTATTGCCAAAGAAGCATGGGAGATATTGGAAACCACCTACGAAGGCACGAAGAAAGTGAAAGACACCAAGTTGCAAATGCTGACCACTCGGTTTGAGGAGCTCAAAATGAGTGAGGATGAGTCCTTTGACTCTTTCTATGGGAAGCTGAATGAGGTGGTAGTCAGCAAGTTCAATTTGGGGGAGAAAATGGAGGATTCTAAAATCGTAAGGAAGATCCTTCGATCATTGTCGGAAAGTTTTCGTGTTAAAGTGACAGCGATTGAAGAGAGCAATGACCTCGATGACATCAAAGTCCAGGAGCTGGTTGGTTCTCTTCAGACTTATGAGATGTCGCTACCCAATCAACGGAAGAGTAAATCTCTTGCTCTTAAGACCAGTAATGAGAAGGTAGAAGTCCATGACTCATCGGAAGACGATGTGGTTGATAAAGATGTTGCATACCTTGTAAAAAATTTCTGAAAATTCTTGAAATTCAAGAATAATGGAAAATTTGGTGATAAAGGAAAATTCCAAAGTTCAGGAAGGGAGAAAAGGGAATTTAAAAGGAAAGATGGAAAAGAATCCCAATCTACACAAGGTGTCACTTATTTTGAGTGCAACGGGCATGGACACTTTAAGAAAGAATGTCCGAATTATTTGAAATCGAAAGGCAAGGTGTATGCCACGACATTAAGTGACTCGGATTCATCCGACTCAGAATCAGAAGAAAGCTGTGATGGAGAGGGGAACTATTCAGCTTTTATGACTATTGCCCATGTTGAGTCTTTAGACGAGTTGAATCTGCTTGTACGAGACCTTGGAGAACATAGTGATGAAGAATCATTGGGAGTTGTCGAGGTATCAGATGTTGAAGAAGATGTAAGCACAGCCAATCTTCAAAAGAATTATAACTCACTCCTTGAAAAGTCGGGTGAGTACACAAGGGTGGTCAAGGCTGCTGTGAGAAAAATGAAGAAGGCAGAGGAGGACTATAAAAGTCTCCTAATCCGATATAGGGAGGCCAAATGTGAGATAGAGACACTGAATGGTGAGCTGTCAGAAGCTTACACAAAAGTGAGATTTCTTGAGCAAGAGGTTATGCAAGCAAATGCTAAAATAGAGAGGGTCACCACCAAGAAGCTAGATGATGTTATCTCATCTCAAAAGAGCTTTTCAAACAAATCCGGGTTGGGATATACCGAAGGAAGTAGCTCATCTGGAAATGTCACTAAAGAAGTGAAGTTTGTAAAGGCTAAAGAGCCAGTTGAAGTTGACCCTACTGCTGAGAAGCCCGAGATAGAGGAGAAGAAGAATATGGAGAACCAACGGTTGTTGAATCCCCGCAATCAGTATGTGGGCAGATCTGAATCTCGTGCCAAGTCTCGTCCACGACCACAAAGAGGTCCTAAATCAAATTATGTGTGTAATCATTGTGGACTTCAAGGGCATACTCGACCAAATTGTCAAAAGCTGAGAGCAATGAGTAGTGCAACTCCTCAAAGGTCACGAGGACCTAGAAATGATAGAAGAAATTGGGCAGGTGAACAATCTAGAGATCAAAATGGTGATCCCGGAATGATGAACGTGATGAAGATGATTGGTGCATTCACCAACTGCTTGGAAAGCTTCTCACGAAAGTTTGAAAGCCCTAACTCCAGTACCCAATCCTATAAGGAAATCACCCCAAACGCAAGTGATGTGTGGGTGAAGAAGGGTACTCATGCATAAGTATTACAACATGTCCATGCATTAATACTTTCTATGCTTTGCGACGATGTTTGTTTGTTTTCTTAGTGTTTTTGTTATTGGTTGTTTGCTTGTTTACTTGTGCATACTGTTGATGTTGTTTTTGTTTTTGGTCAATTTTTTTTTTCTTCTAGTGTCAAAAAATCCAAAAATCACATAAAAATTAGAAAATCAAAAAGTTTGATTGACATGGTTGAGTTTTTGTCTCAAAACTTGTTTTACCTTGTACCTTTGTGCTAATGGCTTTGTGCATTTTCGAGCATAACTTGTTCCTTTGCACTCATATCACTGTGGGAGAAATCTTGAAATCAATGTGATTGTTGTAAATAGATCTTCAAACTTGTCATGAATGATTAGTGAATGGTTATGATGATCTTGAGACATGCATAGACTTGTGTCTATATATCTTCCCACTCTTTATTTTTGTTTTTACTAAAAAGAGCTCACCAAATGTAAATCTCCAAATGAAAAGAGATATTGAGCTGCAAAAGCCAGTCGCACATACTAGTATTCGACTAGGAAAAAGAGAAAGCGACCAAAAATTAAAGTGAATGTTAATTCAAAAGGCCAAAGGCTTGTTCTTTAAAGTGAATTATCAAATATCACTCTCACAATGAGAGGTAATTGTCTCATAAAGATCAAAAAGATCAAGTGTTATGATTGAAAGTGGAGTCAAATGTAAAGCTTCGAGTTATGTTATCAAGTTTTGTGGGAGGTCATATATACATATTTCTATAATTGAGATAGATCACATGATCTAGTGCTAATTGTGTATGCCTTGGTTGAATTGATCATTGAAGCTTCATATTAGACTAAGGACTATCTCATTGTTGATATCCACACACAACACACAAGTTTATGTTCAATGAATGCCATATTCATTTGTGTGATTGTACTTGTTGAAATGTGTTTTCACATACTCAATCTTTGTTGATTCAAGTACAAAAAGATTTTTGAGTATTTTAGGTGTTTTTGGAAAGTATTTTGTTCTTAAAAATGAAAGTTTCAAAAAATCATTTTTGCCCTGTTTTGGCGACTCAGTCGCAGCTATGTCAAGTCACGTGACTCAGTCGCATGTTCGCAGGTCAATTTTGGCGACTTGTTCGCGAGTGAAAGGTCCAGTCGCGAGGTTCCTCAGAGATTTTCGCGGCTTATCTCGCGACTCCCTCGCGGGTAGACCTTCCAGTCGCGAAAAACACTTAGAAATTTTTTTTCAAAACTTTGTCTTTGAGTGTTTTGGCGGCTCAACCTGGCGACTTGTTGGCGACTCACTTCAGTCGCGAAAAACGCATGTTTGGCAAAAATAGGGACAGTTTTTAAAAGCATTTTTCAGTTTTTCCCTCGAACTTTTGTGACTGTTCATTGTCTTTCTAAAACTGCTTTTACCTATACACTGTGCCTTCATTTTCGAACATCATTTTTGCTCCATTTCTTCTCAAAATCATCAAGTAAAGGTATGGTTTTTCTATTCCTCACTACATATTTATGTTTCGAGTTTCCTTTTCTTGCTTTGTTTATGAGTTGCTATTGTTGTCAGAATCTTAATGTGCTCGATTACTTTTTCCTGAATGTACTGGGTTTGGTGGGTTGTGTTTGATTCTGTTTTACTCTGTTGTTGGTTACATTGTGCTTTGTCGTTTGTTGGGTCCTCTCACTCATTTGGGATATGGGTTTGATAATGTTTTCTGGGTTTTTACTCCATTTGTGAGTACATATGGCTTAGATCTGTCTTTTGCTCTATTGTGGTTGTATGTGTTTTTCTGTGTGCATTTCATGGTCATGGTAGACTGTCTCATTGACAGTTATCTTTGAATCTGTGTTTATCTATGCTCTTTTGCACTATCACCATTTTGCTGCACCTGTCGTATTGTGCACATTAGTATTGATGGTAGTTTATTTGGGTCTGACCTGTCTTAAGTCTGTAGTTATTTGCATCAAATCATGTTGATATTTATCTTGTGTAGTGTTGTTTTGGTTCTTTGCTGTGGGCCTATTTTCTTGCAGATGTCTCATCAATCTTCTAAGGGTAAAGACATTGTTGCTGACAATCCAGCAACCCTAGTTGCTAAAAGGAGTCGCCTCTCATCACAGGCCTCTCAAGACTCCAATGAGGAGAGGTTTAGAACCCCGCTTACTTCACACATCTACTCCAACATATTTGACAAATCAACTGCTATAGTGGAACGGGTGGTGGAGTTTAACACCTTAGGGACCACTTTTATCCCTCGAATCTTTGAGCCATGAGATTGGGCAAACTTGTTTGGGAACTTTGTCGATCCAATGGATGAACTTGTTAAGGAATGCTACTCCAATGCAAGTGATCTTGGAGTTGAACTTATTTTCTGGGTCAGAGGAAAGGAATTTGGCGTTTCCCCAAACTCCATCGCCGATGTTCTCGGCATCACTAGACCTCAGAATGTGGATCTAACTCCGTACGATAATCAAACTCTAGAGATTCAAGACATTCTTCAAATCCTAGGTTCTGATCATGAAGTATCCAGTGCAGGCACATCCATCAGCACCGCAAAGTTTGCACCAGAGCTGACCACACTGAAGTTGATCATGTTCACTAATCTGTACCCACTGTCCAACACTACATTCATAAATCTTGGGAGAGCTCAATTCCTTTGTGATCTTATCACGGAGCCCCCATTGATATCTGTGCTCACATCTTTTACACCATGAGAAAGACCGCGGTTCGAACAGCAGCTCAAGGAATTATTCCATTTTGCAGTCTCATCATGAAGCTCATTCTTCGTGAAGGCATTGTTCCTCCTACAGATGGAAAAATGTTGACCCGTCAGCGTCCTATTTCCATGTACTCCCTTCAAGCTAACAGAAGTCACTCCTCTAACACTCTGAAGAGTGCACACATCTCTCCGGTTACCCCATCTGCCCTGAGTCGGAGACACCTGCACATACCACATCTACTTCGCATACTATTCCTGAAGTTCCACAAGCTAGTACTCCGCAAGCACAGACTGATCCTCATACTGATAGAATGGGGAGTTTACTTGAACATATTCAGAAACGCATTGATGAGATTGTGGCACTTCTCTACTCCACAAACAACCAGGTTCAAATGCGTCTCGAGACTATGGAGAATCAGCTAGACGATATTCAACGAAAGTTGGACGACAGCCTTTAGCTATTCGTGCCAAAAAGGGGGAGAGCATTCAGTAAGGGGGAGAAAGTTCAAAGGGAAGTGTGCATAGTGATAGGGGGAGTACACACACATACTTTTGACATACTTTTGTTTTAAGTCTTATCCTCTAAACTTATAGGTTTAGTGTTTATATAGGTTTGATACACTGTGGTTTTGGTGTACTTTTGTTTCTAACTCATACCTTATAATCTTGGTTTAATTTTATATATTTTGTTGATGTTATTCAGGATATTATTGAGACTTGTACCCATGTTGCTTTTGTAAGCTTTTAGGGTTATGATTTATGCATATTTTGTAGGCTTTATGGTTTGTACCATGCTTTATGCAGTCTTTTATGCTTTGTTTAAATCTGTACTTCTATATAAATGAATTGCATTTTCTTTAAATACTGTCACTCTTGTGCCCTTGTAGGATTGTTCCTAGATGCATATACGTAGTGTATTATGCATTGGTTGAGTGTTTGGGATGCAAGTGACTTGCATTGAGCTTGTTAGCTTGTATGTCCTTGTGTTCATTCCAAGTGTGAATGAACATTGTGGTCACTACCTTGTAGTGATTACTTGGTTGATCAAGCCATGGTTTGTGTCTTAACTCCATCTTTGCTTGATCACGTATTGCCTGTTTCATATGCATTTCACGATTTTCTGCTTACAATGATCATGGTGTATTGTTGTGTTTCAGGAGTCTTTTGTTCATATGATTCAAGTGCATCACAGCTTCTAGAGTTAGGTGTGAGTGAGTTTTGATCAACTGTTCCCAACTCACATGTTAAGTCTAGAGTCTGTTTTAGGGTTTTGTCACGGAATAGCCAAAGGGGGAGATTGTAAGGTTGAATTTATTCAACCATCTAATTGGCTTTATTCCGTGCCAAATTTGCTTGTATTTCAGCATTTAGTAACCCTGTATTTAGGTGGGCTTGATGTAAGGGTAGTGAGTGAGATAGAGTGAAGTTTGCTCAAGAGTGTGCAAGAAAACAGAGACTCGCGGCTGGATCTCGCGGGTGACTCGCGGTTGCAAGCCGCCAGACGTAGCACACGTGCCAAGCATGCCGAAAGGTGAACAGTCATGCTAGCTGGAGCACTACAGGACAAAACAGGACAACTAGCCATACGGTTATCTCGCGACTGGATCTCGTGACTCAGTCAAGTCGCGAGGCCAAGCTGCGGGCCAGCCCTGTTTTGAAAAACCTGATGTTTCACATTCTCCTCTCACCTCAGTATAAATACCCCTTATACCCACAAATGATAGAGAGCTTCCAGAGAGAATTTTGAGAGAGAAACCCTAGAGCAAAACAAGATTGAACCATCTACAATCTTTACATTAGTGTCTCTTCAAATTCTTCAACTCTCTTCCTCTCCATTTCCAAATCCTTGAGAGGCCTTTTACCAAAACCTTATTCTCACCATATCCATTACTGTGAGAGGGTTGTTTGGTGTTCTGGGAAGCAGTTAGGAAGGAACCAATCTTCATTGGTTGATGCGATGGTCTAGTAGCGGAATCAGGGAAGCTAGAAAAGAAAAAGGTTCGGCGCAACCTCGTTGGAGCAAGAAGCTTGGAGGGCTTAGGTGCACTGGGTAGATTAGGCTTGGAGGGTCTATTGCTGTCCATGTATCCCAACTACATTTTCTAGTGGATTATTTACTGCTTGGAGGGCGGCGGAGAGGTTTTACGCCGAGGGCTTCGGTTCCTCTTCGATAACACATCGCGTGTTGTCTTTGTGTTTGCATCTTCCTTCCCTTTATCTTTGCCTTTTATTTTCTGCTGTGGTTGTGATTTTAATTTGGCTTAGATAGTTTTGTCCAATTCTACATTATAGCTTATGTTCATTTTCCGCACACTATTTGTTTGATATAAAGCTTGAATTGGTTAATTTGTTAATTGGGGGTCTAAACGTTCAAGGGTGTTTTTACACTATTTGAACTTTCAAAAAGTTTTAATCAACATTAAAAAATTACACCTCAACATCTATTAAAAAAAAAAAAAAAAACCACTAGACCATGTAATTAAATAACAAAAAAAAAAGTTTACAAAATTAAAATAATTCCTTAAAAAATTCAACAAGACTTTCTCATTTTCTATTTATTTTTCTTAGAAAAAAAACACACACAAGCCCGGAAAATCAAACCCAAACACAAGATCAAAACAACAAAATCACTATGTTTATTTGTTTCTTAGCATAGCTTGTACTTTCTCGACAATTAAACAAAGAAAAATTGGAATCCAAAAATAACATCAAACTCAACAAATACCCAACCCTCCATCTGTGTCAAAAATAAACTTAACAGTCAGCATAATTGGCATCAAGGGCCCTATGCTACCATTTGATCCGCCCATCAATATTTTTGCTGTTAGTATTTACAAACCCAAAAGTGGATAAGCCAAATTAAAATCAGCTATTAGAGCAAAATATCATACAAGAAAGTTCAAAAATGAAAAACTTTTGCTAGATAGGCTTCTTGGTGATTTCACAAATGGCGAAGAGAGATTTGGATCTAAGGAAACTATTAAGGTCAAATCGACTTCTTGAGCTAGAGAGTGGGCTTGTGTGAAACTAATAGAGAGAGAAAGAAGATTTGAGTTGAGAGAGAGTGGATATGGTGCAAGGCTATTATCAAGTTGATTTGGCAATTTTGGTTTTGCCTATGGGTTTGAATTTTTTGGGTTTATGTATTTGATTCAATGTTTGTTTAGTAAGAAAAAAAAATGAAAAAAAAAATATATATATTGTTATTTTAATTTTGAACAAATTTTTTTTTTTGTTATTTAATTACATGGTCCAGTGGTTTTATTTATTTATTTTATTTTTAATTAAATGCTGAGATCTCAGAGTTTGATTGCTTTTGGGTTTCTTAGTGTCATGACCTCAATTTGTTTCTTAGTAAAATTGGTGTTAGGGTGTGAGTGACTAGGGTATAATAGCCAAGATTTCCTAGCAGTTGGTGTCTTTGTCTTATAATTATTGGAGTAATTCATGAATTAGACTCTGTGGGGGAAGGGGATAGGGATTTCAATCCCCCCCCCCCCCCCTCCCCCATCCCCCCGTCGTGTTAGTCTATGTGAAACTTGAGTTGCATAAAAAATATTTTATTTCCAACATTAACCACGTCATTATTTTCTATCCATCTCTTAATGGTAGGGACTAATTTGACAAAATACCAAAAGGTTATAAACTAAACTAATACAATTGCAACATTAGAGACTATAAAATGCAAAAGTTAAGAACCATATATAATGGTAATAAAAGCATTTTTTTTAAGTAATCATTTTGATATTTTTATTTTAAAAATCCATAAAAAAGTTTATGTTTATACATAATGAGTAAGTAGATTATGTTTATTGTTATGTTTACAATCACTAGTGGACTTGAACGAGTAAGTAAGTTGCATGCTATCCCAGTCACTACGATACTAAGTTTGAACCTAGTGCAATTTGACAACAAATTTAGAACTGCACCCATTAGGATACTAAGATCTACTATGATGAACTATCATTTCCTTTGCCCTTTTGTGAAACAGAATAGAACGCCACCCAATAGACTTGCTCAAAACCAGGTTCCTCATTATTTTATCCAACTAATACTGCATGGATGCCACCTTGGAGAAATGTAAGGAAAACAATGAGTATCCTGTATTAAGAAAAAAAAAATCATTTTAAGTAATATGACAAATGACAATAAATAATTTAAAACTAGAAGAGAAAGAAAAAAAAAAGAACCACTTGCATTGAAACCTAACATTAAGCCTGATAAAAAGAACACGATTGCAATAAGGATTTTGAATATACACATATTTTCTTTTCTTATTTTGTTTGTGCCAAGATGAATTAAAATCAAATAAAGAAGCCCACACACGCGCACGCGCACACACACATATTAATATGTTGAGAAAATTAGTTAGTATTGAATGGAGACAATGAACTTTGGTTTATGAAACCAAAATCAAGCTATCTTTATACATTATACTTATTCTCACCAAATTCAATAAGAATGTGTTTTTCATGAAATAATAATAATAATAATAATAATAGACAAACAAGTTTATGTATAACAAAAAATAAAATTTAATTTAATAGTAGGACAATAATTTAAAAGCATTTTTTATTCAATGACCAAAAACTGGAAGTAATTGGATTAAGACACTGCCATGAGTCCTTTGTAAAGCATGAAAATAATATGATTGGTGCTAAATAAGTTGATATCTAATAGTTGTTGTGTGCTTGGTTTTCAATGGTTTTTATAATACTTTCGAATGATTTTTTTGAGGTTTGAGAATGATTATTTCTCATTGGTACATTATGTTATATTATGTTCCAATCATTTAGTGATTTGTATTGTATTTTGAAAGTTCAAATATGTGTAAAAACACCCTTGAACGTTTAGACCCCCAATTAACAAATTACCAATTCAAGCTTTAAATCAAACAATTAATGTGCGGAACATGAACTAAAGCATAACACAGAATTGGTAAACAATCTAAGCCAATTAAAATCACATCCACATCAGAAAATAAAAGGCAAAGATAAAGGGAAGGAAGATGCAAACACAAGGACAACACGCGATGTGTTATCGAAGAGGAAACCGAAGCCCTCGGCGTAAAACCTCTCCGCCGCCTTCCAAGCGGTCAATAATCCACTAGAAAATGTAGTTGGGATATATGAACAGCAATAGACCCTCCAAACCTAATCTACCCGATGTACCTAAGCCCTCCAAGCTTCTTGCTCCAACGAGGTTGCGCCGAACCTATTTCTTTTCTAGCTTCCCGGATTCCGCTACTAGACCATAGCATCAACCAATGAATATTGGTTCCTTCCTAACTGCTTCGCAGAACACCAAACAACCCTCTCACAGTAATGGATATGGTGAGAACAAGGTTTTGGTAAAAAGGCCTCTCAAGGATTTGGCAATGGAGAGGAAGATAGTTGAGGAATTTGAAGAGACTCTAATGTAAAGATTGTAGATGGTTCAATCTTGTTTTGCTCTAGGGTTTCTCTCTCAAAATACTCTCTGGAAGCTCTCTATCATTTGTGGGTAAACGGGGTATTTATACTGAGGTGAGAGAGGAATGTGAAACGTCAGGTTTTTCAAAACAGGGCTGGCTCGCGGCTTGTCCTCGCGGCTTGACTGAGTCGCGAGTCACCCGCGAGACCCAGCCGCGAGTCTCTGTTTTCTTGCACACTCTTGAGCAATCTTCACTCTATCTCACTCACTACCCTTACAACAAGCCCACCTAAATACAGGGTTACTAAATGCTGAAATACAAGCAAATTTGGCACGGAATAAAGCCAATTAGATGGTTGAATAAATTTCAACCTTACAATCTCCCCCTTTGGCTATTCCGTGACAAAACCCTAAAACAGACTCTAGACTTAACATGTGAGTTGGGAACAGTTGATCAAAACTCACTCACACCTAACTCTAGAAGCTGTGAAGTACTTGAATCATATGAACAAAAGACTCCTGAAACACAACAATACACCATGATCATTGTAAGCAGAAAATCGTGAAATGCATATGAAACAGGCAATATGTGATCAAGCAAAGATGGAGTTAAGAGACAAACCATGGCTTGATCAACCAAGTAATCACTACAAGGAAGTGACCACAATGCTCATTCACACTTGGAATGAAGACTAGGACATACAAGGTAACAAGCTCAATGCAAGTCACTTGCATCCCAAACACTCAACCAATGCATAAAACACTACGTATATGCATCTAGGAACAATCCTACAAGGGCACAAGAGTGACAGTACTTAAAGAAAATGCAATACATTTAAATAGAAGTACTGATTTAAACAAAGCATAAAAAGGCTGCATAAAGCATGGTACAAACCAAAAAGCCTACAAAATATGCATAAAACATAACCCTAAAAGCTTACAAAAGCAACATGGGTACAAGACAATATAATCCTGAAAAACATCAACAATAATATATATATAAAAGATTAATCCAAGATTATAAGATATGAGTTAGAAACAAAAGTACACCAAAACCTCAGTGTATCAAACCCATATAAACACTAAACCTATGAGTTTAGAGGATAAGACTAAAAACAAAAGTATGCCAAAAGTATGTGTGTACTCCCCCTATCACTATGCACACTTCCCTTTGAATTTTCTCCCCCTTTCTGCATGCTCTCCCCCTTTTTGGCACGAATAGCTAAAGGCTGTCGTCCAACTTTCGTTGAATATCGTCTAGCTGATTCTCCATAGTCTCGAGACGCATTTGAACCTGATTGTTTGTGGAGTAGAGAAGTGCCACAATCTCACCAATGCGTTTCTGAATATGATTAAGTAGACTCCCCATTTTATCAGTATGAGAATCAGTCTGTGCTTGCGGAGTACTAGCTTGTGGAACTTCAGGAATAGCATGCGAAGTAGATGTGGTATGTGCAGGTGTCTCTGACTCAGGGGCAGATGGAGTAACTGGAGAGATATGTGCACTCTTTGGAGTTCTAGAGGAGTGACTTTTGCTGGCTTGAAGAGAGAGCATGGAAATAGGACGCTGACGGGTCAACATTTTGCCATCTGTAGGAGGAACAATGCCTTCACGAAGAATGAACTTCATGATGAGACTGCAAAATGGGATAATTCCTCGAGCTGCAGTTCGAACCGCGGTCTTTCTCAAGGTATAAAAGATGTGAGCACAGATATCAATGGGGGCTCCAGTAATAAGATCACAGAGGAATTGAGCTCTCCCAAGATTGATGAATGTAGTGTTGGACAGTGGGTAGAGATTAGTGAACATGATCAACTTCAGTGTGGTCAACTCTGGTGCAAACTTTGCGGTGCTGATGGATGTGCCGGTATTGGATACTTCATGATCAGAACCTAGGATATGTAGAATATCTTGAATCTCCGGAGTTCGATCATCATATGGAGTTAGATCTACATTCTGAGGCCTGGTGATGCGGAGAGTATCGGCTATGGAGTTCGGAGTGATGATAAACTCCTTTCCTCTGACCCAGAAAATTAGTTCAGCTCCAAGATCAGTTGCATTGGAGAAAGCTTCCTTAACCAGTTCAGCCATTGGATCGTCAAAGTTCCCAAACAAGTTTGCCCAGTCTCGTGCCTCAAAGATTCGAGGAATGAATGTGGTCCCTAAGGTGTTAAACTCCACCACCCGTTCCACTATAGCAGTTGATTTGTAAAATATGTTGGAGTAGATGTGTGAAGTAAGCGGGGTTCTAAACCTCTCCTCATTGGAGTCTTGAGAGGCCTGTGATGAGAGGCGAGTCCTTTTAGCAACTGGGGTTGCTGGATTGTCAGCAACAATGTCTTTACCCTTAGAAGATCGACGAGACATCTGCAAGAAAATAGGCCCACAGCAAAGAACCAAAACAGCACAGCACGAGATAAATATCAACATGATGTGATGCAAATAACTACAGACTTGAGACAGGACAAACCCAAATAAACTACCATCAATACTAATGTGCATAATACGACAGGTGCAGCAAAATGGTGATAGTGCAAAAGAGCATAGATAAACACATATTCAAAGATAACTGTCAATGAGACAGTCGACCATGACCATGAAATGCACACAGAACAACTCATACAACCACAATAGAGCAAAAGACAAATCAAAGACATACGTACTCACAAATGGAATAAAAACCCAGAAGACATTATCAAACCCATATCCCAAATGAGTGAGAGGACCCATCAAACGACAAAGCACAATGTAACCAACAATAGAGTAAATCAGAATCAAACACAACCCACAAAAACCAGTACATTCAACAACAAAAATCGAGCACATTAAAATTCTAACAACAATAGCAACTCATAGACAAAGCAAGAAAATGAAACTCAAAACATAAATATGTAGTGAGGAATAGAAAAACCATACCTTACTAGATGATTTTGAGAAGAAATGGAGCAAAAATGATGTTTGAAACTGGAGGCACAGTGTATGGGTAAGAGCAGTTTTAGAAAGACAATGAACAGTCACAAGAGTTCGAGGGAAAAACTGGAAAACGCTTTTAAAAACTGTCCCTATTTTTGCCAAACACGCGTTTTTCGCGACTGAGGTGAGTCGCCAGCAAGTCGCCAGGTTGAGCCGCCAAGACCCTCAAAGGAAAAATTTTGAAAAAATTTTTCTAAGTGTTTTTGGCGACTGGAAGGTCTACCCGCGAGGGAGTCGCGAGCTGAGCCGCGAAAATCTCTGAATAACCTCGCGACTGGACCTTTCACTCGCGAACAAGTCGCCAAAATGAACCCGCGAACACGCGACTGAGGCTCGCGACTTGACATACCCGCGACTGAGTCGCCAAAACAGGGCAAAAAATATTTTTTGAAATTTTCATTTTTGAAGAACAAAATACTTTCCAAAAACACCTAAAACACTCAAAAATCTTTTTGTGCTTGAAACAACAAAGATTGAGCATGTGAAAAACATATTTCATCAAGTACAATTACACAAATGATTATGGCATTCATTGAACATAAACTTGTGTGTTGTGTGTGGATATCAACAATGAGATAGTCCTTAGTCTAATGAGAAGCTTCAATGATCAATTCAACCAAGGCATACACAATTAGCACTAGATCATGTGATCTATCTCACTTATAGAAATATGTATATATGACCTCCCACAAAACTTGATAAAATGACTTGGAGCTTTACATTTGACTCCACTTTTAGTCATAACATTTGATCTTTTTGATCCTTTTGAGACAACACCTCTCATTGTGAGAGTGATATTTGATAAATCTCTTTAATGAACAAGCCTTTGGCCTTTTGAATAAACATTTCTCTTTAATTTTTGGTCGCTTTTCCTTTTTCCTAGTCGAATACTAGTATGTGCGACAGGCTTTTGCAGCTCAATATCTCTTTTCATTTGGAGATTTACATTTGGTGAGCTCTTTTTAGCAATAACAAAAACAAAAATAAAGAGTGGGAAGATATATAGACACAAGTCTATGCATGTCTCAAGATCAACATAACCATTCACTCATCATTCATGACAAGTTTGAAGATCTATTTACAACAATCACATTGATTTCAAGATTTTTCCCACAGAGATATGAGTGCAAGGAAACAAGCAATGCTCGAAAATGCACAAAACCATTAGCACAAAGGTACAAGGCAAAACATGTTTTGAGACAAAAGCTCAACAATGTCAATCAAACTTTTGATTTTCTAATTTTTATGTGATTTTTGGATTTTTGACACATAAGAAGAAAAAGATTGATAAAAAAAAATGCACAAGTAGACAAGCAAACAACCAGCAGCAAAAACAATAAGCAAACAAACAAACATCGTCGCAAAGCATAGGAAGTATTAATGCATGGACATGTTGTAATGCTTATGCATGAGTACCCTTCTTCACCCACACGTCACTTGCGTTTGGGGTGATTTCCTTATAGGATTGGGTACGGGAGTTAGGGCTTTCAAACCTTCGTGAGAAGCTTTCCAAGCAGTTGGTGAATGCACCAATCATCTTCATCACGTTCATCATTCCGGGATCACCATTTTGATCTCTAGATTGTTCATCTGCCCAATTTCTTCTATCAATTCTAGGTCCTCGCGACCTTTGAGGTGTTGCACTATTCGTTGCTCTCAGCTTTTCGCAATTTGGTCGAGTATGTCCTTGAAGTCCACAATGATGACACACATAAGTTGATCTAGGACCTCTTTGTGGTCGTGGACGAGATTTGGCTCGAGATTCTGTCCTGCCCACAGATTGATTACAGGAATTCAACAACCGTTCGTTCCCCACATTTCTCTTCTCTTCTATCTTGGGCTTCTCAGCAGTAGGATCAACATCAACTGGATCTTTAACCTTAACAAACTTCACTTCTTTAGTGACATTTCCAGATGAGCTACTTCCTCCGGTATATCCCAATCCGGATTTGTCTGAAAATCTTTTTTGAGATGAAATAACATCATCTAGTTTCTTGGTGGTGACCCTGTCTATTTTAGCATTTGCTTGCACAACCTCTTGCTCAAGAAATCTCACTTTTGTGTAAGCTTCTGACAGCTCACCATTCAAAGTTTCTATCTCACATTTGGCCTCCCTATATCGGATTAGGAGACTTTTATAGTCCTCCTCTGCCTTCTTCATCTTTCTCACAGCTGCCTTGGCCACCCTTGTGTACTCACCCGACTTTTCAAGGAGTGAGTTATAATTCTTTTGAAGATTGGCTGTGCTTACATCTTCTTCAACATCTGATTCCTCGACAATTCCCAATGATTCTTCATCACTATGTTCTCCAAGGTCTCGTTCAAGCAGATTCAATTCATCTGAAGACTCAACATGGGCAATAGTCATAAAAGCTGAATAGTTCCCCTCTCCATCACAGCTTTCTTCTGATTCTGAGTTGGATGAATCCGAGTCACTTAATGTCGTGGCATACACCTTGCCTTTCGATTTCAAATAATTCGGACATTCTTTCTTAAAGTGTCCATGCCCGTTGCATTCAAAACAAGTGACACCTTGTGTAGATTGGGATTCTTTTCCATCTTTCCTTTTGAATTCCCTTTTCTCCCTTCCTGAACTTTGGAATTTTCCTTTATCACCAAATTTTCCATTATTCTTGAATTTCAAGAACTTTCGGAAATTTTTTACAAGGTATGCAACATCTTTATCAACCACATCGTCTTCCGATGAGTCATGGACTTCTACCTTCTCATTAATGGTCTTAAGAGCAAGAGATTTACTCTTCCGTTGATTGGGCAGCGACATCTTATAAGTCTGAAGAGAACCGACCAGCTCTTAGACTTTGATGTCATCGAGGTCCTTGCTCTCTTCAATTGCTGTCACTTTAGCACGAAAACTTTCCGGCAATGATCGAAGGATCTTCCTTACGATTTTAGAGTCCTCCGTTTTCTCCCCCAAATTGAACTTGCTGACTACCACCTCATTCAGCTTCCCATAGAAAGAGTCGAAGGACTCATCCTCACTCATTTTGAGCTCCTCAAACCGAGTGGTCAGCATTTGCAACTTGGTGTCTTTCACTTTCTTTGTGCCTTCGTAGGTGGTTTCCAATATCTCCCATGCTTCTTTGGCAACGGTGATGTGGGAGATCCTGTGAAATTCATCAGGAGAGACACCACAGAAAATAGCATTTAAAGCTTTACTGTTAGCATTAGATGCAGCGAGTGCTGCCTTATCCCATGTGGACTTGGCTGCCTCAGGTCTGGTCCAACCACTCTCAACTGCATCCCAAACAGATTCATCAGTGGAGCACAGAAATGCTCTCATGCGAACCTTCCAAAAAGCATAATTACCACCATCAAAATATGGAGGTGCATTTAGGGATTGAGACCTATCCATCTCAAACGGGAGTCAAGGATCACACAATGGTATTGAAACCAATAAAAGTGTACACGCTCTGATACCAAATGAAAGTTCAAATATGTGTAAAAACACCCTTGAACGTTTAGACCCCCAATTAACAAATTACCAATTCAAGCTTTAAATCAAACAATTAATGTGTGGAACATGAACTAAAGCATAACACAGAATTGGTAAACAATCTAAGCCAATTAAAATCACATCCACATCAGAAAATAAAAGGCAAAGATAAAGGGAAGGAAGATGCAAACACAAGGACAACACGCGATGTGTTATCGAAGAGGAAACCGAAGCCCTCGACGTAAAACCTCTCCGCCGCCCTCCAAGCGGTCAATAATCCACTAGAAAATGTAGTTGGGATACATGAACAGCAATAGACCCTCCAAGCCTAATCTACCCGATGTACCTAAGCCCTCCAAGCTTCTTGCTCCAACGAGGTTGCGCCGAACCTATTTCTTTTCTAGCTTCCCGGATTCCGCTACTAGACCATAGCATCAACCAATGAATATTGGTTCCTTCCTAACTGCTTCCCATAACACCAAACAACCCTCTCACAGTAATGGATATGGTGAGAACAAGGTTTTGGTAAAAAGGCCTCTCAAGGATTTGGCAATGGAGAGGAAGAGAGTTGAGGAATTTGAAGAGACTCTAATGTAAAGATTGTAGATGGTTCAATCTTGTTTTTCTCTAGGGTTTCTCTCTCAAAATACTCTTTGGAAGCTCTCTATCATTTGTGGGTAAACGGGGTATTTATATTGAGGTGAGAGAGGAATGTGAAACGTCAGGTTTTTCAAAACAAGGCTGGCTCGCGGCTTGTCCTCGCGGCTTGACTGAGTCGCGAGATCCAGTCGCGAGTTAACCGTATGGCCAGTTGTCCTGTTTTGTCCTGTAGTGCTCCAGCTGGCATGACTGTTCACCTTCCGGCATGCTTGGCACGTGTGCTGCGTCTGGCGGCTTGAAGCCGCGAGTCACCCGCGAGACCCAGCCGCGAGTCTCTGTTTTCTTGCACACTCTTGAGCAATCTTCACTCTATCTCACTCACTACCCTTACAACAAGCCCACCTAAATACAGGGTTACTAAATGCTGAAATACAAGCAAATTTGGCACAGAATAAAGCCAATTAGATGGTTGAATAAATTTCAACCTTACATATTTGAATACAATAATTTTTTCTTTAATCTCACTCGCTTTGAAATTCATATTTTTGGATCTGGATTTAAAGCCAAGGAAGGTATTTACTCTCTATTTCTCTTGATTCCAAATTGTAAACATCTAATATATTTTTATTAAAATGTGGTAATATTCCTTTCTCCTTTGAAATTTTGGTCTGTGTGAATTGGTTTTAGTTATTCAAAGGTTGATTTTGAATTGAATTTGAAGTATTTCATCTAAAATATATATAAATATATATATATATTAATGTGCAAGTTGTATGATTGAGAATGATCATTTCCCCCCACCCCCCGTCAAAAAAAAAAGAGAATGATCATTTCCGCCAAAGGAAGCCAATTGGTGAAAAGAATTTGCCGACAAAAGGCCAATTTTGTATAGATTATTGTCCCCTATTTAAATAAATTTTGGTTTGTGTTAATTAATTTTGGTTCAATAAGGCACAAATTCAATTACTGATTTGGATTTTAATTTGAGATCTTCCACACACATGCGCCCGCATATATATATATATATATATATATATATATATTAAATAATGTATATTTTGTGTGATTGAGTATGAAGATTCTAACTAGAGGAAAATGATTGGTGAAAAGAGCTAGTCAACAAAAGAACAATTTGGTACAAATTAATGTCCTATTAAAAAAAGGCAAGGGATGCTCCAAAATAAAAAATTCAATCAAAACCCTATAATTTCTTCTTAATTCTCTCTCTCACTCCAAAATTCATAAGTTTGGCTTTGTATTTAAAGCCATGGAACGTATACTCTCTCTATTTCACTCTTGATACCAGTTTGTAAATATCTAATATTGTAATATTGTTTGATTAAGATGTGATGATTTTCCTTTCTCATCTGAAATTTTGATTTGTGTAAATTAGTTTTGGTTAGGTGCAGATTCAGAGTATGATTTTTAATTGAATTTTAAGTCTTTGATATGAATATATATATACACGCACACACACATTTTTTGAAGTCTTTCAATATTAAAAAATCTTTAATTTTTCCCAATTTTAATAAAGATGTAAGATACTTGTTATTTTGCCAAAAATCTAATGTCCTAAAGAATCCTAGAAATAAAATTGAAGCACAAAATATAGAGAGAACAAGAAAAAACAAAGATAGAAAATAAAAAGAAATAACTACATATCAATATACACCACCCAAAAAAAAATATATATCATACATATAAAAAAAAAAATATATATATATATATATATATACACCACCTAAAAACTGATTGATGACTTAATCTGATGATAAAAGATACAACCGTTAGAAGCAGACGTCACAGATTGAAATTTTATAAAAAAAAAAAACTTTTAATTTAAAAATATCTTGTCTTTATCATCATTGGATCCGCAGCTTTGACATTTTTTTTTTCTTTTTAACTAAACATATGAATAATCAGGTTTTTTTTTTTTTTTTTGAGAATCTGAATAATCAGGTTGATGTAGAAGTAAATAAGAGGGATGCAACTATAAAACCCATTTAAGTAGAAGATCAACTTATTCTATTCCCAATATGACCTACTAAGTTGTTTTTAATTTCCATATATTATTGACACATGACAAATATATTAAATATATTGACACATTTCAAATGTTTTATGTTATGGGCAAATTACTACTTAACATGTTGCATTATTTGTCCATATTATTTTAAATATATACAATATTGCACCACTTGTTATCATTATGCATCCACCAGTTGTGAGGTTCAAATTTTATAATTGTAAATAGATAGATAGATTGTGTTTCTCAAAAAAAAAAAAAAAATTGTTGTTGTTATTATTTCTCTCTCTCTCTCTCTTAATTATTGTCACATTTCTAGAATTAAGTGCCGAATTACACTTTAAATTAGAGCCATTTTTATTAATAAATATTCTAAGGACACCTTAGATCCTTTTACAAATTAATTTTATGTATTTTCTAGATATTTAATTATTTACTTTTTCTTAATTTAATCCTCGGTATGGAGAGAGCTTTTAATATTTAAAACTGTACATACACAGTAAATTCACTTTACCGTGAGTTAATTACATTTATAAATACAGTGCTTAATTTGTCCCCACATACACACATATTTACAAACATTTTGTATACCCCAAATAAAAATAAACTATCTTTCTTATTGAGCATTACAAATATTCATTTATGAGGTAATCAAAGTCCACCAATCTCTTTGATTGAGATATCAATTTGTAAGTATTATGTAGAAAAACTTGTAATGTCTTTAGGATTTTCTTTTTATTTTAATTTACTGCTTTTAGTATTGTTTTGTCTTTTCTAGGACATTAGTCTACAAAGTAGTATGACTATGACTTATAATTGTCAAAACGTGTATCGTATCGTGAATCAATTTTTGACTTTTGTGTATCGTGTTTCGTAAGATACATACACACATAATAAAATTTAAAAAAAAAAATAGAGATATACATATATAAAATGTATATTCATTATAAATTAGAAATATATTCAACTAATAAGTAATTTAATTATCACCTGTGTAATAATATTTAACAAATTAAGCTAACTAAATAAATCAAATTAGCATATGTTTACTACATACACATTCAAATTTATCAAATTACAAAGTGATAATACATGACATATGAGTCAATATAACAATTTCTTTCATCATATCAATCATCTTACATTAATAACTCCATTTAAGCCAATGTTATCAACATGTTCATCATCTAACAAATTTATTTTTTCATTGATATTTTCTTTATCATCATCAATATTTACTGTCTCTTCTTGTTTTATTAGTTTAATATTTTTTTCTTTATATTTCTTCTTGACATTCTAGCTTTTTAGACTTATTACAATACCCAAAAAAAAAAAAAAAAATTAATTAATAAATTTTATTGTCATTTAAAAACAATTATAGTTACAATACAAATATGAAACTGAAGTGTCAAGTATATAATCAAAATTTTGTAAGAACAATTAAGCATCAAGTGTATAAAAACAATTATTAGGCTCAATTAAGTAGCCCAATAATTTTATGTTAAAAGCAAATTTAACAATTTCACAAATTTTAACAAAAAAACTCATTTTAAACCCACATATCTATGTATCGTACAATATATACAATTTTACGATACAATATAATTAATATGATATGCTCCTATATATCATAGCATATTGTATGAGCCCTGATGATAATTAACTTTTTGTACATGATATGTATCGTGTATCGTTGATACAAGCAACTATGCAATGACCTATATCAAGTAGTTATTATCCTCCAATTGGGTTGTTGCGGTAGATAAACAGGAGAATTTTCCCTCTTTAGTTTGAGGATTATAATTTATGCTGTTATGAAAGTGATTTGAAAAGTTGCCGAAAGTCAGCCGGCCACAGGAAGAAATTTAATCGAGAATAAAAAAAATTAGGTAAAGATGGAATAAATTAGTATATTTTTCCAATATTCTGAATGACATTTATAGGCACACTGGAATTAGTCCCAAAGGAACACTGCTCGTAATTCTGCTACAATGACCCACACAATCAAGATACAAGGAAATAATAGGGAATAAACACTCTACAATGGGAAACACAAACAGTAGATTTCTTTGACCATTAATATGCTACCATTACTATTTCAAATGCTAAGATGACTATGGAAAGCTTTTATTTTTATTCCTGTGGTGTCACACTTAGTGTTTCTCTCTCTTACTCTGTGTTACTTCTCAGATAAATTTTTCTACCCTTTTTCGGATCCCCTCACCTTTCGCCTTTTCCATCCTTTTATAGCTTCAGTCCTTGTTCTTATCACTATAGTTGTCCTGTTCCCATTCAGAGTCTCAAGGATATTTTCCCTTACTTTATTGGTTTCCTCTCCTTCTTATCTAAGAATTCTAACGGCGTAGAGGTTACGTGACTGTTCAGGCTGTCTTATGCTCAATTAATGCGGCAAAGGTTAGGTAAGAACCCCTTCATTAATGCGGAGATAAAAAATCTTCTTTCTTCTTGCGCATTCCAAAAGTTTCCCGTGGTTACCAGTGTTTTTTGGAAATCATACATTGATTACCCGTGCTCCATGCCCCGGATAAGCTAGTGCTTTCCCTTTTCTGCGGGAATGGGTTGACCGTGGTACTCAACTTTGTCCTCAATGTCAAGGACAATCTAGCATTTATCATTAAACCCTATTTATCTATTATAAATTTTTAACAACGTAAACAAGAGTTTTTCTTTTAGCTTGTAAAAAAAATACGCACCTACATATAATGATATAATATACTGTATTACACAAGTTTTCTATCATTAAACGTATAATACACGTACTAAAAGTTTTGCATGTCACACAATTTTCTGTAATTAAATGTATAAAACACATATTATCCTTTTACAGAAGTTTTTTTTTAACTGTGTCGTTATATTCAATAACGAGATTATCATAATCAATAATTTTAGTTTTTTTTATTATTTATAATTTAATAATTACAACAATGGAAGAATGACAGATTTTTAGCATTGGAAAACAATGGCATAAACAATGAAAGAAACAAGAAAATTAAAAGAACAAACAGTAATTTTAATTGCTTGAGGGCATGATGAAATCGCTTTCATTAGACAATATTAGCTCCCACAACCAAGTTGCTAAAGATTTATTACAAACTTGTCCCAAAAATACAACCAAATTTATTAGATTCTACACATTACAATCATAAAGAAGACTTAAAGGATTTCTAGTATTTTTAACAGAAAAATATGAAGTTAACATTGGAGTGAAAGTTAAAAAAAAATATATATGTATATAGTGAGAGAGAGAGAGAGAGAGAGCATGGGGTAGTAATCACAAATAAAGTGTTATAACTATGAACAAAATAGTTGGAAATAATTTTCCAACATTTCCAAAAGTTTATGAAAGTTCAAATAGTGTAAAAACACCCTTGAACGTTTAGACCCCCAATTAACAAATTAACCAATTCAAGCTTTATGTCAAACAAATAGTGTGCGGAAAATGAACATAAGCTATAATGTAGAATTGGACAAAACTATCTAAACCAAATTAAAATCACAACCACAGCAGAAAATAAAAGGCAAAGATAAAGGGAAGGAAGATGCAAACACAAAGACAACACACGATGTGTTATCGAAGAGGAAACCGAAGCCCTCGGTGTAAAACCTCTCCGCCGCCCTCCAAGCGGTAAATAATCCACTAGAAAATGTAGTTGGGATACATGGACAGCAATAGACCCTCCAAGCCTAATCTACCCAGTGCACCTAAGCCCTCCAAGCTTCTTGCTCCAACGAGGTTGCGCCGAACCTTTTTCTTTTCTAGCTTCCCGGATTCCGCTACTAGACCATAGCATCAACCAATGAAGATTGGTTCCTTCCTAACTGCTTCCCAGAACACCAAACAACCCTCTCACAGTAATGGATATGGTGAGAACAAGGTTTTGGTAAAAGACCTCTCAAGGATTTGGCAATGGAGAGGAAGAGAGTTGAGGAATTTGAAGAGACACTAATGTAAAGATTGTAGATGGTTCAATCTTGTTTTGCTCTAGGGTTTCTCTCTCAAAATTCTCTCTGGAAGCTCTCTATCATTTGTGGGTATAAGGGGTATTTATACTAAGGTGAGAGGAGAATGTGAAACGTTAGGTTTTTCAAAACAGGGCTGGCTCGCGGCTTGGCCTCGCGACTTGACTGAGTCGCAAGATCCAGTCGCGAGATAACCGTATGGCCAGTTGTCCTGTTTTGTCCTGTAGTGCTCCAGCTAGCATGACTGTTCACCTTTTGGCATGCTTGGCACATGTGCTGCGTCTGGCGGCTTGCAGCCGCGAGTCACCCGCGAGATCCAGCTGCGAGTCTCTGTTTTCTTGCACACTCTTGAGCAAACTTCACTTTATCTCACTCACTACCCTTACATCAAGCCCACCTAAATACAGGGTTACTAAATGCTGAAATACAAGCAAATTTGGCACGGAATAAAGCCAATTAGATGGTTGAATAAATTCAACCTTACAATCTCCCCCTTTGGCTATTCCGTGACAAAACCCTAAAACAGACTCTAGACTTAACATGTGAGTTGGGAACAGTTGATCAAAACTCACTCACACCTAACTCTAGAAGCTATGATGCACTTGAATCATATGAACAAAAGACTCCTGAAACACAACAATACATCATGATCATTGTAAGCAGAAAATCGTGAAATGCATATGAAACAGGCAATATGTGATCAAGCAAAGATGGAGTTAAGACACAAACCATGGCTTGATCAACCAAGTAATCACTACAAGGTAGTGACCACAATGTTCATTCACACTTGGAATGAACACAAGGACATACAAGCTAACAAGCTCAATGCAAGTCACTTGCATCCCAAACACTCAACCAATGCATAATACACTACGTATATGCATCTAGGAACAATCCTACAAGGGCACAAGAGTGACAGTACTTAAAGAAAATGCAATTCATTTATATAGAAGTACAGATTTAAACAAAGCATAAAAGGCTGCATAAAGCATGGTACAAACCATAAAGCCTACAAAATATGCATAAATCATAACCTTAAAAGCTTACAAAAGCAACATGGGTACAATTATCCTGAATAACATCAAAAAAATATATAAAATTAAACCAAGATTATGAGTTATGAGTTAGAAACAAAAGTACACCAAAATCACAGTGTATCAAACCCATATAAACAACACATTAACCAAAACATAAGATATAAGATAAAGTAATGCTCCCCCTCAACATAACGCTCCCCCTCGAGGTCTGTTTCTCAAAAATTTCTCCCCCTTTTTGACCGGAATGGCCAAAGGGTCAGTTCCCATGATTTGTGGCTATCATGCTCTCAGACTGCTCTGTCTGGACCTCTCTGAGTCCATCAAGTCTGTCCAGAATTACTTGAAATGCGTCTTGAGGTATAGCTGAAGAAGTTGATGCTCTAGTCCTCTTGCCACTCCTTCTGGATGTTGAAGTTGATGCCTGGCCTGCTGCCTCTGTCGCAGTCTCCATTAGAGCACCTTCATCTTGTTCAGCCCCTTCTTCATCTACATCACCCGGAAGCCGTACTTGTATCCTTATGATGGTTTGCTTGTTGATTGCTGAGGGTATTGGCATTAGACTGAGGTCTTGAGGAATTGGAATTCCTTTTGCCCTGAAGATCCGCATGAGAAGGCTAGGAAAAATCAGCTTAGCACGGGAAGTTGTTCTGGTCTCTTCCATGATTGTATCAAATATATGAGAGCTGATGTCAATGAATGTTTTCTCCTTTAGCTCCATAAGAAAAATGGCTCTGGCATTGTTGATTGTAGTGAGTTTCGTCACAGGATACAAGTTGTGCATCATGATGATGGTGAGGCACCTCATGTCAACTGGAAAAGCTGTGGTATTGAGACACTTTCCTTCTCTCTGTCCTCCAATGCGGTTTTGAACAGTTTCTAAAGACAACATTCTGTCTTTGTAGTTGGTAAACTCATGCTCCTCTAAACCCTCAAGACCAAGGACCCCATCAATATCATGGGCATCTAGAGTGAATTCATGCCCTCTGATCCAACAATCTAGCTCATCTTCCCTAATCTTCACATTCGAGTAAAATTCTCTTATCAGTGGCTCACACACACCCGGTAATCCACTTAACAACTTTTCCCAGCCTCTGCCTTCAAAACATGTGGGAATAAATGTATCTTTGAGGTCTACTAAATCCACAAATCTTTCTTGGATTATGGTTCCCTTCATGAAAGAATCTTTGTATCTCTCAAAGTGTTGAACTGACCTAAACAGATTTGAATCCATTTTCAATCGTTTGTCAGCCTTCTTTGCAGGAGTTTTCTTCTTCGGAGGTGAGGGAGCCATCTGTGAACAATCAGAAGAGGCCACAACAACACAGTACAATACATGTGTAGACCAAATCAGTACATTGTTAGTGACAAGGACAAAAATGCCACCACTCAAATGAACTGACTTAAAATTGGGTACACAAGAACAAATGGTATAATTCATGGGAAAGATTTTGAAGACATCCGAAAGACAAATATATATCAATGAGACATACAGATTGATGTGTATGACCAAACTCAAAGAACAAAAGACAGGTGCACACAAGAGATGGATAGGCACAATTTCAGCATAGTAAACCTCACAGCCACAATAGGAACATTTTGAAACAACATATTAGCATAATATCAGACAAGAAATGAGACCAACAACTAGCAAGCCCTAGCTAAGCACATGAAGAAGAATCAACCAACAACTTAGTTAAATGCAACCTAAAACAATAGCTACACAAACTAAGCAAGGGCAAAGAGCAACAGCCGAATAGAAACCCATAACAAAAACAAAAACAAAAACAAATGCGAGTAATTAAGAGGGAAAATCACAGAATCAAGTGAAATAAAGTTCAAGAAAGAAAAACCATACCTGTTACTTGAAGATTTCGAACTGAAAGGAAGCAATAATGGAGTTCGAAAGAGGAGGCACAGTGTATGGGTAAGAGCAGTTTTAGAAAGACAATGAACAGTCACAAAAGTTTGAGGGAAAAACTGAAAAACGCTTTTAAAAACTGTCCCTATTTTTGCCAAACATGCGTTTTTCGCGACTGAAGTGAGTCGCCAACAAGTCGCCAGATTGAGCCGCCAAAACACTCAAAGACAAAGTTTTGAAAATTTTTCTAAGTGTTTTTCGCGACTGGAAGGTCTACCCGCGAGGGAGTCGCGAGATAAGCCGCGAAAATCTCTGAGGAACCTCGCGACTGGACCTTTCACTCGCGAACAAGTTGCCAAAATTGACCCGCGAACATGCGACTGAGTCACGTGACTTGGCATACCCGCGACTGAGTCGCCAAAACAGGGCAAAAAAGATTTTTTTTTGAAATTTTCATTTTTAAGAACAAAATACTTTCCAAAAACACCTAAAATACTCAAAAATCTTTTTGTGCTTGAATCAACAAAGATTGAGTATGTGAAAACACATTTCAACAAGTACAATCACACAAATGAATATGGCATTCATTGAACATAAACTTGTGTGTTGTGTGTGGATATCAACAATGAGATAGTCCTTAGTCTAATATGAAACTTCAATGATCAATTCAATCCAAGGCATACACAATTAGCACTAGATCATGTGATCTATCTCAATTATAGAAATATGTATATATGACCTCCCACAAAACTTGATAACATAACTTGGAGCTTTACATTTGACTCCACTTTCAATCATAACACTTGATCTTTTTGATCTTTATGAGACAATTACCTCTCATTGTAAGAGTGATATTTGACAATTCACTTTAAAGAACAAGCCTTTGGCCTTTTGAATAAACATTCACTTTAATTTTTGGTCGCTTTCCCTTTTTCCTAGTTTAATACTAGTATGTGCGACAGGCTTTTGCAGCTCAATATCTCTTTTCATTTGGAGATTTACATTTGGAGAGCTCTTTTTAGCAAAAGCAAAAATAAAGAGTGGGAAGATATATAGACACAAGTCTATGCAAGTCTCAAGATCATCATAACCATTCACTAATCATTCATGACAAGTTTGAAGATCTATTTACAACAATCACTTTGATTTCAAGATTTCTCCCACAGTGATATGAGTGCAAAGGAACAAGTTATGCTCGAAAATGCACAAAGCCATTAGCACAAAGGTACAAGGCAAAACAAGTTTTGAGACAAAAACTCAACCATGTCAATCAAACTTTTTGATTTTCTAATATTTATGTGATTTTTGGATTTTTTGACACTAGAAGAAAAAAAATTGACCAAAAACAAAAACAACATCAACAGTATACACAAGTAAACAAGCAAACAACCAATAGCAAAAATACTAAGCAAACAAACAAATATCGTCGCAAAGCATAGGAAGTATTAATGCATGGACATGTTGTAATGCTTATGCATGAGTACCCTTCTTCACCCACACGTCACTTGCGTTTGGGGTGATTTCCTTATAGGATTGGGTACGGGAGTTAGGGCTTTCAAACCTTTGTGAGAAGCTTTCCAAGCAGTTGGTGAATGCACCAATCATCTTCATCACATTCATCATTCCGGGATCACCATTTTGATCTCTAGATTGTTCACCTGCCCAATTTCTTCTATCATTTCTAGGTCCTCGTGACCTTTAAGGAGTTGCACTACTCATTGCTCTCAGCTTTTGACAATTTGGTCGAGTATGCCCTTGAAGTCCACAATGATGACACACATAATTTGATTTAGGACCTCTTTGTGGTCGTGGACGAGACTTGGCACGAGATTCAGATCTGCCCACATACTGATTGCGGGGATTCAACAACCGTTGGTTCTCCATATTCTTCTTCTCCTCTATCTTGGGCTTCTCAGCAGTAGGGTCAACTTCAACTGGCTCTTTAGCCTTTACAAACTTCACTTCTTTAGTGACATTTCCAGATGAGCTACTTCCTCTGGTATATCCCAACCCGGATTTGTCAGAAAAGCTCTTTTGAGATGAGATAACATCATCTAGCTTCTTGGTGGTGACCCTATCTATTTTAGCATTTGCTTGCACAACCTCTTGCTCAAGAAATCTTAATTTTGTGTAAGCTTCTGACAGCTCACTATTCAGTGTCTCTATCTCACATTTGGCCTCCCTATATCGGATTAGGAGACTTTTATAGTCCTCCTCTGCCTTCTTCATTTTTCTCACAGTAGCCTTGGCCACCCTTGTGTACTCACCCGACTTTTCAAGGAGTGAGTTATAATTCTTTTGAAGATTAGCTGTGCTTACATCTTCTTCAACATTTGATACCTCGACAACTCCCAATGATTCTTCATCACTATGTTCTCCAAGGTCTCGTACAAGCAGATTCAACTCGTCTGAAGACTCTACATGGGCAATAGTCATAAAAGCTGAATAGTTCCCCTCTCCATCACAGCTTTCTTTTGATTCTGAGTCGGATGAATCCGAGTCACTTAATGTCGTGGCATACACCTTGCCTTTCGATTTCAAATAATTCGGACATTCTTTCTTAAAGTGTCCATGCCCGTTGCACTCAAAACAAGTGACACCTTGTGTAGATTGGGATTCTTTTCCATCTTTCCTTTTAAATTCCCTTTTCTCCCTTCCTGAACTTTGGAATTTTCCTTTATCACCAAATTTTCCATTATTCTTGAATTTCAAGAATTTTCGAAAATTTTTTATAAGGTATGCAACATCTTTATCAACCACATCGTCTTCCGATGAGTCATGGACTTCTACCTTCTCATTAATGGTCTTAAGAGCAAGAGATTTACTCTTCCGTTGATTGGGCAACGACATCTCATAAGTCTGAAGGGAACCAACCAGCTCCTGGACTTTGATGTTATTGAGGTCCTTACTCTCTTCAATCGCTGTCACTTTAGCACGAAAACTTTCTGGCAATGATCGAAGGATCTTCCTTACGATTTTAGAATCCTCCATTTTCTCCCCCAAATTGAACTTGCTGACTACCACCTCATTCAGCTTTCCATAGAAAGAGTCAAAGGACTCATCCTCACTCATTTTGAGCTCCTCAAACCGAGTGGTCAGCATTTGCAACTTGGTGTCTTTCACTTTCTTCGTGCCTTCGTAGGTGGTTTCCAATATCTCCCATGCTTCTTTGGCAACAGTGATGTGGGAGATCCTGTGAAATTCATCTGGAGACACACCACAGAAAATAGCATTTAAGGCTTTACTGTTAGCATTAGATGCAGCGAGTGCTGCCTTATCCCAGGTGGATTTGGCTGCCTCAGGTCTGGTCCAACCACTCTCAACAGCATCCTAAACAGATTCATCATTGGAGCACAGAAATGCTCTCATGCGAACTTTCCAAAAAGCATAATTACTACCATCAAAATATGGAGGTGCATTTAGGGATTGAGACCGATCCATCTCAAAAGGGAGTCAAGGATCACACAATGGTATTGAAACCAATAGAAGTGTACCCGCTCTGATACCAATTGAAAGTTCAAATAGTGTAAAAACACCCTTGAACGTTTAGACCCCCAGTTAACAAATTAACCAATTCAAGCTTTATGTCAAACAAATAGTGTGCGGAAAATGAAAATAAGCTATAATGTAGAATTGGACAAAACTATCTAAGCCAAATTAAAATCACAACCATAGCAGAAAATAAGAGGCAAAGATAAAGGGAAGGAAGATGCAAACACAAAGACAACACGCGATGTGTTATCGAAGAGGAAACCGAAGCCCTTGACGTAAAACCTTTCCGCCGCCCTTCAAGCGGTAAATAATCCACTAGAAAATGTAGTTGGGATACATGGACAGCAATAGACCCTCCAAGCCTAATCTACCCAGTGCACCTAAACCCTCCAAGCTTCTTGCTCCAACGAGGTTGCGCCGAACCTTTTTCTTTTCTAGCTTCCCGGATTCTGCTACTAGATCATAGCATCAACCAATGAAGATTGGTTCCTTCCTAATTGCTTCCCAAAACACCAAACAACCCTCTCACAGTAATGGATATGGTGAGAACAAGGTTTTGGTAAAAGGCCTCTCAAGGATTTGGCAATGGAGAGGAAGAGAATTGAGGAATTTGAAGAGACACTAATGTAAAGATTGTAGATGGTTCAATCTTGTTTTGCTCTAGGGTTTCTCTCTCAAAATTCTCTCTGGAAGCTCTCTATCATTTGTGGGTATAAGGGGTATTTATACTGAGGTGAGAGGAGAATGTGAAACGTCAGGTTTTTCAAAACAAGGCTGGCTCGTGGCTTGGCCTCGCGACTTGACTGAGTCGCGAGATCCAGTCGCGAGATAACCGTATGGCCAGTTGTCCTGTTTTGTCCTGTAGTGCTCCAGCTAGCATGACTGTTCACCTTCCGGCATGCTTGGCACGTGTGCTGCGTCTGGCGGCTTGCTGCCGCGAGTCACCCGCGAGATCCAACCGCGAGTCTCTGTTTTCTTGCACACTCTTGAGCAAACTTCACTCTATCTCACTCACTACCCTTACATTAAGCCCACCTAAATACAGGGTTACTAAATGCTGAAATACAAGCAAATTTGGCACGGAATAAAGCCAATTAGATGGTTGAATAAATTCAACCTTACAGTTTATGTATCAAGTGGTGCAACTTTTGGTCATTAAACTATATAGACCGCAATTTTGCATAATTTCACCTAGCTAGCCCTCATTTGGCACACGATCAAGCCATCTTCAGACAGAGTATGAGAAGTTATACCAAAAATAATGGTATAAAATTAGTTCCAATGACGTTGATGACAAAGATGAAGGTAGTCCGCTGTTTCATGATAGTATTATCAGTGAGAGATGTTATTGGCATATCGACATCATCCCCAAGATAGAACAAAATAACCACCTATTGTGCACTTGAAAAATATATACAAATTTGTAAGGTAAAATTAGCTCCACAAAATATAATACCTCCTATTCCCAGAAAATATGAAAGTTTTTTTTATTTATTTATTTTTTTTATTTTTTTAATTGTTGTTATTTATTCAATGAGAGGAAGACTGTAGGAAAGAAGGTGGCTCTAGAAGGAGCTTAGGAAAAACATTTCTTTTGTGCAGTGTAAAGAGATCCCACAAGGGAGCTGTTAATATGCCTAAGGGTTTGTTTGGATTGAGGGGTAGGAAGGGGAAGTAGAGTAGAGTATAGTAGAATAGATTAGAGTAGAGTCGGCTTAAAATTAGTTTAGCCAACTACTCTACTCTACTCCCCTTCATTCCCCCTCATTCCCCCTCAACCCAAACAAAAAAAAAAAAAAAAGAACTCACACCTATTAACAATATAATAATGGACAATAATCAACACTTAAGTTATAGAAATGGGGAAAAGTGGGATACCACTCTCTCTTGTAGGTGGAAATTTATGAAAACGGGCAAAAAAAAACTTCTATTAAAATACTACAACACAATATTTATAGGGAAATATAAAGAATGCAGTGCACCGTGGTGGAGTATGCAGTAAGTAAGAATGGCATTATATGGATGCAAGTAAATACTATTTCTATATATGACATTTGAACAATATATAGTAGAACTACCTTTTTATTGTGAAATTATATTTCTTTATATAAACAGTATTTTCTATTTTTCTAATTTATTATAAACTCGAATTATGCATATAAACTTAAAGCAGAGTAATCTTTATTTTGTTATAGAAGACTCAACAAGGTGTCTTTCTTATTCATTGAAAAAATACATGCCTATTCTTTTTAAAGCTCAGCAGACACATATTAAAGTGTCTTACAAGTTCAATGGAGCTAGATGAAACAAACCCAAACTATCTTTTGAAAGTAAACAAACTTGAAACTTGAACATTACAAAACCACTCAAAACCATTCTAATATGCTAAGTACTCCAAGGTTTGGACTAAACCATTTCTCTACTCCAAGCCACGTATTTTCCTCAATTGCCCAATTTCCTCATAAACCTTCTTCTGGTCAGCAAGAGACTTGGCCACAGTCTCGTTTTGCACGCACCTCTCAGCCCATGCAATAACCTTGGGGCACTCTGCCCCTATGTTCATATTGCCAAATACCTCAAAGGCATGGAACCAGCTGTAGAAAGTGACAAGAGAAAGGTCCACAAACCCAAATGTTTCACCCCCAAAGTAAGACTTGTCACCAAGCTCTCCCTCCAATGCCTTGAAGGTTTCAGAGAATTCCTTCTTGCCTCCCACGAGCTCTTCTCCTTTTGTGGTCCATTACTTCCTTGAAACTACATAAACCTGTATTTTCCACATACATTATATTACCATTGTCCACAGATTATATAAAAGGATGAACACAGTAATGAATTTCAAATCAAATCTATTCCGGTAGAAGAATATTAAAATGGTTTTTGATTGTGGTATGGAATAATAACTAATAAGACTAAATATCTTAGACGAATCCTCAACTATGAAATTGATAGAAAATATACTCATTTCAAAGTGAATCTTTCAAAAGTCATCGACTTAAAATTAAAACTCGTAAACCCAGAATGAAAAGAAATTAATATAATATAAAAGAAAAAAAGAAATGGCATTAAAGGTACCTTCTTATCAACAAAATCAGCCCAGAACCTGGCATGAGCTCTCTGGTAAGGATCAGAGGGCAGCAATGGAGACTCATCGTTCCAGACCTCATCTATATACTGAACAATGATGAGAGACTCACACACAGGTTTGCCATTGTGGATGAGAACTGGAATCTTTTTGTGAATGGGGTTCATCTCTAAAAGCAGAGGGCTCTTGTTAAATATATCCTGCTCCTTGTACTCATACCTGATACCCTTCTCGGCCAGTGCAATCTTAACTCTCATCCCAAACACACTTGGCCAAAAATCTAGCAGAACCACCTCGTCCGCCATTGTTACAGAACTGAAGATATTGAAGCAAATAGAAAATGCAGGGAAAAGAAAGAAGAGAGATGAAGAAGTGAGAGATGGTATGCAAAAACACTTGGAAGAGAGCGTGGATTTATAGTCATAGGTGTCGGTTCGGTATTTCATTAATAAACAAATAAATAATGCTAAAGTATGACTTTGACTAAAAAGTATTTTAGTACTCCCTAGACTATCTTGTGAATGATAATTTTGATTACCAAATTCGTTTTTAGTTTCTGGATCCTTCCACAATCCGGTCGATGTCATTGCTTTGCTCATATAATTTTTCACCGTAGCATTGCTTACAGAGTGGGTGTTGCGTCCTTGACTCTCTGTGTGATTTTATTTTTTTATTTTTTATCTACTGCATATGAATTTTATTGAGAAGAAAACTGAGTAATTACAAAATAGAAGATACTGGCTTGCTCCAAAAAAATATGACTTTACAAAAGGATTGAGTAGCATAACCTAAATCAAAGTAGATATCTGATCTGTTACATTTACATAGTGACCGAGATGCTAAAATGTGGAACGCAACATTAGCTTCTCTAGGACGTAGGAATCCAACTATAACTGCAATTTGGTATTAATGTTGCCAATCTGAAAGAACAGAAATTCCAGTGGTATAAGAGCATCCACCAAAATCTTTGAGCGGCTTTCTATTGTCACACAATTAAAATTTTGTTCCAGAGTAGAGTGTCCATGGATCAGTCCGGATCGAGTTTGTGCCCAACTCAGAACCGACCTGACCAAATTGGGTGTGAAATTTTCCAGACCCACCGTCGACCGGTGAAGGACTCGGGTTGAACTAGTTGGGTTTCTGTTGGGTTGTGGCCGACCTCGGTTGGGTCAGGGAGGAGGAGATTTGGACAGAACTTGTCAGATTTGGCCAAAATCTGACTGAAATCGGACTGGATTTGGCCGAAAGCCAACCAGATCTAACCAAATTTGGCTGAAATCGGATCGGATCTAACTGAAATCGTCTAGATCTTGGCGAGATCTGACTGAATAATGCTTCAAACGACTGCAAACGGTAGCTTTTTGTTGGTGGAGATCAGTCGGGTCGGTTGGAGTCAGATTTTGAAGCAACAACCTGCTAATCGACCTACCAGAATCGGTTTCTAAAGGTCTGAACCTGCCGCCTACTGTCACAAGCCTTAGATCCAGCGATTTTCGGGTTGGTTTGATCAGTTTGGGCAGGTGGTTCGGTCTAGTGAGTGAGTTGGACAGGCCTAGTCTAAAGTAAGCTGAGTAGCCCACTTAATTGTTTAAGTTTCTGCTTAGACAGGGACTCTTGGTCTCTTTTGACCTTTTTTTTTTTTTTTTTTTTTTTGTTTCCACTAATAATCAGTTTTTTTCTTACGTATAGTGTTGTAAATAGGAGTTTTTTTTTTTTTTTTTTTTTTTTTTTTTTTTTTTTTTAAATATCAATTTAGTCTAGTCATATTTAATTTTGGTCCCCACATTTTGATAGCAGTCAATTTGGTCCTTGTTATTTTCAATTTGTTGTCAATTTAGTATCTACTTGTTAACTTACTAACAGAAAATACTTACATGGCAAACGATGTGTGCAGTTGGCATAATTGATGCTGTCATGGCTATTAACTTAATGTTAAAAAGTTTTAATCGACATTAAAAATTACCCTTAACATTTATTAAAAAACCCCTAGACCATGTAATTAAATAACAAAAAACAAATTACAAAATTAAAATAATTCCTTAAAAAATTCAACAAGACCTTCTCATTTTCCATCTATTTTTCTTAGGAAACAAACACACACAAGCCCGGAAAATCAAATCCACACCCAAGATCTAAACCATAAAGTCACCATGTTTGTTTGTTTCTTAGCATAACTTGTACTTTCTTGACAATTAGACAAATCAAAACTAGAATCCATTTATTTCCTTTCATCAAAATCACACTTTGCAAATCGCACCCCAAAAATACCATCAAACCCAAAGAATACCCAACCCTCTATTTGTGTCAAAAATAAACTTAGTAGTCAGCACAACTGGCATCAGGGACCCTATGCTACCATTCGATCCTCTCATCAATATTTTTGCTGTTAGTATTTGCAAACCCAAAAGTAGATAAGCCAAATTAAAATCAGCTATTAGAGAAAAATATCAGACAAGAAAGTTCAAAAATGAAAAGCTTTCGCTAGATAGGCTTCTCAGCAATTTCACAAATGGCGAAGAGAGATTTGGATCTAAGGAAAACTATTAAGGTCGAATGGACTTCTTGAACGTGAGAGTGGGCCTGTGCGAAACCAATAGAGAGAGAAAGAAGATTTGAGTTAAGAGAGAGTGGATATGGTACAAGGTTGTTATCAAGTTGACTTGGCAGTTTTGGTTTTGCCTGTGGGTTTGATTTTCTAGGTTTATGTATTTGATTCAGTGTTTGTTTAGTAAGAAAAACAATTAGAAAATGAAAAAAAAAAAATTGTTATATTAATTTTGAACACTCTTTTTTTCATTAATTAATTACATGGTCCAGTGGTTTTCTTTTTTAATTAAATGCTAAGATTTCATAGTCTAATTGCTTTTGGGTTTCTTAGTAAAATTGGTGTTAGGGTGTGAGTGACTAGGGTATAATAGCTAAGATTTCCTAGCGGTTGGTGTCTTTGTCTTATAATTATTGGAGTAATTCGTGAAATAGACTCTGTGGGGAAGGGGATAGGAATTTCAATTCCAACAACCCCCCCCCCCCCCCCCCCCGGGCGCCCCCATCGTGTTAGTCTATGTGAAACCCAAGTTGCGTAAAAAATAATTTATTTCCACCATTAACCATGACATTATTTTCTATCCATCTCTCAATGGTAGGGACTAGTTTGACACAATACCAAAAGGTTATGGACTAAACTAACACAATTGAAACGTTAGAGACTATAAAATGCAAAAAGTTAAGAACTATATATAATGGTAATAAAAACATTTTTTAAGTAATCATTTTGATATTTTTATTTTCAAAATCCATTCAAAAGTTTATGTTTATACATAATGAGTAAGTAGATTATGTTTATGTTTATGTTTACAATCACTAGTGGTTTTGAAAGAGTAAGTAGGCTACATGCTATCCTTGTCACTACGATACTAAGTTTGAACCTAGTGCCATTTGACAACAAAGTTAGAACTACAACCACTTGGATACTAAGATCCACTATGATGGACTAACATTTTCTCTGCCATTTTGTGAAGTAGAATAGCCCACCGCCCAATACACTTGCTCAGAACCAGGTTCCTCATTATTTTATCCAACTAATACTGCCTAGGTGCCACCTTGGAGAAATGTGGAGAAAACGATGACTTTCCTGTATTAAGAAAAAGAAAAGCATTTTAAGTAATTTGACAAATGACAATAAATAATTTAAAATTTTTTCTTATTTTGTTTGTGCCAAGATGAATTAAAAACAAATAAAGAAGCACACGCGTGCGCGCGCACACACATATATATTAATATGTTGAGAAAATTAGTTAATATTGAATGGAGATAATGAACTTTGATTTATGAAACCAAAATAAGCATATATATACATTATGCTTATTCTCAAATTCAACAAGTTTTTATTTTTTATTTTTTTTATTTTAAGAAATAATAATAATAATAGACATAAACAAGTTTATGTATAACACAAAATAAAATTTAATTTAATAGTAGGACAATAATTTAAAGGAGTTTTTTATTCAATGACCAAAACTGGAAGTAATTAGTTTAAGACACTATCATGAGTCCTTTGTAAAACATGAAAATAATATGACTGGTACTAAACAAGTTGATATCTAATAATTGTTGTGTGCTTGGTTTTCAATGGTTTTTATAATACTTCTGAATGATTTGTTTGAGTTTTGAGAATGATTATTTCTCATTGGTACATTGTGTTATATTTTGTTCCAATCATTTAGTGATTTGTATTGTATTTGAATACAATAATTTTTTCTTTAATCTCACTCACTTTGAAATTCTTATTTTTGGCTCTGAATTTAAAGCCATGGAAGGTATTTACTCTCTATTTCTCTCTTGATTCCAAATTGTAAATATCTAATATTTTTTTTATTAAAATGTGGTCATATTCCTTTCTCCTTTGAAATTTTGGTTTGTGTAAATTGGTTTTAGTTATTCAAAGGTTGATTTTGAATTGAATTTGAAGTATTTCATCTGAAATATATAAACATTTATATATATATATATATATATATATAATTAATGTGCAAGTTGTATGATTGAGAATGATCATTTCCGCCAAAGAAAGACAATTGGTGAAAAGAATTTGCCGACGAAAGACCAATTTGGTATATATTATTGTCCCCTATTTAAATAAATTTTGGTTTGTGTTAGTTAATTTTGGTTCAACAAGGCGCAGATTCAATTATTGATTTGGATTTTAATTTGAGATCTTCCACACACACACATACACACACATATATATATATATATGTATTAAATAATGTATATTTTGTGTGATTGAGTATGAAGAGTCTGACTAAAGGAAAATGATTGGTGAAAAGAGCCGGTGAACAAAAGAACAATTTGGTTCAAATTAATGTCCTACTAAAACAAAGCAAGGGATGATCCCAAAAAATTCAATCAAAACCCCTATAATTTCTACTTTGATTTCTCTCTCACTCCAAAATTCATAAGTTTGGCTTTGTATTTAAAGCCATGGAATGTATTCTCTCTCTATTTCTCTCCTGATACCAGTTTGTAAATATCTAATATTGTTTGGTTAAGAAGTGATGATTTTCCTTTCTCATCTGAATTTTTGATTTGTGTAAATTGGTTTCAGTTTGGTGCGAATTCAAAGTATGATTTTTAGTTGAATTTTAAGTTTTTGATAAGAATATATATATATTCT
This sequence comes from Quercus tomentella, assembly GCA_028535165.1. Taxonomy (NCBI): domain Eukaryota; kingdom Viridiplantae; phylum Streptophyta; class Magnoliopsida; order Fagales; family Fagaceae; genus Quercus; species Quercus tomentella. Next base: position 64,448,525 of record JAPQVY010000156.1, read on the forward strand.
CATCATTTCTTTGATTTTTGAAGTCTTTCATTATTAAAAAATCTTAAATTTTTCCCAATTTTAATCAAGATGTAAGATACTTGATATTTTTCCAAAAATCTAATGTTCTTAAAAAATCAAAGAAATAAAATTGAAGCACAAAATACAAAGAGAATAGGAAATAACAAAGATACATAATAAAAGAAATAACTACATATCAATATACACCACCCAAAAACAAATAATATATCATATGTATAAAATATATATATATACATCAACCAAAGACCAATTGGTGTTTTAATCTGATGATAAAATGTACAATCGTCTGAAGTAGATGCTACAGATTGAAACTTTATATATAAAAAAAAAAAAAAAAATTAATAATTTAAAAATATCTTGTCTTTATCATCATTGGATCCGCAACTTTGACATATATATATTTTTTTTCTTTTTAACTAAACATATGAATAATTAGGTTGATGTAGAAATAAATAAGAGGGATGCAACTATAAAACCCATTTAAGTAGAAGATCAACCGATTGCTATTCCCAATATGACCTACTAAGTTCTTTTTAATTTCCATTTATTATTGACACATGTCAAATGTTTTATGCTATGTACAAATTACTACTTGACATGTTGCATTATTTGGCCATACTATTTTAAATACATACAATATTGCACCACTTGTTATCATTATGCATCCATCGGTTGTGATATTCAACTCTTATAATTATAAATAGATAGTTAGATTGTTTTTCTCAAAAAAGAAAAAAAAGAAAGATAGATAGATAGATTGTTGTTGTTTTTGTTGTTGTTATTGTTGTTATTTTTCTCTTGATAGGCCAAGAATGTATTGACCCCTTTGGTAAATTAATCAATTAATTAGCCAAGTGGAATTAATTAGATTCAATTTCATGCAATCAGCGTGGTAGCACAAACAAATCACCAACTAAGTTAAATGCAGCGGAAAATAAATTTGACACAGGTGATTTGTTTACGAATTGGGAAAACCACCGAGACAAAACCTTTACGAGTGAATTTAAGGTCACCATTCCCAAGAATCCACTATTATCAATCACAAGCGGTTACAAGTATAAGGAATCCCAGTACCTAATACCAACCTACAATTGAACCCTTAGGCCAATAACCAATTAGACTTGTAATGTAGCAGCAATCTCTCCTTTCAATGCACGGCTCCCAGTACGTGACTAACCAATGATGCACGGATTCCAGTATGTGACTAACACACCAACTTGAGGAAGATGTTGGCTGCAAAGTTCTTTAGTTCATCAAGCAATGAAGATCAAGAAACGCCTTGGTTACAAAACCTTTGGTGCAAAGATGCAGTAGCTTCTACAAAGAATATGATGAACTAGGGCAAATTGTCTCTGGTCACAATATGCATGTATTATCACTTTGCATCAAGTTGCATCATCATGTGACGGCCCTTAAAATAATCCTTATATATGTCTAGGGTTGTGAGAAAAGAAACCTTACACAAATACACATAGATATGCGTGAAATTAGATCTGAAAATTCTAATTTCATAATTCTCAATAGATACAATTGTTGTCAAACTTCAACATTAAACCTCGATAGATATGCATGGCTTCAATGCTATACTTGAACACTTGTTTCTTGAAGCACTAAACCCATCCTAGATCTACCCAATTACAAGTAAAGTGCGTTTTGTCAAAGGATTAACCAATTTACTTCACATATGTTTCTAACACTTTCCACATATGTCCTAACATCCCTCTCTCTCTTAATTATTGTCACATTTCTAGACTTAAGTGCCAAATTACACTTTAGGTTAGAGCCATTTTTATTAATAAATATTCTAAGGACACTGCAGATCCTTTTACAAATTAATTTTATGTATTTTCTAGATATTTAATTATTAACTTTCTCTTAATTTAATCCTTGGTATGGAGTGTGGTTTTAATATTTTTAAAACTATACATACACAGTAAAATTCACTTTAGCATGAGTTATTTAGGGTCCGTTTGGTAATTTTGTTCTAGTAACATTGTTTAAGTTTTGTGGAAATATGTGTAAATGAAAAAGTGTTGTGGAAATACGTGTTGTGGAAATACGCGTTGTGTTGTTTAAACAACGAAAACTGTTGTTTAAATAATACAACCAAATAGACCCTTACATTTATAAATACAGTGCTTAATTTGTCCCCACATACACACATATTTACAAACATTTTGTATACTCCAAATAAAAATAAAGGCACAACATGATTTAACATTTAAAAGAAACAACAAACTGTCTTTCTTATTTGTGATCCAATACATGCCCATTCGATTTAAGCTCAGTAGACACATATCAAAGTGTCTGTCAAGTACAATGGACCCAAATGAAATAAACCCAAACTAGTTTTTGAAAGTAAACAAAACTGAAACTTGAGCATTGCAAATATTTATTTGTGAGGTAATTAAAGTCCAACAATCTCTTTGATTGGTATATCAATTTGTAAGTATCACGTAGAAAAACTTGTAATGTCTTTAGTATTTTCTTTTTTATTTTAATTTACTGCTTATAGTATTGTTCTCTCTTTTCTAGTACATTAGTCTATAAAGTAGTATGACTATGACCCATAGTTGTCAAAATGTGTATGGTATTGTGAATCGATTTTTGACTTTTATGTATCGTGTTTCATAATATACACAAATACATAATAAAATTTATTACAAAAAATAGAGATATTCATATATAAAATGTATATTTATTATATATTTGAAATATATTCAACTAATAAGTAATTTAATTATCACTTGTGTAATAATATTTAACAAATTAAGCTAACTAAATAAATCAAATTAGCATATGCTTACAATATACACATTCAATTTAATCAAATTACAATGTGATAATACATGACATATGAGTCAATATAATAATTTCTGATAGGCCAAGAATGTATTGACCCCCTGTGATAAATTAACCAATTGATTTAGCCAAGTTAATTAATTAACTCAATTAACATGCAAAACGCATGATAGCACAAACAAATCACCAGTTAACTAAATGTAGCAAAAATTAAATTGACATGATGATCTGCTTAAGAATGGGGAAAACCTACATGGCAAAAATCCCACCGGGTGATTTTAAGGTCACCACTCTCGAGAATTCACTATTATCACAACAAGCGGTTACAATTAAAGGAATCCCAGTACCTTATACCAACCTACAGTTGAACCCTTACCCCAATACCCAATTGGACTTATTCTGTAGTGACAATCTCTCCTTTTCAATGCACGGCTCCCAGTACGTAACTAATCAATTCGATGCGCGGATCCTAGTACGCGGCTTACTCACCAACTTGAGAAAGATGTTGGCTACAAAGTTCTTCAGTTCATCACACGATGAAGATCACGAAGCTCCTTGATTACAAAACCCTACTGATATGCCCGACCAAAATTGTAATCGTCCATACAATGCAAATCATGGACGACCTTAATAAAACCGTCTTGAGGGAAAAGGTCGTCGCTCAAAGACATGAACACTCGTTTCCACTCCTCGCGAAGCCGTTACAAGACATTAATCAACCTTTAGACCGTTGGGAAGGGCAGCTCATCATTAACACCCTGCAAGGGCGTTACCAGGCAAGATTAAAGCCTCCATCAAGACTCCACCAACGGCTAGAAGAAATCACCTGTAAGCACACATATATAAATACTGAACCCCAAAAGGGGTAGGGTAAGAAAAACACTCTAATATATTATTCTCATTGCTCTCCTTTGTCAATCTTTCTAACTTTGGCATCGGAGGCCTTTTTGCAGGCACAACGCCGGCGAACTACATCCTTTCTTTCATCCACGAATTGCAGAAGATTGGATTGGTCAGGGATGACTTCCATCTGGACGATCATAATAGACTGACGATCTACTCATCATCAGTTTGGCGCCGTCTATGGGAAACGACGATTCAACACGTGATCTGTCCCCAGTCCAAATGGAATCCAGTACAAACCCAGATCCTGCTGCGCTGGCCCTACAAATCCAGTTGCTATCAGCAACCGTGGAAGAACTCACAAGACAGAACCAAGAGATGAAGCAACGACTGCTGCAGGAAAGTAATCGTGCAGACAGGGGGGACGACGAAGACAGCAACAGAAGGCGAACCAGCACTCTGGAGGAAGCAAGCATGGATCTCTTAAGAGAGATGAGGAAAGAGATGGACGAACTAAGGAACGCAATCAAAGGAAAGACGGACCAAAGCTTGGAGAGAATCGTCCGGAAGACGGATTCGCCCTTTACCATAGCCGTCCAAGAGTGCCCTGTACCCTCCAAGTTTCGTCTACCATAGCTAGAACCTTTCGACGGGCTGAAAGACCCCTTGGATCACCTGAATACTTTCAGGACGACCCTAGGCCTTCAACAGCCACCCGACGAGATCTTGTGTCGCTCATTCCCTACGACCCTCAAAGGAGCAGCCAGGGAATGGTTCAACAAGTTGCCAACATCGTCCATTGACAATTTCGAATAGTTGAGCAGTTCCTTTGTCCGTCATTTCGTAGGCGGGCAGCGACCAAAGAGAACTGCCGACCACCTGCTTACCATCAGACAAGGAGAGAAGGAACCACTGAGGTTTTACGTGACACGTTTCACCCGAGGAATGCTGGAAATAGATGAGACAGACGACAAGGTACATCTCACGACCTTCAAAGCAGGATTGAAGTCCAGGGATTTTGTGGAATCCTTGGCAAAGAACCCCCCTAAGACGATGGCCGAGGCACTGCTAAAAGCTCAGAAGTACATGAATGCAGAAGAACCCTGGCAGCTATTGACGGGGCAGATAAGAGCAGGGAAAAGAAGAAGGAAAAGGAGGACGATCAAAGAGGGCTAAAAAGGGATCGGGCTGACAGACGGAATGACGATGGAAATAGGAGGAGGGAGGACAAGAACCCTCGTCCATCAAAATTCACTCCGCTGGTGATGCCAGTTGATCAAATTCTAACAGAAATAAGGGACGAACCATCCCTAAAGTGGCCAAAACCACTCCATTCAGCGCCTGGATTGCGCGATAAGAGGAAATACTGCCGTTTCCACAAAGATCACGGGCATTACACGGAGGATTGCAGGGACCTAAAAGAACAGATTGAGGAGCTCATCCGTAATGGGAAGCTGCAACAGTATGTAAAAAGGGGAGATTTCGGCAGGTACGGACAGAAGAGCCAGCAAGTTAATGCACGGAGAGACGAAGACCGCCCCCAACCTCGTCCACAAAGCGCACTAGGGGAAATAAAGACCATCGCCGGGGGACCCACCACCAGGGGATCATTCAAGTCTCTCAGGAAATCATACCAAAGACAGATAAACAGCGTTCACAGTATACCTTCATCAAAGCAAAGACGCACCAGTGAAGACTTGTATTTCTCTGAGGAGGATGCCAGAAGTGTGAAGCAGCCCCACGATGACCCACTCGTCATTATGATCATGATCGAGGGGTTCAACACGCGAAGAGTCCTGGTCGACAGTGGAAGTTCAGCAGACATAATCTATCTTCCTGCCTTCCAACAACTAAGGCTGGACCCAAAAAGGCTCCGTCCTTTTGAGTCTCCCCTCGTCAGTTTCAGCGGAGACAAAGTATACCCCAGAGGAATCGTGGCGTTGACAGTAACGGCCGGGTCATACCCCCTTCAGGTAACCAACCAGCACAACTTCCTGATAGTAAACTCACCCTCGTCCTACAATATGATCATAGGGAGACTGATGCTTAATCGCTGGAAGGCTGCTATCTCCACCTACTGTTTAAAGGTGAAGTTCCCAACAGACCACGGTGTCGGGGAGATTAAAGGAGACCAAGTACTGGCACGAGAATGCTACCATGCCGTCCTGGCCTCAAAAGAGAATCATACGTGGACAATTGAAGAGAAAACACCAGAGATTATGGAGAAACTTGAAACGATAGAGCTGGCTGAAGGGAATCCTCCAAAGACGACCCAAATAGGGACGAGCATGAGTCAAAGGACGAAAGGTGAAATCGTCAGCTTTCTGAAGAGCAACCTCGATATATTCGCCTGGAGCCACGAGGATATGCCAGGGATCCCAGCAAGCCTCATCTAGCATCACCTGAATGTTGACCCGGAGAAGAAACCCGTCCAGCAGAAAAGGAGAGTCTTTGCTCCCGAGCTAAACAAGGCAGTGATGGACGAGGTAAATAAGTTGCTTGCAACAAAATTTATCCGAGAAGTCCACTACCCAGAGTGATTGGCCAACGTAGTCATGGTCAAAAAAGCAAATGGGAAGTGGAGAATGTGTGTCGACTTCACAGACCTGAACCAAGCCTGCCCAAAAGATAGCTTCCCACTGCCCAGAATCGACCAGCTAGTAGACTCCACAGCAGGGCACAAACTTCTCACATTTATGGACGCGTTTTCAGGATATAACCAGATACAAATGGCTGAAGAAGACCAAGAAAAGACCGCTTTTATCACCAGCCAGGGACTTTACTACTACCAAGTCATGCCTTTTGGGCTCAAGAACGCAGGTGCCACCTATCAAAGATTGGTGAACCAGATTTTCGAGAAGCAAATCGGGAGGAACGTGGAGGTTTATGTTGATGATATGCTCGTCAAGAGCAAGGAGGAAGAAAACCATCTGGACGACCTCAGAGAGACGTTCAATACTCTCAGGCGGTACAGCATGAAGCTCAATCCATCCAAATGCGCTTTTGGAGTTTCCTCGGGAAAATTCCTCGGGTTTGTGGTATCGTAGAGAAGGATTGAAGCAAATCCCGAGAAGGTCAGGGCAATCCTGGAAATGTCCTCACCCAAGACGATCAAAGAAGTGCAATCCCTCACAGGGAGAATTGCGGCCCTCAACAGGTTCGTCTCGAAGGCTACAGACAAATGCCTTCCATTCTTCAAGACTTTGAAGAAGGCGTTTTCCTGGACGGAGGAATGCGAAACGGCGTTCCAAGAGTTGAAGCGTTATCTCGGCAACTCGCCCCTCTTAAGCCCGTCCAAAGAAGGCGAAGATCTATTCCTGTACTTAGCCGTCTCGGTGACGGCTGTCAGTGCGGCGTTGATTAGAGAAGATGATGGTTTGCAACTTCTTGTGTATTACGTTAGCCAGGCCTTCCAGGGTGCCGAGGCGCGGTACCCTCATATAGAGAAGATCACCTTCGCCCTGATCATGGCTTCGAGAAAACTTCGTCCATATTTTCAAGCCAATCCCATCATCGTGATGACGGACCAGCCCATCAAAACGAAGCGGAATACGAGGCCTTATTGACGGGATTGAGAGTAGCCCGGGCACTAGGAGCTGAGAATGTTTTACTCAAAAGCGATTCCCAACTCGTCATTGGGCAAGTAAGAGGGGAGTACGAAGCAAAGGAGGCTAGGGTGCAGAAATACCTCAAATTGACGAACCAATTGATAAGCTCCTTTAATTACGTAGAGTTCGTCCGGATCCCCAGGGATCAGAATGCAGAAGCTGATGAGGTGGCCCGAAGTGCCTCAACGGATAACAAAAGTAAAAGGTTCGATTGGAAGACGGAAGAACAAAACTATCCTAGCATCCAGGAACTTCAAACTTTCTCCGTCCACATCGACCGTGGTTGGACGAGCCCGATATTCACATTCCTTCAAGAAGGACGACTACCGCCAGATCCAGAAGAAGCCAAAAAGGTACGGAAACGAGCAGCCAGATTCACAATACTTAATGACGAACTCTACAAAAGGGGCTACTCCCAACCGTATTTGAAATGTGTGGAAAAGGAGGAAGCCAGATACATCCTTGAAGAAGTACATGGGGGAATTTGCGGAGATCACACGGGGGCAAAGTCCCTCATCAGGAAGATCATGAGTGCAGGCTACTTTTGGCCAACAATGCAAAGAGATGCAGCTGATTTCGTTAAGACATGTGATAGTTGCCAAAGATACGGGAATGTTCAAAGAATCCCCAAGGAAAAGATGACCACAATATCGTCTCCCTGGCCATTCGCACAGTGGGGGATCGACATCATAGGTCCCTTACCTCCAGGAAAGAGACAAGTGAAGTTCCTACTCGTCGCCATCAACTACTTCACAAAATGGGTGGAGGCAGAAGCTCTGGCAACAATCACCGAAGCAAAGGTACAAAATTTTGTTTGGAAAAATATTGTTTGCAGGTTCGGGATACCAAGGATGATCATATCAGACAACGGTCGTCAGTTTGACAGCCAAAGCTTCAGGTCATTTTGCTCGGGCTTGGGCATTAAAAACAAGTACTCGTCACCAGGTCATCCTCAGGCCAACGGACAGACGGAAGTAACCAACCGGACCCTGCTCAAGATCATCAAGTCCCGGTTGGTGGGGGCAAAAGGAACATGGCCTGAAGAACTGCCAAGCGTCTTGTGGGCATATAGGACGACAGCGCGGACACCAACTGGAGAAACACCATTCAGTCTGACATACGACACAGAAGCAGTCATACCAGTCGAAGTTGGGCTCACAAGCCTTAGGAGAGAATTCTTTGACGAGCAAACCAATGACGACCAATTGAAGGAAAACTTGGACAGTTTGGACAAGATTAGAGACCAGGCAGCTGAAAGAATGAACAAGTACCAGCGGAGGATAGCCGAATATTATAATCAAAGAGTGAAGCTAAGAAGATTCAACATTGGAGACCTCGTCCTTCGAAAAGTCACACCTACAACAAAGGATCCAGCACATGGCAAATTGGGACCGTCCTGGGAAGGTCCCTACAGAATCATCCATTATTCATGACAGGGCAGTTACCATCTGGAGGACTCAGAAGGAAAAAGACTACCTCGTCCGTGGAACGTCGAACATCTAAAGAGGTATTACGAAAAGGAACCATAAACTCCAGTGTAAAACCAATTTGATACTTTTATCTTATGTAAGCAATTATTCGAATCATAAGTATTATCCAGCATCCCTTAAGTGTTATTGAGCAAATCATGCGCCGCAGTTTTCAAAGAAAAATACAAACAATCGTCCAAAGAAAAGAAATGACGATAAGATTCCTTGAATGGATGTACATCGTCTCTAAAAAGCTTAATGACGATAAAATTCCTTGAATGGATGTACATCGTCTCAAAAAGCTAAATGACGATAAGATTCCTTAAATGGATGTACATCGTCTCCAAAAAAAAAAAAAAAGTTTAATGCCGACAAATATTCCTTAAATGGATGTACGTTGTCTTAAAAAGCTAAATGACAGTAAAATTCCTCAAATGGATTTACATCGTCTCAAAAAAGCTTAATGACGATAAGATTCCTTAAATGGATGTACATCGTCTCCAAAAAAAAAAAAAAAGTTTAATGCCGACAAATATTCCTTAAATGGATGTACGTTGTCTTAAAAAGCTAAATGACAGTAAAATTCCTCAAATGGATTTACATCGTCTCAAAAAAGCTTAATGACGATAAGATTCCTTGAGTGGATGTACATCGTCCGAAGAAGACGACAAAATTCCTTAAGCGGATACGCATCGTCCAAACTAATCATGTAAAATGATTTCGTCCATACAACAAAGTAAGAGGATCAAACTCCTCAAGTTGATCAAGGTAACCTCGTCCATACAGGACGACCAAAAAGTCAGTAAGTGGGAAAACCTCTATAAAACCCCCAGGAAGAGACAAAAATCCTCACACAACTCTTGCAACCATGAAAAGCAAAAATAAACACACAGACATTTATAGCCAAAAATCAAACATAGAATTAAATTGTTCTGAGGCAAAAATAGGGCCCCCAAAAAACAGGAGGGGCATCCAAACATCAGCTGTTTTTAACTTAGTACAAAAAAAAAAAAAAAAAAAAAAAAAAAAAAAAAAAAGAAAAAAAAAAAAAGAAAAAAAAAAAAGAGAAGAAATTTTCTTTAAAAGCAGAATCAAGCTGGAAGGGCAGCATCATCGTCCTGAGTAGCCTGGGATGGTTCAACACCTGTAGACGCCACTGCCTGAGCTGCTTCGTCCTCTTCAATCTCCTTGTCGACGGCCTCAAAGTCTAAGTCTTCAAGGTTCACGCCAGGACCGTGCTTGATCAAGTACCTCCGCAGCAGCTCAAACCCCTTGAAGTACCACTGGAAAAGGATGGTGTTATATTCTTCCGTGGTTTGGAAGGCAGTGACGGCCTTGGCCATTGCAACCTTCATCTTCTGAGCGGCTGTCGCCAGGAGTTCGTCTTTCTGCTTCACAGATTGCCTCTCAACATCCAGCTGCTCTGTCAGTACTCGAACCTGCTCCTTGGAGGTGTTGAAGGAATCCATGGTCGTGATCAAGTCCTTCCGCAAGCCCGAGGCCTCAGCCTCCAAAGCTTCCACCTTCGAGTTGGCCACGACGGCCTTCTCTTCGTTCGCTAAATACTGCGTGGTGATGTGCATGGTCTCCCCCAAAACCTATGGACGAGAACAAAGTTAATGATAATTAGTTCAATCAAAAGCAACAAAAATGGTCAAGCAGTTGAAGACGAAGAAAAGGACAAGAAGTATGATGGATCACCTACACGAGCTTGTGAACATGACGGCTCACCATCTCGTGCGAAGGAACGCTCGTGACTTCTCTCATCTCACCAGGGGTAAAAAGTTGGTTGGCACGATCCATGGCCGTCTCGGCGTCCGACCAAACGCTGGCACCAACTTTCTCTTTCCCCTTACTACACGCCTTCTGCTTCTTGAAAGGACGAGCCACCTCCTCAACCGAAATACCCGGAGATGCAGCCACACCCTCGTCCAGGTCAGGGGTAGGTGTGGACGACCCTCTCTCCACCACCTCTTTCTCTTTCTCCTTTTCTTTATCCGTGATCCTCAACCTCCTCTGGCCTATACTAGAAAGAGGCTCATTCTTTTTGCCCTTAATTTTGTTGTACATCTCTTTGTTAAACTTCGACGTCATTTCTACACAAAAGAGATCAAGGACGAATAAAGGGGGGTAAGGACGAATAAAAAGAATGAAGATAAACACGAAGAAAAGAGATGACAAATTTATCTTGAAGTACAGCTTACGTTTTTTCTCTTCACGGTCGAGGGTACTGAGTACGTAGAGGGAAGGTTCTGGTCCCAGACAGTGACGTGCTAGGGTATGTGGATCGATCAGCTCACCAAAATCTTCGATCGTCCTTGCGTACTTGATCGCAGCCTGAACTCGCTCTACAAATTTGGCCTCAAGCTCTGGACGATCTTTCACTGCAAAGGACGACATCAAAAAAAAAAAAAAAAAAAGAGAGAAAGAATGGGCAACAATATTGGGGTAAACGCACCAATCAAAGGGGTCTCCCATCGGCGCAGCAACCTAGGTACGTTCCCCCACAAATCATCAGGCAATGTTTCCCAACCGTCGCCAGATACAAAGAAGTATCTTGATTTCCAGTAGCGAAAGGACGACGGAAGGTCAACTACCAGACGAGCCTTCCTATTCCAAGGTACAAACTCATAGTACCCAAATTCTCTGGACTCTTTTAGACGATACAGATGGAAGAACTCATTAACTGTGATCATATCCCCGTTGGCAATGGTCGTCCAGATCACCATACAACTAATTACTATTCTCCAGGAGTTAGGCATAAGTTGCCCTGGTGCAAGGTTAAAATGGTAAAAAAGCTCCATTATGAACGGATGGACGGGAAACCGGAGGCCACACGAAAAAGCAGCCTCGTAAAAGCAAACTTCTCCTTGGGCAAAGGCACAAGCCTTTTCACCCTTCCTAGGGAGATGAGCCTTGGTCCTCTCTGGAAACTGGAATCTGTCCTTAAAATTGCTAAAAACCTCACTTTCAAGGAACAATTTTCCTTGAGGGCATGAAATTGACGGACCGTCGCTGGAGCGGGAGAATGGGAGGACGAGGGAGCACGGGAAAGCGCGGTGGTCGTTGCATCGATCCCGGCCTCTTCCTCAACTACGTTAGAGGACGAACCCCTCTCTAAATCACCTAACCCTTCCTCTAAACCCATACTTCCCTCTCTTAGGAGCCCTCTAATAGACCGGAACCAAGCTTGAGAATCTAACAATAAAGGGTATAAAGCACCCAATGCCAAATCTAACCCAGTAACCCTACTAACAAATTCCTCAGCTAGTGGGTACGAACCAGCAAGCAAAGGCGCACCCAATGGGTCACCGGAAAGCTCTACCAAGGAACCTAAGCGGGCAAAGAGAAAAGCTACGGAGGGGAAGTTACGCCTAACTTCAAAATTATCCACCATTAAAAAAAAAAAAAAACTAACACCACCACTCAGTAAGAAGAAAGGATAGTGCAGAGAGAAAAAGGAGCTTAAGTGACACAAATACAAGGAAAATTCAGAAAGGAAAGAAAAGCGTAAATGGGGGTGGGCGTACCTGGAAGTTAGGGAGAAAACTGAGGAGGTGAGGAGCAAAATACGCGTAGGAGAGATCAACCGCACAGAGAATGGGGAAATGGGAAAAGGAAAAGCCAAGAAAAATCAAAGGACTCTTCCTTGGAAAGTGCGGGAAAACTGAAAAGGCACTCACCGGAAACGAGACACTCCAACCAGTAGAAATCAAACACGTGGCACTGAGATGAGCCACAGCCGCCACTACGCAATCAATGCAGAGCAGAACTCCAAACGCCATAACTGAAAAAAAAAAAAAAAAATAATAATATAATAATAATAATAATATGATAATAGCAATAAAATAAAATATAAGCCTATAAAAACCTTTTCATATTCCTATAATCGTCCAAGATATGGACGACCATGGAATAGGGGGGGCAGCTGATATGCCCGACCAAAATTGTAATCGTCCATACAATGCAAATCATGGACGACCTTAATAAAACCGTCCTGAGGGAAAAGGTCGTCGCTCAAAGACATGAACACTCATTTCCACTCCTCGCGGAGCCGTTACAAGACATTAATCAACCTTTAGACCGTTGGGAAGGGCAGCTCATCATTAACACCCTGCAAGGGCGTTACCAAGCAAGATTAAAGCCTCCATCAAGACTCCACCAACGGCTAGAAGAAATCACCTGTAAGCACACATATATAAAGACTGAACCCCAAAAGGGGTAGGGTAAGAAAAACACTCTAATATATTATTCTCATTGCTCTCCTTTGTCAATCTTTCTAACTTTGGCATCGGAGGCCTTTTTGCAGGCACAACGCCGGAGAACTACATCCTTTCTTTCATCCATGAATTGCAAAAGATTGGATTGGTCAGGGACGACTTCCATCTGGACGATCATAATAGACTGACGATCTACTCATCATCACCTACGGTGTACAAACACAACAGCTTCTTCAAGAGAAAGATGAACTAGGGCAAATTCTGTCTCCGGTCATAATTTGCATGAGCACAACTTTGCTTCACACTCACGTAACCTTTGACGGCCCTTAAAATAATCTCGATAGATAGCTTATCTATCGAGCTAGTTGTCGAGTATCGGGCTTCAACAGCTTTTAAAATTCAGCACATCTTCACTTGTTTCTTGGACAGACTTGCTTGGCTTTAACACTTGAACTTGAAACCTTGTTCCTTAAAGTATTAAACACATCCTAGATCTACCCAATTACAAGTAACGTGCGTTTTGTTAAAGGATTAGCCAATTACATAAAATATTGACATATGTTCCTAACATGATTTACATATGTCCTAACAATTTCTTTCATCATATCCATCATCTTACATAATTAACTCCATCTAAGTCAATGTTATCAACATGTTCAACATCTAACAAATTTATTTTTTAATTGATATTTTCTTTAACAACATTGATATTTACTGTCTCTTCTTGTTATTTTTTTTTTCTTTATATTTCTTTTTGACATTCTAGCTTCTTAGGCTTAATTCAATAACAAATAATAATAATAATAATAATAATAATAATAATAATAATAATAATAATAATTTTATTGTCATTTAAAAACAATTATAGTTACAGTACAAATATGAAAGTGAAGTGTCAAGTATATAATCAAAATTTTGTAAGAACAATTAAGTGTCAAGTGTATAAAAACAATTATTAGGCCCAATTAAGTAGCCCAATAATTTTTTGTTAAAAAAAATTTAACGATTTCATAAATTTTAACAAAAAAACTCATTTTAAACCCACATATCTATGTATCGTACAATATATACAATTTTATATATAGTACAATATGATTAATATGATATGCTCCTATTTATCGTAGCGTATCATATGAATCTTGAGCATTTATGATGCACCCTTACGATAATTAACTTTTTGTACATGATAAGTATCATGTATCATTTGATACTACCAACTATGTTATGACCTATATCAAGTAGTTATTATCCTAGCTCTAATTGGGTTGTTGTGGTAGCTAAACGGGAGAATTTGCCATCTTTAGTTTGAGGATTGTAATTTATGCTGTTATGAAAGTGATTTGAAAAGTTGCTCAAAGTCAGCCAGCAGAAGAAATTTAATGGAGAATAAAAAAAAAAAAAATTAGGTAAAGATGGAATAAATTAGTTTATTTTTCCAATTTTCTTAACGACATTCTAAATTAAATCCTATATTTTAAAGAACTTTTATTACAGTTCTCAATTATTAAAATCGTTTCAAATTTACTTCTCGGAAAGTTATTAATGAATACAAAATAACGAAAAATCAAATAAATTGCACAAAAATCTTCTCTCTGCATCAAAAGATCCCTCACATTAAGATCATTTGACATTTTAGTGAAAAAAAAAAAATCTTATAAATGGATCACATCTTCATTAAACCATATTTATCTATTATAATTTTTTATCAACGTAAACAAGAGTTTTTCTTTTAGCTTGTAAAAAAATACACACCTACACACACACACATATATATAAAACCGAAACTTCTGAAGTTCTCACAATTTTCCACGTAAGAACAATATTTAAATAAAAATTATCATTTTATTTAAATAAAATTATTTTTGTTTAGTCTAAACTTAATAATGAGTAAAATTCTATTTCTCTATCTAGTCCAACTTAAATTCAAACTTATCATTATCATTTTTTTTAAACAAAACTATTTTTGTTTAATCCAAACTTAACAAGAAGTGAAACTCTATCTCTCTAACAAGTCCAACTTAAACTCAAACTTGAACGTTGATAATTTATCTCAAAATTTGTGAGGTTAATCATGAACACTATAAAAGCAATACAAACCCCATATATATATAATTTTTTTTTTATTTTTTTAAAGCCGAGTAGAGGTATGAGCTCTTCTTATGTTATTTTCTTCTCCTCTAGTTTGTTTTAAAAAAAAATTATTTTATGGTTTTTCATGTATTGTTTAAAAAGTAATTTTTGTATATGAACTACCAAACTCTCTTTAGTCATTTTTTACAAGATAAAAAAGCTTGCAATGATTGAAATTATTCTTTTGAATGTAACTCATCTTTCTCTTATATTTCTCTATTGTTTAGTCATATATATATATATATATATTTATATATATATATATATATATTGTTTTGTTTAAATAGTTTCTAAGCAGTGAATCATTTGATTTTTTTATATTTTTTGGACTTTCAAAAGTTTTAATATCTAAATTTTTGAGTTATTTTTTTGCAGCATCTGAAACTGTCTGACAAATGTTTTGCAAGCCATTGCACGTTCAAGCAATGGCTTCTTCATCAAATTGTAACACAAATTAAAGCCATACAAGAGAAAATCATGCAATAGTGTAGTTTCTTAATCAATTTAAGATTTTGTAGGATTATTTTAGTCTACCTCACAAATAGGTAGGTTCTTGTGCATAGCATGGATTAGCGACTAGTGATAAATATATAAAACCGAAGCCTTTGATTTTTTATTGACCTTTCCAGAGCTTGCCACGACATTATCATTTTTTTAAATAAATTTTTTTTTTGTTTAGTCCAAAGTTAACAAAGAGTGAAATTCTATCTCTCTAACAAGTCCAACTTAAACTCAAACTCATCATTATTATTTTTTTAAGCAAAATTATTTTTGTTTAGTTCGAACTTAATAAGAAGTGAAACTCCATCTCTCTAATAAATCTAAATTAAACTCAAACTCAAACATTGATAATTTATCTCCAAATTTGCGAGGTTAATCATGAACACTATAAAAGTAGTGCAAACCTCAATTTTTTTTTAAGCCGAGTAGAGGTATGAGCTCTTCTTCTATTATTTTCTTCTCCTCTACTTTTTTTTAAAAAAATTATTTTATTTTATGGTTTTTCATGTATTTTTTTTAAAATAATTTCCGTACATGAACCACCAAACTCTCTTTAACCATTTTTTACAAGGTAAAAAAGCTTGCAATAATTGAAATTTAAGTTTGCTACTACTGTATATGTCTTTGCTTCACCTCACAATATGAAAATATGTTAATTTCTTGGGCAGTAAGCTTATATAGGATATATTAAGAAGATGAATGGCATTTATTATTTCAACATGGACTCCTGCCCAACATTTTTTGGCATGGGTCACGTGCTGATAAGGTTCATTTAAAGTTTAGACTCGTTAAAATTTAAAACTTATTGCTTTATAGGTTCATGTACTTTTTATTTTTCTTAATCATATATTTTTTGAATTGTTTCAGTAACTTATTCTTTAATTATATATATTTTTTGGCATTTTGGAAATTTTAACATCTGAATTTGTGTAGTCACACACACACACACACACACATATATATATATAGACAAAACTTAGGTATAGTACTTTAGGTGTTGTTCCTTATGTTCAACTCTTAAGATTTAGTCATATGGCTGCTTAACTAAAACATACACTTCCATCCTGTTGACGCTCGATCTCGATCTTTGGTGGCGGAAAGAAAACTGCCGCCACCGTGGGCCTTTGTTCAACCACTCGCTATGGCGATAGCTCGCACATGCGCCGAGCCTGTTGGAGGCCCCTCTCAATGTGAATGTGTATGGATTGTGTGGAGCTTCAGGTGCTCTGGGTCTACCTTTGGTTTTATGGTAGAAATATGGGCCAAATTTTAGGTGATTACCAAAGGTAAAGTGGAGTCGCCACCAATCATTAGGTTTTTCTAAGCTGTGATTGGTCACCTGTTTCTAGTTGATTTTATTACCAATCCAAGGTTAAGAAAAAGGTCATTTTTCCTAATCTAATGTGGATGGTAAAAAATCTTGATTCTTAGGTCTAGAAGTTTGGTTACGTGTGGGGAAGGTGTTAGGCACCCCACAATGCCTGTCCCAAGGACAGTCCTTTGTTTTGATAAAACCATAATTTTTGGAGATTGGCAGTAAAAACATGATTTTGGCATTGGCTTTTGGGGCTTTGCATTCATGGGGGCTTTGAGGTTTGGTTTTGCAAGGGGGTGGTCCCAATCTGCGTTTTCCTAAGGCATTCGAGCAAAGTGCCAGATTTCCACTACGAAAATCTGGCGAGAGGTCACCTTACTTTCATGGCGGAAACTAGGCATTGCTAGCCTTAGGTGACATAGTTCATGACAATCACACTGAAAAAGGGCAAGTAGGTATATATATACATGCATCATGCACAATGCTAGCACACAGAGCAGGAAAGCAAATGCCTACATCCCTAGAGTATGGCCCAAAATATAGGTGTAGGAAAATAAACAGGGGTCGCCATACTCTAAAGATGAGGACAAATGGTACAAAGCATAATATACCTAATACAAACCATCTAAGGGAGAAATGGAGGAGAAATGAGGGGATTTAAAGAGTACATAACCAAAGGACAAATACTAAACTCCTAAACCTACTGACTGCAATCACTTGGCTCGACCACATGTTCGCGTCCTTGCCTTTTTTGCTTCCGCCTAGGAGATCATGCCCTAGCTCCATATGTCCTCGCTCCATATGTGTACATGCAAAGGCAGAGAAAAGAAAACTAGCAGACAAGCAATGGAAGGAAAAAGTGTAGATAAAAGCACAAGGTCGCAAAGCAAACAAGCAAGATAGATATGGCAAGCATAGCATGTGACAAAAGCAAGAAAGCTAACCAACAAGCAAGGAAAACACACAAAAGGGGGTGTCCGCGAGGGACAAATGTAGGTTTGGATCGAATGTCCATAACTTCATTGTGTTGAAGCATGGACGACACACAATCAAGCAAGACTCATGCATGAACATGTAAGCAAGTGTGTAAAGACGCATAGAAAGCCATCGGGTGTTGCAAACAAGCATGGTAAACATATCATCACACGGAGTGGAAAAGGGAGAGGTATGCACGAAGCAACCAGCATCATAGAGATGCCTCCCAAGTGGTTACATCCAGACAAGGCCTCATAGGCGTTAGATGTAACCACACAACCATAACCTGCTAAGGGCGTCAAGCATAGCAAAGCCTAGAACTAGAGAGGCTAGCACGAAAGATAAAGTATAGAAGCAATAAAGCATAGACATGTAAACGGGTGATCCAAACCCTTTGATATGGGCCAAGTTATATGGACGATGACAAAGACCATAGGGTCTAGATTGGGTCCTAACCACATGGCCAAAACACAAGAAAGAAAGGTAAAGTGACAAAAGGGCTGCAATAGCACATGTCAAGACAAACATAGCCTAGGTCTAAGCACACAAACATGGCATGGAGCACACAAGCACATGGAAAATTGCATAAAGCAAGTAAAGCAGAGATCTAAACACACGAGCATGTAAGAACATAGATCCGGACATATAAAAATGTGAAAACATAGATCCGAGCACACAAGCATGTAAAAATCTAGATTTAAGCATAGGCATGGCAATGCGTGTGTGAACATGTGAAAGCTAGCACATAAACATGGAAAAACATGAATCCAAGCATATAAGCGTGTACGGATGCGGATCTAAGCATAAAACATGGCAAAAACCATATGAGCACATAAATCTGAGCAAAGCATAACCATAGACATAGCCCTAAAATCAAAACAAAGCAAAAAGAGGAACAAAACAAAGGAAACATGGTATAAAACCCTAAGCACGTAGATCTAAACATATAAGCATGTAAGGACCTAGATCTAAGCACAAAACATTGCATAAAAACCCTAAACATGTAGATCTAAACATATAAGCATGTGAACAAGCACAAAAGAACATAGATCTAAACGAAGAACATGCTAGAAACATGGTAAAGCAAGAAACATGTCAAAGAAAGCAACAAAGCATATTATCATGGCAAAAAGAGCAAGAACATGCTAGGGAAAAGATTTAGAAGGTTAAGGGTGTGGATGATAGCTAAAATGCTACATCCACACCCCTAAACCCCAAATCCAAAGTGTAGAACCAAGGAAAGGAAGATTGAGTGCAAAAGCAATACCTTATGTTCTTGGTGAAAAAGGAAGAATCAAGAGATTTTGATGAGCTTTTTTTGGGTGTTTTTTGGTGTTTGGGAGAGGGAAAAAAGGTAGAGAGCAGCTGGGCAGAAGGAAAATTTCAAAAAAATGTGTGTCCCCCTGTCTGGGGCATGCCTGGCTATTTATAGCCCTAGGAGCAAAAATCGAGGCGGCGGCCATTGTCAATCCTCCTCTGATCAGGCTGATTTTGACTCCTTTGGATATATCTTGATTTTTAGTTTCTAAAAAGGTATGAAACTCAAAAAATCCAATGGTTAGATCAAAAGTTATGGCTCTCGGAAGTTTGCGGTGTGTCGATAGGTGCGTCATTTCGGCTTTCATGATATCTCAGCTGTTCTAACTCTAATTTCAACCCATGAATAGTCATTGGAATGAGAATTCGATAATCTTTGTAGTAGCATTGGTTTCAACCCATTCCGGCAGCCGAATCAAAATTAGGGTTTTTGGACCCACCCAGGATCGACTTCAGGTGAAACTTGGTCAAACGCAATTAAAGTTGCTAAAAATCTCCGAGAAGCTCGGGTTTGAAGTAAAAATGTGAAAAATGTCGTTTTGTGAGAGTTCAGACCATGTTTGACCTTCGGTTAAACTTAGGGTTGACTAGGGGCATTTTGGTCATTTTAGCGAAAAAAGTCACTTTGGGTACTCCGGTGCCCAAATGAGTTGTGCCACGTCGTTCTAGATGTTCTCATGACCCCGTAGAGAGAAAATAATATATTTGGATTTTTGGGGGTCCAACGCGCGAATCAAGGGCGGACAAAATACGGTATCAACAATTGCCCCTTCTTTATCTGATATCTCAAGTGCAATTAGAGGTGTCAGATAAAGAATGTGATTTCGGATTTTTTTCCCCCAAATTTGCATGCGGAGACTGCTCATGGATTGAGACCGGACCTTACCTACTTGGCCTAACCTACTGCAGCTGCTATTGGAATATTTTCCAAACGTGCCTCCGAGCTCTAGGAGAGGAGAAGGGAGAGAGATTTTTTTTTTTTTTGGGTTGACTAGGTCAGCGTTGACCCGTCAACATTGCCCGGCGGCCTTTATAGGGCCACTAGGCCTACCTGGTGGCCATAAAAGGGCTGCTAGGCAGCCCAGGCCCTATAAAAGGCCTTTTGGGCCCTTTTTTTTGTCTCATTTCTCACTTCCTTTCTACTCCTCACTCTCTACAAAAATTCCTAGAGTGCTTAGGGCTTAACGGGTCTTTCCTTTCAGTTTCAATCCGCCACTTCAGTCAGTTGCTTCATCTTTTCTACCTTTGAGGTTAGTGTTCATTTTTTCTTCTTCTCTTACTTTTTCTGCAAAATGTTAGTAGCAGTATTACAAGAGATGCATGTTAGTATTTATTTTTATTTTTGGAACTTTTATGAGCACATATTTTTTGCCACTATTTATCCCATGCTATCTTTAGGAAAATGCACAAATATAGTTTGTCTTTTTTGATATGTGGGTGCCAGATATGTGGGAATTTCAATTTTGAAAATAAAATGTGTGATATGGGTAAGGGGACTTACCTGGTAGACAAGGATAATGGAAATGTGATTCGGAGATTCTTGAAGGAACGTGGGCTCGGGGACGCGTGTCATCGGTTCACCCACCATAGTTTAGGAGTTCGGAAAATTTCTTAAATAAATGTGAGCTCGAGGACACTTGTCGTCGATTCACCCACTGTGGAATGTGAGCCCGAGGATGCTTGTCGGCAGTTCACCCACTATAGAATACGAGCCTAGATACGCTTCCCGCTAGTTCACCCGCCATGAAATGTGAGCCCGAGGACGTTTGTTGTCAATTCACCCACTGTAGACTACGAGCCTAGAGACACTTTCCGCTAGTTCACCCGCCATGAAATGTGAGCCCGAGGATGCTTGTCGTTAGTTCACCCATTGTAGAGTACGAGCCTAGAGACGCTTGTCGCTAGTTCATTTGCCATGAAATGTGAGCCCGAGGACGCTTGTCATCGGTTCACCCACTGTAGAGTATGAGCCTAGATACGCTTTCTGCTAGTTCACCCGCCATGAAATGTGAGCCCAAGGATGTTCGTCGTCAGTTCACCCATTGTAAAGTACGAGCCTAGAGACGCTTGCCACTAGTTCACTTGCCATGAAATGTGAGCCCAAAGATGCTTGTCGTCAGTTCACCCACTATAGAATACGAGCCTAGATACGCTTGCCGCTAGTTCACCCACAATGAAATGTAAGCCCGAGGACGCTTGTCGTCAGTTCACCCACTGTAGAGTATGAGCCTAGAGGCGCTTTCTGCTAGTTCACCCACCATGAAATGTGAGCCCAAGGACGCTCGTCGTCGGTTCACCCATTGTAGAGTATGAGCCTAGAGACGCTTGCCACTAGTTCACTTGCCATGAAATGTGAGCCCAAGGATGCTTGTCGTCAGTTCAGAGCACGAGCCTAGAGAAGCTTGCCGCTAGCTCACCCGCCATGAAATGTGAACCCGAGGATGCTTGTCATCGGTTCACCCACTGTAGAGTATGAGCCTAGAGATGCTTGCCACTAGTTCAACCGCCATGAAATGTGAGTTCAAGGAAACTTGTCGTCGGTTCACCCACTGTAGAGTACGAGCCTAGAGAGGCTTGCTGCTAGTTCATCTGCTATGAAACAGGAGCAATAATTTGCCTTTTGTGAGATCATATGTTTGACATAGACTTGCATAACATGTTTAGGAAATAGTGTTAGTTTATCTGCATTGCCATTTAACTCATGGGCTTACCACTTATGTCCGAATTTCTAGTTGTTTTGCAAATCATGTCTAGGAGGGCTAGTTCCAAGGAAGATCGGGGGAAGGCCCCTGTGTATGCGACATCCCAAGGGGACGGTTCTTCTGATGATAAGACCACCTCGATTGGTGAGCAGGCGGCCTAGGTTTTGCAGAGCCATTTTGATTGCGGGGGTGACGACCCCAGGTTTACCGGTGGTATACCCATGGAGACCAAGTCTAGGAGACGACGGTCAGTTGAGATAAGCACCTTCCATCTGAGTTGCGGGAGTATGCTATCCTCCCTGTTGACTGGACAACCATTATGGGTATTAGGTTCGATGGCCATCAGATTTCAACGAATGAGATGACCTTTAAGATGGCCAGCGATCTCTTGGGCATCCCTCTCCCATTGACTATTGAGACGAGGGGGTATTTTAGGCCCATTGCATCACCACAGATCTGTATCAAGTGGCTATAACGTAGTATTCCCTGGGGCGAGGCCCCCATCAACGCTTATTTTCATCGGTGCTTCTTGTGGTTCCTCAGTAGTTGCTTCTTGGCCAACAACCGATCGATGTTGACTTGTCAGCTGTTGTGGGCTATGGGGTAGTCTCCAACATCAGGACGTACAACTAAGGGTCAGTGACCTACGGCTTCTTCATTTCCTTCTTAAGGCGAACCTCCCATTGAGTCTTTAAGAGTTTGGAGGGATGTTGGAAAATATTCACATGGTGGCATATGAGTACATCCTAACCTTGTGGCCTCATTATATAGGATTGTCCTTGGCAGCATACCCTCGAGCTATGCATAGGCTGATTGTAGGATCACGTGGGTAGTAGTAGTGCAGCCAGTCACCATCTTCACCACTCTGGACTGTGTCACCCGGGAAGAGATTGTAGTTTGTCCATATGATGGTACATTATTGAAGAGATAGGAGCTCACTATAGTTATGGGCTAGTCGAGGATCCGATGTTGGTTTTGGGCCCTAACAAGTTGGGAGTTCTTTTTGGCAGAGAGGACCTTTTATCGGGTTATGCCAGTCTATGGAGTACCTAGGGATCCGCCTCCTCATGGTTTGTCATTTGAGGCCATAGTTCTGGATGACTTGGAATATGCGGTAGGCACCTTTGATGCTTATATGGACACAAGTAGAGACTATTCCACTTGGTTTGCAGAGTCTTCTATGGTGCCTATCATCAGAGATGTCCTCGTGAGTGGGGGTAGAATGTTGGAAGGCGTTGTTCGTGCTCAAGTGGCCACTGGGCTGAGTGTAGAGCACGTGTAGAGACCATAGAGGCTAAATTGGCAGAGTTTGAGGCCCTATTTACTGCTAGAGAGGCACACACGCTGGAAGAGATAGCTCGGGTGTTAGCTCGGGAGAGGGAAATCTGGCAGAAAGATAGAGAGATGCTTGTTGCTACGATGGACAGAGAGCGGAGCCAGTTTCAAAATGAACGAGCCCTTCATCAGGGCTATTCCAAGCTCTTGATAAGAGAGTTACGAGTGGTTCGTATTCCAGTCTCAACTGCCCTTGAGATACTCAGTCGAGGGCCGATCATTCCTCCGTTCCAGCAAAGGTACATGCCAGTTCCACCAGGCCCACTAGGCAATTGGGGTTCTTTTGCTCAGGCTAAGAAGCCCTTCCAGGGTCCCAAGTATGCTCCCGACACTAGGCAGTGCGGGTCCTTCCACCGGCCCTTTTGCAGGCGGTAATGATGGTGATGACACTGATACAGATACGAACCGGTTCATTGGCATTGATGATTCTTAGTAGAGTTAGCCATTTGTTGTATTTTTCCATGTATTCTATAGGCATTGCCCTTTTGTGGTCCAGCTATGTATGTATACTATGTATTGCCTTTTGGTAGGCCTGGACTTGTACGTATTGTATTGCCCCGCAGCGGGCTTTCATGTATTATACTATCTCTTTATAGCATGATGTATGTATGGAACAATGCCTTTGATTAGGACTTATATGTATGATCTGGATAAAACGCCTTTAGAAGGGTGGCTGATGTGTATAAAAGACAATGCCTCTAATTATGACTTACAAGTATACCTCTGTATACTGCCTTTGAAAGGGCTGCTAACATGTATAGAAGACAATGCCTCTGATTAGGACTTACATGTATCATTCTAAGTAAGTGCCTTTAGAAGGGCGGCTGATGTATGTGTAAAACAATGCCTCTGATTAGGACTTAAATGTATGATCTGAACAAAACACCTTCGAAAGGGCTGCTGACGTGTATAAAAGGCAATGCCTCTGATTAGGACTTACATGTATAACTCTACAAACTGCCTTTGAAAAGGTTGCTAATGTGTATGCACCATAGCATTTTTACTGTGGATGGTGGTTTTGAACCAACTTATATCACACCCACTTGTTTTGCACCGTTGTTTCATGGGTTTGTCGGTGGCTCCAAGACAATGATCATCCCACTGGGGGAGAAAGAAAGGAGAGATCATGTGAAATAAACAGCACCAGTTTAGGGTTTCATGTGATTCTCGACATGAAAGGTATATCCTTAGCGGGACAGACTTGTTCTTGTATATTGGACACAGAGGGAGAGAACCACACAAAATAAACTGCCTTAATTTAGGGTTTTGCGGGGTTCTGAACCTGCAGACTGGCTGCAAGTGGCCTCGGCTTTGCAAGCCATACCATAATGCTGATGATGAGTGTGGACACTGCACACGAGGTAACTTTAGACATGCCATAAGGCGGTATGCATTGATTGCTCCTGTTATTACCTACGGGAGCTAGAAATCCAAGGACAGGATTCTTGAGGTACCACTATGGGAAATGACACTCTCTATCCTCCAAATAAGCTAGGAAAGCTGCCGGACGACTAAGATTGGGCTCTAGCATTTTTCTATTGCAAACTCTAATTATCGGGGTTGAACAGACCCCTAAACTAGGCGAACTGGGCTTTGAAAATGAGATTCAAGACATCTGAAGGTGCTGATCGAGATGCACAAATATAAACTGCCCTAGTGTAGGATTTGTGCAGCCTCGGTTGCGCGAATGTGAGTTTTCGATAGTCCGGGTCACTGTTGGACCGATCACTCATTACAGTGAGCACTAAAATGAGGGAATCTTTGCTCCAAAGCGGTTCAAAACATCTCTAATAGGGAGGAAAGTGTCAACACTTGTCTGGGTTTGTGCCTAGGGGGCTGAAAAGACCTGGCACACTTCCCGAGGTTTAGCAGGCATTGTAAGGCCGCCAGTGGGCTTTCAATGGCCGCTGCCTTGGGATTCATGTATAAAAGCTGGGCATCAGCCCAGCCCTAGTTCATTTGGTTCTGCGATTTTTTCTAGGTCTTCTCCTACCCTTTCTTCACTCAAAACACTAGAAAACACCATTCTTTATCGTTTTTTGCACGGATCTTCATCAGACTGTCAGATTAAGTAGGATTTGCTTATAGAGGTTCTTGGTGCTCATTCCTATGACACCCTTGTTGAGCTTGAGAGGGAGGAGTACCATGAAAATAAGCTCAAGAAGTGGTGGGGTGCCTTTTCTCGTGGTGACCAGGCTCTCCTCCGACAGTTTCTTGGAAACGCCACCACTTTACTCCATACTACACTTGATTGGCACTTGCTAGAGGTCATCACTTCCTGTTAGGATCCTGTTTTAAGGTGCATTACCATTGGGGATGTTGATTTGGTGCCTACTTTGGAGGATTACTATTTTCATTCCACCCGTACGGACACGATACCACAAGAAGCTGGCTGATTTGATGGGCTTCAAAAGACCCGTTGTGGAGGCGCTGACTTGGCATAGCGGCGGGGTAGGAGGGAGCATGTCCTTCGAGTTCCTACATGATCGGTTCCAGTAACTAGAGTGCTCGGTTGGCTACCAAGACGATTTTATGGATTTGGCGGAGCGATGGGCATCCTATCAGCACCAGGCCTTCTTAGTGGCCTTCTTCGGCGCGGTACTATTCCCTTCACCATCAGGAGCTATCAGTTTTGTCGTTTTTCCTCTGGTGAGTGCTTTACCTTATGGCATCTCTTTTATTCTTGCTTTACTTTCTAAAACTATTAGGTCTTTATCCTTGTGTCGGGAGACTGGTAGGGGTATACTGGGTTGTTGTGTCCATATGTTACAATTGTGGTTCTGTAGTCACTTGAGCATCATCGCTAGGGACTAGCCTATGGGCTTCGTGCATAGGAATAGAGTTTGGTCTACTGTATTCCTTGATCTTCCTTTTTCTGGTGATACTGATGGCTGGCTGAGATATCTGTGTAGCTTGAGTCCTACTGACTAGACCTAGAGGGTCAAGTGGGGTATTACTAGGTGGTAGGGGTAGACCCATTGTGTTGGCTTGCTCGGTATTCCCTTGGTGGGCATCTGGGGGTGCATAGGGCATTTCCCCGGTATGGCCATGAGGCAGTTTGGGGGCATTTAGCACATTCGCTGACTTAGTGATCTTTCTGCTATCACTTATGAGTATAGGCTGGTGGACATTGACATAGCAATAGTAGGGCATGCCTTGGAGTTTTGGGAGGCCCGCAGATCGAGTATAGACTTCCCCCTCTATTCTAGGGATGATCAAGAGTGGTTCTCCACTAAGTTTAGAGTATGGCAAGACATGTGGGATCCCATCTTTGTGTTTGATTTGTCGTTGCCCGTTTCGACTGATATGCCACTCCTGGCTAATATTCTGAGAGATTATACTCTAGAGTTTGAGATCAGAGTTAAGATGGCCCTTGCAAGCCTGAGGGAGTACTTAAGAGAGGCTATTAGAGACAGAGATTGCAGTAGAGAGCTAGCTGATACGTTCATGGAGGATATCAAGGAGATGAGCAGTGTGCAGGAGCATGAGCTTGCAGCTCTCAGGGCAGAGCTTGATTGGAGGTGGCCAGCCCCTCTAAGCATAGAGGCAGAGTGTGCGTTGTTGAGATCCCGGGTCGTGTGTTTGGAGGACGAGCTTGCGGCTCTTACTCGGAGATTTGCCGCTCTACATCACACTTGGAATGAGGAGAGGGCCGCATTAGAGGCTAGCAGGGTCATGGCTAGTAGCCGAGCTAATGATTTAGCACTGGAGCTACTGTAGGCGAAGTCTTATATTCATTCCGCTTTGGACATGGAATACGAGAGAGGGGGCGACAAGCCTAGCGAGCCACAGTGGGCTTTTCGTCACCTTCAGATTGAGCTGGCCTAGAGAAAGGAGGCCCAGAGTGTTGCTACTGCAGAGGTGGGCACCTTGCATGCTTTGTTAAAGATAGAAAGGTAGAGCTCTACTTCTGATCCCACGATGGAGAAGGAGTTAGTCTGTCTTCGACACTCACATGATAGACTTAGAGAGGTAGCCAGAGACCTAGGCTTCGATGCAACCGGACTGCTTCGCACTCATGCTCAAGATGACCCAATTCTTCACACTGGCTTTGGAAGACTATGCCAAGCCATGTCCGATCGACTGGGCCATGTTTGATCTGCTGATATCTTTTTCTATTTACTTTGTTTCTGCACATGAGCTAGGTAATTAGTATTCCACCATGTATGGAAAGGTCCTTCGTAAATCGCTAGGTAATTGCATAAGGCCTTTTGCTTTTTGTTTTGAGTTCTTAAAGCATAGTCTAGTTTGTTAGGCATGCTTAGAAACTGAGAGATGGTGTAGAGAGATGTTCAAGATGATATTCAAAAAAGATATATATGAGATGAGATGTTTTGTCTCAACATCAGAATGTATGAAAGAAACAGAATGGCATAATACAAGCACATTAATGAATATGCAGGCAAATGCTTTGAAAATGCAAGATTATACAAATACGTGATAAATGTAAAATCCAAGCATATCAATATCTTATTTTTCCAAGGATACATCCTGTTCTAAACGAATCTTTTCCTTTTCCCATTGAGGTACATTTCCCATTGGCAGAAACCAGAACATCTTAAGCAACTACTGAGCCGTGGCGGTATTGTAGACAGAGAGAAATCTCAGAGGCGTCTTCATATCTTGACTTGGATGTTGGATCCCTTTAATCTTTTGATCTTTACAGAAATTCAAGCAAGCACAACTGATTGATTTTTCTCTTAAGATGTGACCGAACCAAGATGGCTGCCTATGTACCTCCACGAGGAAGGATCAGGTCATCACGTAGTTCAACTAACTTTTTGATTGCCTTAAATTTTTCCTAGACCGCCCTTTTGGGTTTTCAGTCTAGCAGGCTCTCTCACACTCTTTCTTTCGGCTCTCCTTTTGCGTAGACCGCCATTTCGGGTTTTCAATCTACCTTTTGCATTTTCTCTTGTACTCTTTCTGTTGCCTCTCTTTTTGCATAGGCCACCCTTTCGGGTTTTCGATCTACCTTTTTGCATATATATATATATATATATATATATATATATATATATATATATTTTTGTTTTTTGTTTTTTTGTTTGTTTGCTTGTTTGTTTGTTTTTTTTTTTTTTTTTTGACATAAAAATGAGGTGCACTGCGAGGCTCCTTCATGCAAAGTACCTTATGACGACATCAGTGGTGGGCATATTGAAGTTATGCCCGTTAATGTCGGCTAGAATCAAGGCTCCTTTAGAAAAGGCCTTATTTACCACATATGGTCCCTCGTAAGTTGGGGAAAACTTTCCTCTGTGATCAGGTATGGCCTAGTTGCACTTCTTCAAGACTAGATCGCCTTCTTCAAAGACTCTGGGTCTAAATTTCTCATTGAATGCTCGCTCGACGCGGCGTTGGTACAACTGTCCATGGCACATTGCAATTATGCGCTTCTCATCTATCATGTTTAGTCGTTCATATCGGGCACAAGCCCATTCAGCTTTTGACAACTTTGTCTGAGAGAAAATCCTGAGAGACGGTATCTCTACCTCGGCGGGGAGGATTGCCTTCATGCCATACACTAGTGAATGAAGGGTCGCACCCTTGGACGTACGAATAGAAGTGCGATATGTGCACAAAGCAAAGGGCAAGTACTCGTGCCAATCCTTGTATGTGTCTATCATCTTCACCAAGGTTTTCTTTATGTTCTTGTTAGCAACATCCACTACGCCCTTCATCTGAAGGCGATAGGGAACTGAATTTTTGTGCTCGATTGTGAACTATTGGTAGAGCTACTGGATCATTTTCCCATTTAGGTTCGTCCCATTATCTGTAATGTGTTCTCTTGGCATGCTGTAGTGGCAAATGATGTTGTGTTTCAGGAACTAGACTACCAAGGCTTGAGTGACACTCTTGTACGAAGCGGCTTCCACCCATTTTGTAAAATAATCGATGGCCACCAAGATGTACTCATGGCCATTTGAAGCTTTCGGAATCACGAGTCTGATGACATCCATACCCCAAGCTGAGAAGGGCCATGGTGCTGCTAAAGAGTGCAATGGTTGCGGAGGAGCATTCTTCTTGTCTTGATAGGCTTGGCAATGATGGCATGTCCTCATGTGCTTAATGCAATCATTTTTCAGGGTGAGCCAGTAGTAGCTAGCTCTCATAATCTTGCGGGCCAACAGGGGACCACTGGCATGGGTTCCAAGTAAACCCTCATGCATCTCTTCCATCAAGTGATTAGCCTCAGAGGCGTCTACGCATCAGAACAAGGTAGAATTGTGGTTCCTTTTGTACAGGACTTCTCCACTCAAGAAAAATTGGCAGGCCATGCGTCGAATAAACTTCTTTTCACTGTCTATAGCACCGTGTGGGTATTCATTGTCCTTAATATAATCCTTGATATCATGATACCATGGCTTTCCGTCAGCTTCAACTTTGACACTCATGCATTCTTCAATGTTCATGCAATAGACTGGGATGCCACAAACTTCTATGCGCAGTTGCCACATATCATCTCCTTCTGATAACTTGACCATGCTAGCCAATGTAGCCAGGGCATCTGCAAACTGGTTGTAAGCTCAGGGCAGATAGGCAAATGTGATGTTTCGGAACTTCCAGATCAAGCGGCTGACGCATTTTTGATATGGAATCAACTTGGTGTCTCGGGTTTGCCATTTTACTTCAATTTAGGAGATGATCAACATGGAATCTCTAAAGACACTCAAGTCATATGCGCCAAACTCTAGGGCCACTTATAGGCTGACAATACACGCTTCATATTCTATGACATTGTTGGTGCAACTGAAATTTAGCTTAACTGAAACAGGGATTTGCTAGCCCATGAGGGGAACTAAGACTACTCCTACTCCATTCCAAGTAGAATTGGCGGCTCCATCGAAATAAAGCTTCCAACGCCATGACTCCACACTGTCTAGTTTTGACTCTAGTGCCATGACATCCTTATGAGGGAAGAGGTCTTCTGAAAGTTCTAGATCATTCATCGACTAGTTCGCTAGGTAATCGATTATGGCCTGGCCCTTGATGGCCTTTCTTGTTACATACACAATGTCAAACTCGGAGAGCAACATTTGCCAACGGGAGATCTTTCTCGTGAGAGTTGGCTTTTCAAAGATGCACTTAATGGGATCCATGCAGAAATGAGCCGCGAGGTGAAATAGAGCATATACTGCCGCAACTTGCGTGATGCCCACGCTAGGGCGCAACATGTCTTCTCAATGGCGATGTAGTTGATCTCGCAACTAGTGAACTTCTTGCTCAAGTAGTAAATTGCCCTTTCTTTCTGGTCGGGCTCAACTGCTTGGCTTAACATGCAACCCATGGAGGTTTCTTGTACTGTTATGTAGAGGATCAACAGATATCCCAGCGTCGGTCACATATGGTGGTCAACTGTGCTATGAAGCGAGCTATATAATTGACTTTGCCTAAGAAGCTGTGAATCTGTTTCTCGGTTTATAGTGTTGACATATCTTGGATGGCTTGGACTTTTGCTGGGTCCACTTTGATTCCTCTTTGGCTGACTATGAAGCTAAGTAATTTCCCTGAACTAGCTCTGAAGACGCACTTGTTAGGGTTTAGCCTCAACCTGTACTTGATAAGGTGCTTGAATAGCTTTCTCAAATCCACTAAATGATCCCTAGCAATGCGGTATTTGGCAATCATGTCGTCTACATAGACTTCAATTTCTTTATGCATCATATCATGGAACAAGGTTACCATGGCTCACTGATAAGTAGCACCAGTGTTCTTTAAGTCGAATGGCATGACATCATTTACATAAGTTCCCCAATGAGTGGTGAATGTTGTCTTGGCTTTGTCCTCTTTAGCCATCTTGATCTAGTTGTAACTTAAGAATTCGTCCATGAAGGAGAAGAACCTGTTGGTAGCAGTATTATTGACCAGGGCATCGATGTGTGGCAACGAAAAATTATCCTTGGGGTTGGCCTGGTTCAAATCCCTGTAATCAATGCACATACACACTTTCCCATCTTTCTTAGGCACAGGAATGATGTTGGCAACCCAATCTAAGTAAGATATTGTGGTAAGGAAGCCGGCTTTCAACTGCTTTTCTACCTCTTCTTTGATCTTCAAAATGATCTCAAATTTCATTCTTCGAAGGGCTTGTCGCACTAGAGGGCATTTAGGTTTAACTGGAATCCTATGCACAACAATCTCAGTAACTACCCCAGGCATATCTTGGTAGGACGAAGCAAAGATCTCTCTAAATTCCTTAAGTAGTGCTATGAGCTCATGCTTCATGTCTTTAGGAAAGTTTACCCCAATCTTGACGGGTTTTTCATTCTCGCCTTTGTTGGCCAAGTTAACCACTTCTGTCTCTTCTATGTTGGGCTTGAACCTTTCGCTCTCTTTGTTTAGAGCTTCCAAAATATCACGAGGCAAACTCGAAATTTCCCTTAATCCTTCGATTTCATGTTCCAACTCTATTGTTTCATTCATGTTATCAATATCCTCGCTATAGCAACAGGACAATGTACCCGCTTGGGAATTAGAATAGATCCTATAGAACGGAACATATACAAGGAAACATAAGACAATTTACACACACATATTCTTAAGAAAGAAAGTAAAGAGATAAATGCAAAGATTTCCTCAATAATACACTGGATAATTTCATTAGTGGATCATGGATAAGGGGAAAACAAAGTTCATGCCTGATAATGATAAAAAGGAAACATTTTTCTTTGTTTTGGAAAATGAACTGGAAAATGCAAACAAGGAATCTAGGAAACAAGAAATAAACATGCAAAACAAACTAGATATGCTATTCTAACTCTTTCGGGCAATTGGAGGACCCAACCACACGATAATAGAATACTCCTTACTCAGTCGGTGCAACCACAAAGAAGGGCTCGACAGTCCAATGGCCTACTGTCTCGCCTGGCACATGAAGGCTGATAGTAGCAGTCAGATCATCCCCTGGGGATATGATGGCAGTCACTGAAAATTCCTCTGGACAAAGATGGATGAGACAAGCCAGATCTGATTCTTCCTCGTATGATTCCTGTGCTACTTCTGATCTGATGACCTCGGCTAGAGCCAAAAAAGTGACCTTAATGTGGGGAATAGACATCCCTTGGCGAATGTACTTCCTCTTCTTTCCTCTAGAAGCTTGGAAGATTTCTTTATCGGAGGGGTCATAGCCTAGACCAAAACCTCCTTTGTTATCAGGGAACTCAATCAAAGAAGCCTTCCTATGTCCTACGGCACCGAGGCCTTGGCCTAACTGATAGCCAAATTTGAGCATCTCTTTGGCAGCCATTAAAGTAGCGAAGGGCCATACTAACTCGACTTCTAGAGCTCTGGAAATTATGGAGACTAGCTCAAAACCGTGAAAGGTTGCCTCCGGAAAGCCATTAGCACCTATGTAGGGGACAGAAGTCTCCTTGAAGAAAGTTAGGGGTTCTTTAGTCATAATATTAACCATCAGATCTTCAGATGGGAATTTGAGTCTTTGATGAAGAGTAGACGCAACTGAGCTCGCAACGTATAGCCAAGGCCTCCCTAGGAGCATATTATAAGGGGAGTCCACCTTAATGACCAAGAAATTGACCATGAAGAACATAGGGCCAACTCCAAAGGCTAGCTCAATCTCGCCTTGCACCTCCCTGAGAGTGCCGTCAAAAGCTCTAATGATCATGGCGGTAGGGAGGATAAGAGAGTTATCCATATTCAAACGCTTTAAAGTGGACATCAGGTAAACATTCAGGGCTGACCCATTGTTAATCAGTACTCTGGTGATGATCATATCCTCACACTTTACTATAATGTGCATGGGCAAAGTGTGGTCTCTACCTTTTGGTGGTAGTTCACCATCCATAAAGGAAATCTGGTTAGTGGCCAATAATGTTGAGACTATGCCTTCAAAGGCAGATTTTGTAGCACTTGTAGGAATACGTGTCTCTTTCAAGACTTTCAAGAGAATTACAATGGGCCTCAGAGGATAGCAATAACGCCAAGATGGAGATCTGAGTAGGCGACTTGTTTAACTGCTAAATCATACTGTACTCTGAGTTTTTGTTAACTTTTAAGAACTCCTCTGCTTCTCCGGTTGTGACTCTATTCCTAATGGGTTCAGTGGTACCCTTGCCAATCTCTTTCCTCCTCTTTTCCAACTCTTTGTTGGTATAGCAATAGCCACTCCTAGTAAGCCCAAATAGACCTGAAGAGATATTGGAGTAGACCTCCTCTTTTCCAGTTCGAGTGGAAATCAAGGACATATCGTATTTCTAGGGAATGCGGTGACTATCTTCATAAGGGAATGGCTTCGACATACAAATGATAACACCCTCTTGAGTCTGCAAATTGGGCACTATAAAGAATATCTTTGGATTAATGACCATTGGACTTGGTAGCATGGCCTCAAGGGCCTTTGACCCAAATACCTTGGAGATTCCCTAAGCAAGCCTTGGCAAAATAAGAGGATTGAAACCTTGGATAGCGGGAACGATAGTGGTTCCCTCCTGAACTGATGATGAAGCTGGCCCTGTGACGGCAAGCAAGGAAGAAACTAGAGGAGTGAATCCCTTTATGGCAGGAGGGGTTTGCCTTTTCTCTGAATTTGATGACCTTAAATCAGTGGGTGATTCTACGATCTCC
This sequence comes from Quercus tomentella, assembly GCA_028535165.1. NCBI lineage: Eukaryota > Viridiplantae > Streptophyta > Magnoliopsida > Fagales > Fagaceae > Quercus > Quercus tomentella. Next base: position 64,482,347 of record JAPQVY010000156.1, read on the forward strand.
TCAATGACTACTGAAGAGCAAGGTGCCGAAGCAACCTGGCCAAGGCATTTCAATAAATACTCTCCCTAATCCTCCCTTGACCCAACTAATATAGCATTGCGGCTGGCTTCTGACTAGGTAGCTAGAGGACATAAGTTGGCTACCATACAATCATCTCTTTGCACCGTTCCTTTTTCAATCCAAATGATACCGCGCTTGGCTAAACTCTGCACTTATGCTCAAAGCATTTTACAGTCAAAAAACAGGGTGTGGCTATCTTCACTGTCATAGAATGAGTAGATTCCCCAATCCTGGGGTTCCCACACCCTTAAGATCAAGGTGGCTCTCTTGGACCAAGGCTTGGAGCATAGCCTTCCATGGGAATGATGGTAAGGAGAAATCTGAAACCTTTCTTCCACTGTGATGATGGCATTCACATTCCCTTCTTGATGGGGAGGTAAAAGGTTTGTGATGATGTTTAGAGTGGTTGTATTGCCGAACTGTATCAGCTTGTTGTCAATGAGATCTTGGACACGGTTTTCCAAGTGGTAACATTCTTCAAGGATATGCCCTTCGGCCCCAAATGGTGTTCGCACTTCTTGGATGGGTCAAAGTTAGGCAATGAAGGGCCTTCCCTGGGTCTCAAAAATATTGGTGTCACTAGCTTCCTTTTCAATAGGTAAGCATAGAGATCTGCCATGGGTATAGGTAACAGAGTGTACTTTCGATTCCCCTTCTTGAAGGGACGAGGCGGTTTTGGCCTCCCTCTCTGATTAAAGGCTTTGTTAGGTGCTTAAGCAGACTGATTCTATTACTGATAAAGTCTAGCAAATGGGAGAGCATAGGTAGGAGCAACACCCTTAGGGCTTTCTGATGCATTATCAACCATACGAACATCAGCTTCCAAGGTCTTACAACCAATCATTCTCTTGACTTGCTTTTCAATCATGGAACTCAGAGACTCGACATCCATAATCTTCTTGCTCCTAATACCCTCGTCAATGCATTCCCCAATAGGGACGAGGCTAACGAAATGAGTGACTTGGGTGTTGATCATCTTCTCATAGTAAGGAGGCTTGAGGTCATCAATGAACCACTTAATCATCTCATTCTCCATCATAGGAGGTTGCACTTGTGCAACTAGCTCACGCCACCTCTGAGCATACTCACGGAAGGATTCCCCACTTTTCTTTTCTATCCTCTGAAGAACTATGCGGCCGGGAGCTATCTCGGTGTTGAACTGGTAGTACTCTAAGAAAGAGTTGGCCATTTCCCTCCAGCTAGAAGTCTTTTATAATCTCACATACCATGTGGTCGTGGAGGCAGTCAAAGTATCAGGGAAAATCTGGTAGAGCAAAGGGTGATTATCCCCATAGGGAGCCATCTTCCTACAGGACATGTGCAAATGCGCCCAAGCATCTCCTGTACCATCATACTTGACGAACTCTGGCCCTTTGAACTTGGGAGGCATAATGACCTAAGGGAAGTTGGTCAGACTGTCTAGGTCTACGCTTCCATGGATGCTGGAGCCCTCTATGATATGAAGCTTCTCAGCTATAGTTTCCACTTGACTCTTAACTTGGCCTTACCCAAATTTGGGGTTCTTGTCCTTAGAAGGATCTATTTCTAGGTCAGTACATTGGGGTAGTACATTGTGACCCCGTTCCTGTACTGGTCGAGGCTGATTTTCATTCTCAGTCTAAGGACCTCCTTGGCTATGATCGGAAGAGTTTTGTCCTCCTTCTACAACTAACTGTTGCACCATACACATCAGTTCTGACATTTGCTCTTTCAAAAGAGCGACTTCCTGAACAGTTTCCTTATTGGTAGAAGTACCATTGGTAGACATCTCTCTTACGTGAGACCTAGTGCTGATGGGATCATGATGTGGTGGTAGCTTAGACTGTTTCCTTTTAGCAATCTTTTGATCCTTATAAATAGTGGGAAGTGAAAGAAATGGGGTGCGTTTGACAAAGTGGAAACACAATACCAAAATCAAGTTAGTTCATGCTCTTGCCATTTAACATGCACCTACCAATTTCAGAAAAATGTGGCTTTACACCTTGAATCGAGTATTTATCATGGTGAGTTTCTATTATGATGCAAGACTAATGCAGAAGATAGGCAAGTAACCAAAACTTTCATGATGCGCTTAGCAATGCGAGAAGGACCCTTCCTTTGATTACATGCTTGTACAAGCTTTGCTTTTACAATGATGGGTTTGACGGCTCCAATAATGGGCCGTTTACAATACAACAAATATGACTGCAAGGAGAAAGCTCGGCTTTTGATAATGCGGACTTCTCGGGGAAGCTCTTGGACACTTGGATAGCATGGATCTCTTGGACCTTTGGATCCTTTGGGGGAGCCCTTGGATTCTTGACATCTAGGACCTTCTTAGCTATTTTGACATTTTAGCAATTCAGATCTCTTGACAATTTGGACATCATGGGGCCTCTTGGGGATCTAGATCTCTTGGAGGAGTCCCTGGATTCTTGACATCTAGGTCTTCTTGGCAATTTAGACATCTTTACAACCTAGGTGACTTGGACCTCTTGGACCTTTCAATTTCTGATAGTTTTTCGGTAGCATCTCCCCCTGAACAGAGTTTCGGTTACTTGCCACAAATTTTATCTTTGCACAATCAGGTGACGGAACCGATTAGTGTATGCATGAGTGCCCTTGTAGGGTTATAAACCCTTAGGGATAGGGTATAATCTAACATGTATGAGCAATAGGGTTGCTTTTCCTAGGGGTTAATCATGAATGCTATGCAAGCAGGATAGAAGAAACCTAGAGTAGAGTATGATTTCTTTGGCACAAGCAAAAAGGGCGCACCTGTTACAAGACATTTTCCCCTGATCTCTAGCCTTAGAAAGGTATCCTTTCCTAGGCTTGGATGTTCACTCTTCAGGTTTTTCCTACTCCTGATGGGCTCTGGCTAAATCTAGTCCTCACGGGTTTGACATAACTAGGCCAACTATATACAAAGGCTTAACTGGTTGGTGGTTCCTATCCTAGGGTACTCAATTGCCATGCCCCTCCCTTCATGGAAATTATGAGGCAAGAAGGAACGAGGGGGCCTTTTCAGCTACTTTTGTCCACCCATGGGCCTAAAAGTGCTTACAACATCAGCCCCAAAGCTAACTATGGGTAACACGTCCAATGTGTTGGGGTCCATACACCTACAGATGGGGTGATGAAATTCCCAAAATAGGTAAGACTACGCCAGCAATGCGGAGCCTGGGTTCGGCTTAAAAGGGTGTATATGTTATGCAATTCTTAATGAAGGGGAAAGACTTTTTCAAATCACAGTAGATATATATATGGAAAGTGGATAAAGGTGTGGCAGAAATTAAATTTTGCTATCCTATGATTGCATGTGAAGGAAAGCGGTAAAGCATGTGAGGAAAGCGGTAAAGCATGTGAAGGAAAGCTGTAAAGCCCCATTTGAAAATACCCCAAAGCCTCCCTTTTTGAAAAAGGATTTTTGGAAAAAAATGTTTTTGCTCTTTTGAAAATGGTTTACTGGGGTATAGTAGAAGTCTTTTTCAAAAGGAAAACCCCAGAGGCCAACGCCAATTTCTATGTTTTTAAAAGCCAATGTCCAAAGATTATGGTTCTATTAAAAGCTCTAAAGGCTAAACTCTCATCGATCCCTAGTCGAGTCGCCAGTCTGTTGACGCCCGGCCTCGATCTTTGGTGGCAGAAAGAAAACTGCCGCCGCCATGGGCCTTCGTTCAACCACCCGCCGTGGCCATATCTCGCGCATGTATGGGGCCCGTCGGAGGCCCCTCTCGATGGGAATGTGTATGGTTCGTGCGGAGTTTCGGGTGCTCTCTCACTCGGTGGAGGAAGGTAGGTCTACCTTTGGTTTTATTACGGGAATCTGGGCCAAATTTTAGGTGATTACCAAAGGTAAAGTAGAGTCACCACCAATCATTGGGTTTTTTTGAGGTGTGATTGGTCACCTGTTTTTAGTTGATTTTATTACCAATCCTAGGTTAAGAAATAGGTCATTTTTCCTAATCTAATGTGGATGGCAAAAAATCTTGATTCTTAGGTCCGGAAGTTTGGTTACGTGTGGGGAAGGTGTTAGGCACCCCACAATGCCTGTCCCAAGGACAGTCCTTTGTTTTGATAAAACCTTAATTTTTGGACATTGGCAGTAAAAACATGATTTTGGCATTGGCTTTTGGGGCTTTGCATGCATGGGGGCTTTGTGGTTTGGTTCTGAAAGGGAGTGGTCCCAATCTGTGCTTTCCTAAGGCATACGAAAGTGCCATATTTCCACTACGAAAATCCGGTGAGAGGTCACCTTACTTTCACAACGGAAACTAGGCATTACTAGCCTTAGGTGACACGGATCGTGAGAATCACACCGAAAAGGGGCAAGCAGGTATATATATACATGCATCATGAAGAAAGCACACAGAACAGGAAAGTAAATGCCTACATCCCTAGAGTATGGCCCAAAATATAGGTGCAGGAAAATAAACAGGGGTTGCCATACTTTAGAGATGAGGACGAATGATACAAAGCATGATATATCTAATACAAACAATCTAAGGGAGGAGGAATGAGGGGGTTTAAAGAGTACATAACCAAAAGGAAAAGGATAAACTCCTAAACCTACTAACTGCAATCGCTTAGCTCGACCACGTGCTCGCATCCTTGCCCTTTTTGCTTGTGCCTAAGAGATCATGCCCTAGCTCCATGCGTCCTTGCTCCATATGTGTACATGCAAAGACAGAGACAAGAAAACCAGTAGACAAGCAATGGAAGGAAAAAGCATAGATAAAAGCATAAGGACGCAAAGCAAACAAGCAAGATAGATATGTCAAGCATAGCATGTGAGAAAAGAAAGAAAGCTAACCAACAAGCAAGGAAAACACATAAAAGGGAGTGTCCGCGAGGGACAAATGTAGATTTGGATCAAATGTCTATGACTTCATTGTGTTGAAGCATGGACGACACACTAGCAAGCAAGACTCATGCATGAACATGTAAGCAAGCGTGTAAAGATGCATAGAAAGCCAACGGGTAGCGCAAACAAGCATGGCAAGCATATCATCACCCGGAGCGGAGAAGGGAGAGGTATGCACGAAGCAAACAGCATCACAGAGATGCCTCCCAAGTGGTTACATCTAGACAAGGCCTCATGGGTGTCAGGTGCAACCACACAACCATAACCTGCTAAAGGCGTCAAGCATAGCAAAGCCTAGAACTAGAGAGGCTAGCACGGAAGATAAAGCATAGAAGTAAGCAAGCAAGCATAGACATGCAAACGGGTGATCCAAAACCTTTGATATGAGCCAAGGTATATGGACGATGACAAAGACCACATGGCCAAAACATAAGAAAGAAAGGTAAAGCAACAAAAGGGCTACAATAGCACATGGCAAGACAAACATAACCTAGGTCTAAGCACACAAACATGGCACGGAGCACACAAGCACATGGAAGATGGCATAAAGCAAGTAGAGCAGAAATCTAAACACAAGAGCATGTAAGAACATAGATTGGACATATAAGCATGTGAAAACCTAGATCCGAGCACACAAGCATGTAAAAATGTAGATCTAAGCATAGGCATGGCAACATGTGTGTAAACATGTGAAAGCTAGCACTTAAACACGGAAGAACATGAATCCAAGCATATAAGCATGTACAGATGTGGATCTAAGCATAAAACATGGCAAAAAGCATACGAGCACATAGATCTGAGCAAAGCATAACCATAGACATGGTATTAAGCACACGAGGGCATAACCCTAACATAAAAACAACGCAAAAAAAGGAACAAAACAAAGGAAACATGGTATAAAACCCTAAGCATGTAGATCTAAACATATAATCATGTGAGCAAGTGTAAAAGTACACGGATCTAAGCTAAAAACATGCTAGAAACAAGGTAAAGCAAGAAACATGTCAAAGAAAGCAAGCATGTAGATCTAAACATATAATCATGTGAGCAAGTGTAAAAGTACACGGATCTAAGCTAAAAACATGCTAGAAACAAGGTAAAGCAAGAAACATGTCAAAGAAAGCAATAAAGCATATTATCATGGCAGAAAGAGCAATAACATGCTAGGGAAATGATTTAGAAGGTTAGGGGTGTGGATGATAGCTACAAAGCTACATCCACACCCCTAAACCCCAAATCCAAAGTGTAGAACCAAAGAAAGGAAGATTGAGTGCAAAAGCAATACCTTGTGTTTTGGTGAAAAGGGAAGAATCAAGAGACTTTGATGTGTTTTTTCGGGAGTTTTTTTGGGTTTTTTTGGTGTTTGGGAGAGAGGAAAACATAGAGAGCAAATGGGTAGAAGGCCAATTTCAGAAAAATGTGTGTCCCCCTGTCTACGGCGTGTCCGGGTGCGAAAATTGAGGCGGCGGCCATTTTAAGGCCGTCGACCTCAATCCTCCTCTGATTGGGCCGATCTTGACTCCTTTGGATAGACTTTGATTTTTAGTTTCTAAAAAGGTATGGAACTAAAAAATCCAACAGTCGGATCAAAAGTTATGGCTTTTGGAAGTTTGCGGTGCATTGATCAGTGCGTCATTCCGTTTTTCATGATATCTCGGCCGTTCTAACTCCGATTTTGACCCATGAATAGTCGTTGGAATGAGAATTCGATAATCTTTGTAGTGGCATTAGTTTCAACCCGTTCTAGCAACCAGATCAAAATTAGGGTTTTCGGACCCACCCAAGATCAACTTCGGGTCAAACTTGTTCAAACTCATTCAAAATTGCTAAAAAACTTTGAGAAGCTCAATTTTGAAATAAAAATGTGAAAATTTTCATTTTGTGAGAGTTCGGACCATGTTTAACCTTCGTTTAAACCTAGGGCTGAATAGGGGCATTTTCGTCGTTTTAGCAGGAAAAGTCACTTTGGGTACTCTAGTGCCCGAACGGGTTGTGCCATGTCATTCTAGATATTCTCATGACCCCGTAGAGAGAAAATTATATTTTTGGATTTTCGGGGGTCCGACACACAAATCGAGAGCGGACAAAATCAATATCAACACATCCCATGAGAAAAAATCCATATGGTAGAATCTTATGGAAGGAACGTAAGGAACACCTAATTACTGTACCAAAGTCTTGCTCTTAGATATATATATATATATATATATATATATATATATATATATTTATATATTATCTATAATTTGTAGGCTCTGAATCTTTTGATTGCTTTCAATAGTTATAGCTATGGATTATTCTTTTGAAGGTAAGTCATCTTTCTCTTATATTTCTCTATTATTTAGTCCTATATATTTTGTTTTGTTTCAATAATTACTAAGCAGTGAATCATTTGATTCTTTAATATGTTTTGGTCTTTTAGAAGTTTTAATATTTGAATTTTTGAACTATTTTTTTGCAGTATCTGAAACTGTTTGACAGATATTTTGTAAGCCATTTCATGATTAAATAATGACTTCTTCATCAAATTGTAACAAAAATTGAAGTCATACAAGAGCAAATCATGGAATGGTATAGTTTCTTAATCAATTTAAGATTTTATAAATTATTTTAGTTTACCTCACAAATAGGTAGGTTCCTATGCATAGCATGGATTAGCGACTAGTATACGGCATTACATAAGTTTTCTATAATTAAACGTATAAAACACATATTAAAAGTTTTGCATATCACACAATTTTCTGTAATTAAACGTATAAAACACATATGATCCTTTTACAAAAGTTTTTTTTTTCTTTTTTTCTTTTTTAACTTGCCCCTATTTTAGTACTTTTCTTAATAGTAAAGTGATTTATTTTATAAAGTGTGTCATTGTATTCAATAACAAGATTATCATAACCACTAATTTTAGTTTTATTATTATTTATAATTTGATACGTACAATTACCGAAGAATGACAGATTTTTAGCATTGGAGAACAATGGCATGAACAACAAAAGAAACAAGAAAATTTAAAGAACAAACAGTAATTTTAATTGCTTGAAGGCATGATGAAATCACTTTCATTAGACAATATTTGCTCCCACAACCAAGTTGTTAAAGATTTTTTACAAACTTGTCCCAAAAATACAACCAAATATATTGGATTCTACACATTGCAATCATGAAGAAGACTTAGATGGTTTCTAGTATTTTTAATAGAAAAATATGAAGTTAACATGGAAGTGAAAGTTAAAACATATATATAGAGCATGGGGTAGTAATCACTGTTGGGTTAAGATAGCTTGACCTCAGTTAATTAATTCAATTACCCAAGTTGATTAATTAGGTTCAATTGCATGCAAATCGTGGAGGCACCAACAAATCACCAAAAATACTAAATGCAACGGAAAATAAATTTGACACGATAATTTGTTGACAAATGGGGAAAATCTCACAAGGCAAAAACCCCACTGGGTGATTTTAAAGTCATCACTTCCAAGAATCCACTAATTAACAATCAAGCGGTTACAAGTATAAGGAATCTTACTAACTACCCTTGGCCTATCCTGAAATACCAACCTATAGCTGAACTTTCACTTCAATACCCAATTGGACTTGATCTTGTAGTAGCATTCTTTCCCTTGACGCACAAACCTCTAATTTGTGACTAAACCTTTTGCATCGATCCCAAGCACATGACTAACTCCAACAACTTGAACAAATGTTGTTGGCTACAAAGTTCTTCACTTCATCAACAATGAAGATCTGGAAGCACTCGGTTACAAATCCTTATGGCGTACAAACGCAATAGTTTCACATAGAGAAGATAAGTCTCTTAGTCTCTATATTCGTGTGTGACGGCCTTTAAAATAAGCTTTATATGTGTCTAGGGTTTGAGGAAAGAAACCCCAAGCAAATATGCAAGGCTGGGCCGAATTTCAAATCTAGAAATTTTGAAATCATAATTCTCGATAGATTGAGTTGCTGTCGAGCTATCTATCGAGCTTCACATTAAGTCTCGATAGCAGGCATTTGTCGAGCTATCTGTTGAGATTTAATGAACAACTCTTCTTCACTTATTTTTTGGACCAATCTTCATGTCTTTAATAATTGACTTGAACAACATGTTTTTTTAAGTACTAAACCCATCTTAAATCTACCCAATTACAAGTAAAGTACGTTTTATCAAAGGATTAGCCAATTACACAAAATATAACCCTAACAATCACAATTTTGGTTGAGGAGGATAGAATCTAGGATGACAGGTCTTCATAAAAAGGGCCTGATGGACCCATGTCCATGGGCCAATAGAAGGCAAGCCTAATTGGTGCAAAGGCCTGTCTTGAGTAGGTCCTGCAACAGGAATGGGCTATGCGCCCACATGGCAGGGAATTCAAAGGTAAGTAGAATCCTATCACAAAGAGGATTCCAGAAGATACGCACATTGATAAAGATCTTCTCTACAAGGAAAAGTCTTGACCATCACGCTAAGGATTATTCAAGAGGATTCCTATAGGGAGAGGACTTCCACATCAAGAAGGAAAGGTCAACCTTTTACTACTATAAAAGCCCCAATACCTTCGCAAACCAAGGTATGCATAATTTACCCTTCTTTAGAGTTGTGAGAATAGTTCTAACTTGACCTTCGGAAGGTATTCGGCCGGCACCACACCGGTGCTCTCTGTTAGGTCTCCTCCCTTTTCTGTGCAGATATAGTTGCGAGTGTGCGAGGATCGTGTAGCTCACTGGTGATATTTATAGGATCATCAGTTGGCGCCGTTTGTGGGGATCGAGTATCGTAACTATAGCTTGTAGGCCATACAAACGCTACCCGGACAAAGGGCTGCATGGTACTTACACGCTCGATGGCGACCACCAACAACGTTCAGGAAGACGAGCCACAACCTATTGCCCTGGAGAGACAAGTCCTAACCCTTACAGCAGCAGTGGAGCGCCTCACTAGACAAAACCAAACTCTAGAGGAACAGCTGCGATAGAAGAACGCGGTGGTGGGAAACCAAGAAGAAGATCAAGAAGGTGCCAATGCTGATCGCAGGAACCAGGAGAGACCGGGGGGCAGTAACACTTCCCAACCCTCATGGATGCAGCTTCACCTTATTGTCGCGGAGATGCAGGCGATGAAGGAGCAGATGGAAGTTATGATGAATGCCCTGAAGGGGCGAGTGTCCAGCGATCTTGACGACCTAGTCAACCGAACTGACTCACCGTTCACTGCCTCCGTCAATTGCTTCCCTCTGCCACACAAATTCCGCATGCCACATATAGACAGTTACGACGGGATCAAGGACCCTCTAGATCACCTGGAGACCTTTAAGACCTTAATGCACCTTCAAGGAGTTGTAGACGAAATCATGTGTAGGGCCTTCCCTACAACGCTGAAGGGTGCTGCGAGAATTTGGTTCAATAGGTTAACAGCAAGCTCTATCGGTACGTTCAAAGAGCTGAATGCTCAGTTCACTTCGCACTTCATTGGAGGGCACAGGTACAAGAAGTCGATTGCATGTCTGATGAACATTAAGCAGCGGGAGGATGAGATGCTGAGGTCCTACATAACCCGTTTCAACAAGGAGGCCCTCTCAATTGATGAGGTGGATGACAAGATACTCGTGGCAACATTCACTAATGGGTTACGAAAGGGTAAGTTCCTATTTTCTCTATACAAGAACGATCTAAAGACTATGTCAGATGTGCTTTATAAGACCACTAAGTATATGAACGCGGAAGACGCACTACTGGCTTGCAAGGATAGGCCTAGAAAAAGGGAAAGACAGGAGGACGCACAGCAGGATAGGGGGCGTAAGGTGGCCAAGACCGAAGATCGACGGGATGATAGACACTCCAAACCCCTCACAGGGAGGTTCACGAGCTTTACCCCATTAACTGCCCCAATAGATCAAGTCTTAATGCAGATCAAAGATGAAGGAGCCCTAACGTTCCCCAGCAAGTTGAAAGGAGATCCCAGTAAGAGGCCAAGGGACAAGTACTGCCGCTTCCATCGAGACCACGGGCATGACACAGCTGACTGCTACGATCTAAAACAGCAGATAGAGGCCCTTATAAGACAGGGGAAGCTACAGAGGTTCGTTAGCAAGGAAAGAACGGATCCACCCTAAGAGCAGGCCCAGCGTCGGGAGAATGAGCGCCCAAGGCCCCCCATTGGCGACATAAGGATGATCGTAGAGGGAACGACAACTTCTGGGTCGTCCAAAAAAGCCCGGAAGACCTACCTAAGGACGGTCCAGAACGTCCAGCTTACGGGCGCTATACCCAAGATGGCACGGATCGATAACCCCGTCATCGGATTTTTAGAAGAGGATGCCCGAAGGCTGCACCACTCACATGGAGACACGCTTGTTGTCAGCCTAAAGGTGGGAGACTACAACATGCACTGGGTTCTAGTTGACAACGGCAGTTCGGAAGACATCCTATACTACCCGGCTTTTCAGCAGATGAGGATTGACAGAGAACAGTTGGTCCCGATTAATGCCCCTCTAGTTGGTTTTGGAGGAATGAGGGTGTTCCCCATCGGCGCCATCACATTGTCAGTAACGGTGGGGGATTACCCCCAGCAGATCGCTAAGGAAGTAACATTCCTGGTGGTCGACTGTTCGTCCGCTTACAATGCCATTCTCGGACGACCCACCTTTAACTCATGGAAGGCTGTAACTTCAACCTACCATTTAATGATCAAATTCCCAACGGATTATGGAGTAGGAGAACTGCGCGGGAACCAGGTGGCGGGGTGAGAATGCTACATTGCTATGCTAGAGATGGATGATCATCAGCAAACAATGTGCATAGGGGAACAATGGACAGTAGTAGAGCCGGTTGAAGAATTAGAAGAAGTGATCCTTGGTAACTCAAGACCAGAATGGACGACTAGAGTGGGTACATTGGCAAGCTGGCCGGTACACCAAGAGCTCACGGCATTCCTAAGAATCAATCAAGACGTTTTCACCTGGAGTCACGAGGACATGCCAGGAATCGACCCCTCAATCATGGTTCACAAACTGAATGCATCACCTTCATTTCCCCCAATTCGGTAGAAGAAACAAGTATTCGCTCAAGAGCGGGATAAAGCCATCGCGAAGGAAATACGAAAATTGCTTGAGGTAGATTTCATCCGAGAAGTGTACTACCCCGATTGGTTGGCAAACGTCATCATGGTAAAAAAGGCCAATGGAAAATGGAGGATATGCGTAGACTTCACGGACCTCAATAAGGCCTGCCCCAAAGACAGCTATCCATTCCCTTAGATAGATACCTTAGTGGACTCAACCGCAAGACACCAGCTTTTGAGCTTCATGGACGCTTTCTCAGGCTATAACCAGATCAAGATGGAAGAGGCCGATCAAGAGATGACCTCCTTTGTCACCAGCTAGGGATTGTTCTGCTACAAGGTGATGCCATTTGGACTAAAAAATGTTGGAGCGACATACCAAAGATTGATGAATAAGATGTTCGCGCACCAAATTGGGAGGAACGTACAAGTTTATGTTGATGACATGCTGGTGAAGAGCGTACGTGAAGGTGATCACCTAGGTGACCTTCGTGAGACCTTTGACACCCTCCGGTCATATAACATGAAGCTGAATCCAGGCAAGTGTGCGTTCAGAGTGACGACGGGGAAATTCTTGGGCTTCATGGTATCCCAAAGAGGTATCGAGGTTAACCCAGAGAAGATACGGGCCATAATAGAGTTAGAACCACCAAGGACGGTCAAGGAGGTGCAAAGTTTGAATGGCAAGATCGCGGCCCTAAACAAGTTCGTTTCGAAAGCGACGGACAAATGTCTACCTTTCTTCCGCACTCTGAGAAAATCATTTGAATGGATGGACGAATGCCAGATAGCGTTTGACAACCTCAAGGCATATCTTTCATCTCCCCCATTGCTTAGTCCATCCAAGCCAGGAGAAGAGCTTTACTTATATTTAGCTGTCTCACAGGCCGCTGTTAGCGCAGCTCTGATAAGAGAAGAAGACAGATCTCAGAGACCAATCTACTTTACAAGCCGAGCGCTCCGAGGAGCAGAAGAGAGGTATCCTCAGATGGAGAAGTTAGCCTTCGCGTTGATAACAATAGCACAAAAACTCAAATCGTACTTCCAAGCACATACTATTGTTGTCTTGACAAACAAGCCTTTGAGAAAGGCCATGAGTAGCCCCGAGACTGCAGGAAGAATGGCTTTGTGGGCAATAGAGCTTAGCGAGTTTGACATACAGTACCGTCCGCGAACGGCTGTAAAAGGGCAAGTAGTGGCTGACTTCATCGCCGAGTACACCCTCGAAGACGGCCAGGGGGCAGAGGAGACACGACAGTGGAGTATTTATACGGATGGATCTTCAAATAAAAGAGCAAGAGGGGCCGGCGTGGTAATCCAAACCCCGAAGGGGGATAAGATCGAGTGCATGATCCGACTGGATTTCCCCACAACCAATAACGAGGTAGAATATGAAGCTTTGGTAGCAGGGCTAGACCTCGCAAAGGCTGCAGTTGCGGAAAACGTGGTCGTGCATTGCGACTCACAGGTAGTGACAAGTCAGATCAATGGCAACTTCGAATGTAAGAATGAAAGGATGAAGAGGTATCTAGAAGAAGTGAAGAATCGGATCGGTAGCCTCGAATTCAGATTCGTTCAAATCCCAAGAGGAGAAAACGAATGCGCTGACCGACTAGCTAAAGCAGACTCGGTAGAATTTATGCTTGTCCCCGAACAGGTATTTTCGTTCATCCAAATCTCCTCGCTTATTGATGACGGAATAAATGTGCAGGAAGTAACTTCTGAAAGCAATTGGACTACGCCATTAATATCATACCTGAAGACTGGCATTATACCAGACGGGAACAACGCCGCTAGAAAGTTAAAGGTCCAAGCATCACGATTCGTGCTGATAAAAGATGTTTTATACAAAAGAGGGTTCTCTCAACCGTACCTAAGGTGTCTATGCCACAAGGAAGCGGACTACATAATGAGAGAAATCCACGAGGGTATTTGCGGAAACCACTCGGGAGCACGGTCATTAGTGCACAAGTTGATTTGAGTAAGTTATTATTGGCCTACAATGCTGAAGGATGCACAGGCTTATGTGAAGGCTTGCGACAAGTGTCAAAGGTTTAGTAATCTCATCAGGCAACCATCCGAAGAACTGACCCCCATGACGGCCCCTTGGCCCTTCGCTCAATGGGGACTAGATATCATGGGGCCCTTCCCAACATCAGTTAGGCAGCTGAAGTTCCTGGTGGTTGGTATTGACTACTTCACTAAATAGGTAGAGGCAGAAGCCTTAGCCACTATCACGGAGAAGAACATTAGAAGCTTTGTTTGAAGAAATATCATCTGTAGGTACGGGATACCAAGAATGCTTGTCTCCGACAACGGAAAGCAATTCGACAACAGCGCATTTAGGGACTTTTGCTTAGAGCTAGGTATCAAGAATCACTACTCGTCGCCAACACACCCACAAGCCAACGGATAAGTTGAAGTCACGAACCGGTCCTTGCTCAAGATCATCAAGACCTGGCTCGAAGGGGCAAAGGGTATCTGGCCAGATGAGCTACTGAGTGTCCTGTGGGCGTATCGAACTACAACAAGAACGCCCACTTGAGAAACATCGTTCCGATTAGCATATGGGAGTAACGCTGTCATTCCAGCAGAAGTAGGGCTCACAAGCTATCGGGTGGACAACTACGACGAGGTTAAGAACGAAGAGGCCATGTGCCTTCAGCTCGACCTGGTAGATGAAGTCCGAGCAGCAACGGAGCAAAGATTGGCGCGGTATCAGAACCTCATGGCGAAACACTACAACTCCAATGTCAGGCATAAAGACTTCCAAGTTGGAGATCTTGTACTACGCAAAGTAATGAGCGCTATTAGAGATCCTTCACAAGGAAAGCTTGGCCCCAACTGGGAAGGACCCTACAGGATCATGTCATGGCAAAGGAAGGGCACCTACCACCTCAAGACGATGAACGGGCAGAAGTTGCAACATCCATGGAACACGGAGCACCTACGGAAATACTACCAGTAGAGATGATATGAAGAGCAACAATTTTCCCCTATTCCACAATTTATTTAGTCTCTTATACTAAGTTTGCTCAAACAATTTTTCGTATTTACCAACTTACTTAGTTTTGCTACAATTATTAGTATTTTTTGTACCTTTTTAAGCCCAAGGGGACAAGTACTTTTTCTACAAACGCATTTTTTAAGAAGAATATTTAGACACATCTCTATGTCCTTTTCAACCTGAATTCTTACAAAGTCTAGAAACTGGACGGATCATACCTGGAGGATGAAGATTCTAAGTCCACAAAAATGGACGGATATTGGTAAAGTCCAGAAACTGGACAGATCATCCCAGGAGGATGAAGATTCTAAGTCCACAAAAGTGGACGGATATTAGTAAAGTCTAGAAACTGGACGGATCATCCCAGGAGGATGAAGATTCTAAGTCCACAAAAGTGGACGGATATTTGTAAAGTCTAGAAACTGGACGGGTCATCCCAGGAGGATAGATTTTAAGTCCACGAAAGTGGACGGATATTAATAAAGTCCGGAAACTAGACGGATCATCCCCAGGAGGATGAAGATTCTAAGTCCACAAAAGTGGACGGATATTGGTAAAGTCCAGAAACTGGACGAATCATCCCAGGAGGATGAAGATTCTAAGTCCACAAAAGTGGACGGATATAAATAAAGTCCAGAAACTGGACGGATCATCCAGGAGGATGAAGATTCTAAGTCCACAAAAGTGGACGGATATAAATAAAGTCCAGAAACTGGACGGATCATCCTAGGAGGATGAAGATTCTAAGTCCATAAAAGTGGACGGCTAAAAAAAAAAACCAAAAAATGGACGGATCATCCTAAGAAGGATGAAAATTCTAAGTCCAAAAAGTGGACGAACATAAAGATTCTAAGTCCACAAAAGTGGACGGATATAAATGAAGTCCAGAAACTGGACGGATCATCCTAAGAAGGATGAAAATTCTAAGTCCAAAAAGTGGACGAATATAGTTAAAGTCCACAAATTGGACGGATCATACCAAGAAGGATGAAAATTATGTCCAAAAAATGGACGAATATAAATCAAAGTCCACGAACTGGACGGATCATCCCAAGAAGGATGAAAATCCCAGTCCGAAAAGTAGACGGATCGTCCATGAAGAATGGAGTCTTATAAAATTCCATTCAAAATCACAACCGGGCACGCAATAGACCAAATAAGACGGGCATAAAAACTACGGAATAAAGCAAAACAAATACCATTGACAGATAAAATTATGAAAAACCCTCGAAGGGAAATTGTTCAATATACAAAGTTAATGGCAGATTGTTCTCAAACAAAAAAATAAAAAAAAATAAAAAAAAAACCTACTTTATTCTAAAGGACTCTCCGTCACCCTGAACTGCATCCTCAGTAAAGAGGTCGTCAGTGTCCTCTGAGGCGACGGGCATGAAGGATGTTTGAGCTTGGTCCTCAACTTTAATGTTTAAAACGTTCAGGTCGGGGTAGGCCTTGATTTGTCTATCTCATTCGGATGATAGCAGTGAAGGAACTCCCGCACCGTCAGCCTCCTGGCTCTGTCTGTCATAGCACCATACAAAACCTCCATGGCTATGAAGACCCTCCAGGCGTTTGGAGATATTTGGTTGATGGACAGACCTAGATGCTTGAGAAGCTCACGGTGAAGGGAACTTAGTGGAAACCTAAGTCCTGCCTTCAGCATCTGTTCATACACCCTGACACCTTCTACCCCTTCATAATAGCACTTTTCTGATATATAGGGTAGACGGATGGGAATCTTATCTGGTATTTGGAAATTGGCCCTAAGTGTACTGAAGTGATTATCCTTGATGGTGGACCTAAAATTGTGCACCGTCCACTCTGGAAGCATGATGAACTCCCTAAGTCCATCAGTACCTATGACGGACTTTACTTGTTGTTCCTCACCGTCATCAAACACTCCCTCTGGGACGGCCATCTCCATCTCCTCATTTGTTGAGGACGAAGAAGATGTAGACGGACTCCTATCTCCGCTTGTACTCTCTTGTTCTTTGTGACCGGACGGGAATACTTCCTTGTAATCCACCCCATCATGTACAACTAACTGATTACTCGACACACTACACATTGCCTACACTTGACGACAAAACCTAAGACTCTGACGGGTCTAGAAAGGATGTCGGGCTTATGTAGCCTATGAAAATGTAGAGTAGCGAAAGGAAAAAGAAACTTGCGAAAAAAGGAAGAATTCTTACTAATTTAGTAAATAAACGGATGAAGAGTGTTGATGATGGGTACAGCTACTGAACGGAGTAGTCTCTGACAAGGTTGACAGTTGTGCTCTAACAGAATGTTTTAGTAGGAAATGGAGAAATGAGAAAGGAGGGGTATAATATTTATAAGGGAAGTGCACGGAAGACAAAGCGACGCCTTGATCCGAGATAAAATCCAATGGGAGAGCGACGCGTGCTTCCGAACAGCCTGTCAAGGTTGTACACGAGTCACGGCATCTACATTGAAACCGTCAACCCAGGGCCCTTTAAACCGTCATCCCTAGTCCTTGAAACTGTCACCCCACGGGTCCTTCCACTAAAAGATGACGGGCCCATGGGGTGAGGGGGCAACTAAAGAGGATAGAATCTGGGATGACGAGTCTTCATAAAAAGGGCCTTATGGACCCATGTCCATGGGCCGATAGAAAGCAAGCCCAATTAGTGCAAAGGCCTGTCTTGAGTAGGTCCTGCAACAGGAATGGGCTATGCGCCCACATGGCAGGGAATTCAAAGGTAAGTAGAATCCTATCACAAAGAGGATGCCAGAAAATACGCACGTTGATAAAGATTTTCTCTACAAGGAAAAGTCTTGACCATCACGCTAAGGATTATTCAAGAGGATTCCTATAGGGAGAGGACTTCCACATCAAGAAGGAAAGGTCAACCTTTTACTACTATAAAAGCCCTAATACCCTCGCAAACCAAGGTACGTATAATTTACCCTTCTCTAGCACTCTAGAGTTGTGAGAATAGTTCTAACTTGACCTTCGAAGGATATTCGGCCGGCACCACACCGGTGCTCTCTGTTAGGTCTCCTCTCTTTTCTGTGCAGATATCGTTGCGAGCGTGCGAGGATCGTGTAGCTTACTGGTGATATTTACAGCATCATCATTAGTCATAAAACTATATAGACCGCAATTTTGCATAATTTCACCTAGCCCTCACTTGACACACGATCAAGCCATCTTCAGACAGATTATGAGAAGTTATTCCAAAAATAATGGTATAAAATTAGTTCCAATGACGACTTGATGACAAAGATTAACTTTGTTCGATCTTTCTTGATAGTATTATGAGTGGGAGAAGTTATTGGCACATCAACATCATCCCCAAGGTACAACAAAATAACCACCTGTTGTATACTTGACAAATATATACAAATTTGTAAGGTAAAAGCTCCACAAAATATAATACCTCCTATGTATACCCAGAAAATAGGAAAGTTTTTATTTTTATTTTTATTATTTATTCAAAGAGTGGAAGGCTAGGAAAGAAGGTGGCTCTGGATGGAGTTTAGGAAGAAACTCTCTTTTGTGTAGTGTAAAGAGATCCCACAAGAGAGCTGTTAATAAGCCTAAGAGAGAAAAAACAAATCTTAAAAATGTAAACTAAATGAAACTAGGTTTATCTCACACCCATTAACAATATAATAATGGACAATAATCAACACTTAAGTTATAGAAATGGGGAAAAAGTGGGATACCACTCTCTCTTGTAGGTGGTTTATGAAAACGGGTAAAAAAAAAACTTCTACAACGTACACAATGTTTATAAGGAATTATAAATGCAGTGCACCGTGGAGGAGCATGCAGTAAGAGAGAATGGCATTATATGGATGCAAGTAAATACTTTCTCTATATATGACATTTAACGATATATAGTAGAACTATCTTTTTATTGTGAAATTATATTTCTTTCTAAATACAGTATTTTATATTTTTCTAATTTATTGTAAACTCGAATTATGCATATAAACTTAAAGCAGAGTAATCTTTATTTTGTTATAGAGATACTCAATAATTAGATGAAAAAGGTCATTTCATATCACAAATAGTCTACACCGATAGTCTACACACACAAAAGGCATAAGGATACAATTTCATCTAAAACATAGCAGACACAACAAAGTGTGATTCTTATTACAATACCCCTTTAGATTCAAAGCTTAGCAGACAAACCGATGTGTCTTACAAGTTCCACGGACCCATATGATACACAACCATCCTTTTTTTTTTTTTTAAGCCAAAACAAACACAAACTTAGAACATCACAAAATGTAACCAACAAGATTACACAACCATCCAAAACCATTAAGAACTGCAAGTACTTCCAGATTTGGGCTTAACCATTGCCAAACCTTTTTCTCATTTGTTCAACATATTCATAAACCTTCTTCTGGTCAGGAAGAGTCTTGGCCACAGTCTCTTTCTGCAAGCACCTCTTAGCCCATGCAACAATCTTGGGGCACACTGCCTCTATGTTGAATTCTCCTAAGGTCTCAATTGCATAGAACCAACTGTAGTAGGGGATAAGAGAAAGGTCCACAAACCCAAATGTTTCACCCCCAAAGTAAGGCTTGTCACCAAGCTCTCCCTCCAATATCTTGAAGATTTCAAAGAATTCGTTCTTGCCTGCCTCTTTTTCTTCTTCTTTTGTGAAACATGTCTTCCTTAAAACTTCAATAACCTACATATTCCACACATTTTACTACCACTTCCCACATATTATATAACGTGCATGAACAATGACATTGACAGTAGTGAATTTCAAATCAAGTCCACTGGGCTAGGAGATTATTTCTTTAAACCTTAGCAAAGGCGGAAGGCCCATATAAGATGCTCGTAGTTGCAGGACATTAATCTTACTCAAATATATTAAATCCGTGGTAAATCAACTTACATTATTGACGGTGGGATAGAAGAACAAGACTCAGTATATTGGACTTAAAATCACCCTTTTTAAAAATATAAAAAAAAAAAAAAAAATCACAACACTTTCTATGATCTGCTAGAACTCGCAAACTTTAATCATGTTTGGTCAAAATGTCAAATTAAGTACTAGAGTCATCATGTCTAATTGAATCTTAAAAGTATCATAGCCATTATAAGGCCTGCAAAATACTAAACTCTAATAGAATCTAAACATTAAAAACATAATAGTCGTTTTTTTTCCAGAGAAATCTGGTGAATCCAACTTAATATTAATCCTAAAAAAAATACAAAGCCAAAAATAGAACGTACAAAAGGAAAGAGAGTGAAAAGAAATCGCAGAAAACGTACCTTCTTATCAACAAAATCAGCCCAGAACCTAGAATGAGCTCTCTGGTAAGGATCAATGGGCAGCAATGGACACCTGTCCTTCCAGACCTCATCTATGTACTGAACAATGATGAGGGACTCACACACCGGTTTCTCGTTGTGGATGAGAACTGGGATCTTCTTGTGAATGGGGTTCATCTCTAAAAGCAGAGGGCTCTTGTTAAATATATCCTGCTCCTTGTACTCATACTTGATACCCTTCTCAGCCAGAGCAATCCTCACCCTCATCCCAAACATACTGGGCCAGAAATCTAGCAGAACCACCTCGTCTGCCATTGTCACAGAACCGAAGATATTGAAGCAAAATAGAAAGGGCAGGGAAAAGAAAGGAGAGACGAAGAAGTGAGAGATGGTATGCAAAAAACACTAAGAAGATAAAGTGGATTTATAGTCATAGGCGGCGGTTAATTCGGTATTTCATTAATAAACAAATAAATAATGTTAAAGTATGACTTTGACTAAAAAGTATTTTGGTAATCCCTAGACTATCTTGTGAAATAATTTTAATTACCAAATTCGTTTTTAGTTTCTGGATCCTTTCACAATCGGGTCGACGTCATTGCTTTGCTCATATAATTTTTCACTGTGGCATTGCTTACAGAGTGGGTGTTGCGTCCTTGACTTTTTTTTTTTTTTTTTTTTTTTCAGCTGCGTATGAATTTTATTGTGAAGGAAACAGAGTAATTACAAAATAGAAAATACTGGCTTGCTCCAAAAATATATGGCTAAACCAAAGTCGATAGCTAGTCTGTTTCATATTGACCGAGATGCTAAAATGTGGAACGCAACATTAGCTTGTCTAGGAATTAGGAATCCAACTATAACTGTAATTTGGTATTAATGTTGCCAATCTGAAAGAGTAGAAATCCTCCATGTTTCTGAGCTGCCTGGTGATATAAGAGCATCCACGGAAATCATTGAGTGGCTTTCTATTGTCACACAATTAAGGCCCATTTGGTAACGGTGTTTAAATAACGAAAACTGTTGTTTAAACACCACAATACATATTTCTACACACTTTTTTACTCACATATATTTCCCCAAAACTTAAATAATGTTACTCAAAATCTTTTACCAAACGGGCCTTAAAACTTTTGGTCAAGAGCGAGCAGCCCACATGATGGCTTCAGTTACAGCTTGGACGGGACACTTTGTCTCTTTTGACTTTTTTCCCCCTAATAATCAGCCGTTTTCTTATATGCTGTTCTAAAAACAAGTGGGTTTTTTTTTTTTTTTTGGGGTTAAAATATCAATTTAGTCTTGGTCATAGTTAATTAATTTAGTTTCTACATTTTAGTAGTAGTTAATTTAGTTCCTATTATTTTGAATTTGAAGTACTCTCCTCCTGTAGGAGCTCTCTCTCTCGTGAAAATGAGCCTTGCCTCCCTTGGCTACTCCGAGGGTTTCTTCCATCTCAACTCTCCCTAACTTTTCAACTCTCCTTAAACCCTTTCTATTACCTTCGCACCTTTCTGTGTTACTAAGTGGCTGTGCACTGAGTTTGATAGGGAAATTTTTAACATGTAAGCCCTTTAATAGAAAGGCATCCAAAAACACGTTGCAGCGAGCGTGGGGGCTTGACAAGGAGTTGCAGATCTCTGAGGTGGGCATTAATCTATTCCAATTCAAGTTTCAATCGAAGTACGAACTTGACTGGATATTGCGAGAGTTCCATGGACATTTGATAATCAGCTCTTAATGCTCACTTGGTGGAGGACGGGTATGAGTGCAAACAATGTAGTCTTGGAGCACGCTTCACTGTGGGTGCAAATTTTGGGGGTGCCTTTTGATATGATGTCTCCTAATGTGGCGACAAAGGTGGGGGAATAAGATGGGAGTGGTAGAGGATGTGGAGTGCAGACGACGCATGGATGAACATAATTTTTTCTTGAGAGTTAGGGTTGCCCTTCCTATATCCAAACCACTATGGAGAGGTGGTTTCCTACTGGGGTCAGACGGCAAGCGCCACTAGGTCACGTATAAGGATGAAAGGATGCCGATTTTTTGCCATTACTGTGGGGTCCTAGTACACGACCTCCGTCATTGCCCGGCACATTTTGTAGCGTTGAAAAAGGAAAATCCTATTAACTACCAATACGGGGACTGGTTGAAAGTAGACAGTGGATGGAGTAAATCCCAAACATGTGAGAGTAAGGATAGCCCACCGAGAGCCGTGTCAATGGGAAGAACTGATGAGCCAACCAAGGAGAGCAGTGGGGTACACGAAATGGTAATGGCAATGACTAGGGCACCAAGCCTCACGGAAATTCGAAATCCCAAAAGGGAAGCCATGGGTTCGGAGGGATTGTTCCCGAGATTCAGGAAAAAATCTCGAAGGATAATGTAGCCAAAATTTCAAATAGGGATACACTTGCGTTGAAATTACCGCCGACTAGGGACTTATATCCAAATTTAAATGTTTATTCAAATGGTGTGCCAAATACTTTCAACTCAAGTTTGGGCTACATGGAGTCAAAGCCCAACAGGCCAAAAACTACATGGACTAGATCGAATAGAATGGATGTTGGGCCATCAGACATAGCTAATAACACAATTAAGTCCACAATGGGTAAGAGAGGAGTGGGAGACATTTTGGCTGAGGACTGTAACAGAGAGACTGAAATTGCTTCTCATAAACGCTCCAAGGTGGATGGTAAAGATGGCAAGTCTGCTTACATATCGATGGGGGTGGAGGACCACCCTTGCCGGGAGCAATGAAAATACTGAGTTGGAACTGCCAAGGGCTTGGGAACCCTTGAAAAATTCGTAGTCTTCACAAAATAGTGAAGGAAAAAGCTCCTGAAATTTGTTTCCTCATGGAAACCCGACTCAATATCGAAGGTATTAATCAGTAGAGTAATGAGTAACCCCTTAAGAATCATTTTGTTGTCAAAAGACTGGGTTTGGGCAGTGAACTTGCTATGCTTTGGAAGGAAGATATTAGTTTGGATGTCTTAAATTCTCGAAGAACCAAATCTCTGCATGGGTGACCGAGAGTGATGGTTTTAGATGGTTATTAACTGGATTTTATGGCTGGCCAGAGTCAAAAGTCCGCTTCAAGTCATGGACCCTTCTTTCTCATATCTGCTCTTATGTGGATGGTGCTTGGATGTGTATTGGGGATTTTAACAAGATGTTGAGTTTGACGGAAAAGTTGAATTGCAGACCAGCCCCACCCCAATAGATCGATGCATTCCATAGGTTTAATAATATGGCAGGAGTGGCTGTTGATTATTTTAATAATATGTTTTCCATAGGTTCATGCAACCAAATTGAGGAGTGTCTAGAAGCAGTACAACAAAAGGTGACAAATGACATGCAACAAACACTATCCAGTGAATTCAGTGTAGATGAGATTAAAGCAGCTTTGTTCCAAATGGGACCTACAAAGACTCCTGGACCAAATGGTATGAATGCCCTTTTTTACCAAAAGTTCTGGCATATTGTTGGTGATAATGTTGTATCTGCTATTCTTGAATTCCTTAATACTGGTTATATGCTTTCTGATCTTAATCATACTTATATTGTTCTCATTCCAAAAATTAAGAATCCTGTTAAGGTTTCTGATTATAGGCCTATTAGCCTTTGTAATGTCATTTATAAAATTATTGCAAAGGTGCTAGCCAACAGGTTGAAACAAGTTCTGCCTTATATCATTTCTCCAACCCAGAGCACTTTTGTGCTAAGAAGATTAATTATAGACAATGTGCTTGTGGCATATGAAGCTCTTCATACGATGCATGGTCCTAAAAAAGGCAAAACTGGGACCCTTGCTATGAAGCTTGACATCAGCAAAGCTTATGACAGAGTAGAATGGGACTTCTTAAAAAGGATTATGCTAAAGTTGGGTTTCCCTAGTGATTGGGTGGATAGGGTAATGAGTTGTGTCACATCCCCTTCCTTTTTAGTCTTAATTAATGGAAAGCCATATGGTATGATTCACCCATCTAGAGGAATCCGTCAAGGAGACCCTCTATCACCTTATCTCTTTCTTTTATGTGTAGAAAGGTTTACTTCTCTTTTGCAGAAAGCAGAATTAGAGGGGAATATTCATGGTGTATCCATTTGCAGGCGAGCTCCTCGTATTTCACACCTCCTTTTTGCAGATGATTCCCTTTTATTTTTCCAAGCAATAGACAAGGAGACAAAGGAAGTTTTGGAGATTTTGCAATTGTATGCAAAAGCCTTAGGTCAATGTATAAACATGGATAAGTCTTCAGTCTTTTTTAGTAGTAATACTTCTCCTCAACATAGAGATATGATCAAAGCATTGTTAGGGGTAAGTGAAGTGGACAGATTTGAATCATACTTGGGTCTACTGATTTTAGTGGGACGGAAAAAATACCATAATTTTTCCTTTCTGAAAGATAGAGTTTGGATAAAGCTTCAAGGGTGGAAAGGGAAATGTTTATCACGAGCAAGAAAGGAAATACTGATAAAAGTAGTGGCTCAATCCATACCAACCTATACTATAGGTGTTTTTCAATTGCCAACTAAGTTGTGTGAAGAACTTCAAGCTCTTTGTACTCGGTTTTGGTGGGGGAAAATTGGAAATGAGAGGAAGATTCATTGGTTGAGTTGGGAAAAATTAACTAGACCAAAATTGGAAGGAGGAATGGGGTTTAAGGACTTGCGACAATTTAATTTGGCTATGCTTGCAAAACAAGATTGGAGATTGATGCAAGATCAAGAGTCCTTGCTTTTTAAGTGTCTTAAAGCGAGGTATTTCCCTAGATGCCATTTCTTGGAAGCAATTGACTCCCCCACTAGCTCTTTCACTTCGAAGAGTATCTTGGCAACCAAGCTGATAATTCAACGAGGGTCTTGCTGGAGAGTAGGCAATGGAGCTTCAATCCTGGTCTTTAGGGATGTGTGGATTCCTAATCACCCCACGAATAAGGTGCTACACCCAACTCACAATGTAGATGAAGACTTTATGGTTGTTGAGATTATAGACCCTGACACAAGGTGGTGGGACAGAGAGTTTATCATGCAAAACTTTAATAGAGAGGATGTGGAAGTCATATTGCGTGTACCCTTTAGCAGAAGATATATCCCTGATTCTCTGTTCTAGACTCCCAGCAAATCCGAGGAATACACGGTGAGATCAGGGTATCAGGTGGCACGACAATTGCAAAAGGAGGTAGAGTGGGCAAACAGTTCTAATGGGGTCCCGGGTGGTGTCGTTTGGAAGACTCTGTGGAAGCTGAAACTGCCAAACAAAATCGAAGTTTTTGGATGGTGAGCTTGTCGTAATATTCTGCATACCTTAGTGAATCTAGTTCAAAGGAGAATTATCCATGATAACAAATGTGAAGCATGCAAGACTAAAGCTGAAACAGGAATCCATGCCTTGCGGAACTACGGAGTGGCTCGAGATGTGTGGGCAGGATGCTCGGCACGATTGCAGAAGTGTGCAGGGGACCAAGATGATATGCTTCAACTAATGGAGGAATTGATCGATCGGCTATGCCCAGATGAGCTCGAACAATTTTTAGTCCAGGCCTGGTTCATTTGGAATCAACAAAATGCAATGATACATGGGAAGCAAATGCAAGCACCTGAGGTACTAATCAAACGAGCGCAAGATTTAACAGAGGAGTTTAGGCGTGCCAACACCCAGCTTTCAGCATCATCAACAACCCCTAACCCAACGAGATGGAGACCACCACCTTTAGCTCGGTTCAAGCTTAATTTCAATGCTTCGGTTTTCTAGGATATGGGAGGCACTAGTGTTGGAGCCATTATTCGCAACGATAAAGGGGAAGTCGTGGTGGCTTTATCGGCAAAAGGTCCTCCAGTGGCGTGCAGTGAAGAGGCGGAGGTCTTAGCTTGCCGTCGTGCATTTAATTTGTAGTAGAGTGTGGCTTTACATAATTGGTTATTGAAGGAGACAACCAATCTATCATGACTACTCTGAGCTTGAGGAAAGGTTTGTCATCTCCATTGGCCCATATTCTCCAGGATGTGGTTTGCATGATAAATAGCCTTCGATGGTCGCAGGTATTATTTGAAAAAAGGAACGCCAATACTATGGCCCATGCTCTAGCTAGATATGCCAAAGATATCCTAGATGAAGTTGTATGGATTGAAGATTCCCCTCCCCCAGTTGTGGAGGCATTGTACTTTGATTCTAACTCTATCTAATGAATTTTGAGGATGTTTTCCTCTTCCAAAAAAAAAAAAAATTGAAGTCAATTTGGTCCCAACCATTAACTCACTAACAAAAAATGATTATGTGGCAAATGGTGTGCACAATTGGCCCAACTGATGCTGACGTGGTTAATAAATTAATATTAAAAAGTTTTAATTAACATTAAAAAATAACACCTCCGCATTTAATTAAAAAAACAAACAAACCAGTGGACCATGTAATTAAATAAGAAAAAAAAATTACAAAATTAAAATAGTTCCTTAAGAAATTCAACAAGACCTTCACATTTTTCCTTTTATTTTTCTTAGAAAACAAACACACACAAGCTCGAGAAATCAAACCCACACACAAGATCAAAACAACAAAATCAGTGCCTGTTTGTTTTTAGCATCACTTGTACTTTATTGACAACTAAACAAAGTAAAACTGAAATCTTTTAATTTCCCCTCATCAAATCGCACCTCAAAAACACCATCAAACCCAACGATTACCCAACCCTTTATTTGTGTCAAAAATAAATTCAACAATCAGCACAACTAGTATCAGGGGCCCTATATATGCCATCATTTGATCCTCCCATCAATATTTTTGTGGTTAGTATTTACAAACCCAGAAGTAGATAAGCCAAAGTAAAATCAGCTATTAGAGGAAAATCTTAGACAAGAAAGTTCAAAAATGAAAAGCTTTTGCTAGGTAAGCTTCTTGGCGATTTCATAAATGGCAAAGAGAGATTTAGATCTAAGGAAATCTCTTAAGGTCAAATGAACTTCTTGAGTGAGAGAGTGGGCCTGTGTGAAACCGATAGAGAGAGAAAGAGGATTTGAGTTGAGAGAGAGTGTATATGGTACAAGGCTATTATCAAGTTGATTTGGTTGTTTTGCTTTTGCCTATGGGTTTGATTTTCTAGGATTATGCATTTGATTCCATGTTTTTTTTGTAAGAAAAACAAATAGAAAATGAAAAAAAATTATTATATTAATTTTGTAAACTCTTTTTTTTTTTTTTTTTTGTTATTTAATTACATGGTCTAGTGGTTTTTTTTTTTTTTTTTTTAAATAAATGTTGAGATCTCAGAGTCTGATTGCTTTTGGGTTTCTTAGTGTCATGAACTCAATTTGTTTCTTAGTAAAATTGGTGTTAGGGTGGGAGTGACGAGGGTATAATAGCTAAGATTTCCTAGCAGTTGGTGTCTTTGTTTGATAATTATTGGAGTAATTCGTGAATTAGACTTTGTGGGGAAGAGGTTAGGGATTTCAATCCCCCATTGTGTTCTTTTTTTATTTTAAGTGATTTTTTTTTTTTTTTAATGTGGTAGTCTTTGTGAAACCCAAGTTGCATAAAAAAATATTTTATTTCCACCATTAACCACATCATTATTTTCTATCTATCTCTTAATTAATAGTAGGGACAAGTTTGACACAATGCCAAAAGGTTATGGACTAAACTAACACAATTGAAATGTTAGGGACTATAAAATGCAAAAGTTAAGGACCATATATAATGGTAACAAAAACTTATTTTTTAAGTAATCGTTTTGATATTTTTATTTTCAAAATCCATCGGTTCAAACGTTTATGTTTATATGTAATGAGTAAGTAGATTATATTTATGTTTATGTTTATGTTTACAATCTTTGTTAGTAGGGTTGAAAGAGTAAGTAGACTAGATGTTATCCCACTAGGATACTAAGTTAGAACCTAGTTCCATTTGACAATGAAGTTAGAACTGTACCCACTAGGATACTAAGATCTACTATGATGAATTGCCATTTCCTCTACCCTTTTGTGAAGCAGAATAGCATGCCTCCTAACATGGCCCCAATAGATTTCCTCAAAACCAGGTTCCTCATCATTTTATCTAGTTGATACTACTTGGATGCCACCTTGGATAAATGTGGGGAAAGCGAAGATAAGTTTCCTATATTAAGAGAAAAAAAAGCATTTTAAGTAATTTGACAAATGGCAATAAATAATTTAAAACCAAAAGATGAAGAAAAAGAAGAACCAATTGTGTCGAAGCCTAAAATTAAGCCTGATAAAATGAACACAATTGCAATAAGGATTTTGAATATACGCATATTTTCTTTTTTTCTTTTTTCATATTTCTTATTTTGTTTGTGCTAGGTTAAATTTAACAAATAAAGAAGATATATATATATATATATATATATATATATATATATATATGCAAAGTTCAGAGAAAGTCAAATTAGAATTTCAAATTAGAGTTCAATTTTGCATCATGTATCCAAATTTATGTGAGGACCACACTTCCAGGTGTTCAATTAGAATTTGAAATTGGAGTCCAATTTTTTCACCATGTGTCTTAATTTATGTGGGAACCACACTATAACTATCCTTTTAGTGTCCATTTCAGATTCACTTTGTTTCTTTAATATCTTATAAGAGCCACCTACTTTCCTTTCAGAGAATTTGAATGATTTTAATTCAGTATGTATATACACACATTTTTTTCAAGTCTTTCGTTATTGAAAAATCTTTAATTTTTCCCATATGTGTTATTTTATAATACTCATATGTGTATAATGTTTGAAAATTAATTTCGATTGTATCATATGTCACTAAAATAATGAAGAAAAAATTGTAGTACAATATATCCATATGTATGTAACAATAATTAATTAGACCCTAAAAATGCCACTACATGCCAATTGATTTATTTTATCAAGTGTACATGTATATTTAGTTCTTACATTTGACGTTTTCAATATAAAAATTCTTATTTTTTTTAAGAGTATTTCTTTTATAAAGAAAATGTTAGGACACATGTGAATCATGTTAGGAACATATGTCAATATATAGAATTGACTAATCCTTTGACAAAACACACTTTACTTGTAATTAGGTAGATCTAGGATATGTTTAATACTTCAAGGAACAAGGTTTCAAGTCCAAGTATTAAAGCCATGCAAGTTTGTCCAAGAATTAAGTGAAGAAGTGTTGGATTTTAAAGCTCGACAGATAGCATCTATTGAGGTTTGAAATGCAGTTTTTGCACGATGCTCGATAGATAACCTATCTATCGAGATTTACAAAAATTAGTCTTTCAGATCTGATTTTACACCATTTCGTGTATACATGTTTAGGCTTTCTTTTTTCACAACCCTAAACATATATAAGGACTATTTTAAGGGCCGTCACAGTTGATGCAAGTGAGTGCAGCTTGATGCAAAGGTTTTTCACAAGTATATTGTGACCGGAGACATATGCCCTAGTTCATCTTTCTCTTGAAGAAGCTGCTGCGTTTGTACGCCGTAGGGCTTTGTAACCAAGGAGCTTTGTGATCATCATCGTGTTGATGAACTGAAGAACTTTGTAGCCAACATCCTTCTCAAGTTGGTGGTTAGTCACGTACTTGGATCCGTGCATCAATTGGTTAGTCACATATCCAACTTCAGAAGATCTATACATTGCTATAGATTCTACAATTTTAAGCACAATCTATATTAGTCGGAAATTATCTAAAATTCAAATTGAATTAACCAATTTTTTTTCAGAGAGAAAAAGAGAGAGGGAACATGTGATACTAATGAATCTTCCAAGTACTTAATGGGACTATATCAGTTGCTATCATCTAGGTTCTTCACACTTATAACCATAGAATGAATCAAGACTTTTGTTTGTTACATTTTTAAAAAGTGTAAGTGTGTGTAGATTCCACTTTCCAGCCACTGTTGCAAGAGTACTCTTAACTGATAAATTAGGAAGACTACCACTTTTATTGGTAAATATGGAAAAGGATATATTTTGGAGGCAATAATTTATATCATCAATTAATTGTTAATGAAGTCACGATATGTGCATTAGTTGCTTCCTTTTAGGCCTGTCATTCTTGTTTCAAGTTTCTCCTAAATCCAAATTTTCTATATCCTTATTTTTCAACTCTTTTATATTGTTGTTAGTAAAAGAATCTGTTACGACATATGTGATTCACTTGTTAGGAACATATGTCATTATTTTATGTAATTGGCCAATCCTTTGACAAAACACACTTTACTTGTATTTGGGTAGATCTAGGATGTGTTTAATACTTCAAGAAACTGTGTTTCAAGATCAAGTGTTGAAGACATGCAAGTCTGTCCAAGATTCAAGCTAAAGAAGTGATGTTCATTAAAGCTCGACAGCTAGCTATCCATCGAGCTTAAGAAGCTATTCCAGTCCCGTGGCTAGACAGCTGCTCGACAACACCTCGACAGACTGGTATCTGTCGAGCTTTATGAAAAACAGAATTCCAGTTCTGTTTTGACTATAATCCGGTTCTATGTGTTTGGGCTTTCTTTTCTCACAACCCTAGACATATAAAAAGATTATTTTAAGGGTCGTCAAAGTGTTCACAAGTTGCACAAGTGTTGAGCAAAGTTTTGTTCAAGCAAATTGTGACTGGAGACAGAATTTGTCCTAGTTCATTGTTCTTGAAGAAGTTGCTATGTTTGTGCACTGTAGGGTTTTGTGACCAAGCATCTTCTTGATCTTCATCGTTGGGATGAACTGAAGAACTTTGCAGCCAACAACCTTCTCTAGTTGGTGATTGAAGTCACGTACTGGGATCCGCGCAATTGGTTAGCCACGTACTTGGGAGCCGTGCATCGAAAGGAGAACCGCTTGGGAGCCATACAGAACAAGTCCAATTGGGTATTGGGATAAGGGTTCAACTGTAGGTTGGTATAAGATACTGGGATTCCTTTACTTATAACCGTTTGTTGTGATAATAGTGGAATTTCGGGAGTGGTGACCCGAAAATCACCCGGTGGGGTTTTTGCCATGTAAGTTTTCTCCATTCGTAAACAAATCACCGTGTCAATTTATTTTCCGTTGCATACTTAGTTTATTGGTGATTTATTTGTGCTACCACGCTTTGCATGTTAATTAACTTAATTAATTCACATGGCTAAATTAATTGGTTAATTTATCACAAGGGGCCAATTCATGTTTGGCTTATCAGAATCATCCTTGAAAAAAGTAAGTTTATTATGAGCAGAACCTCCACCAGTAGAGCTCACTCCCATTTTGGCGTATATTGGCATAGTGGTAACACAATTTTTGTATCTTAGATTCTTTATGTTTTCCTTACATTCTTAAAATTCCACTTAAAATATGGCAATCTAAAGAGGTTTAAGTTTCCTATATTCTTATTTCAATGCTTATGGCGTAAATATTAGTACCTTACAATACATCCGACAATCTTCTTGGACTCAAAGCCCTTTTATTGACTTTGCCTATGGCCAAAATCACTGGCATAGAAAGTATTCAATTTCTTGTGCCATCTGAGTATGCCTATGGTTGTAATCATCGGCATGGCAAAGTATGCAATTTCTTGTGCTTCTTTTCCATTGTATCATAACTTGATTCTTAAAAGAAGAAAGGACCTTAATACCTCTTGGTCATTAAAAATTTCCACTAATTTTGTGCCAAGCTGTTAGGAAGTAGTAGTGCAAATTAAGTGACTAATATGTTTACTATTTAACACCACACCACACTCAGGGGTATTGTGCAGCTAACTTAATAGGCATTGGAGGAATTCCATGGTTCATTGTCTCACTGTCTCCGAGGTATGTAGTTTTTCTTGTTATCTACAATGAAGTGTACCTAAACAAATCGTCAAATATATATATATATATATATATATATATATATATATATATATATAAATTCTTTTGGGTGTGGTATTCAAAAAAAAATTAATAATAATTAAAATGAGACACACCTGTTTAACAATCTTGAACAACCATACTAACCAACCAAAACCTTCAAAACAAAAGTAAAATCGCCATAGCAGCCCCAACATAACATTTCGCAGTTGATCATATAAAAACCCAAAGATTATATTGCCAATTGAACTTGTTTACTGTTTCTTAATGTACAAAACTAACTAAAGTTTACAATGCCCATATAATAAATAGAGAGAGGGAAAACAAATGCAAAATAAATACAACAAAAAAACCATATAGCAAACCAAAACAACAAACCCATAATCAAAACCGAATCAAAGAATCCCAGGAAATAGCAAGTTTACTGATGCGGCCTAGTATTGGGAATTCAACAATTCCCAAGGTCTCAGGCCTCTGTATGCCAGGAAAACATGATGTAAAATTAGCTATAATGTAGATATGGACACATACACCTTAACCTTAGCACTATATAAAATCGTAACAAAAGAAACAAAGAAATGATTTAAAAATAAAAAATAGCAAAGCAATAAAAGGTAGGACTAATATAACCAAAGAGAAGAAATTTACTATGAAATTCTGCATTGATGATGAAAGAAAAACCCTAGTGAATGGGCAGAGATTAACAAAATAAACATAAAAAGGTAGAGGAAAGTAACAAACCCTGGAGGTGGCATTGATAAACATCAAAGATTGACAATTGGTATGAATTTCAAGTAATATAATCTATTCAGCAATCTAACAACTCTGATTAGCTAAGTTTGATTATAATTTTAGAAATGTATAAAAGTACATCTTATCATTTGGAAATTTTGTAAATTATCAAATAAATTTAAATTGATTAAGAATGGTTTAGAATAATATTATACCCTGATGTTATAGTTCATAATATAATATATTAAAATTGATAAGACGTTTACAGTTATTGTAAATTTAATAATATTATAAAAAATAAATTTATAAAATTACGAACTGTTAGATTTTTCATAATTTATTCACCAATGCAGGATAATTACCAATCAAAGTGAGATGCTTATCCACAAATTAGCTTTGCAATGCCTCAGCTCTCCTTTGCACTGTTCTTCCTTATTCATTGGGCCAATAATCTCTTCTTTTATTTATTTTCCCTATATCAATATTCATGTGTCAAAAGCAAAATCAAAGTTCATATAACATAACATAACATTGTGTCTCCAATTTATTATAGGCAACTGAACACCAATCGGTCAGGGAGGGAAATCCTAAAACATAAATTAAAAACATCACTAACCATTCCTCAAAACGCTGAGAGACAGCCTAGGCAGAATTTGATCTTCTACGGTGTTTCCATGGAAAAAAGAAACAGAGAGGAAAACATATTAGGAATTGAAATCTATAATTGCAGCAAACCCTAATTAGAAACCCCCAAATCGAAAATTTAGTAATTTTCCCAGTGTCCTTTTTTGTTTTCTCAATTTCCTACAAACATTTGAGCCTCAAATTTATTTTGGAAACAAAAACCACAAATTATTCATAAGCAAGTAGATTAGGACGACAACAACAACAACAAAATAGGAAGAGAGTAGTGAAGATTGAGGATTCAAGGTGATCTTACCAACGATCTGATATGTACCCTGAAAGATTCAAAGCCGGTGAAACTTATGAGAAAAATAGGCCAATTGGTTTTGTTTTCAATGGTGGGGAAACCGATAGTGATGGTTCTAGAAAATTCTCTTTTAAGCTATCGGATTACGGTTCCAATGAACTTTGTTCTCTTTCCTTTTACTGATTTAAGCGGTTTGTTTTCTTTTATACTAAAGGCTATCAAAAGGTGTTTTCCAAATCAAAAACCCAAAAAAAAAAAAGAAAAAAAAAAGAAAAGAAAAACACTATGAACGCAGATATTAGAAAACAGGGAAAGGCTTAGTGATATCAAAATATATCAAAAAATTGAGAAAACAAACATTTTCATGGAGAACCCAAAAGCCCGAAACAAAAAGGAATCAAAACCAAAATCAAATCTAAACCTATCCAACAAAAAAACTCAATAAAAAGTAATATTTCATACCCAAATCTAAAAAAATAGAGAAAAACGTATCGGAGCCAATTCCGACGATTGATGGTGGCAGATATATAGCCTAACGGTGTTGATACCCATAGTTTTTTCTTTCTGCTTGTAGCAGTGCTCTAAGCCTGGCGAGGGAATGGAGAACTCTCTCTATATCCTACGTTTTTTTTTTGGGGAAAATTGCAAGCCGTTTAATTGTATTTTGACCGGTTATTTTTCTTTTTATACTGAGAGAGTGAGAGGCTATCACACGGTGTGTAAACATTGCCAACCAATATAATTTATCGCTTTTTAATTGTGAACGTGGCAGATTTTTAGATGGGCATTTTTCATACACAGCAGCACCTCCTTAGTTGCAGGAAAAGGCTTTTGCTATTATATATAGTATATGATATTTCTAGACTTAAGTGCACTACAACAAAATGTATTTTCAGTGACAAAAATATTCGTTACTAAAAGTCCAGTTTTTCGTCACTAAGGACCTTTAGCGGCGAAATCTACTAATTAGTGACGAAACTCATTTCGTTGCTGAAAGTCCTGGCAACGAAAAATTTCGTCACTAAAAGTCCGATTTGTTAATATAAAAAGAATTTTAGCGAGGAAAACGTTTCGTCACTAAATGTTTTCCTCATTTTCGTCGCTAGATGTTTTCCTCGCTAAAAACACTATTCAGCAAAGAAAATATTTTGTCACCAAAAACACGTTAGTTTATTAAATCACATTTAGTGACGAACAATTTCGTCACTAAAACTATTTTCGGGTACATATAGTGACGAAAAAGTTCATCACTAACACTTTTTTTAAGAAAATCCAGGCACTTATAGTGACAAAAATTTTCGTCACTAAAACCATTTCTTACAAAATTCTGCTACATTTAGCGACAAAATATTTCGTCACTAAAACAATTTTTTGTTGCTATATTTGTGATGGAAAAATTCGTCGCTAAAACTTATTTTCTGTTTTTATTTTTTTTCATGGCTTTGATATCAACCTATAACCTGTTATTACGTTATTAAAACCTCACATTTGAATAACACATTTATTTCAAGAACATATTTATAAAAAAATGATTCATACATTCCACAAGTGAAAAATAAAACAAGTATCCAATTCAATCTCCTTCCATACAATAATTGTTTGCAACAAATACAATAACACAAGATGTTTTATAACAATACAAAAAGTGTAGCATAATATAATTAGAACTAACAGAAGATGTCCTCATATGTCTTCAAGTAATGCCAAAAGTAAATCCCCTAAAAGCCACCAATAAGAAATCTGCACAAATATAAAAACAATACTACTGTAGAGAGGGAAAATTCCCGACCTATCACAAGCTGACACGTCACATTATCAAATCCATAAAATACAGCCAATTACAAAGCGACACGTATTGCTGCTAGGTTTTGCTATCACTACTCAGAAACCAACAGAAATTTGCCAAGTGTCATGCAAAAACCAATCACACATCAGCGCACGTGTAAGCGATGACACAAGCAGCTTCGCACGTGTAAGCGATGACTCAAGCAATCCAGCACGTGTAAGCGATGACACAAGCGGACCAATCAGGCTGTGACATGTGTCACCAATCAAACTCCGCCACGTGTCGCTCATCCACCCCCAAATTCCTATAAATAGAAGCCTTCCTGAGACATTCAGGAGACCAGGATTCAGAAGTGAAAAAGCTCTGCTGGAATCAAGCCCTGAAGCCTCCAGGAACTTCAAGAACTTCAACCCCAAAATCGGAGAACATTCGAAGCAGAATCATCCAAACCATCTGCCTAGATCCAAAAGTTTGCGGGAATCAAGCTCAAAGGTCCGAAAACATCAACAAATCATAAATCAGTGAAGCTCTACGGATTCAAGCTTCTAAAGCCCCGAAGAACTTCCACCACAAACCTTCAAATACAAAGAACATTCGAAGCAGAATCATCCAAACTATCTGCCTAGATCTCAAAGTTCACTGGAATCAAGCTCAAAAGCCTCCAGAAACCTCAAACAACCACAAATCAGTGAAGCTCCACGGATTCAAGCCTCTAAAGCCCCGGAGAACTTCCACAACAAACCTTCGAAGACGATGAACGCACGAAGAACACGAAGAACACACGAAGAACACAAAGAACACGAAGAACAAAGAATTTCTAACAAGCTCATAGCTGGAGATTCATTGTAATTCTGTTCCAAAGATCTTCGATCCATTCTTCAGCCAAATTGAAATACATTGGGTGTTCGAATCAAAATCACATTACTACAAATCCAATCAACAAGTCTTTTAGGGAGATCGAATCAGAGGATAACTCTTTTGTAATCACAGAGAATTGTACCACACAATCATCAATACAAATTCGCATTTGTGAAACTATTTTGCTTGTTTGACTCATTTCGAACCGAGAAATTTAGTCGCTTACAAATTCTGGCACGCCCAGTGGGACCTCTCTGCCTCTCATCTCATTCTCCTTCAAAGAAAGAAATCTTCATCATCTTGCTACCAACTTCAATGGCCTCTAGCAAGAACATTCAAGCTTCAACAACAGCTACTTCAACTAAACTTGGTATGACTACCACCAACAACTACTTTGGTGCAATCAATTGTAGCCAACCCAAAGCAAACAATCAACTTCAATCAACCAAGGAAGCCAAGGTCCAGACAATCATCTCCTTAGACCCTCTCACAAGAAACAAGGTCATCAACAAGGACATCTCTACCTTGGAACACCTCAAGTATGGGGGCAAATCCCCTTCTTCCTTCACAAGAAGTTGGTCGCACGATTTCTCTCCCATCAAAGGGAACCCAAAAGATGAGATTTCACGTGCTCACTTCAATTCACTTCCTTCTCCATCAACTTGGGAAGTTATGTCGGTCATGATGACTAACACCTCTACCATGGAAGAAAAGATGGCTGAAATGGAACAAAGGGTCATCCTTCTCACAAAAACACTTGAAGATAAGGACCTCCAAATCTCAACTCTAATAAATAAACTTGAAATACAAGATCTTGGCGAATCAAGCCATGATCCTAAGTTCCCATTTGGCTTCACTTCTACAAAAGGTGACAAAGGGAAAGAAAATCAAGACACTCCTCAACAGGAACAATCTACTTCGGTTGCTTCGTTATCAGTTCAACAATTACAAAACATGATAACAAATACCATCCGAGCACAATATGGAGGTTCTTCTACAAGTTCTCTCGCATATTCAAAACCCTACACAAAACGCATCGACAACATGAGAATGCCAAATGGGTATCAACCCCCCAAGTTCTTGCAGTTTGATGGCAATGGAAATCCTAAGCAACACATTGCTCACTTTATAGAAACTTGTGAGAACGCAGGGACTCAAGGAGGCCTCTTTGTAAAGCAGTTTGTCCGGTCACTAAAGGGGAATGCCTTTGATTGGTATACAGACTTAGAGCCTGAGTCAATCGATAGTTGGGAACAACTTGAAAGGGAGTTTCTCAACCGATTCTACAGCACACGGCGTACGATAGGCATGATGGAGCTTACCAATACTAAACAGTGGCAGGATGAGCCCGTCATTGATTATATCAATCGGTGGCGTTCTTTGAGTCTAGATTGCAAGGATAGACTTTCTGAAATATCTGCTGTAGAAATGTGCATCCAAGGCATGCATTGGGGACTTCTTTACATCCTTCAAGGGATAAAGCCTCGAACATTTGAAGAGTTAGCAACTCGTGCGCATGACATGGAGCTGAGCATTGCTAGCCGCGGAAGTACAAACCCTCCCATACCTGAGGAAAGCAGAAGGGAAGTAAAGAGGAATGATACAAAAGTCAGCCTCAAAGACCCAATGGTTGTTAACACTGCCGAAGTCAAGGTTCCAAGAAGAGGAGCAAATGCAAAAGAAAAACAGCTTGAAGGATGGCAAAAGAACGAAGTGCGCCGCCTGACTTTTAAGGAACGTGAGCAAAAAGTATATCCGTTCCCCGATGAAGATGTGCCAAACATCTTAGAACAACTATTGCAATTGAAGCTGATTGAATTGCCAGAATGCAAGCGGCCAGAAGACATGGGGAAAGTTGATGACCCTAACTACTGCAAATATCACCGTATCATTGGCCACCCAATCCAAAAATGTTTTGTCTTCAAAGAACAAATCATTAGGCTTGCCAAAGAAAACAAAATTGATCTAGACTTTGATGAAGTTGTTGGGTCAAACCATGTGGCCGTTGCTTGTGATGTACTTTCAACTCTCAGGCAGGGGGCAAACACCATTGGAGCTTACAAATTGATTGACAATAATGATGCAAGGATCGGCCCCATCAATGGGAAGTTCCTTAAACACTTCTACACTTGAAAATCGAGGAGTGCTCCTCGGTAAGAGCTTAAACTACCCACTGTAGCGCTGCAAGAGTACATGATGTTTTCCCATTACCCTTGAAAGCGTACCAATAAGGAGAAATTAATCCCACTCCATGTCAACAATTGCGAGTGTAGCGTAGCGGTTGGATGCCTAAGTCACCCTTGAGGAGGTCTCGGGTTCGATCAGTGGTGTACCCACTATCATACACTGCGCCCCCCTTTTTTGCAAAAACACATAAAAAAAAAAAAAAAAAAAAAAACAAAACAAAACAAAAAAAAAATCTTTTGAACTACGTGATGACTTGATCCCTCTCCGGGGTACGTAGGCAACTTAGTATCTTTTGCTGAGTTCAGTCACGCACTAAAAAAAAATCATCAAAAAAAAAGAAGAAGAAATTATCAAAGAAAAAAAAAATCATCAAGAAAAAAAAAGAAATTATGAAAAAAAAAAAAAAAAAAAAAAAAAAAAATTTGTTGAACTACGTGATGACTTGATCCCTCTCCGGGGTACGTAGGCAGCTTAGTACTTGTCACTAAGTTCAGTCACATGAAGATGAAGAAGGATGGCCAGTCTAACTTGAAGAGTTTTCCGACAGTCATCAATGCGCTTTTAAGGTCCTTTCGGTTGGCAAGACATTGCTCAATAGGATGATCAAAGATCGACGCAGTAGAAATGAAGACTGAAATGAAGTCTTCATGGCATTGCTCATTTTCTGTGGCCATCCTCCTACATTTCTGAAGTATGCCTTGCATCACTTATCTCCTGGGGGCATCTTCTTGTACCTTGCAAGTTTAAGCTACACCATTTCTCTTCTAAGTTGTGCCACTTCATAACTCTGAAATTAGAACCACATCATCTCCCTTCTGAGTGGTGTTGTTTCACATCATGTCTCTGAAATCTGGATGACGTCAATTTCTTCCGGAATGATGGTAGATTATATATCTAAAATCGGTGTGGCATCATCTCCCTTCTGAGTGGTGCAGCTTCATATCATGTCTCCAAAAGTTGGACAATGTCACCTTCCTCCGGCATCTGAAGTTGGTGTTGCATCTTCTCTCCTCCAAGGGCATGCCCATGCAATGTCAAAGTCTTGGTGGCATTCTTCTTGAAACTTCAAAGTCTTGGCATCTCCTTGCATCTTCAAAGTCTTAATGAGAGCTCTTTGCAATGGCAAAGTCTTGGCATCTCCTTGCATCTTCAAAGTCTTAATAGGGACTCGTTGCATTTTCAACATCTTGTTGGCATCTCTGAAATCTTGATGTCTGGCTACAGTGCTATACGCCCTTGATGTCTGAGTGATGTTGCCTCTGAAAATTGCTTTATATGAATGTTGGCACAGCTTCGGCGAATAAAGTGTTGACATAACTTCAATGGCAATGTGGAGTGTTGACATGGCTTCATAAATGTTGGCATGACTTCTATGCAAATGAAGTTTCGACGTGGCTTCATGAATGTTGTCACGGCTTCGACAAATGAAGTGTTGACGTAGTTTCAATGGCAAAAATGAACGTTGGCACGGCTTCGGTGAAAATGGAGTGTTGACGTGGCTTCATGGCTTTGACACAAATGAA
This sequence comes from Quercus tomentella, assembly GCA_028535165.1. Taxonomy (NCBI): domain Eukaryota; kingdom Viridiplantae; phylum Streptophyta; class Magnoliopsida; order Fagales; family Fagaceae; genus Quercus; species Quercus tomentella. The sequence continues at coordinate 64,522,413 of JAPQVY010000156.1, forward strand.
GTTTTGACGTGGCTTCATGGCTTCGGTGCAAATGAAGTGTTGACGTAGTTTTATGGCATGGATGAATGTTGTCACGGCTTCAGTGCAAATGATGGCATGACTTCAATACAAATGCAAGGTGCGAATGGAGTGTTGTGATGGCTTCATGACAAAAATGAGTATTGACATAGCTTCATGACAAAAATGAGTATTGACATAGCTTCATGGCAAAAATGAACGATGTCACGGCTTCGGCGAATGAAATGTTGAGGCAGCTTTATGACAAAGATGAATGTTGGCACGAATGAAGTGTTGACGTTGCTCCATGACAAAGTTGAATGTTAGCACGGCTTCAATACAAGGACAGATGCTGGCAAGGCTTCGTGGTAAAAAAACTCTTGATGCGGTACGTTGCAAAGACTCTTGAAATGGCTGCGTTGAAAAGACAAGTGTTGGTGCAGCTTAATTGCCAAAGAAACTGTGCTGCAAAACAAAAACAAGCAATAAAAAAAAAAAAAACTTGTCAGGGAAAAGATCCCATAGCACGTTAAAAAAAAATAAAAAAAAATAAAAAAAATCTTGAAAGCATGAGGAGAAAGCTGAAGGTTGAGCATGTATCTCAGTGATTAAGGAAGGCAATAGCATGCCTTTATATAGAAAATTTCTGAGACAACAAACAAAAAAAAAATGAAGAAAGTCAGCAAAATGGTTCCACCAACCGGCCAATGGAAAAATATTGCCACCAAAATGTTCAAAGTCAGACATTGCAGCTCTAATTCACTCAAAATCAAAGAAGGCTGCACCTAATTTTGAAATGAACGAGGATATTCAGCCATGAAGATAGAAGCTGATGGCTCATCACCCACCTCATGACCTACAAGTCCAAACTCAGCTCCTGCCATGTCAGAACGGCCACCGCAAAAGTAGACCAGAAGGCCATACGTCCAACAATGACCCGCGGCTTTCACACTCGAATCTGTGCAAATCCAGACACCATTTCAGGAAACTAAGCATATCACTCGATCCAGCGTGCCCCGATCTGCAAAACCCAAAAATTTCAAGCCCAAAAACGACTGCACGCGCTACCACGCGCCACCATAAGCTCGCGATGACCAACGGATTAGTCCTCAAATCTGTGCAAATATGTTTCAAATTTCACAAAACTGACCATACAGGGGTCTTCTACGGCCCAAGATCTACCAAACCTGAAAATTTCAGGTCCAAATGCGAAGCCACGCGCCGCCACGCGCTACCAGAAGGTCCGGCGAACGTTTCCTTAATCTCACGCGCCGCTCACGCGCTCACACGCGCCGGGAGGTTCCCTCACGCGCGCACGCGCCATGCGTGTAAACGCCAGCGCAGAGTGACGTCATCCATGACGTCACCTCCACACCTGCTGACCCGGACCGACCCGTTTTGACCCGGATCCGAACTGCCTTGAAAAAAAAAAAAAAAAAAAAAAAAAAAAAAGTGAGAAAGAAAATACTTTGACCAAACGGACCTTTGACCATGACCAAAAAGTCAAAAATTTCAAAACGGACCTGTCCCACTCAATTTTTCGAGTACATTCCGATTTTGGGACCCATTTCTTCATTCGAGGCACAAAAATTGTGCAAACGTCCAATTTCCAAAAAAGTTGACTTTTGTGCAAATGTTGACCAAACATCAAAATTTCTAAGATGGACCTATCTTACTCAATTTTTCGTGTACATTCCGATTTTGGAGTCCGTTTCATCATTTGAGACTCGAAAATTGCACAAATGGCTCAAATTCCAAGACAGTTGACTTTTATGTTGAAATCAACTTAAAGTCAAAATTTTCAAGCCACATTTTGCCTTGCTCAATTTTTCATGTACATTCCAAATTTGGGGTCTATTTCTTCATTTGAGAATCCAAAATTGCTCAAATGGTGTGATTCTACAACTGTTGGCTTTAAAGTGAACTTGACCAAGAATCAAGACATTCGAGCAAAGCTTGTCCTGTTCGGACTTTCTCAAAGATTCTGATTTTGAAATCCACTTATTTATTTTGGATTTGGTGATCACCAATCAAACCCACATCTTTGAAGTACTGACGATGTCCAAAACTTAAGCTCCTGAGATCAAAATTTCAGATTCATCCATTTAATTGAGATCCCTTCAGGGTTATTCTCCAGACTTCATCAAGACTTCCTCTCAAAATACAAATGAACTCTCACAAGTGTGTCTCGAACTTGAAATTACACCGAGTCATTAGTTCAACCTACCATTCCTGTTCGGTGCCTACCAGTCTCCAACTTACCATTCTCATTCGATGTCTACCATTCCCATCTACCGTTCTCACCAAAAATTCTCAACTACCGTTCTCAACTACCTATCTACCATTCTTCGTCTCTCCACTATAAATAGAAGGACCGGATTCATCAAGAACTCATCAAAAAAAAAAAAAAAACACACTGAGTCAAGAAATGAAGATTTGCTTCTTTCAGAATTTCAAGTCCTCATTTTCACAGCCATTTCTCACTATGGCCTCATTATTCTCAACACCTAGCAATCGATATTGCTTCATAATCAGTTTGAGATCAACCCTCCCATGGTTCAGTCGAAACCCTATTTACAACATCATTGCAGTTTTGAGATCTAGACAAATTTTGTTTCTCCACTTAACGACCACCTTTGTCCATAAAATTACTCATAACAAGGTCTGTATCGACCTCCCATGCTTCCGTGGATTTGGTTGGCCAGGAAACCCAAGTCCAGCAGAGACACCTGTTCCTAACCTCAGGTCTCCCGTAGTCTCTCTCCAATTGCTTGGTCTTCCAGCAGAAGTAGTGGTTCGGAGCAAACAGTAACTTGGCTGGTTTCAAAGACCAGAATCACAAGTTAGCTCCATCTTTCATTTTTCTGTGCTTTTCCAACAAGTGGCAGTAGGTGAAGATGGTAAAAAGTGTTGGGGTATCCTACAAATTGTCTTCCATCCAACACTTGAAACAACCTTCAAGGCACCAGCTCATCAAAATTCAGCCTTTGGTGCCGGTAAATGGTCACCAATGCCTTATTCCATGTCCCCACCACCGTGGGACCCAAAGGTCATCGTTGCTGGTACCTCGAAACACATTTTCTGGAATTACTCCAACTTAAATTCAGCTTGAAGTATTTCAGAAAGTACTCTTCTGAAATTACTTCAATTTAACGTCTGTCGGCATGGTCCTATCACACAGGCACATTCAATAACTTACCGACAGACCTCATTCAGCATGCAGTCAGTCCCATATCCAAAGGTGTACTTCCCAGAGATGTCTACACCAGAAGGTCCCCAACATACAGGGCCAGCGCCATGGTGGGTATGTTTCATCCATTCACTTTGCTTCATCTCCATCTTCTTCATTGCCACCACCAGCATACCCAGAATCCATAAGCTTCTGAAATTACCTCAACTTAAGCTTAGTGATACAATTACACATGCGCACTCAACCACTTTCCCACATATCCTCGCCGTAATCCAAAGCATGTTCTTCCGAGATAACTTCACCAGAAGTTCTTAAAAACACGAGGTCAACCCTATAGCTCTGCATGCTGTACCTAACCAACATCTTCACCTCTTCCCCATCTTCTACACCCTGTTATCGCCGCCAACGATCCAAAATACTCTCCTAAAATTACCTCAACTTAACCTCTGTTGAAATGATTCAATCTTGCAAGTATTTCCAACTTCTTGCAAACAACTTTCAGCCTCACCAACCCACTTCAAATACCATAGAACACTATTTTGAAATTACTTCAACTTAAACTATGCTGAGAAAGCTCGGTCATGCAAGTACATTCAAATACTGGCAGACCCCTTTTCGGTCTCATCAAAGCCTTTCATATGGGTGGGTCTACTCTTCGGAAATTATCTCATCCTTCTGAAAGCTCCACCACCTTCAACTACTTCACTTAAAGAGTCAAGTACAAAAAATCCATTTTCGAAACTCATTCCCACACCACACTCCAAAACTGTGTGCGTGAACGAGTCTCGAGGGGGCATTTGTAGAGAGGGAAAATTCCCGACCTATCACAAGCTGACACGTCACATTATCAAATCCATAAAATACAGCCAATTACAAAGCGACACGTATTGCTGCTAGGTTTTGCTATCACTACTCAGAAACCAACAGAAATTTGCCAAGTGTCATGCAAAAACCAATCACACATCAGCGCACGTGTAAGCGATGACACAAGCAGCTTCGCACGTGTAAGCGATGACTCAAGCAATCCAGCACGTGTAAGCGATGACACAAGCGGACCAATCAGGCTGTGACATGTGTCACCAATCAAACTCCGCCACGTGTCGCTCATCCACCCCCAAATTCCTATAAATAGAAGCCTTCCTGAGACATTCAGGAGACCAGGATTCAGAAGTGAAAAAGCTCTGCTGGAATCAAGCCCTGAAGCCTCCAGGAACTTCAAGAACTTCAACCCCAAAATCGGAGAACATTCGAAGCAGAATCATCCAAACCATCTGCCTAGATCCAAAAGTTTGCGGGAATCAAGCTCAAAGGTCCGAAAACATCAACAAATCATAAATCAGTGAAGCTCTACGGATTCAAGCTTCTAAAGCCCCGAAGAACTTCCACCACAAACCTTCAAATACAAAGAACATTCGAAGCAGAATCATCCAAACTATCTGCCTAGATCTCAAAGTTCACTGGAATCAAGCTCAAAAGCCTCCAGAAACCTCAAACAACCACAAATCAGTGAAGCTCCACGGATTCAAGCCTCTAAAGCCCCGGAGAACTTCCACAACAAACCTTCGAAGACGATGAACGCACGAAGAACACGAAGAACACACGAAGAACACAAAGAACACGAAGAACAAAGAATTTCTAACAAGCTCATAGCTGGAGATTCATTGTAATTCTGTTCCAAAGATCTTCGATCCATTCTTCAGCCAAATTGAAATACATTGGGTGTTCGAATCAAAATCACATTACTACAAATCCAATCAACAAGTCTTTTAGGGAGATCGAATCAGAGGATAACTCTTTTGTAATCACAGAGAATTGTACCACACAATCATCAATACAAATTCGCATTTGTGAAACTATTTTGCTTGTTTGACTCATTTCGAACCGAGAAATTTAGTCGCTTACAACTACATTAACATCGTAAAGTAAAAACATTAACTACGCTATAAGAAACATTTCTAACAATGCATTAAGAGTAGCCACACCAATAAATTAAAATCACAACTCCTAATGTATGAGTTGTAGAAAGCAAATATATATTTTCAAGTGAAATATAATACAATTAGTTTCAAATAATGCATTAAAAAAAGTAGTCACACCATGTAGTGCAGGTCAATTGCTAAAATAAAGTACTAACCAATAAGTGTATTAACTTGAAGATGAACCAACCCCATAGGTAAGAGCGTCATCATAACCTTTGCTCCTCAAAAAGTTAAGAATATTCTTTTGGACCTCTTCTTGCTTAGCTTGTGTGTCTTGGTCCCTAGCTCTTGCCTCTTTGAGCTCAATTATCTCACTTTCTAGACAATGGATATATTCCACCAAGGAACTAAATGAGGCGGTGGTTACTAGAGAAAAGGAAGGTCTCATGCCTAGTCCTTTTACAATACTGGACTTCTTCTTAAAAACCAAGTTTGAGATCTCCTCTTGTGTAAGGGGAATTGCATTAGGATCTTGACAATGATCCTCTTGCACTTTGATCATAGTTTCCTATCATTTGAAAGAGAGAAAGAAAGAAACAATCACAACATTAATACTACATATGTTATAGGTTTACAAACATGATAGGGATGGAATAATACACATACATAAGAAACACTCCCAATATGAATTTAAATCACCTTATAACACCATGCAAGCCACCCACTTGCTCTAACACAACAACCCACCACAAAACCAATTATCAACATCACAATATATAATGCTAGAAGTATTGAAAACAATTAAATAATATTCATCACATATAACTCAACAATATCCATTCACAATTCCCCCCCCCCCCCCCCCAAAAAAAAAAAAAAAAACACTCCCAATATGAATTTAAACCATCTTATAACTCATGCAAGCCACCCGCTTGCTCCAACACAACAACCCACCACAAAACCAATTATCAACATCACAATACATAATGCTACAAGTATTGAAAACAATTAAATAATATTCATCACATATAACTCAACAATATCCATTCACAATTTCCAAAAATATAAAAAACACTCCCAATATGAATTTAAACCACCTTATAACTCCATGCAAGCCACCCGCTTGCTCCAACACAACAACTCACCACATAACCAATCATCAACATTACAAGTATAGAGTTTTTTAAGTATTTAAACAAATTTTATTTACTATGCTCAAGCTAAGCGTACACCTTTAAGAAAAAATCCAAAGTTATCACAAACAATGAGTATTTAACCTGCAAAAGAAAAGTCTAATATAAACCCACCACAATACCAATCATCAACATCACAATATAAAACCACCTTATAATATGAATTTCACTTTTCATAATATGCATGATAACAATGTGATTTATTCAAAAATCTCATTAACAAGATTAGAAAAAAGCTTAATTAAATGTACAGTAAATATTCTTATAGCTTAAATTATTTCAATAATATTGCTTTTGTTTAAAATTAAATAATTAAGTATTTGTAATTTTGTACAGCAGATAAGTGAGATAACCCATCAAAGCAATATTAGCCACTCTATCCTAATCATAATGGCTAGACAATTTTCAAGATTGTTATTTACTTAATAGTTGTCATTTTAGGCGTACCATATGCATCAAACACTCCTAATTAGTATTTACTTTTGATCAATCAACTCTTTATTTGTGAGTAGTCAAGAGTTTTGGAACACTTGATTAATCTTTTGAATGTGTATAGTCTCTATCCAATCAAATGATTGATTACTCTATATTGAATAAAGGTTGCAAATTTAGATAACTGGCTTGATGGGATTTTTAAGACCAAAATATGGGTGTACTACACTTCTATTATACATTACTCCTATAATCATATAACTTTACATCTATTAATCATAAATTCTTGATTATATGTGTATATATATATATATATATATATATATATATATATATATTTTATAGAAGTTTTGGCATTATTACACAAATGGTGTGTCCACTACACCTACCTAATGCACACTACTTAGAATTCTTAGCTTGAACTTAATAGATGTGATGTATGGACAATACCAATTCCTTAATTTTTAAGACATATATGTTTGTTTTTTACCTAACAAAGTTGGAAGATTCACTCTTTAAACCTAACAATAGGCAAGGTACAATGTATCATATAGCATATTAGAAAAAGTAAAATAAAATAAAAGATGCAAATTGTCATGAGATACTCTTTTTCTAAAACTTCTATATAAAGTCAATTTAGCATTATGAAAAACTCCAAAGGGTTGGTGTACATGTTTTCAAGACTCGTGATCAATAAGGTTAGTTTAAGTCTCTTAATCAAAATGCCTTGGGATCACTTAAAAGAAATTCATTCTTAAAATTATGTTTTTGAGATAATCCTTTTAATAATTTAATGTGTATGAAATGGAGATTATATTTATAAAAAAAAGCATTATAAAATTCACATTAAAAAAACTATGAAAACACTCCCAATAATATGAATTTAAACCACCTTATAACTCCAGGCAAGCCACCTGCTTGCTCCAACACAACAACCCACCACAAAAACAATAATCAACATCACGATATATAATGCTTACACATATTAAAAACAATTAAATAGTATCCATCACATATAAATCAACAATATTCATTCACAATTAAAAAATAAATAAATAAACACTCACAATATGAATTTAAACTACCTTATAACTCCATGCAAGCCACCCGCTTGCTCCAACACAACAACCTACCACAAAAACAATAATCAACATCACGATATATAATGCTTATAAGTATTAAAAACAATTTAATAGTATTCATCACATATAAATCAACAATATTCATTCACAATTCCAAAAAATAAGACACTCCCAATATAAATTTAAACCACCTTATAACACCATACAAGCCACCCACTTGCTCTAATACAACAACCCACCACAAAACCAATCATCAACATCACAAGTATAGAGTTTTTAAAGTATTTGAACAAATTTTACTTACTATGCTCAAGCCAAGCATACACCTTTAAGAAAAAATCCAAAATTATTACAAATAATGAATATTTAACCTGCAAAAGAAAAGTCTAATTCATAAAGAGTTTATCAATACACTTACTAGCTATTATAGCATAATGCTCAACATCTCAACAAAAAAAAAAAAAAAAAAAAAAAAACCTCTTAAAATTGCACACACCCAAAAGCCTGTTTCAACAAATGATAACAAATCTTAAAATTATAATGCTCAGTAGTTTTACCACAAAACAAAAATATACCTAACGAAGAACAGTTAGAAACAAAGAATCTCCAAGAGAAAACCACTCTGTATTATCATCCAAACTTAACAAAACCAACAATAGAGAACTTAAATTTAAAAAATTTAACAGATGCACTATAAAATCACACAAAAACCAAATACAAGTAACTAACAAAAAACCCATTACAAGAAACTAACACAAAAACCCATTACAAGTAACTAAATACTATAAATTCATATTTACACTTACAAATCTTAAAATTACTTAAAACCCATATTATTAAACAAAGCCAAACCAAATTTTACAAAAATTAAAAAATAAAAATAAAAACTTACATTGTTCAAATCTGTGGAAGGAGAAGGTAAAGGAAGGGGGGAGATAGAGGGAAGGAAGAAGGGATGTAGTGGAGGAAAAGGGGGAGGGAAAGGGGAAAGAATGGAGGGGTGGTGGTGGAGGAGAGAGGGAGGGGTGAAGGAGAGAGGGAGGGACAAAGGAGAGGCGAAGGGTCGGTGGCCGTTGAGGTTGGCGGCGAGCTGACAGCGGCTAGGTGAGGGAGGCCCTTAGTTGGGTCGAAGGGCTGGGTGAGGGAGAGAGTGAGGGAAAGAGATAGGTTTGTGGGAATGAAAAAAAGAAAAGAAAAGAGAGAGTTGATCGATATATGTATTTGGCATTTTAGTGACGACTTCAATTTCGTCACTATTGGCTAGCTGTAGCGACGAAATCGGATTCGTTGCTGATAACGTTACAAAAACTGCAATATACCTTTCAACAATGACTTCTTTTCATCGCTATTTCTCACATTCAGTGACGAAAGTTTTTGTCACAAAAAACTTAAACTTTTAGCGACAAATTTGTTCGTCGCTATAGATGAATTTAGTTTCGCGCCTATGATTTCGTTTGGTGCCCTTAATTCAACACAATATATAGCAACAAAATCTAATTTTTGTCGCTAAATGTTACTAATTTTTTTATAAATAGTGACGAAATATAAATTTCGTCACTATATGGTACTTTTTGTGCCGAAAAAATTTTCGTCACTGAAAATACATTTTGTTGTAGTGGTGCCAAATGACACTTTATGCTAAAGCCATATTTATTAATAAATATTCTAAGGAAACCTTGGAACCCTTTTACAAATTAATTTTATGTATTTTATAGATATTTAATTATTTATTTGTCTTAATTTAATTCTCGGTATGGAGTGAGGTTTTAATATTTAAAACTATACATGCACGGTAAAATTCACTTTAGCGTGAGTTAATTACATTTTATACAGTGCTTAATTTGTCCCCACATACACACATATTTACAATAAAATAAAATAAAATAAAATAAAAATTGTATATGCCAAATAAAAATAGACGCACAACATGATTTAACATTTAGAAGACACAACAAACTGTCTTTGTTATTCGTGATCCAATACATGCCCATTCGATTTAAAGCTCAGCAGACACATATCAAAGTGTCTTACAAGATCAATGACCCAGATGAAACAAACCCAAACTAGTTTTGAAAGTAAACAAAACTGAAACTTGAACGTTACAAATATTCATTTGTGTGTAATATTCATTTTGTGAGGTAGTTAAAGTCCATCAATCTCTTTTAGGCAAAAATGCACTTTTGGTCCTTACATTTTGGGTCATTTATCAATTTGGTCCCTAAATTGATTTTGCTCCTAGGTCAGTCCTTGATTTTTTAAAATCGTTTTTAAACTGGTCCCTACCGTCATCCAAGTAACGGAACCCTATTACGTGGCAGACAGAGTGCCCTGGTTGCTAACATAGTGCTGACGTGGCACTGACATGACATTAAAATATTATTAAAAGAAATTATTTGGCATTTTTCAATGCCAGGTTAGCATTTTAATTTTTTTTTAATTTCTGATAAAAAAATTTCAATTTAAACTGAAAAAATTCAAAATTCAAAAAAAAAAAAAAAAAAAAACTTTACAGTTTTAAAGATCGAGGAAAATTTTTTTAGAGCAATTAACACTATTTACGCTCTATGTTGGCGTTTTTGTGTTTGTGTTTGTGTTTGTATTCTTATCTATTTCATTTTCTTCTTTCTTTTAAGATAAACCAAAAAAGTAAGATATCCCAAACCACGGCTGAGAAAAAGAAGAGGGAAGAAGCTCAGCCTAGAAGAATTAGAAGAGGAGATCGGCCTGAGAAAAAAGAAGAAGAAGAGGCAGAGGAGATCAACAACATGGGCACGGCATGCTGTCTCTGACTTTTGCTTGTTTGTGTTGTTTGTGTTTGTATCGTTCTTTTGCTTCTTTCTTTGTCAATCTCCGACTTTTTTTCTCTTTCTAAACCTGAATCCCTCTTCCTCTCTCTTTTGATTCATGGGTTTTGATTCATGGGTTCATGGGTTTGATTTTTCATGGGTTCGATTCATGGGTTTGATTTTTCATGGGTTTGATTCATGGGTTCATGCAATCTCTCGACTTTTGATTCATGGGTTTGATTTTTCTGGGTTCCTGGGTTTGCTCTGGGTTTGATTTTTCATGGGTTCGATTCATGGGTTTGATTCATGGGTTCGATTCATGGGTTCATGCAATCTCTCGACTTTTGATTCATGGGTTCATGGGTTTGATTTTTCTGGGTTCATGGGTTTGATCTTTCTGGGTTCATGGATTTTTCATGGGTTTGATTATTCTGGGTTTGCTCTTGTTCTGGGTTTGTTCTTGATTCTGGGTTTTATTTCTTGTTTTTCTGGATTTGATGAAGATTAGATTTGGTTGCTGGATTTGGATTTGGGTTTGCCAAAGATTGGATTGGTTGCCGGGTTTATTTCTTGAATTTGGGAAGAACATGAAGAACAGGTTGGTATGTTCTTACAGAAAAAAATAATGAAAGTAATAATAATAATAATAATAGATTTAAGGCCAAAAAAAAAAAATTAATAATAATAATATTATGAAAGTAAAAATTTAAAATGCTGACCTGGCATTGAAAAATGCCAAATAATTTTTTTTAATAATATTTTAATGACATGTTAGTGCCACGTCAGCACCATGTCAGCAACCAGGGCACTCCGTCTGCCACGTAATAGGGTTCCGTAACTTGGATGACGGTAGGGACCAGTTTAAAAACGATTTTAAAAAATCAGGAACTGACCTAGGAGCAAAATCAATTTAGGAACCAAATTGATAAATGACCCAAAATGTAGGGACCAAAAGTGCATTTTTGCCTCTCTTTTATTGAGATATCAATTTGTAAGTATTATGTAGAAAAACTTGTAATGCCTTTTGAATTTTCTTTTTTATTTATATTTATTGCTTTTTAGTATTGTTCTCTCTTTTCTAGTACATAATTACTCTACATATAAAGTAGTATGACTATGACCCATAATTGTCAAAACGTGTATCATATTGTGAATCAATTTTTAATTTTTATGTAACGTGTTTCATAAAATACTCAAACACCTAATAAAATATATATAAAAAATAGAGATGTACATATATAATCTATATATTCATTATAAATTCAAAATGTATTCAACTAATAATTAATTTAATTATCACTTGTGTAACAATATTTAACAAAGCTAACTAAATAAATCAAATTAGCATATGTATAGCATGCACATTCAAATTGATCAAATTCAAAAGTGATAATTAATACATGACATATGAGTCAATATAATAATTTCTTTCATCATATCCATCATCTTACATAATTAACTCCATTTAAGTTAATATTATCAACATGATCATCATCTAACAAATTTATTTTTTCATTGACATTTTCCTTATCATCATCAACATCTCTTCTTGTAATATTATTTTAATATTTTTCTTTATAATTCTTCTTGACATTCTAGCTTATTACAATAATTAAAAAAAAAAAAAATCTTCTTGATTTATTACAATAATAATAAAAAATTAATTTTATTGTCATTCAAAAACAATTGTAGTTACAATGCAAATATGAAAGTGAAGTTTCAAGTGTATAATCCAAATTTTGTAGGGAAAAGAGAGAGAGAGAGAGAGAAAAAAAAAAAAAAAAACTTTTGGACATATTATTTTATTAGGCTCCATTAAGTAGCCCAATAATTTTGTGTTAAAAACAAATCTAACAATATAATTTCACAAATTTTAACCAAAAAAAATTCATTTTAAACCCACACATCTATGTATCATACAATATATACAATTTTACGATACAATATGATATGATTCATATGATATGATCCTATATATCATATGAATCTTGAGTACTTATGATGCATCCTTACGATAATTAACTTTTTGTACACAATAAGTATCGTGTATCATACAATATAAACAACTATGCTACAATGATATAGTAGTTATTATCATCTAATTGGGTTGTTGGGGTAGCTAAATAGGAGAATTTTCCCTCTTTAGTTTGAGGATTATAATTTATGCTGTTATGAAAGTGATTTGAAAACTTGCTCAAAATCAGTTAGCAAGAAGAAAATTTAAATCAGAATAAAAAAAAAAGGCAAATATAGAATAAATTAGTTTATTTTTCCAATATTCTGAATGACATTCTAAATTAAATCCTATATTTTAAAAATCCTTTATTACAATTCTCAATTATTAAAATTGTTTCAAATTTACTTCTTGGAAAGTTATTAATGAATAAAAATTAACGAAAAATCAAATAAATTGCACAAAAATCTTATCTCTGCATCAAAAGATCCCTCATATTAAGATCATGTGATATTTTAGTGAAAAAAATATATCTTACAAATGGATCACATCTTCATAATTAAACCGTATTTATCTATTATAATTTTTTAACAAGGTAAACAAGAGTTTTTTTTTAGCTTGTAAAAAAAATACGCACCTACATATAATGATATAATATACGGTATTACACCAGTTTTCTATCATTAAACGTATAAAACACGTATTAAAACATATCACACAATTTTCTATAATTAAACGTATTAAACATGTATTATCATAACCAATAATTTAAGTTTTTTTATTATTTATAATTTGATAATTACAACAATGGAGGAATGACAAATTTTTAGCGTTGGAGAACAATGAAAGAAACAAGAAAATTTAAAGAGCAAACAGTAATTTTAATTGCTTGAAGGCATGATGAAATCGCTTTCATTAGACAATATTTGCTCCCACAACCAAATTGCATGCTAAAGATTTATTACAAACTAGTCCCAAAAATACAACCAAATTTATTGGATTCTACACATTGCAATTGTGAAGAAGACTTAAAGGATTTCTAGTATTTTTAAAAGAAAAATATGAAGTTAGCACGGGAGTGAAAGTTAAAACATGCATATAGAGCATGGTGGTAGTAATCACAAATAAAGAGTTATAACTATAAACTAAATAGTTGGAAATAATTGTCCAACGTTCCCAAAAGTTTATTTATCAAGTGGTGCAACTTTTGGTCATAAAACTATATAGACCGCAATTTTGCATAATTTCACCTAGCTAGCCCTCACTTGGCACACGATCAAGCCATCTTCAGACAGAGTATGAGAAGTTCTATCGAAAATAAGAGCATTAGCATTGGAGAATGCTAGTGCCAAATCTAAAGGAAATTTAGCATTTTTAACCCCAAAACCATCTGCATCAGAGAATAGTATACAGCACTATTGCAAATTTTTTTCCAATACTGCTACAGTACAATTCTAAACATAGAATTGTACTGTACACAGTATTGTAAAAAAATAATAATATTTTATTATGTTTTTTCCCACGAAATCTTCTCTCTCTTCCTTCTCTGTTTCTCCGTTTACTCTCCTCTCTTCAGGCCCAAACACCATCGCTGAAGCTTCACCAAGCCTCTCACCCATCTCCATCGCTGAAGCATCACTACCCACACCCACTGTCACCACAGCCACAGCCACGACCACAGCCATAGCTGCCACAGCCACCACCACCACCCACAACCTCAACCCCAACCACCATCAACCACCATAAACCAAAACCCACTCACCCACCCACCTGCCACCACTATAAACCCCAACCCAAAATCAACCCACCACTAGCCGCCACCACCACAAACCATACCCACCATCAACCAAAACCCACTCACCCACCTACCTTCCTTCACCGTGAACCCCAACCCAAAATCAATCCGCCACCAACACCGTAACCCATACCCATCCACAACCAGCACCCAAAGCCACTCCAATCAACCCATGAACCCAACCACAAAAATCAAACCCCAACCCAAAATCAATCCGCCACCAACACCGTAACCCATACCCATCCACAACCAGCACCTAAAGCCACTCCGATCAACCCACGAACCCAACCACAAAAATCAAACCCCAACCCAAAATCAATCCGCCACCAAAACCGTAACCTATACCCATCCACAACCCCAACCCAAAATCACTCTGATCAACCCACGAACCCAACCACAAAAATCAAACCCCAACCCAAAATCAATCCGCCACCAACACCATAACCCATACCCATCCATAACCAGCACCCAAAGCCACTCTGATCAACCCACAAACCCAACCACAAAAATCAAATCCCACCAAAATCAATCAAAACCCAACAAAATTAAAACTCACCGAAAAACGATCCACGATCCACCACCCAGCCACACCCAGCACTAGAGAGACCCACAAACTCGAGAGGCAGTCAGGCATAGAGAAAGGGAAATGGAGGGGCAGAGAGAAAGTGACAGAGAGCATGGGAGAGAAAGTGAAAAAAAGATGAAAAAAATGATGAAATTCCAGCAATCCGGAAAAATATAGCGGTTGGAAATAAATAATAAAGAATGATTAAAAAATAATATTTTAATAAAAATAGAGTTTTGGGATGTAGGAGAAATGGTAAAATGGTATGGTATAATGATAAAGTGGTGTTTTAGAATGGTAAAATAGAGTAGCATTAGCATTCTCCAATGATAATGCTCTAATGGTAAAAAAGTAGTTCCAACGAAAAGTTCTACCGAAAAGTTTGTTCGATCTTTCTTGATAGTATTATCAGTGAGAGATGTTATTGGCACATCAACATCATCCCCAAGGTACAACAAAATAACCACCTGTTGTATACTTGACAAATATATTCAAATTTGTAAGGTAAAAGCTCCACAAAATATAATACCTTCTATACCCAGAAAATAGGAAAGTTTTTATTTTTATTTTTATTATTTATTCAAAGAGTGGAAGGCAGTAGGAAAGAAGGTGGCTCTGGAAGGAGTTTAGGAAGAAACTTTCTTTTGTGCAGTGTAAAGAGATCCCACTCCACAAAATATAATACCTTCTATACCCAGAAAATAGGAAAGTTTTTATTTTTATTTTTATTATTTGTTCGAAGAGTGGAAGGCAGTAGGAAAGAAGGTGGCTCTGGAAGGAGTTTAGGAAGAAACTTTCTTTTGTGTAGTGTAAAGAGATCCCACAAGAGAGCTGTTAATATGCCTAAGAGAAAAAACAAATCTTAAAAATGTAAACTAAATGAAACTAGGTTTATAACTCACACCCATTAACAATATAATTGAAAGCTTGGATTTATGCTAAAACACAAGAACTTGTTCAGACCCCCAATTAAAAATTACAGCTAGATTGCTTTTACTCTAACTTAAACAAAGTGCGGAACAAGAGTAAATATGTGCAATGAACCAATAACACTACTCTAAGCCATATCTATCCACAATTAACAATAAAATGAGAGCTTAAAGAGTAGGGAAGAGATATACAAACAAAAGATAACACCAAGACGTGTTATCGAAGAGGAAACTGAAGAACTCGACGAAAAACCTCTTCGTGACCCTCCAAATTGAAATCGATCCACTAGAGAATAAAGTTGGAGTACATGAATAACGAAAGACCTTCCAAGTCTAGTCTACTCCATGTACTTGAGCCCTCCAAGCTCCTACTACCAACGGACTTCTCAGAGTCTTGTCTTCTCTAGCTTTCTAGATCTCGCAATTCAGCTCGATTGCATCCACCACTAAACGGCTCCTTCCAATGCTTCCCAACACCAAAATCTCACTTAACACTCAGAATAGATGTGTTAAGTGTTTGGGCTAACAACCTCTCAAGGATCTAGACATGGAGAGGTAGGAGTTGAGGAAAACCAACAAGGAAATGTGTAAATGATTGTGGGTATAACAATCTCTAATTCTTAAGTGTATTTGCTAGAGTTTTCTCTTTGAAAAGCACACCTTACAATTCGTGGGTAATGAGGGTATTTATAGTGTGGGTAAAGAATTTGGTAAAGCAACTTAATTTTTTGCCAAACAGAATGTTTTGCGGGTACTTCGCGAGATGGATCTTCTCACGAAACACTCGCGAACTTGATAGCTTGGCATGAATCTTTAGCTTCCAGTTGCGAATTGCACTGATTCATCTTTTGAAGTTTGATTCTTCACTGATCTCTCACAGTCATCCCTTACAAATAAACCCAGATACATACAGGGAAATGATTGAAGAAATTATAATCAAATTTGGCACGGAATTAAAGCTAACACAAGCTAGTTGGAAATCACAACTTTACAATAATTATGGACAATAATCAACACTTAAGTTATAGAAATGGGGAAAAAGTGGGATACCACTCTCTCTTGTAGGTGGCTTATGAAAACGGGTAAAAAAAACTTCTATTAAAATACTACAACATAATGTTTATAAGGAATTATAAAGAATGCAGTGCACCGTGGAGAAGCATGCAGACATTGAGAATGAAATTATATGGATGCAAGTAAAACTTTGAACCCCCTTACTCCTACGAGGGGAATAAGGCAAGGAGACCCTCTATCTCCATATCTATTTATTCTGTGTATTGATGTCCTAGGCCAATTGATTGAAAGCAAGTGTGCAGAGAATGCTTAGGATCCAATCAAATCTTCTAAGAGTGGTCTAGCCTTTTTTTACCTTTTCTTTGCAGATGATTTGGTGCTGTTGGGAAATTTAGATCCAAGTTGATAGAATTAACAAGTTTTAAACCTAAGTTGTTGATTAGATTTATTATGAATAAAACTTGTAAAAACAAACAAACATCAATATCATGTCAAAATCATGTAGCGGAAAAAATAAATAAGACAAGATATGATAACCCAGGAAAACTAATGAAACAAGCTAGTTTCATAATAAAAAACCTGGGGGGAAACCTTCTCAAAAAACAATCCACTATAGTAAAGAGAAGTTTCAAACCTAGTACAAAACCTTTGTCCTTAGACTTTACAATCCCTGTAGATAAACCCATAGCAAAAACCTTCTACCGCTTCAGAACCTCTAAACTCTTCAA
Source organism: Quercus tomentella (assembly GCA_028535165.1). NCBI lineage: Eukaryota > Viridiplantae > Streptophyta > Magnoliopsida > Fagales > Fagaceae > Quercus > Quercus tomentella. The sequence continues at coordinate 64,539,997 of JAPQVY010000156.1, forward strand.
TATATGAACGCCACCCTTTCATGCACGAATCCCAATACGTGACTAACCAATTGCACGGATCCCAGTACGCAACTTAAACACCAACTTGAAGAAAATGTTGGCTGCAAAGTTCTTCACTTCATCAACAATGAAGATCAAGAAGCACTTGGTTACAAAACCCTAAGGCGCAAAAGACGCAGTAGCTTCTTTCAGAGATAATAAGGCATCTGTCACCTTTTGCATATGTTCTCCTTCTATTCTCTTATGTGACTGCCTCTAAAATAAGCCTTATATAGGTCTAGGGTTGTGAGAAAAGAAGCCCTACACATACATGTCATCATGGGCCGAAAATCAGATCTGAAAATCTGAATTCCCATAACCTCGATTGATCAGGAGGTGTCGAGCTTTAAACTTCGACAGATACAGCTATTGAGGAGGTGTCGAGGGGACAGAAATTTGCTCGATCGATTGACCTAGCTATCGAAAGGTGTTGAGATTACGATAAGAAGCAACTGAAGAGCTCGACAGATAAGCCAGGTGTCGAGAGGTATCGAGCAGCTATCGAGCTTTAAAATTCAGCACTTTCTCACTTGATTCTTGGACAGACTTGCATGACTTTAACACTTGAACTTGAAACCTTATTTCTTGAAGTATTAAACTCATCCTAGATCTACCCAAATACAAGTAAAGTGCGTTTTGTCAAAGGATTAACCAATTACATAAAATAGTGACATATGTTCCTAACAAGTGAATCACATATGTCCTAACAGGTGCTATTTGCCAAAACCAATAAAGAAAATTGCTCCTCTATTCGTAGTGTGTTGGACAAGTTATGCTCCAAATCAGGACAAACAATCAGTGAACCAAAATCAAAGGTTTATTTCTCCCTAAATGTAGACAGTGATACAAGGGACTCTTTTTGCGAAATCCCAGGCTTCCACTTCATAAACTTCTTAGGAAAATACTTGGGTATCCCCATCTAGCAGCTTAGGTCTTCACCTCATGAATTTAATTTTCTTTTGGAAAGGATGAAACAGAAGTTAGCTGGTTGGAAATCAAATTTGCTCTCTATGGCAGGGACAGCTGTTCTGATTCAGGCATCCATTTTGACTATCCTAGCATACGTTATGCAATGTGTGTCTCTTCCCAATAAAATTCAAAATGGCATTGACAGAATCAGTCAGAATTTCCTTTAGGGAACCACTGAGTCCACCAAAAAAAAAAAAAAAAAATTGCATTGGATTGGATGGAATAAATTAAAAACCAAAAAAAGAGGGTGGTTTAGGCTTTCAAACAGCCAAAGGCAAAAACACAGCTCTCCTTGCTAAGCTCAACTGGAGATTTCATCCAAAGAAGGAAAGTCTATGGGTTCAAGTTCTTAGGAAGAAGTATTGCACTCGTCAAAGGCTTAATTCCAAAAATGCAAACAAGCTCCCTTGCTCACAAGTGTGGAAGGGTATGAAGGTAGGTCTTGACACTTTCCAGAAAGGTGTGAGATGGTCACTAGGTTATAACAGTAACCTTAGTTTGTGGTATGATAAAAGGTCTTGCAATGGACCTTTGAGACTTGCTGTTCAGGGTCCCCTCACTCGAGAAGTGTCCAATCTCAAGGTGAAGTACATCATAAGCCCAGAAGGTTGGAATTGGGCTAGAATCTTATTGAACATCCCGATAGATGTTAAATTGAAAATCCAAGTGACCCTTTTTGCCATTTCAGCTAGCAACATAGATAGAATGAGACAATTACTTCTAATGGAGAGTGGATTTAGCAAGTTAAAATTCTTCCACAAATTTAATTTTTCATTTGGAAATGTCTTCACAATAGTTTAGGGGATGTCTTAATGCTAGAGGAGTCTCTTCTGATCCCCTTTGTCCTCTCTGTCATAAAGAACCCAAAACTATCATTCATAGTCTTCGAGATTGTGATCATATCAAAAATGTTTGGGCTGTGTTGGGAATTCAAGTATCGAACTCGGCCTTTTTTGTGACCCCCTTTAAGTGTTGGCTGTCGAAGAATGCCAGATCTACCATCATATCTGGGCAACACCAGCTGCCTTGGAAAATCATGTTTCTCTTTGCAATTTGGACCATATGGCAGAAGAGGAATCTAGTGGTCTTTCAAAATAAGCCTTTTACCCCAAACATCCATTCGGAGATCTACTATAAAGCAGCAAAATTTATCTATTGTGCCTTAAATGTCAGAGAGGCAATCCACCACATTTCAAAACCTGTCAGGTGGGAAAAACCAACAGAAGGGTGGAGGAAACTTAACACCAACAAGTCCTCCCTTGGAAACACAGGCAGAGCTGAAGGGGGAGGGCTTATTCGGGATGAAGAAGGTAATTGGGTTTTGGGGTTCTCAAGGCAGATCGGTGTAACCTCAAGTTTCATAACTGAGCTATGGGCTTTGAGGGATGGCTTAATATTGTTTGTTGAAAGGATTTTTACTACTGTTGTTATTGAAATGGATGGCAAAGCAATTATTGAAGTCCTAAACAATCCCAACAATACTAATCTAATAATTTCCTCCATTGTGGATGACTACAGGTAGCTAGCTTCCCAAATTCCCCGGACTCACTTTAATCACTACTATAGAGAAGCTAATAGGAGTGATGATATGCTAGCTAGGATGGGATCTTAGCGATCTTCTAGTTTTATCTTGTATGACAATCCCCCCGAGGTCTTGCAGTCTTTGTTAGATTTTGATTGTTCTGGTTTGTATCTGAACATGCATTGCCTTGAAACTATTGTTAATTTCTAGTTTGAATGCATTTCCCTTTTTACCCCCCCCCCCCCCCCCCCCCCCAAAAAAAAGTAAATACTATCTCTATATATGACATTTAACAATATATAGTAAAACTATTTTTTTATTGTGAAATTATATTTCTTTCTAAAAATAGTATTTTCTATTTTTCTAATTTATTGTAAACTCGAATTATGCATATAAACTTAAAGCAGAGTAATCTTTATTTTGTTATGGAAGACTCAACAAGGTGTCTTTCTTAAGGGCCGTTTGGAAGTGTATTTTAAACAACAGTTTTCAGTATTTAAATAATAATAATATCTTTGACATGTATTTTATAATACTCAAACACATATTTTCACAACATTAAAAACTGAACATCGATACTAGAAATCTCCAACCAAACGGGCTCTTATTCATTGAATAAAATACAAGCCCATTGTTTTTAAAGCTCAGTAGACACATATCAAAGTGTCTTACAAGTTCAATGGACCTAGATGAAACAAACCCAAACTATCTTTTGAAAGTAAACAAACTTGAAACTTGAACATTACAAAATGAACGAATGCTATTACACAACCACTCAGAACCATTCTAATATGCTAAATACTCCAAGGTTTGGAACCATTTCTCTACTCCAAGCCACGTATTTTCCTCAATTGCCCAACAGCCTCATAAACTTTCTTCTGGTCAGCAAGAGACTTGGCCACAGTCTCCTTTTGGAGGCACCTCTTAGCCCATGCAATAATCTTGGGGCACTCTGCCTCTATGTTGATATTGCCAAATACGTCAAAGGCATGGAACCAGCTGTAGAAAGTGACAAGATAAAGGTCCACAAACCCAAATGTTTCACCCCCAAAGTAAGGCTTGTCACCAAGCTCCCCCTCCAATATCTTGAAGGTTTCAAAGAATTCCTTCTTTCCTGCCTCTAGCTCTTCACCTTTTGTGGTCCATAACTTCTTTGAAACATCATAAGCCTGTATTTTCCACATACATTGTATTACCATTTTCCACGGATTAAATAAATTGATGAACAACGACAGTAATGAATTTTAAATCATATTTGCTGGGGTTAGAAGAATATTTCTCTAAATCTTAAGAATAAATAAATAAAAAATCCTATGAGATGAAAATTTATATGACCTCTCTCTCATATAGCATGTATGAAATGGGTGGAGAAAAGGCTCATATATGTTTTTTTTTTTTTTTTTTTTTTTTGATACGATAGGATTTAAAATTTATTGGTGTCTCTTTCGTGATGATTGTTTCTTTACCATGATGCCGATACACCCCCTACTATAGGAAGAATTCAAAACCAAGCCCATTATTAGATGACGAAAAGCTTGACAAGTTAAACTAACACACACCAACACATAGTAGAGGATTCCGTTTGAGATAAAGTCTCAGAGACATAAAAAATAATATCACATACTATTAACATAAAAAAAATAATGTTGTAGTATGAAGTGTATTGGGCACGCATTGGGGTTTTTATTCAGTACTCCCCTCACTATCTTATGAATGATAAGTTTGATTCCCCAATCTGGATTCTGGTTGATGTCATTGCTTTGGTGATATTATTTTTCACTATAGTCTATAGCATTGCTGACTGAGTGGGTGTTGCGTCTTTAACTCTTTTGACTCTCTTTTTTTCCCCCTAATAATCAGCTGTTTTCTTATATCTTGGCCTAAAGAGGAACTATAAATTTACAACATCTTACTACACAATAATGTGTTATCAATTACAAAAAGCAATACAAACTAATGTATTATCAATCTTGAAAAAATAATTCAAATATTTATTTGTGAGGTAATTAAAGTCCACTAATCACTTTGATTGTGATATCAATTTGTAAGTATTATGTAGAAAAAACTGATGAATTTAGAATTTTTTTTATATATTTTAATTGATTGCTTTAAAAGCACTAGCATAAGTATTTATATAACAAAAAAAAGTAACACATTTTAGCCAACTAAGTCCAAAATTCACCAACATCATGTCATGCAAAATTATGCAAAAATATATGGTTGTGTAAATTTACACTGACACTATTCATTTTGCATTTAATTTTTTTATTCTTTCTTTATATATCCTATGAAGGAATAGAATGGATGGTGGTTACTGTGCATAAAGGAAGAGAAACAATTAAAAAAATCAAGAAAAATTGATATTTTAATGAAATGTAGTGTAAAACAAATATTCTAATATGAGGTGTTTTGAAACGTGAGTATGTAAAAAAAAAAAAAAAAAAAAAAAAAAAAAAAAGTAAGTTCTTATACTAAAATAGATAGAAATATATTTGCACGAGTTGATATGAATGTTCTTTGTATTGTTCTCTCTTTTCTAGGAAATTAATATTGTTCTCTCTTTTCTAGGAAATTAATACATTTGCTTCAACCCCCTAAAGTTATTCTGGATGCTTGCAAGGCTATGAAGTAATACATTTGCCACCTCAGTTTGTTTTAATGAAGTTTGCTGATTATTAAAAAAAAAAAAAAAGCACATTAGCCTATGTGTAAGGTTGAATTTAATCAACCATTTTGTTGACTTTATTCCGTGCCAGTTTGCTTGTAATTCAGCACTTAGAAACCCTGTATTTAGGTATGAATCATGTAAGGGTAGTGTGTGAGAGTGTGTGAAGAAATGCTCAAGAATGTGCACTGAAGTTGGGATTCGTGACTGGATCTCATGGGTGGCTTGCGACTGGAAGCCGCCAGATGATGCACACGAGTGAAGCATGCAGAGAAACTGAACCGTCATGCCAGCTGTAACACTACAGGACAAAAAGTTCAGACTGACCATTCAGTTAGCTCGCAGCTTGGACTCGCGACTCGGTCAAGTCGCAAGGCCAAGTCGCCAGTCCATTCTGTTATGGAAAAATTGACTCTTCACATTCCTTTCTCACTCTAGTATAAATACCCCTTATACCCATGAAATATATAGAGTTTCGAAAGAGAAACCCTAGAGAAAAACAAGATTGACTCATCCACAATCTTTACATAGTGACTCTTCAAATTCCTCAACTCTCACCATTTCCATTGTTACATCCTTGAGAGGTACATTAGCCAAAACATTTTCTCACCATACCCATATCTGTGAGAAGGCTATTTGGTGCTTGGGAATCAATTAGGAAGAGACCAATTGATATTGGTTGATGCTATGGGTTATAGTGGAATCCGGTAAGTTAAAGAAGACAAAGGTTCGGCGTAACCTCGTTGGAGCAAGAAGCTTGAAGGGCTTAGGCACACTGGGTAGATTACGCTTGGAGGGTCTTCTGCTGTTCATGTATCCCAACTTCATTCTTTAGTGGATTATTAACTGCTTGGAGGGCGGCGGAGAGATTTTACGCCGAGGGCTTCAGTTTCATCTTCGATAACACATCGTTGTGTTGTCCTTGTGTTTGCATCTCTCTTCCCTTAATCTTTGCCATTTAATTTCTGCTGTGGATGTGATTTTATCTGATGTAGTTTATGTTATCAATTTTGCTTTAGCTTATTTACATTTTCCGTACGTACATTATTTGTTGATAAGCTTGAATTGGTAATTTGTAATTTGGGGGTCTAAATGTTTATGGGTGTTTTACACACATTTTGAACACTCACTATGAAGTAGTATGACTATAACCGATATCAAAAAGGAGTTAGTATCATCCAATTGGGCTGTTGAGGTAGCTAAATGGGAGAATTTGCCTTCTTTAATTTGGTAATAGGGATATTATATGAACAAAACTGAAAGCTCGAAAAAGTGTTAAAAATACAATAGCTATTTAGACCCCCAAATAAAAGTTACGGCTCGATAGTTTTTACACTAACTTAATACTAAGTGCGGAATAGTGTAAACGTGAGCGGATAAACAAACAAGCTACTCTAATCCATAATCAGGACAACACAGAAGTAAAATGGAATGTAAAAGAGTAGGGAAGAGAGATGCAAACACAAGATAACATGCCGATGTGTTATCGAAGAGGAAACTGAAGAACTCAGCGAAAAACCTCTCTACTGCCCTCCAAGCGGAAATCGATTCACTAGACAATCAGTTGGGATACATGGGTTAGCAAGAGACCCTCCAAGCCTAATCTACTCCAACAAGGCTTCTCGAAACCGTGTCTTGTCTAGCTTTCCGGATCCAACAACAAGCTCCATGTCGCATTCGCCATCCTTGGCATCTTCCAATGCTTCCCAGCAACACCAAAAACACTCACTACACTCTGAAAAGATGTGGATTGTGTTTGGGTACAAATCAACTCTCAAGGTATGATAATGGGAGAGGGAAGGAGAAGAGGCTACAATGATTTTCACTAAGGATGAGTAATTCTCTCTCTAAAAGATGGGTGTGTGTGTTGTAGAAAACCTATCTAGGGTTTTTCTCTCTGAATGACCTCATTTACATTTGTGGATAATGAGGGTATATATAGTATGGGTGACGGGTAGGGAAGTCACACTTAAAAAAACCTCCAGGTAAAATGTTTCACGAGCGTCTCACGGGAAGGCCTTACCCGCGAGACACTCGCGAAAATGATAGCCTGGCACGACTCTTTAGCTTTTAGATATGTGCTCCTCACGTGGCTCTTTCGCAGGTTAGCTTCTCGCGAGCTTCTCGCGAAATCCACTGATTCTTCATTTTATGCTTGATTCTTCACCAACTTGATACTAAACCCAATACAATAAAATCCCACAAAATACAAGGAACAAAATAAAAGCAATTACAACACTTTTTGTCATGGAATAAAGCCAACATAAAACATAGTTGTAAATCACAACTTTACAAAAACAACTACCCTGCCATAGAGGTTCTTTTGGTGCAAATTCTTTTACATCCTAGACCTATAAGGTCATATATCAAAAGTAAAGTTAACTCCATTAATGGAGTATCTAATATAAGGAAGTCTTGTTGTAGGTGGACATCCTTCTTTGCAAAGGAGTCAGCACGAGAGTTGGCTTCTTTAAAACAATGGTTAATTGACCACTGGGAGATTTGGTTCAACATTTGAGGAATCATTATTGGTGAGCAAGCTAACAACAGATTTGGTATCCATTTCTATTTCAAGTTTTCAACAGATTGGATTTGGAGTAGGATGTAGAGACGAAAACCATCCCTTACTACCCATAATTCAACTTCTAATTTATACATTCAATATAACCCTATATATGTTATGAAAGTGATTCAAAGACTAGCTCAAAAGTCAAATCCAAGCAAGCAGGTAGAAAATTTAATCAAGAATACAAAAAATTATCAATCAATCATCAATATCTATATAAAAGCAGAGATCTCATGCAAGAGAGCTTAAGGTTATACTATATGGAACACTCTATGAAAAGAATTGAAATACCATTAAGTCACATTAGAAATAGGAACAAATTTAAAAGTAAAGACTCTTTATTTCCTTTGATTCAATGCTTTAAGACTGTACGTTTTTAGACCCCTTAAAACACAATTGGATTAACCCAGTTAGTTGGCCAAGTTATTACTTAGTCCAAATTTCAGATCTAGGTTATCACAATCAAACAATCATATCATGCATAGCAGCGGAAAGATAAATAACACAATGATATGATCATCCAGGAAACCAAACTGGTAAAAATCTAGAGAGGATTTAACCTAGCTATCTTCAAGGTAAACCTGAATCCACTAAGAAAGAATCGAAGTTTTACAATAGGACTTAGACCACTAACATCCTATTGCTACCCACTAGTAGAAACTTACTGACATGACCATGTGCAAGCTCTGAGACCACGGACTCCTTCTTTCTTGGATTCTCCAACAAGTACAAGCACACCCGCTTGTGTTTTTTAAGTTCTTATGGCAACAACTGAATGATCATCAAGTTCTTGAACGAATCTCCTTCTTGATAATCCTAAGCTTGTGTAAAGGAAAGCTCCTTACAGATCTCACAAGAGATTTACACAAACAGCAATATGAGCAACATATAAAACGTGGCTAGGGTTTGCCTTATATACCTAGGGCAAAAACATAAAACCCTAAACCGTTTTAATGAACTAGGGCTGAGTTAGAATTCTGTAGAAAAACGCATTCTGCCCGATTTTCGATTGATTGAGCCTAAGCTTCGATCGATCGAACCAGGCCGAAATGCACTTTTAATTCTGCATCAACTTGAATCCAACTTTACATAAATGACACAACTTTGAGCAAGTCTAAACAAGACTAAACAATTTGTTTTGATCATGGTTTGCCAACATTACACATTAGAGTTCTAAATACATTAGTTCCTAATTCTTTAGAACCTAACAAACTCCCCCTTTGGCAATCCGTGACAAAACACAACTAAAAGCTCAAAGTTTACAAAGAAAAGCCTTTTACAAAAAAATGCTCATTAAAACCAAATCCAATCCTAACTACTATCTATCAGTTGCAAGTGTAGACAGCAGTTCAATTGAATCCACCTGTATATTTCCTAAAACACTTAAACAAAATGCATAACCGCATGTGTGAAAAATACAAGTAAACAAAATACATTCTTGATTTCACTCAACACAAAATAAAGACATATATCAATGAATAACTCATAAATATAAATCAATAAGCAGTGAAACAAGAAACATATGAAACAATAAATGTATCTCCCCCTAACACGAATAGCCCAACAAAAATATAACAAGAGCTAAAAAGGTAAATACAAAGTGAAGCACCTAGATACAATCTAAACTCCACAAGCTCCAACAAACAAGAATGCTCTCCCCCTGAAAACAAAAACTCTACAAGTGCTCAAAACCTAAATGTACTCCCCCTTTTTGTGACGGAATGCCAAAGGGCAATCAAAATCCATCATCAAAAGGAGGTGGCGGTGAGGATCATCGAAACTGTGCCAACTCTGCGCATAAAGCACAGATCTCATCGAGTATGTCCACCAAAATCTGTCCATGAGTCGCCTGAACGGTCAAGATATGATCCAACGTATGTCGAATGTTTGAATCATCCGAAGTAGTCGATGGAGGAACATCAGCATCAGCAGCAGCAGCACCAGACGCCTCAGCTATATCAACACCTGTAGAAGAAGGAGGAGGGGGAACAGCACCAAATGACTCACCTCTAGGACGCGTAGAGCCAACTCTCAAGTGAGCAGCCCTTTGCCTAAGAAAGGTGGCACCTATGGGAGCTATGACATGAACGGGCTCACTGGCAGGGAAATCAGCTAAACCGAGAAACAACAAAATCCTATGAATGAAAATAGGATGAATAAAAGCATGAGCAATGGCAGAACTCCTATGAACTTCGTTCAAAGAACGAAAAAACAGATGAGGAAAACTAATAGATGCACCAGAGACAAAGGCGTACAAAAACACACATTGCTCAAGAGGGATGGTGTGGAGATGAGAAATAGGCCATAAAGAATGACACGCTATCCTAAAGAAAAGATAGGTAGTCTCAGGAAGCTCAGCAAATGTGATCCGAGGATCAGAACCCCACTGGATAGAAAACCCAGTGATGTATGACATAACGTCATCTAGGGGTGGAGACTCCTCATAAGGATAGATAGACTCCCTAATGACTGGAACCCCAAGAGCTTCAGCCATTATCCTAGGGGTAATGGTGAACTCAACACCTCGTATCCAACTCCTAACAAGGGTGTTGGAATCATAGATGTGGCAAGAGAGATTCAAGAAGAACTCTCTAATCAGGGCGGTCGGGGGTGGATGATCTACCTCTAGCAAAGACAGCCAACCTCTACTCTTAAAGTTTGCCCTAATGGCAGGATCAATCTCATCTAACACAACAGAACGCTCAGCCTAAATCTTTCTCTTACAGTTCAGTTTCTTATAGACCTCTTTGCTTTTGTCATTCCTGAACAACTCACACCTAGAGGGAGACTCAGTGGAAGTGGAGGGTGTCCTATGGGCTCTAGTCTTCCTAGGCATGGTGCTAGGATAAGGACAAAGACACAAAGCAGTAAAAAAAAAAACAAAAACCAAGGGCAGACTACAAGTTAGCACAAAAAAAATAGAACAAAAATCTATATGATGCATGAACAATTTAAATGTCATGATGCATGCTCTAATGCAGTTAAATTAAGTTCAAATGAAGTTCAAGTTCACAAAATTGGCTTGAGCATAGAGTTTCTAACAAAAACCCCAAAAATTTGAAAAACCACTTGTTCAATTTGTAAAAAATTGACCAATTGATCATCACACAAGATAGATTACATAAAATAATGATCAATTACATCAATTCAACAAGCCAATTTCATCAATTGAAACCAATTTGAACAAAATCCCCAAATTCGGATAAAAACAAGCCCTAGAATGTTCAATGTCTCACAAAACACCAAATTGATCAAATTAAACATCATAGATCATGTTTATAACATTATAGCAACAAAACCCAATGATCAATTTCAGAAAAAGAGGTTGAATCATCAAAAACCCCAATTTGAAAAGTTCCGAAAATACCCAATGAAATGCATGAATAAATGCATGAAAACATGAAATAAAATGCAAAAGGAAGGGCATAATGGACTTACCGGCTTAGAGAGAGGAAAACCTTGCAAAAATTTCGGAGGAAAACGACAAAAAATTTGTTGGTGAGCCTTGTCCAATTCGGAGAGAGAGAAAAGTTTGAAAAACTTTTTGACAAGTAAGTTTGAACAAGTCAAACTCTGATTTTAAAAAACTTGTACATTTTTAGACTCCTTAAAACACAATTGGATTAACCTAGTTAATTAGCCAAGTTATTACTTAGTCCAAATTCCAAATCTAGGTTATCACAATCAAACAATCATATCATGCATAGTAGCGGAAAGATAAATAACACAATGATATGATCACCCAGGAAACCAAATCGATAAAAACTTGGTTCACGATTTTCGATTGATCGAAAATCAGTTTCGATTGATCGAAAATCAATTTCGATTGATCGAAACAGACAGAGGCTTCCTTAAAAATTTTAAAACAATTTCGATTGATCGAAAAACAAATTGGATCAATCGAAACAGACAGAGGCTCACTAAATTTTTGAGAAAACATAGTTTTTTGAAAGAAAAAAAAACAAAACACATTTTAGAATCACCTCAAAGCATTGAAATTGATGAATCAAAATGCATGAGTATGTGATGAAATTTTTTTCAAAAACAACAGTTTTAAACTCAATTTCCCAAAATTAAGATTTTCAAGCATTTTCCATAAATTCTCAATCATCAAAACTGTTTTGCATAAAAACTCAAGGTATTTGCAAACGTGGTTGGTCAGACCAAAAACACACACAATAACATGTATAATGTTTAGCAAATAATAACTTGTGTAGTGTGTGCAACTAGTAAAAGCTTGAGATACATGTGAGGTGATATGTAAATAGAACTCAATCACAAAGTCTACACAATTCATCACAAAGGATTTGAAAGAGACTATTACCAAAAGAGTTACATTATATAACTCCCACATCTCCTAGATCATAAGCTCGCAATCATGTAAGTTTCTTGATTTTGCCTCATATTGTACACACAAATTTTAATTATTCAAAAACTTATTAAAAATAGTCGGGATAATCTACACACCAATTTTAGCAATTATTTGATTTAGCTTTAAGTCCAAATAATGTATACACCAATTTTAGCATTTAAACCGAGGCTACACCTTATGATTTTTTGGTGCATGTGCTATACTTTCTCGAGCACAAAATCTTACGATATGCACTAAGGTGTTCATGATTGGCTAGTGAACAGTGGTGAGATGGTTATTTATGCCTTTCTCAAAAGGTTCAAGTCTAACAGTCAAAGATATGTGACTTCAAGATCAAGACAAAGTGATCAAAACCATAAATATCTTTCCCACACAACGTGTACTACAAAGCTTCAACTAGTAGAGTGCAAAAAGTAAGCTCATCAAAGCTAAACAAAGTACAAGAGACATGTTATATGAAAATAAATTGACCAACCTTGTTTTCAAAAACCAAGAAAATAGAGCAAAACACAATTTGCTTCCTTTTTCTTCCTTTTTTTTTTTTATTTGAAAAAAAAAATTCAAAAACAACCTAGAATGAAATGTATGAATGTTATGCAATGCATATCCTAGAAAAAAAGAAAACAAAGAAAACCAAAGAATAATGGTCACAAAGAATAGCAATGAAGCACAAGGACCATGTCAGAAGGACTCAATTAGATTGAGCCTTTTGCATCCAAAACTTTTTAGATGCACCATGAGCATTGGATTTCTTATTCACATGGGAATGATTTCCAACTCTAGGATTGGAATAAAGGTTTAGAGCCTTTACCAATTCACCAATGAGTACCATAGGATCTTGTGCTTGAGGCACAGGTACTTTTGGTTTGTTTGCTCCCTTAGCAGCTTGCAGCTTGTAACAGTTTGTGTTAGGTTCTAAAGACTTAGGTTTTATGTATTTTAGAACTCTAATGTGTATTGTTGGAAAACAATGATCAAAACAATATGTTTAGTAGTGTTTAATCTTGCTCAAAGTTGTATGTTTTATGTAAAGTTGGAATCGAGCTGATGCAGAAGTTATTATGCATTTCGGCCTGGCTCGATCGATCGAATCTCGAGTAGAATGCGTTTTTCTGCAGATTTCCAACTCAGCCCTAGTTTGTTTAAAACGTTTAGAGTTTTCTAATTTGTCCTAAGTATAAAAGGCAAACCCTAGCCACGTTTTAGTGTTGCTCATATTGCTGTTTGTGTAAATCTCTTGTGAGATCTAGAGGAGTTTTCCTTTACACAAACTTAGGGTTTTCAAGGAGGAGATATTTTCTACACCTTGCTGATCAACTCAGTTGCTGCCATTGGAGATTAAAGAAACACAAGCGGGTGTGCTTGTATCTGATGGTGAATCCAAGAAAGAAGGAGTCCGTGGATTCGGAGCTTGCATGTGGTCGTGTCAGTAAGTTCTACTGGTGAGTAGCAATAAGAAGTCGAGCGTGAGGACTTGTAAGTCTTATTATATAAACTTCGATTCTTTCAAGATAGTCGATTCAGGTTTACCTTGAGGATAGCTAGGTTAAATCCTCCCCAGGTTTTTACTGGTTTGGTTTCCTGGGTGATCATATCATTGTCTTATTTATTTTCTGCTGCTATGCATGATATGATTGTTTGATTGTGATAACCTAGACTTGAATTTGGACTAAGTAACAACTTGGCTAATTAACTAGGTTAATCCATTTGTGTTTTAAGGGGTCTAAAAACTATCAGTTTGAACGAATGTGTCCAGACTTTCCACAAAAATGACAAACCCATGCAGGCTTATCATGTGACTTGTCCTTAGAAAGGGTAGGCTGCTTAGGTTTAGACTCTTTCAGTTCAATCCTAATCTTCCTATGAGGTGTAACTTCTAAGGGTTTGACAACCTCACTCACAGGGGGTTCAGAAGAAGATGAAGGAACAAAGATAGTGGAATTAGGTGCAGACACATTGATGCTTTCTATAAAACCTAACCCAGTTTTGTCAGAAGGATACTTTTGAACACTAAGCATATGATCAAGTTTGGAACTAGCAGATCTATTAGATTGTTCTCTAGCAACAGAAAGCTCATGTTCCAAATTCTTAACTTTATCAAGCAAAAGCATGTTCACAGTCTTCACATTATTCAATAGTTCAGTAGAATCAAACAATTTAACAAGTAAATTTTTCTTATCAAGCTCAAGAGATGCAATTTTCTTCAAGCCTAATTCAACATTCATAGCATCCTTTGCAGCAACTTTGCAAAGTTTATTGTAGGCTTCTTGAAGATCTACATCCTCAGAGAGTTCCCCATCAGAAGGATTCTCTTCAGCAGATATGCTTTCATTGACTACAGTAGTAGCTGTGAAAGCAATGAAGTTTCCATCCTCGTCACAACCAGACTCATCATCAGAAACTTCACCATCATTAAGGGTTATAGCCATAGCCTTACCCTTAGACTTCAAGTAAGTAGGACATTCAGATTTCATGTGACCATACCCTTGACATCCAAAACACTGAAGACCCATAGAATTATTAGAAGATTGACCTAAATTTTTCTCTAGGTTTATCAATGTTGTTAACCTTAGTGGGATCATTCTTCCTAAAATTTCTAGGTTCAACAATGTTCTTATCTCTTGCCCTTCTGTTGTTGTTTCTAAGGAAATTCCTAAAGTTCTTGGCAAGGTAAGCAATCTCTGTAGCAGAGAGCTCATCATCAAATCCACCAACATCAACATCATCAACTGACTTAAGAGCCATTGATTTGGATTTGCTAGTTTTAGGTAGGTCCAACTCATAAGATTGAAGAGATCCTACAAGTTCATCAACAGGGATGGAGTCTACATCCTTGCTCTCAGTGATGGCAGTCACTTTGGGTCTAAAATCTTCAGTCAAAGATCTAAGAATCTTCCTAACAATTTTAGGTTGATCATAGATTTCACCCAAGTTATATGCAGAATTAACAATATCATTAAGTTTAGCATAGAATTCATCAAAAGATTCATCATTAGACATCCTAATGCTTTCAAATTTAGAAGTTAATTGCTGCAATTTATTGATTTTGACAGCCTTTATGCCTTCATGCACAGTCTGAAGGATATTCCAAGTAGTATGAGCAACCTCAACATTAGAGATTCTCTTAAATTCCTCCATAGAAACAGCGTTAAAGATAGCATTCATAGCTTTGCTATTGAACGTGGCTGCTTCTTTTTAAGAAGTTTGCCACTCACTAACAGGAGTAGTGGGCTTCTCCCATCTGTATTCGACGGAGTTCCAGACTCTCTCATCAATTGATTTCAGGAATGCTTTCATCCTTACTTTCCAATAAGCATAATTATTCCCATCAAAGTCAGGAGGAATAACAAGAGAATGTCCGTGTTCCATGACAATAGGGGCCAAGGATCAGCTCAGTGATCAAAAGATCAACAACAAGAGAGTAACCTGCTCTGGTACCACTTGTACATTTTTAGACCCCTTAAAACATAATTGGATTAACCTAATTAGTTAGCCAAGTTATTACTTAATCCAAATTTCAGATCTAGGTTATCACAATCAAACAATCATATCATGCATAGCAGTGGAAAGATAAATAACACAATGATATGATCACCCAGGAAATCAAACCGGTAAAAACCTGGGGAAGATTTAACCTAGCTCTTCTCAAGGTAAACCTGAATCCACTATGAAAGAATCGAAATTTTACAATAGGACTTAGACCACTAACATCCTATTGCTACCCACCAGTAGAAACTTACTGACACGACCACGTGCAAGCTCTGAGACCATGGACTCCTTCTTTCTTGGATTCTCCAACAAGTACAAGCACACCCGCTTGTGTTTCTTTAAGTTCTTATGGCAGCAACTGAATGATCATCAAGTTCTTGAACGAATCTCCTTCTTGATAATCCTAAGCTTGTGTAAAGGAAAGCTCCTCACAGATCTCACAAGAGATTTACACAAACAGCAATATGAGCAACATCTAAAACGTGGCTAGGGTTTGCCTTATATACTTAGGGCAAAAACATAAAACCCTAAACCGTTTTAATGAGCTAGGGCTGAGTTGGAATTCTGCAGAAAAATGCATTCTGCCCGATTTTTGATTGATTGAGCCTAAGCTTTGATCGATCGAACCAGGCCGAAATGCACTTTTAATTCTGTATCAACTTGAATCCAAGTTTACATAAATGACACAACTTTGAGCAAGTCTAAACAAGACTAAACAACTTGTTTTGATCATGGTTTGCCAACAATACACATTAGAGTTCTAAATACATTAGTTCCTAATTCTTTAGAACCTAACAAAAACTATTTTTTATTACATTTTTTAAATTATTCAATGTTTTAAGATTACTATTTGTTTCATTTGGTTCAATGTTTCAAGACTTTTCCATCTCTCTCACACACACAAAAAACTATTTGCATTTCCATTCACCCTTTTCACCTCTAATCTATTATATATACATGCTCATAGCCCTTTATTCCATTCCATCTCAAATACACTTAGACAAAAAATGATGTCATTTACACACCTACATAACATCAACATTGCAGTATCATTGATTCTAACCCGTATGAGTAGGCTATGACCAAGGAATGGGGCTTGCGTTTTTTATTCAGTGACAGTAACTTACAATTTTGATGTTGAAATCAGACGCTATGGATTTTGTGAAGGTTATGATTCACTTTAAGTCTTCGGGTATTTGAGATTATGGTTTGGGAAAGTCATAAATGTTTTTTTTTTTTTTTTTTTTGTTTTAGAACTAAAGAAAAAGAAAAAGAAATATTTTAATTGATTATTTATATAGTTAGCTATTTAAAAAAAAAAAAATTGTTAGAACTCATAATTTGTAGGCTTCTTTGTAGTTTGTTTTATCGCTATTTTGTGCGATATGAGCCATAGTGATAAAAATAAAAATCGATGATGATTTCAAAGTATTTTCTGCTTTTTTTTTTTTTTTTTTTAAAGGATACAGAGCCAACTAAAGATAATTAAATTTTGATAAATGGTTGTGTTTTTAGCCAATTTCTCTTTGTTTAATCACATTCTCTTTATGTTGATAATTATAGATGATTTCCTTAATTTCATTGAGATAATGAATTGGGTGTTTATGATTGAGGTTTCCATATTTGATTGTGAGAATAAAGTAGTTGAGGAAGTGTTTGAGAGGTTGCTGAAATTTATCTAATTTTAGGATATAAGTATTTTATGCTTTAAATTCTTATTTATGGAGAAATAGAATGGATGATGGTTGTTGTGAATGAAGAAAGAGAAACAATTAAAAAAATTAAGAAAAATTGATATTTTAATAAAATGTAGTGTAAAACGATTATTCTAATATGAGGTGTTTTAAAATGTATGTGAAAAAAGAAAAGAAAAAAAAAAGTAAGCTCTTATATTAAAATAGATACAAATATTTGCACAAGTTGATGTGAATGTTCTTTGTATTGTTCTCTCTTTTCTAGAAAATTAGTATTGTTCTCTCTTCTCTCTTGGTATAATACATTTGCTCCAACAAGCATAAAGCCCCTAAAGTTATCCTGATGCTTGCAAGGTTAATTGCATTTTGTAGCCACCTCAGTTTGTTTTAATGAAGTTTTCTGGTTATTAAAAATAAAAAGAGCACATTAGTCTATGTAGTATGACTATAACCGATATCAAAAAGGGGTTAGTATCATTCAATCGGGCTTTTGAGGTAGCTAAATAGGAGAATTTGCCTTCTTTAATTCAGTAATAGGGATATTATATAAACAAAATAACTACCCCGCCATAGAGCTTGTTTCGGTGCAAATTTTTTTACATCCCAGACCTATAAGGTCATATATCAAAAGTAAAGTTGACTCCCCTAATGGAGTATCTAATATAAGGAAGTCTTGTTGTAGGTGGACATCCATCTTTGGCTCTTTGCAAAGGAGTCTGCACAAGAGTTGGCTTCTCTAAAACAATAGTTAATTGTCCATTGGGAGGTTTGGTTCAACATTTGAGTAATCATTATTGGTGAGCAAGCCAACGACAGATTTGGTATCAATTTCTATTTCAAGTTTTCAGCAGATTGGATTTGGAGTAAGATGCAGAGATGAAAACCATCCCTTACTGCCCATAATTCAAGTTCTAATTTTTACGTTCAATATAACCCTATATATGTTATGAAAGTGATTCAAAGACTAGCTCAAAGTCAAACTCAAGCAAGCAGGTAGAAAATTTAATCAAGAATACAAAAAATTATCAATCAATCATCAATATATATATATATAAATAAATAAGCAAAGACCTCATGCAAGAGAGCTTGAGGTTCTACTATGTAGCACACTCTATGAAAAGAATTGAAATACCATTACGCCACAATAGAGATAAGAACAAATTTAAAAGTAGAAACTCTTTATTTCCTTTGATTCAATGTTTTAAGACTACTTTTCTTACATTTTTTATTCAATATTTTAAGACTACTATTTGTTTCATTTGGTTCAATGTTTCAAGATTTTTCATCTCTCACACATACAAAAAACTCTTTGTATTTCCATTCACCCTTCTCACTTCTAATCAGTTATATGCATATGCTCATAGTCCTTCATTCCATTCCATCTCAAATACACTTAGAGAAAAAATGATGTCATTTACCTTCAACCTTCAATGAAACCTACATAACATCAACATTGCAGTATCATTGATCCTAACCCATATGAGTAGTATGACCAAGAAAAAGGGCTTGTGTTTTCTATTTAGTGACAGTAATTTACAATTTTGATGTTGAAGTCAAATACTGTGGATTTTGTGAAGGTTACGGTTTGCTTTAAGTCTTTGGGTATTTGAGATTTTGGTTTGGGAAAGTCATGAATGTTCTTTTGTTTTAGAACTAAAGAAGAAGAAGAAAAAAAAAAAAACATTTTAATTGATTATTTATGAAGTTAGCTATTTTTTGTTTTTAGAAATTTTTTGTTAGAACTCACGTTCTCTTTATGTTGATAATTATAGATGATTTCCTTAATTTCATTGAGATAAAGAATTGGGTGTTTATGATTGAGGTCTCCATATTTGAGGTCTTAATATACATAAAAATAATTTCAAATGATATTGTAAAGTAGTTCGTGCATTGTGCAGGATATTATCTGATTCACTATAAAATGAGTTTATTATATCTATAAATACGGTGGTTAATATGTCCCCACATACATACATATTTACCAAAATTTTGTTTATTCCAAATATAATTAAGGCACAACATGATCTAAAATTTAGAAGACACAAAAAGGTGTCTTTCTTATTCATAATACAATACATGCCCATTTGATTTAAAGCGCAGAAAACACATATCAAAGTGTCTTACAAGTTCAACGGACCCAAATGAAACAAACCTAAACTTTTTTTTTTTTGAGAAGGAACCTAAACTATTTTTTGAAAGTAAACAAACTTGAAACTTGAGTATTACAATATGAATGAACTTTATTACACAGCCACTGAAAACCATAATTCGGGCTAGTCCATTTCTCTACTCGTAGCCACGTATTTTCCTCAATTGCACAACAGCCTCATAAACTTTCTTCTGGTCAGCAAGAGACTTTGCCACAGTCTCCTTTTGGAGGCACCTCTTAGCCCATGCAATAATCTTAGGGCACTTTGCCTCTATGTTGATATTGCCAAATACCTCATAGGCATGGAACCAGCTGTAGAACGTGACAAGAGAAAGGTCCACAAACCCAAATGTTTCACCCCCAAAGTAAGGCTTGTCACCAAGCTCCCCCTCCAATATCTTGAAGGTTTCAAAGAATTCCTTCTTGCCTTCCTCCAGCTCTTCTCCTTTTGTAGCCCATAACTTCCTTGAAACACCACTAACCTGTATTTTCCACACATTGTATTACAAGGATGAACAGTGACAGCAATGAATTTTAAATCAAATCTATAGACATAGAAGAATATTTCTTTAAAGCTCAAGAAAAAAAAGTATGAAATTTATAGAAAATATACTCATTTCAAATTTAATCTTTCAAATGTCATTGCCTTGAAATTAAAACCCGTTAACCCAGAATGAAAAGAAATTAAAATAATGTAAAAGACAAAAGAAATGGCATCAAAGGTACCTTCTTATCAACAAAATCAGCCCAGAACCTGGCATGAGCTCTCTGGTACGGATCAGAGGGAAGTAATGGAGACTTATCGTTCCAGACCTCATCTATGTACTGAACAATGATGAGAGACTCACACACAGGTTTCCCATTATGGATGAGAGTTGGGATCTTCTTCAGAATGGGGTTCGCCTCTAAAAGCAGA
Source organism: Quercus tomentella (assembly GCA_028535165.1). Classification (NCBI taxonomy): domain Eukaryota; kingdom Viridiplantae; phylum Streptophyta; class Magnoliopsida; order Fagales; family Fagaceae; genus Quercus; species Quercus tomentella. Next base: position 64,560,378 of record JAPQVY010000156.1, read on the forward strand.
GGGCTCTTGTTACTCAAGTCCTCTTGCTTGTAATCATACTCGATACCCTTCTCGGCCAGTGCAATCTTGACCCTCATCCCATACATACTGAGCCAGAAGTCTAGCAGAATCACCTCGTCCGCCATTGTCAATGAAGTGAAGATATTGAAGAAAATAGAGAAATAAGGTTAAGAAAGGAGAGAATAAGTTAGTATGCAAAAACACTTGGAAGAGAGCGGGGATTTATAGTCATAGGTGGTGGTTCGGGCTTTCATTAATAATTAATTAAATAATGCTAAAGTGTTCTGGTAAAAAAAATAACAATAATAAAAACAATGGTAAAGTATGACTTCGACTACAAAGTGTATTGGGAACGCATTTGAGTTATGGATCATTCCATAATCCGGACGACGTCATTGCTTTGGTCATGTTTGATTCTCAAATTCGTTTTGAGTTTCTGCCTTGTGTCTTTGACTCTCTTGACTCTCTTTTTACCCTAATAATTGGCCATTTTCTTTAATCTCATTCTCTTTAGTATAAAATTTTATTTATTTATATTCTATATAGTAACTTTAAAAATTTCACATGTCATGTTATCTATTTTATTAAAATATAATTTTTTTAATTGTTTCTTTTTTCTTCACACACATCATCTACTATCCACTTTTCCTTTTCTTTTTTTTTTCATCCTTAGGATATGTAAACAAAGAATAAAAAATTAAATGTGAAAAAAATAGTGTCTATGTAAATTTAAATAGTTACTATATTTACACATTTTTAACTTGACTGATAATGTGAGTGATTTTGCGGCTTAAATGTATAAAATTGAGCCATTTTTCTATTGTTTGATGCAAATGCTCTAAAATGAGTTTTTTTTTTTTTTTTTTTTTTTTTTTTTTTTTTTTTTTTTTAAAGTACTACATCAACAATATTTTTATAAAAATTTTACAAAAAAAATCCTAAGTAGTAAGTTATTATTGGTTCTAATTTGAATCCACCACTTAAATTACTTTTTGCCCACCAATAACAATCAATAACAACTTGCCACTTAGAATTTGTTGTAAAAGTAGTACAACTACAGATATTACAAGTTTTACTAAATTGAGTTTACAAACTGATATATCATAAATTATAAAGAGATAATTCAAATATTCATTGGTGAGGAAGTTGAAGCCACCAATCATGATGATAACTGATGTGCAACGAAAATTCGCCAAGTCATCTCCCGTTCATATGCGTCGTCCAAAGGATAGACGAGGTGAATCTTTGCCAACTTGTCCATCTGTCCTTAAGGACAGACGAGCTCACTATCGTCCGTATGTTCTTGAGGACAGACAGGCTTTCTACCGTCCGTCCGTAAAGGACGGACGAGCTTACTACCATCCCCTCATCCATAAAGGACAAGGGAGGTTACTGCGTCTCCGCCGAGTGGAAGAACGTACCGTCACCAGTCAAGCCCAACCGTTGTGAAATGCAAACTTCTACGTCAGTTACGGAAGTTACTTCCGAGCCTATTGGATTCCTCAACTATAGGAACGGTTACCAAACAAGTAACCGCTTCCCGTATACTATATAAGCACACGCCAATGAAAGAGTAAGGCATTCTGTTTTGGAGAGACTGAGTTTACATTTTCAGTCATTTTCAGTCAGAGACTAACTTCACCATCGGAGGGTTCTTGGCCGGCTTCCACCGGTCTCCTCTGAGTTTTTTGCTTGTTTTCTCAGGATCCAGTCGCAAGTTTATCAAGTCCCGGCATTTTCAGTCCACTGATATCCCAGGGTTCATCAATAACAATATCAATTTGTAAGCTTTTTTCCTTTTAAATTTATTTTGCAGCTTTTTTCTCTCTTTTCTAGTACATTCATGGGTAATTCTTAAGTACTCCCGACGCATGGAGAATGGTGCTTCCTCTTCTCACCTTTATAGTGGGGTCCACTCAGTAAATTCATAATAGGGTCCACCATAAATGTGAGAAGAGAAAGTACTATTTCTTTGTATTTCGGGAGTACTTAAAGAATTTTCCACATCCATGTAGTAGTAGTATGACCAATATCAAAAAGGAGTTATTATCCAATTGGATTGTTGGGGATTATAATTTATACATTAAATATAACCCTATATATGTTATGAAAGTTGTAAAGTTGTTATTTACAACTATTTTGTGTTGGTTTTAATTCCGTACCAAATTTTATTGTAATTCTGATTCAATCATTTTTCACTGTATTTTATGTGGGTTTTTATTGTAAGGGTTGTGTATGAGAGAGAGTGTGAAGACTCAAGCTCTTATTGAAGATCAAGTGGTTTCGCGAGAAGCTATCTCGCAAAGTAAGCCACGTGTAGAGTACATGACTAGAATGCGAAGAGTCATGACAATTGGAGTTTTCGCGAGTAATTCATGGGTAAGGCCTTCCCGCCAAACATTATGTTTTGCTATTTTGTCATTTGTGCTCCACCATGTCTCCACTGACACTATATATACCCTCATTACCCACATATTGTAAGGAGTGCTTTTCAGAGAGAAAACCCTAGCATACACACTTAAGAGTTAAAGATTGTTACACCCACAATCATCTACACATTTCCTTGTGGTTTTCCTCTACTCCTACCTCTCCATATCTAAATCATTGAGAGATTGATAGCCCAAACACTCACCACACCCAATCTAAGTGTAAAGTGAGGTTTTGGTGCTACTAGGAAGTTTTGGAAGAAACCAATCGTTGGCGGATGCAATCGGGTTGAATTGCGTGATCCAAGAGAACTAGAGAAGACAAGGCTTCGTCAAGCCAGTTGGTAGCAGGAGCTTGGAGGGTTCAAGTACATGGGGTAGACTAGGCTTGGAAGGTTTCTTGTTATTCGTTTACTCCAACTTATTCTCTAGTGGATCGATTTACCGCTTGGAGGGCGACGGAGAGGTTTTTCGACTAATTCTTCGGTTTCCTCTTCGATAACACATCTCGGTGTTATCTTGTATTTGCATTCTTCTTCCCTACTCTTTTAGCTTTCATTTTATTGTTGATATTTAATGAATATGGCTTAGAGTAGTTTATCGGTTGTTCACACGCATTTACTCTTATTCCGCACTTAGTTTAAGTTAGGGTAAAAGCAACCGAGCCGTAACTTTTAATTGTGGGTCTAAACAAGCTCTTGTGTTTATACACAAATTCGAGCTTTCAAAAGTGATTCGAAGACTGGCTCAAAGACAAGCTAGAAGGTAGAAAATTTAATCAAGAATACAAAAACTTAGGTAAAACATGGAGAAAATTAGTTTATTTGTCCAATACTCTGAATGACATTTTAAATAAAATCCTATATTTTAAATATCTTTCATTACAATTATCAATTATTAAAATCGTTTCAAATTAACTTCTTGAAAAGTCATTAATAAATAATAAAGAAAAATCAAATAATTAAATTGCACAAAAAACTTTTCTCCACATCAAAATATCCCTCATATAAACATGATGAGATAATAAATATATATATATATTATAATAAATATATATATATATATTTTTGTTAAGTTAAAATCATCTATTCTTTCATTTTTTATTTACTTTGCTTGAACACACTTACTGAAATTATATATATATATATATATATATATATATATATATATATAGAAATTAATTATTATTTTTTTGTATAATATCCTATAAAATTATATTAAGATAAAAATAGCATACTACTAAATTGAAATGTAATAAAATATATAACTTAACATATATAGTCGTTTTTTTAATTTCGGAATTTTTGTTCAAATTCGTAATATACGCGAATGTATTACTAATGATGCTACATAATTTATAATTATATTTTATTATTTCTTTTGGATAGAAATGTTTATAATATAATTATTTGGATTTTAATTTTTAGATTAATTAAATTAAATAGATTATGAAATAGCAATTTTCTACTAATGAAAAATTAATTAATAGATTTAAATTTTATTAATATATGAATTTGAAATAATTAGATGAAAAAGGTCATTTCATATCACAAATATTTTTTATTCGAGTAAAATCTCCAATAGTCTACACACACAAAAGGCATAAGGATACAATTTCATCTAAAACATAGCAGACACAACAAAGTGTCTTTCTTATTACAATAGCATACATGCCCTTTGGATTCAAAGCTTAGCAAACACACTGATGTGTCTTACAAGTTCCACGGACCCAGATGAAACACAACCATCTTTTTTTTTTTTAGGCAAAACAAACTCAAAACTTGTAACATCACAAAATGTAACCAACAAGATTACACAACCATCCAAAACCATTAAGAAATGCTAGTACTTCCAGATTTGGGCTTAAACATTGCTCTACACCCAGCCAAACCTTTTCCTGATTTGTCCAACAAACTCATAAACCTTCTTCTGGTCAGGAAGAGTCTTGGCCACAGTCTCTATTTGCAAGCACCTCTTAGCCCATGCAACAATCTTGGGGCACTCTGCCTCCATGTTAAATTCTCCAAAGGTCTCAATTGCATAGAACCAACTGTAGAAGGGGATAAGAGAAAGGTCCACAAACCCAAATGTTGTACCCCCAAAGTAAGGCTTGTCACCAAGCTCTCCCTCCAATATCATGAAGATTTCAAAGAATTCCTTCTTGCCTGCCTCCTTTTCTTCTCCTTTTGTGGTCCATACCTTCGTTGAAACTTCATAAATCTACATATTCCACACATTTTACTACCACTTGCCACGTATTATATAACATGCATGAACAATGACAGTAATGAATTTCAAATCAAGTCCACTGTACTAGAAACCTTAGCAAAGGTGGAAGGCCAATATAAGATGCTCTTGGTTGCAGGACATTAATCTTACTCAAATATATTAAATCCGTGGTAAATCAACTTACGTTATTGACTGTGGGATAGAAGAACAAGACAAAGTATATTGGACTTAAAATCACTTTTTTTTAATCACAACACTTTCTATGATCTGCTAGAACTCGCAAACTTTAATCATGTTTGGTCAAATTAAGTACTAGAGTCATCATGTCTAATTGAATCTTAAAAGTATCATCGCCATGATAAGACCTGAAAAATTCTAAACTCTAATAGAATCTAAACATTAAACACATAATAGTGTTTTTTTTTTTTTTTTTTCCCGACAAATCTGGTGAATCTAGCTTAATATTAATCCTAAAAAAAATACAAAAACAAAAACAGAACATACAAAAGGAAAGAGAATGAAAAGAAATCGCAGAAAACGTACCTTCTTATCAACAAAATCAGCCCAGAACCTGGAATGAGCTCTCTGGTAAGGATCAGTGGGCAGCAATGGACACTTGTCCTTCCAGACCTCATCTATGTACTGAACAATGATGAGGGACTCACACACCGGTTCCCCGTTGTGGATGAGAACTGGGATCTTCTTGTGAATGGGGTTCATCTCTAAAAGCAGAGGGCTCTTGTTAAATATATCCTGCTCCTTGTACTCATACTTGATACCCTTCTCGGCCAGTGCAATCCTGACTCTCATCCCAAACACACTGGGCCAGAAATCTAGCAGAACCACCTCGTCTGCCATTTTCACAGAACTGAAGATATTGAAGCAAATAAAAAAAGCAGGGAAAAGAAAGAAGAGAGATGAAGAAGTGAGAGATGGTATGCAAGAAAACACTTGGAAGAGAGCGTGGATTTATAGTCAAAAGTGTCGGCTCGGTATTTCATTAATAAACAAATAAATAATGCTAAAGGATGACTTCGACTAAAAAGTATTTTGGTACTCCACTGACTATCTTATGAATGACAATTTTGATTACCAAATTTTTTTTTTTAATTTCTGGATCCTTCCACAATCCGGTCGATGTCATAGCTTTGCTCATATAATTTTTCAGTGTAGAATTGCTTACAGAGTGGGTGTTGCGTCCTTGATTCTTTCTGCCTTTTTTTATTTTATTTTTTCAACTGCGTATGAATTTTATTGAGAAGGAAACAGAGTAATTACAAAATAGAAAATACTGGCTTGCTCGAAAAAAATATGGCATTACAAAAGGATTGAGGAGCATAACCTAAACCAAAGTAGTTATAGTGACCGAGTTGCTAAAATGTGGGCCGCAACATTAACCTCTCTAGGAAGTAGGAATCCAACTATAACTGCAATTTGGTATTAATGTTGCCAATCTGAAAGAATAGAAATCCTTCATGTTTCTGAGCTGCCTGGTGATATAAGAGCATCCACGGAAATCTTTGAGTGGCTTTCTATTGTCACACAATCAAAACTTTGGTCAAGAGCAAGCCGAGTATCCGCTTCAGTTTCAGCTTGGATGGGGACTCTTTGACTCCTTTGACTTTTTTTTTTTTTTTTTTACTCCTAATAATCAGCTGTTTTCTTATATGTTGTTCTAAAATGGAGTTTTTTTTTTTTTTTTGGGGGGGGGGGGGGGGGGGGGGGGGGCGAAAATATCAATTTAGTCTAGGTCACAATTAATTTGGTCCCTACATTTTGATAGCAGTTAATTTAGTCCCTATTATTTTTCAATTTGAAATTAATTTAGTTTCTACCGTTAACTCACTAACAAAAAATGATTACATGACAAATGGTGTGCACAGTTGACCAAACTGATGCTGATGTGGCTAGTAAATTAATATTAAAAATTTTTAATTAACATTAAAAAATAACACCTTGGCATTTAATTAAAAAAAGCCATTGGACCATGTAATTAAATAACAAAAAAAAAAGTTTACAAAATTAAAATAATTCCTTAAAAAATTCAACAAGACTTTCTTATTTTTCCATTTATTTTTCTTAGAAAACAAACGCACACAAGCCCAAGAAATCAAACCGTCACACAAGATCAAAACAACAAAATCACTATGCTTGTTTGTTTCTTAGCATCACTTGTACTTTATCGACAGCTAAACAAACCAAACTAGAATCTTTTAATTTCCCCTCATCAAATCACACATTGCAAATCGCACCCCAAAAATACCATCAAACCCAACGAATACCCAACCCTTTGTCTATGCCAGAAATAAATTCAGCAGTCAGCACAACTGGTATCCTGGGCCCTATACATGCTATCATCTGACCCTCCCATCAATATTTTTGCGGTTAGTATTTGCAAACCCAAAAGTGGATAAGCCAAAGTAAAATCAGCTATTAGAGGAAAATCTTGGACAAGAAAGTTCAAAAATGAAAAGTTTTTGCTAGATAGGCTTCTCAGGGATTTCACAAATGGCGAAGAGAGATATAGATCTAAGGCAAACTCTTAAGGTCAAATGAACTTCTTGAGTGAGAGAGTGGCCTGTGTGAAACCGATAGAGAGAGAGAAAGAGGATTTGAGTTGAGAAAGAGTGGATATGGTACAAGGTTGTTATCAAGTTGATTTGGTTGTTTTGCTTTTGCCTGTGGGTTTGATTTTCTAGGATTATGTGCTACGACTTAAATAATGCTCCCAAGTGCAGGATTGTCGCGAAGTAATAACTCGGTAAGTCTGAGGTCGAATCCATAAGGAAAAGGGAATTGATTAGCAAACCACAAGACAATAAAACTAAAATAATAAAGTTTAATTGAAGAGATTTTTGATAGTTTAGTAAAGGTAATTTAACTTGAGAGAAAATAGCAATATATTAAGGTGCTAAGGTTTAGGGATCCACACAAAACACATCTATTGGTAGTCTTAACAATATTTATTTTATAACTCAACTAAAATTCATACAAAGGATGATTTTAGTCGGATGATTAACCAAAAAAACTCAAGAATTAATTGTCTAAGGTAGTTTCATGCAATTGATTGATTTTAGGCAAAACAAAACTAGTGAATTATTTTGCAGGGAATACTAAGCATTTAACGTGCCCGGAGTCTACGATAAATCAAAGGATTATACAGAACTAAACACTTTTCTAGATGAGTAAAACAATCAAAAATATAAAAACATAAGCATTAAAACCAATTAATAATTGTTAAGAACATACCAATAAACGGTTGGGTTTCACCCCTTGCCTTAGCAAGACTTCTAGCAAGCCATAACACAAATAAAACTCTAAAAACTGTAAAAAAACTTTAAGAAAACCTAAATTATGTTCTACAACAGCACCCCTCTGAATTTTGCCCTAAAGAGCCTATAAATAGGTCAAGGAATCCTATTACAAGTTGAATTCCCGTTTGGAGGAAATCCCAGGTTTTTAGGCTTCACTTAACCGACATTTTTGGCCCATTTAACTTCAGAATTCGGACTTTTGGTAAACTAAAAAGTTGTAGCCCTTTAAGTTAGCTTTCCATCCCAACTTGAATAATCTCAATTGGACATCTGTACCGAAAGTTATGCTCCAAATACTAACTGGTGTGCAAGCTGGAATCCTAATCCGAATTGGACTTAGATTAGGTGCAAATTTCCTTTGATTCCTTACTCCAATTGGACTTGAATTTAATTGGGTTGACCTTCTTTGACTTCATCATGGCCCTCGTAAAATTAAAGTCCATTAGCTTTCTTCTTTGCACAAATCCACTTATTTAATTTCACTATCCTACAAAAGACAAATTCACGCATTAAAATTCAATTAAGCAAATTGATTATTTAGCATTATTCCAAAACCAATTATAAAATTCATGAATTAACTCAAAATAAGTATGATAATGCTTTCTAATAATGATATAGATATGCAAAATTAAGCTATTATCATTATGTATTTAATTCCGTGCTTTTTTAGTAAGAAAAACAAATAGAAAATGAAAAAAATATTATTATATTAATTTTGTAAACTCTTTTTTTTTTAATTAAATGCTGAGATCTCAAAGTTTGATTGCTTTTGAGTTTCTTAGTGTCATGAACTCAATTTGTTTCTTAGTAAAATTGGTGTTAGGGTGGGAGTGACAAGGGTATAATAGCTAAGATTTCCTAGTGGTTGGTGTCTTTGTCTTATAATTATTGGAGTAATTCGTGAATTAGACTTTGTGGGGAAGGGGTTAGGGATTTCAATCCCCCCATTGTGTTTTTTTTTTTTTTTTTTTTTTTTTTTTTTTTTTATAATTTTTTTTTGCAAAAACCATGTGGTAGTCTATGTGAAATCCAAGTTGCATAAAAAAATATTTTATTTCCACCATTAACCACATCATTATTTTCTATCCATCTCTTAATTTAATAGTAGGGACTAGTTTGACACAATGCCAAAAGGTTATGGACTAAACTAACACAATTGAAATGTTAGAGACTATAAAATGCAAAAGTTAAGGACCATATATAATGGTAACAAAAACTTATTTTTTAAGCAATCGTTTTGGTATTTTTATTTTCAAAATCCATCGGTTCAAACATTTATGTTTATATGTAATGAGTAAGTAGATTATATTTATGTTTATGCTTATGTTTACAATCTCTAGTAGTGGGGTTGAAAGAGTAAGTAGACTACATGTTCTCCCACTAGGATACTAAGCTAGAACCTAGTTCCATTTGACAACAAAGTTAGAACTGCACCCACTAGGATACTAAGATTCACTATGATGAACCGCCATTTGCTCATAAACAGGTTCCTCATCGTTTTATCCAACTGATACTGCTTGGATTCCACCTTGGAGAAATGTGGGGAAACCAGTGATGAGTTTCCTATATTAAGAAAAAAAAAAAAAAAAAGCATTTTAAGTAATTTGACAAATGACAATAAATAATTTAAAACCAAAAGATGAAGAAAAAGAAGAACCAACTACATCGAGGCCTAAAAGTAAGTTTGATAAAATGAACACAATTGCAATAAGGATTTTGAATATACGCATATTTTCTTTTCTTTTTTTGTTTGTGCTAGGATAAATTAAACAAATAAAGAAGACACACACACACACACACATATATAGATATTTATATATATATAGGCAAAGCTCAGAAAAAGTCCAATTAGAATTTCTAATTAGAGTTTAATTTTACGTCATGTGTCCAAATTTATGTGGGGACCACACTTTTAGGTGTTCAAATAGAATTTGAAATTAGAGTCCAATTTTGCTCCATGTGTTTCAATTTATGTGGGAACCACGCTATAACTATCCTTTCAATGTCCATTTCAGATTCACTATGTTTCTTTAATATCAGATAAGAGCCACCTACTTTCATTTCAGAGAATTTGAATAATTTTAATTCAGTATAGAAAACAAGGATTCCAATATAAATAAACTATAAAAAATCTAATCATATATCTAACGCGATATATAAAATTAGAGGAAGGGAGAGCCAAATAATAATAATAGACATAAACAAGCTTACGTTTATTAAATTTGTTGTTATTGTTATTGTAATTGTTTTATTTTTATTATTATTAGTTGTTAACCGTGCTTCGCACAGTTAATTGTTTTTTAATTTATAAATTTGTAAATATTATAATTAATTAAACATATTTTTAAAAAGAATTAATTATTTCAAATAGTATTATTTTTTAATATATAAATAAGTTTATTGTTATTATTTCGTGCAGCCCTATTTTAATTTGTAGTTGAATTTGATTAGAATTTATTGTTTTATTGAGAAGATTAGTTATAAATGTCAAGTGCACCTGATGACTAGGTTAGTGATACTCAGTTATCTTCCCACTCAATAGTATATAATTATTACTATATGTAACACCCGGGAAAAAAAAAAAAAAAAAGATAAGGTTATTTAAGTAAATTTGTTTATGGGGTCAATTTTATAATTAATTTTTCTAAGGGGCTTTTAGAAAATAAGGTTGAAACCCTAGCTATATATAAGCTTATTATGTCAACGTATATGAAGAAATATTTTGAGAGAGGAGACTATCGAAATTACTCTAGAAGAAAAGGTTTGACTGCACAATTGAGGTAAGAGCTTAAGAATTTCTTTCTTGTGAAATCTAAGTTTTATTTAGAATTAGAGTATTTTTATGTGGGTATTTTGGCTAATAGTGAGACTATATAAAATAAATAAAAAATCCAATGAAATATGATGATGTGAACGAAGAAGGAATTAGATGTATTTTTCCCTGCCGGTGTTGTGTTAACTGTAAGTGCTGCACAGGTTTTCCGAATTGAGTTTTGGTGAATAGCAAAAAAGTTATGGTGTAGGCCGGTAGTGTGATAATTACGGAGGTAAAATATATGTGTCAAATAGTATTTTTCTGTAAAAGCATGTCAGGAGCTTGATTCTAGTTTGATATAGGGCTTTTCTTAGTTTTGTCCTCATGCCAAAAGAGAACTATGGTCGGCGGCACTAGCAGGAAAGAAAAAATATATATATATACATTTATATATGTATATATGATAAATGGAATTACCACTTTGAGAAAGCAACGCCAGCTCCTTTTCTTTAATATTATTATTATTATTATTATTATATTTGTTTTTTTTAGTTGGCAGAGGCATCAAGAGGAAGCAGTAGGTGTGACTAAGTGATTATATATATATATATATATATATCAATTCACGAATATAATAATGGGATGTACTTTTGGCCCTTTTATGCGTATAGGTATGGTGTAACTCCTTTCAAAAAAAAAAAAAAAAAAGGTATGGTGTAACTATAGACTTGATTCCTAGGAACTATTGGTGGCAGAAAATAAAGAGAGCATAAATATTGTAAATTTACGTGGGATATTGGTGTGAGTGGATAGTGGACAAATATTGGTTATTTTGAATAGTCTCTCTTTCGGCAAGATTCCGTCATAAGTTTTCTTGAATTATTTGATTATTGAGTATAGTGTTTGAAAATTGTTTTAGGTGATATCTAAAGATTTTAGAGGAATTGTTAAGGAAAAGTTTCTTTTGGAATAGCTTTTGGAGGTAAGTAACCTTATCCTAATTGGTTTTATTGTGCGTATTTTAACTACTGGAAATTGTTTACAGATGTTACAATTTTATTTCTATTGTATTATTGATTTCAAGTAAAGAATTATCACAATATATCTGATTACTGAATATATGATGTATTTTATTTAATTGTTTTTAGCAATACTGATTTAAGGTAAAGAATAAAGAATTTCCACCAATAAATATGAGCATTGAATATAAAATTTGTTTTATTTAATTGTTTTTTTAGCTATATTGATTTAAAGTAAGAATATAGGAATATTACAAATATATTTGAATATTGAATATATGATTATATATATACGTATTTGAATAAGATATATTTTTGTTAGAAATTATGATTTCATATATATGATTATGGGCAATTTGACTATGAGTTGATTCTGATACCCAAACCAATGGGGGTTATTCATTAGTACTCTGATACCCAGCCAATGGGGGTTATTCATTGGTATTTTGATACCCAGACCAATGGGGGTTGTTCATTGGTAATCTGATACCCAAACCAATGTGGGTTATTCATTGGTACTCTGATACCCAGCCAATGGGAGTTATTCATTGGTACTCTGATACCCAGTCACGGGGATATAACGTGACCATAGTCATAAGATTGTTAAGAATATGAATTACGTTTGAATATTTGACTATTTTGAGTCCTTAAAACTACATTTGTGATTTTGGAAATGTTTGAGTATTTGAACTATTTTGAGTCATTAAAACTGCTTATGTATTTTTAGAACCTATTGTAAGTTATAGCTTTTGATATATGGAAAACTGACTATTTTCTAAACCATCTATGATATAATTGTAAGATTAAAGTATGTGACCTATTTGCAAAGTATTATTTTAAGATTATGAATCTTCCTTAGTTATTTTTGAAAAACCCATAGTATATCATAACTTTTGAAGACTCATATTACATCATATTACTTTACAGATCTATTGCTTGATAGAACTTATTAGGATTTTGGTTACTTATTGAGATGTCAACTCACCCCCCTTTTTCCCCTCCAGTTTAAGATTGTGAAGAATAGCAAGTTTTGGGAGTTTTGATATTGTGTTGTGAGCAAGAAAAGAAGCTTAGTGATTTTGGGATTGGATGGTCTTCTAATAGTTTTATATTTTTTGGCCAATTGGCATCATGTACATGAGGTTTGGATTTTGTTCCTATTAAATTATTGGAGATCTATTTCATAAAGAAATTGTTGAGATATTTTTGGATTTATTTGATTTAATTTTTGAGAATAAATTCTAGTTGCTAAGAAGGCCTTGCACACTTGTAGGGTGCTTACTTTATAAGCGTGCGGCAGTTGTCACGTGCTTATCTTTATACTTGGGTTCGGGGCGTGACACTCTATGATTGGTGAAAAGAGCTAGTCAACAAAAGATCAATTTGGTACAAATTAATGTCCTACTATTTAAAAAAACAATCGATGCTCCCAAAAAATTCAATCAAAACCCTATATTTTCTTCTTTAATCTCTCTCTCACTCCAAAATTCATAATTTTGGCTTTGTATTTAAAGCCATGGAACGTATTCTCTCTCTATTTCTCTCTTGATACTAGTTTGTAAATATCTAACATTGTTTGATTAAGATGTGTTAGGACATATGTGGGAATTGTTAGAAACATATGTGATGTAAATTGGCTAATCCTTTGACAAAACACACTTTGCTTGTAATTGGGTAAATCTAGGATGAGTTTAGTACTTCAAGAAACAAGTGTTCAAGTTTAGTATTGAAGCCATGCAAGTCTGACCAAGAAACAAGTGAAGAAGTGCTGTTTATTAAAGCTCGGCAGATGTCTCAACAGAATCATATCTATTGAGGTTTAATGTTGAAACTCGACAGAAGCTCGACGTGAGCTGTATCTATCGAGAATTACGAAATTAGAATTTCCAGATCTGATTTCACGCATATCCATGAGTATTTCTATAGGGTTTCTTTTCTCACCACCCTAGACATATATAAGGATTATTTTAAGGGCCATCACAAGTGATGCAATTTGATGCAAAGTGATAATACATGCATATTGTGACTAGAGACAATCTTCCTAGTTCATCATATTCTTTGAAGAAGCCATTGCATCTTTGCGCCAAGGGTTTTGTAACCAAGGAGCTTCTTGATCTTCATTGTTGGATGAATTAATGAACTTTACAGCTAACATCTTCCTCAAGTTGGTGTGTTAGTCACGTACTAGGATCCGTGCATCATTGGTTAGTCATATACCGAGAGCCGTGCATTGAAAGGAGAGATTGTTGCTACAATACAAGTCCAATTGGGTATTAGGGTTAGGGTTCAACTGTAGGTTGGTATTAGGTACTGGGATTCCTTTTACTTGTAACCACTTGTTTTGATAATAGTGGATTCTCGAGAGTGGTGACCTGAAATTCACCCGGTTGGGTTTTGCCTTGGTGGTTTTCCCCATTTGTAAACAAATCACCATGTCAAATTTATTTTCCCCTGCATTTAACTTAGTTGGTGATTTTTTTATGCTACCATGCTTATTGCATGTAATTGAATCTAATTAATTCACTTGGATAATTAATTGATTGATTTACCAAAATGGGTCAATACATTATTGGCCTATCAAGTGGTATCAGAGCGGGCACACTCTGATTAGGTTTAATCTTTGCTATGTGATCCATTGACCCCTGTTTGTCATGGATAGAGGACAGTCACTTATTATACCTCATTTATTTGATGACACTAACTATTCATACTGGAAAGTACACATGAGAGCTTTCTTGCAGTCTTTAGATGAGAAGGTGTGGCAAGCTATGGAGATTGGCTAGACTAAGCCAAAGGAAGCGCTGGCTGAATGGGATGATGCCAAGATCAAAGCGGCAAACTTCAACAACAGAGCATTGAATGAACTATTTAGTGTGGTGACCAATGAGGAGTTTAAGAAGATATCCTCAACTGAAACTGCTAAGGAAGCATGGACTATACTCCAGACAACCTATGAAGGGACTAAGGCTGTCAAGGATTCAAAACTCCAAAGGCTCACCACTAGCTTTGAGGAGATAAAAATGGAGGAGGATGAGTCATTTGATGAGTTCTATGCCAAGCTAAAGGACATAGTCAACTCAACCTTTAATCTTGGGGAAACCATTCCCGAACCCAAGGTTGAAAGAAAGGTGTTAAAGTCTCTGCCTAAGAGATTTCATGCCAAAATTACTGTCGTTGAAGATTCAAAGGATATTGACCTATTCCTTTGACAGAGCTAGTTGGCAACTTGCAAACCTATGAATTGGGTTTGACTAGAATTGAGAAAGGAAGCAAAAGTAAGAGCATGGCATTGAAGGCCAAAACTAATGAGATTGATGAGTCTTTTGATGATGAAGATTCCAAGATGAAATCCTTCATCACTAGGTAGTTCGAGAAGTTCATGAAGAATGCCAATGCAAAAGGATTTGATAAGGACCGTAAACAATCTAGTTCTTCTCATTTCATGAGCCAAGGCAGAGGAAAGAAGGATGCTAAGGATGGCGGTCAGTACACTATTCCTTCCGAACCAAAGTATTTCGGATGTTAAGGTTTTGGACATATGAAACAAGAATGTCCAACATATCTCAAGTCAGTTGGGAAAAGCAAGGCTCTTGCTGCTACCTTGAGTGACACTGAGCCTGAAATTGAGTCAGATGATAGTGATGACGAGGGAATTTTAAATCCCTTCACTTCTACAGTTGATCCTACTGAAGGGGTCATAGAAATAGTAGATGATGAAGAGGACTTGGTGGATTCTAAGTTTGAGAAAATGGACGATCAAGATGACATCCATACAGCCTATGCAAAATTGTACAAGGTTTTTGAGAAGCATGAGAAACTGTATAGGTAGGCCACCAAGAAGCTGAGTGATGTGGAGCTAGATCGAGAGGAACTCTCTACAAAGGTTGATGAAGCAAATCAAACCATTGGAGCTTTGCGGTTCGAGAACAACTTCCTTGCTGAATGGACAAGAAAGCTTGAAGCAGAACTGTCCCAAGTTAGAGCTCAATTAGAGAGAACATCCAGTGCAAAGCTTGATGAAATGCTAAACTTTCTGAAAGCTACTTCTAATAAAACTAGGTTAGGGTATGATTTCTCTTCTCCTAATATTGCCTCCTCTAGTACAACTGTGTTTGTCTCACCTGCTGATAATGTTAATTCTAAGAACAATGAATTTAAAACTGAAATAGCTAGTGAGAACATAGATAAATGCAAATCTATTTTAGGAGTACCCCCTAAGGTTGAAAAAAAAGAGACTAGAAACCCTAGGACTAAGAAAGTTAATAAACAAAAAGTCTCAACCGAAGAAGCCACATTTCTGTCATCACTGTGGAGCTTCAGGGCATACTCGTCCAAATCACTATAAGTGGTTAGCCACTCAACAAAGCAATAGTATGCTCTCTTCTGGAAACCAGAATCAGTTTCCATCCTCGTTTGCTCCTCTTAGAGATCTTTCCAAGGCCTTCATGTTCCTTTTGAACTTGAACGGTTTCAATTCTTCCCCTTCACCACCAAATAAAAGGTTCACTCAAATGAAAGGTTCTTCCAAGGTGTGGAAGGAAAAAAGGCTCTAAGTGATTTAGTCACTTTTTCTCTCTCTCTCTCCTTATGGTTATGCATTACTTGTTTGTTTTGCTTTTTTGTTTTGAGTCAGTCTAGTTTTATTCTTTGTTTTGTTTTAACATGTTTTTATTTTTTTTTTTTTTTTTTTTTTTTTTTTTTTTTTTTTTTTTTTCAGTTTTGCTTAAATTTTTTTTTCATAAAAATATAAATAAAAAATGAAAAATCAGAAAAACACAAAAACAATGTGTGTACCATGGATGGCCATTGAAACAAAGCTTTCAAAACTTTGTATCTTTCGTAACTTAGATGAGCATCTCAATGCACAACTAAGCAAGTGAGTTTTGTGGTTCGTGTTTGTGATGAGTACAATTAAGTAATCTTTTATACTTAACACTCATATCACTCTTTCTGACGGGAAGGACTAAAAAAATTGTAAGAGAAAGGTATAAATAACCATCTCACTACTAAAGCCCGCCAATCATGAATAACATTTGTGTGCTTCGGCATAGCAAAATTGTGATGTTTAAGCTTACATAATTGGGTATTTCTTTTTCTCTCCCTTATATGTCCATGCATGATATGCTCAAAAAGAAAAATATGCAAAGAAAATCAAAAGCAAAAAGAATAAAATGCTTTTAAATATGGTTGCAAGCATGTTTCTAGGAGATGTAGGAGTTATAGGATGTACCATGAAGGTTATAGTCCCTATCAAGAAGTTATGATTTTGTGTGAGTGTATTTGATTTTCTCATATCTCAAATTGTCATAATATGAGACACTTATGCACTCTTGCTATATTTTTCACGCACAACATGCAAATTCCTTACTACTTTTGATACATGTGCAGGTACAATGTGATTTGGCCATCACAGGGAATACATGTGTTAATATATGCTCACTAAATAGTCTTAACTTGTTTTTGAAATATAAAATTGGTTAGACTTGTTTAGTGTGTGTGTGTGTGTTTTGGATCTTGAATGCTTTGCATATGTGTTTAGAGATGTTTTGAGAGCTAAATATGTTGATTGAATCTATGTTTGAGTAGCTTACTTGTTGCATTCATCTCTTTGTGTTTTTCCTCGTTGAAAAACACGTTTTCTTCAAGCTCGACAGCTTCTCAACAAATCCTTGACAGAATCTTTTCTATCGAGCCTTTCCTTCTTCTTGTCTTGTTAGATCTTATCGCAATCTCAATCCATCGAGGTTTCTAGATTTCTTCTCGATAGATGCTCGACAGCTTCTTTGATCCATCGAGCAACTTTATGTTTGGCCGATAGATGCTCGACAGCTTCTTCAATCCATCGAGCAACTTTATGTTTGGCCAATAGATTCTCGACAGCTTCTTGATCCATCGAGGTATTTTTGCCATCGACAGATCCTCGACAACACCTCGACAGATTCACTTCTGTCAAGAATTTGTGCTCGAAAAATCTTGATAGCTCCTCGATCCAATGAGCTGCAATTTCTATTTAAAGGTTGAGCGCAAAATCATATTTCTTTTTCTCACCTCTCTCTCGACAAAAAAATTTTTCTCTCACCCCAAACACTTCTCCCTCTCTCAAAAACTTCTTCCATTGTCTTCTTCGACCTAGATCAAGATCAAAACACTTGGTAAGTGTTCTAATCTTATCTCTTTTCATGCATTCATGCATTTTAGACCTAGGTTTTGGGGTTTTCAAAAATTTTGGGGTTTTTGAGTTTTTCCTTAAATTTTTGGGTTGGGCTTTGTGAAATTGTCATTATATGCCCATGCATTGCATTCTCATTGCATTTTAACAATGTTTCATGCATTTAGATGTGTGCTTGATTATTGGAATGTGTGCTGGTAGGTTTGGATTGGGTTTAGCCATGATGCAATTTATATTTTTGCACGTCACATGTTCGTGCATATTTCATGCAAATGTATCCCTTTTCTTTCTCTTATTCTGGTTGTGATGTGTTTTATCTTTCTTCTCTCTCTCTATCTCTCGGATAGACTGCACATGGCACCCAAGCGCAAATCCACTCTGGCTCGGAGCCCTCTTAGTTTCGGGTCTTCTTCTTCTAATCCTCTAGTTGTGGAATTCAGCTTTTATAATATACTAGTAGATGTCCCGCGTGATGCACTTGTTCGTTTTTAGTTATTTTATAATACTCATATGTGTTATAATGTTTGAAAAATTAATTTCTATTGTATTATATTGTACTAAAATAATGAAGAAAAAATAATAATACAATATATCCATATGTAAGTAACCATAATTAATTAGACCCTAATATATACATTATGCCAATTGATTTATTTTATCAAGTGTACATGTATATTTGGTTCTTATATTTGATGTTTTCAATATAAAAATTCTTATTTTTTTAAGAGTATTTTTTTTTTTTATAAAGAAAACACATGAACTTTTGAAGGCTGAACATCTAAGATTTAAGGTTTATAATTTTTAATTTGCAAAACTAAATATACTTGTCAAGAGATTAAAAATATAACAACAATTGAATTGAGAAATATAAAATTATACTATTTCATATCTTAAGTTTAATTTTACATACATTTGAGTACCTTAATCACTTACAAAGATTATATACTTCCCAAAAATATAAATAAACACAAATAACACATACAAAGGCTTTATGTCTTCCCTAAACATACCTTTTAGAAACCTCAAATGTAGCTGAAGCACTACTATATCAAGCTTTGCCAATGTTGTTGAGAGGTTTAGATCATATGCACCTAAAACCAAAGCCAATTTCATACTCTCTCTCTCTCTCTCTCTCTCTCTCTGCCCTTCAATATTTTGTGAAACTGGAATATATAAATAATAGGTGTTATAGCATAAAAAACTAGCATTAAATGGTGAAAACCTTTCATTTTTGAAATTAATGAATTTAAAAGTTGAAGAGTTCAAGAAGTTGAAAAAGGGGGTGGAACCGAATCTCTTAATCTCCTACATTTATGGCTTAAATTGGTCATTGATAAGAAGATGGCGTAAGGTGAAAAGCTAAAAGAAATACTACTCATACAAATCGCCACATGGCAGAACCAAATACTACTCATAGATTGTTGAAGTTGTTATTTTTCCCTCTCTCTCTTAATTATTGTCACATTTCTAGACTTAAGTGCCAAATGACACTTTAGGTTAAAGCCATTTTTATTAATAAATATTCTAAGGACACCTCGGAACCCTTTCACAAATTAATTTTCATTATTTTCTAGATATTTAATTATTTACTTGTCTTAATTTAATTCTCGGTATGGAGTGAAGTTTTAATATTTAAAACTATACATACACAGTAAAATTCACTTTAGCGTGAGTTAATTACATTTTATATGGTGCTTAATTTGTCCCCTCATACACACATATTTACAAAAAAAAAAATTTCTAGACGCCAATACAAATAGACGCACAACATGATTTAACATTTAAAAGACACAACAAATTGTCTTTGTTATTCGTGATCCAATACATGCCCATTCGATTTAAAGCTCAGCAGACACATATCAAAGTGTATTACAAGTTCAATGTCCCAGATGAAACAAACCCAAACTAGTTTTTGAATGTAAACAAAACTGAAACTGGAACATTACAAATATTCATTTGTGAGGTAGTTAAGGTCCATCAATCTCTTTTATTGGGATATCGATTTGTAAGTATTATGTAGAAAAACTTGTAATGCCTTTTGAATTTTAATTTTTATTCATATTTATTGCTTTTTAGTATTGTTCTCTCTTTTCTAGTGAATTAGTCTATAAAGTAGTATGACTATGACCCATAATTGTCAAAACGTGTATCATATCGTGAATCAATTTTTAATTTTTATGTATTGTGTTTCGTAAGATACATAAACAACTAATAAAATTTTTAAAAATATAGAGATGTACATATATAATCTATATATTTATTATAAATTCGAAATATATTCAACTAATAATTAATTTAATTATCACTTGTGTAATAATATTTAACAAAACTAACTAAATAAATCAAATCAGCATATGTATAACATGCACATTCAAATTGATCAAATTCCAAAGTGATAATTAATACATGACATATGAGTCAATATAATAATTTCTTTTATCATATCCATCATTTTACATAATTAACTCCATTTAAGTCAATATTATCAACTTGTTCATCATCTAACAAATTTATTTTTTCATTGGCATTTTCTCTATCATCATCAACATCTCTTCTTGTTGTATTATTTTAATATTTTTCTTTATATTTCTTCTTGACATTCTAGCTTCTTAGACTTATTACAATATGATAGGCCAAAAATGTATTGACCCATTTGGTAAATTAATCAATTAATTAGCCAAGTGAATTAATTAGATTCAATTACATGCAATAAGCGTGGTAGCACAATCAAATCACCAACTAAATTAAATGCAACAGAAAATAAATTTGACACAAGTGATTTATTTACGAATAGGGAAAACCACCGAGGCAAAACCCCACCAGGTGAATTTAAGGTCACCACTCTCGAGAATCCACTATTATCAAAACAAGCGGTTTCAAGTAAAAGGAATTCCAGTACCTAATACCAACCTACAGTTGAACCATTACCCCAATACCGAATTAGACTTGTAATGTAGTAGCAATCTCTCCTTTCAATGCACGGCTCCCAGTACGTGACTAACCAATGATGCACAGATCCTAGTACGCGACTAACACACCAACTTGAGGAAGATGTTGGCAGCAAAGTTATTCAGTTCATCCAACAATGAAGATCAAGAAGCTCCTTCGTTACAAAACCCTTGGCACAAAGACACAGTAGCTTCTATAGAGAATATGATGAACTAAGGCAAATTGTCTCTAGTCACAATATGCATGTATAATCACTTTGCATCAAGTTGCATTATCTATGACAGCCCTTAAAATAATCCTTATATATGTCTAAGGTTGTTAGAAAAGAAACCCTACACAAATACACATGAATATGCATGAAATCAGATTTAGAAATTTTAATTTCGTAATTCTAGATAGATACAGCTGCTGTCGAGCTTCTGTCAAGCTTCAACATTAAACCTTGATAGATATGATTCTATCAAGATATCTATCGAGCTTTAATGAACAGCACTTCTTCACTTGTTTCTTGGACAGATTTGCATGGCTTCAATATTAAAATTGAACACTTGTTTCTTGAAGTACTAAACCCATCCTAGATCTACCAAATTACAAGTAAAGTATGTTTTGTCAAAGGATTAGCCAATTTACATAACATATGTCTCTAACAATTCTCACATATGTCCTAACACAATAATAATAAAAAAAAATTAATTTTATTGTCATTTAAAAACAATTATAGTTACAATGTAAATATGAAAGTGAAGTTTCAACTGTATAATCCAAAATTTGTAGGAAAAAGAGAGTAGAGAAAAAAAAAAAAAAACTTTTGGACATATTATTTTATTAGGCTCAATTAAGTAGCCCAATAATTTTGCGTTAAAAACAAATCTAATAATATAATTTCACAAATTTTAACAAGAAAACTCATTTTAAATCCACATATCTATGTATCGTATGATATATACAATTTTATGATACGATACGGTTTATAAGATATGATCCTATATATCATATGAATCTTGAGCACTTACGATGCATCCTTATGATAATTAACTTTTTGTACACAATAAGTATCGCGTATCATACAATATAAAAAACTATGCTATGATGATATAGGAGTTATTATCATCCAATTGGGTTGTTGCGATAACAAAACAAGAGAATTTGCCCTCTATAGTTTGAGAGTTATAATTTATGCTGTTATGAAAGTGATTTGAAAACTTGCTCAAAATCAGCCAGCAAGAAGAAAATTTAATCAAGAATAAAAAATAAAAATAAAAAAAGGTAGATATGGAATAAATTAGTTTATTTACACAATAAGTATCGCGTATCATACAATATAAAAAACTATGCTATGATGATATAGGAGTTATTATTGTTAACAATATAAAGTGAGAGAGAAAGACTGAATAGTCTGTATATTGATGTGTGTATAATAATGTACAATAGAGAGCCTTGTATAGGCTAGGTATGTGTGCAGTACAAGTAAAAGGAGTAAACTACAAGTACAGTATACTAGGCTAAGCCCAATGGGCTAAACTAGTCTAAGCTATACACTAACATCCCCCCTCAAACTCGAGGTGGCAAGGAGGAAGCCAACTGGAGTTTGGATATAAGATCTCGAAGACGACTAGACAGGTGAGTCTTGGTAAAGATATCAGCAGGCTGGTCAGCAGAGGAGATGGAAAACAACTTGAGATTTCCTTTCTTGAGATGCTGGCGAGTGATGTGGCAGTCGATCTCAATATGCTTGGTGCGTTCGTGGAAGACATCATTATGAGCAATGTAGATAGCACTACAATTGTCACAATAAAGAGGAGTGGCAGTGGGCTGTGGAGCATCCATGTCAGCCAAGAGCCAGCGAAGCCAAACAAGCTCACAAGTGATGTCGGCAAAGGCATGATACTCAGCCTCAGTATTGGAACAAGAAACCACATCCTGCTTCTTGTTGCGCCACGAGACAAGAGAAGTACCTAACAGGAAACAGAAACCTGTGATAGAGCATCGATCAGTCGAATCACCTGCCCAGTCAGCATCTGAATAAGCATGAAGCTCGAGAGAAGATCGAGAGGAATAATGCAGACCATGATAAAGTGTGCCTTTGACATATCGGAGAATCCGAAGAACAGCAGCATAGTGGACAGAACGAGGTGCATCCATTAACTTACTAACCATACCCACGGCATGTGAAATATCCAGATGAGTAACAGTGAGATAGATCAAACTGCCAACCAACTGACGATAGCGAGTAGCATCGGATATAGGTTTACCATCCAAGGGTGTAGGCTTTGCATTGTATTCTAAAGGAGTGGAAACAGTCTTGTTATCAGTGATACTAGCTTTGGAGAGAAGATCAAAAGCATATTTAGCCTGGGAAAGATAGTATCCATCAGAGGATCAGGTAACCTCAAGCCCAAGAAAATAGCTGAGAGTGCCCAGATCTTTCATCTCAAAATGCTGACTAAGGAAGTGCTGAAGAGAGCGGATACCTGCAGTATCATCTCCAGTAATAACCATATCATCAACATAAAGAAGAATAAGAGTGATACCAGCAGAGCATCTTCGGATAAATAGAGCAGTGTCATGAGGACTCGAAGTGAAACCCTGCTGAGCAACAACTGAGCTAAACTTTTCAAACCAAGCTCGAGGAGCCTGCTTGAGGCCATAAAGAGCACGACGAAGGCGGCAAACTTGACGGCCTGAGTGTGGATAGCCAAGAGGTGGTTGCATGTACACTTCTTCATGGAGGTCTCTATTGAGGAAAGCATTCTTCACATCCATTTGATAAAGAGGCCAACGGCGAACAGTAGCCACAGCAATGAGACATCAGACTGACTAGGAGGCAAATCAACCATATCCCAAGTGTGATTCTTATGAAGGGCATCTAGTTCTTCGTTCATAGCTTGCTGCTAAAGAGGGTCAGTATGGGCCTCACGATAGGTGTGAGGTTCATAGAGGGTGTCAAGAGCAAAAAAACAGTGATAATCAGTGAGATAAGGGGAAGGAATGCTTACCCGAGTGGAACGACGAAGTTCAGGACCAACAGGAGACTCAGGAGAGGGTGGTGCCACAGGATCCAAGACAGGCGGGTCATATGCCGGAAACAGAATTGGAGATGAGTCGTCTGGAGAGGCAGCCGATGTTGAAGAATCCTCCACAAGTTCAGGATAGAGAGGGAGGAAAAGATCAATAAAAATGGGAGACTCTGAGGAAGAAGATGCAAGAAACTGCTGAAGACTTGTGAAAGGACGATGTTCCCAAAACTCAACATGACGGGAGACACGAAGGCGATGAGAAATGGGATCATAGTAGGAAAACCCCTTTTGAGACACACCATAACCAAGGAAATAACAGAGACGAGTACGAGGCTGGAGCTTTGTTCGTTCATGAGGAAGAGAGACAAAGCAAGCACAACCAAAAACATGAAGAGAGGAGTAGTCAGGAGTTTGACCATAGAAAAGCTCAAATGGTGATTTGTTGTGTGTAGTTGGTGAAGGAATAAGATTAATGGTGTACACAACAGTGACTGCGGCCTCACCCCAAAAGCGCTCAGGAAGAGAGGCAGAAATGAGAAGGGTGCGGACAACATCAAGAATGTGACGATGTTTTCGTTCTGCACGACCATTTTGTTGAGAGGTGTAAGGACAAGACCGCTGAGGAAGAGTACCATGACTGTCTAAAAAGGATAAGAAAGATTTATCATTATATTCTTGAGCATTATTTGATCGAAAGAATTTGACGGTGAGATTGAACTGTGTTTCAATCATTTTATGAAATGTTTGGTAAATAGACATAAGTTCAGACTTGTGGTGAAGCAAATAAATCCAAGTATATCGAGAAAACTCATCCACAAATATGACAAAATATTTAGATCCCCCCTTAGTGGGAACAGATGCAGGACCCCAAATATCAGAATGTATAAGATCAAAAGGGGCAGAAGAAAATGAGTCACTTTTATTAAAAGGCAATTTTGTTTGTTTGTCAAAATGACAAGAAGTACAATCAAAATTTTGAAACTGAACTGAACCTAAATGACCTTGAGAAGCTAACAACTGAAGACGAGATAAGGATGGATGACCAAGACGAGCATGCCATAGATTAGGTAAGGAGGTGGCAGTGGTAGCAGCTGCAGAAACAACTTGTGAAGGAATCTTCAAGTCATGAACCTCACACATGCGACCAACCTTACGGCCTGTCCCAAGCACTTGACCCGTCCGGGGATCCTGCACATCCACACCATGATTAGTAAATAGAAGATCGACGCCTAATTCACAAAATTGACCAACAGAAAGCAAATTGAGGGATAACTTTGGAATATGAAAAGTGTCACTAAGGGATAAATAAGGAGAAGAGATTGTTCCTTTATGACTAACAGGCATAGGAGTTCCATCAGTAGTGTAAGTGGTGATTGGATGTTCTAAGGGTGCCTTATCAGAAAATTGGGATTCATCAAGAGTCATATGGTTACAACATGCAGTATCAAAAAACTAAGGGTGTTTACTTGAGGTGACAGAAAGGGCAGTGGAAGTGCGGGATAAAACCTATTGAACAACTGCCTCAATATCAGCCGTAGTAAGTGAGGAAGCCAAAGATGGACCTGTAGGAACCGATGGATCTGAAGGACATACAGCAGCTGCCCAAGGAAGAGAAACTTTATTATGCTCTTGCACAAATTTATGTAGTTTGCGACAAACAGAGATGTCATGGCCTTTGGTACGGTAAAACTCGCAGCAAGTACCTTTGGAAAACTGAGAGTTGGGACGCCCAGAGTTTATTCGTGGAGGAGCAGTGAATGCAACAATGGGAGGCTGTGGAGAGGGTGTAGCCAATACATGATTAGATGATGACATGTGATAAGTAGGCCGACGGTTCTCCTCAGAAATGAGCTCCTTAACTGCAGCATCAAGAGAAGGAGTAGGAGACCGACTAAGCAGAGAAGCCCTTGTAGGCTCAAAATCCTCACGTAAACCCATCATGAAGTGCATAAATTTACGGCGATCCCGATATTTGACAAAGAGCTTAATGTCCTTAGAACACACCAGTGGAGGATCTGCAGCAGAGAGTTGTTCCCACATAGTAGAAGTCTGAGAATAAAAATAAAAAATAGACTGACCTGTCTCTTGGCGCATTTGATAGAGTATTCAATGTGGAACTTCAAGCTTGAATCATTAGTGCAATTATAGCGATCGGCCAAAAATTTCCAAGCAGCCTCAGCAGTTTCAAGACGAGGAAGAAGATTATGAATGGAGGGAATAGAGGTATTGATAAACCAAGACAAGATCTTACTCTGAATACTCTCCCATTCCTCTAGGCGTTCTTCATAATCATCTGTTGTAACAGTAGTCTTGGAAGACTCTTCAGCAGCTGTGGCTTTGGACTTAGGGTTTGGTACTGGCTTAGGAATTGAACCAGTCACATATCTCCATAGTTTACGACCCTTGAGAAAGACAGTCATATTCTGAGACCACGCATGATAACTAGTAGGACCATCCAACATAATAGTGATAGGACGTATGATATCTCGTTCATTTTGTTGAGCCATAATGAAGAAAATGACCAAAAAGTGAGATTTAGAGACCTCAAATGGAGAAACGGAGCTCAAAATCGGAATCTACGTGAAAAACTGAGCAAGACAGGTCCTGTTGAAAAATTTTGACTTTGGTCAAAGTCAACGGTCAACGATCTGGTCAAAGTCAACGGTCAATGATCTGGTCAAAGTCAACAGTCAACGGCTGACGTGTGCTGACATGGCAATGTGACGTCACCCTAGGGCTGATGTGGCAGTACGTGAAGCGGAGCAGGCGCGTAAGGCTCGTGTGTCTTGGCGCGTGAGGCGTATGAGGCACGTGAGAGATATTGACGGTGCGTATGATATTGACGGTCAAGTTACTATGATTCAAACACTGAATCAAATTCATCTATTGTTTGATATTGTTCTATCACTATACCAGACCATAAAGAAGAGGGCAAGTGGACCTAAGTGTCCTGTAACTGGCAAGAGGATCCAGGGTATGGGTGTGGGTATGTGTTTTTGATTTGGGATTTTTTGGGCTATTTCAAAATGGGTTTGAAGTTTGATGTGTATATTTGTGCCATTGTTTGTGGGAGCATGTGAATCTGTATTCATGTTTGTGCTCAAAGTGGGTTTGAATGACTGGGTGTGCATGTAAATTTCAACATGAACATGTGTAGCGTGTGTGTTCTATGTTTATAATGCAACCATGTAATGTATAGGTGTGTGAAATATGTGTTCAAGCAAGCTAATATTAATGTTACACAGTCAATAAAACTTAGAAGCATCTGAACATGAACATGACCATAAGACTAATATACATTAAGACCCAGTTGATTTTTTGTTGTCAATTAGTGTTTATGAGTATTGCTGAGTGGATTTGGAGATGGTTAAGTAGGAATGATTAAGTTATCTATGAGGAAACAATAGTGGATTGGAGTGATTGGGAATGGCAATGGGAATGGTATTTATTTTAAAGAATCATTACTATGATTCAACCTCACTAACTATCATGTGATTGGGATTTATCATTTAAACTACTTAAAATTTTTACACATTGCCTCCACTAGAAACTATTTGTCAGGTTTGTGGTAACATTTTTTTATTATTATTATTATTTTTTTTTTTATGAAAGGATTGTGGTCACATATAGTCACATATAATCAATGTTGATCTACTTTGCATTTCTTTGAGAGTGGGCTTGATATCAATGTAGAATTGCTCTTTATCTCTCCTTTTTTTTTTTTTTTTTTTTTTTTTTTTACACGCAATGGGGATTGGTTTGATATTTTGAGAAAGAATTGCAGCAATGAGTTTGAGAAGCTGAGCCTAAACAGGAGACCCGACCCAAGCTCTGCCTCTATGTATGTTTTTTTCACTCTCTGTTTCTTTTGGTGTCTTATGAAGCAAAACCTGCTTGTACTATATTTGAGAGACTTTCTTTCTATGAAATTATATTGTTGTTGTAGTTTCTGAGTAAATGAAAAGGAGGATGGGACTTTGCTAGGTTTTTTGGTGTAATAGTAAAAAAGAGGAAGCTTTCTATATTATTCTTGGATCGGAAAAAAGGGGTTTTTGGGTTGTATTTTTTGGAGTTTTGGAGGGGTTGATACGATGGTTTTAATCATTGAGTTGTTGCTATGATTTTGGGGTTTAGTCTTACACTAATCATTTACTAGATAGAACATGGTTAGATGAATCACATTATAATTGAAGTAATGTAGATACAAAATTTGAGAGGAAGTATGTACATGAAACTAAAAGTTAGGCAAAACATTTATCATTTAAATAAATAAAAACTTAGGCTGACAGTGAAATGTAGTTAGTAATTTCAGATGGTATTTAGATTTAAATTATGGGACTATGATTTTTATAGTTTTTGCTGCCTTCTTGAAATAGACAAAATGTTTAATCTTTCCTTGAATGTTTAATCTTTTCTTATTATAAACTTTACTATTGAAATTTGGTGTGTTGTGTTGGTACTAAGTTGCTTAAAGTTTGCAGCTCTTGGCAAAGGACCCGGCTCTGAAGCGATTCAAATCCCATAAAAAGAGTGTGAGTGCTTTTTTATTGTTTGTTGTTGTTGTTTGATTGCAACAAAGTTTTAGGAATACAAAGGCACAATAGTAAGTATGCATTGCTAATTTATTGTTGGTTAAAATTTTAAATCTTAGGTTGATTCTAGCTGACTTGGTGCATTTGCTTTTTACATGTGGAATTTGTGTAGCTTGTTAGTGGCTGAACCCGATTGCTTTGTTCAAGGACATGATGGTGAAGATGCCTTATTACTAAGGTTTGGTTTCATTCTAATCTCTCTCTCTCTCTCTCTCTCTCTCTCTCTCTCTCTCTCTACATGCACACACACACACATAACACGGCAAACATTAATTGAGTGGTGACATATAGTTTCTTTCATCTATACTATTATCATGGAAGTGACCATTTAAAATGGAATAGGTACAACCCAATTGGTTAATCCACTTTGCTGCCTACTTTTCAAATATCCTAAAATATAATTACCCAAGAAATACTCTAGAGTCAAGATTAAGGTCCAAGAGATGATAAGATTATAAATTTTAAATTCTTACATATTACCACATATTTTAAGGAAAACCTATTTGCTTTGTATTAATTCAGTCAAGATTAAGGTCCATAGACTCTCTCTCTCTCTCTCTCGTTCTCAATAACTTATAAGCATATAAAGAATCATAGTGCAAAAATTAACTGTGATATGCATTGGTTGAAAGTATGTGATATAAGATGGTATTAATTGATTTAGGAGCCATATATGGTTTTTCAGTGAATGAGTGTATGGTGAGGATGAGGTTTTATGTATTGTATCTATAATACATACAACTTCATCATATGATATCTATACAGTATCTTGTCAATGTCAAGTCTCCTTTACTTTTTACAGGTTAGTGGTGACATATATAGAAGAGCAAATTACAGTAGTACTGTTGGGAAGATACAGGATCTCAATCCCTATTGGTGAAATAATTAAGGTACTCTCTCTCTCTCTCTCTCTCTCTCTCTCTCTCTCTCTCTCTCTCTCTCTCTCTCTCTCGTTGTGGTGGGTTGTTGAATTGGGGCAAGCAGGTGGCTTGCATGGAGTAATAAGGTGGTTTTATTTGATATTGGGAGTGTTGACTGTTTTGTGTAATATTAGATGATTCTTGTTGAGCTGTTTTTATTTGATTAATTCATTTTAGGCTATTGTTAGTAATGATGTTATAGTTACCAAATGTATTGATAACTTCTCTATGCATTTAGATTCATTATTTTGTTAGAAACATAGCTGAAAGTGAATGATTAAAGATGATTTGTTTCTTAAATTAAAGTGAAATTGTGTAAATGAAATGTGTGTTAACTCTTGCTTTGTGCTTTCATGAAATGACATTATAGGTATTTCTTGTAAACCAATTTATAGCAATGGATAGGAGTTGGATGAAACTTACGGATAGAAGGTCATGATCATATTTAGATGGAGTCCAACAGTTTTTGAATTTTGCATCTAACCATGCATAACCGGATGGAACGATTTCATGTCCATGTAAACAATGTGTGCATACAAATTCGTGGCCTATAGATGTCGTATAGGCTCACTTAGTGTCAAAAGGGATTTGTAGGGGTTATAATCCTTGGGTTTTTAATGCGGAATCATCTACACAAACTTCTTCTAAAATTCCTAATAGTCATGTCCAAGAAAGCCCGATAGAGTATGCCGACCTTCGTGACATGTTGCATGACATATTCCCCATACAAGATATGGCATCTGAGCCAATGGAAGAAGTCCTTATTGTGCAACAACCCACAGAAGGTCTTACAGAAGGTCCTAATGAAGATGCATTTCGATTTATGAAATTGCTTGAGGATGCTAATCAACCTTGTTATGAAGGTTGTAAGCATTTTATAGCAAATTGTCAGCCATTGTGCATTTGTACCACATGAAGTGTCTTAATGGTTGGACCAACAAATCATTTACCATGTTGCTACAATTTTTGCTTGATTTTCTTCCTTCAAAAGATTCCAAAAGATTGTTATGAGGCTAGGAAGATTATTAAGGATTTGGGCTTAAGCTATGAGAAGATTCATGCTTATCCTAAAGATTGTATTTTATATTGGAAGGAGAATGCCAATCTTGAAGCTTGTCCGAACTGTAACCGTTCAAGATGGGACAGTAATGAGTCTAAAGGTCAACAAAGTACTAATGCTTCCTCCAAGAAAAAAAAGAAGAAACCTGCAAAGACCTTACAGTGGTTCCCCTTAAAGCCAAGATTGCAACGTCTATTTATGTCTCCTGAAACAGCCAATCATATGAAGTGGCATGCCAATGGTTGTGTGAATGACGAGTTACTGAGGCATCCTGCTGATTCTAAATCTTGGAAATCATTTGACTCTAAGTACATAGAGTTCTCATCTGAGCCTCATAATGTGAGGCTTGGATTAGTAGCCGATGGATTCAACCCATATGGAAATATGAGTAGTACTCATAGTACATGGCCTATCATTTTGATCCCATACAATCTCCCTCCATAGATATGCGTGAAAAGGTCTTCTTTCATGCTATTATTATTGATTCCCTGTCCAACCTCGCCCGAGAACGATATAGATGTGTACTTACAACCCCTAGTAGAAGAACTAAAGGAGTTATGGGATGTTGGAGCAAAAACGTTTGATGTGTCTTCCAAAAAATCATTCCAAATGCATGCTGCATTATTGTGGACTATAAATGATTTTCCTACATATGGTAATATCTCAGGTTTGAGTACCAAAGGTGCTTTTGCATGTTCCCCTTGTAACTATGATGTAAAGGAGTTGGTTATCCTACTTAGGAATCTAGATGGTGAAAGTTTTGGGTGGTTAAGAAATTTCAGGGACTTTTTTTTTTTTGGGCAACACTACACAATTTGAATTCTTTAGGCATAGTTCTTGCCTAAAGAATTCAAATGCTCGTATAACACATGCTTATGACTTCAAACTGATGTGAAGATAGGGGCTGAGCTAGAGGAGATTGCACTTGCCGAAGCAGATGTGGCCAGGTTGAAGCAGAAAGTTGCAGAACAAGTGACCACTACTAAGTATACTATTACTAGCAGGCGTGGAGTTAGGACTACTGGTTCTTCTTGCAAAAGTGTACCAAGGGCATCTTCTTGCAAAAGTGTTGAAGGATTTGTTTAAATACTTTGGAACTTTGATAATGGCTATAGACAATGTTATATGTATTTGATAATATATTTTTATGTTAATATTAAGTTAGTTTGGAGACATTTGTGGTATTGTTAATTAGTTGCATTTGTGGTATTGTGTTAGTAGAGCTAAAACTATTATAGGTTTTTTATAACAGGTTTGTAAAAAAATAGTGGTTTTAATACTTGCTGGGAAAAAAAAAAAAAAAACTATAGCGGTAGTCAAAAAACGCCACTAAATGTGCATATATTATGATTTAAATGAAGCCCTATAGCAGCATTTTTGCCCGCCGCTAAAAGGTTTACAAATATAGTGACATTTCTCCCCACCGCTAAAAGTGCAATGAGTTCGTTTTAATTGGTTCTCTATATATAGCGGCACCTTTTGCCCGCCGCTAATGGTGTACACCGATTTACACGAATATATATAGTGCAATGAGTCAATTTACATGAATTCTAACAACATATGGTGGCGGTTTTCTGCCCGCCGCAAAAACCCAAAAACGCCGCTAAAAGGTGCATTTATAGTGGCGTTTTTTGTTACCGCCACAATAGAGCTATTGCTGCAGTGCAAGGCTAGCAGGTGAAACTGCCGCAATAGCCCCACCCCCCACAATAGGCCAGATGGGCCTTTAGCGGCCCTTTTTGGGCTTTTGTGGTGGTTTTGGCCCGCCGCAATAGTCCATTTTTTTGTAGTGATAATAATGGACAATAATCAACACTTAAGTTATAGAAATGGGGAAAAACTGGGATACCACTCGCTCTTGTAGGTGGTTTATGAAAACAGATAAAAAAAAAAAAAAATTCTATTAAAATACTAAAACACAATGTTTATAAGGAATTATAAAGAATGCAGTGCACCGGGGAGGAGCATGCAGTAAGTGAGAAAGGCATTATATGGATGCAAGTAAATACTTTCTCTATATATGACATCTAATAATATATAGTGGAACTATCTTTTTATTGTGAAATTATATTTCTTTCTAAAAATAGTATTTTCTATTTTTCTAATTTATTGTAAACTCGAATTATGCATATAAACTTAAAGCAGAGTAATCTTTATTTTTTTATAGAGATACTCAATAAGGTGTCTTTCTTATTCATTGAATAAAATACATGCCCATAGTTTTTAAAGCTCAGCAGACACATATCAAAGTCTTACAATTTCAATGGACCTAGATGAAACAAGCCCAAACTATCATTTCAAAGTAAACAAACTTGAAACTTGAACATTACAAAATGAACGAATGCTATTACACAACCACTCAAAACCATTCTAATATGCTAAATACTCCAGGGTTTGGGCTAAACCATTTCTCTACTCCAAGCCACATATTTTCCTCAACTGCCCAACGGCCTCATAAACCTTCTTCTGGTCAACAAGAGACTTGGCCACAGTCTCCTTTTGCAGGCATCTCTTAGCCCATGCAATAATCTTGGGGCAATCTGCCTCTATGTTGATATTGCCAAATACCTCAAAGGCATGGAACCAGCTGTAGGAAGTGACAAGAGAAAGGTCCACAAACCCAAATGTTTTACCCCCAAAGTAAGGCTTGTCACCAAGCTCCCCCTCCAATATATTGAAGGTTTCAAAGAATTCCTTCTTTCCTGCCTCCAGCTCTTCACCTTTTGTGGTCCATAACTTCTTTGAAACATCATAAGCCTATATTTTCCACATTGTATTACCACTTTCCACGGATTAAATAAATTGATGAACAATGACAGTAATGAATTTCAAATCAAATTTGATGGGGGTAGAAGAATATTTCTCTAAACCATTAGAAAAAAATATCCTATGAGATGAAAATTCATATGACCTCTACCTCATAGCATGTATGAAAAGTTTGGGGAAAAGGTTCATATTTTATTTTATTTTTTTTATGATAGGATTTAAAATTTATTAGTCTCTTTCATGATGATTGTTTTTGAAAGAACAATTTAGTGTGAAAACACTAATGCTTGTTTAGACCCCAATTTTAAAATTACGGCAAAATTGCTTTTACTCTAACTTATCAAAGTGCGGAATAAGAGAAATAAGCGCAATAGACTGATAACACTACTCTAAGCCGTATTCAACCATAATGAATAGTAAAAGAAAAGCTTAAAGAGCAGGGAAGCGAGATGCAAACACAAGATAAAACCATAACGTGTTATCGAAGGGAAAACTGAAGAACTCGGCGAAAAACCTCTTCGCGACCTTCCAAGTCGAAATCGATCTACTAGTGAATTAAGTTAGAGTACACGAATAACAAAAGACCCTTCAAACCTAGTCTACCCTATGTACTTGAGCTCTCTAAGCTCCTAGTACCAACAGACTTCTCGGAGTCTTGTCTTCACTAGCTTTCTGGATCCCGCAATTCAGCCCAATTGCATCCACCACTTAAAGGCTCCTTCCAATGCTTCCCAAAGGCACCAAAACTTGACTTAACACTTAGATTGGGTGAGGTAAGTGTTTGGGCTAAGAACCTCTCAAGGATGTAGAGATGGAGAGGTAGGAGTAGAGGAAAATCAAGAGAAAATGTGTAGATGATTGTGGTTATAACAATCTCTAACTCTCAAGTGTTTTTGCTAGGGTTTCCCTCTGAAAAGAATTCCTTACATTTTGTGGGTAATGAGGGTATATATAGTGTGGGTAAAGAATTTGGTAAAGCACTTTTTCTTTTTGCCAAATAGAGAGTTTTGTAGGTACTTCGCAAGATGGCCTTTCTTGTGAAGTACTCGCAAATTTAACAGCCTGGCATGACTTTTCAGCTTCTAGTCATGTGCTTCACACGTGGCCTTTCACGGGTTACTCTTCTCGCAAGCTTCTCGCGAACTACATTGATTCTTCTTTGAAGCTTGATTCTTCACCAATCTCTTACACTTATCCCTTACAAATAAACCCACATAAATACAGGAAAATAATTGAAGAAAATTACAATCAAATTTGACATGGAATTAAAACTAACAAAGGCTAGTTGGAAATCACAACTTTACAGTTTCTTTACCATCATGCCGATACACTACTATTATGGGCAGAATTCAAACCCAATCCCATTATTAGATGACAAAAAACTTGACAAGTTAAATTAACACACACCAACACATAGTAGAGGATTCCGTGTGAAATAGAGTCTTAGAGACAGACTACCAGACTCTCCTAAAAAAATATATCACATACTATTAACAAAAAATACAGTAGGAGTAAGCAAAAAGAAGGTTCAAATCAGTACCCTCTAGGAGGCAAAAATTTGTCAAGCCAATTACATTATGCCACATCAAAAATTTAGTGACAAATTCCAAATTAATATGTCATTAAATTAATTAAGTGAAATGATGACATGTGTCATCCAAATTGACATCACATTGGCATATTAAAATTTGCCAAGTGTCATTTGGCCCACAAGATAAAGATAAATTTTATATTCAAAATTTATGGATAATTATCTTTATAAATAAATTTATAGATAATTATCTTTATAAATAAAATAAAATAAAGATAAATTTTCTATTCAAAATTGATAGATAATTATCTTTATTAAAATAAATTAAATAGAGATAATTATTTATCTTTATTTTTTATTATCTTTATCAAAATATGATATTTATCAAAATAGATAAATGGAGATAATTATCTCTAAGAAGAATTTGGGCCAATCAAAAGTCTACTACATACTTTCAAGTATATCAATTCGAAGTGGAGCTTATCCTCTAAAATCACTATAAATAGAGGACATCCCCTCTCATTTTCCACACCAAGTTTTCAAAAGGCCCAAGCTCTGAAGAAATTCTGTCTCAAGAGTCTTTGAAGAACTTGAAGAACATTCAAAGACTTGAAGAACCTAAAGGACAATAAATCTCTAATAAGCTCAAAGCTAGAGATTTGTTGTGAAGACCATTTAATCCATCTTCCGACCAAAGTTAAGAAGATCTCTTGTACGAGTTCTTTGAAGTTCTATTGGAATTAAGCTAAAAAGCCTCCATAAACTTCAACAAACCCAAATCTTTGAAGCTCAACGGATCAAGCCTCTAAAGTCCCAAAGAATTTCAACCTACGAGCCTTCACATTCGAAGACTTGAAGAACAATAAATCTCTAATAAGCTCAAAGCTAGAGATTTGTTGTGAAGACCATTCAATCCATCTTCCAACCAAAGTCAAGAAGATCTCTTGTTTGAGTCAAGTTCAAAGAAGATAGAATCAGAGGGTATTCTTTTGTGAAAAAATTGAAATAGAGATTGTACTCATTATTCATCAATACAAATTTATATTTGCAAACCATATTTCTTTTCAATTGTCTGATTTTCTACAATTGGGAAATTTTGTGTTTACATACCCAAAAGGGGTTTAACTTATTTTCCAACTGCACTCAGCAATGATCTCTAGGATCTGCGAGGATTAGAAACAAAAACTTCAGATTGAAACAGAATTGTAGGATCAGATAAAACACAAGAGACTCTAAAATATGAATCTGTAGTAAATAAACTTATGTTGATTCTAGAATAGAATAATAAGACACAGCATCTTAGACGAATCCTCAATTATGAAATTAATAGAAAATATACTTATTTCAAATTTCCTACGAAGCTGTGGGAATCTCCTACAAAGTTGTGGGAATCTCCTACAAAGCTGTGGTTCTGCTGGGGCGTGCATGGGAAAATGTTTGGAGGACAATCTGGGAGCTATGCTGAAAGTGGCTCGGGAAGATCTTCTCGGGGATCCACCTGGCAGGAAAGAAGGTAGAAACGACACAAAGATAGGGAGTATAAGGAGCAAGGGCAGTCCGGACACGGAGAAGGGTCGTTTCAAACGTAACGGACAATGTCCGGTGCCTAGGGGCGCAACTGTTTCGACAAAAGGGATGAAGAGCTTGAGCAAAGGGATGAGGAGCTGGAGCACCTATGTAGGTTGGTGAGGGATTTGGAGTTGGAAGCGAGAGGTAGGCATAGGAGAAGGGACCACGAGAAGCGAGGAGAAGGGTCGGCTAGTGTGGGGGCCATCATGGAGCAGGTTCCCATCAATCTGGATCTCATTGCCAACGGGATCACTCGCGAGAATATGTAGACTGGGATTCAATTTCCCCGGAGGAGCGATGACCCCAGAACACTACCATGGATGCTATGAGTCGCGCATTGCGCCAGGCCACCCAATCACCATTCTCGAGAGACATTGAAAGGGCACCTATGCCGAGCAGATTTACACGACTGCCGTTCAATTCTTACGATCGAAAGATGGACCCGGTAGAGCATGTGAGTCATTATATTCAAATGATGTCTTTGCACACTCATAACGACGTATTGATGTATAAGGTATTTCCTTCGAGCCTTGGTCCCACTGCACTAAGGTGGTTCAATGGGTTGAGGAAAGGCTCGATTCACAGTTTTTCCGAGCTGATTCAAGAGTTTAGTGTCCGAGTCATAACCTGCAGCCGAGTTCCACAACCCGTGGATGCATTGCTGTCGATGAAAATGGGGGCTGGGGAAACCCTTCGCAGCTACGTGAACCGGTACTGGGAGCTATACAATGAGATTAGTAGAGGTAATGAAAAGATCGCGGTAAGTACTTTTCGGATGGGGTTGCCTAAGGACTTCGAATTGCGAGATTCTTTAACAAGAAGGCCTCCCGAGGATATGAGGCAGCTAATGAGGCATATTGAAGAATACAAGCAGTTGGAGGATGATCAGTTATAGAGCAAAGGCAAGGCCCTGGTCATAAATCATCCTCAGCAAAGCGGTTTACAATCCAGACCCCAGAAGGATTTGAGGAGTCAAGAGCTGGGTCCACAAATGGGGGAAGTGAATGTAGCTTTCAAGGAGCCAGTGTACAGGATTGTGGATCGAATCAAGAATGAGCTATACTTCCAGTGGCCGAACAAGATGGGGGGCGACCCTTCAAGGAGGAATCAGAACCTGTACTGTACTTACCATAGGGATAAGGGGCACACAACCGAACGGTGCAGGGTGTTAAAGGATCATCTGGAGCAGTTAGTGAAGGCCAAGTATTTGAAAGAGTTTGTGATGGACCCCAGGAATCAGGAAGCCGGGCAGGGTACTCAGCCGTGCAGGAATCCTCTCCCACCCCCTTTGGGAGTAATAGAAGTCATTCATGCTGCCCTAAGGGACTCTTAGGTATCCAAGAGGAGTTGGGTGCTGGCTGTGGTATCGACGGAGGGCAGCACAGGTGATTAGCCCTCTCGAAAAGAAACTGAAGTACGCTTGGGAGCCCATTGCCTTCAACGATGATGATCCAGAGGGCACGATTCAACCATATGATGATGCCTTGGTGGTTGCAGCCCGAATAAATGGTTTCATAGTAAAGAGAGTGTTGATAGATTAGGGGAGTGGTACCGAGGTGATGTATCCTTACCTATTTAAAGGGCACGGCTTGAAATATGAAGATCTCACCAAGTACGATACGCCTCTGATGGGGTTTGATGGCCGCATAGTAATCCCAGAAGGACAGATCTTGCTTCCCGTGAATATGGAAGGTAAGAAGGTGATGGTAACGTTCATAGTGGTCGCTTCTTTCTCCCCGTACACAGCAATCCTTGGAAGGCCGTGGATTCATGCAATGGGGGCTGTACCATCCACCCTACATGTGAAGGTCAAGTTCCGCACTGAACATGGAATCGCCGTAGTACAGGGCAGTCAACAAGTGGCCAAGCAGTGCTTAGTAGCTGTAATTGATCGAGGAATCAAGCAAAAGGAGTCAACCGAGGAGACTCCTTTATAGCAATTACAGGGACCCTAAGAGGAAGCGAGGGCCAGTTGTGCCAAGGACTTGGTAAGAGTGAAGATATTGCCCGATAAGGACCGGAGTTTTTTTATTGGAGCAAGTGTGAAGGACGAAGATAGGGTGGAGATATTGCTGTTTCTTGTACAGAATGTAGACGTGTTCGCTTGGAGTCCGTATGAGGTGCTCGGGGTGGACCCCAAGTTCATAGTTCACAAGCTCAATGTGGATCCCTTGCATCCTCCCAAGAAGCAGAAGCCAAGGAGATTGGCTAAGGAGCACGTCGATGCTGTCAGGCAGGAGGTTAAGAGGTTGAAGGAAGCTAGGGCTATAAAGGAGTTTTTCTTCCCGAAGTGGCTTGCGAATATCATGGTGAAAAAGAAGAATGGCAAATGGAGGGTTTGTGTTGACTTCACCGACCTAAACCGAGCATGTTCGAAGGATCCGTTTCCTATGCCAAAGATTGATCAGCTGGTAGACGCCACCTATGGACACCCGAGGATGAGTTTTTTGGATGCTTTTCAGGGTTATCATCAAATCGCTTTAGCTACCGAGGATCAGGAGAAGACAACGTTTATTTCACCTGACGCTAACTATCATTATACCGTGATGCCATTTGGGTTGAAGAATGCTAGGGCCATGTATCAATGGATGATGACGAGAATGTTCAAGGCACGGTCGAGGTTTATATTGATGATATGGTGGTAAAAAGAAAACGGGAGATACAGCATGTTGATGATCTTATGGAGGTGTTCGAAGTACTTTGACGTCACAAGTTGCACCTCAATGCGGATAAATGTTCCTTCAGAGTAGGGGTTGGCAAATTCCTAGGGTATTTAATCACTAATCGAGGAATTGAAGTCAACCTCGATCAGATTGAAGCAGTGAAATGCCTCAAACCACTGAGCAATCCAAAGGAAGTCCAAGTACTGACCGGCATGTTAGTTGCCCTTAACCGGTTTATTTCCAAGTTTGTTGACCGTTGCCATCCATTCTACCAGCTTTTAAAGAAGTGGAAGGGATTCTAGTGGAGTGAGGAGTGTGAAAGGGCTGTCGAGGAGTTGAAAGAATATTTGGTGCGAGCACTTATGCTGACATACCGTGAGTGTCGTGCTTCTGAGGGACCAAGGGATGCAACAGCCAGTATACTACATTAGTAAGACCCTAGTTGATGTCAAGACAAGGTATTTTCCTTTAGAGAAGTTAGTGTTAGCGCTAGTGCATGCTACACGGAAGTTACCTCACTACTTTCAAGCTCACACCATTTACGTGTTAACCGAGTATCCCCTACAGTAGTTATTAAAGAGATCTGACTTCACGAGAAGAATAACTAAGTGGGGAACTCGGCTGGGCTCCTTTGACATTAGGTATAGGCCAAGAAGCTCGATGAAGGGTCAAGTCCTCGTTGATTTCATTACAGAGTTTTCCCCAAGAGGGGGGAAGGAGATGGTCTACCTTGTAGAGGTAATCCCGTGGAAGGTATTCATGGACGGTGTATCTAGTGCATTAGGAGTTGGGGCTAGGATCGTAGTCATCACCCCAGAAGGAATAAAACTGGAACATTCCTTTAGGTTAGCCTTTAAGGCCTCCAACAACAAAGCCGAGTATGAGGTCTTGTTGGCCGAGTTGAGAGTTGTATCAGATCTGGGTGCTAAAGAGGTAGAGGTCTAATCAGATTCTCGGTTGGTGGTCAATTAGGTACAGGAAGCTTCGAAACCAAGGATCCCTAGATGATGGAGTACTTACAATTGGTGAAGTGGTTCAGGTGGCAAGGGGGCAGAACCGGCACACTGATTCTTTGGCCACGTTGGCGTCATCATCAACCGAGGGAATTCCTTGATTAATAAAAGTGGAGCTAGTAGCGGAACCAAGTATCAGTGCAGGAGTAGGTGTTTCACTGGTGGCAATGGTTGAGCCGTGTTGGATGGACCCGATCATCAACTTCTTAGCTGAGGATCGAGTGCCGGCTGATGAGAAGGAAGCAAAAAAAGTACGCCGGACAACTGCTCAATATTGGTTGTTTGCCGATCGTAAACTGTATCATAGATCTTTTGACGGGCCTTACCTGTAGTGCTTGCACCCTAGCAAGATTGAGGAACTTCTAGCCGAGCTACATGATGGGGTATGTGACAGTCACGTGGGGGGATGTTCGTTAGCTCACCGGGCAATGACCTAGGGATTTTGGTAGCTATGAATGCAATAGGATGCTAACAAGTATGCACGGAAATGTGAGTAGTGTCAGAAATACACCCCTATGATGCACCAACAGGCAGGGAACTTCAATCCCATTAGTAGCCTCTGGCCCTTTGCATAGTGGGGGCTAGATATCGTTGGTCCATTCCCTTGGGCAATAAGAAACTGGATGTTTGTCCTAGTAGCCATGGATTACTTCACCAAATGGGCGGAGGCAGAGGCGTTAGAGAACATCCGGGATGTGGATGTTAAGAAGTTTGTATAGAGGAATATAGTTGTGTGGCCTAATATTGCAGTAGAGGTCAGTATAAAGGAGAAAGAAATGTGCACGCATGTAAACAAATGTGAAAGTAAGATAGAAAATTACCACGATGGTGTGCCATTGTAATCGCCTCACCAACGATTTCTCGATCCTGTCCGAGAAGAACTGGACATCCTCGGGCAGTAGAAGGCCGTGCACCAAGTTTTAGGCCACCCTCCCCCCTTAGCTCTGGGCCCAAGCCTTGAGGCTGGCAAATGCTAGCAGAGGCCCGTCACCAAACTTGAAAGTGGGCTGCCAAATGGCCTCGGGCCGAGACGAAGAGGCCACGTCAGTACCAACCTTGGTGGGTGGCTGGGGATCACCCACCGGTTCCCGGATCATTATCTCGCCTCGAGAAGGAGTCTTCGTAGGAGCATCACTAGTGGCTTTGGGGGGTTGGTCACCAACACGCTGCTTCTTTTTTGGACGGCTGGCGCCAGGGGGGGGAGTACGGTCCCTGCCTTGAAGTTGGGCCTAGGGATGAGTGCCGGGTAGGAATCGGTCAACCGTCATTTTCTGCCTGGTCACCATAGTTGCGTCTTGATCGGCCTCGGCTACTCCTGGCTCGGCTACTTTTGCAGGGGCGTCAAACACTTCAACAGGCACGTGGACTTTGTGGCTTTGAGATACGCGCTCGGCTGATTCGTCTTGCACCGGTGCACGGTCCTCTACAGTGATATATCTAGGGCCGAGGTCTCGAGCTTTGCCAACGATCAAGGAGGGCGGAAGGTAGTTGGCATGCCTGACGTCAATATAGGAGAGTAAGGGGTTGTCCACTAGTAAGGCCTAGCTAAACACCTGCCAGGTGGATACATGGGATCAACGTTGAGTATCAGGTGGGATGCTCGAAGCTGTCCGTCCGAGTGCACGAAGATCTTTGACCTCAGGAAAAAATTGAGATCCCTCACGTGCATGACTCTCAGGTCCAGTTTAAATCTTTTTCCTTCTGCAATAAATCAATAAAAGAACTAGTTAGTCCATGTGTGAGTAAACCGAACAAAAGTGTTAAACATAAAACATGTAAAAGCACTCGGTAATGACTAACTTCACGAGGTTAAAGAGGGCATAGGAGTTCATCGGCAAACCAATTGCCGCTCACCCAGACAAATTCTCCCGCTGAGTTTCTGTTGGAATCGGGAAGGCACAATATAAGCCGTACCCGCATATCCCTAGTTTTCAAATTGTAATCGGATTTGATGTTGCCGCACAAACCATACATGAAGTTGATATCATGGTGGTTTAGCTCTAGCCGAAATGTTTGGTTTAATCTACTAACACAACTCACCACTTGGTAAAAGTTGAGGGGGAGTTGGTCGGGGCATAAGCCGTAGAATCTAAGGGTACCTATAATGAGGGGGTCTATGGGAAACCTAATCCCACCCTCAAGAATGGCCATCAAGGGGAAAAAAGCTACATTTGGACCAGCACGCCTTTGGAGGGTGATATTGCCTTCGTGACAATAGGCGTTATCAACATTCTCAAGAACGCCATAGGCTGCTCTAAAAGCAGCCAATGGCGCTCTAGGAGCAAGAAGGTAAGAGTAACCCATTTTTAAACTAAAAGAGTAAGGGAAAATTGAAAGGAAAGGGAAGAGTATAGAGGACTTACTGAAGGCTCTAAGGAATGATGATCTAGGCTGGAGAGTGTACGCTAAGGAAAACTACACTTAAGAAAGGTGCTCGACAAAGAGAAAACTCGAGAGGAGAGAATGTAAAAAGTGGAGTGGGAAATCAGCAGGAGGTATTTATAGGAACCAAAGCATTTAATGAGAAAGAGGCGGGAAAAACCTTTTCGATCCCCCCAAGTAACTCCCACACGTGTAGGCTCGGTTCACGAACTGTCAGACAGTTCGCGAACCGGGAAGTCATAACTACTACTGAGCGTGACAGCTTGGCGCAACGATCCTTTTAATATGGCATTGATGGGCATTCGGATCACTTGACAACCAACGGTTAAGATCGGGGGATCACTACCACCGC
This sequence comes from Quercus tomentella, assembly GCA_028535165.1. NCBI lineage: Eukaryota > Viridiplantae > Streptophyta > Magnoliopsida > Fagales > Fagaceae > Quercus > Quercus tomentella. Next base: position 64,603,104 of record JAPQVY010000156.1, read on the forward strand.
TTGATTCTCCTTGATTCGTTCTCGGTAGCCAGGCACAAATCAAGGGGGGCTATTATACGAGGATTGGGCCTCTGAACTCGCATTCCTCCAGCCCAAGCCTCACAGCACATCATATGACTATCCCCATTCTTGGGCCTTAAGCCTCGACCTAGATACCTCCGAGCCCAATTTGGGCCCAAAAGCTTAAATAAGACTGCATTAGCTTGAACACCTCAAGCAAACCCCCCCCGATCATTTCTAACCTGGACGGGAGCGTTATTGCCCGGGGACGCCCTGTACCCAGCTGCTCGATTGTGCCTTTGACAACATCACTGCCTAGCGAACGGTGGAAGTGGGAATCAGTTCCAATGCCACTCCCACCTTTCCCGACCGAGCATCCACTTTAAGATGATGGAATTGGAACCCCATTTGCACTAATAAGGAAGAGTAATCATAACTCCTCCACTCATCTTAGCCTATAAATAGGAGAAGAAAATGAGGAAAAGGGGGTTGGCAATTCTGGAAAGAACATTGAGAGAAAAGAGCAATCACTCTGAGGGAGAAAAGGAACAACTCTGTGAGGTAAAGAGAAGGGTTTGAGTAAATGGGAGTGTATTTAGGCTGCCAAGCAAAGGATCACCCATAGTAGGAAACTCAAATCCCACAATACAAATAGATTGTGAGCCCAACAGCCATATTTTGGGTACGCACAGAGAAATAAATGGTGGCCCTTAAAAGAGTGTTGAAGCACACTGATGTGAGGAGTTTGGTTTTCGACAAGACCAACTTTTGGGTGCAAGTTCACAATCTTCCTATTGGAAGTTTTTCTATGGTTGTAGAGAAGGAAATTGCATCGATTGTAGGTGTGGAGAGGGATGCAATTTTTTATGAGTCTGAATCACTGTCAACCCATCAATTTCGTTATGCAGAGGTAGAAAGATTGCTCAGAGAGACAGTTCGGCGAGTTAGGTTAATTTTAAGTACGAACGACTCCAAAACATATGTTATTGGTGCAAATGTCTCACACACCATGATAAGGATTGCTCTTCAAAGATGAAAAGGAGAGGAACCACGCAGGTAGATGAGAAGCAATTCAGCTCATGGTTAAGTGTGTAAACACTCGATTTTGCATCCATAATTTAATCTTGGAAGATGACTAGAGTGACCATTCATATACCCAAAATTTAGAGTTGCATTACATGCATTAATTCATTCATTGCATATCATAAATATGATCTTGAGGTTCTAGCAGTCGCGACGGTATGTCCAATTTCCAAATCGGACCAACGGATTGAAAGATATCACATGATCAAGTTTTCACAATCTGCATTCATATTGTTTGGGTGGAACCGATCACACATGATTAGTTTAAATTAATTCTGATTGGTTAGACAATTAAAATTAATTAAATAATTTTGTGATTAGTTGTTAGTTAGTGTCCAAAATAGGCCTGCTTGCATGGGAATAAAGAGGATAATCAAATAACAAAGAAGTTGTGGATAATCAAGTCTTTTTGGAATATTTATCATTTTAAAGACTTGAATATCAAGAAAAATGGATTAATTTTTAGAATACGGATTAAAAATGCATCTAGGTACGATTCCTGACTCAAAAATTCTCCAAATGGGAGTCCAAATTGGACCAAAACTCAAACGCTGACCTGGCACCCAAGAGGGCCATTCGGCACTCTTGGAGTGTTGATCGACACATGGCAAGTGCCGATTGGCCCAAATTTTCGTCTTGGCCCGGTGACTTCTTGATTAAGATAAAACCTATCTTTTTCGACTTTTTAGAGATAAGGACGCATTTCAATTCGTATCTGATCTCATTCAGCATCCCAACCTCTATAAATAGAGGAAACAAATCAGAATTAGGGGCTCTTCTCTTTTGACTTTTCAATTCCCCTTACGTTAAAGACGTTCTGGAGGCTTTTGTTTTAGGAACTTCTTTTTTGTAAGCAAAGTATTTTAGGCCTTAAAGAAGTGAATAAAATTCTTCGATTTCTAAAATATTCATTCATTAGAAGAGCACGCTCATGCAAGAGGTATTCTGTTTTTCTTTCTTTTCTTTTCCTGTTAACTAGCATGTTCTTGTGTTGATGCATGAATATGATTAGCATGTTTTATTATAACTTGTTCTTAATATATAATTGCCATGATTGGATGCTTTAGATGATTGTTTGTTTCAATTCAAAGATTGTTTGTTTCAATTCTTTCTCTTTGACTTCAAAATCTATAATGACTATCAAAATTTTTTGTGAAAACACAAAACTGATCTGTATTTTCAGATCTGATTTTTTTTCTAAACAAAACTGATCTGTATTTTCAAATTTGATTTTTTTTCAAAACAAAACTGATCTGTATTTTTAGATCTAATTTTTTCTAAACTCAACTGATCTGTATTTTCAGATCTGATTTTTTTTCAAAACTCAACACTGATCTATATTTTTATTAAATACGTATCTAATTTTTTTCTAAATACAAAACTGATCTATATTTTCATATCCGATTTTTTTCTAAACTCAAAACTAATCTGTATTTTCATTAAATATAAAAGTTTTCGTTGTTATAACATTGCAGATTTTGAAATTCAAAAGAAGTGATTCAAAGTTAGGTTCAAATTTTTTTAATATGTGATGTATGCATAATAAATTTGTCTCATGAATGGAATCCTACTTCAAAAGTCCTTTTTATTTGTTACCAACAACAGATCTAGTTTTTCATAAACCATTTTTTTTTTTTTTTTACTTTGCACAAAACAGATCTGATTTTTCTTTCACAAACCAAAAATCTTTTTTTTTTTTTTTTTTTTACTTTTAAAAGCAGATATGATTTTTCTTGATAAAATCTTTTTTTTTTTACCCTTTTTTTTTTTTATAAAAAATATGATTTTTTTACAAACTAATTCTTATTTTTTAAATTTTCAAAATAGATTTGAATTTTCTTTAAAAGAGAACATCATTCATAAAGCAAATTTATTTAAGTTAATTTTTGTCAAATGTCTGTCACATGTGTTCAACATATCATTCGACATCATGCAAAAAGGGTATATTGGTCATTAGAGTCTAGAAGACCAGACTCTGTCTGGGCAGAATGGGTGCCTAACACCTTCCCATTCCGTAACCTAGTCCCCGAGCTTAGGATTTTTGGATAGGTAGATTAGTGTTTTGTATTTTAATTTTGGTAGATTGTAACTAGGACCAAAACTTTGTATTCTTTTGCGTAGATTGTAACTAGGACCCAAAGCCTTGGAAGGTTAATTTACCAAAGTTGTAATTTTCTTTATTCAATCAATGACAATGCAGTATTTTGATCATGTAATTTGTATTTATTTTTTCATTTTTTTGGTATAACAAATAAGTGGCAACTCCACTCCACTTACCCAAAAAGAGAGGTGCCCTTAAAAGCACCCAAATCTCTTTTTTGAGAGCACCCAAGTTCATGATCTCTCATAAAGGGTGAGCACTCTGAATCCGTCACAGAGTACAGTTATCCGAGTTGCTGGGTTTGAGGAGGAGGAGGGAGTGTATGATAGTTTCACTGCTTCAGATGATGATGAATTAGATGTGGACAAGGCTAGTGCTTCTCCACTGGTCTCGGTACCGAATTCAAACACTTTCATAAAGCAGGTTGTGGCTGGGATAAAACGAAGGGGGTCCAGGGAAGATGCTTCTGTGAGTGACAAGGGGCAGATTCGTGAGGAGAGTATTGCACTTGTGGGTTTTGAGCCGAAGCCTTCATATGTGCTTGAGGATGCTCCTACTCAAGTGGGAGTAGGTATACCCGAGAGTAGTATTTCAGCATTATCTACACAAGAACAGTTGGAGATCATTGACAGGGACCTATCAAAGTTTGATAAGATTGAGAATGGAGTTAAGTGGATGAGCCATCTTTGAAAACTGACTTGGAAGGGGTTCATATGTCTCCAATGGTGGTTGGTCTAGCACAATTCCTAAAGAATTTTTTTACCCCCAATGGTTCGAATTCTCTATTTTCAATGGGAAGCAAGGCTGAGTCTATCCGAGCTACTGGTTCGAGGTGCTCATAGACAAAGGGTATCAAGGAAAATCAAGTATGTGCATGGAACTTTGTTGGTGAAGAGGGTGACTTGAGAATCTGATGAGGAGATGGAGGATATAGAAGGCAGTAGAAAGAGGAAGGCAATGTATCAAGCTAATTCATTGGTAGAGGCTGGCGAACAGCCCTACCGACAGCAATGAAACTCTTAGCATGGAACTACAGGGGGCTTGGAAACCGACTTGTAGTTCAAGAGCTTGTCGATATGATATGAGCACAAGATCCTCTAGTTGTTTTTTTTGTCTAGAACATGGTTAAATAGGGAACAGATGGTTAAGATAAAGGAAAGGTTAGCTTTTGATGATTTGTTTGTTGTCCCGAATGATGGTCAGGGTGGTGGATTAACTTTACTTTGGAGAGGGGGGATGTTCAAGTATGGGTGAACAGTTTCTTGAAATATCACATTAACTCCATTATAGATGGGAATTCAGAGAATGCTTGGTAGTTAAGTGGGTTTTATGGGAAGCCGGATACTAATCACAAAACTAAAGGTTAGAATATACTCCATATGCTTAATTCAAAACCTAAACTTCCTTGGGTTTTTTTTTGGGACTTTAATGAATTGCTGGAGGTAAAGGATAAAAAGGGGGGGGGGGGGGTGCTCCGAGAGCTCATAGTCAGATGCAATTGTTCAGAGATGTGTTGGATCAGTGTGGGTTTGTGGATTTAGGGTACTTAGGGCCAGATTTTACTTGGCATGGTCAGCGTCGAAATGAATTGATTTGGGAGAGGTTAGATCAAGGGGTGGCTAATTATGATTGGTTGGCAAATTTCCCACAGCTAGAATTCGACATTTGCATTGCTTTACCTCTGATCATTGTCTGATTGTTTTAGCTCTTGATTCCAATGGCGAAGTTCAGAAGTGGAGAAGGAAACCTTTTAGGTTTGAGGCGATGTGGTTGATAGATCTGGGGTGTAGGGACATTGTCACAAAACCTTGAGATTGCACTGCTGAGGGTACTCATATGTTTGTTGCCACAAAAAAATTGAAGAAGTGCAAAAGGATGTTGAAAGCTTGGGACTGGGACCATTTTGGAAGTGTGAAGGACAATATAAAGAAGCAAAAGAAATAATTATGGAAGGCAGAGACAGATTCAATCATATCTAGGAGCTATGCAAAGATGGCTCAAATCAAATCTAAGTTATCAGTCTTGTATGATAAGGAAGAGAAGATGTGGCATCAGTGCTCTTGTATTCAGTGGCTGCAATGTGGGGATAAAAATACGAAATTTTTTCATGGGACAGCCACTCAAAGGAAGAGGAAAAACTTCATCAAGGGATTAAAGGATGATATTAGAGTTTGGCATGAAAATGAGGACAAGGTTTCGGGTTTCCTGAATGAATACTACTCTAAGTTATTCTCATCTTCACATCCTCATGATTTTGAGCGTATCCAAATGGGGTTGATACAGTGGTAACTAAGGAGACGAGGACAAATTTGGCTCATCCTTACACTTCAGACGAGGTGGATGTTGCTATCAAGGAGATGGCGCCTTTGAAGGCTCCAGGGTTGGATGGTATGCCTCCATTATTTTATCAAACATATTGGTCGGATGTGGGAATGGATGTTCACCAAGCGGTTTTGTCTAGCATAAACTCAAGTGCTATCTTGAAATCTATTAATCATACTTTCATTACTCTGATTCCAAAAGTTAATAATCCAAAAAAGATCTCTGATTTTTGGCCTATCAATTTATGTAATGTAATATATAAGATTGTTAGTAAGGTGATTGCCAATCGCCTTAAGCCTTTGCTTAATTCTATTATTTCATAAACTCAAAGTGCTTTTACTGTTGACAGATTGATTACTAACAATATCTTGATAGCTTTTGAATCACTGCACCATATGAAGACTAATTGCACAGGAAAAAAGGGTTTTATAGCTCTAAAGCTGGATATGAGTAAGGCCTATAATTAGGTGGAGTTGATTCTCCTCGAGAAAATTCTTTTAAAGATGGGTTTTCAGGATTCTTGGGTGGCTTTAATTATGGAATGTATTCGCAATATGTCTTATTCAATCCTTGTAAATGGAGAGCTGAAGGGTTTGATTTCCCTTTCTAGGGGCTTAAGGCAAGGTGATCCCCTCTCCCTATATTTATTTTTGTTTTGTGCAGAAGGGTTGAATGCCATTTTTAGGAAGGCAGCCATGGAAGGAGAGATTAAGGGTTTTCTTCTTTGTTGGAATGGACCTAACTCACCTATTTTTTGCAGATGATTGTCTTATCTTTTGCAGATATACATTGGAGGAATGCCATAAAATTCAGTCGTTGTTGTATTTCTATGATGTGGCATCGGTTTAGATGATAAATAAAGAGAAAACTACGCTATTTTTTAGCAGAAATACTTATGCACAAACGCAGGATGCTATCAAAGAGGCCCTCAATGTCCCAACTATACAACACTATGAAAAATATCTGGGGCGTCCTTCCTTTATTGGAAGAGAAAAGAAGGTTTGTTTTACTAAGGTGAAAGAACGGATATGGGCAAAGATGCAAAGTTGGAAGGAAAAGCTTTTGTCTCAAGCTGGAAAGGAGGTTATGATCAAGGCTGTCATTCAATCCATTCTTACTTACTCGATGAGTGTTTTTAAAATGCCAGTCAGTTTGTGTAAGGAAATTGAAACAATAATTCGCAAGTTTTGGTGGGGCCAAGGTGATTCAAAAAAGATCCATTGGATGAAGTGGAGCTCCTTGTGTTCATCAAAATCGGTTGGTGGGATGGGTTTTAAAGATATCCAAAAATTTAATAATGCTTTATTGGCCAAATAGGTGTGGAGATTGATTCACCAAAAAGACACTTTGCTCTACAAGGTTTTTAGTGCGAAATACTTCCCTCACGGGAGTATTATGGAAGCTCCTGTTCCTCAAAAGTGTTCTTATGCTTGGCAGACTATTCTATAGGCTTAGGAGGTTATTGAGAAGTGTGCTATTTGGCGAGTGGGCAGTGGACAAGGGATTGACGTGTGGAAGCACAGATGGCTCCCGGACCCGACCTATAACAAAATTGTGTCCCCAGAGGGTGAGTCCTCTGTATCTCGAGTTAGTGAATTGTTTTACCCAAACACAAGGACATGGGATCCTGGCAAGCTTGAGGAGACCTTCTACCCGTGGGAAGCTGAGTTGGTGAGTCGAATTTAGGTGGGTGAAGGTAGTGCTGAGGACCTCCTGGTCTGGCCTCTGACTGTTGATGGTTCCCATAGTGTTTGAGGTGCTTACCGATTCCTAACCTCAGCAGAAACCAGCTCACAACCAAGCTCTTCCTCAAGTTTAGAGCAACAGAGTTTGTGGAAAAAATCTAGAAGATCTGGGCCCCAAATAAGAAAAAAAACATTTCATTTGAAGTGCAGCGAAAGCTTTGCATCTGACAAAACAAAATTTGCGAGCTCGACACATACCCATTAATGAAACCTATGATCTTTACGAGGAACATCAAGAGACGTTGCTGCATAGTCTTTGGCTGTGTGATCAAGCTCAATTTGTGTGGAAATCTGATCTGGATTTTGCTTCTTTGTTTCAGAAACCGTATTGGTTGTTTGTTGACTTGCTTGAGGCGGTGATGTAGAGGGGTTCTCATTTTCGGGTTGCTTTGTTCTGCACCACAGCTTGGAGCTTATGGCAGCGCCGCAATAGGCTTAGGGAGAAGTAGCCCTCTTGGAGTCTTCACGAGTTGGGTAGTCGAGCTAAGGACTATGTCATGGTATTTCTCAGTGCGAATCATCAATCAGCTTAGGTTGCTGCTTGGCGTGTTCAGGTGAAATGGTCTTCGTCATCGAAGTTGATATACAAAGGTAACTTTGATGCAGCCTTCTTTGATGCCTCTGGATATGCGGGTATTGGATTGGTGTTCCATGATTTTCAAGGACAAATAATCGCTGTGTTGAGTCACAAAATTCCTCTTGTTCAATCAGTGGAGCTGGTAGAGGCCATGGCAGCTTGTTGTGCAATGGTATTTGCTAAAGAGCTTAGCTTGTTTGATGTGGAGATAGAGGGGTATTGTTCAAGGGTTATTACTGCCCTGAATATGTTAAGGAGGTGTGGAACTTTATTTGGTCATGTGATTGATGATTGTAAGAGTTTAGGGGCGTCTCTTCAGTCTTGTAAGTTTAGCCATGTTCGACGAGAAGGGAATAGGTTAGCATATACTTTAGTTAGGAGAGCAGTTTTATTTGTAGACACAATGTATGGGTAAAATCCCTACCTAGTGATTTGGATAGTGTATTCCAATCGGATTCAGTTCAATAAAATTCTCTTACTTTTTTCTATAAAAAAAATGTAGTAGTAATATGACCAATATCAAAAAGGAGTTATTATCCAATTGGGTTGTTGGGGATTATAATTTATACATTAAATATAACCCCATATATGTTATGAAAGTGATTTGAAGACTAGCTCAAAGACAAGCTAGAAGATAGAAAATTTAATTGAGAATACAAAAAATTAGGGAAAAGATGGAGTAAATTAGTTTATTTGTCCACTACTCTGTATGACATTTTAAATAAAATCCTATATTTTAAATATCTTTCATTAAAATTATCAATTATTAAAATCGTTTCAAATTAACTTCTTAAAAAGTCATTAATAATTAAAAATAAAGAAAAATCAAATAAATTGCAAATCAAATAAATTGCACAAAAAAAACTTTTCTCCACATCAAAATATCCCTCATATAAACATCATGAGATAATAAATAAGTTTTTTTTGTTAAGTTAAAATAATCTTTTCTTTCATTTGTTATTTACTTTGCTTGAAAACACTTACTGAAATTATATATATTAGAAATTAATTTTTTATTTTTTTGGTATAATATCCTATAAAATTATATTAAAATAAAATAAGCATACTACTAAATTGAAATATAATAAAATAAATGACTTAATATATATAGTTGTTCTTTTATTTTTGGAATTTTTGTTCAAATTAATTCGTAATATATGCGAATGTATTACTAATGATGCTACATAATTTATAATTATATTTTATTATTTCTTTTGGATAGAAATATTTATGAAAAATTTATTTGGATTTTAATTTTTAGATTAAATAAATTAAATAGATTATCAAATAGCAATTTTCTATTAAAAAATTTTAATTAATAGATTTAAATTTTATTAATATATGAATTTGAAATAATTAGATGAAAAAGGTCATTTCATATCACAAATATATTTTATTCAAGTAAAATCTCCAATAGTCTACACACACAAAAGGCATAAGGATACAATTTCATCTAAAACATAGCATACACAACAAAGTGTCTTTCTTATTACAATACCATACATGCCCTTTAGATTCAAAGCTTAGCGGACACACCGATGTGTCTTACAAGTTCAACGGACCCAGATGAAATTAGATTAAATAAATTAAATAGATTATCAAATAGCAATTTTCTATTAAAAAATTTTAATTAATAGATTTAAATTTTATTAATATATGAATTTGAAATAATTACATGAAAAAGGTCATTTCATATCACAAATATATTTTGTTCAAGTAAAATCTCCAATAGTCTACACACACAAAAGGCATAAGGATACAATTTCATCTAAAACATAGCATACACAACAAAGTGTCTTTCTTATTACAATACCATACATGCCCTTTAGATTCAAAGCTTAGCGGACACACCGATGTGTCTTACAAGTTCAACGGACCCAGATGAAACACAACCATCTTTTTTTTTTTAGGCAAAACAAACTCAAACTTAAAACATCACAAAATGTAACCAACAAGATTAGACAACCATCCAAAACCATTAAGAAATGCTAGTACTTCCAAGATTTGGGCTTGAAACTTTCTCTACTCCAAGCCTAACCTTTTCCTCATTTGTCCTACAAACTCATAAACCTTCTTTTGGTCAGGAAGAGTCTTGGCCACAGTCTCTTTTTGCAAGCACCTCTTAGCCCATGCAACAATCTTGGGGCACTCTGCCTCCATGTTGAATTCTCCATAGGTCTCAATTGCATAGAACCAACTGTAGAAGGGGATAAGAGAAAGGTCCACAAACCCAAATGTTTCACCCCCAAAGTAAGGCTTGTCACCAAGCTCTCTCTCCAATGTCTTGAAGATTTCAAAGAATTCCTTCTTGCCTGCCTCTTTTTCTTCTCCTTTTGTGGTCCATATCTTCCTTGAAACTTCATAAACCTACATATTCCACACATTTTACTACCACTTGGTCCACTTCCCACATATTATATAACATGCATGAACAATGACATTGACAGTAGTGAATTTCAAATCAGGTCCACTGTACTTGAAACCTAAGCAAAGGTGGAAGGCCCATATAAGATGCTCTTGATTGCAGGACATTAATCTTACTCAAATATATTAAACCCGTGGAAATTCACCTTTTTTTTTTTCTTTTTTTTTTAAATCACAACACTTTCTATGGTTTGCTAGAACTCACAAACTTTAATCATGTTTGGTCAAATTAAGTACTAGAGTCGTCATGTCTAATTGAATCTTACAAACATCATCGCCTTGACAAGACCTGCAAAATACTAAACTCTAATAGAATCTAAACATTAAACATATAATAGTTTTTTTTTTTTTTTTTTTTTTTTTTTCAGAGAAATCTGCCGAATCTAACTGAATAATCTTAAAAAAAAAAATACAAAAACAAAAACAGAACATACAAAAGGAAAGAGAATGAATAGAAGTTGCAGAAAACGTACCTTCTTATCAACAAAATCAGCCCAGAACCTGGCATGAGCTCTCTGGTAAGGATCAGTGGGCAACAGCGGAGACTTGTCCTTCCAGACCTCATCTATGTACTGAACAATGATGAGGGACTCACATACCGGTTTCCCATTGTGGATGAGAACTGGGATCTTCTTGTGAATGGGGTTCATCTCTAAAAGCAGAGGACTCTTGTTCTTCAAGTCCTCTTCCTTGTACTCGTACTCGATACCTTTCTCAGCCAGAGCAATTCTGACCCTCATCCCAAACATGCTTGGCCAGAAATCCAACAGAACCGCCTCGTCCGCCATTGTCACAGAACTCTAGGTATTGAAGCAAATGGTAAAGACAAGTGAGAATCTGGAGAATGCGAAGACACTTTTTATTTTGAGAATCAAATGCAAAGACACTTGGAACTCTTGGAAGAGTACCGGGACTTCTAGTGCCTAGGCGATGGGTCCGACTTAAATATTAATCAATAAGATATATTCAAATTAGGCAATGGATTCTACGGGAGTCTTCCGGAAGAAAAGCTATTTTTGAAAAGCATTTTGCATAAAATGATACAATGTCATTCCCACCAAAATTTAATAAATGAGCGTCTATAAAAAATAACTACTCGTTAACACGAGTCTAACTTATACTAAGGGTCCGTTTGGTTGGAGGAGTGAAAAAGTAAGATGATGGAAAATTAGTGGGAGGATGGAAAAGTAGGAGGATAGAAAAGATTTGGTTTTCTCATATGTGTGTTTGATTGGAGGGGTGGAAAAATGGGAGGGTAAAAAACATTTTTGTTTGGTTGGAGAGAAAAATGGAAGGATGGAAAATGTAGTTTATATAAATTGACTATTATGTCCTTGTTATATAATAATGGGAAAATGAGAGGATTAGGTGAGTGTAATAAACTGTGAGTATTTGTGTAAAATGCATTTCTTATCACTTTTTCCTCCTTATTTTCCTCCTAATTTAAGAGGATAAAAAAAGTGGGCTTAGGAGGGAAAACTTTCTCCCCTATTTTCTATCTTTCCTATTTTCTTTCCTCAATCAAATAGTGGAAAACAACATTTTCCACCTTATTTTCTTTCCCTGTTTTCACTCCAACCAAACACACCCTAAAACATTACTTATAAAATAGGAACACTCCCACTAACTCACTTTTTCAAAACAACTATACATTTATTTATTTTTTTAATAGAAAAATAGATTATGAATTATCATATCAAATAAATAGGTTTAACTATAAAAAATTAAAAAAAAAAAAAAAATCCCCATCCGTCCACTTTTTTTTTTTTTTTTTTTAATTCTTAAAAAAAACACTCCCATCTTTTGTGCAAATTAAAATTTAAAATAAAATAAAAATCGGCATGGATAAACACATATGCAAATCCCAAAAATCTAAAACCTTCCACTAACCCACATACAGTTCATCTGTTTCCTATGCACACACTACATACCAAAACTGCCTCCTCACTCTTCTTCTTCCACTCGATCTCCTTCCCAACAAGGCAACAACTACAAACCAACCCCAAAACCCAATCACTACAACGTGACTGTAGTAGCCATGACAGATAGGCAGAGTAGCATTTAAATGAATAGTGTTAACAATACATTTTTGGTTTTTTTTTTTTTTTTTCCCCTTACTTTGTTTTTGAAAATGAAAATTGAAGTGTTTACAATTTTTAAAGTAGGTTCCCAAAAATTTTGACACTGATAATGACAAATGATAAAAATTTCTTATAAGTTTAGCATCTTATTTGTTCTTCATCCTATAGTTAAATAAGCCTTACACTTTTTCTTTAATTGAAAAATTACAAAATATGCTTGGCATATTGGTCTATCTAAACATCGATGCCAGCTTTTATTTTAGGAACATACACAGTGGTGCCACTTTCCATGGGGAATTCTGCAGCCGTTTTTGTTATACACAGTAAGTGCAATTCTCACTCCTAGATCTTATAATAATTAATAGGTAACACTTCAAATACATAAATCTATATGTTTATTTGATTGGTAATTCTTATTTAATTGGGATCCCTTGCTTCATAGGATGATGCAATACACATGAAAATGAAAACAGGTTGTTGTTCATATAAAATTTGATTTAGAATGGATTTTCAATGATGTAGTGTGTGTTTGGCTCCAAATTAAAAAGCCAGCTTATTTTACTATTCAGCTTATTTTTGGTACTATTCATGGATCCCACTGCACTTTTTGATACTATTCATGAGTCTCATTGTATTACTTTAATTAACTTTTACCTTTATCTATAATACTTTCAGCAAAAGTTATCAGTTTCAGTAAAATAAGCAGATCCTAAACAGAGGCATTTATGAGCATTACAATTTTCATTAGATACCAATTGACTAAATAAACACTCTCTCTTTTGGTCATTGTTCAATTAAAGAAAAATTGTTTCTTTGGATGCTACGGAACCATAAACTTTTTTTTCTACACATTGATGCTTTAGAAATTTCATGGTTGAAGACTTACTTTTCATGAATCTTTTTTTTTTTTTTTTTTTTAGCATTCTTTGAACTTATTACTTTACATTTTACTTTTCCATGAAATCTAATTGACATTTTTAGGTAATGACTTGATTTCTATGAATTCTCTAATTTTTTTTCTTTCTTTCTATCTATCTTAGGAGCTGGGAGGTCTGCCCTAGATGATGATAGCAGGAAAAACTATTTGCCTGAAATTCATAAGTCAAGTTGATTTGCACCAAGGCACTAGTATTTGTTTCTATCACCATTTTAGGAGGAATATGAGATTAGGAAGGGGATCAGGGGATAAAAGAAGGGCAAGGGAAGTTTAGGAAATTGCGTAAATATGAAATATGTGGTTACAAGCTTACTGCTTTCGATGAAATCTATTATCCTTTCTCTCTTTCTCTTTAATATGCCCCATCCTCTTAATGTAAGTTCATATAATGTATCAAATGCTTAAAGTCATATCCAGATGAATGGATTTGGAAATGCTTTATGGTGACTTCATCTTTGTCTTCTAAAAAAAAAAAAAGAAAAAAAAGTTATGTTTTGTTTTTGTTTATTTTTCGTGTGAGGACTATGCTGTGAAATTTCATAAATTTTTCTGATTTAGGTAAAAAATCATGTTAACAACAAAATGGGGAGTGTATTTGGATTTTTTTTTGGTAATGGACACAAAGGATATGAATGCTTCCCTTTGCTGTGAGTTTGAGGCATGGGAGGTTGAAAATGCCCCAAAATAGATGGCGCCACTGAAGGCGCTAGGACTTGACGGAATGCTGCCATTCTTCTATTATAATTTCTGGAGTTTGGTTGGTAGCGATGTTACCATTTCCATTCTGCATTACTTGAATTCGGGTTCACTACCCACCCCCCTAAACCACACCTTCATCACCTTAATCCCCAAAACAAAAAACTCGGAAAGAGTAACCGAGTTCAGACCCATTAGTCTTTGCAATGTACTTTATAAGATCTTTCAAAAGTACCTGCAAATAGATTGAAACGAGTGCTTCCACATCTTATCTCTGAACACCAAAGTGCCTTCCTTAAAGGTCGCCTAATTACCGACAACATCATGGTAGCCTTTGAAACCTTACACTACATGAAGAATCATAATTCAGGGAAGAAAGGTTTTATGGCTCTCAAATTAGACATGAGCAAGGCATATGACCGGGTTGAATGGTCTTTCTTGAGGGAAGTCATGAAAAAAATGGGTTTCAATGATAAATGGGTGGAGTTAGTTATGGAGTGTGTATCTTCAGTGACCTATTCTCTCTTGATCAATGGTGAACCTATGGGAAATATCAAACCAAGCCGAGGTATCTGCCAAGGGGACCCATTGTCACCTTATCTCTTTTCGTTATGCTCGGAGGGCCTTCATAGAATGATTAAAAAAGTAGCGGATAATGGTCACATTCAAGGTGTTTCTATTTGTCGAAATGGGCCTAAACTAACACACTTATTCTTTGCAGATGATAGCCTTTTGTTTTGCAGGGCCACTACTCAAGATTGTCAAAAGGTGTTAAAAATACTCTCCTCGTATGAACGAGTTTCGGGGCAAAAGTTAAATAGAGATAAGATATCTCTATTTTTCAGCAAGTCCACCTCAATTGAAATGCAAAACCAGATCATGAATGACCTTGGAGTTTCGGCCTTGAGACAATATGAAGAGTACCTTGGACTACTAGCCTTGGTGGGAAGAATCAAAAGAGCTAGCTTTGATCATTTGAAGCAAAGAGTGTGGAAGAAATTACAAGGGTGGGAGGAGAAGTTGCTATCTCAAGTCGGAAGAGAAGTTCTTATCAAAGCGGTAACAAAAGCAATTCCTACTTACACCATGAGTTGCTTCAAACTCCCAACCATGTTGTGCCATGACATTGTGTCTCTTGTTTGTAAATTTTGGTGGGGACAAAGGGGAGATAGGAGGAAAGTGCATTGGGTAAAATGGGATGACTTGTGCCAACATAAAGCTCAAGGAGGATTGGGATTCAAAGATCTTGTGATATTCAATGAGGCTATGTTAGCCAAATTAGCTTGGTGGTTGCTGCATGATGATAACTCACTCTTTTATAGAGTCTTCAAGGCCAGATTTTTTCCAAATGGGACTATTCTTGAGGCTAAAGAAGCCCCATCTGCATCGTATGTTGGAAAAGTATCTTGAAAGGTCAAGATGTCATAAACAAGGTAGCTTTATGGAGAGTGGGAGATGGGAAACAAGTCAAAATTTGGGCTGATAACTGGTTGCCGTCTAGGAATGTAGCAAGAATTACCACTCCAGTACTTTGGGGCCAAGAAAATTCCAATGTTGAAGTGCTTATAAATCTAGTCACAAGGAGTTGGAGAAGTGAAGTTATTGATCATTGTTTAAATACAGCTGAAGCTGAGGTGATTAAGAGCATTCCCTTAAGCTCATCAAGCCAAGCCAACACACTAATATGGCCTTTCACCCCATCGGGCCAGTATACAGTGAAATCGGGGTATAGATTTCTGCAGGAGAATGCAGAAAATTCACATGCAACAACCCAGGATTTTGTCTTCTGGAAAAAAATTTGGAGCCTAGAAGTCCCTAGCAAACTAAAAAATTTTGTTTGGCGTGCTTGTAAGGAGGCCTTGCCCACTAGGAGAAACTTGTACAGGAGAAAAATAATCCCTGATGGCCTATGCGATCTCTGCAAGGCTGGGGATGAAGATTGCTCACATTCCTTGTTTTTCTGTTATGATGTGTAGGTAATTTGGAGCTCGGAATGGCCATGGATATCAGGTATGCAGGGGAGCAGTGTAAAGGAAATTTTCAATCATGTGTTCTCAGAAAAAAAGGATATAGCACTCCTGGCCTTCACGAGTTGGGCTGTGTGGAACTGAAGAAATCAACTACGCTTCAAGGAGAGTGCATGCCCAGTAGATCAAATTCTACCGCCGGCAAACCAAAGGAAAACGGAGTTCCAAAGTCTTCATCCAGCAACTCTGAAGATGCAGCACCAAAAACACATCAGATGGAAGCCACCAGATAGAGGTTTTTACAAAGTTAACTATGATGGAGCGGTCTTTGTAGAGCAAGGAAAAGCAGGGATAGGTGTCATCATTCAAAATTCAGATGGGGAAGTCATGGCATCAATGTCTCAGCAAATTCAACTCCCCACAATAGTAACGCATGAAGTAATGGCAACGAGGAAAGCAACAGAGTTTGCCCTTGAAGTTAGTTTTAATAAAGTTGTCTTAGAAGGTGACTCGGAGATTGTTTACAAGGATCTCAAGAATAATGGTCCCTCACTAGCCTTACATGGTCACTTGATACAGGATGTTAAAGCATTGATTCCTTTGTTTTCTAGCATCTGTTTTAGTCATGTAGGTCGGGCAGGAAATAAAGTTGTCCACTCACTAGCTAGAAGGGCAATTCTTTCACGAAATTTAAATGTTTGGATGAAAGATGTACCACCAAACATCCTTGATGTAGTTCAAGTTGATTTCAGCCCTCCTTGATTTTTAATACAAGTGAACTTTTCATTCTCAACAAAAAAAAAAAAAAAAAAAATGCTATATGCTTCTTATTTAACTAGAAACTTACAAACTGATTCGACAAACTTACAAACCTATTATCAAATTACTTTAAAATGTCAATGAATGTGATTAATGTCATATCAACAATATAATAAATAAATATCTTTATTATTATTATTTTTTAAAAAAATTGAGAAATATTTTATAAAAAAATTGATAAGGCTTACATAGTAAAATTTTATTGTCGATGTGGCATCATTTTAAATAAATTCTCTTGACTAATCAATAAATATAAAAATAAATAATAGAAAACCCCAAAATTTTAGCTTTGGGTCCTAAACAGTAAATAACTAAAGCCAAAAATCTAAAAACACAAGTTATTTGCATTAAAAAAAAAAAAAACATTCACAAACGTATTTTGAAGTTTCAAGTTAAAATCGACACAGGCACAATATCTCATAATAGACAGTCACACTTGATCTTACAATGCATATGGCATAGTCAATAAACTTTTGTATCTTTTTTCTTTTTTTATTTCTATGAAGAATGAAGTATACTACCACGTAACCGTACATAAATTTTATGCATAATTTTTCTATTTGTGTATCAATGGTCATCACTAAAACCACATCTAATACGAAGGTCAGCTTTTCTTTTTTTCTTTTTTTCCAAAAAAAAAAAAAAAAAAAAAAAAAAAAAAACTCTTTTAATAAGCCATGTAGATAATTTCTTGAGTTCCCCTAACTGTAAGAAAGCGTGTTAGGACATATGTGATTTACTTGTTAGAAATATATGTCACTATTTTATGTAATTGGCTAATCTTTTGACAAAATACACTTTACTTGTATTTGGGTAGATCTAGGATATGTTTAACATTTCAAAAAACCTCATTTCAAGTTCAAGTGTTAAAACCATGAAAATCTGTCCAAAATTCAAGTGCAGAAAGTGCTGTTCATTAAAGCTCGACAGCTAGTTCGATAGCTAGCCATCTATCGAGCCTTGAAGAGCTGTTCTAGCCCGTGGCTCGACAACAGCTCGATAGATATCTGTCAAGGTTTATGAAAAACAAAGTTTCAGTTATGTTTTGACTCCAATCCGTGATTGTATGTTTGGGCTTTCTTTTCTCACAACCTTAGACATATAAAAGGATTATTTCAAGGGCCGTCAAAGGTGGAGCAAGTTGCACAAGTGTTGAGCAAAGTTTGTTCAAGCAAATTGTGACCGAAGACAAAATTTGTCCTAGTTCATCTTTCTTGTGAAGAACCTGTTGTGTTTGTGCACCGTAGGGTTTTGTAACCAAGGAACTTCCCGATCTTCATCGTGTGATGAACTGAAGAACTTTGCAGCCAACAACCTTCTCTAGTTGGTGATTGAAATCGCGTACTAGGATCCGCGCAATTGGTTAGTCACGTACTGAGAGTCGTGCATTACAAGGAGAGATTGTCACTACAGAACAAGTCCAATTGGGTATTGGGGTAAGGGTTCAACTGTAGGTTGGTATAAGGTACTGAGATTCCTTTACTTATAACCGCTTGTTGTGATAATAGTGGATTCTCGGGAGTGGTGACCTTAAAATCACCCGATGGGGTTTTTGCCGTGTAGGTTTTCTCTATTCGTAGACAAATCACTGTGTCAATTTATTTTCCGCTGCATATTTTAGTTTATTGGTGATTTGTTTGTGCTACCACGCGTTTTTATGTTAATTTGATTAATTAATAAATTTGACAAATTAATCAATTAATTCATCACAAAGGGTCAATTCGTTTTTGGCCTATCAAAGCATAATAATTTTATTCATATATATTCTTTTCTTTTCTTTTTTTAAAGAAACAAACACACACAAAAGGGAGAGGGAAATGAGTTCCAACTTCTAACACAAAGGCACACCATAAATTCTAATCAAAAGTCATGGTAACTTTTAAGAAATGGTGGTGCAAATTATACTACACACAATACATTCTCTTAAGGAATGTGAGACAATTACCCATTCTTTTTTTCTTTGTTTATTCTTTTTTTCAAGAAATAAACACACACATATATAATCTCACTAGATGATGATAGTTTACAAAATATTTTATACATTTTGAATATTGTCTGAAATATGATTTTTATTCTAAAGTTGATGGTTTATATTAATCTTTTCAAACTAAATATTTTAGAAGATTTACTATTAAGAGAAAAAAAATTTAGTTAATTTACTAAATTATACAGAAGAATGAAACTCTTTCAGAATACATGTATTGCTGACAATATTTTATGGGTAATTATAGTATACTCCCGGAGTATACCATAAATGTATACTGTCTCTCCTAATATAACTGGGAGATTCATTAATTAAATTCATGATAGAACTCATAATTCTTGTGAAATAGGGGAGTACACATTTAAGGTACTTTCAAAATATTCAATAAGTTTTCATATTTTATTAACAATATATGTCAATGGCTTTTATAGAAAAGAGTTTCTTATAAAGAAAATTAATTAGATTAATCATATTATCAAGTGAAAAAAAAATGTTTTCTCAAAAACAAAAAAAAAAAAAAAAAAAAAAAAGTGAAAAAAAATGTTAGCAATAGTTGTAAATATTATATAATTTATATTTAATTAAGACAATGTTTCACTTAGACTTGCTTTATAACCAATAGAGAATGTTATTCTAAACCAATCCCCCCTCAATCCATACGGCCCTAGGCTGATCTTGTATATTAAAGTTAATTTAAGGCTAAAAGCTACTACCATAAATCATTCTATGTTGGGCTTTGAAAACTTCTGCATCTGGGTGACTGTTAAATTAATAATTTCATAGTGCTACGGCTGTGCTATTTAGGAAAATGTTAACAAATATCCTAGGGCATTAGTTTAGAAACTATTTTTAGAAATATTTTATTAGAAAATGATAAAGTCATTAATTATGTTGACAGTTTTTTATATTCTCTATGAAATATATATTAAAACTTTCCTTATATAATTTATTAATGATTGTCCTAAGAACAATTTTAAACAGGTATAAGTTTTTTAGTGGATTGGTAGACTACATCACTTGTCCATCATGTGGATCTTATAATTTCTCCCTAAGAGGACCATTAACATGATCGTTTAACATATTAAGAAAACTTTCTTCATTTTATTGGATCCTATTAGCCAATGCATCATAAAATCAAACTTATTGATGTAACTAATTAATACAAGTTACAGAGAGGACATATCATGAGGATTCTCATGTAAATTATAAATATGAATTAATTTTATAATTTTAGCATAGCAATTTTCTTTCCAAATTTAATGAGTATATATAATGACGTACCGATAATGATGTTCTGCGTTTTGCTGCAATGGTAACTTCCTTCTGTATTCTGACAATCCCACTTGATTGGACAAGAATTGCGATTTGGATCCACGCATTCATTTATATCTGATATAGTATAGTTATAGCCAAAAAAAAAAAAAAAACTAATAAATTGATTAATTCTTAAAAGCATTTTGGATCTCAATCCCATGCCAAGGCACGAAGTATTTTTCTTTTTCCTATAAATATAATAAAATTGGAATTGATGATGTCTGTTATATGATGATTATTTTTTATCATTAAGTTAAAACAACAATTAATTTTGATGAAGTAAGAATTCAAGTTCGAATCTCCTTTTTGACGACAAAAACTTAGTTCAATCACAGAAGTTTGTATTGTTTCATCTTATGATTGTTTTGACCAAGAATTTTAGGAAACAACTAATCAGCTCACCATTCCATGGTTATATTAAAATTTTATGACTATTATAGTGAACAATAATTTTTTTTTTTTTTAGAAGAGTGAACAATAACTTAAGTAACTAAATTACTTTATATATATATATATATATATATATATATATATGATTATAGCAACTTTTATTAAGAAGAAGAGCAGCTCATTACATCGTGAGCCAAAAAAAAAAAAAAAAAAAAAAAAGCATCTTAGTCAGTTGTATTTTCCAACTTATGTTTCTAAAATCTTTAGATATACTTTCAAGCAGAGCAAAGTGATGCATATATGTGACACAAAACCTATAATAGCGCTAATAAAAAAATATATCATAGTTGGAAATTGTTTAGTTTGGACTAACTATTATAATATGTTTTGTATTTTCGTAATATTTCAAACTATGATCTAATTCTTAACATTAATTGAAAAAAAAAGTATAGTTAATTATAAATATTTGAGATATAATTAAACATTTTTCGCATGAGTAGAATTTGGTGATACACAAGAGGAGAATTTGGCTCTTAATTAGATTCTTGGTATATAGGTGTAGCAAAAATTAATTAATTTGGACCATTTTAGTACAATACATGTTTTTTTTTTTGGGAGGAGAGAGTGTAATAAAAGGATAAGGATTGGTCCGGTATCTAGTTACACTGAATCCAAGCTAAGTCCAAAAAGAAATTGTAAAAAAATTGTAATTTTTTAGTCAACTAACCGAGATATTGTTTAGAAATTAGATACTCACACTTAGGGGCGGAAGTAAGGGCGCTGGGGGACCGCCAAAAAAATATTTAGGTACCTGATAGGTATCCTATAACTTTGCCCCTTGCCTTGTGATAGTTTTATTTTCTTGTTCTCTTATGTCTTAGAAGAGAACTTGATCTAAAACTCCATGAATGAGAGACCAAAAATCTTGTAGCTAATGAGTATTAGATTTTTTGAAAACTAAGCTGTATTCTCTTAGTGTTACACTTGTCTTCTTATTTTTTTTCCTTTAGTACAATATGCCTTAGATTATGAATATCACTAAGAAGGTAGACATTGATATACTATTCTATTGTATACTCTGTTTAAGAGGTATAATAAAATTATATCTTTTACCATAAAAATTTAAGGACAAAGTTTGACAACAAATTAATTCAATATATTTTCATTGAATGTGAATTTTGACAAATCTATCATTGGATTACATTTTCTTCTTATATCCTCTATATTTGCAAATATTTCAAAAGATCAAAGATCTTTAGCTATGTTATTAATCAAAGGTTTAAATTTCAAAATTACATAGTTTAAAATTAAGCATAGTTTCTCCCAAAAAAAAAAAAAAAAATTATGCATAAAAAAATAAGTTATGGATTAAATAATAAATAACATTTTATTGGTACAAAATTTGACATATGTATTAAGAATATAAAGAATATGCAAACTAATAGTTAGATTTTCAAAATTTGCAGCCATGTTAATTTTTTGTGGGGAGTTATAGTCTTAGGTTACAACCAAGTTTGTAGTCAAAATTTGTCTTTACAAAATTGGTTTTAGCCTTAAGTTATAACCTTATTCAATATCTTTGTATTGAAAATAAATTTTGATAAATCTACTATTGGATTACATCTTTTTCTTATATCCTCCACACTTGCAAAATATCTTGAAAATTAAAGAGTAATAGTTATCTCATCAATAAATTGTTTAAATTGTAAATTTTTGTAATTTAAAATTATATATAAAATATAAGCTTTTAGATCATATTATAAATAATATTTGATTGACAAAAAATATGACATATGTATTAAAAGCGTAAAGAATATGCAATTCAACGGTTAGTAGATTTTCAGAATATCTAGTAATATTTATTTTATCGAGTAAGATTGTAGCTACAACTAATTTTGTAACTAAACTTTGTTTATCTGATTTGAACAAAATTTGACATGCATGTTAAGAATATAAAGAACATAAAATATAATGGTTAGATTTTCAAAATTAACATTCAATAAAAAGATGTAGGAGGAGTTTGAATGGTTGTTCTCCAACTTAGTTTGGAGAAAAACCCTATCACTATTAAAGAGAGTAAATGCATTTCTCCAGTGAAAACTAAAAGCTTGGTTCATGCTTGGGCAGAGAAGACAAAGTGACAAACACCAGTAAGAACGAGTGATGCAGGTTGACTGTTGTGATCATATTAATTTATAATTAATTTCTTGAAAATTAATAGGGCTTAGATCATACATTTGTATATCAAACCTTAGAAATTTTTTAAGAGTTTTTCATTTTATTTATTTGTTTGGGCTTTTTCCAAATTGTTTTGGTTGATTATGGGATTTTTTTTTTTTTTTTCTTTCTATTGATGTTTGGGTTAATTTGTTTGTTTAAAGGGGCAAAGGATCTTTTTTTTTAGGGGGGTAGCAAAGAGAATTTTCTTGGATATAAATTCAAAAATCTCAGAAAAATATAAATACTACTAACTCCGTCCCTGGATCCTAGTAATTAAAAATAGTAATTATTTGAACAAAAAATAAATCACAACCGTCTTTCGCTAAATAGCTTAATGAAGGAAATGGGTACATGAGGTTTCTAAGCTTTTGATTCTCCACACACACACACACCAAAAAAAAAAAAAAAGGGTTTCTAAGCTTTAATAATATGGTGCAATGACCCTAGCTCTTACATTGGACGAGTTTTTAACCTTTTAACTTTCAGCTTTTTAACTTTTTAACCTTTTAAACTTTAACATCTGATCACAATACCATGATAAATTGATAATTGCACCATGCAATAATTTCCTGGGGGCTAAATCCTTAATCACAAGCCAATCTTAAATTGGGTAGTCTTAACTTTCAAAATAATTTAAACACTTATACGTGCATACGCATTCTCACTCTTTAAGGGATTTAACTTATTGAAGAAATACTCACTATCAAATGATTACTTTATCTTATTTTTTTTTCTTGGCTAAATTGCAAATTACACTCTAAAAGCTTAGGAATGTTTAGATTTTACACTTTAAAATTTTAGAATTTGAATTTTATCTCCTGAAATTTGGAGTATGATTTTCAAACCCGGACCGTTCAATGAACCGTAAAAGAAAGAGATTCAAAATTTTTAAGATCAAACTGAAGTGAACCGTGATGATATCATAATTAATTTAATAATTATTTAAAATATAAATAAATATATCAAATTAGTATAAATAGAAAAATTAACTAAAATAGTCCAATTAAATATAGAGATTTGTTTTTCATTTTTCACATCCTAAGCAAACAAAAATATAGTATTTCTTTAAATATATTTATAATATATACATTATATATATGTTCATAAATTTAATTATTTGTAAAAGGCCAACTTTTTTTTTTTTTTTTTTTTTTTTTTTTTTTTTTTTTAAGTATAAGCACAAATGCAAATTGCAAATTCATATCTAAGCCAATATGTCTTAAGCCTGATTTCAGCCCAATAACATATTTTGTAATATAAGACTAGTTAACCTTATATAAAAATAAATAAATAAAAAATCAATAACATATACTGTATTAATATAGGGGTGCACTTCGCAATTTTTTCTTCATTTAAACCTATAGCTATGTTTGTTTAACCATTGCTAACACGCTAAAAGAAAAATGTCAACTTTCTTGGCGATTACTTTATTTATTTATTTATTTTTGGTTTTAAATTTTATCTTTTCAAATTCATAAGGAAGATGGAGTACTAGTGGAGACTGGAAGGGGTGGACTTCCACTCAATACTATGCTCGAGGTCTGCATTCTAGAGTTAGGGCTACAATTGAATCAAACTAAATAAACGCTAAAGATTTTCGGCCAAAAAAAGAAAAGCATGAAAAGTCAGATTTTAATGGATGAATCATGACTATGTGAAACTAAAGCTATACAAGTAAATTAAGTAATAGAAGTTTACCTTCACACCCCGTTGGAAGATAAAGATTTCCTTTGTATCCGGGCATGCAGGCACAAAAAAAGCTTGAAAGTTCGATATTAAGTTAGGCATGACTCTATCCATCGCGTGAATGTATCTGTTGTTAATGTAAAAGTCACAATAGACATCCTGTCTATTGTTGAAGGACTCAACTCTCAAGCATCTCATGGGAATTGTTCAACCATTTATATATTTGCCAGTCCAGCACCACGGGAATGAAATCTATTTTCTCCACGGAAAAGGAATGGTTCATATGTGAGAAGAACCAGTCTGCTTCTACTAAGAAAGCATACTTGCATCACTTTTGGAAATTTTCGTCATCCGTACTTTCCCTTGTGAGGTTATCATCTATATTTTTAAAATCTACAGAAGATACTTGAACACCTGAAGGGATTGTGGACTTGCAGCCTGAGCATAAATTACGCTCTCCGTTCATCGAGCTACTGTTACAATGTGATTTGCACCCAAACACCACCGGATCTGCTCCGACTATTGTTGCCATGTTGTTGCAACCAACCGATATGAACGTGTTCATTTTGTCGGAGAAGACAAAAGGACTTTCTTTAATGTTCACACCTCCACCACTGCTCTTACTCGGACAACTGGGATCCGAAGAGATTATTGAACTTTTGACGCGAACCGTATTGGTATCAGTACTAATAATGATTTCAAGCACTTCCATGTTAATTTTTTTTAGGAAGGCTCCAGTTCCATTGCCAACAATTTGGAACCAGTCGTCCATGTAACAACCGGGTCCGATTCCAAACGGGTATAGAATACTAACTTTTCCACAGCTAGTTTTACAACCCGGTTGTGGAATAGGTGCTGCTTCTGCTAATCCATATGTCAGCAGAAGTTTGAAACTAATCGTGATGACCAATTGCACAGCCATTTGTGGGTGCTCACTACTCACGAGATCAACAAAGTAAGATACATACCTAACCTTTTTATAGACCACTGCATCTCTCACAACCCTCTGAGATCGACACTGCGTAATAAGCTTGCATAGACACCACGTCAAAACATGGTCAATGTTAGAGATATATATTAAACATATTAGCCCAATGTAATAGGCCCAAACTCAATCCTGCTTGTACTAGTAGTCTAGGGTTTAGTCGTCTATATATACTTATGTTATGGCTCATTGTAACACAGGTTATTGTACTACACTCTTATACATAATAAAGATGTAGCCCTTAAGGGATTCCTCCGTGGATGTAGACTGACAAGGCTGAACCACGTAACCCTCGTGTTCTCGATGTTCCTATTCTATGCTTCTCCTTCCGTATTCACTCTAGCATACACAACATAGTATAACACATCGCGATACTAATAATACTATTTAACATGGTATCAGAGCCAAACTTCGTTCTTGTCATCAAATAAACATCTCTAGCAAGCAAAGAAGATTCTCACGTGCTCACCACCATCAAAAGTCACACATGCTTGTCTGCTGGATCTAGACTCCACGACATCTCGTAGCCGCCATGGCTCACTGCTGTGTCCAGATCCTCAAAGCCCAAGCAATCCGTGCCTCCCTATCAGATCTGTGCACATCAAGCCTTCGCCTGATGAAACCAACAAGACAGAAGTGCTTCACGGCATATCGTGAACAAAACCCAAGAACCCGACCTCCAACGGTAGCCGCATGTGCCACCACGTGCGAATAACGGCTCCTGGAACTCTCACACGTGCCGCCGAAGGTTCTTGACTCCCAGCTTGGATCTTAGCCACACGTGCCGCCAAGACGGCCTTATTGTCCCCCGATCTACTTAGCTTGAGAATCTGGTGATCATACGAACTCAGTCCCAATGTAATGGGCCCAAGCCCAGTCCTGCTTGTACTAGTAGTCTAGGGTTTAGTTGTCTATATATACTCATGTTATGGCTCATTGTAACATAGGTTATTGTACTACACTCTTATACATAATAAACATGTAGCCCTTAAGGGATTCCTCCGTGGATGTAGGCCGACAAGACTGAACCACGTAACCCTCGTGTTCTCGATGTTCCTATTCTATGCTTCTCATTCCGCATTCACTCTAGCATACACAACATGATATAACACATTGCGATACTAATAATGCTATTTAACAATCAACAACAAACCATAGTGTGAACTTTCTTAAAAGCTTCCGAAGAAAGAAAGCTATATTTTCAACCTTCTTGTAAGATTCCAAGTCCAAAGACACCAAACCTCGTTTAACACATCCACAAATCAAGGGAAGTTATTGGGTACTTTTAGGGCAATGCTCCCTCTTCTCACATGAGAGGTGGCCCAAACCACCTCTCATGTGAGAAGAAGGAGCATTGCTGAAGTATTGAATAAATTTCCCACAAGCAAGGCGGACGTTAATTTCCATCTCTATATCTATCTTTTATGTACACTTTTCTTAATTCAAGAAGGAAAATATTCTTAGTTTACATTGTCACCTTTTTTTTTTTTTTTTTGAGAATATACATTTGTCACCTTAATAAAACCGTATAATCATTTTTCTCTTTACTTTTGCTTAGTTCAAATTTATTTCTCAAAATCTCAATTTGAAAACAAAAAAGTATTTAACAAATTATTAAAAGAAATAGTGGAAAAGAATAAACCGATGTTTGTTTGATAATTTAATAGCTATAATAGAGGAGGCAGTTTAAAGTCTGGATGTCTCTGTTTAAAATACTAACAAAGAGTGCAAATCAATTAAGTTAGAAGACTCTTGACATAAACCCATGTTGAAACTCAAAATTCAAACTTAAAACTAAGTTTGAATGTTGCAATTCAAGACATTTTTTCAAATTTTAAATCATTTACATCAAACCTAAATTCCACATAGATATATATATTAAGAGAAAGTTGCTAAAAATTAGAAACCTATCCCCATCTTACTTTTAAATTACTACTAATTTTGAGTTTTTTTTTTTTTTTTTTTTAATTTATTTAATAAAACTCCTAATATTGCTTTAATGTTAAAACTTTCTAGAATAGACCCACATCTACATAACAAATAACGACTTCAATGTTATTTCAGTGTTCATTGTTTTGGTTTTAGGTCTCATCAAGTTCCTAACTATTTCTAAAATGGGCAAACCCATAAATCTCATAGACAATCACATGAACCTTCAATTGGGATGAATAAAAAGTTTTGAGTAGTTTTTTGTTTTTGATTTTTTTTGTTTTTTTTGTTTTTTTTGTTTTTTTTGTTTTTTTTTGAGAATGAGCTTTGAGTAGCTAAGCACGCTTGCAATAACACTGGTATATAATATGATAGTTAGAGGGCAAAATTTTTGACAGTATTAAAAGACGCTCCAAAGAAAAAGATAAAGTGCCAACCGAGTGAAACTCAAAATGTATTAGTCCATTTGCGACTTAACTTGAACCATTAAATTTGTGGTACTCTGTGCGTTTAGCAAAGAGATAAAAAGCTTTTTGGTGTTTTTTTTAAGTTTTTTTTTTGTTTTTGTTTTTGTCTTTGTTTTTTGCCTCAGCTGTTTTTGCAAATAATCTAACTCTAATATTTTTTTTTTAAAATCTATCTTTTATCTTTCTGTGCATATTTAGTGTGTGTTTGGCTCCGAATTAAAAAATCAACTTATTTTACAATTAAGCTTATTTTTGCTACTATTCATAGGTCTCATTGTACTTTTTGGTACTATTTCAGCTAACTTTTACTTTTATCTATAATACTTTCAACAAAAAGTTTTTAGTTTCAGTATAATAAGCGGATCTCAAACAGACCGTTAATATAATAGTTACTAAAAACTATCTTTTAATAAACGCTATGCAAATGAGCTACCAGAACAATTCAGAATTTGTAGAAGTTTTACCAATATGAATTCCAAAAAGCTTGAACACTTGTAATTATATTGAAAAGGAAAATTCTAACAATGATATAATACCCTAAACCTTTTTGTATTACTCCTTTCTTATAATTAGTTCCACTATTCCAACATCCAATCATTTATTTATTTGTCAAAATTCTTGTAACTCAATTATTTGACATCTCTTAGTATTTCAATATAAACATTTAGGGCTCAAATCTTCTCTCCCGTTATAACTACCAAATTATATCAATAACAAAAAATCATGTATTCTTTATTCATTCAAGTTGTTCAATTATAATATGGTCAAACCACTGTGGACAAATAGTAAGCATATTAGTCATAAATAGTTCAATTAGAAATATCAAATTTTTATAGAGCCTTATACCTAAATTGCAATTCTTGATGTTCCCATTGGAATTTTTCTCAGTCATAGCGTAACTATCAAATTATAAAATTAATAAATAAATATAAACAACAAATTTCTGATAGTTGTATCATGTATGGCACATATACAAAAATAATAATATAAAAAATTAATTTTTTCTTTTTCATACTAGTTGAGTTAATAAGCTTTTATATATTGATTTTTATATGGGTTATCATTGACTTTACTTTTTTACATATTATTAACAATCTACCACATTAATCAGTGTCAAATTATTTGTCAAATTTTACGTGTCTCTAGACTTTCTCGTCAGAATTTGTACCATCTTTACGCGAACCAAAGTAATCCGTGAATTATTAGAAATTGACTTCTTATTAAACCATATTTGAGTCATTTGACCCGGCAAAGGGTTAGATCCAATTGGTCCATATGGCTAACTAAGTGACAAAAATTTATTATTATTTTTAGATCGAGTAAAAATCCAATTAGACCATGTAGATATAAAGAAGAAACATATAATTTCGTCCGTTGATAGTTTAATTAAAGAAATAATAGGACAAAGTGATTGTAAGTCAAAAAATTTAGAAGTTTATGGGTGTACACGGCCCTCAAAATCTGTTTGATTAGATACTTAGATGTAATTTTGAGGAAAGTTTTGTCTTACCCGTGTGCTGCAATCCGTTGGCGTTTATTTAATGAAGTCTTTGTTTTCTTGCTGAATAATTTAATGAAGTCTTTAATAAAGAAAAGTGACCATTTCGCATCAAAGTCCATGAATCACGCATGGCCATTGAAGGGGCAAGAAATCACGCAGCATTGGGCCTGATGGATTCGGACTCGTGGGCCGACATTAAGCAAGGGCCCAGGGTTTAGCATCACTTAAAATGCTTGGTGTGCACATCTGAAATCCGAGGGGATCTTAGGGAAATCAGAATGTCCGCATCAAGAATAATTCTAGAAGATCCGCCTTAATGAAAAACCCACTCTACAAGGAAATGTTTGTCCATCACGTTTGGGGATTGCTCAAAGTAGAGTCGCATAAGGAAAAGATTTCTAGTACAAGGAAGAGAAGTCGACTTTCTTCTACTATAAAAGCTTCAATACCCTCGCGAATCAAGGTATGCATAATTCACCCTCTCTAGCACTCTAGAGTTGAGAACAATTCTAACTTGACCGTCGGAGGGTACTTGGTCGACACCACACCGGTGCCCACGGCGAGATTACTTTTTTCTTCTTGCAGGTTGTTAAGCGAGCGAGGATCGTGCAAACTCACTGGTGATATCACGGCATCATCAGTTGGCGCCGTCTATGGGAAACACGAAGAATTTAAGCCAGATTATCGCCTCCCGAACATAAGAGTTGCATGGTACTCACTCGCTCGATGGCTACCACCAACAACGCTCAAGAAGACGAGCCACCGAGATCTACTGCGTTAGAAAGGTAGGTCTAAACTCTCATGATGGCGGTAGAACGAATCACAAAGCAGAACCATGATTTGGAGGAGCAGCTACGCCAAAAGGAGGCAGGACCTAACCTTCAGGAGCAAAACCAGGAAGGTAACAGTGCCGAGCGAAGGGAGCAGGAAAAGCCAGAGGGCAGCAACGCCCCCAGTCGACCGGAGCGGCAAAACGTGAGCCTTCCGTCTCTCATGGATTTTGCCCCAACGCCAATCGTCGTAGAGATGCAGGCGATGAAGGAGCAGATGGAGATCATGATGAACGCCCTCAAGGGGCGAGTATCTTCTGATCTTGACGATTTAGTGAACAGAATAGACTCACCATTCACCACGCCCGTCAACTCATTCCCCCTGCCACCAAAGTTCCGGATGCCCCAGATCGAAAGTTACGACGGGGTCAAGGACCTACTCGATCATCTAGAGACCTTCAAGACCCTGATGCACCTTCAGGGTGTACCTGACGAGATCATGTGTAGGGCGTTCCCGACCACGTTGAAGGGGCCTGCGAGAGTTTGGTTCAGTAGGTTGACACCAAACTTTGTCAATACTTTCAAGGAGTTGAGCGCCCTGTTCACCTCACACTTCATAGGCGGACATCAATACAAAAAGTCCACCGCGTGCTTAATGAACATCAAGCAGCGAGAAGACGAAACACTGCGAGCCTACATAACACGTTTCAACAAAGAACCCCTTTCTATTGATGAAGCTGACGATAAAATACTCGTAGCCGCGTTCACTAGCGGGCTACGGAAGGGTAAGTTCTTGTTTTCCTTATACAAGAATGACCCAAAAACCATGACGGACGTTCTCTACAGGGCTACCAAGTACATGAATGCAGAAGATGCGCTGTTGGCCCGCGAGGAAAGGCCTAAGAAGAGGGAAAGGCAGGAGGACATGAGACAAGATAGGGGGCGAAAGGTCGCTAAAACCGAGGATCAACGTGAAGAAAAGCGCTTCAGACCCCCCACTGGAAGATTCACCAATTTCACCCCGTTAACCGCCCCGATCGACCAAGTATTGATGCAAATCAAAGATGAAGGAGCATTGACCTTCCCTGGAAAGTTGAAGGGAGACCCCAACAAAAGGCCGAGAGACAAGTATTGTCGCTTTCACCGAGATCATGGGCACGACACATCTAACTGCTATGACCTGAAGCAGCAGATTGAGGCCCTAATCAGGCAGGGGAGACTACAGAGGTTCGTTAGCAGGGAAAGAACTGATACACTGGAAGAACAGGCCCCCCGACGAGAGAACGAGCGCCCTAGACCACCCATAGGAGATATCCGAATGATCGTAGGGGGCACAGCTGCAGCCGGATCTTCCAAGAAAGCCCGCAAAACCTACCTCAGGATGGTCCATAGCGTCCAACTCACAGGATCCGTACCAAAGATGCCGCGAATAGGTAACCCCGTCATAACTTTTCAGAAGACGACGCTCGGAGACTTCACCATCCTCATGACGATGCGCTAGTAGTCAGCCTCCAGATTGGGGACTATAATATGCACCGGGTCCTCGTCGACAACGGCAGCTCAGCTGACATCCTGTATTATCCGGCATTCCAGCAGATGAGGATTGACAGGGAACAATTGTCCCCAACGAACGCCCCACTCGTAGGATTTGGGGGTACAAAGGTATTCCCATTGGGTGCAATAACGCTAGCTGTGACGGCAAGTGACTATCCTCAGCAGATCACTAAGGAGATAACGTTCCTCGTGGTCGACTGCTCGTCCGCTTATAACGCCATCCTCGGGCGACCCACTCTCAATTCCTGGAAGGCGGTAACTTCAACATACCACCTAATGATCAAATTCCCGACGGAGTATGGGGTAGGAGAACTGCGGGGAAATCAAGTAGCAGCACGAGAATGCTATATTGCTATGTTAGAGATGGAGGATCAACAGCAGACGATGTGTATCGGGAAGCAGCGAGCATTAGCAGAACCGGTTGAAGAGCTAGAAGAAATAGGACTTGACGACACACGGCCTGAGCGAACGACTAAAATCGACACACTTGCCAGTTGGCCAGTACGACAGATGATCACGACATTCCTAAGAAATAACCAAGACGTCTTCGCCTGGAATCATGAAGACATGCCGGGAATTGACCCCTCGGTCATGGTCCACAGATTGAATGTGTCGCCCTCCTTCCCTCCAGTCCGGCAAAAGAAACGAGTCTTCGCCCAGGAACGAAATAAGGCCATAGCCGAGGAAGTTCGGAAGTTACTAAAGGCAGGTTTCATCCAGGAAGTATACTATCCCGACTGGCTGGCAAACGTCGTTATGGTTAAAAAGGCCAATGGAAGCTGGAGGATGTGCGTAGATTTCACAGATCTCAACAAGGCTTGCCCCAAAGACAGCTACCCGCTCCCACGGATAGATACCCTTATGGATTCGACTGCAAGGCACTAGCCTCTAAGTTTCATGGACACTTTCTCTGGCTACAACCAGATCATGATGGACGAATCTGATCAGGAGAAAACCTCTTTCGTTACGAGTCAGGGATTATTCTACTACAAGGTGATGCCTTTTGGACTCAAAAATGCTGGAGCAACGTACCAAAGGCTAATGAACAAGATGTTCGCACATCAGATCGGTAGGAACGTTCAGGTTTATGTTGACGACATGTTGGTTAAAAGCATGCACGAAGAAAATCACCTAGACGACCTCAGAGAAACATTCAATACACTCTGATCATTCAACATGAAGCTAAATCCAAACAAGTGTGCATTCGGAGTAACAGCGGGAAAATTCTTGGGTTACATGGTATCCCAAAGAGGAATAGAGGTCAACCTGGAGAAGGTACGGGCGATAATGGAGTTGGAACCACCAAGGACGGTCAAGGAGGTCCAGAGTCTAAATGGAAAAATCCCAGCTCTAAACAGGTTCGTCTTAAGGGCGACGGACAGGTGTTTGCCATTCTTCCGCACTCTGAGGAAGTCATTTGAATGGACGGATGAATGTCAAACGGCCTTTAACGACTTAAAGACCTATCTCTCGTCTCCACCACTCCTCAGTCCGTTCGTACAAGGTGAGAAACTCTACCTTTATTTGGCAGTTTCGGGTGCCGCAGTAAGCGCAGCCTTGGTGAGGCAAGAAGACGGGATACAGAAACCCGTCTACTTTACTAGCCGTGCACTCCGTGGAGCAGAAGAGAGGTACCCTCAGATGGAAAAGTTGGCTTTCGCATTAGTAATCGCTGCGCGGAGACTTAAGCCATACTTCCAGGCGCATACGATCATTGTCTTAACGGACAAGCCACTGAGAAAAGCCATGGATAGCCCAGAAGCGGCTGGAAGAATGGCCTTGTGGGCAATAGAGCTTAGTGAATTCGACATCCAGTACCGCCCGCGGACGGCCATAAAAGGGCAGGCAGTAGCTGACTTCATCGCCGAATTCACACTCGGGGAGGACCAGTTGATAGAAGAGAAGGAACAGTGGAGCATCTATACAGACGGATCCTCAAACAGACGAGCTGGAGGAGCCGGAGTAGTGATTGAAACTCCGCAGGGTGACATGATACAATGCATGATCCGACTGGATTTCCCAACTACTAACAACGAGGCAGAGTATGAAGCCTTGGTCGTAGGGCTAGACCTTGCAAAGGCCGCAGGAGCAAAGAACATAATTGCCCACTGCGATTCACAAGTGGTAACGAGTCAGATCAAAGGCGACTACGAATGCAAGAACGATAGAATGAAGAGGCATTTGGAAGAAGTGAAGTACCAAACCAACAGCCTCGAAGTCGAATTCATTCAGATCCCAAAAGAAGAGAATGAATGGGCTAACCACCTAGCAAAAGCTGCATCAGCCGAATTCATGCTGGTTCCCAAACAGGTATTATCGTTCGTCCAAATATCCTCACTTATCGATGATGGAACAAATATGTAGGTGGCAAACTCTAAATATAACTGGACCACGCCATTGATCTCCTACCTAAGGGCTGGGGTGTTACCAGAGGAAAAGAGCGCTGCAAGAAAGCTGAAGGTCCAGGCCTCACGGTTCGTGCTGATAAAGGACGTCCTATATAAAAGGGGTTTCTCGCGACCGTACCTGAGGTGTTTATGCCAAGAGGAAGCAGATTACGTGATGAGAGAAGTACACGAGGGTATCTGCGGGAACCACTCGGGCGCACGATCACTGGTACACAAATTGATCCGAGCAAGATACTACTGGCCTACAATGATGAAGGATGAGCAATCCTATGTCCGATCTTGCGACAGATGCCAGAGGTTCAGCAATCTTATCAGGCAGCCGTCCGAAGAACTGACACCTATGACGGCACCCTGGCCGTTCGCGCAATGGGGACTTGATATCATGGGCCCATTCCCGACGGCTATCCGACAGCTGAAGTTCTTGGTCGTCGGCATAGACTACTTCACTAAGTGGGTCGAGGTGGAAGCCTTAGCCACAATAACAGAGAAAAACATCCGGAGTTTTGTCTGGAGAAACATCGTATGCAGGTACGGGATACCCAGAGTGCTGGTCTCTGACAACGGTAAGCAATTCGACAACAGTGCATTCAGAGACTTCTGCTCGGAGCTAGGGATCAAGAATCACTACTCGTCACCCGCACATCCACAGGCGAATGGGCAAGTCGAGGTCACAAACCGGTCCCTGCTCAAAATAATCAAGTCCCGTCTTGAGGGGGCAAAGGGCATCTGGCCGGACGAACTACCTAGCATCCTATGGGCGTACAGAACCACAGCAAGAACTCCCACTAGAGAAACACCATTCCGACTTGCATATGGAGCCGAAGCGGTCATTCCCGCAGAAGTGGGTCTCACGAGCTACAGGGTGGAAAGCTACGACAAAGATAAGAACGAAGAGGCTATGCGCCTCCAGCTTGATCTAGTGGATGAAATCAGAGCAGCAGCAGAACAGAGGTTGGCGCATTATCAGAATCTCATGGCGAAACACTACAACAACAAAGTGAGGCACAGGGACTTCCAGGTCGGGGACCTTGTATTACGAAAAGTAATGGGTGCCGCTAGAGATCCTTCACAAGGAAAACTCGGCCCCAACTGGGAAGGACCCTACAGGATCACGTCATGGCAAAGAAAGGGCACCTATCACCTCGAGACGATTGATGGACAAAAGCTGCAGCACCCTTAGAACACGGAGCATCTTCGGAAATACTACCAGTAGAGAAAACATGGGGAACCGACGATCTCCAAGTTTATTTTATTTTTTAGCTACAATTTACGAGTTTTTCTTTCACTTTTGCTACAATCTTTTTGTGCCTTTTTAAGCCCAAAGGGGCAGGTACTTTTTCTAGAAATACATTTTCTTTAAAGAAGAATATTCAGACACAACTTCGATTTTTCACATGGATGTTTATTACGAATTGATATACAGGCAACGGAGACAACAAGTGGACGGATCACTAAGATAGCGAAAAAACTGTCCACAAGGTGAACAGATCACTAAGATAGTGAAATAACTGTCCACAAGGTGAACAGATCACTGTCCACAAAGTGAACGGATCACCAAAACGGTGAACTATCCTATAAAGTCCACAAAATGGACGGATCACCCAACGCGTGAAATAACTGTTCACAAAGTGGACGAATCACTGTCCACAAAGTGGACGGATCACCAAAACGGTGAACTATCCTATAAAGTCCACAAAATGGACGGATCACCCAACGCGTAAAATAACTGTTCACAAAGTGGACGGATCACTGTCCACAAAGTGGACGGATTACCTTAAGGGTGAAATAAATCGCCCACAAAGTGGACGGATCATTAAGATGGTGAAAAAACTGTCCACAAGGTGGACGGATCACCCAAAGTGTGATAAAACTGTCCACAAAGTGGACGGATCACCTTAAGGGTGAAATAAATCACCCACAAAGTGGACGAATCACTAAGATGGTGAAAAAACTATCCACAGGGTGGACGGATCACCCAATGTGGGAAAAAACAGTCCACAAAGTGGACGGATCACCTTAAGTGCGAAATAAATCGCCCACAAAGCGGACGGATCAGCGTAACGAAAAATAACTTATGGACGGACCACCCAAAGGATGATATACCAAGTCCTCAAGGAGGATGGATCACCAAGGGTGGACAGATCAATAATACTGAAATATAATTGAACTCCACAAAGTGGACGGATTGAACTATTGGCTAGAAATACTCTCGGATAGATGAGTCTTTTCTTCATCCCATCTTCATGAGGACGGGTATATAAGAAAGTTCCAAACAGTAATAGTAAGCATAAAAATAAAGTAAAAACATTAATAAACGGATAAAAAGGCCAGGGGGCAACTGTTTAATACAAAAAAAAAAAAAAAAAAGAGGATGGATTGATCTCAAAATAGATTACAAGATAGTCATATCAATCTACTTTTTTTTGGGCCGGCATCTTGGACATCCTTCGATGGGACTGATTCTCCGTCACCCTGAAGCACATCGTCACCAAAAAGGTCGTCTGTATTCTCTGAAGCGGAGGGCATAACAGACGTCTGATCTTGATCATTGACGTTTATCATTGATACGTCCAGTTCAGGGTAGGCTTTTCTAAGCTGACGGAGTGCATCATCGAAGCCTTGAAGGAACGAACCCCCCAGCTCTCTTAACAAAGCGTCGGAGTCTCGGTATTCATGGACCGCATCCTTCTTGGCCTGACGGAGCTTTTCCTTCAAGTCCTCTATTTCCTTGTCTTTGGCTTCCAAGGCCTTCCCAGCTTCCTCCGTCCTCTGCTCAAGGTCTTTTCTCTCCTGCTCTGACAAGTCAAACTTCTTCTCCATTGTATACTTCCATTTATGAAGTTGGTCGAGTTCGTCTTCCGTCTACTCTGCCTTTGCCCGTACACGTTCCAGAGCTGCCTCACGGTTTAGGCACCGGTCCATTAGGCCCTTCATCATAACCAAGGACTGAAATAAACGAGTTAAAAAGGTGTTAAAAAGAAGCTAAGAAAAGTTGACGGACTCACACCAACGGGTAAAGTTACCTATGCAACGGCAAACAGACCCGTCTCCCCCATTGCCTCCGTCGAGTGATTGCCCAGGTCCCCGTAGTCCTCCCAGGAAATAATCAACGTAAGCCTCTCCAAAGCAAATTTTGAATCATCACGGAGAAGAGGAGGAGGCTTCTCCTGGCTGGTGGACGGGGCCTTCATTAAGCCCTTGCCAGCCCCATGTTTAGCTAGGGTGACGGTTCTAGCACCTTCAGCCATCAACCCTACGATAGGTTCTAAAGGTATTTTTTGTTGCTTATGTGGACGGTCAGACTTCGACGGCTGTTTTCTCTTTGCCACCGACACCGTCCCCTTGGGTACGACAACCTCACCCGTCACTTTTTGCCTAACGGCTTGTGATTTTATCAGTGCCCTCCTCTTTGCGTCATCCATCTCTGCAAAATATGACGGATGAAGTTATTTGCAAGCAATAAAAATAAAGTGATGAATTAAAAATTGACGGGCTTACGTCTATGAACCCTCTCGTCGTATTTAATAGCCTCTTGAGTAGGCTCAGGACCGTCACAGTACCAGTGTATTGTTTTTGGGTTCACCAATTTGGCCCAGGTCCTCTCTTCCGGCTTAGTCTTTTGGAAAATCTTCTCAAGAAAACTGTACTCGTCAAGATTAACTTGTGGGCGTCGTCTACCTGCAGAGACTAAAGACGATTAGAAAAAGAATGCTAATGGACGGGTATGAAAAGGATTACAAAAATTTGGACGGGTGCATACGAGATGAATGTATCACTCCCCAAGTTGTGTTAACGGGCATGTACTCCGTCTCCCCTGGACTGTTCATCCATTTGTCACCCTCAAGGAAGAAGTAACGACTCTTCCAGTCTCTATTTGAGTCGGGAGTCTCAAAGATAACCTTCAACAAAGGGCTCCTACAAGCAAAACTATACATCCCCCTTGATCTATCTATCTCATCTGGACGGTAGCAATGAAGGAATTCATGCACCGTCAACTTCCTTGCACCGTCTGACATTGCACCATAGAGAATCTCCATCGCTATGAAGACCCTCCAGGCGTTCAGAGATATTTGGGTGACGGACAGTCCCAAGTAATGTAAGAGTTCTCTATGAAGTGTACTTAGCGGAAACCGAAGTCCAACCTTCAGCATCTGCTCGTACACTCCGACACCTTCTACCCCTTCATAATAACACTTCTCCGACACGTAAGGTAGACGGATGGGAATGTTGTCTGGAATTTGGAAGTTTGCTCTAAAAGTGCTGAAATGTCTCTCCTTGATGATGGATCTGAACTTATGCACCGTCCACTCTGGTAGCATGATGAACTCCCTAAGTCCATCAACACCAACGACGGATCCCAATGCTTGATCCCCGTTGTCATCAGAAGAACCTTCTTCAACCATCTCCATATCCTCATTTACTGAGGATGAAGAAGAGGAAGACGGACTCCTATCTTCACCGGGACTCTCCTGGTCTTTATGACCGGACGGGTATACCTCCTCGTATTCTGTCCCGTCATGAACCACTGACTGGTTACTTGATGTATTAGACATTGCCTACAATTAACGATGAAACCTAAGACTGACGGGTCTAAAAGTACTGACGGGTGTGTGGGTCTAACAAAAATATAAACACGAAATGCAACTTAAAAAAAATGAGAATAAGTACTCACCACACTTAGTAAATTGTAGTTGACAGTTGAGTAATTGACGGATATGGATTCTCGACGGAGTGCTCTAACAAAGTTGACGACTTCGCTCTGACAAACGATATTTGGCCGAAAATAGTGGAAATGAAGGGAGAGAGGTGTGTTATATATATGAGGGATGCACGGAAGACGAAGTGACGCTTCGATCCGATACACCATCCAATCAAAATGTGACACGTGGCATGCCTCATAAATGTTGACAAACTGTCAGCACACATCGGCAGATTATATCCCTTAGAGAACCGTCAACTTCATCAAATTTTCAACCGTCATCATGAACAATCCTTGATCGTCATCCCCAATTGTGTTTAACCGTCACCCTAATGTTCCGACCACTTAAAAATCATGACGGATCATAAGGTGAAGGGGGCAAGGTGAAGGGGCAAGAAATCACGCAGCATTGGGCCTGATGGATTCGGACTCGTGGGTCGACATTAAGGAAGGGGCCAGGGTTTAGCATCACTTAAAATGCTTGGTGTGCACATCTGAAATCGGAGGGGATCTTAGGGAAATCAGAATGTCTGCATCAAGGATAATTCTAGAAGATCCGTCTTAATGAAAAACCCACTCTACAAGGAAATGTTTGTCCATCACGTTTGGGGATTGCTCAAAGTAGAGTCCCATAAGGAAAAGATTTCTAGTACAAGGAAGAGAAGCCGACTTTCTTCTACTATAAAAGCTTCAATACCCTCGCGAATCAAGGTATGCATAATTCACCCTCTCTAGCACTCTAAAGTTGAGAATAATTCTAACTTGACCGTCGGAAGGTACTTGGTCGACACCACACCAGTGCCCACGATGAGATTACTTTTTTCTTCTTGCAGGTTGTTAAGCGAGCGAGGATCGTGCAAACTCATTGGTGATATCACGGCATCATCAGTTGGCGCCGTCTGTGGGGAACGCGAAGAATTTAAGCCAGATCATCACCTCCCGGACATAAGAGTTGCATGGTACTCACTCGCTCGATGGCTACCACCAACAACGCTCAAGAAGACGAGCCACCGAGATCTACTGCATTAGAAAGGCAGGTCCAGACTCTCATGACGGCGGTAGAACGACTCACAAAGTAGAACCATGATCTGGAGGAGCAGCTACGCCAAAAAGAGGCAGGACCTAACCTTCAGGAGCAAAACCAGGAAAGTAACAGTGCAGAGCGAAGGGAGCAGGAAAAGCCAGAGGGCAGCAACGCCCCAAGCCGACCGGAGCGGCAAAACGTGAGCCTTCCGTCTCTCATGGATTTTGCCCCAACACCAATCGTCACAGAGATGCAGGCGATGAAGGAGCAGATGGAGATCATGATGAACGCCCTCAAGGGGCAAGTATCTTCTGATCTTGACGATTTAGTGAACAGAACAGACTCACCATTCACCATGCCCGTCAACTCATTCCCCCTGCCACCAAAGTTCCGGATGCCCCAGATCGAAAGTTACGACGGGGTCAAGGACCCACTCGATCATCTAGAGACCTTTAAGACCCTGATGCACCTTCAGGGTGTACCTAACAAGATCATGTGTAGGGCGTTCCCGACCACGTTGAAGGGGCCTGCGAGAATTTGGTTCAGTAGGTTGACACCAAACTCCGTCAATACTTTCAAGGAGTTGAGCGCCCTGTTCACCTCACATTTCATAGGCGAACATCGATACAAAAAGTCCACCGCGTACTTAATGAACATCAAGCAGCGAGAAGACGAAACACTGCGAGCCTACATAACACGTTTCAACAAAGAACCCCTTTCTATTGATGAAGCTGACGATAAAATACTCGTAGCCGCGTTCACTAGCGGGCTACGGAAGGGTAAGTTCTTGTTTTCCTTATACAAGAATGACCCAAAAACCATGACGGACGTTCTCTACAGGG
Organism: Quercus tomentella; assembly: GCA_028535165.1. Lineage (NCBI taxonomy): Eukaryota > Viridiplantae > Streptophyta > Magnoliopsida > Fagales > Fagaceae > Quercus > Quercus tomentella. The sequence continues at coordinate 64,643,629 of JAPQVY010000156.1, forward strand.
CTACCAAGTACATGAATGCAGAAGATGCGCTGCTGGCTCGCGAGGAAAGGCCTAAGAAGAGGGAAAGGTAGGATGACATGAGACAAGATAGGGGGCGAAAGGTCGCTAAAACCAGGGATCAACGTGAAGAAAAGCGCTCCAGACCCTCCACTGGAAGATTCACCAATTTCACCCCATTAACCGCCCCGATCGACCAAGTATTGATGCAAATCAAAGATGAAGGAGCATTGACCTTCCCTGGAAAGTTGAAGGGAGACCCCAACAAAAGGCCGAGAGACAAGTATTGTCGCTTTCACCGAGATCACAGGCACGACACATCTAACTGCTATGACCTGAAGCAGCAGATTGAGGCCCTAATTAGGCAAGGGAAACTACAGAGGTTCGTTAGCAGGGAAAGAACTGATACATCGGAAGAACAGGCCCCCCGAAGAGAGAACGAGCGCCCTAGACCACCCATAGGAGATATCCGAATGATCGTAGGGGGCACAACTACAGCCGGATCTTCCAAGAAAGCCCGCAAAACCTACCTCAGGATGGTCCATAGCGTCCAACTCACAGGATCCGTACCAAAGATGCCGCGAATAGGTAACCCGTCATAAACTTTTCAGAAGACGATGCTCGGAGACTTCACCATCCTCATGACGACGCGATAGTAGTCAGCCTCCAGATTGGGGACTATAATATGCACCGGGTCCTCGTCGACAACGGCAGCTCAGCTGACATCCTGTATTATCCGGCATTCCAGCAGATGAGGATTGACAGGGAACAATTGTCCCCAACGAACGCCCCACTCGTAGGATTTGGGGGTACAAAGGTATTCCCATTGGGCGCAATAACGCTAGCTGTGACGGCAGGTGACTATCCTCAGCAGATCACTAAGGAGATAACATTCCTCATGGTCGATTGCTCGTCCGCTTATAACGCCATCCTCAGGCGACCCACTCTCAATTCCTGGAAGGCGGTAACTTCAACATACCACCTAATGATCAAATTCCCGACGGAGTATGGGGTAGGAGAACTGCGGGGAAATAAAGTAGCAGCACGAGAATGCTATATTGCCATGTTAGAGATGGAGGATCAACAGCAGACGATGTGTATCGGGAAGCAGCAAGCATTAGCAGAACCGGTTGAAGAGCTTGAAGAAGTAAGACTTGACGACACATGGCCTAAGCGAACGACTAAAATCGGCACACTTGCCAGTTGGCCAGTACGACAGATGATCACGACATTCCAAAGAAATAACCAAGACGTCTTTGCCTGGAATCATGAAGACATGCCGGGAATTAACCCCTCGGTCATGGTCCACAGATTGAATGTGTCGCCCTCCTTCCCTCCAGTCCGGCAAAAGAAACGAGTCTTCGCCCAGGAACGAGATAAGGCCATAGCCGAGGAAGTTCAGAAGTTACTAAAAGCAGGTTTCGTCCGGGAAGTATACTATCCCGACTGGCTGGCAAATGTCGTTATGGTTAAAAAGGCCAACGGAAGCTGGAGGATGTGCGTAGATTTCACAGATCTCAACAAGGCTTGCCCCAAAGACAGCTACCCGCTCCCACGGATAGATACCCTTGTGGATTCGACTGCAAGGCACTAGCTTCTAAGTTTCATGGACGCTTTCTCTGGCTACAACCAGATCATGATGGATGAATCTGATCAGGAGAAAACCTCTTTCGTTACGAGTCAGGGATTATTCTGCTACAAGGTGATGCCTTTTGGACTCAAAAATGCTGGAGCAACGTACCAAAGGCTAATGAACAAGATGTTCGCACATCAGATCGGCAGGAACGTTCAGGTTTATGTTGACGACATGTTGGTTAAAAGCATGCACGAAGAAAATCACCTAGACGACCTTAGAGAAACATTCAATACACTCCGATCGTTCAACATGAAGCTAAATCCGAACAAGTGTGCACTTGGAGTAACGGCGGGAAAGTTCTTGGGTTACATGGTATCCTAAAGAGGAATAGAGGTCAACCCGGAGAAGGTACAGGTGATAATGGAGTTGGAACCACCAAGGACGGTCAAGGAGGTCCAGAGTCTAAATGGAAAAATCGTAGCTCTAAACAGGTTCGTCTCAAGGGCAACGGACAGGTGTTTGCCATTCTTCCGCACTCTGAGGAAGTCATTTAAATGGACGGATGAATGTCAAACGGCCTTTAACGACTTAAAGACCTATCTCTCGTCTCCACCACTCCTCAGTCCGTCCGTACAAGGTGAGAAACTCTACCTTTATTTGGCAGTTTCGGGTGCCGCAGTAAGCGCAGCCTTGGTGAGGCAAGAAGACGGGATACAGAAACCCGTCTACTTTACTAGCCGTGCACTCCGTGGAGTAGAAGAGAGGTACCCTCAGATGGAAAAGTTGGCTTTCCATTAGTAATCGCTGCGCGGAGACTTAAGCCATACTTCCAGGCGCATACAATCATTGTCTTAACGGACAAGCCACTGAGAAAAGCCATGGATAGCCTAGAAGCGGCAGGAAGAATGGCCTTGTGGGCAATAGAGCTTAGCGAATTCGACATCCAGTACCGCCCACGGACGGCCATAAAAAGGCAGGCAGTAGCTGACTTCATCGCCGAATTCACACTCGGGGAGGACCAGTTGATAGAAGAGAAGGAACAGTGGAGCATCTATACAGACGGATCCTCAAACAGACGAGCTGGAGGAGCCGGAGTAGTGATTGAAACTCTGCAGGGTGACACGATACAATGCATGATCCGACTGGATTTCCCAACTACTAACAATGAGGCAGAGTATGAAGCCTTGGTCGCAGGGCTAGACCTTACAAAGGCCGCAGGAGCAAAGAACATAATTGCCCACTGCGATTCACAAGTGGTAACGAGTCAAATCAAAGGCGACTACGAATGCAAGAACGATAGAATGAAGAGGTATTTGGAAGAAGTGAAGTACCGAACCAACAGCCTCGAAGTCAAATTCATTCAGATCCCAAGAGAAGAGAACGAATGGGCTGACCACCTAGCAAAAGCTGCATCAGCCGAATTCATGCTGGTTCCCGAACAGGTATTATCGTTCGTCCAAATATCCTCACTTATCGATGACGGAACAAATATGTAGGTGGCAAACTCTAAATATAACTGGACCATGCCATTGATCTCCTACCTAAGGGCTGGGGTGTTACCAGAGGAAAAGAGCGCTGCAAGAAAGCTGAAGGTCCTGGCCTCACGGTTCGTGCTGATAAAGGACGTCCTATATAAAAGGGGTTTCTCGCGACCGTACCTGAGGTGTTTATGCCAAGAGGAAGCAGATTACGTGATGAGAGAAGTACACGAGGGTATCTGCAGGAACCACTTGGGCGCACGATCACTGGTACCCAAATTGATCCGAGCAAGATACTACTGGCCTACAATGATGAAGGATGCGCAATCCTATGTCCGATCTTGTGACAGATGCCAGAGGTTCAGCAATCTCTCAAGGCAGAAATTAGGTCCAAGGAAACTACGATGTCACTCACCATTTTACATCGCGACCCACAACTAGCTTTAGACTTCGAGTATTCACAATGCAGGTAGGCCTGTCTATGGGTCAGGTCGGTTTGGTTTTGAATCCAACTCAGATCCGACCTACCAGTGTTAAGTGCAGGGCGGAAGAACCTAAAACCAACCACCGACATCAATTAGTCGAGTTAGTTTTGGGTTCGGGTGGTGCACAAGTCAGTTCGGTCGGTGGTGAAGTTTGCTGATATCTGCAAACACTAGCTAAAAATTGCAAAAAGTCATCTGAATTTGCAAATTTTTCACCGGAATCTACAAAATTTTGTTGAAATTTGCTGTGATTTGATTGGATCTCGCAAAATCCCACCAAATCTAGTCAAGATTTGGCTAGATCTGGCTTGATATTGTCGGATTTGGCCAGATTTCTTATATAGTTTTGGTCAATCGAGTGGCTCGGGTTTTGGAGAAGGAAATCCACCACTTGACCCGCCGGCGTCGGTTCTTAAAAACGGATACCCGCCGTCGACTGACTAGAGCTTCAGTTCGGGCTAGAATTGGGTCAACATTGGGCGATTTAGTCAAGTTTTCGAGCTCCGGTCAGTTCTGAACAGCCCTAAGTGCAGGCATTCACACCAGACTCATTATAGTTTTAACCAAGCATTGTCTATAAACCTCACTTAAAAAAAAATAAAAAAAATAAAAACTAATTTATATCTATATCTATATATAATAATAACTAATAGCCAAAATGTTTGACGTTTTGTTGACCACTCTTCATTTCACCATGTGACTACATAAATTAATGTCACATATACATTTAAAAACACTTAACAATTGTGACTCTTCATTTTTCAATTGGCACCTTTTCAGTTAATAGACACATTTTCATTCGATAGACACATTTCCAACCAAAAGGCACATTTTTGGTCAATAGGAACCTTTTGACTTTTTGTTAACCACTCCTTATTGCACCACATGACTACATAAATTAATGTCATGTACACATTTAAAAACACTCAATAGCTATGGCTTTTCATTTTGCTTGTCAAATTTTAGTATCTACTAACCTTTTCACATAAGATGTATATATTAAAACAAAAAACTGTTATTGAGAAGAAAATCATCGATAAATCGTAGGAAAGCAAATGAGAAATTTGAGAAGAAACACATCTATAAGGCGTTTAAAGAAATTGTTCAGTATTATTGTTGCTACCATTGGTGTGGCTTGATTCCTAGACCTTTTCACTATTTAACAAACAAAAAAAAAAAAAAACTGACTTACAAAAATTTATCTATCCAAACTATTGGGAATTTAAAAATAAATTCAAAATATTAATTCTATTATATTGACCAAATTTTCTTTATCCATCAAACCCATACACCATTGAACAAAAATGGCCAAAGCTATGTTATTACATATTACATATTAGCATTAATGGGAATAAAATTGTCTAACTTTTAGATGTATTAATAACACCCAATACATAAAAAACACACTACATCAAACATGTCAAATGCTAAAAAAATTTTACACCCAACTACAGTGAGCTACTAGAGAAAGCAGCTTACTATAGCTGAGTGTCAAAACCAAATATTATTTTTAATCCTCACACATGCGTGGCCTCTCCTTGTTTTTCTCTTTCTCACACGTGACGCTGCCTCCTTCCCTTTTCTTTTCTACTTCTCCCTCAACCCACGCCTCAAGCCATGACATGCCTCCTCTCCTTTTCTTTTCTGGTTCTCACTCAACCCATGCCTCAACCCACGCCGCCAACTCTCTTCCCTTCTCCCGCGCCTATTCCCCTCAACCCGTGCCCCTCTCTCAATCTTCTCGAAGCTCCGGTCCACCAAAAACACCTAGACTCCGAATCAGAACCCGGCAGAGATGCCAAATCCCAATGCCACCACTCGGTTTCACTGCCTGTCATCGACCAATCGATTCTGTTCTTTGTGGGTCTGAGTTTGTGAAATTTTTGCTTCGTGGGTCTGAGTTTGTGAAATTTATTCTTTGCAGGTCTGAGAAATTTGTTCTTCGTGGGTCTGAGTTTGTTATTCGTGGGTTTGAGTTTGTGAAATTTTTTCGTTCTTTGTGGGTCTGGGTTTGTGAAATTTGTTCTTGGCGGTTCGGCAGTTGTGAGTTAGAGTTTGTGACTTGGTTGTGATTTCATTTTGGGTTTGTGATTTGTTTGTGGTTTGATTTTGGGTTTGTGACTTGTTTGTGGTTTTAGTGGTTGGGGTTTGAGGTTGTGGGCGGTGGTGGCTGTGGTTGTGACAGTGGGTGTGGGTGTGGGTTGTGGTGGTTGGTAGGAATGGTAGTAGGTAGTGGCAGTGGCAGTGGGTTTCGGTTTTGTAGTGTTGGGTTTCGGTTTTGCAGTGGCTTGGGTTTTCTAATGGTGGGTGGTGGCTTGGATTTTTTATAATGGTGGTGGCTAGTGGTGACCGTGAGTGGTAGGTTGGGTGTTTTTGTTTTGGGAGAAAAGATATACACAGAGAAAGAGAGAGGAAGAAAGAAAGAGAAAGAGAAAGAGATGCATTGACAATAAACAAAATTTTAAAAATAATAAATAAATAATATTTTAATGAAGTGTTAAAAAATATAAGATGTTTGATATTGGGTATAATATAAAGTGGAGTGTTAAAAAAAAAAAAAAAAAAGTAGTGTTTTGAGATGTTAAATGGGATATTTTTTAGCATTCTTGGTGGGAATGCTCTTATTACAATACCATACATGCTCTTTAGATTCAAAGGTTAGCAGACACACCGATGTGTCTTACAAGTTCAATAGACCTAGATGAAACACAACCACCTTTTTTTTTTTTAGGCAAAACAAACTCAAACTTAAAATATCACAAAAAGTAACCAACAAGAGTACACAACCATCCAAAACCATTAAGAAATACTAGTACTTCCAGATTTGTGCTTAACCATTGCTCTACTCCAAGCCAAGCCTTTTCCTCATTTGCCCAACAAACTCATAAACCTTCTTCTGGTCAGGAAGAGTCTTGGCCACAGTCTCTTTCTGCAAGCACCTCTTAGCCCACACAACAATCTAGGGGCACTCTGCCTCTATGTTGAATTCTCCTAAGGTCTTAATTGCATAGAACTAATTGTAGAAGGGGATAAGAGAAAGGTCCACAAACCCAAATGTTTCACCCCCAAAGTAAGGCTTGTCACCAAGCTCTCCCTCCAATATCTTGAAGATTTCAAAGAATTCCTTCTTGCCTGCCTCTTTTTCTTCTCCTTTTGTGGCCCATACCTTCCTTGAAACTTCATAAACCTACATATTCCACACATTTTACTACCATTTCCCACATATTATATAACATGCATGAACAATGACAGTTGTGAATTTCAAATCAAGTCCACTGAGCTAGGAGAATATTTCTTTAAAGCTTAGCAAAGGTGGAACGCCCATAGAAGATGCTCTTGGTTGCAGGACATTAATCTTACTCAAACATTTAAATCCTTTGTGAAGTAAACTGTAACCAAGGAAGACACACTGAGTTGAGCGTGGTTGAAGTTTGTGAGAATTGTAAGGCCATAAATTAGGCCAACATGCACAACCAAAAACACGCATGAAATTATAATCAGGTGCTAGGGTAAACAATTTTTCATAAGGAGATAAATTTTGTATTGTGGAAGTAGGGAGCCTATTTATCAGATAACAAACTGTTTGAAATGCATCTTCCCAATATTGAAGAGGAATTTGAGCACGATACAGTAAAGCTAGACCAATTTCCACAAGATGACGGTGTTTACACTCAAGAACACCATTTTGTTGGTGCGTGTGAGGACAAGAAACACGAAGAGTAATGCCACAATTTTGGAAAAATTTGTTAAGTGAGCGATATTCACCACCCCAATTAGATTCAACAACTTTTATTTTGCGATTAAAATTTCAACATATTTTTGTCATTTAATAAAAATAGATAGCACATCACTTTTATTTTTCATGGGATAAAGCCAAGTATAACAACTATACGCATCTACAAAAGAGACATAATATTTGAAACCAAATTTTTAGCAAATAGGAGATGGACCCCATACATCAGTGTGAATTAAATTCAAAGGAAAATTTATTTGAGTACTAGATAATGAAAAGGAAAGTTGTTTACTCTTAGAACTAAAACAAGCAGAACAAGGGTGAACAATTTTTCTAGAAATAACAAATAAACTAAATTTGGAAAGAACATGATTAGCAATACGAAAGGCAGGATGTCCTAAGTGTGAGTGCCATTGCGCTGGAGAAGCACATTCACCAACAAAGACAGATGACGACAAAGGCAATTTATTTGAAGCAGAAGGAAAAAGGTACAGCCCATCTCTACTCAGCCTACGCAGCAAGACTCCCCTCGTTGATTGATCCTTCACAAAGAAATAAGACGGGTGAAACTCAAAAGAGGTATTAGTATTAGTGGTGAATTCGTGAATAGAAATCAAATTTTTGGTAATATAAGGCACATGTAAAACATCATGTAAAAGAAAGAAAAGGTAGGGGTGGATAACTTAGTAGAGCCAATATTTTCAATGTTCAAACCAATAACATTACCAATGTGAATCTGATCAGGACCACGATACTCCTTTGCCTTCACATTCAAATTAGCAAAATCAGATGTGAGATGATGAATTGCACTAGAATCAAGGTACAAATTGAGGTCGGGTGCAGCCTGTGGAATGGTGAGCAGAGCATGCATGTTGCTGGAACTATCAGTGGAAAAGGAATTATCAAACCTGTGATAGCATTTCAAGGTTGTATGTCCTGTCTTATGGTAAACCTAGCAGACGGGATGATTATGTGAAGGGGAAGAAGAAGGGTCATGACCACGCCCCCATCCTCAAGAATTCCTTTGATTGCTAGATGAAGAACCATGGCCTGATGGAGGGGAGGAGCCACCTCCACGACCACCACATGAAGTCCCTCGGCCTACAAAATTGGCCCCTGCAAATGAGAGGTCCACAGTTGGTTGTTGATGTTCAAGTTGAAGTTCATGAGCTAATAAATGCCCATACAAGTACTCAATGGATAGAGGATCAACCCTTGTAGTCACTGATGTGACAAATGAATCATAGTCCGATCCAAGACCAGCAACAAGAAAAGAGACAATTTCAAAATCGTTCAGGGGCTGAGCAATGGCAGCAAGTGTGTCAACTAGTGTAGTGAACTGGTGAAAATAATCAGCAATAGATGAATTGCCTTTCTTCAAAGTGGTGAGCTAATAGTTGATTTGCATTGTCCTAGCCTTGGATTGGGAGGTGAACATGCGTTTTAATGCTTTCCAGACATCCCGAGAGGTGGTAAATTTAACCATGTACATGAGCCAGAATTTTCTCAGAGAGAGAGAGAGAGGAGATAATGGCACTGAGTATCATTTGATCTTGCAAATGCTAGTACTGAAACTATGGGTTTTGGAGAGCTTGAGTGGCACCTTCAGCTGCAACGATGATAATCCAAGATGGAGTAGGTGTGGTTCCATCGAGATAACCATAGTGATGTGAGCTTTCCACACTAGGTAGTTGTCATGGGTAAGTTTGATGGTGATCAGATAATGAATGGTGGTAAGTGAGGTGGGAGAAGGAGAAGCAGTAGTGTTGACAGTGGAGGTTGAAGAAGACGAGGAAGCCACTGAAAAAAAAAAAAAAAAAAAAAAAAAAAAAAAGAAAAAGAAAAAAGAAAAAAGGGAGACGTAAGTCACAATGGCTCTGATACCATGTAAACACAGAGTAATTGAATTTGTTTTCAAGCCTTACCTTACACGGTTCAAAGCATTTCATTTATAGAAGAATTTGTTAAAGATACAAATTTGAAATACAATCCTATCTTATCACAATCCTGAATTTGTTACAATTTGTATTTTGAATACCACAGCCGTAATACATCTGTCTATAGCTGTATAGGTATGAACTAGCTATTATCCTTAACAACATGTGAGTGAAAGTTAAAACATATATATAAAGCATGGGGTAGTAATCACAAATAAAGTGTTAGAAATATAAACAAAATAGTTGGAAATAATTTTCCAACGTTCCCAAAAGTTTATTTATCAAGTGGTGCAACTTTTGGTCATAAAACTATATAGACCGCAATTTTGCATAATTTCACCTAGCACTCACTTGACACTCGATCAAGCCAACTTCAGACAAAGAGTATGAGAAGTTATACCAAAAATAATTGTATAAAATTATTTCCAAGGACGAGTTGATGACAAAGATTAAGTTTGTTCGCTCTTTCTTGATAGTATTATTAGTGAGAGATGTTATTGGCACATCAACATCATCCCCAAGGTACAACAAAATAACCACCTGTTGTATACTTGACAAATATATACAAATTTGTATGGAAAAAGCTCCACAAAATATAATACCTCCTATACCCAGAAAATAGGAAAGTTTTTATTTATTTATTTATACTACTATTTAAGGGGCTTCCCTTTTTGGACCGGATTTTTTTTTTGTTCCAAAATACCCCTACAACCTACGTTTAAGTAGGGAAAAAACTTGGTAAAAATGCTTTCAATAACTACCACATAAAACACTATCTACAAAATATACAGGACCACACTCCCAGTACACTCGTGTTGGTTTTCAAACTCAAATTGCATCCTCTTCAATTCTTTAATTCTTTCAATTATGTGTTAACCTTCTTTTCACAATTCTCATAATTTTTTCTACTTGCTTTGCTCAAATTTGCTTCTGCTCAATGGTATGTGTATGTCAATGTACATTGGTCTTTTCTATTTTGGTTTTCTAATTCATGAACAACTTCTTATAGTCTAGAAACAAATCAAATATTTGTGTAAAATAGCCCTTATATTTCAACTTTACCTTTAATTTCTTTCACATATTTCTTTAAGGGATGTGCACTGGAGTGTCTATCTTCAAGATTTTGATATCTAAACTTCAAGGAATGTGCACTGGGGTGTTAATCTTCAAGATTTTCGTGTGCTCTATCCTCCAGCTCTAACGGACTATTTGGACTTTGGAGTTGAAGTGTAGTCAACAACAAAAATGTAAGTATCTTTCATGACCTCTATTTAAAATACTTCATGTGTGTTGGGTTCTCTATATTATGTTTGCTTTTATGAGTTGCCATTCAATATTTGCTTTCCTATATTTTATTTATATTTGGTTTCTTTAACTACATGATATTGATAAAGCTTTATATGTGGACTAGGTGTATCCAAATTTGAATTCAAGTGAACTAAAAAATGCTAGAGTTGATAGTGGGAATTTGCTTGCTTCAAAGACACACGTGCCATTTGATAATTTTGAATGAAGTAATAAGTTGGGTTTGAAAGATAATGGTAATGCGTTTGATGTTCAGTGCACCAATCCTTTAAATGTATTCTCTATTCAAGATACTCATGCTATTAGGAGTGGTATCAATCTAGATAAAGTAAAAAGAGCCCGAAGTATTTGCTTAAAAGTAGAGCCCGAAGTGCAACAAAGTAAATGGAATACAGTTTTAGGAGTTTGAGTTTGCCATTCAGTATTTGGTTTTCTCTTCTTCTTTTTTTATTTTTTTATTTTTTTTATATTTGGTTTCCTTACTTTGTTAATTTTTTAAAACTCAAATTGATATTTTTAAAAAAAAAAAAAAAAAATCAGTTGAATGCTGACTTAGAGTTTAGGAAAAAAAAAACTTTATTATTTTATAATGATTTAGAGTCTGAAAGGAAAAAAAAAAAAAAAAATCTTTCAACTCCGACATAATATACTGCCTACAAAATAGGACCACACTTTGTTATCATTATCTTTTCTTTTATTTTATTTTATTTGGTCAGTTTGATGGGTGTTTAATATTTTCTCTAATTAATGAGTATTTTTTAAAGAGTGGGAATGATATATATTGATTTGCCTTTTTTTTTTCTTTTTCCTTTTTTTTAATTTGTGGTTATAGGGTTTGACTCATTATTTTAGTGTATGTGTTCTAAGTGGTGCTCTCTCTTCTGCCTGTTATTATTTTTTCTATTGTTTTTCTTACATTTAAGCCTTACTCTCTAAATTATTTTGTATTTTTTTTAGGGTGACATATCAACAATTTTGTTAGATTGCATAGCAAACACATTGGATGAATTCGGGTGAGCGAAGTGGTAGTCAATCTATCAAGTAGTTATTAAAGACCATTTTTTGTAAATATCCTACCTATATATGCCTATATTTATTACTTTCTGTAACACTAAGTTTTCAATTAATTGAAACTGTTACACTTTAACTTCATTTTACTCAATCACATCTCTTTCATATGAAATTTAATATTGTCCTTTGTTGTTCCTTTCATTGCACATTTATTTTAAAAAAGAGACTACATTTATTTTTTTTAATTAAAGGAATGGTAATGTTGACGGCCCTTCTTAGTGTTTTTTTTTTTTAGCTTTTTTAAGCATGCTAAAATTTAGTTATGGATGTGTACTAAGTGCCTATCTTTTAGGATTAATTATAATTACATAACTACCATTTAAAAAATTTTAATTAAAAAAATTCTGCATTTACAACGTGAGAGTCTTTAGCATTTGAAATTTTTGTTATGGTTATGGATGTGTAATACTAGCTACCTTTTAGGAATAAGTGACTGCCTTTTAGGATTTAAAAAAAAGTTGATAACTCTCATTTTAAAAAAAATGATAATTGTGACACTCTATGACCGATATATCTTCTTCTATCATTACAAAGTTCACAATACAAAAGGAATAATTTTCATTCATTAAAATTTTGGCCTTGGGTTCAAAAAAATAGTAGATGCACCAAAAAAAAAAAAAAAGTTAATAATTTGCATTCATTAGAATTTGGGATTACTATATTTTCCAATCACAAAAATACCTAGGGGTGTGATGAAAAAATTATTTCATCCAAAACACATAACACTCATCACACCCCTAGGTATTTTTTGTAATTGGAAAATATAGTAATCTCAAATTATAATGAATGCAAATTATTAACTTTTTTCTAAAAAAATAGAAGAGTCTCTGAGCACGCGCTCATGTGCGTGCTTAGAGGCTAGTTTTTTTTATTGTTATTATATATTCAATGAGAGGAAGGCTGTAGGAAGAAGGTGGCTCTAGAAGGAGTTTAGGAAGAACCTTTCTTTTGGGTAGTGTAAAGAGATCCCACAAGAGAGCTATTAATATGCCTAAGAGAGAAAAAACAAATCATAAAAATGTAAAGAGTGATTCTGGTGCCACACCATTGGCCACAACTCGCCCATGTGGCGAGTTGTGGTTGGTGGATGGGTGATTTGTGGTTTGTTGAGATTTCTGGAGGCTTTTGAGCTTAATTCTAGTGAACTTTAAGATCTAGGAAGATGATTTGGATGATTTCTCTTCAAATGTTCTTCGTATTCGAACTTGAAGTTCTTGAAGTTCTTGGAGGCTTCAGGGCTTGATTCTAGCAGAGTTTCTATACTTCTAAATCTTCTTTGATGCTGCCTGTGCTTTAGATGTCTTGGTCTCTTGGTGTGTTCCAAGATGTGTTGGTGTCTTGGTGTGCTGAAATGCCTTAGAAAAGCTTCTATTTATAGGAGTTTGGGGGTGAGTGAGTGACACGTGGCAAAGTTTGATTGGTGACATGTGTCACAGTCTAATTAGAGGGGCTTTAAGACTTTTTCTCCAAGACACGTGGCATCTTATGATTGGCTAAAATGTTTTGATTTTCAAGGTGACACATGTCAACACCCAATTGGACTGCCTATGTCATCACTTACGCGCGCCGAGCTGCTTATGTCATCGCTTACACGCGTTGATGTGTGATTGGTTTTTGTAAGCATTTTATGCCCCTATTTCAACAACACTTGGCAAATTTCTGTTGGTTTTTGAGTAGTGATAGCAAAACCTAACAGCAGTACGTGGCGCTTTGTGATTGGTCGTATTTTGTGGACTTGGTAGTATGATGTGTCAGCTTGTGATAGGTTGGGAATTTTCCCTCTCTACAATAAGCAACAGTGATAAAAATAAAAATCAATAATGATTTCAAAATATTTTCTGTTTTTTTTTTTTTTCTTTAAATGATACAAAAGCCAACTAAAGATAATTAAATTTTGATAAATGGATGTGTTTTTAGCCAATTTATCTTTGTTTAATCACATTCTCTTTATGTTGATACTTATAGATGATTTCTTTAATTTCATTGAGATAATGAATTGGGTGTTTGTGATTAAGGTCTCCATATTTGATTGTGAGAATAAAGTGGTTGAGAAAGTGTTTGAGAGTTTGCTTAAATTTATCTAATTTTAGGATATAAAAGTATTTTATACTTTAAATGCTTATTTATGGATTCTTATTTATGGATTTCAAAATCATTTAATCAGTTTGAAAAAAAAAAAAATCTACTTTTAAATGTAAATATTATAATGTTTTATAGTCTTATAGTGTTATAATTTTTTTTTAATAAAATATGAATTACGAAAATCAAGTTTCAAAGTATTCAATGAATAATAATGTGGACAAACAAAATATTATACAACAAAATAAATATTATATGTAAATCTTAATATATATATATATATATATATATATATATATATATATTTTATTTTTATTTTTTGAAACTTAAACATGTCATTTAATCACTACAAAACGCGGGGGCCTTGGGCCGCGTTTTTTAAGCCGTGGCTATAAAAAAAGCGGCCCAAGATAGACTGAAGCCGCATTTCATAAAAATGGGGCCATAGACGGCTTCTTAGGCCGCGTTTTTTAAGCGGGGCCATAGACGGCTTCTTAGGCCGCGTTTTTTAAGCGGGGCCATAGACGGCTTCTTAGGCCGCGTTTTTTTGAGCTAAAAACGCGGCCTAAGGACTTCCGTATTTTATTTTTTGGCAAACTTTTTTTTTTTTTCTTTTCCTTAACTGTGGCCGCATTTTAAAAATGGGGCCATAGATGGGTTCTTAGGCCGCGTTTTTTTGAGCTAAAAACGCGGCCTAAGGACCTCCGTATTTTATTTTTTGGCAAACTTTTTTTTTTTTTTTTCTTTTCCTTAACTGTGGCCGCATTTTAAAAACGGGGCCAGACGGGTTCTTAGGCCGCGTTTTTTTGAGCTAAAAACGCGGCCTAAGGGCCACAATTTTTTTTTTTTAATTTTATTAAAGGAGGACCTATTGGTTAAATCTATAGCCGCGTTTTAGACGTGGCTATAGGTCCTCCTTTAAAAACAAAAACAAAAACAAAAAAAAAAAATTGTGTTTACAAGTGCTGAACCCATTCGGTGGGTTTTTTTTTTTTTTTTTTTTTTATGTAAGTCTATAGCCACGTTTAAAACGCGGCTATAGACTTAACCTATAGCCGCGTTTAAAACGTGGCTATAGGTCCTCCTTAAAAAAAAAAATTGTTTTCAAGGGCTGAACCCATTCGGTGGGTGTTTTTATTTATTTATTTATTTATTTTTAAAGGAGGACCTATAGCCACGTTTTAAACGCGGCTATAGGTTAAGTCTATAGCCGCGTTTTAAACGTGGCTATAGACTTACGTAAAAAAAAAAAAAAAAAAAAACACCCACCGAATGGGTTCAGCACTTGTAAAAAATTTTTGTTTTTAAGGAGGACGTATAGCCACGTTTTAAACGCGGCTATAGGTTAAGTCTATAGCCGCGTTTTAAACGTGGCTATAGACTTACGTAAAAAAGTAAAAAAAAAACACCCACCGAATGGGTTCAACACTTCAACATAAAGGAGAATATGGAATATGCCATAGAATATTCTATGGCATATTCCAAAATATTCCATAAAAAAAAAAAAAAAAAAAATCTGAGATTTCAAAATTTGAAATCTCAGACTTAACCACTCGTATGGTCCTAGCAAAAGGAAAAAAGAAGCTCCCTCACAGTCTCTCTCTTTAACTCTCTCACAGACTTAACCACTCGTATTAATCTCAAAACTCTCTCAATCTCTCTCTTTCTTGCTGATGCTGTATGAATGGGTTTGTGAAAATATGGAGTTTTGTTCATTGTTGTTTGAGTTTTGTTCATTTTTTTTCCCTTTAACTTTCTGTCTCTCTTTGCAGTAGATCTAAAGATTGAGTCTCTCTTTGCTTTAGATTTGAAGATTTTGAATCAATGAAGCTAAAGTGCCTCAAAAAATTATCTCTCTTTGCTTTATTTTTCTTTGACCCATTGCCGAAAATTATTTTCTTTTGTTTGATTGTGTTTTGATTAATTTTTGGTTTGAGCTTATGGACTCTTTTTGGTTGTGTTTCTGTTATGGGGATTTTTGTATTTTTGAGCTTGTGCTTTTGTTTTCCTTGAATAGTTTGTGTTCAGTTTGGGTTGATTTCGTTGAAGGAGATGTTTTGTTTGTGTTCTTGTACTGTTTTCTTGTATTTTAGAACATGTTGTGGTTGATTAATTTTGAAATTTTCTGGGTTTTTGTTTGAATTTGAATTTGCTGGGTTTGTATTTTTGTTTTGAATTTCTTTATTTATTTAAAATTGAAATTTTAAAGTTTGAAAGTATTAATTTTAAAAATTTTAATTTTAATTTAAAAAAAAAAACTTTTGATTTCCGAAAATTAATTTTTGGTAATCAAAGTTTTTTTTTTCTTTTTTTTAAAAAAAATTTAAGGGTATATAGCCGCGTTTTAAACGTGGCCTAAGGTTAAACCTTGGGCCGCGTTTAAAACGCAGCCCAAGACCACAACCTTAGGCCGCGTTTTAAACGCGGCTATAGGACCTGGTCTTGGGCCGTGGTTAAAAAGTGTGGCCATAGGACCGTGAGTCCTATAGTCACAGGTTTTAGGCCACACTAGAAAGCGTGGCCTAAAAAAACGTGGCTATAGGCTATAGCCACGTTTTTTTGACATATAGCCGCGTTTTAAAAACGCGGTCATAGAACCTTTTTTTTGTAGTGAATTAATCAGAAAAATTAGCATCTTGATACAAAGCTTCCCTAGCTATTGGAGGAACATCTTCCATCCAAAACAAATCTTGACTAATGTTTCTAGCAAATTGAGCTAACTCATGAGCAACTCTATTCCCCTCACGCCTAGTACATTCAATCCTAACACATTGCAAGTTCCTAACCAAATGATGAATATCCCCAATAACATTCCCAAGCAAAGAATAATCATCCTGCAAAGCCGAAACAGCTTTCATGACAGAAGAATTATCCCTTTCAATGACAAGTTCAGAGAAGCCAGCATCAACGGCAAATTCAATAGCTTTCCGACATGCAAGAAACTCAGCCTCCTCACTAGAAGATACCTCAGGACCCTTTGCTGCCATGGCTGCCATAACCTCACCTTTTTCATTCTGAATAACTGCACCAAAACCT
This sequence comes from Quercus tomentella, assembly GCA_028535165.1. Classification (NCBI taxonomy): domain Eukaryota; kingdom Viridiplantae; phylum Streptophyta; class Magnoliopsida; order Fagales; family Fagaceae; genus Quercus; species Quercus tomentella. The sequence continues at coordinate 64,660,326 of JAPQVY010000156.1, forward strand.
GAACTGTTAAGAGCCGAAAACAAAGCTACATCAAAGTTAAGTATTGTAAAGTAGTTCGTGCATTTTGCAAGATATCATCTGATTCACTATAAAATGAGTTTATTATATTTATAAATACGGTGGTTAATATGTCCCCACATACACACATATTTACCAAAATTTTGTTTATTCCAAATATAATTAAGTTACAACATGATCTAAAATTTAGATGACACAACAAGGTGTCTTTCTTATTCATAAATAATACAATACATGCCCATTTGATTTAAAGCTCAGAAAACACATATCAAAGTGTCTTACAAGTTCAACGGACCCAAATGAAACAAACCTAAACTATTTTTTGAAAGTAAACAAACTTGAAACTTGAGTATTACAATATGAATTAACTTTATTACACAGCCACTGAAAACCATAATTCGGGCTAAACCATTTCTCTACTCGTATCCACGTATTTTTCTCAATTGCCCAACAGCCTCATAAACTTTCTTCTGGTCAGCAAGAGACTTTGCCACAGTCTCCTTTTGGAGGCACCTTTTAGCCCATGCAATAATCTTGGGGCACTCTGCCTCTATGTTGATATTGCCAAATACCTCGTAGGCATGGAACCAGCTGTAGAAAGTGACAAGAGAGAGGTCCACAAACCCAAATGTGTCACCCCCAAAGTAAGGCTTGTCACCAAGCTCCCCCTCCAATATCTTGAAGGTTTCAAAGAATTCCTTCTTGCCTGCCTCCAGCTCTTCTCCTTTTGTAGTCCATAACTTCCTTGAAACAACACTAACCTGTATTTTCCACACATTGTATTACAAGGATGAACAGTGACAGTAATGAATTTTAAACCAAATCTATAGAGATAGAAGAATATTTCTTCAGAGCTCAAGAAAAAAATGTATGAAATTTATAGAAAATATACTCATTTCAAATTAAATCTTTCAAATGTCATTGCCTTGAAATCAAAACTCGTTAACCCAAAATGAAAAGAAATTAAAATAATGTAAAAGACAAAAGAAATGGCATTAAAGGTACCTTCTTATCAACAAAATCAGCCCAGAACCTGGCATGTGCTCTCTGGTACGGATCAGAGGGAAGCAATGGAGACTTATCGTTCCAGACCTCATCTATGTACTGAACAATGATGAGAGACTCACACACAGGTTTCCCATTATGGATGAGAACTGGGATCTTCTTGTGAATGGGGTTCGCCTCTAAAAGCAGAGGGCTCTTGTTATTCAAGTCCTCTTGCTTGTAATCATACTCGATACCCTTCTCGGCCAGTGCAATCTTGACCCTCATCCCATACATACTGAGCCAGGTGCCTAGCAGAATCACCTCGTCCGCCATTGTCAAAGAAGTGAAGATATTGAAGAAAATAGAGAAGTAAGGTTAAGTAAGAAGAGAGAAGAAGTGAGTTGGTATGCAAAGACTTGGAAGAGAGCGAGGATTTATAGTCGTAGACAGTGGTTCGAGCTTTCATTAATAATTAATTAAATAATGCTAAAGTTTGACTTCGACTATAAAGTGTATTGGTAATCAAACTTATGTTATGAATAATGCTATATTTGATTACCAAATTCATTTGAGTTTCTGGATCATTCCATAATCCGGACGATGTCATTGCTTTGGTCATGTTTGATTACCAAATTCGTTGAGTTTCTGTGTTGCGTCTTTGACTCTTTTGTCCCTTTTGACTTTGTTTTTATCCTAATAATCGGCCATTTTCTTTAATCTTATTCTCTCTAATATAAAATTTTATTTATTTTTATTCTATATAGTCACTTTAAAAATTACACATGTCATATTATCTATTTTAAACTCTATTTCATTAAAATATCACATTTTCTTGATTTTTTAATGGTTTTTTTTTTTTCTTTACACATATCAACTACCATCCACTCTTTTTTTCATCCTTAAGATACATAAACGAAGAATAAAAAATTAAATGTGAAATAAATAGTGCCTGTGTAAATTTAAATAGTTACTATATTTACACATCTTTAACTTGACTGATATGAGTGATTTTGCAGCTTAAATATGTAAGATTGAGCCATTTTTCTATTGTTTGATGCAAATGCTCTAAAAAGAATGTTTTTTTTTTTTTTAGAAGTATTACATCCACAACATTTTCATAACACTTTTACAAAAAATCCAAAGTGGTAAGTTGTTATTAGTTCAAATTTTAATTCACCACTTAAATTATTTTTTGCCCACCAATAACAATCAATAACAACTTGCCACTTAAAATTTGTTATAAAAGTGTTGTACACATAACATTTCTCTCTTTTTATTTAGTATAACTACAGATACTACAAGTTTTACTACATTGCGTTTACAAATTAATATATCATCAATCATAAAGAGACAATTCAAATATTCATTTGTGAGGAAGTTGAAGCCCACCAATCACATTGATAACAATATCAATTTGTAAGCATTATGTTTAGCATTTTCCCTTTTTAATTTATTTTGCAGCTTTTAGTATTATTCTCTCTTTTCCAGTACATCCATGTAGTAGTAGTATAGAACGTTGGTTGCAATTAGGTCCTAAGTTTTCTTGTCCTAGGGTTTTTCCGAAAACCCTAGCAGTCAGTGAAAGTCGATGCCCACCCTAGAGGTTGGGATTTTGGTTTCCTTGTTCTTTGATCAAGGAACGCAGTTGAGAGTACATCAATTGTTGCCATGGAGTCCCTGTCCGAGAAGTGGGAAAAGTTTTCACTATCAGAGAATGAGGGAAACCAATATTTGGTCCAGGAGAATGAGATTGAGAAAGGATACTATTTGGCAGCCCGCTTCTTCACCAGTCGAGTTCTAAGTATGGAAGCTATTGCGTGAATGTTCAAAATTTTGTGGCACACTCGGAAGGGATTTGAAGTAAGGGACATGGGAAATCACAGGGTCTTGTTTAAGTTCTCTGACCCGTCGAATGTGGGCCAAGTTTTGAAGGGAGAACCTTGGTCTTTTGATAAATACCTAGTGGCCCTTAAAAGGGTGTTGAAGCACACTAACGTGAGGAGTTTGGTTTTCGACAAGACCAGGCTTTGGGTGCAAGTTCACAATCTGCCAATTGGAAGTTTTTCTATGGTTGTAGCGAAGGACATTATGTCGATTGTAGGTGTGGTTGATGAGAGGAAGACTGATGTAGGGGATGGAGAGGGATGCAATTTTTTATGAGTTTGAATCGCTGTCAACTCGTCAATTCTGTTATGCAAAGGTAGAAAGATTGCTCGGAGGGACAGTTTGGAGAGTTGGGTTAATTTTAAGTACAAACGACTCCTGAATATATGCTATCAGTGCAGACGTCTCACACACCATGATAAGGATTGCACTTCAAAGATGAAAAGGAGAGGAACCACACAAGTAGATGAGAAGCAATTTAGTTCACGGTTAAGGGTGTAGACACTTGATTTTGCACCCATAATTTAATCTTGGAAGATGACTAGAGCGACCATTCATATACCCAAAATTTAGAGTTGCATTACATGCATTAATTCATTCATTGCTTATCGTAAAAATGATCTTGAAGTTCTAGCGGTCGCGACAATATGTTCGATTTCCAAATTCGATCGTCAGATTGAAAGATATCACATGATCAAGTTTTCACGGTATGCATGCATATTGTTTGGGTGGAACTGATCACGCATGATTTGTTTAAATTAATTCTGATTGGTTAGACAATTAAAATTAATTAAATAATTTTGTGATTGGTTGTTGGTTAGTGTCTAAAATAGGCCTGCTTGCATGGGAATAAAGTGGATAATCAAATAACAAAGAAGTTGTGGATAATCAAGTCTTTTTGGAATATTTATCACTTTAAAGATCTAAATATCAAGAAAAATGGATTAATTTTTAGAATATGGATTAAAAATGTGTCTAGGTATGATTCCCAACTCAAAAATCCTCAAAAAGGGAGTCCAAATTGGACCAAAACTCAAACGTGGACCTGGCACCCAAGAGGGCCATTCGACACTTCCCAAGTGCCGATTAAAGACGTTCTAGAGGCTTTTGCTTTATGAACTTCTTCTTTGTAAGCAAAGTATTTTAGACCTCAAAGAAGTGAATAAAATTCTTTGATTTCTAAAATATTCATTCATTATAAGAGCACGCTCATGCAAGAGGTATTATATTTTTCTTTCTTTTCTTTTCCCGTTAACTAGCATGTTTTTGTGTTGATGCATGAATATGATTAGCATGTTTTATTATAACTTGTCCTTAATATATAATTGCCATGATTAGATGCTTTAAATGATTGTTTATTTCAATTCTTTCTCTTTGACTTCAAAATCTATAATGACTATCAAAACTTTTTTATGAAAACACAAAACTGATCTGTATTTTCAGATCTATTTTTTTTTTCTAAACAAAACTGGTCTGTATTTTCAGATCTGGTTTTTTTAAAAACAAAAAACTGATCTGTATTTTCGTTAAATACAGGTCTGATTTTTTCTAAATACAAAATTGATCTATATTTTTAGATCTGATTTTTTTATAAACTCAAAACTGGTATGTATTTTCATTAAATATAGATTTGATTTCCTTGAAAAAGTTTTCTTTGTTATAAAATTGCAGATTTTGAAATTCCAAAGAAGGGATTGAAAGTTAAGTTAAAGTTTTTTTTAATATGTGATGCATGCATAATAAATTTGTCTCATGAATGGAATCCTACTTCAAAAGTCCTTTTTATTTGTTTCCAACAATAGACATGGTTTTTCATCAACCAATTTCTTTTATTATTATTATTTTTTTAACTTTGCACAAAACAGATCTAATTTTTCTTTCACAAACCAAAAATCATTTTTTAAACTTTTAAAAAAGACTTGATTTTTCTTGATAATTTTTTTTTTTTTTACCCTTTTTTTAAAAACAGATCTGGTTTTTCTTGATAAAATCTTTCTTTTTACCTATTTTTAAAGACAAATCTGACTTTTTTACAAACCAAGTCTTATTTTTTAAATTTTCAAAACAGATCTAAATTTTCTTTAAAAGAGAACATCATTCATAAAGAAAATTTAATTAGGTTAATTTTTGTCAAGTGTTTGTCACATGTGTTCAACATATCATTCGACATCATGCAAAAAGGATATATTGGTCATTTGAGTCTAGAAGACCAGACTCTGTTATAGACACTCAATTTTGCACCCATAATATAATCAAGGAGAATGACTGGAATGACCATCCATGTACCCCAAAAATCATGATTGCATTACATGCATCAATTTGTTATTGCACTACATACATCAATTTGTTCTTGCACTACATACATCAATTTGTTCTTGCATCACATGCACCAATTCATTCATTGCATATCATAAAAATGATCTTGAGGTTATAATGGTCGCAACGGTGTGTCCGGTTTCCAAATCAGACCATCGGATCGAAAGATATCACATGATCAAGTTTGCACGATCAACATGCATTGTGTCTAGGTAAAGTCGATCACACACAATTAATTTAAATTAATTCTGATTGGTTAAACAATTAAAATTAATTAAATAATTCTGTGAATGGTTGATAATTAGTGTCTAAAATAGGGATGCATGCATAGGAATAAAAGGGAAGATTTGATAATAATAAAATTGTGGATAATCTAAACTTTATCAAGATTTATTTTAGGGTATTTATCTACAAGATAATTATTCTTAAAAAGCCTGAATTATCCAGAAATGAGATAAAAAATATCATAGACTAAGGATGAAAACACGTCTAGGTGCAAGGACCAGATCAAAAAACTCTAGAAGGAGAGTCCAAAACGCACTCGAAGACGGAAGAACGTTCGGCATCCAAGAGCACAATTCAGCACTTTAAAAGGGCTGAATTTCCCCCTTTTGGGCTTTGGCCCAACGCCCTTCGGGTGATGATAAGGCACACCCTTTTTGATCTTTTTGCAAAAGGATGAGTCCCGATTTGCATTCTACACTTCAGGGCTATTTTTTAGAGTTTTCTGGCCTTTATTAATAGAGACTGGATCTCATAATTCAACACCCTTTTTTTTTTTTTTTACACTCTAAGAGGCATACGTTTTAAGACTCTCAAATTGCTGATATTTGCTGATCCTCTCTAAGATTTGCTGCCAAAATTAGGGTTTTTAGGTTTCAAAGATAACTGAATAAGTTTCTTTGAACCCTTAAACATCCTCTCAAGAACAAGAAGTGCTCCATGCAAGAGGTTGTTTTCAATCACCCTATCTTTTTTATGCTTCTCTTTTATGTTGATGCATGTTTTCCTTTATTCATAAGATAATTTATTAATTATTGTTTTGTTAAAGCATGATCTTGGTTTTTTATATAATTGTTACAATCTCTTTCTTAATTTCAATTATCTACATATAACCAATTCTTTTTCTTAAAATCAAAAAAAGATATGCATCTTTCTTAGATGTAGATTTGAACTTTTCTTACAATAAAAAAAACAGATCTGCATCTTTTTTAGATGTAGATCTGAATTTTTCTTAATCAAAAAACAGATTTGTATCCTTCTTAGATGTAAATCTGAATTTTTCTTAATAAAAAAACGGATCTACATCTTTATTAAATGCAGATCCAATTTTTTCTCAATTAAAAAAAAAAAAAAAAAAAAAAAAAAAAAAAAAAAAAAACTGATTTGTATCTTTCTTAGATACAGATCTAATTTTTTAACATATGCAGATTTTTGAAATAAAGGAAAAGATTAAACATGATTTTGTTTGTGTTTGTTTTATTTAATTCATGTTACATAAATTTACGTTATGAGTGAAACTCTCTCCATAAAAAATCTTTTTCCACATTTCTAAAACAATGTAAAAATAGATCTGATTTTTCATTTATCAAAAACCATTTTTTTTTAGTTCCTAAAAACAAATCTTATTTTTTCTGTCACCAAAAAAAAAAAAAAAAAAAAAAAAATTAGTTCTTAAAAAACAGATCTGATATTTTTCAAATCAAAAGACTTTATTTTATGTAATAAACACAGATCTGAATTTTTATCTCCAAAAACTACTTTTTTCTACATACTACAATACAGATCTGGCATTCTGACAAATCAAAATCAATTTTTTTTACCAATCAAAACATATCTGATTCTTTTCAAAAGAAGAGACTTCGTTCATAAATAAATTTGTGTGATTTAATTTTTGATTCACATGTTCAATATATCATTCATGACATGCATAAAAAGATACATGGGTCACAAAAGTCTAAAAGACCAGACTCTGTCTGGGTGGAATGGTTGCCTAACACCTTCCCATTCTATAACTTAGCCTCCGAATTTAGTTCTTTTGGATAAGTAGATCTAAGCCTTGACTTTATTTTATTTTGGGTAGAATGTAACTAGGACAAAAAGCCATGTAATAATTTGGTAGTTTGTAACTAGGACCCAAAACTATGTAATTTTCAAGGCAACTTTTGAGGTCTCTCACAGTGGCGACTCCACTAGGGATGATGAGAGCTAAGCTTCGTATTAGACTTAAGTGACCAAATATGTACCCTTGTTTTGCATGGTCTTGCATGATATAGTTGTTTGTTTGTTTATTTATGATTGTTGAGATGTGTATGATATTTTGGTGTATTGTATTTTGTTGTTTGTATTGTTTGTTAAAATCTTTCCCTAACTGTCATAGTGTGTGCCATCCAAACAACAATGTATGCACCCCTTTTCAACAACTTGTGGTGGTAGTAACCATGGATCACCGGTCTTCATTAGATTCAGGTATCCAATGGCGAACTCGCCAACTCATAGCCCAAAGTCACTAGATCATTTCCTGTTGACTATAAAGGACAAACCATGTCGTTCGAACCAACGCAATGTTCATTACATTACAAGTTGGGAGGCGTAACATCCTAGTTATAGGAAACAATGAAACAACAAACCCACCCTACAACATAATGACTTAGAGCCTACCCTTAGGTCAGTCCCAATTAAAATTGCATTGCATGTTATGTGTGTTTGTTTTGGCTAATTGATGAATGTGGATGGGGTCTTAGCTTTGATTAACCCAACCAAGTCTGTCATTAGGGGAGAATCTGGTCAAGATTTGAAGGAAGGCTGTAAAGAGAACCTAAGCCTGACATTCAAGCCAGTAGCTCCAATTCCAAGCCTATCACTCCCATCACAATATTGAAGCCTTCAAGCATAGAAGAGACTCCACTGCTGCAACATTATAACCCCATCTTTGACCTCCAAGATAGTTCAAGCCACAAGAAGTTTGAAACTCCTAGCAATATGGCAGAAGAGGGAGAACACCCAAACACAGAGGAATCTATGAACACCCAAAAGCTACTCAACACTATGGTAGCTAATCAGATTCAGCTGAGGGAAGACATAAATCATATGATGCAACAATTTCATAATTCGAAGAATAATCAAGAGAAGGACAAGACTAATAATGATCCACCAACCGTAGAGAATGAGAAGAAGATCAACGAGAGGATGAATAAAATGGAGGAGCTGATTGGAAGAGCCCGTAAGATGGAGGAACTTATGGACTACGATTCTTTCTCCCTGTTCCCTAATGCAAGGTTGCCACCCAAGTTCAAGATGCCAACGCTAGACAAGTTTGATGGGACCAGCTGCCCAAAGTCCCATTTGAACATTATATGAGGGCTATGCAACCCTTAGGCGCGACCAAGGAAGTACTTACTTAGATGTTCCAAAACACACTAATCGAAGCCGCTTTTAGGTGGTTCCTCAACTTGGATGATACAAGAGCAAGAAGTTGGGAGGACATTTACTGAGAGTTTCACAAGCAATACAAGTACAATATGGAAGTGGATATCACAAGAAGAGACCTTGAAACTACCAAGCAAAAGTCGAAAGAATCCTTCTCAACTTTCATTACCAAAGTGGAGAGCCAAGGTAGCACAGATGATGAGTAGGCCAAGTGAGGAAGAACAATTAATGAATTGACCCCTTGTGATTAAAATAATTGATTAATTAGCCAAGTTATTAATTAATCAAATTAACATGCAAAATGTGTGGTAGCACAAACAAATCACCAATAAACTAAGTATGTAGTGGAAAATAAATGACACGGTGATTTGTTTACGAAATGGGAAAACCTAATGGCAAAAACCCCACCGGGTGATTTTCAGGCCACCACTCCCAAAACTCCACTATTATCAAAACAAGCGGTTACAAGTAAAAGAATCCCAAGTACCTTACCAACCTACAGTTGAACCCTTACCCCAATACCCAATTGGACTTGTTCTGTAGTGACAGTTCCTCTTTTTTATGCATGGCTCCCAAGTACGTGACTAACCAATTGCGCGGATCCCAATACGCGACTTCAATTACCAACTAAGAAGGTTGTTGGCTGCAAAGTTCTTAAGTTCATCCACACGATGAAGATCAAGAAGATGCTTGGTTACAAAACCCTACGATGCACATACACAACAACTTCTTCAAGAGAGAGATGAACAAGGGCAAGAACTTCGTCTCTGGTCACAATTTGCTTGAACAGAGTTTGCTCAATGCTTGTGCAACTTGTGAACTACTTGACGGCCCTTAAAATAATCCTTTTATATGTTTAGGGTTAGGAGAAAAGAAGACCTAAACACATAATCACGAATTCCAAAAAATCAAATCAGAATTCTGAATTTCTTAAATCTTGACAAATAAGCTGTCGAGCAGCTGTCAAGCATACGGGCTTGAGCAGCTTTCTTAAACCTCGATAGATGCAGTTGTCGAGCCAGCTGTCGAGACTTAATGAATTTGTACTTCTCAGCTTGTTTCTTGGACAGACTTGATGACTTCAACACTTGATCTTGAAACCTTGTTTCTTGAAGTATTTGAACACATCCTAAAACTACCCAATTACAAGTAAAGTGCATTTTGTCAAAGGATTAGCTAATAACATAAAATAGTGACATATGATCCTAACATGTGAAACACATATGTCCTAACAATCTCCCCCTTTGGCAATCTGTGACAAAACCACAACAAACAAATAAACATATGAGAAAAGTCATAAATCACTCAACTCATATTCACTTGTTGAATACAATAAAATCCATCCTAACACAAACTCTTGAAAAACTTTGCAAGAAGAGAGTTTATGGCAAGTAAACTTTGACAACCTGTATTTCTGAAACACTTTAAACAAAACTCATCAAGGCATCTTTGTGTGAAATAGAAATAATAGATCGCATACAAGTAATAAGAAGCATGTGTATAAAGGGAGAAAAGAAACAACATATGAAAGGGTAGGTGAAAGAAAAACATACATCAACATAAAGAAAGAGATAAGTACAATGTATGTCTATAAATGGTCATAAGACCTCATGTACAAGAACAATGTATCCAAAAAAAAGAAAAGAAAAGATACATAGCATCCTCACTACATCCTTCAATAATAACAACACTCCCCCTAACAAAAATGTCCTACACTAACTCTCCCACTAAGAATGACTACTCTCATATCCAAAACTACTTCCCCTTTTTGTCACGAATGACAAAGGAGATTGCATGAATATGTCAGGAAACTCTATCCTAGGAACCCTAAGCACATTCGCAACAAGCTGCGGTGTGACAGGAATAGAAATACCTCTGACACGAGTAACGAAATGAGGTACGGAATGGTCAATCCCATGCATGTTGGAGTAGAACTCTTGAATCAGCACAAGAGGACAACTGACGGGCTCGTCACAAAGAGACTCCCATTCCCAACTGTGAATGACAGTGGGAAGGTCGGTGTCAGCAAAATGACCCAAAATGACTCGGTGCTCCGAATGAATGCCTCGTCGGGAAAAGTTCTCCGAAAATGCCTTGTGGGCATCATCATTACGGAATCGAAGAGAGAGAGGTGCATGATCAAAAGAGAAAGAGGTACCGGAATGAAGAGGATTCCAGGCCGGAGTGGATTTACGTTTAGGTGCCATAGACACGACTAACGGAACCAATAGTAGAGGGAGAGAGAAAGAGACAATCAGAGAAGCCCCAAAACAGTTCACAATAGTAAGAATATGAGAAAAGAAGTACATATGCATGGAGAATGCATGAATATGTGACGTGCAAAGTAAATACATCATGGGCTCAGTCCAATCCAATCCTATCAGCACACAAAGAGATTGCACACATCTAAATGCATGATAATACTGTTATAATGCAAATGTAATGCAATGCATGAAGTTTTTAAGATCAAATCTTCAAAAACTAATCCAAAATTTCAACAATGTCTCATCAATTTTGAAAAACCCCAATTTTTTTTTAAAAAATCCCAAAACTTAGGTTTCAAAAACATGAATGCATGAAATGCAAGAGAATAGAAGCTTACCATGTGAAGAAAAGCTTGGTGAAGCTTGAAGAAACCTTGAAGAACAAATTTGAGGGAGAGAAGAGAGTGTTTGGGAGAGAAAACAAAGATCAATCGAGAAAATGACAGGCAGATCACACGAGGAACTTAAATAGAACCCTCAGTAAATCTCGACAGATGAGGTGTCGAGGTGGTGTCGAGACATCTGGCGAGTAGGTGTCAAGAAAAACAACGTCGACAGATCTTGTGTCGAGAAGCTATCGAGGAATAGAAACACCAGAAGCAAGAAATGAGGCTCGATCGATCCACCAGGTGTCGAGAAGCTATCGAAGGGTCAGAAACTTTCTTGATCGATCTACAAGGTATCGAGGTGCTGGCGAGATTGCGATAAGAAAAAGCTTAGGAAGCTCGACAGATAGCTAGCTATCGAGGAGGTGTCGAGCCAGCTTTTCAAAACAGTTTTTCGAGAGGAGAAAAACACAGACATGAATGCAATCAAGCATGCAACTCAACCAATGATCCAAACAACATATTAAGCTCTCAAAAAAATCTCTCAACAAAGATTTTTAAGCACATGGATCTTAAAAACACACACACACACACTAAAAAAGTCTAACCAATTTTATATTCCAAAAACAAGTCAAGACAGTTTAGTGAGCATACATTAACACATGTAAAACCTTGTGATGGCCAAATCACATTGTACCTGCACATGTATCAAGAGTAGCAAAGAATTTTGCGTGTTGTGTTCGAAAAACATCGCAAGATTGCATAAGTGTATACATGTTATGACTATTTGAGATATAAGAAAATCACTTTAACTCACACACAATCATAACTGCTTGATGGGGACTATCACATTCGAGGTACATCTTATAACTCCCACATCTCCTAGAATACACCCTTGCAATCATATTTAAAGCATTTTTGATCTTTTTGTTTTTGATTTTTCTTTGTATATTTTTCTTTTAAGCATATCATGCATGGACATATAAGAGAGAGAAAAAAAATACCCAATGATATTTGACATTCCAATTTTGCTATGCCTAAGCACACAAATGTCATTGACACTGCACTTTTGCTATGTCGAAGCATACAGGTGTCATATTATGATTGGCGGGCAACAGTGGTGAGATGGTTATTTATGCCTTTCTCTTAGGATTTTCTAGTCCTTCCCGTCAAAAAGAGTGATATGAGTGTTAAGTACAAGAGATAACTTAATCTTACTTATCACAAACAAGAGCCACAAAGCTCACTTGCTTAGTTGTGCATAGAGATGCTCATCTAAGTTACAAGAGATACAAAGTTTAGAAGACTTTGTTTCAATGGCCATCTAAGGTACACAAGTACCAATGTACACAAAACACACTGTTTTTGTATTTTTCTGATTTTTCAATTTTTTTTTTATATGAAAAACAAAACAAAGCAAAACTAAAAAATAACCAAACAAAAACATGTTAAACAAACAAAGCATAAAAACTAGACTGACTCAAAACTTGAAAGCAAAACACATAAGTAATGCACACACAAAAACAAGAAAAGAGAGAGAAAAGTGACATAATCACTTGGAGCCATTTTCCTTCCATACCCTAGAAGAACCTTTCCTTTGATTAAACCCTTGAACCGGTAGTGAGGGGGAAGAATTAAAACCGTTCAAGTTCGAAAGGAACATGAGGGCTTTGAGAAGATCTCTAAGGGAGCAAGAGAGGATTGAAGCTGATTCTGGTTCCCAAATGCTATCATGTCGTTGCTCTGTTGAGTGGCTAGCCACTTATAGCAATTTGGTCGAGTATGACCGGTAATTCTACAATGATGACAGAGATGCTGCTTCTTCTGTTTAGGCTTTTGAGAGTTAGCCTTTTTAGCCCTAGGGTTTTTAGCTTCATTCTTATCTTTCTTAGGGGGTGCTCCTAAGATAGATTTACCTTTGTCTAAATTCTCACTAGCTAAATCAGTTTTAACATTATTGTTCTCAATTTCAACATTATTGCTAGGAGGAACAAAAGCAGTAGCACTAGTAGAAGCAATATTAGAGGAAGAGAAACCATACCCTAAACCTGTTCGGTCAGAAGCAGATTTTTGAAGGCTGAGCATCTCATCAATTTTTGCACTTGAAGTCCTCTCCAATTGAGCTCTGACTTGAAATAGCTTCGCTTCAAGCTTCTTGTTCTTCTCAGCCAGGAAATTGTTCTCGAACCTCAGTGCTCCAATAGTCTGATTAGCCTCATCAAACTTTGTGGAAAGCTCCTCACGGTCAAGTTCCACATCACTGAGCTTTTTGGTGGTTAGCCTATATAGTTTCTCATGCTTCTCAGAAAGCTTGTACAGTTTTTCATAGGCTATATGGATGTCATCTTGATCATCCATCTTCTCAAACTTGGATTCCACCAATTCCTCTTCTTCAACCACATCTTCAACAATCCCATCAGTAGGATTAACAGTGGCAGTGAAGGCATTCAAGATTCCATCATCCTCATTGTCGGAATCATTCTCAGGCTCGGTGTCGCTCAAGGTAGTAGCAAGTGCCTTGCTCTTCCCAATGCTCTTGAGATATGTAGGACATTCATGTTTCATGTGACCAAAGCCTTGACACCCAAAGCACTTAGGTCCTGCGGGAATAGTGTACTGACCACCTTCCTTAACATCCTTCTTCCCTTTGTCTTGGCCTTTAAACTGAGAAGAACTGGATTGCCTGTGGTCCTTGTCGAAGCCCTTTCCATTTGCGTTCTTCATAAACTTCTTGAATTGCCTGGTGATGTAGGACTTCATCTTGGAATCTTCATCATCTAAAGACTCATCTGTCTCACTGCTCTTGGCCTTTAGTGCCATGCTCTTGTCTTTACCCGTCTTGCCAATCCTTGTCAATCCTAGCTCGTAGGTCTACAAGTTTCCAACCAGCTCAGTCAAAGAAATATTGTCAATATCCTTTGATTCCTCTATCGCCGTGATCTTGGCATGGAATCTCTCGAGTAGAGATCTGAGCACCTTCCTTACAATCTTAGGTTCAGGAATGGTTTCCCTAAGATTGAAGGCTGAGTTCACTATGTCCTTAAGCTTGGCATAGAACTCGTCAAACGACTCATCCTCCTCCATCTTAATCTCTTCAAAGCTTGTAGTGAGCCTCTGAAACTTTGAGTCTTTGACAGCCTTAGTTCCCTCATAGGTTGTTTGGAGGATGGTCTAAGCCTCCTTGGCAGTTTTAGTTGAGGATATCTTCTTAAACTCCTCATTGGTGACTGCACTGAACAACGCATTCAATGCTCTGCTGTTGAAGTTTGCTGCCTTGATCTTGGCATCATCCTAGTTGGCCGGCGCTTCTGTAGGCTTAGTCCAGCCTATCTCCACAGCTTGCCACACTTCTCATCTAAAGACTGCAAGAAAGCTCTCATACGTACTTTCTAGTATGCATAGTTAGTGCCATCAAATAAAGGAGGTATGATTAATGACTGTCCTTTATCCATGACAAACAGGGGTCAATGGATCAACACAGCAAAGATTAAACCCTAATCAGAGTGTGCCTACTCTGATACCACTTGATAGGCCAAAAACGAATTGACCCCTTGTGATTAAAATAATTGATTAATTTGCCAAGTTATTAATTAATCAAATTAACATGCAAAACGCGTGGTAGCATAAACAAATCACCAATAAACTAAGTATGCAATGGAAAATAAATGACACGGTGATTTGTTTACAAATGGGGAAAACCTAACGACAAAAACCCCACCGGGTGATTTCAGGTCACCACTCCCGAAACTCCACTATTATCAAAACAAGCGGTTACAAGTAAAGGAATTCCAAGTACCTTACCAACCTACAGTTGAACCCTTACCCCAATACCCAATTGGACTTATTCTGTAGTGACAGTTCCCCTTTTTGATGCACGGCTCCCAAGTACGTGACTAACCAATTGCGCGGATCCCAGTACGTGACTTCAATCACCAACTAAGAAGGTTGTTGGCTGCAAAGTTCTTCAGTTCATCCACATGATGAAGATCAAGAAGATGCTTGGTTACAAAACCCTACGGTGCATATACACAGCAACTTCTTCAAGAGAAAGAGATGAACTAGGGCAAGAACTTCGTATCCGATCACAATTTGCTTGAACAGAGTTTGCTCAATGCTTGTGCAACTTGTGAACTACTTAACGGCCCTTAAAATAATCCTTTTATATGTTTAAGGTTAGGAGAAAAGAAGACCTAAACACATAATCACGGATTCCAAGAAATCAGATCAGAATTCTGAATTTCTTAAATCTCGACAGATAAGCTGTCGAGCACACGGGCTTGAGTAGCTTTCTTAAACCTCGATAGATGCAGGTGTCGAGCCAACTATCGAGACTTAATGAATTTGCACTTCTCAGCTTGTTTCTTGGACAGACTTGATGACTTCAACACTTGATCTTGAAACCTTGTTTCTTGAAGTATTTGAATACATCCTAGAACTACCCAATTACAAGTAAAGTGCGTTTTGTCAAAGGATTAGCCAACAACATAAAATAGTGACATATGATCCTAACATGTGAAACACATATGTCCTAACACGTACAGTGGTGATGATTGGGATGAACCCCTTAGTGATAGAGAAAATGAAGATGCAGACCTATTCTATAAGGAATATGACAGTGATATGGACTATTATGATGAAGACATAGAAGACAATGCCGAAGCTAACAGGGGGAGCAATACTAATAGTGATCAATATAGACTGACAAATGTGTTAGAGAATGTAAGGGAGGAGAATGCATAAGCCAATCAAATGAACCATGATGAATATCCCTATGGGCACCTTCCAAATTGGAGTGATATCACTAATGTCAGTTCAAGGTTTGGCCCTAGGTATGATTTAGAACCAAGTTCACCAGCCCCACATATTGAAGAGAAGGATGGCATAAATGCCAGGTTGGTCTCTTTAGACCAAAAGCTGATGGTTCATAGTCTCAAAATCATGACACTTGAGAATGCTGAACGTAATGAGGAGAGAATGGAAGGAGGTGAGTCAGAGCGTCTCCCTCAATCCACTAATGTGAGTAATAGAGGCAAGCACGACCTATTTGATGAATGGATGGATAGCATAGAGTGCCTGGATGCTTTTGTAATCGACAATCCCACAGACATGGAGATTGAAGAAGAAGCTATGGATTATATGGATGTAGATCTCACAGTACTAATGTTGAGGAAAGAAGGAGCTTACTAGAAGCCACCTGCCATTGTGGAAGCCAAGACTGAGTTGAAGAACTAGGCATGGGAGGGAGCCGCCCACCCCATGGAGGACTCTGTGAGGAAGATCAAGACCATCAAGTCAGTCACTTTTGCCAAGAAGATCAAAACCGCCGAGCCAATCACTCCTGCCAACAACATTGTTTCCGTTCCTATTGAGTCTATTTCTGCTAGTGTTTCTATTCCTATTAAATCTGTTTGTGATAGTTTTCCAGTTGAGTCTATTAAAAACTCTTTCCCTTTTAATATGATTTCTGATTCTGCTTATTTGCTGGCTTTAAATGTTTTTATTTATGAAATTGGTAAAGAAACTCTTAATAATAAGGAATTAAAACAGGGATACCTAGAACCTATAAAAGAAGAAACCCAACCCATTAACCTGGGAACTGATGATGATCCCAAAATGATACAAATGGGCAATACCCTAACCGCTTTAGAGAAAGATGCATTAGTAGCACTGCTGACAGAGTTCAAAGAGGTCTTTACCTGGTCATATGAAGACATGTCTGGGATTGATATAGATATAGTACAGTACCGCATTCCAACAGATCCAACCATGAAGCCAATCAAGCAAAAGTTGAGAAGAATGAAGCCAAAGTGAACTCTCAAGATCAAGGAAGAAGTAGAGAAACAGTACAATGCTGGATTCCTGAGAGTGGTCAACTATCCAGAGTGGTTAGCTAATGTGATTCCAGTGCCAAAGAAGGATGGGAAGGTTAGAATGTGTGTAGATTTTCGAGATCTGAATAAAGCCAGTCCAAAAGATGACTTTCCATTGCCTCACATTGATGTCCTGGTTGACAACATGGCAGGTCATGCTTTGCTATCGTTTATGGACGGATTTTCAGGTTATAATCAGATTAAGATGGCTCTAGAAGATATGGAGAAAACCTCCTTTATCACTCCATGGGGAACATACTGCTACAAGGTCATTACATTTGGCCTTAAAAATGCTGGTGCAACTTACCAATGTGCAACCACAACTTTACTACATGATTTGATCCACAAAGAAGTAGAAGTTTATGTCGATGATATGACAGTGACATCCAAATACCATGAAGGGTACATACCAGCTTTAAGGAAGTTCTTTGAAAGAATCTAGTTCTACAAGCTACGATTGAATCCAAAGAAGTGTGCTTTTGGAGTTACATCTGGAAAACTGTTAGGGTTTATGGTAAGCCAGAGGGGAATAGAATTTGATACTAACAAAATCAAGGCAATTGTAGAGATGAAGCCTCCAAGAACTAAAAAGGAGATTCGAGGATTTCTTGGGAGGATACAGTACATCAACAGGTTCATAGTCCAACTCACTATGACATGTGAACCAATCTTTCAACTGCTCAAGAAGGAGGTCCCAACAGTGTGGAATGAACAATGCCAAGAAGCCTTTGAGAAGATCAAGAATTATCTGATGAAAGCACCAATACTTTTCCCACCAATTCCTGAAAAGCCATTGTTGTTGTATCTTACTACCACAGATACAGCAATGGGGGCTTTACTTGCTCAATACCTAGAGGAGACTAGAAAGGAGAATGTAATTTACTACATCAACAAAAAGATGTTGCCTTACAAAGAGAATTATTCACCATTAGAAAAGACATGTGTAGCACTTGTATGGGTAACCCGTAAACTCAGACATCATATGCTTGCTTACAAGGTTTTGTTGATTGCAAGAATGGATCCTTTGAAGTACTTAATGGAAAAACCCTTGCAAGATGGGAAGACTGCTAAATGGGTCTTGCTTTTGTTAGAATTTGATATTAAGTATGTGACCCAGAAATCTGTGAAAGGGAGAGCAATTGCTGATCACTTAGCCCATTGTTCATCAGAAGAAGCCGAAGAGATCCAAGGAGACTTTCTGGATGAAGGCATCATGGGGATTGAAGTAGAATCATGGAAGATGTATTTTGATGTAGCAACAAATCAAAATGGAAGTGGGATTGGAGTTCTCTTAATTTCTCCAAAAGGGACACACATTCCATTTTCTGGCAGACTCAACTTCCCTACCACCAACAACGCCACTAAATATGAAGCTTGCATCATGGGCCTACAAGCAGTCTTAGGCCTTGGAGTAAGAGAACTGGAGGTATACGAGGACTCGGCCTTAGGCCTTGGCCGTTCTCTACATGGGGAATTGACATTATTGGGAAGATCCACCCAATAACATCCAATGGCCATGAATTCATACTTGTAGCCATTGATTACTTCACTAAATGGGTAGAAGCTACCTCATATAAGGTTTTGAATTCAAAGAAAGTTGCTCGATTCATTTAGACTAATATCATTAATAGATATGGGGTACCGCACGAAATTATCTCTAATAATGGGCAACATTTTAAAGGAGAAATAGAGAAGCTACTATGAAAGTTCAACATTCAACACCACAAGTCTTCACCTTACCGACCTCAAACCAATGGAGTAGTTGAGGCTGCTAATAAAAACATTGGGAGAATCTTGAAGAAGAGCACAAAGAACTACAAGGACTGGCACCTACAGTTGCCCTATGCACTCTGGGGGTATAGAACATCAATTTGATCTTCCATAGGAGCCATTCCTTATTCATTGGTGTATGGGATGGAAGCAATTCTTCCCATTGAAATGGGTGTCCGTTCACTAAGGACGGTATTGGAAAGTGAAATTCCTGAAGCAGATTGGTTACAAAGCAAATACGATCAATTGTGCATGCTAGATGAGAAAAGACTCAAAGCCTTGTATCATATTCAAGGTTACCAAAGAAGGCTTAGGAAAGCTTTTAACAAGAAAGTGAGAACTAGAGATTTGAAGTTGGGGGATTTAGTGTTGAAGGAAATCCAAGCCCCGGTCCAAGATGCAAACAGTAAGTTCAAGCAAAATTGGGCAAGCCCATTCATTATCAAACGGATATACTCTGGAGTAAGATTGGTGGATTTAGATGTAAACCCTTTCACTGAGCCAACCAACATAGATCAACTGAAAAAGTACCACATCTGAAGTGGTAGTTTGAAAGCACCACATTTGAAGTGGTTGTAAAATATGATCTTTCCCTTCCTAGGTTTTTCTTTAAAAAAAAAAAAAAAAAAAAAAGGTAGATTGAAAACCCGAAAGGGCAATCTACGCAAAAGGAAAGTAAAAAAACCCGAAAGGGCGACCTAGGCAAAATTTAAGGCAAATAAAAAAAATCTTCATCATCAATGAACTACGTGATAACCTGATCCCTTTATCAAAGGGGGTACGTAGGCAACCATGCATTGGTTTGGTCATAATTTCCCAAAACCCACCATTTGCCCATTAACCAAAATTTCCAAAAATTCAACCATTCCATTAAACCATGTCATTACACAAAATCCAAAAACCTAAACCATAAAAATAATAATAATAATAATAATAATAATAAATCCAAACCCTAAGCCAAACCATAAAAAACCCAAACCCCAAAAGCCTACACCATAAACAGAACCCTTAACCTACAAATCCTAAATAATTCCTAAACATAAGAGTCTTTACATCAACTTCTAAATAAACATGTTCAAAGCCAAAAAAATAAGAAGGTCACTTTGTCTTTGGTCTTTTCTTTTTCTGTTGATCTTAGTCATCCTACGAAAGTGAACCTTGACAAAAGATTAGTCCACTTGGTCAGCCATCTCCAATCCCAATAGCATGTTCTGTACAGAAGTAGGATTTGTGTCCACAGGAGTGAAGGGTCTTCTTCTTTTGCCACCAAGGATTCCTTGCTCATATTTGAATTGCCTCAAAAGTCTATCTCCCTTGTAGAAAGTTGCCCTCCGTAACCCAACAAGGAAGATGTGGTCTGATCCTGGAGACCTCAGTAGAGGGGGTGGGCACTTCCACTAATAACATTCCCATTAAATTGAGGTACTAGATTCCTTGTCTAAGAATTTCACCCAATCACTCTCAGTTTGGCACTCAATTTTGATTACAGCCCAGCTAAGAAAACTGCTAGGCCTGTAATTATCGGATGTAGGCTTGGCAATCATATTCAATTGCTCTATTAGTCATATCTGCAAAGTCAAAGGACTCCCTAAGAAGTTCTGAGTTTCTCCACCATGAAATACAGCATCTAGTCCTAGAAGAGCTTCTACTAAGATCACAGAAACAGGATTATCACCATCCATAATTTGATTCACAACACTTACGGCTCGAGCATCTACAAAACCTGAAAGTTCAAATAGTGTAAAAACACCCTTGAACGTTTAGACCCCCAATTTATAAATTAACCAATTCAAGCTTTATATCAAACAACTAGTGTGCGGAAAATGAACAAAAGCTATAAACCAGAATTGGAAAAACTATCTAAGCCAAATTAAAATCACAACCCACAGCAGATAATAAAAGGCAAAGATAAAAGGGAAGGAAAATGCAAACACAAAGACAACACGCGATGTGTTATCGAAGAGGAAACCGAAGCCCCCGGCGTAAAACCTCTCCACCGCCCTCCAAGCGGTAAACAATCCACTAGAAAATGTAGTTGGGATACATGGACAGCAATAGACCCTCAAAGCCTAATCTACCCAGTGCACCTAAGCCCTCCAAGCTTCTTGCTCCAACGAGGTTGCGCCGAACCTTTTTCTTTTC
Organism: Quercus tomentella; assembly: GCA_028535165.1. Classification (NCBI taxonomy): domain Eukaryota; kingdom Viridiplantae; phylum Streptophyta; class Magnoliopsida; order Fagales; family Fagaceae; genus Quercus; species Quercus tomentella. The sequence goes on from JAPQVY010000156.1 coordinate 64,681,332, forward strand.
TAGCTTCCCGGATTCCGCTACTTGACCATAGCATCAACCAATGAAGATTGGTTCCTTCCTAACTGCTTCCCAGAACACCAAACAGCCCTCTCACAGTAATGGATATGGTGAGAACAAGGTTTTGGTAAAATGCCTCTCAAGGGTTTGACAATGGAGAGGAAAAGAGTTGAGGAATTTGAAGAGACTCTTATGTAAAGATTGTAGATGAATCAATCTTGTTTTACTCTAGGGTTTCTCTCTCAAAATTCTCTCTGGAAGCTCTCTTTCATTTGTGGGTATAAGGGGTATTTATACTGGGGTGAGAGGAGAATGTGAAACGTCAGGTTTTTCAAAACAAGGGTGGCTCGCGGCTTGGCCTCGCGACTTGACTGAGTCGCGAGACCCAGTCGCGAGATAACCGTATGGCCAGTTGTCCTGTTTTGTCCTGTAGTGCTCCAGCTAGCATGACTGTTCACCTTCTAGCATGCTTGGCACGTGTGCTGCATCTGGCGGCTTGCAGCCGCGAGTCACCCGCGAGATCAAGCCGCGAGTCTCTGTTTTCTTGCACACTCTTGAGCAATCTACACTCTATCTCACTCACTACCCTTACAACAAACCCACCTAAATACAGGGTTACTAAATGCAGAAATACAAGCAAATTTGGCACGGAATAAAGCCAATTAGATGGTTGATTAAATTCAACCTTACAAAAACGCGTCTTCCAGAGCAAAGCAAAAGTTTTCCCACCATGCATAAAGCCAAACTGAAGTTTTCCTGCATATTGTCAATCACTCCATAGGTGCATTTGTCAATCAGCTGGGAGATAATTGCATAAAGATTCACCGTATGACCTTTAATCATACTATCAGGTAATGGAAGTAGGAAGACTGAGAGTATTAGACAAAGATTCCTTATGCTTAGGATCATAAGAAACCGCTACAGATTTTTTGCTTGGATCATAGCCCAAGATAGCAGAAAATTCTTCAATTGTCAGACAAAGTTCAGCAGTGTTAAATTGAAACACATGATCTTCGGGATCCCAGAATTTCATAGCAGCATGAAGGAGGTCCCAGTTGATTTTGACATTCCTTAGAGCCTTGATTCCCTCTAATTTGTATGCTATAAAATTGGTTTTGGTACTGAAAGCAAAGCTATGAACCCATATGTTGATATCATGAATTGTTGAATGAGAAAAGTTGTGATTGCTAGCCATGGATGACTTTTGCTTGTGATTACTATGTTTTACTAACCTTTATGCAGAGATTTGTCATAGGAGAATTCATTTATATAAGCTGCGTCAATTCCTAATTAGGTTTGAAATAGGTTTCAAAGAGTTTATAGCTGACTAGGAGAGTGTTTCATGATCACAAACAAAGTAAACATTTTTCAAAAAACGCAAAAACATGAAACACACATTGGAAAAGCATGTGGAGTTGGCCCACCATGGTGTGAGAATCGTGGCATGGCTAGGTTCCATTTGGCACTCTAAAAGTACCGAACAGCACTCCAAAAGTGCTGAATGGCACTCCTCTCGTGCGGCACGCAGCCCCTCCATCGAACATCCATACAATTCCATGCAAATTTTGTGTTCTCGGCCATTTTTTTTTTTAGATCATTTAACATACAAAAAGATTTTTTTAGGTTAAACTGGGGCATTTCGACGTGCCTAACACATTTATTTTCAAAAATCATCACTTGCATCATTGTTTTCAAAAATTAATCAAATCAAGTTTTTTTCAAGACTCATGAATTCATGTTCCAAACTAAGGGCATTCGCCCATGGCTCATTCATTTTCAAAAAAATCACCATCATCATCTATTCAAAAAAAAAAAAAAAATCATCATAACCAAGATTTCCAAAAATCATGCATTCATTTTAAACTAGGGGCATTCAGCTCTGCCTCATTCAAGTAAGTGTAGATTCCATCAAAGCCAATCAAGATAAGTTTAAATTAGTACTACAAGATATCATCAGGTAAATTCTAAACTTGTCTTAGTTAAAGTTTCTACATGATCCAAGGTGATTCCAAGGACAAAGATTGTTTAAGAAACACTTCCTTTTCTTTTGCAGGAAAAATGAAATATACAAGTCATACATCATTAGGACTCTGAGTCTGCCTGCGTGAGAATCTCCTTGATCCACCTCTAGAGGAGCCACCTTCAGTATTTCCTTCTTGACTTGAGAAGAAGAAAGGGTCATACTGATGATTTTCAAGTTCAAGGCTCCTGATCCTTTCCTCTAATGCTTTTTTGGTAATGTCAGCAGTTTCCATTCGATGTGCTTGAAAAGTCAGCAAAATCAGGTGTTAATTCCACTATCAAGCACAGTTCAAGCCAAAGACACTTAGAAAGTAACATGGCATACCCAGTTCACATCATTGAGCACATGTTGGGAGGATTAAGTGCGAGCCAATGACTGCAAGCCTTCAATCATCCGCATGCTTCTTCCACAAGATCCACCTCAACCTAAAGCACAATTCTACCAAGTTAAGAGCCATTCATCAAGCCAAGAAGAAATAAGGACAAAGAACTGAAAATTCAAGAACATACCGGATCAAGCCAAGGAACATTTGGAATGTTCTTTGGCCTAGTTAGAGGCATGGAACTATAAGTCCCATCACGATTCATCACATCATACTGCCATGCCGAAAAATAAGGATAAGTCTCCATGAAAGAACTAGAAGAGCTACTAGCATGGTGAGGAGAGGGAATCTCTTCCTCTTCCTCTCCCCTTTCCTCTCCTTCAAAAGATGAAGGTTGAAAATAAAACATGCAAATATTGTTACCAAGCAGAAATATAGAAAAGGAATTTGCAAGAAAAAATTTGACTTTAGAAGGGAAGAAAAATACCTTTCTACCAACCAAGCAACTTTCTAGATGAAGTCGGATGAATTCAGAGTAATCCCTTTCTACTCCTGCAACCATATAGCCATCACGGGCCTGAGCAATTTCTTCATTAGCCAGAAAGTTAGCCAACCGAACAGTGTGACAAGGAGGAGTTGGAAGTGTGGTAGGAGGATACTCATGTTCAACTTGAAGCAACACCCGATCATCAAGATACTGATATTTTCCATGCCCACATTCAAATAGCACCAGATGGCCATTCAGCTCCAGAGCCCGCTCACACTCTTCATACCCCTCACATCCAGTCCAAGGATTTAAAGACATCTGAAAAATCATAAAGGAGCCTAGAATGAGAAGAGACCAAGCCAGAACCAAGTACCAAAGATTCCAAAAAGAAGGAGGAAGAACTCACATCATCAGCAGTCAAATTGTCAATCACCAAGCGCCAAATTTCCAAAGAACGCCTGAAGGGTATAGACAAATGATGTTTGGGCAACCAACAGAGAAATCTAGGAAAAATGCCAGTAACCTCCTCCTGAATTTCAGGACCAACTCCAAAGCAGAATTCCAGATTGAAGTAGAGAAGACCTTTGATTGGCATTTCAGCATTCCAAATCGAGGTAGAGAAGCCCTAGATCAACATTTAAGCATTCCAAATCAAGGTAGAGAAGCCCTGGATCGACACTCCTACAATTCCATATTAAAGTAGAGAAGCCCTGGATCGACATTTCAACAACCCCAGATCGAAGTAAAGAAGCCCTAGATCAACATTTAAGCATTCAAGATCGAGGTAGAGAAGCCCTAGATCAACACTCTAATAACCCCAAATCGAAGTAGAGAAGACCTTGATCGACATTTCAACAATTCCAGATCGAAGTAGAGAAGACCTTGATCAACATTTTAGCAATTTCAGATTGAAGTAAAGAAGACTCCAATCAAAGTGGATAAGACCTTTGATTGAATGTTTCAGCAGTACATATCAAAGTAGAGAAGCCCCTTTGACCAGCATTCCAGAAATTCCAATTTCAATGTAGAGAAGCCTTTTAGTTGTCTTTCATCAAGGTCGAGGTAGAGAAGCCCTTGGGTTGTAGACAACTCCAATTACAAGATCAGGATTGAAAAGTCTCTTGGTTGCCCCAGTTGTCAAGAATCATTTCTAGAGTCATCAACTACCAGTTAAGTTAAGTATTTTCATTTTTTGTCAAAAGGTAAGGCACTAGTTCTGTGTTCCAAGATTTTAGGTTCGAGGGCTAGGTAATATTTGAAAATTCAACCTAAATTAAATCATGGTCGCTAAAATCAGTATCTTTGTTTTACAATGACATTTGCTTTTCAAGCTCTGCCAATGAGGGGCATTCTGTAGACACTCGATTTTGCACCCATGATTTAATCAAGGAGAATGACTGGAATGACCATCCATGTATCCCAAAAATCATAATTGTATTACATGCATCAATTCATTCATTGCATATCATAAAAATGATCTTGAGGTTCTAATGGTCGCAACGGTGTGTCCGGTTTCCAAATCAGACCATCAGATCGAAAGATATCACATGATCAAGTTTGCACGGTCAACATGCATTGTGTCTAGGTAGAGTCTATCACACACAATTAATTTAAATTAATTTTGATTTGTTAGACAATTAAAATTAATTAAATAATTCTATGATTGGTTGATAATTAGTGTCTAAAATAGGGATGCATGCATAGGAATAAAATGGATGATTGGATAACAATAAAATTGTGGATAATCAGAACTTTATTATTTTAGGGTATTTATCTACAAGATAATTTTTCTTAAAAAACCTCAATTATCCATAAATGAGATAAAAAAAATCATAAATTAAGGATGAAAACACGTCTAGGTGCAAGGACCGGATCAAAAAACCCTAGAAGGAAAGTCCAAAACTCACCTGAACACGAAAGAACGTTCGGTGTCCAAGAGCACAATTCAGCACTTTTGGAGTGCCAAACGGCACTTTAAAATGGCTGAATTTTCCACTTTTGGGCTTTGGCCCAACACCCTTCGGGTGGTGATAAGGTACCCCATTTTCGATCTTTTTGCAAAAGGATGAGTCCTGATTCGCATTCTACACTTCGGGGCTATTTTTTAGAGTTTTCTGGCCTCTATAAATAGAGACTGGATCTCATAATTCAGGGGCCCTATACATGCTATCGTCTAATCCTCTCATCAATATTTTTGTGGTTAGTATTTGCAAACCCAGAAGTGGATAAGCCAAAGTAAAATCAATTATTAAGGAAAATCTTGGTCAAGAAAGTTCAAAAATGAAAAGCTTTTGCTAGATAGGCTTCTCAAGGATTTCACAAATGGCGAAGAGAGATTTAGATCTAAGGAAAACTCTTAAGGTCAAATGAACTTATTGAGTGAGAGAATGGCTTGTGTGAAACCGATAGAGAGAGAAAGAGGATTTGAGTTGAGAGAGAGTGGATATGATACAAGGCTGTTATCAAGTTGATTTGGTTGTTTTGCATTTGCCTGTGAGTTTGATTTTCTAGGATTATGTATTTGATTCTGTGTTGTTTTTAGTAAGAAAAACAAATAGAAAATGAAAAAAATATTATTATATTAATTTTGTAAAATTTTTATTTTTTGTTATTTAATTACATGATCTAGTGGTTTTTTTTTTTTTTTTAAATTAAATGCTGAGATCTCAGAGTTTGATTGCTTTTGGGTTTCTTAGTGTCATGAACTCAATTTGTTTCTTAGTAAAATTGGTGTTAGGGTGGGAGTGACAAGGGTATAATAGCTAAGATTTCCTAGCAATTGGTGTCTTTGTCTTATAATTATTGGAGTAATTTGTGAATTAAACTCTGTGGGGAAGGGGTTAGGGATTTCAATCCCCCCATTGTGTTCTTTTTTATTTTATATAATTTTTTTTTTCAAAAAACATGTGGTACTCTATGTGAAACCCAAGTTGCATAAAAAAAATATTTTATTTCCACCATTAACCACATCATTATTTTCTATCCATCTCTTAATTAATAGTAGGGACTAGTTTGACACAATGCCAAAAGGTTATGGACTAAACTAGTGCAATTGAAATGTTAGGGACTATAAAATGCAAAAGTTAAGGACCATATATAATGGTAACAAAAACTTATTTTTAAGCAATCGTTTTGATATTTTTATTTTCAAAATCTATCGGTTCAAACGTTTATGTTTATATGTAATGAGTAAGTAGATTATATTTATGTTTATGTTTATGTTTACAATCTCTAGCAATGGGGTTGAAAGAGTAAGTAGACTACATATTATCCCACTAGGATACTAAGTTAGAACCCAGTTCCAATTGACAATGAAGTTAGAACTGCATCCACTAGGATACTAAGATTTGCTATGATGAACTGCCATTTCCCCTGCCCTTTTGTGAAGCAGAATAGCACATCGCCCAACACAGCCCCAATAGATTTGCTTAGAAACAGGTTCCTTATCATTTTATCCAGCTAATACTGCTTCGATGCCACCTTGGAGAAATGTGGGGAAATCGGTGATGAGTTTCCCGTATTAAGAAAAAAAAAACATTTTAAGTAATTTGACAAATGACAATAAATCATTTAAAACCAAAAGATGAAGAAAAAGAAGAACCAACTGTACCGAAGCCTAAAATTAAGCCTGATAAAATGAACACAATTGCAATAACGATTTTGAATATACACATATTTTCTTTTCTTTTCTTTTTTTGTTTGTGCTAGGATAAATTAAACAAATAAAGAAGACACACAAACACATCTATATATATATATAGGCAAAGCTCAGAAAAAGTCCAATTAGAATTTCAAATTATTCAATCTTATGTCATATGTGGGGACCACACTTCTAGGTGTTCAATTAGAATTTGAAATTGGAGTCCAATTTTGCCCCATGTGTCTCAATTTATGTGGGAACCATGCTATAACTATCATTTCAGTGTCCATTTCAAATTCACTATGTTTCTTTAATACCAGATAAGAGCCACCTACTTTCCTTTTAGAGAATTTGAATGATTTTAATTCTATATAGAGAACAAGGATTTCAATAAAAATAAACTATAAAAAATCTAATCATATATCTAACTCGATATATAAAATTAGAGGAATGGAGAGCCTAATAATTATAGACATAAACAAGCTTACATTTTTTAAATTTGTTGTTATTGTTATTGTTATTGTTATTGTCTTATTTATATTATTATTAGTTGTTAACCGTGCTTCGCAAAGTTAATTTTTTTTTAATTTATTAATTTTTAAATATTATAATTAATTAAACACATTTTAAAAAAGAATTAATTATTTCAAATAGTATTTTTTTCATATATAAATTAAGTTTATTATTATTATTTCGTGTAGCCCTATTTTAATTTGTAGTTGAATTTGATTATTATTTATTGTTCTATTGAGAAGATAAGTTATAAATGTCAAGTGCACCTGATGACTAGGTTAGTGATACTCAGTTATCTTCCCACTCAATAGTATAATCATATAATTATTACTATATGATTGGTGGAAAGAGCCAATCAACAAAAGACCAATTTGGTACAAATTAATGTCCTACTATTTAAAAAAGCAATGGATGCTCCCAAAAAATTCAATCAAAACCCTATATTTTCTTCTTTAACCTCTCTCTCACTCCAAAATTCATAATTTTGGCTTTGTATTTAAAGTAATGGAATGTATTCTCTCTCTATTTCTCTCTTGCTACCAGTTTGTAAATATCTAACATTGTTTGATTAAGATGCGTTAGGACATATGTGGGAATTGTTAGAAACATATGTGATGTAAATTGGCTAATCCTTTGACAAAACACACTTTACTTGTAATTGGGTAGATCTAGGATGGGTTTAGTACTTCAAGAAACAAGTGTATAAGTTTAGTATTGAAGCCATGCAAGTCTGACCAAGAAACAAGTGAAGAAGTGTTGTTTATAAAAGCTCGACAGATGTCTCGACAGAATCATATCTATTAAGGTTTAATGTTGAAGCTTGACAGAAGCTCAACAAAAGCTGTATTTGTCGAGAATTAAGAAATTAGAATTTCCAGATATAATTTCACGCATATCCATGAATATTTATGTAAGGTTTCTTTTCTCACAACCCTAGACATATATAAGGATTATTTTAAAGGCCGTCACAAGTGATGCAACTTGATACAAAGTGATAATACATGCATATTGTGACCAGAGACAATTTGCCCTAGTTCATCATATTCTTTGTACAAGCTACTATGTCATTGAGCCAAGGGTTTTGTAACTAAGGAGCTTCTTAATCTTCATTGTTGGATGAACTAAAGAACTTTGCAGCCAATATCTTCCTCAAGTTGGTGTGTTAGTCACGTACTGAGATCCGTGCATCATTGGTTAGTCACGTACTGGGAGTGGTGCATTAAAAGGAGAGATTGCCGCTACAATACAAGTCTAATTGGGTATTGGGGTTAGGGTTCAACTGTAGGTTGGTATTAGGTACTAAAATTCCTTTTACTTATAACCGCTTGTTTTGATAATAGTGGATTCTCGGGAGTGGTGACCTTAAATTCACACATGGGGTTTTACCTCGATGGTTTTTCCCATTCATAAACAAATCACCTGTGTCAAATTTATTTTCTGCTGCATTTAACTTAGTTGGTGATTTGTTTGTGCTACCACGCTTATTGCATGTAATTGAATCTAATTAATTCACTTAGATAATTAATTAATTAATTTACCAAAAGGGGTCAATACATTCTTGGCCTATCAAGTGGTACAGAGCGGGCACACTCTAATTAGGTTTAATCTTTACTGTGTGATCCATTGACACCTGTTTGTCACGGATAGAGGACAGTCACTTATTATACCTCATTTATTTGATGGCACTAACTATGCATATTGGAAAGTACGCATAAGAGCTTTCTTGTAGTCTTTAGATGAGAAGGTATGACAAGCTGTGGAGATTGGCTGGACTAAGCCAAATGAAGCACCGACTAAATGGGATGATACCAAGATCAAAGAGGCAAAATTCAACAGCAAAGCATTGAATGCACTATTCAGTGCAGTGACCAATGAGTTTAAGAAGAAATCCTCAACTAAAGCTGCTAAGGAAGCATGGACTATCCTCCAAACAACCTATGAAAGGACTAAGTCTATCAAGGATTCAAAGCTCCAAAGGCTCACTACTAGCTTTGAGGAGATAAAAATGGAGGAGGATGAGTCATTTGATGAGTTCTATGCCAAGCTAAAGGACATAGTCAACTTAGCCTTTAATCTTAGGGAAATCATTCCCGAACCCAAGGTTGTAAGAAAGGTGTTAAGGTCTCTGCCTGAGAGATTTCATGCCAAGATCACTGCCATTGAAGAATCAAAGGATATTGACTCGATTCCTTTGACGAAGCTGGTTGGCAACTTGCAAACCTATGAATTGAGTTTGACTAGAATCAGGAAAGGAAGCAAAAGCAAGAGCATGGCACTAAAGGCCAAAAGTAATGAGGCTGATGAGTCTTCTGATGATGCAAATTCCAAGATGAAATCCTTCATCACTAGGCAGTTCAAGAAGTTCATGAAGAATGCCAATGCGAAAGGATTTGATAAGGACCCTAAGCAATCTAGTTTTTCTCATTTTAAGAGCCAAGGTAGAGGAAAGAAGGATGCTAAAGACGGCGGTCAATACACTATTCCCTTCGGACCAAAGTGCTTCGGATGTCAAGGTTTTGGACACATGAAACAAGAATGTCCAACATATCTCAAGTCAACTGGGAAAAGCAATGCTCTTGCTGCTACCTTGAGTGACATCGAGCCTGAAATTGAGTCAAATAACAGTGATGACGAGGGAATTTTAAATGCCTTCACTGCTACAGTTGATCCCATTGAAGGGGTTACGGAAATAGTAGATGATGAATAGGACTTGGTGGATTCTAAGTTTGAGAAAATGGATGATCAAGATGACATCCATATAGCCTATGCAAAATTGTACAAGATTTCTGAGAAGCATGAGAAACTTATAGGTAGGCCACCAAGAAGCTGAGTGATGTGGAGCTAGATCTAGAGGAACTCTCTACAAAGGTTGATGAAGCAAATCAAACCATTGGAGCTTTGCGGTTCGAGATCAACTTCCTTGCTAAAAGGACAAAGGAGCTTGAAGCGGAACTATCCCAAGTTAGAGCTCAATTAGAGAGAACTTCCAGTGCAAAGCTCGATGAAATGCTAAACTTTCAGAAAGCTTCTTTTGATAAAAACGGGTTGGGGTATAATTTCTCTTCTCCTAATATTGCCTCATTTAGTACAATTGAGTTTGTCTCACCTGCTGATAATGTTAATTCTGAGAACAATGAATTTAAAACTGAAATAGCTAGTGAGAACATAGATAAATGCAAATCTATTTTAGGAGCACCCCCTAAGGTTGAAAAGAAAGATACTAGAAACCCTAGGACTAAGAAAGTTAACAACAAAAAGTCTCAACCAAAGAAGCCACATTTCTGCCATCATTATGGAGCTTCAGGGCATACTCGTCCAAATTGCTACAAGTGGTTAGCCACTCAACAAAGCAATAGTATGCTCTCGTCCGGAAACTAAAATCAATTTCCATCCTCGTTTGCTCCTCTTGGAGATCTCCTCAAGGCCCTCATGTTCCTTTCGAACTTGAACGATTTCAATTCTTACCCCTTACCACCGGATCAAAGGTTCACTCAAAGGAAAGATTCTTCCAAGGTGTGAAAGGAAAAAGGCACTAAGTGATTTAATCACTTTTTCTCTCTCTCCCCTTATGGTTATGCACTACTTGTTTGTTTAGTGTGTGTGGGTGTGTTTTGGATCTTGAATGCTTTGCATATATGTTGAGAGATGTTTTGAGAGCTTAATATGTTGATTAGATCTATGTTTGAGTAGCTTGCTTGTTGCATTCATCTCTTTGGGTTTTTCCTCATTGAAAAACTCATTTTCTTCAAGCTCGACAGCTTCTCAACAAATCCTCAACAGATTCTTTTCTATCAAGCCCCTCCTTCTTCTTGTCTTGACAGATTTTAAGGAATCTCAATCCATCGAGGTTTCTGGATTTCTTCTCGATAGATGCTTGACAGCTTCTTCGATCCATCGAGCAACTTTCTGTCTGGCCGATAGATTCTTGACAGCTTCTCGATCCATTGAGGTATTTTTGCCGTCGACAGCACCTTAACAGATTCACTTCTGTCAAGATTTAGTGCTCGACAGGTCTCGATAACTCCTCGATCCATCGAGCTACGATTTGTATTTAAAGGCTGAGCACAAAATCAGATTTCTTTTTCTCACCTCTCTCTCAACATAAAACTTTTTCTCTCGCCCCAAACACTTCTCCCTCTCTCAAAAACTTCTTCCCTTGTGTTCTTTGGCCTAGATCGAGATCAAAACACTTGTTAAGTGTTCTAATCTTCTCTCTTTTCATGCATTCATGCATTTTAGACCTAAGTTTTAGGGTTTTTTAAAATTTTTGGGGTTTTTGAGTTTTTCTTAAAATTTTTGGGTTGGGCTTTGTGAAATTGTCATTATATGCTCATGCATTGCATTCTCATTGCATTTTAACAATGTTTCATGCATTTAGATGTGTGCTTGATTATTGGAATGTGTGTTGGCAGGTTTGGATTGGGTTTTACCCATGATGCAATTTATATTTTTGCACGTCACATATTTATGCATATTTCATGCATACGTATCCCTTTTCTTTCTCTTATTCTAGTTGTGATGTGTTTTTATCTTTCTTCTCTCTCTCTCTCTATCTCTCGGATAGACTACGCATGGCACCCAAGCGCAAATCCACTCCGACTCGGAACCCTCTTGGTTCCAGGTCTTCTTCTTCTGATCCTCCAGTTGTGGAATTCAACTTTTATAATAAACTACTAGATGTCCCGCGCGATGCACTTGTTTGTTATTAGTTATTTTATAATACTCATATGTGTTATAATGTTTGAAAAATTAATTTTGATTGTATTATATTGTACTAAAATAATGAAGAAAAAATTATAATACAATATATCCATATGTAAGTAACCATAATTAATTAGACCCTAATATATACATTATGCCAATTGATTTATTTTATCAAGTGTACATGTATATTTGGTTCTTACATTTGGCCTTTTTAATATAAAAATTCTTATTTTTTTAAGAGTATTTTTTTATAATGAAAACACATGAAATTTTGAAGGCTAAACATCTAAGAATGAAGAAAAAAATGTAATACAATATATCCATATGTAAGTAACCATAATTAATTAGACCCTAATATATACATTATGCGAATCGATTTATTTTATCAAGCATACATGTATATTTGGTTCTTACATTTGACGTTTTCAATATAAAAATTCTTATTTTTTTAAGAGTATTTTTTTATAAAGAAAACACATGAACTTTTGAAGGCTGAACATCTAAGATTTAAGGTTTATAATTTTTAATTTGCAAAACTAAATATACTTGTCAAGAGATTAAAAATATAACAACAATTGAACTGAGAAATATAAAATTATACTATTTCATATCTTAAGTTTAATTTTACATAGATCTGAGTACCTTAATCACTTACAAAGATTATGTACTTCCCAAAAATATAAATAACACATATAAAGGCTTTATGTCTTCCCTAAACATACCTTTTAGAAACCTCAAATGTAGTTGAAGCACTACTATATCAAGCTTTGTCAGTGTTGTTGAGAGGTTTAGATCATATGCACCTAAAACCAAAACCAATTTCATACTCTCTCTCTCTCTCTCTCTCTCTCTCTCTCTCTCTCTCTCTCTCTCTCTCTCTCTCTCTCTCTCTCTCTCTCTCTCTCTCTCTCTCTCTCTCTCTCTCTCTCTCAGCCCTTCAATATTTTGTGAAACTGGAATATATAAATAATAGGAGTTATAGCATAAAAAACTAGCATTAAATGGTGAAAACCTTTCATTTTTGAAATTAATGAATTTAAAAGTTGAAGAGTTCAAGAAGTTGAAAAAGGGGGTGGAACCAAATCTCTTAATCTTCTGCATTTATGCCTTAAATCGGTCATTGATAAGAAGATGGCGTAAGGTGAAAGGCTAAAAGAAATACTACTCATAGAAAGCACCACATGGCAAAACCAAATACTACTCATAGATTCTCTCTATTTTTCTTTTGGCCCTTCAATATTTTGTGAAACTGGAATATATAAATAATAGGAGTTATAGCATAAAAAACTAGCATTAAATGGTGAAAACCTTTCATTTTTGAAATTAATGAATTTAAAAGTTGAAGAGTTCAAGAAGTTGAAAAAGGGGGTGGAACCAAATCTCTTAATCTTCTGCATTTATGCCTTAAATCGGTCATTGATAAGAAGATGGTGTAAGGTGGAAGGCTAAAAGAAATACTACTCATACAAAGCGCCACATGACAAAACCAAATACTACTCATAGATTGTTGAAGTTGTTATTTTTCCCTCTCTCTCTTAATTATTGTCACATTTCTAGACTTAAGTGCCAAATGACACTTTAGGTTAAAGCCATTTTTATTAATAAATATTCTAAGGATACCTCGGAACCCTTTTACAAATTAATTTTATGTATTTTCTAGATATTTAATTATTTACTTGTCTTAATTTAATTCTCGGTATGGAGTGAAGTTTTTATATTTAAAACTACACATACACGGTAAAATTTACTTTAGCGTGAGTTAATTACATTTTATACGGTGCTTAATTTGTCCCCTCATACACACATATTTACCAAAAAAATATTTGTAGACACCAAATAAAAATAGACGCACAAATGATTTAACATTTAGAAGACATAACAAACTGTCTTTGTTATTCGTGATCCAATACATGCCCGTTCGATTTAAAGCTCAGCAGACACATATCAAAGTGTTTTACAAGTTCAATGACCCAGATGAAACAAACCCAAACTAGTTTTTGAATGTAAACAAAACTGAAACTTGAACATTACAAATATTCATTTGTGAGGTAGTTAAGGTCCATCAATCTCTTTTATTGGGATATCAATTTGTAAGTATTATGTAGAAAAACTTGTAATGCCTTTTGAATTTTATTTTTTATTTATATTTATTGCTTTTTAGTACTGTTCTCTCTTTTCTAGTACATTAGTCTATAGAGTAGTATGACTATGACCCATAATTGTCAAAACATGTATCATATCGCGAATCGATTTTTAATTTTTATGTATTGTTTTCGTAAGATACACAAACACCTAATAAAATTTAAACAAAAAAATAGAGATATACATATATAATCTATATATTTATTATAAATTCGAAATATATTCAACTAATAATTAATTTAATTATCACTTGTGTAATAATATTTAACAAAGCTAAATAAATAAATCAAATTAGCATATGTATAACATGCACATTCAAATTGATTAAATTCCAAAATGATAATTAATACATGACATATGAGTCAATATAATAATTTCTTTCATCATATCCATCATCTTACATAATTAACTCCATTTAAGTCAATATTATCAACTTGTTCATCATCTAACAAATTTATTTTTTCATTGACATTTTCTCTATCATCATCAACATCTCTTCTTGTTATATTATTTTAATTTTTTTTTTTTTTAATTTCTTCTTGACATTCTATTCTTAGACTTATTACAATATGATAGGCCAAAAATATATTGACTCATTTGGTAAATTAATCAATTAATTAGCCAAGTGAATTAATTAGATTCAATTACATACAATAAGCGTGGTAGCAAAACAAATCACTAACAAAGTTAAATGCAGCAGAAAATAAATTTGACACAGGTGATTTGTTTACGAATAGGGAAATCCACCAAAGCAAAACCCCACCGGGTGAATTTAAGGTCATCACTCCCAAGAATCCATTATGATCAAAACAAGCGATTACAAGTAAAAGGAATCCCAGTTCATAATACCAACCTACAGTTGAATCCTTACCCCAATACCCAATTGGACTTGTAATGTAGCAGCAATCTCTCCTTTCAATGCAAGGCTCCTAGTACATGACTAACACACCAACTTAAGGAAGATGTTGGCTGCAAAGTTCTTCAGTTCATCCAACAATGAAGATCAAGAAGCTCCTTGGTTACAAAACTCTTGGTGTAAAAACGCAGTAGCTTCTAGAGAGAATATGATGAACTAGGACAAATTGTCTCCGGTCACAATATGCATGTATAATCACTTTGCATCAAGTTGCATCATCTGTGACAGCCCTTAAAATAATCCTTATATATGTCTAAGGTTGTGAGGAAAAAAAAAAACCCTACACAAATACACATGGATATGCATGAAATCAAATCTGGAAATTCTAATTTCGTAATTCTCGATAGATACAGCTGCTGTCGAGCTTCAACAATAAACCTCGATAGATATGATTCTGTTGAGATATCTGTCAAGCTTTAATGAACAGCACTTCTTCACTTCTTTCTTGGACAGATTTGCATGGCTTCAATACTAAACTTGAACACTTGTTTCTTGAAGTACTAAACTCATCCTAGATCTACCCAATTACAAGTAAAGTGCGTTTTGTCAAAGGATTAGCCAATTTACATAACATATGTCTCTAAAAATTCTCACATATGTCCTAACACAATAATAATAATAAATTAATTGTATTTTCATTTAAAAACAATTATAGTTACAATGCAAATATGAATGTGAAGTCTCAAGTGTATAATCCGAATTTTGTAGGAAAAAGAGAGAAGAGAAAGAAAAAAAAAAACATTTGGACATATTATTTTATTAGGCTCAATTAAGTAGCCCAATAATTTTGTGTTAAAAACAAATCTAATAATATAATTTCACAAATTTTAACCAAAAAAAAAAAAAAAACTCATTTTAAACCCACATATCTATGTATCATACGATATATACAATTTTACGATACGATATGATTCATAAGATATGATCCTATATATCATATGAATCTTGAGCACTTACGATGCATCCTTATGATAATTAACTTTTTGTACACAATAAGTATCATGTATCAATATAAAAAACTATGCCATGATGATATAGGAGTTATTATCATCCAATTGGGTTGTTGCGGTAGCTAAACAGGAGAATTTGCCCTCTATAGGTTGAGGGTTATAATTTATGCTGTTATGAAAGTGATTTGAAAACTTGCTCAAAATCAGCCAGCAAGAAGAAAATTTAATCGAGAATTAAAAAAAAATAAAAAAAGGTAGATATGGAATAAATTAGTTTATTTTTCCAATATTGTGAATGACATTCTAAATTAAATCCTATATTTTAAAAATCTTTTATTACAATTCTCAATTATTAAAATTGTTTCAAACTTACTTCTTGGAAAGTTATTAATGAATAAAAAATAACGAAAAATCAAATATATTGCACAAAAATCTTATCTCTGCATCAAAAGATCCCTCATATTAAGATCATGTGGTATTTTAGTGAAAAAAAAAATATCTTACAAATGGATCACATCTTCATTAAACCGTATTTATCTATTATAATTTTTTAACAAGGTAAACAAGACTTTTTCTTTTAGCTTGTAAAAAAATACTCACCTACGTATAATGATATAATATACGGTATTACACCAGTTTTCTATCATTAAACGTATAAAACACGTATTAAAACATATCACACAATTTTCTATAATTAAACGTATATAACATGTATTATCCTTGTACAAAAGTTTTTTAACATGCCCATATTTCAGTACTTTTTTTAATAGTAAAGTTATTTATTTTATAAAGTGTGCCATTATATTCGATAATGAGATTATCATAATCAACAATTTTAGTTTTTATTATTTTTTATAATTTGATAATTACAACAACGGAAGAATGACAGATTTTTAGTGTTGGAGAAACAAGAAACAAACAATAATTACGATTGATTGAAGACATGATGAAATTGCTTTCATTAGACAGTATTTACTCCCACAACTAAGTTGCTAAAGGTTTACTGCAAACTTGTCCCATAAATACAACCAAATTTATTGAGTTCTACACATAGCAATCATGGAGAAGACTTAAAGGATTTTTAGTATTTTTAACAGAAAAATATGAAGTTAACATGTGTAAACACAGAGTAATTGAATTTGTTTTCAAGCCTTACCTTACATGGTTCAAGGCATTTCATTTATAGAAGAATTTGTTGCAGATACAAAGTTGAAACACAATCCTATCTTATCACAATCCTGAATTTGTTACAATTTGTATTTTGAATACCACAGCCGTAATACAATCTGTAACTATAACTGTATAGGTATGAACTAGCTATCATCCTTAACAACTACAGCTATACAGATATGAACTAGCTATTATCTTTAACACACCCCCGCAAGCTCAACAGTATTGGAGATACATTGAGCTTGGTCCGAAGAAGAGGAAATCTAGAGGAAGACAAAGGCTTCGTAAAAATGTCAGCAAGTTGATCACGGTTAGATAGAAAACGAATGAGAAAGGAACCGTCAGCAACCATATCTCGAACAAAGTAAAAATTAATCTCAATATGCTTAGTGCGAGCATGGAAAATAGAATTTGAGGATAAATAGGTCGTGCCAATGTTGTCACACCACAGAACAAGAGAACTAGAGATAGGAATTCCAAGTTCAAACAACAAGGTACGCAACCATATAACTTTTGCTGCAGCATCGGCAAAGGCTTTGTATTCAGCCCTTGTACTAGATTGAGCCAATGTCTGTTGCTTTTTATAACCCCAGGAAATAAGATTATTACCCAGAAATACACAAGAATCTCTAGTAGATTGCCAATCATCATGACATCCAACCCAATTTGCATCAGTGAAGGCTTGAAAAGAATCGAACTTAGAACGGTGCAGCTGCAAAACAAAGTGAATAGTTTGCTTAAGATAACGTAGGAGGTGTTTGATAGATTGCCAGTGGATGTTAGTAGGGCGATGCATATACTGGGAGAGTTTGTTAACTGCGAAGGAAATGTCAGGACAAGTGAGTAAGAGATACTGTAGAGTCCCAACAGTACTTCTATACATAGTGACATCAGGAAGTGGATCCCCCTCAAAAATAGATAAACTTGTGGATTGAGCCTTGGGAGAGTTGATGGGCTTGGCCTCTAGCAAGTTTGTTTTTCTTAAAAGATCAACAATGTAACGTTTTTTAGACAATATAAGGCCCGTGGAATTGGGTAAAACCTCAATGCCAAGAAAAAAATTGAGATTGCCCAAATCCTTAATAGCAAAATTAGTCTTTAGATGACAAAGAAGATCATCAATTGCAGATGGTTGAGAAGCAGTAACAATGAGATCATCCACATAAAATGAGAAAATATATAGCAACAGTGGCACTATGATAAATAAACAAAGAAGAATCAAACCTCGATCCTCTAAAGCCCAAGGCAAGTAAGCGAGAAGAAAGTCGTGAGAACCAAGCCCGTGGGGACTGCTTCAACCCATAAAGAGCTTTCTTCAACTCTTAAACATGAATGGGAAATTGGGGTTGAGCAAAACCAAGAGGCTAAAACATATAAACATCTTCAAATAGATGGCCATGTAAGAAGGCATTTTCAACATCAAATTGGTGAAGGACCCAGTCTTTGGAAACAGCAATAGAGAGGACTATCCGTACCATAGTGGGTTTGATTACAAGACTGAAGGTCTCTCCAAAGTCGACTCCAGGCAATTGATGAAATCCTTTGGCTACCAGGCGAGCTTTGTGGCATTCAATGGAGCCATCGGCGTTAAGCTTAATCCAAAACACCCATTTGCACCTAATGACATTGCGAGCAGTGTGAGGAGGAACAAGAACCCATGTCTAATTTTTGAGTAAAGCATCAAATTTGAGATTCATAGCAGCACGCCAATTGGAATCTTTTATAGCAGTGGTAAAACAAGTAGGCTCCACGATGGAGACATCACCATCAGCGAGAAGAGCTCTCAGAACAGGAATTCGCACAGTGCCGTTGTTAAAGGTTTTGGGTTTAGTAATCAACTTTTAGAGAGATTGATCATGGGGTGAGTGGGTTGAGTTTCGGTGGCAATAGGAAGTAAGGGAGGAGCATTTCCATCGACAAGGGTAGTATTTGTGAGAGATGTGGGAGGCAAAGAGATGTGTGGTGGAAGTGATTCACAGTAGGGTAAATTAGGTGTAGGGTGGGCCAATAATTGTGGGCTAGCATGTATGGGCCAGTGGAGTTTCAGTATGGGTCAGAGAAGTTTCTGTGATAGAATTTGAAGGAGAAGGTCCAACGGAGAGTGGAGCAACTACTTGAAGCCCAGAAGATGGCTGTACCTGAAAAGAAGTGAAATCTGAACTAGAAACTGACTAGAGATTTGTGGAACAAGCTTAGCAAAAGGGAAGACATCTTCATTGAAGAGAACATCTCTAGAAATATAAACACGACCTAAAGGAAGATGCAAACATTTATATCCTTTGTGAAGTAAACTATAACCAAGGAAGACACACTAAGTTGAGCGTGGTTGAAGTTTGTGAGAATTATAAGGCCATAAATTAGGCCAACAAGCACAACCAAAAACACGCAAGAAATTATAATCAGGTGCTTGAGTAAACAATGTTTCATAAGGAGATAAATTTTGTATTGTGGAAGTAGGGAGTCTATTTATCAGATAACAAGCTGTTTGAAATGCATCTTCCCAATATTGAAGTGGAATTTGAGCACGATACAGTAAAGCTAGACCAGTTTCTACAAGATGACGGTGTTTACGCTCAACAACACCATTTTGTTGGTGTGTGTGAGGACAAGAAACACGATGAGTAATGCCACAGATTTGGAAAAATTTGTTAAGTGAGCGATATTCACCACCCCAATCATATTGAACAACTTTGATTTTTCGATTAAAATAATGCTCAACATATTTTTGCCATTTAATAAAAATAGATAGCACATCTTTTATTTGTCATGGGATAAAGCCAAGTATATAGCGACTGTATGCATCTACGAAAGAGACATAATATTTGAAACCAGATTTTGATCAAATAGGAGATGGACCCCATACATTAGTGTGAATTAAATCCAAAGGAAAATTTATTTGAGTACTAGACAATGAAAATGAAAGTTGTTTAATCTTAGAACTGAATTAAGCAGAACAAGGGTTAACAATTTTTCTGGAAATAACAGGTAAACTAAATTTGGAAAGAACATGATTAGCAATATGAAAGGCTGGATGTCCTAAGTGTGAGTGCCATTGCAATGGAGAAGTACGTTCACCAACAAAGACAGATGACGATGAAGGCAATTTATTTGAAGCAGAAGGAAAAAGGTAGAACCCATCTCTACTCAAGCCGCGTAGCAGGACTCCCCCTGTTGTTCGATCCTTCATAAAGAAATAAGACGGGTGAAACTCAATAGAGGTATTAGTATCAGTGGTGAATTTGTGAACAGAAATCAAATTTTTGGTAATATGAGGCACATGTAAAACATCATGTAAAAGAAAAGAAGAGGTACAGGTGGATAATTTAGTAGAGCCAATATGTTCTACGTTCAAACCAATACCATTACCAATGCGAATTTGATCAAGACCATGATACTCCTCTGCCTTCACATTTAGATTAGCAAAATCATATGTGAGATGATGAGGTTCACCAGAATCAGAGTACCAATTGAGGTCGGGTGCAACCTGTGGAGTGGTGAGCAGAGTATGCATGTTGTTGGAAGTGTCAGTGGAGAAGGAATTATCAAACCTGTGATAGCATTTCAAGGTTTTATGTCTTGTCTTTTGGCAAACCTGGCAAATGAGACGATTACGTGAAGGGGAAGAAGAACGGTCATGACCACGCCCCTGTCCTCGAGAATTCCTCTAATTACTGGATGAAGAACCACGACCTGATGGAGGGGAGGAACCACCTCCACGACCACCACGTGAAGTACCTCGGCCTGCAAAATTGGCCCTTGCAAGGGAGAGGCCACGATTGGCTGTTGATGTTCAAGCCGAAGTTCATGAGCTAATAAATGCCCATACAAATCCTCAATGGATAGAGGATCAACCCTTATAGTCACTAATGTGACAATTGAATCATAGTCTGATCCAAGACTAGCGAGAAGAAAAGAGACGATTTCAAAATCGTTCAGGGGCTGAGCAATGGCAACAAGTGTGTCAACCAGTGTAGTGAACTGGTGAAAATAATCAACAATAGATGAATTGCCTTTCTTTAAAGTGGCGAGGTGATAGTGGATTTGCATTGTCCTAGCCCCGAATCGGGAGGTGAGCATGCATTCTAATGCTTTCCATACATCCCGAGAGGTAGTAAATTTAACCACATGAGCCAGAATTTTCTCAGAGAGAGAGGAGATAATGGCACTAAGTATCATTTGATCTTGCAAATGCCAGTGCTTAAACTCTGGGTTTTGGAGAGCTTAAGTGGCACCATCAGCTGAAACCGTGATAATCCGAGATGGAGTAGGTGTGGTTCCGTCGAGATAGCCATAGAGATGTTGCCCCTAAAGGAAGGAACAATTGGAGCTTTCCACACTAGGTAGTTGTCACAGGTAAGTTTGATGGTGATCAGATGATGAATAGTGGTAAGTGAGGTGGGAGAAGGAGAAGCAGTAGTGTTGATAGTGGAGGTTGAAGAAGATGAGGAAGCCATTGAAAAAAAAAAAAAAAAGGAGACGTAATTCATAATGGCTCTGATACTATGTAAACACAAAGTAATTGAGTTTGTTTTCAAGCCTTACCTTACATGGTTCAAGGCATTTCATTTATAGAAGAATTTGTTAAAGATACAAATTTGAAATACAATCCTATCTTATCACAATCCTGAATTTGTTACAATTTGTATTTTGAATACCATAGCCGTAATACACAAGGAAGTCAATTCCGTACCGTACCGGCCAGCATGGCCGGAATTTGTCGTACCGGTACTTGCTCCAGTACAGAAACAAGGTAGTTTCGTTCCGGTTTAAATACCAGCCTTACCGGGTCGTTTCAATTGTACCGGAGATTTATATCGGATTTCGGCCAGTAAATTCATACCGGACTGAAACAAAATTCTTCAATTTCTCTGCACAACGTTGAGAGAGAGAGAGAGAGAGAGAGAGAGAGAGAGAGAGAGAGAGAGAGAGAGAGAGAGAGAGAGAGAGAGAGAAAGAGAGAGAAATCTGTAGTTGATCCGTTTTCAATGTCGTATGTTCTTCAATCTTCATGGTACAAAAAGAGAGATGTAGAGCATTTGTTTAGATCTGATCTATGTAGGGAAAAGAGAAGATAATGAGAGAAGAGGAGTAGAAGACCAAGAGGGGGTTTGGATACAGCTTTTATTACGTTGCGTTTTCAGTGTTGCGTTTTCCTCTTTTTTCTTTTTTTTTTTGGGCACGCGTTTAAGGAGATAGTGCGGCTACTGTTCATGCACTATTCATTAACAGTAGCCGCATTATTTGACTTTTCAACACATCAGTGGGTCCCGTGAACAGTGTACGGGACCCATAAATCTCACTTTTCAGCAACTTTTTCATTAAAAATGGGTCCCACGGTACTATTCATACATTTAAAAATTATTTTGTTACAGTGTTTTCAGTTTCAGCAAAATAAGTTTTATCCAAACATTTCCCAAATGTAGAGGGAAAGAGGGTGGAGGTAGGTGGGGTTGTTGAAAATTAAATGAGGATCAGCATAAAAAGTGACGGAGGGAGTGTCACGTGTTTTTTTTTTTTTTTTTTTTTCTAGTAAATAGAGCCTCACGTTTCAACTTTCTATTAGATGGTCAAATCCAAATAGTAGTTTTTATTTTTATTTTTAAATGGCATAAGCATTTGAAATTCATTAGAGTTATTTCCACTGTCAGACTAATAAAAAACTATATATACCTATATAATATGTATTTTTCTTTTTTTATGAAATATACCGTATCGATTAAAAAAAAAAAGAAAGAAAAGGGATATGGCTTTTTTTTTTTTTTAAGACTTTACCCTTTTATTAAATATATTAATTTAAATATATAATATTTATATATAATGCGGTAAACCTGAAACGGTACACCGGTATTGACCGGTACCCGAAATATATCGTACCGCTAGCCAAACCGATACAGCCTCCGGTACGGTATTGACTTTCTTTGTAATACATCAGTAACTATAGTTGTATAGGTATGAACTAGCTATTATCCTTAACAACTAAAGCTATACAGATATGAACTAGCTATTATCCTTAACAACATGGGAGTGAAAGTTAATACATATATAGAGAGAGAGAGAGAGAGAGAGAGAGAGAGAGAGAGAGAGAGAGAGAGAGAGAGAGAGAGAGAGAGAGAGAGAGAGAGAGAGAGAGAGAGAGAGAGAGAGAGAGAGAGAGAGAGAGAGAGAGAGAGAGAGAGAGAGAGAGCATGGGGTAGTAATCACGAATAAAGTGTTATAAATATAAACAAAATAGTTGGAAATATTTTTCCAACGTTCCCAAAAGTTTATTTATCAAGTGGTGCAACTTTTTTTTTCTTCAAAAAAAAAGAAAAGAAAAAGAAAGTGGTGCAACTTTTGGTCATAAAACTATATAGACCGCAATTTTGCATAATTTCACCTAGCACTCACTTGACACTCGATCAAGCCAACTTTTTTTTCTTTTTCTTTTATTGTTATTATATATTCAATAAGAGGAAGGCTGTAGGAAGAAGGTGGCTCTGGAAGGAGTTTAGGAAGAACCTTTCTTTTGGGTAGTGTAAAGAGATCCCACAAGAGAGCTGTTGATATGCCTAAGAGAGAAAAAACAAATCATAAAAATGTAAAATAAATGAAACTAGGTTTAACTCACACCCATTAACAATATAATAATGGACAATAATCAACACTTAAGTTATAGAAATGGGGAAAAAGTGGGATACCACTCTCTCTTGTGGTTTATGAAAACGAAAAAAAAAAAAAAAAAACTTCTATTAAAATACTACAACACAGTGTTTATAAGGAATTATAAAGAATGCAGTGCACCGTGGAGGAGCATGCAGTAAGTGAGAACGGCATTATATGGATGCAAGTAAATACTTTCTCTATATATGACATCTAACAATATATAGGGGAACTATCTTTTTATTGTGAAATTATATTTCTTTCTAAAAACAGTATTTTCTATTTTTCTAATTTATTGTAAACTCGAATTATGCATATAAACTTAAAGCAGAGTAATCTTTATTTTGTTATAGAGATACTCAATATTCAATAAGGTGTCCTTCTTATTCATTGAATAGAATGCATGCCCATACTCTTTAAAGCTCAGCAGACACATATCAAAGTGTCTTACAATTCAATGGACCTAGATGAAACAAACCCAAACTATCTTTTCAAAGTAAACAAACTTGAAACTTGAACATTACAAAATGAACGAATGCTATTACACAACCACTCAAAACCATTCTAATATGCTAAATACTCCAGGGTTTAGGCTAAATGATTTCTCTACTCCAAGCCACGTATTTTCCTCAATTGCCTAACGGACTCATAAACCTTCTTCTGGTCAACAAGAGACTTGGCCACAGTCTCCTTTTGCAGGCATCTCTTAGCCCATGCAATAATCTTGGGGCACTCTGCCTCTATGTTGATATTGCCAAATACCTCAAAGGCATGGAACCAGCTGTAGAAAGTGACAATAGAAAGGTCCACAAACCCAAATGTTTCACCCCCAAAGTAAGGCTTGTCACCAAGCTCCCCCTCCAACATCTTGAAGGTTTCAAAGAATTCCTTCTTTCCTGCCTCCAGATCTTCACCTTTTGTGGTCCATAACTTCTTTGAAACATCATAAACCTGTATTTTCCACATTGTATTACCACTTTCCACGGATTAAATAAATTGATGAACAATGAAAGTAATGAATTTCAAATCAAATTTGATGGGGGTAGAAGAATATTTCTCTAAACCTTTAGAAAAAAATATCCTATGAGATGAAAATTCGTATGACCTCTCTTATATTCATATGACCTTTCCCTCATAGCATGTATGAAAAGGGTGGGGAAAAGGCTCATTTTTTTATTTTTTATTTTTTATGATAGGATTTAAAATTTATTAGTTTCTCTTTCATGATGATTGTTTCTAAAAGCACAATTTAGTGTGAAAACACTAATGCTTGTTTAGACCCCAATTTTAAAATTACGGCTAGATTGCTTTTACTCTTAACTTATCAAAGTGTGGAATAAGAGTAAATAAGTGCAATAGACCGATAACACTACTCTAAGCCATATTCAACCACAATGAACAGTAAAAGAAAAGCTTAAAGAGTAGGGAAAAGAGATGCAAAAACAAGATAACACCAAAATGTGTTATTGTAGAGGAAACTGAAGAACTCGACGAAAAACCTCTCCGCGACCTTCCAAGTCGAAATCGATCTACTAGTGAATAAAGTTGGAGAACACGAATAACAAAAGACCCTCCAAGCCTAGTCTACCCTATGTACTTGAGCCCTCCAAACTCCTACTAACAACGGATTTCTCGGAGTCTTGTCTTCACTAGCTTTTCGAATCCCGCAATTCAGCCCGATTGCATCCGCCACTTAAGGGCTCGTTCCAATGCTTCCCAAAGGCACCAAAACTTGACTCAACACTCAGATTGGGTAAGGTAAGTGTTTGGGCTAAGAACCTCTCAAAGATGTAGAGATGGAGAGGTAGGAGTAGAGAAAAATCAAGAGAAAATGTGTAGATGATTGTGGATATAACAATCTCTAACTCTCAAGTGTTTTTGCTAGGGTTTTCCCTCTAAAAAACACTCTTTATATTTCGTAGGTAATGAGGGTATATATAGTGTGGGTAAAGAATTTGGTAAAACACTTTTTCTTTTTGTCAAATAGAGAGTTTTGTGGGTACTTCGCGAGATGGCCTTTCTTGCGAAATACTCGTGAATTTAACAGCCTAGCATGACTTTTTAGCTTCTAGTCATGTGCTTCACATGTAGCATTTCGCAGGTTACTCTACTCGCGAGCTTCTCGCGAACTACACTGATTCTTCTTTGGAGCTTGATTCTTCACCAATCTCTTACACTCATCCCTTACAAATAAATCCACACATATATTGGAAAATAATTGAAGAAAATTACAATCAAATCTGGTATGGAATTAAAGCAAACAAAGGCTAGTTGGAAATCACAATTTTACAGTTTCTTTACCATCATGCCTATACACTATTGTTATAGGCAGAATTCAAACCCAATCCCGTTATTAGATGACAAAAAACTTGACAAGTTAAATTAACACACACCAACACATAGTAGAGGATTCCATGTGAAATAGAGTCTTAGAGACAGACTACTGGACTCTCCTAAGAAAAATAATAACGCATATTTCACATTTATTTTTTGTAGATTACAGTGTTTTATTTTGCTGTGCAAAAGAAGATGAATGCCAGAAAATAATTGACATTTTAGATATATATGAGAGAGGCTCGGGGCAAAAGGTAAACCGTGACAAAACTAATGTTTTCTTTAGCTCCAATACCTCCCATGATGTGCAGGTGCTAATCCAACAGATTTTGGGTGTTCCTTCCATTCACCAATTTGAAAAATATTTGGGTTTGCTGGCATTAGTGGGTAGAGCGAAGAAACAAAGCTTCATCTATATTAAAGAAATGATATGGAAAAAGCTCCAAGGGTGGAAAGAGAAGCTTTTTTCTCAGGTTGGTAGGGAAGTTTTAATCAAATCCGTAATCCAGGCAATTCCAACATACTCTATGTGTTGCTTCAAACTCCCTAAGGGGTTAGTTAAGGAATTGGAAGTTTTGATCCGTAAATTTTGGTGGGGCTATAATGGTGAAAGTAGAAAGACTCATTGGGTGAAATGGGAGCGATTATGTGAAGCCAAGGAAGTAGGGGGCATGGGGTTTAAAGAAATTAAGAAGTTTAATGAGGATTTGTTGGCTAAACAAGTATGGCGTATGATTAACAACCCTAATTCTCTTTGCCATCGTGTCTTCAAGTCTCGGTTTTACCTCGAAGTGTTCTATTTTAAAGGCCAAAGATTCACCTAGGGGTTTTATGCGTGGAAAAGTATCATTGGTGCAAGGGATGTGATTCATAAAGGGATTGTATGGCGCATAGGAACAGGGGATGCTGTGCGGATCAAGGAGGAAAAGTGGCTGCCTGTCCACACAAACAGAACGGTCATCTCTCCCCTACCCCAGATACCTGAGGATTCGAAAGTCAGTATCTTGATTGATCAGGACAGAGCTGTGTGGAAATCGGAGCTGGTGCAACAGCTCTTTTTACCCCATGAAGCTGAAATTATCTTGGGTATTCCTCTGAGCATTCGGCGCCCTGTAGATCGTATTATATGGGATCATATGCCATCTGGTATGTTTACTACTAGCAGTGCATATATATTGCTTGTTTCTTGTGAATCTGTGTCTAATGCAGGTACGTCAAATCCGGAAATTCAAAAAAAAAAATTCTGGAAGAGTTTATGGGAGCTTCGGGTTCCTCATAAAATAAAACATTTTGCATGGCGCGCTAGCAACAATGCTTTGCCAACTATGGTGAATCTTCACAGGCGTCAAATTGTTCAAAATGTTAGTTGCAATCTGTGCAATAATCAACCAAAAGACGTCTTACATGCTGTCTGGTTTTGCAAGGAGATTAGTGGCGTTTAGGACTCTCTTGAATGGTTCCGCGAATCGGTTCCATCTCCTCCTGTTTGTTTTAGTGATTTGCTTTCCAGGTTTCTGCATTATCGTGAAGAATTTCGAGCTAAGATCTTCGTCATTGCAGCTTGGATGATATGGAATAGGCGCAACGCTCTTCATTTTGACCGACCTGCCCTTCCAGTGCCCAGCATCTGTAGTAAAGCTGGCAGCTATTTGCAGGAATTTCTTCAAGCCCAGACCGAGGAACCAGCCCCACCCCAAATTCCTATTGTGCAGCAGTGGCGCCCTCCTGATTCCCATTGCTACAAGGTGAATTTTGATGCTGCGGTGTTTCGTGAATTAAACAGGGCAGGCATAGGTGTTATTGTTCGTGATTGTGGTGGTGCAGCTTTGGGAGCTCTGTCTTCATCCATTCTCCTGGCCCAATCAGTGGCTGATGTAGAGGCCTTAGCGTGTTTGAGGGTTGTTAAGTTTGCTCGAGATTGGTCTTACCCGTGTGGTCTTTGAGGGAGACTCTGCCGTCATCGTTGGTGCTCTTATTCAAGAAGATGGTGAGGTGGCCAGCTGTGGTAACATCTTAGAGGATATTAGGCAGCATGTAGGTGCTTTTCAGTTTGTTGTTTTCTCTAATACAAGTCGTGTTTGTAATTCTGTTGCTGATGCTTTCGCTAAGAAAGCTAAGTTAGTGGTTGGGGATCAGATTTGGTTAGGTGATATGCCAACTAATATTGCCCCGCTTGTGTATCGTGACGTTCATTAAGTTTTTTCCTTTTCGATTAAAGCCCCAGGCTTTTGGTTTGGTTTCTCAAAAAAAAAAAGAAACAAAACAAAACAAAAAATACGGTAGGAGTAGGTAGAGAGAATGTTCAAATCAGTACCCAAAAGGGGTTTAACTTATTTTCCAACTGCACTCAGCTATGATCTCTAGGATCTGCGAGTATTAGAAACAAAAACTTGAGATTGAAACAGAATTGCAGGATCAGATAAAACACAAGAGACTCAAATATATGAATCCGTAGTAAATAAACTTATATTGATTGTGGAATAAAATAATAAGACTCAGCATCTTCGACGATTCCTCAACTATGAAATTCATAGAAAATATACTAATTTCAAATTTCAAGGCGTTTTTAGTCTAAAAGACAACAGAAATGGCATTAAAGGTACCTTCTTATCAACAAAATGAGCCCAAAACTTGGCATGAGCTCTCTGGTATGGATCAGAGGGCAGCAATGGAGACTTATCGTTCCAGACCTCATCTATGTACTGAACAATGATGAGAGGTACTCACACACAGGTTTGCCATTGTGGATGAGAACTGGGATCTTCTTGAGAATATATGGGGTCCAACTCTAAAAGCAGAGGGCTCTTGTTACTCAACTTCAACTAGTCCTCTTGCTTGTACTCATACTTGATACCCTTCTCGGCAAGTGCGATATTGACCCTCATCCCAAACATATTGAGCCAGAAATCCAGCAGAATCACCTCGTCCGCCATTGTCAAAGAAATAAAGATATTGAAGCAATTAGAGAAGCTAGGCAAAGAAAGAAGAGAGAAGAAGGTAGTGATATTATATGCAAAAACGCTTGGAAGAGAGCGGGGGTTTATAGTCATAGGCGGTGGTTCGGGCTTTCATTAATAATTAATTAAATAATGCTAAAGTATGCTGGTAAAAATGATACTCCCAATTTTTTGTTTTTATTTTTGAGAATCTTAATAAAAAAATTAAAAATAATGCTAAAGTATGATGTGTATTGGGCACGCATTAGGGTTATTATTCAGTACTCCCCTCACTATCTTATGAATGATAAGTTTGATTCCCCAATCCGGATGATGTCATTGCTTTGGTCATGTTATTTTTCACTAGTCTATAGCATTGCTGACTGAGTGGGTGTTGCGTCTTTGACTCTTTTGACTCTCTTTTTTTTCCACTAATAGTCATCTTTTTTCTTATATCTTGGTCCAAAGAGGAACTATAAATTTACAATATGTTCCTACAAAATAATGTGTTATCAATTACAAAAAACAATACAAACTGATGTATTATCAATCTCGAAAAAATAATTCAAATATTTATTTATGAAGTAATTAAAGTCAACTAATCACTTTGATTGTAATATCAATTTGTAGGTATTATGTAGAAAAACTAATGTATTTAGAATTTTCTTTATATATTTTAATAGTCTACTTTAAAAGCACTCGCATAAGTACTTATATAACAAAAAAAGTTACACATTTTAGCCAACCAAACCCAAAATTCCCTCATTTCATGTCATGCAAAATTATGTAAAAATATATGGTTGTTATAATAACTGTGTAAATTTACACTGACACTATACATTTTGCTATTAATTTTTTTATTATTTCTTTACATATGTCATGAAAGAATAAAGTAGATGGTGGTTGTTGTGCATGAAGAAAGAGAAACATTTAAAAAAAAATCAAAAAATTGATATTTTAATAAAATGTAGTGTCAAATAAATATTTTGATGTGGGGTGTTTTGAAATATGAGTATGTAAAAAAAAAAAAAAAAAAAAAAAGTAAGTTCTTATACTAAAATAGATAGAAATATTTGCACGAGTTGATGCGAATGCTCTTAGTATTGTTCTCTCTTTTCTAGAACATTAGTATTGTTCTCTCTTCTCTCTTAGTATAATACATTTGCTCCAATAAGCATAAAGCTCCTAAAGTCATCCTGGATGCTTGCAAGGCTGATTGCATTTTGTAGGCACCTTTGTTTGTTTTAATGAAGTTTGTTGATTATAAATTTTTTTTTTTTTTTAAAAGTACATTAGTCTATGAAGTAGTATGGCTATAACCAGGGCTGGCTTAACAACTTTGGAGGCCTTAGGCGGAAATTTTAAGTGGGGCATTTTTTTACATTTGAATATTAATTAAATAATATGTATTGAATTTTTTTATTTAAAATCTATTTTTCTTGCTTTTTGAGGTGCAAAATTTATAATTAAGTTTTTGTATTTAAGTTCCTCTAACATTTCTTTTTCAATTAATAATATGGCTAATCAACTTAATTTTTCCTGTGACATAGTAGACCTTAAATAAGATTTTATTAATTTTAATTTTAAAAAACTTCTTTCTGCAGATGCAACTGTAACAAGTATTGTTAGTAATATTCTATAAGCAATATACACATTTGGAAAAGAATCTAGCATTTTTAAAAAATCAAGTACGTTAATTGGAATATTTTCATCTATTTGCATAACTTCTTTTAAAACTATTAGTTCTGAAAGTAAATCTAAGCCATCAATATCATAATAAACATTATGTTTAAGAGAACTTTTGAGATTAAGACAATATTTTTTCAAACTATTATCATCTAGTTCTTTTAGTTTTTCAAAATTAAATAAAAAACCAAAAATATCTTCATATATTTGAAAATTTTCAAACCTACTTTCAATTGATGAAATAGCTTGATCTACTATATATAAAAATAATTAATTCTAAAAGATTCTTCAGCAGATTGTGTTATCTCATCATTGACATTCTCATCAAATTGTTTCTTTCTATGAATTATACGTTTTTCACAAAATATAGGCTCTATTTCCATTTTGGTTGCAATCTCTTTAGATGAAATCATAGCAGATGTAAATCCATCTTCTCTATATTTTTTTAAAAAAGATATGAGACCCTTCAGTTGATCTATGGCAACATCAATATGCATGTCTTTTGATAACAGAGTTAACGGAAAATAATATATCATACCAAATAGTCATGCCTAACAAGAATTCAAAACTTTCAATCTCATATGTTGCCAAACAATCAGCTTCACTTTTTGTTTTAGGATTTTCACTTGTTTTTGCTAATTGTAACAAAGCATCTCTTATTTCTAAAGCTTGAAATTTTATTGCTTTTACACGTTCAATTTGACTTTCCCAATGTGTTTGTGACAATGGTTTAAGAGTTAAACTTGACACATTATCTTGTAAAATTTTCCTTCGCTTTGTGGAAGAAAAAAACAATGTATATATACGTTGTACTACTCCAAAAAAAGATATAACTTTAGGACAAGAATTGGCCACATTGCATAGCACAAGGTTAAGATTATGACAACCACTTGGTGTGTAAAATGCTTTAGGGTTTATATCAATAATTCTTTTTTGTACCCCCTTTTTTTTCCATTTATATTAGATCCATTGTCATATCCTTGTCCACGTACATCATTAATATAAAGTTCAAGTCTTTTTATTACACTTCTAATTTCATTAAAAAGACCTTTTCCAGAAGTATCATCTACTTTTAAAAATTCTACAAAATGCTCATCTATTTTTATTGGACTAGTTGAAATATCCACACATCGTAGTACTAGAGTCATTTGTCCTTGATGACTTACATCAGGAGTACAATCAATTATAATTGAAAAATATTTTGCTTCCTTAATATTTTTAGTAATTTTACTTTTAATTTCATTTGCTAACACATGTATCAATTCATTTTGTATATTATGTCCAAGATAATGATTATGAATTGCACTTTGTTGAATACATCGAACATGTTCTTGCAATACTGGATCAAATTTTGCAATCATTTCAATTAAACTTAAAAAAATTTCATTATTTTCTTGATAGATCTTTTCATTTTTTTCTTGAAATGCCAAATTAATTTTCCAAGATTTTTTACTACAGAAATAATTCTTAACAACACTTTTTTCCAATGATTTTTCTCTTTGTTAACTTGTTCTTGGAAATTTTTATCAATTGTTTTATTTTTCAGTAATCTCATTTCTAAATCAATCCAACCATTCATGTTAGTAACATGCTCTTTTCTTGTTTCATGATTTTTAACCTTATTGCTAATATTTCTCCAATCCTTAGTTCCTTCATTAGTAAGTTGATTTGTACCACTACCATGTGTTGTTGAATTAAATAACTTGCAACAAAAACAAAATTCTTTATCCAAATCTTTTAAATACACTAGCCATTTTCTATCAAATTTCTCCCCATTTGATAACTTTTTAATATTAAATGTAGTAGAAAAATGTCTACAATCTTCATCTATAGGAAAATTTAGATCATTGCCTCTAATTGGACCCTTTTCTACTAATAATTTTCTTAATTTTATATCAATATTTTCCCATTGACTTGGATGATAGATATTATTAGTAAGTAGGTTAGTCATTTTTTCATTTTCTTCTAAATTATTTTGTTTTTCATTATTAATTATTGTTACATTAGATGTCTGAACATTATTAGGACTATTTTAATTATTCTCTTTTTATTGTATAATTTCATTATCTTCCAACTCTTTTTGATAAGCTTCTTGTTCATTTGTAATATTTTCACCCAAACTTTCTATTGTGTTTTTCTTAATACTAGTAACAAATTTATTCATAGATCCTTTTTGAGATTCAATTTGTTTTTCAATTTTTCTCTTTTTTTGAAGTTTTTTATATCTGGATAAATATTTTCTAGTAGACATTTATAATGAGAAAATATTTATAGATAAATAAAACACAATTTATAATTAAAAATGATAATTTAACTAAAAATAAAATTTAAAGTATAGAATAATAGAACTTGGTTATTGCAATTTTTCTAAAGCCATGACCACTTTAAAGTCTAAACCTACACAAATAAAAATTAATTTACTACATGGTTCAATAAATTAGTATCACTATAATACAGATGAGTTGATATGATACACATCAAATTATTAATTGGTGTGATAATTTATAATAATTGATAAAGCAAGAGTATGCATCAAAAACAATGTGATAAATTATTAATTAGTGTGTGGTGAGACCAACTGTGATGTGCTATGGGCTATGGGCAAACTGTGTAGTGTTGTGTGTACTGTGCAGTCTTGTCTACACTGCCCACAACCTGTGTGCAGTGTGCAGTGTGCAGTGTGCACTGTCACTGTACAGTGCTGTGGGCTGTGTAGGCTATTCAACTATGCAAAAAACGTGTTGTTCTATGTACAAAAAGAAAAAACGTGGTGTCCTATGACTCCTATCAATCAATCAAGCAGTGAAATAGATTAAAATATATATATATATATATATATAATTTAAAATATTTAAATTGAATAAATAGCAAACTCCTCTTCTTAATTTTTGGAAAGATAGAGATTAAGAGAGGGAGAGAAGGTTACCTCTGGTATTAGGTATGCCCACGTTGCCCCTTTTCAATTTTGAATTTACTGTGAATTGAAGGGAATGAACAAAGAAAGATTTCAAGCTAGACTGAGCTTACAGAAAAAGATCAAGAATCAAGATGAAGAAAAGAAAGGTAAGAATATAGATGGAGAGGCAGAGAGATAGAGAGATAAGAGATTTTTTCTTTTGTTTTTGAAATTTATAATCTATATTTTAGCATATTTCAAGACAATTACATTGTATTATTAATGAATTTGTATGGTATTAATTTCGATTTTAGCATATTTCAAGAATGAGTTAATAAATTTGTCTTCTAAAATTTAATTTTGTTAGCTGAAGTTTGACTATTTTTGTTTTTTCCCTTTTTAATCTTCTGCATTTTAGGATACAATGGGGCATTTTTAATGCATTTTATTGACCAATAAAAGTACTTAATTTTTTTTAATTAAAATATATAAATAAATATTATATATATATATATATATATATATATATATATATATATATATATATATTTACAATTGGGGGTCTTCTTTTATTTAGAGGCCTTAGGTGATTGCATCAATTGCGCATCAACTGTTGAGCCGGCCTTGGCTATAACCGATATCCAAAAGGAGTTAGTATCATCCAATTGGGCTGTGGAGGTAGCTAAATAGGAGAATTTTCCTTCTTTGATTTGGTAATAGGGATATTATATAAACAAAACAACTACCCTGCCATGGAGGTTGTTTCAATGCAAATTGTTTTACATCCCAGACTTATAAGGTCATTGTGGTAGTTCAGCCCAAGAGATGGATGCTTCCAGGCTTTATCCTCCAATTTATTTGTACTGTGAATCGAAAATATCCAATAATGAGAGGCCCAAGAGTTGGCAATGCAGCTACTATGGTGAATAGATTGGAGTTACACTCTTTTATCCTTGCTATGTGAATGCTCCCTTCTTTACCAAGGAAATCCAAGCTAGATCTCTTTCTTCCTTGGAAGGCTTTTTCCTTACCACAATCTTATCTCTCTCTCCTAATTCTTCAACCCCTTTCTTCCTTAATCTCCTTCCCTTTATATACCCAACCTTGAGTGGGTTAGCCATCATAAGGGGTCCCTTGCACCAGGCAAGTGGGCCCCCCTTTGCTGCATATACCTGGACGAGTTGGGTCCATTCAATATTCTTGAAATGACACCATTGGAACTTGTGCCAGCCTCCAAATTCGTGTTCGACAGGAGGATTCCCCCAAGGCATTATATCATGCCTTCAACAATATCTTGTGGTGATCGGTTCGGACTATGCTCTATTCGGGCCTTTTAGCAGCGTTCGGTACAACTCGAGTGGGTCTAACTTAAATGGGCCATAATCTTGGGCCAGGCTTTGATTCATGGACCGTATTGTCATATATTAAAAGTAAACTCCACTAATGGATTATCTAATATAAAGAAGTCTTGTTGTAGGTAGGCATCCATCTTTGCAAGGAAGTCAACACAAGAGTTGGCTTTTCTAAAATAGTGGGTAATTGTCCATTGGGAGGTTTGGTTCAACATTTGAGGAATCATTATTGGTGAGCAAGCTAACAACA
Source organism: Quercus tomentella (assembly GCA_028535165.1). Taxonomy (NCBI): domain Eukaryota; kingdom Viridiplantae; phylum Streptophyta; class Magnoliopsida; order Fagales; family Fagaceae; genus Quercus; species Quercus tomentella. The sequence continues at coordinate 64,716,289 of JAPQVY010000156.1, forward strand.
TATTTGGTATCAATTTCTATTTCAACATATTGGATTTGGGGTAGGATGCAGAGTCGAAGACCATCCCTTACTACCCATAATTCAACTTCTAATTTATAAATTCAATATAACCTAATATATGTTATGAAAGTGATTCAAAGACTAGCTCAAAGTCAAACCCAAGCAAACAGGTAGAAAATTTAAACAAGAATACAAAAAATCATCAATCAATATCTATATCTATATATATATATATATAATAGCAAAAGCTGAGAGAAAGTGGATTCCTATAATTAAGGAGGTATTGACAAATAGGAAAAGAAGTCCCTTAAAATGCTGCCGCGTATACAGCTTTTAAGTAAAACAGTCGCACAGTACAACGTTTGGCCTTTCAAAATTCTGCCACGCTTGCAATTAAAAAAATATAAATTAAATAACCGGTTAAAAAAAACCCCGTTAAAAGAAAAAAAAAAAAAAAAAGTTGCAATTAAAAAACCCCTACCAATTTCTTTTCATCAGACTGCATAACATTTGCTCTCTCTAAACAAAAAAAAACAAGCGATACTGCGATACAGAGAAAGGGAAGGAGAAAAAAAAAAAAACCTTGCAAACCAGTGGAGAATCGTGCGATCAAACGTTCGTCCAGAGGTATTGAGATACGGAGAAAGGGATCGGCCGTTAGGATCGCCGCCCACTGTGTCAGACCACTCGACGACAAAACCCTCACCGCCGCCGCCTTATTTGGAAGTCCACCACGTGGCGCATCTTCCGGCTTCCACGGCAGCCAGATCCGATCACAACAACAACAACGGCGAGTGTGGGGAACGGCTGAGTCAGGCGTGTGACCCGATGGAAATGAAGATAAACGACATAGTAGGGAACGGGATCTCCGGAATACTGTACAAGTGGGTGAATTACGATTAAGGATGGATGCCGTGGTGGTTTGTTTTATAGGACGGCGTTCTGTCTTACTTCAAGATTCACGGACCCGATAAGATCGTCGTTAACCAAGGAACAGAGAAAGGATCCAAAGTCATCGGCGAAGAGTCATCTCTAGGTCCTTTTTTCTCAACTGCACTGTTGCTATTTTTTTGGTTGCTATTTTGTTTTCATTTCTTTTTTTGAACTTGCTGGCTAAAATATATGTATATTTTAGGAATTTTTCAGTTTCAATAATTCATATTCAGTTTCTGTTTGAATTTCTTTCATTTTTTCTTTTTAACTTCCTAATTTAAGTTTGTTTGATTTGATTCTCTTACAATTCTTCCTTTGTGATAGCTTCAATGTGATTGTGTTTATTTTAGGAATTCTTTGGTTTCAATATTCTGATTCAGTTTTTGTTTCCATATATAATTTTTATATGAATTTTATCCATTTAGTGGTCAATACTGATTGTGAGAAAAATGGCCAAAGACCCTAACACACATAGAGACCGAGACCGAGACCGAGAGATCCCAAAAACATAAAAACCCAAAATACGGTTTAGAGAGAGATACAATGCAGAGGGACAGGGAGAAAGAGAACGTAGAGAGAGAGATTCAGTCTGTCATAGAGGGTGGAGAGAGACAAATCTGAGAAGACAGTCAGGCCTTTGCCGCCATCAGACCACCATACCCTCCACGGGTATAGTCTCTGTTTTTTGTACTGAAGGTTAGTATACTCCTTTCCTCCTCAAATACTGTTTTGTTGTTTAGAAGACAGACTGAAACTCCTCACCATTGCCTTTTCTATTCAAATTAGAATCTTAAATCTTCAATTTATCTATGATTTTGAATTCAAAACCGGCAGTTCCCCTTGCATAATTTTTTAGGGTTGTTCTTTTACCCCTTTTAAAAAAATAGATGGGTTGATCCTCTTTCTTTGGATGCTTTGGTTTCAAATTATCCCTCTGTCTTCTTTCATTTTTGGTAACATTAGGGATTTTGTCCTTATCCATTGCGGTTAAAAGTCAAAATTTACCTTGGATTATTTAAAATCTGAAATCATTAGACGAAAACGAAGTTTCCGGATAAAGTTTACGAAAACGAAGTTTCCAGATAAAGTTTATGCAAATAGTGTTTACTGTTATGCGAAAATTAACTGTTTTGTTTGAAGTGTGGTATCATGATTAAATTTGGGCATTTTTTTTATTGTTGTTAATCTTGCTTTATGGATGTATTTGGGATATCCTTGGTCTACAAAAGCCAAATCCTTTGCCAACGTCTTTTACTGTTATCTTGATGATACTTTATCTTTCATTGCTAATATCTTTTTTCTAATTCTGCTAATAGAACAACTTAATTTTTTATACACAATTTGTTTGATAAAATTACTGATTTTTTGTTTTATTGTAGAATTCTTAATACATGGAGGTGGAAGGAAAATAAGGAGCATGGTCTTGCAAGTTAGAATGATATACCATTTTATGGTAGACACTGTATATGTTTGTATTTTAACAGAGAGTGTTTATTACATTGTATTGTATTAGGTTAGACACTGTTTAACTAAACAAAAAAAGGATTCATTGAGAAAAACAGAGATCAATGGAGAGAGAGAGAGAGAGAGAGAGCAATTTGCGGGCAGGCACTACCGTTGCTCTCCATACACCAAAAAAATGGCCTCCCTCCACTGTTTAACTGCTACAAGTAAAGGTTTTTTTTTATTCATTTTTATATTACACCATAACTTGATTTTTATGTTTAGTCGTTTGGTTGGATAGGTTTGGATTTATGTATTTGAGTTAGATTTGGATTTAGCTACGGTAATTGGGTTAGAATTGTTTTCTACTTAACGTAATTTTTTTAGATTGATTTTGGTAATTTTTCGCAGGGAGTGTTTTTGAATTCTTGCCTTTTGGAAATATGAATTCTAATTTGTGATTTCTTTTATTGATTTTTTTTTTTTTTTTTTTTTTTTTTGGTAATGAGCATCTTTAAATTGGTGTCTTTGGTTTTTTGTTATATCCTGATTCGAAATCTTGGTTTCTCTATTTGTGTTTGCCTTTTTTTGGAGCCTTCGGACTTTGTGGAATTATAAGGGTGTAATGTTCCTTCAGATTTTTTTTCTTTTTTGATACCTCATCAGTTCTTTCTTTGTTTTAGAGTTATGATTGAATTTCAACCTATGGTGTCTACTATTTATGTGTTATTAGACAACAAACTTTCTGTTTGTGTTATTAATATGTCATTCTACGCAGAGAGCAAAGAGTAGGGAGGTGATGAGACATGAGAAAATCAGAAGCGTTATCAACAAAGGATGCAATTTCAACATGATTGGTAGACCCGATGCTGTTGGGTAACATTCTTTGTTGGACAACGTTTACTGTCTTCAACAATCTGTCACTAACACAAGTTTTAAACTTTTAATATTTCTTCACCTTTCTTATATGACACACTTTGTACTTCTTTCTATTTGTTTATAGGACTTATATTATTTCTTTTAATTGTTTCTTCAAACATATCTAAACATATGGACATCCTCATAAATTCCTTAATGTATGCCTGTACCACTCTGCTCTGGTTGAAAATTCACAAAAATATAGAGTACAAGACAGGGGTATATTAATGCTTACATTATTTTTGTGAGACTGTTGAATTACCTTTGAATCTTTAATATGGGAACAATCTTTCACATTTTTACAATTCAAACCATATTATAATGTTCACTTTAACTTCTTTGGTAGTCTCTCTTTCATCTTTTTCTTCTGTAATTTAAAAAACTTTCTTACCCTATCATTTTATTGAAATACAGATTTACTAAGTTCTATGTCAAGTATGAAACTTGGGTATTTTGCAATAAGATTTGCTGGATCAATCTGACAGTTTAGGATGGCCTAATTTTCATTCTGTTTATCTCCTACTTTGTATTAAATTTTGTCCATTGATGTATTTGGGTTTGAATTGGCTCTATTTTGAATATTTTAGTCAGCTTTTTCTTCAATTTTTTTAAAATTTTCCTCAACATAGCATTTTTTTTTTTTTAAGTTTTTTTGTCTGTAATATTCCACAATTGCTTTTCCAAGTTTTGAATTTTTTTAATATATTTTGGAATATTTCATAAAACCCAATTTCTGGGTATTCAAATGCTATTTGGGAAAAATAGAAAATATTTTGTTCCTCTTAATATGTCACAAGTAAAGAAAACATTGCAAATCCTCTTAATGTGTTTGAAAATAATTTTAATTGAGATTGACATATTCTCTTAGAGACAGCCTTTAGATTCGCCATTATCGGGGAAGTTTGCATATTGTACATTTGTGTTTTAATGTGTTTAAAAAAAATCAATTGATGCATTCTCTTGGGCTTAGAAATGGCAAGGTTTCATGGCAGTAGTAGTAGTGCTTAACATAGTCATAAGAGATATTAATGGATTAAACTGCATGATAACTAACTGTCTATTTGAGTTAATCTAATGGCCATAATTCCACAGTTTAACTATTTCATCTTTCATCCATGGTACTTTGAATTCTAAGTTTTAAGATATAACATGCATCATTTGAGCCTCTATTATTTCTCATTTGCACTGTTCACTTTGATGCAGTTTCCGAAATTACTTGATCAAATGTACTCTCTGCATTTTTAAAAAGATAAAAACATGTTTGATGTGTCTTCCATAAATCAGATTATCCCATCTCCTATAAGGGAAAAATTATGGATAATGTCAAAACTGCTTCGGGTCAAACTTTGCCTTTTGTTTTGTTTTTTGTTTTTTGTTGTTTACTGTTGCTACAAACACATGTATATATATGATTTCTTTTAATCTAGATCATGTTTCAATGATGTTATAATGTTAGAGAATGAGGGTGGTCATATTTGATAATTAAAGAAAACATTGCAAATGCTTCTTTGAATTTGATTTTTTGTTGAAACAATCTACCACCGTATACCAAAGTATGTTTATTTTCATGGCTGATTGGCTAATGAAATTGAGGGTATTTGTTAAGGTATAGGAAAATATTTTGTGATATTTGTTTGAAGTCCATAAAGATTTTGTTTTTTAAGATTGATTTATAATTAGTTTTAGTAATAATTCACCAAACAAATAGATTTGCTACAAATCAGGAAAATTAATTAGTGAAATAGAATAAAAAAATTTAAATAAGATTTCTTATTATTTGCCTTAAAAAATAAAGATGTTGGATAAATATTGCTTTTTGATATGAAAGGGTGAATGTTCTAAAGTCTGTGCTGTGAATGATGTGTGTATGGTGAGAAGGTCAGAAAAAATATGAAAATTTGTGGGTTTGGTATTTGGTTTTTTAATAACCTATTATGGGGATTATCAAAATTGGATGAATGTCTCAGTTAAGTAGGGTAAATAGTTGTGTTAGGCCCAATTTTGCATATGTTTTTCTATTTGGGATTACTAACTATGATTATTAGGATTGTAGGAGAAGTTTTAAATGCTTCATAATTTGGGAGGGAGTGGTGAAATGATTCGTAAGTGGTAAGGTAGTTGAGAAGATTTAGATTCAGAAATCTACCTTTTTGAAATGTAAATTTATATGTAAATTTATGTTGTTCAGTTTTAGTTCAAGGTTTTATTATATATAGCTGAATATATATTTGGCAGTCAAACAAATTCATTGAGAAATTGAATTAATTATTGGTTTTCATTGTTTTCAAGTAGAATCGTGCAGAACACCGAGCTATAGGATGGAAAAAGCTCCATTTTTTGTCCAACAATAACCTGTCGTTGATGTAATAGTTTAATATTATTTGCAATACAATATATGTTTTCCCTTTTGGGGGGGAAAAAAAGCAAAGATAAGTTATTTCATTATTTATCTTGAATTACAATGTTGATTTGATGATGATCATGATCATGATCATGAGGATGGTGTGAAATTGATTTTAGAAGAAAAAAAAGTATACTGCTAGGATGAACTTTTCTCTTTACATTATATTTACATTTGAATTTTAAAGGTACTTCTGTAGTCTATGCAAGGTAAGGAAAGGAAAGGACTGCATACTTTTTCTTAGTATCATGCATCTTGGAAATGTTTATTTTGTTAGTGAAAAAAAGGGGCCTAGATGAGTAGTTGGGTAGTTTCAAGGTAAAGTTTAATATGACATATCAAGTCTTATGTCATTATGGAATCATTAGTCTTCACCATTGCGTAAACCAAAGATTTTGTCATCCACTATCATGCACATTAAATTAAGCAAGTTTTATTTAGATTGGGAGATGATGAGATATTCTTGAGGTTGGTTTGTATTTTTATAATTAAAATTGTCTTATCAAAGTTAGTGCTAAATTTGATGTCTAAATCTCTTTGATATATTTTTTTCCCTGTTAAACTTAGGTTCATGGGTTCAATTTCTTTAGTTGAAGAAGTATTAAGACGAAGGATGTGAAATGGACAACAATCTTGCTTCTCCACCAATTTGCTTCCAAGGAAGGATGATCACACCATTCTCTTTAGCTGGATTTTTTTTTTCCAATTGCTAGAAATATTTTTCTCTCCATCATAGTGGATGTTGCAGTTTTAGTTGTTTAGAATAGGCTTAAAAGAAAATCTATTTGTAACACGACACATATTTTTATTGATAGCATATTGAGTGTTATATACATTTTAAATTTGAAATTCATACCAAGTGTTATTTTTAAAAATTTATAAATTCAATTGCATTAGCTACATACTTATTTAATTAAATTTATTTAAGTAAAACTTTTGAAACAAAATGTTTCTCCAAATATTTACCTAATATTATTTGAATATATTTGCTTTCTTGGATTCTAATTATTTTTATGTACAAAAATTTATTTGTGGACTCTTACAAAATTTTCATTATTTTTATTTCTATTTTGTTGAAAATAGATGTATTTGTATTTTCCAAGAACCCGAAGATACATGTACTTATGTAATTCCCGTGCATTTGCACGGGTTTAAAAGCTAGTATATATAAAAGGAGAGGCCTCATGCGAGAGAGCATGAGATTCTGCTATGTGGCACACTTTATTAAGCTACATTAAAGATAAGAACAAATTTAAAAGTAGAGACTCTTTATTTCCTTTGGTCTAATGTTTCAAGACTACTTTTTATTACATTTTTTATTCAATGTTTTAAAACTACTATTTGTTTCATTTGTTTCAATGTTTCAAGATTTTTCATCTCTCTCACACACAAAAAAATCTTTGCATTTCCATTCACCCTTTTCACTTCTAATCCATGATATACCCATGCCCATAGCCCTTCATTCCATCGCATCTCAAATACACTTAGACCAAAAATGATGTCATTTACCTTCAACTTTCAACGACACCTACATAACATCAACATTGCAGTATATATCATTGATCCTAACCCGTATGAGTAGGCTATGATCAAGGAAGGGGCTTACGTATTTTATTCAGTGACAGTAGCTTACAATTTTGATGTTGAAGTTAGACATCGTGGATTTTGTGAAGGTTATGATTTGCTTTAAGTCTTTGGGTATTTGAGATTTTGGTTTGGGAAAGTCATAAATGTTTTATGTTTTAGAACTAAAGAAAAAGAAAAAGAAACATTCTAATTGATTATTTATGAAGTTAGCTTTTTTTTCTTTTTCTTTTTCTTTTTTTTAAATTGTGTTAGAACTCATAATTTGTAGGTTTTTTTTATAGCTATTTTGTGCAATATGAGAAATAGTGATAAAAATAAAAATCAATGATAATTTCAAAGTATTTTATGCTTTTTTTTTTTTTAAGGATACAGAAGCCAACTAAATATAATTAAATTTTGATAAATGGATGTGTTTTTAGCCAATTTATCTTTGTTTAATCACATTCTCTTTATGTTGATACTTACAGATGATTTCCTTAATTTCATTAAGATAATGAATTGGGTGTTTGTGATTGAGGTCTCCATATTTAATTGTGAGAATAAAGTGGTTGAGGAAGTGTTTGAGAGTTTGCTTAAATTTATCTAATTTTAGGATATAAAAGTATTTTATGCTTTAAATTCTTATTTATGGATTCTTATTTATGGATTTCAAAATCATTTAATTAATTTGAAAAAAAGAAAATCTACTTTTAAATGTAAATATTATAATATGTTATAGTCTTATAGCAATGTTATAATTTTTTTATATAAAATATGAATTAAGAAAATCAAATTTCAAAGTAGTCAATGAATAATATTGTGGACAAACATAAATATTATACAATAAAATAAATATTATATGTAGATCTTAATATATATACAAATTATTTCAAATGATATTGTAAAATAGTTCGTGCATCGATCGTGCAGGATATTATTTGATTCACTATAAAATGAGTTTATTATATTTATAACGGTGGTTTATATGTCCCCACATACACATATATTTACCAAAATTTTGTTTACTCCAAATATAATTGAGGCACAACATGATCTAAAATTTAGAAGAGACAAGGTGTCTTTCTTATTCATAATACAATACATGCCCATTTGATTTAAAGCTCAGAAAACACATATCAAAGTGTCTTACGATACCTAAACTATTTTTTTGAAAGTAAACAAACTTGAAACTTGAACATTACAATATGAATGAACTTTATTACACAGCCACTGAAAACCATAATTCGGGCTAAACCATTTCTCTACTCGTAGCCACGTATTTTCCTCAATTGCCCAACAGCCTCATAAAGTTTCTTCTGGTCAGCAAGAGACTTGGCCACAGTCTCCTTTTGGAGGCACCTCTTAGCCCATGCAATAATCTTGGGGCACTCTGCCTCTATGTTGATATGGTCAAATACCTCGAAGGCATGGAACTAGCTGTAAAAAGTGACAAGAGAAAGGTCCACAAACCCAAATGTTTCACCCCCAAAGTAAGGCTTGTCACCAAGCTCCCCCTCCAATATCTTGAAGGTTTCAAAGAATTGCTTCTTGCCTGCCTCCAGCTCTTCTCCTTTTGTAGTCCATACCTTCTTTGAAACATCATTAACCTGTATTTTCCACACATTGTATTACAAGGATGAACAGTGACAGTAAGGAATTTTAAATCAAATCTATAGAGATAGAAGAATATTTCTTTAAAGCTAAAGAAAAAAAAGTGCAAAATTTATAGAAAATATACTCATTTCAAATTAAATCTTTCAAATGTCATTGCCTTGAAATTAAAACCCGTTAACCCAGAATGAAAAGAGATTAAAATAACATAAAAGACAAAAGAAATGGCATTAAAGGTACCTTCTTATCAACAAAATCACCCCAGAACCTGGCATGAGCTCTCTGGTACGGATCAGAGGGAAGCAATGGAGACTTATATGAGTGATTTTGCAGCTTAAATATGTAAAATTGAGCCATTTTTCTATTATCTGATGCAAATGCTCTAAAAAGAATTTTTTTTTTAGAAGTACTACATCCACAACATTTTTATAATACTTTTACAAAAAAACCAAAGTGGTAAGTTGTTATTGGTATATAATACTTTTACAAAAAAATCAAAGTGGTAAGTTGTTATTGGTTCAAATTTGAATCCATCACCTAAATTATTTTTTGCCCACCAATAACAATCAATTATAACTTGCTACTTAAAATTTATTGTAAAAGTGTTTTGGACATAACATTTCTCTCTTTTTATTCAATACAACTACAGATACTACAAGTGTTACGAACTGATATATTATCAATCATAAAAAAACAATTCAAATATTCATTTGTGAGGAAGTTGAAACCCGCTAATCACATTGATAACAATATCAATTTGTAAGCATTATGCTTAGCAATTTTCTTTTCTAATTTATTTTGCAACTTTTAGTATTATTCTCTCTTTCCTAGTACATCCATGTAGTAGTAGTATAGAACGTTGGTAGCAATTAGGTCCTAAGCTTTCCTGTCCTAGGGTTTTTTTGAAAACCCTAGCAGTCAGTGAAAGTCGATGCCCACCCTAGAGGTTGGGTTTTTGGTTTCCTTGTTCTCTGATCAAGGAACGTAGTTAGGAGTACATCAATTGTTGCAATGGAGTCCCTGTCCGAGAAGTGGGAAAAGTTTTCACTATCAAAGCATGAGGGAAACCAGTATTTGGTCGAGGAGGAAGAGACTGAGGAAGGATAGTATTTGGTAGCCCGCTTCTTCACCAATCGAGTTTTAAGTATGGAAGCTATTGCAAGAATGTTCAAACTTTTGTGGCGCACACGGAAGGGATTTGAAGGGACATGGGAAATCACAGGGTCTTATTTGAGTTCTCTGACTCATCAAATGTGGACCGAGTTCTGAAGGGAGAACCTTGGTCCTTTGATAAATACCTAGAGGCCTTTGAAAGAGTGTTAAAGCACACTGGTGTGAGGAGTTTGGTTTTCAACAAGACCAGCTTTTGGGTGCAAGTTCAAAATCTGCCTATTGGAAGTTTTTCTATGGTTGTAGCGAAGGACATTGCATCAATTGTAGGTGTGGTTAATGAGAGCGAGACTGATGTAGGGGACAGAGAGGGATGCAATTTTTTACGAGTCCGAATCGCTATTAACTCGTCGATTCCATTATGTAGAGGAAGAAAGATCGCTCAGAGGGATGGTTCGGTGAGTTGGTTAATTTTAAGTACGAACAACTCCCAAACATATGCTATTGGTGCGGACATCTCACACACCATGATAAGGATTGCACTTCAAAGATGAAAAGGAGAGGAACCACACAGGTAGATGAGAAGCAATTTAGTTCATGGTTAAGGGCGAGCACTCTGAATCTGTCACAGCGTACAATTATCCGAGTTGCTGGGTTTGAGGAGGAGGAGGGAGAGTATGATAGTTTCACTACCTCAGATGACGATGAATCAAACGTGGACAAGGATAGTGCTTCTCCGCTGGTCTCGGCACCGAATTCGGACACTTTCAGGGAGCAAGTTGTGACTGGGACAGAACGAAAGGGGTCCAGGGAAGATGCTTCTGTGAGTGATAAGGGGCAGATTCATGAGGAGAGTATTGCACATGTGGGTTTTGAGCTGAAGCCTTCATATGTGCTTGAGGATGCTCCTACTCAAGTGGGAGTAGGTATTCCCGAAAGTAGTATTTCAGCATTATCTACATAGGAATAGTTGGAGATCATTGACAGGGACCTATCAAAGTTTGATCAGATTGAGAATGGAGTTCCAGTGGATGAGCCATCTTTGAAAACTAACTTGGGAGGGGTTCATATGTCTCCAATGGTGGCTGGTCCAACATAATTCCTGAAGAATTTTTTTACCCCCAGCGGTTTGAATTCTCTATTTTCAATGGGGGGCAAGGCTGAGTCTATCTGAGCTACTGGTTCGAGAAGTGCTCAAAGACGAAAGGTATCAAGGAAAATCAAGGATGTGCATGGAACTCTATTGATGAAGGGGGTGACCCGAGAACCTGACGAGGTGATGGATGATGTGGAAGGCAGTGTATCAAGCTAATTCATCGGTGGAGGCTGTTCAACAGCCTTGCTGATAATAATGAAACTTTTAGCATGGAACTGCAGGGGGCTTGGGAATCGGCCTACAATTCAAGAGCTTGTTGATATTGTATGAGCACAAGATCCATTGGTTGTGTTTTTGTCTAAAACATGGTCAGATAGGGAACAAATAGTTAGGATAAAGGAAAGGTTAGCTTTTGATGATTTGTTCGTTGTCCCGAATGATGGTCGGGGTGGTGGATTAGCTTTGCTTTGGAGAGAGGGTGTTCAAGTATGGGTGGACAATTTCTCAAAATATCACATTAACTCCATTATAGATGGGAATTCAAAGAATGCTTGGCAATTAATTGGGTTTTATGGGGAGCTAGATACTAATCACAAAACTGAAGGTTGGAATATGCTCTATATGCTTAATTCAAAACCTAAAATTCCTTGGGTTTTTTTTTTGGGACTTTAATGAATTATTGGAGGTAAAGGATAAAGAGGGGGGAGCTCCGAGAGCTCATAGTCAGATGCAATTGTTCAGAGATGTGTTGCATCAGTGTGGGTTTATGGATTTAGGGTACGCAAGGCCAGATTTTACTTGGCATCTTCATCGTCGAAATGAATTGATTTGGGATAGGTTAGATCAGAGGGTGGCTAATTATGATTGGTTGGCAAAATTTCCCACAGCTAGAATTCAACATTTGCATTGCTTTACATCTGATCATCATCCGATTGTTTTAGCTCTTGATTCCAATGGCAAGGTTCAGAAGTGGAGCAGGAAACCTTTTAGGTTTGAGGTGATGTGGTTGACAGATTTGGGGTGTAGCGACATTGTCACAAAAGCTTGAGATTGCAATGCTGAGGGTACTCCTATGTTTGTAGCCATAAAAAAAAAAAAATTTGAAGAAGTGCAAAAAGATGTTGAAAGCTTGGGACCGGGACCATTTTGGAAGTGTGAAGGACAATATAAAGAAGCTAAAAGAACAATTGTGGAAGGCAGAGATAGATTCGGTCAAATCTGGGAGCTATACGGAGTTGGCTCGAATCAAATCTGAGTTATCAGTCTTGTATGATAAGGAAGAAAGGATGTGGCATCAACGCTCTCATATTCAGTGGCTGCAAAGTGGGGATAAAAATATGAAATTTTTTCATGGGATAGCCACTCAATGGAAGAGGAAAAACTTCATCAAGGGATTAAAGGATGATAATGGATTTGGCATGAAGATGAGGACAAGGTTTCAAGTTTGCTGAATGAATACTACTCTAAGTGATTCTCATCTTCACATCCTCATGATTTTGAGCGTATCCTAGATGGGGTTGATACAGTGGTAACTGAGGAGATGAGGACAGATTTGGCTCGTCCTTAAACTTCAAACGAGGTGAATGTTGCTATCAAGGAGATGGCACCTTTGAAGGCTCTAGGGCTGGATGGTATGCCTCCATTGTTTTATCAAACATACTGGTCGGATGTAGGAATGGATGTTCACCAAGCGTTTTTGTATAGCATAAACTCAAGTGCTATCTTGAAATCTATTAATCATACTTTCATTACTCTGATTCCAAAAGTTAATAATCCGAAAAAGGTCTCTGATTTTCGACCTATCAGTTTATGTAATGTGATATATAATATTGTTAGTAAGGTGATTGCCAATCACCTTAAGCCTTTGCTTAATTCTATTATTTCAGAAACTCAAAGTGCTTTTACTGCTGACAGATTGTTTACTAACAATATCTTGATAGCTTTTGAATCACTGCACCATATGAAGACTAATTGTACAGGAAAAAAGGGTTTTATGGCTCTAAAGCTAGATATGAGTAAGGCCTATGATCAGGTGGCATGGATTTTCCTTGAGAAAATTCTTTTAATAATGGGTTTTCAGGATTCTTGGGTGGCTTTAATTATGGAGTGTATCTGCACTATGTCTTATTCAATCCTTGTAAATGGAGAGCCGAAGGGTTTGATTTCCCCTTCTAGGGGCTTAAGGCAGGGCGATCCCCTCTCCCCATATTTATTTTTGTTTTGTGCAAAAGGGTTGAATGCCATTTTTAGGAAGGCAGCCATAGAGGGAGAGATTAAGGGTTTTTCCCTTTGTAGGAATGGACCTAAACTTACTCACCTATTTTTTGCAAATGATTGTCTTATCTTTTGCAAATATACATTGGAGGAATGCCATAAGATTCAGCCATTGTTGTATTTCTATGAAGTGGCATCGGGTCAGATGATAAATAAAGAGAAAACTACACTATTTTTTAGTAGAAATACTAATGCACAAACACAAGATGCTATCAAAGAGGCCCTTAATGTCCCAACTATACAACACTATGAAAAATATTTGGGCGTCCTTCCTTTATTGGAAGAGAAAAGAAGGTTTGTTTTACTAAGGTGAAAGAACGGATATGGGCAAGGATGCAAAGTTGGAAGGAAAAGCTTTTGTCTCAAGCTGGAAAGGAGGTTATGATCAAGGCTATCATTCAATCCATTCCTACTTACTTGATGAGTGTTTTTAAAATGCCAGTCAATCTGCGTAAGGAAATTGAAACAATGATTTGTAAGTTTTGGTGGGGCCAAGGTGATTCAAAAAAGATCCATTAGGTAAAGTAAAGCTCCTTGTGTTCATCAAAATCGGTTGGTGGGATGGGTTTTAGAGATATCCAAAAATATAATAATGCTTTATTGGCCAAACAGGTGTGGAGATTGATTCACCAAAAAGAGACTTTGCTCTACAAGGGTTTTAGTGTGAAATACTTCCCTCATGGGAGTATTATGGAAGCTCCTATTCCGCAAAAGTATTCTTATGCTTGGAGTATTTTACAGGCTTAGGAGGTCATTGAGAAGTGTGCTATTTGGCGAGTGGGCAGTGGGCAAGGGATTGACATGTGGAAGCACAAATGGCTCCCGGACCCGACCTATAACAAAATTATGTCCCCAAAGGGCGAGTCCTCTGTATATCGGTTTAGTGAATTGTTTTACCCGAACACAAGGACTTGGGATCCTGGCAAGCTTAAGGAGACATTCTACCCGTGGGAAGCTGAGTTGGTGAGTCGGATTCAGGTGGGTGAAGGTAATGCCGAGGACCTCCTGGTCTTGCCTCTGACTGCTGATGGTTACTACAATGTTCGGAGTGCTTACCAATTCCTAGCCTCGGCAGAAACTAGCTCACAACCAAGCTCTTCCTCAGGTTCAGAGCAACAGAGTTTGTGGAAAAAAAATCTGGAAGGTCTGGGCCCCAAATAAGATAAAACATTTCATTTGGCGTGCGGCGAAAGATTCGCTTCCAACAAAACAAAATCTACGAGCTCGACACATACCCATTGATGAAACCTGTGATCTTTGCGAGGAACATCAGGAGACGTTGCTACATAGTCTTTGGCTGTGTGATCAAGCTCAATTTGTGTGGTAATTTGATCTGGGTTTTGCTCCTTTGTTCCAGAAACCGTATCAGTCGTTTGTTGACTTGCTTGAGGCGGTGATGTAGAGGGGTTCTCATTTTTGGGTTGCTTTGTTCTGCACCACAACTTGGAGCTTATGGCAGTGCCGCAATAGGCTTAGGGAGAAGCAGCCCTCTTGAAGTCTTCACAAGTTAGGTAGTCGAGCTTAGGACTATGTCATGGAATTTCTCAATGCGAATCATCAATCAGCTCAGGTTGCTACTCAGCGTGTTTAGGTGAAATAGACTCTACCGTCGAAGTCGATATACAAAGGTAACTTTGATGCTGCCTTCTTTGATGCCTCTGGATATGCGGGTATTGGAGTGGTGTTCCGTGATTTTCAGGGACAAATAATCACTATGTTGAGTCACAAAATTCCTCTTGTTCAATCAGTGGAGCTGGCAGAGGCTATGGCAGCTCGTCGTGCAATGGTATTTGCTACGGAGCTTAGCTTGTTTGATGTGGAGATAGAGGGGGATTGTTCAAGCATTATTACTGCCCTGAATATGCCAAGGAGGTGTGGAACTTTATTTGGTCATGTGATTGATGATTGTAAGAGTTTAGGGGTGTCTCTTCGGTCTTGCAAGTTAAGCCATGTTCGACAGGAAGGGAATAGGTTAGCTCATACTTTAGCTAGGAGAGTAGTTTTATCTGCAGATATGGATGTATTGATATAATCCCTACCTAGTGATTTGAATAGTGTATTCCAATCGGATTCGGTTCAATAAAATTCTCTTACTTTTTTCTCAAAAAAAAAAAAATGTAGTAGTAATATGACCAATATCAAAAAGGAGTTATTATCCAATTGGGTTGTTGGGGATTATAATTTATACATTAAATATAACCACATATATGTTATGAAAGTGATTCGAAGACTAGCTCAAAGACAAGCTAGAAGGTAGAAAATTTAATCGAGAATACGAAAACTTAGGTAAAAGATGGGGTAAATTAGTTTATTTGTCCAATACTCTGAATGACATTTTAAATAAAATCCTATATTTTAAATATCTTTCATTACAGTTATCAATTATTAAAATCGTTTCAAATTAACTTCTTAAAAAGTCATTAATAATTAAAAATAAAGAAAAATCAAATAAATTGCACAAAAAAACTTTTCTCCACATCAAAATATCCCTCATATAAACATCATGTGATAATAAATAAGTTTTTTTTGTTAAGTTAAAATCATCTTTTCTTTCATTTGCTATTTACTTTGATTGAAAACACTTACTAAAATTATATAATTAGAAATTAAATAGTTTTTTTGTATAATATCCTCTAAAATTATATTTGTTAGGTTCTAAAGACTTAGGATCTTATGTATTTAGAACTCTAATGTGTATTGTTGGCAAACCATGATCAAAACAAGATGTTTAGTCGTGTTTAGACTTACTCAAAGTTGGTTCATTTATGTAAAGTTGGATTTAAGTTGATGTAGATTAAATAAAGCATTTCGGCCTGGTTCGATCGATCGAAGCTTAGGCTCGATCAATCGAAAATCGGGCAGAATGCGTTTTCTGCAAAATTCCAACTCAGCCCTAGTTTACTTAAAACGTTTAGGGTTTTGTATTTTTGCCCTAGGTATATAAAGCAAACCCTAGCTACGTTTTAGCAGTTGCTCATATTGCTGTTTGTGTAAATCTCTTGTGAGATCTATGAGGAGCTTTCCTTTACACAAGTTTAGGATTATCAAGAAGGAGATTTGTTCAAGAACTTGATGATCATTCAGTTGCTGCCATAAGAACTTAAAGAAACACAAGCGGGTGTGCTTGTACTTGCTGGAGAATCCAAGAAAGAAGGAGTCCGTGGTTTCGAAGCTTGCACGTGGTCGTGTCAGTAAGTTTCTACTGGTGGGTAGCAATAGGATGTTAGTGGTCTAAGTCCTGTTGAACAACTTCGATTCTTTCATAGTGGATTTAGGTTCACCTTGAGGATAGCTAGGTTAAATCTTCGCCAGGTTTTTACCGGTTTGGTTTTCTGGGTGATCATATCATTGTGTTATTTATCTTTCTGCTGCTTTACATGATATGATTGTTTGATTGTGATAATCTAGATTTGGAATTTGGATTAAGTAACAACTCTGTTAATTACTTAGGTTAATCCAATTGTGTTTTTAAGGGGTCTAAAAACTGTCAAGTGGTATCAGAGCGGGTTGCTCTCTTGTTGTTGATCTTTTGATCACTGAGTTGATCCTTGACCCCTGTTGTCATGGAACACGGACATTCTCCTTTTATTCCTCCTCACTTTGATGGGAATAACTATGCTTATTGGAAAGTAAAGATGAAAGCATTCTTGAAATCAATTGATGAGAGAGTCTGGAACTCCGTCGAATACGGATGGGAGAAGCCCACTACTCCTGTTAGTGAGTGGCAAACTTCTCAAAAAGAAGCAGTCGCGTTCAATAGCAAAGTTATGAATGCTATCTTTAACGCTGTTTCTATGGAGGAATTTAAGAGAATTTCTAATGTTGAGGTTGCGCATACTACTTGGAATATCCTCCAAACTATGCATGAAGGCACAAAGGCTGTCAAAATCAACAAATTGCAGTAGTTAACTTCTAAATTTGAAAGCATTAGGATGTTTGATGATAAATCTTTTGATGAATTCTATGCTAAACTTAATGATATTGTTAACTCTGCATATAACTTGGGTGAAATCTATGATCAATCTAAAATTGTTAGGAAAATTCTTAGATCTTTGACTGAAGATTTTAGACCCAAGGTGACTGCCATCACTGAGAGCAAGGATGTGGACTCCATCCTTGTTGATGAACTTGTAGGATCTCTTCAATCCTATGAGTTGGACCTACCTAAGACTAGCAAATCCAATTCAATGGCTCTTAAGTCAGTTGATGATGTTGATGTTGGTGGATTTGATGATGAGTTCTCTGCTACAGAGATTGATTACCTTGCCAAGAACTTTAGGAATTTCCTTAGAAACAACAACAGAAGGGCAAGAGATAAGAACACTGCTGAACCTAGAAACTTTAGGAAGAATGATCCCACTAAGGTTAACAACACTGATAAACCTAGAGAAAAAGTAGGTCAATCTTCAAATAATTCTATGGGTCCTCAGTGTTTTGGATGTCAAGGGTATGGTCACATGAAATTTGAATGTCCTACTTACTTGAAGTCTAAGTGTAAGGCTATGGCTGTAACCCTTAGTGATGGTGAAGTTTCTGATGATGAGTCTGGTTGTGACGAGGATGGAAACTTCATTGCTTTCACTGCTACTGCTGTAATCAATGAAAGCGTATCTGCTGAAGAGAGCCCTTCTGATGGGGAACTCTCTGAGGATGCAAATCTTCAAGAAGCCTACAATAAACTTTGCAAAGTTGCTGCAAAGGATGTTATGAATGTTGAATTAGGCTTGAAGAAAATTGCATCTCTTGAGCTTGATAAAAAAATTTGCTTGTTAAATTGTTTGATGCTACTGAACTTTTGAATAATGTGAAGACTGAGAACATGCTTTTACTTGATAAAGTTAAGAATTTGGAACATGAGCTTTCTGTTGCTAGAGAACAATCTAATAGGTCTGCTAGTTCCAAAGTTGATCATATGCTTAGTGTTCGAAAGTCTCCTTCAGACAAAACTAGGTTAGGTTTTGTAGAAAGCATCAATGTGTCTGCACCCAATTCCACTATCTTTGTTCTTTCATCCTCTTCTGAACCCCCTGTGAGTGAGGTTGTCAAACCCTTAGAAGTTACACCTCCTAAGAAGATTAGGGTTGATCTGAAAGAGTCTAAACCTAAGCAATCTACCATTTCAAAGGACAAGTCACATAATAAGCCTGTATAGGTTTGTCATTTTTATGGAAAGTCTGGACACATTCGTCCAAACTGTTACAAGCTGCAAGCTGCTAAGAGAGCAAACAAACCAAAAGTACCTGTACCTCAAGCACAAGATCCTATGGTACTCATTGGTGAATTGGTAAAGGCTCTAAACCTTTATTCCAATCCTGGAGTTAGAAATCATTCTCATATGAATAAGAACTCCAATGCTCGTGGTGCATCTAAAAAGTTTTGGATGCAAAAAGGTTCAATCTAATTGAGTCCTTCTGACATGGTCCTTGTGCTTCATTACTATTCTTTGTGATATTTTTTTTTTTCTAGGATTTGCATTGCATAACATTCATGCATTTCATTCTAGGATGTTTTTGTTTTTTTTAAAAAAAAAAAAAAAAAAAAAAGGAAGCATATTGTGTTTTGCACTATTTTCTTGGTTTTTGAAAACAAGGTTGGTCAGTTTATTTTTACATAACATGTCTCTTGTACTATGTTTAGCTTTGATGAGCTTACTTTTTGCACTCTACTAGTTGAAGCTTTGTAGTGCATGTTGTGTGGGAAAGATGTTTATGGTTTTGATCACTTTGTTTTGATCTTGAAGTCACATGTCTTTGACTGTCGAACTTAAACCTTTAGAGAAAAGCATAAATAACCATCTCACCACTGTTCACTAGCCAAACATGAACACCTTAGTGCATATCGTAAGATTTTGTACTCGAGAAAGTGTAGCACATGTACAAAAAGATCATAAGGTGTGGCCTCGGTTTAAATGCTAAAATTGGTGTGTACATTATTGGACTTAAAGCTAAATCATATAATTGCTAAAATTGGTGTGTACATTATCCCAGCTATTTTTAATAAGTTTCTAAATAATCAAAATCTGTGTGTACAATATGAGGCAAAATTAAGAAACTTACATGATTACAAGCTTATGATCTAGGAGATGTGGGAGTTATATGATGTAACTTTTTTGGTAATATTCTCTTTCAAATTCTATGTGATGAATTTTGTAGACTTTGTGTTTAATTGCTATACACATATCACCTCACATGTATCTCAAGCTTTTTTTGCTAGTTACACACACTACACAAGTTACTCTTTGCTAAACACTGTACATGTTATTGTGTGTGTCTTTGGTCTGACCAACCAAGTTTGCAAATACCTTAAGTTTTTATGCAAAACAAATTTGATGCTTGAAAATCTTATGGAAAATGTTTGATGATCTTAATTTTGGGAAAACTAGGTTTAAAACTTTGTTTTTGAAATACATTTCATCACATACTCATGCATTTTGTTCATCAATTTCAATGCTTTGAGGTGTTTCTAAAATGTGTCTTTGATTTTTTTCAAAACTGTGTTTTTCTTTTTTCTCAAAATTTTGTGAGCCTCTGTCCTCTTCGATTGATCCAACCTGTTTTTTCAATCAATCGAAAGTGTTTTAAAATGTTTAAAGGAGCCTCTGCCTACTTCGATTGATCCAAACTGTTTTTAGATCAATCGAAATTGTTTTGAAATTGTTTGAAAATTTTTAAAGAAGCCTCTGTCTGTTTCAATCAATCGAAACTCATGAATCAGGTTTTTTTTTTTTTTTTTTAAATCAGAGTTTGACATTTCAAACTTACTTTTCAAAAAGGTTTTCAAACTTTTTCTCTCTCTCCGAATTGGACAAGGCTAGCCCACAATTTTTTGTCATTTTCCTCCGGATTTTTTGCAAGGTTTTTCTCTTCATAAGCCGGTAAGTCCTTTTTGCCGTTCCTTTTGCATTTTATTTCATGTTTTCATGCATTTTTCATGCATATTCTTTGGGTATTTTCAAAGCTTTTCAAATTGGGATTTTTGTTGATTCAAGCTTCTTTTTCTGAAATTGATCATTGGGTTTTGTTCCTATAATGTTATAATCATGATCTACGATGATTAATTTGATCAATTTGGTGTTTGGTGCGAAATTGAAAATTCTAAGGCTTGTATTTATCCGAATTTGGGGATTTTGTTCAAATTGGTTCAATTGATGAAATTGGCTTGTTGAATTGATGTAATTGATCATTATTTTATGTATACAATCTTGTGTGATAATCAATTGGTCAATCTTTTACAAATTGAACAAGTGGTTTTGCAAATTTTTGGGGTTTTTGTTAGAAACTCTATGCTCAAGCCAATTTTGCGAACTTGAATTCAATTTGAACTTAATTGCACTGCATTAAAGCATGCATCATGACATTTAAACTGTTCATGCATCATATAGATTTTTCTTTTATATTTTTTTTTGAGCTAACTTGTAGTCTGTCCTTGGTTTTTGTTTTTTTTCTTGATTTGTGTCTTGGTCCTTATCTTAGCACCATGCCTAGGAAGACTAGAGCCCATAGAACCCCCTCCACTTCCTCTGAGTCACCATCTAGGAGTGAGTTATTTAGGAATGACAAAAGCAGAGAAGTCTTTGAGAACCTGAACTGTAAGCGTAAGATTTGGGCTGAGCGTTCTGTTGTGTTAGATGAGGTAGATCCTGCCATTAGGGCAAACTTTGAGAGTAGAGGTTGGCTGTCCTTGTTAGAGGTAGATCATCCACCCCCGACCGCCCTTATCAGAGAGTTCTTCTCGAATCTCTCTTGTCACGTCTATGATTCCAACACCCTTGTTAGGAGTTGGATACGAGGTGTTGAGTTCACCATTACTCCTTGGATAGTGGCTGAAGCTCTTGGGATTCCAGTCATTAGGGAGCCTGTCTATCCCTATGATGAGTCTCCACCCTTAGATGACGTTATGTCATACATCACTGGGTCTTCTATCCAATGGGGTTCTGATCCTCGGATCACATCTGTTGAGCTTACTAAGACAGCCTATCTTTTCTTTAGGATAGCATGTCATTCTTTGTGGCCTATTTCTCATCTCCACACCATCCCTCTTGAGCGTTTTTGTTTTTGTACGCCTTTGTTTCTGGTGCGTCTATCAGCTTTCCTCATCTGTTTCTTCGTTCTTTGAATGCAGTTCATAGGAGTTCTGCCGTTGCTCATGCTCTTATCCATCCTATTTTCGTTCATAGGATTTTGCTGTTTCTCGGTCTCGCTGATTTCCCTGCCGGTGAGCCCTTTCATATTATAGCTCCCATAGGTGCCACCTTCCTTAAGCAGAGGGCTGCTTACTTGAGAGTTGGTCCTACATGTCCTAGAGGTGCGTCATCTGGTGTTGTTCCCCTTCTTCCCTCTTCTACAAGTGCTGATACGGCTGAGGCATCTAGTGCTGCTGCTGCTGATGTTGATGTTCCTCCATCGACTACTTCAAATGATTCAGACATTCAACGTACATTGGATCATGTCTTAACCGTTCAGGCAGCTCATGGACAGATTTTGGTGGACGTGCTCAATGAGATCCGTGATTTGCGCACAGAGTTGGCATAGTTTCAACGATCCTCACCGCCACCTCCTTTTGATGATGGATTTCGATTGCCCTTTGGCATTCCGTCACAAAAAGGAGGAGTACATATTTTGAGCACTTGTAGAGTTTTTGTTTTCCGAGGGAGAGCATTTTTTATTTTATTGGAGCTTGTGGAGATTAGATTATATCTAAGTGCTTCACTTTGTATTTTCCTTTTTAGCTCTTACTATATTTTTGTTGGGCTATTCATGTTAGGGGGAGATACTTTTATTGTTTTATATGTTTCTTATTTCAACTGCTTATTGATTTATATTTATGAGTTATTCATTGATTTATGTCTTTATTGTGTGTTAGTTGAAATCAAGAATTTATTTTGTTTACTTGTATTTTCCACACATGCGGTAATGCATTTTGTTTAATGTTTCAGGAAATATACAGGTTGATTCAATTGAGCTGCTATCTACACTTGCAACTGATGGATAGTAGTTAGGATTGGATTTGTTTTTATGAGCATATTTTTTTGTAAAGGGCTTTTCTTTGTAAACTTTGAGCTTTTAGTTGTGTTTTGTCACGGATTGCCAAAGGGGGAGTTTGTTAGGTTCTAAAGACTTAGGATCTTATGTATTTAGAACTCTAATGTATATTGTTGGCAAACCATGATCAAAACAAGATGTTTAGTCGTGTTTAGACTTGCTCAAAGTTGGTTCATTTATGTAAAGTTGGATTTAAGTTGATGTAGATTAAATAAAGCATTTCGGCCTGGTTCGATCAATCGAAGCTTAGGCTCGATCAATCGAAAATCGGGCAGAATGCATTTTCTGCAGAATTCCAACTCAGCCCTAGTTTACTTAAAACGTTTAGGGTTTTGTATTTTTGCCCTAGGTATATAAGGCAAACCCTAGCTATGTTTTAGCAGTTGCTCATATTACTGTTTGTGTAAATCTCTTGTGAGATCTGTGATGAGCTTTCCTTTACACAAGCTTAGGATTATCAAGAAGGAGATTCATTCAAGAACTTGATGATCATTCAGTTGCTGCCATAAGAACTTAAAGAAACACAAGCGGGTGTGCTTGTACTTGCTGAAGAATCCAAGAAAGAAGGAGTCCGTGGTTTCGGAGCTTGCATGTGGTCGTGTCAGTAAGTTTCTACTGGTGGGTAGCAATAGGATGTTAGTGGTCTAAGTCCTGTTGAACAACTTCGATTCTTTCATAGTGGATTCAAGTTCACCTTGAGGATAGCTAGGTTAAATCCTCCTAAGGTTTTTACCGGTTTGATTTCCTAGGTGATCATATCATTGTGTTATTTATCTTTCCGCTGCTTTGCATGATATGATTGTTTGATTGTGATAACCTAGATTTGGAATTTGGACTAAGTAACAACTTGGCTAATTACCTAGGTTAATCCAATTGTATTTTTAAGGGGTCTAAAAACTATCAATATTAAAATAAAATAAGCACACTACTAAATTGAAATGTAATAAAATAAATAACTTAACATATATAGTCGTTCTTTTATCTTCAGAATTTTTGTTCAAATTAATTTGTAATATACGCGAATGTATTACTAATGATGCTGCATAATTTATAATTATATTTTATTATTTCTTTTGGATAGAAATATTTATAAAAAAATTATTTGGATTTTAATTTTTAGATTAAATAAATTGAATAGATTATCAAATAGCAGTTTTCTATTTAAAAATTTAATTAATAGATTTAAATTTTATTAATATATGAATTTGAAATAATTAGATGAAAAAGTTCATTTCATATCACAAATATATTTTATTCGAGTAAAATCTCCAATAATCTACACACACAAAAGGCATAATGATACAATTTCATCTAAAACATAGCAAACACAACAAAGTGTCTTTCTTATTATAATACCATACATGCCCTTTAGATTCAAAGTTTAGCGGACACACCGATGTTTCTTACAAGTTCAACGGACCCAGATGAAACACAACCGTCAATTTTTTTTTTAGGCAAAACAAACTCAAACTTAAAACTTCACACAATGTAACCAACAATATTACACAACCATCCAAAACCATTAAGAAATGCAAGTACTTCCAAATTTGGGCTTAACCATTAAGAAATGCTAGTACTTCCAGATTTGGGCTTAACCATTGCTCTACTCCAAGCCAAACCTTTTCCTCATTTGCCCAACAACCTCATAAACCTTCTTCTGGTCAGGAAGAGTCATGGCCACGGTCTCTTTTTGCAAGCACCTCTTAGCCCATGCAACAATCTTGGGGCACTCTGCCTCCATGTTGAATTCTCCAAAGGTCTCAATTGCATAGAACCAACTATAGAAGGGGATAAGAGAAAGGTCCACAAACCCAAATGTTTCACTCCCAAAGTAAGGCTTGTCACCAAGCTCTCCCTCCAATATCTTGAAGATTTCAAAGAATTCCTTCTTGCCTGCCTCTTTTTCTTCTCCTTTTGTGGTCCATATCTTCCTTGAAACTTCATAAACCTACATATTCCACACATTTGACTACCACTTCCCACATATTATATAACATGCATGAACAATGACATTGACAGTAGTGAATTTCAAATCAAGCCCACTGTACTTGAAACCTAAGCAAAGGTGGAAGGCCCATATAAGATGCTCTTGACTGCAGGACATTAATCTTACTCAAATATATTAAATCCGTGGAAATTCACTTTTTTTTTTTTTTTTTTTTAATCACAACACTTTCTATGGTTTGCTAAAACTCACAAACTTTAATCATGTTTGGTCAAATTAAGTTCTAGAGTCATCATGTCTAATTGAATCTTACAAACATCATCGCCTCGACAAGACCTGCAAAATACTAAACTCTAATAGCATCTAAACATTAAACACATAATAGTTTTTTTCTTTTTTTCAGAGAAATCTGACGAATCCAACTTAATAATCTTAAAAAAAAAAATACAAAAACAAAATCAGAACATACAAAAGGAAAGAGAATGAATAGAAATTGCAGAAAACGTACCTTCTTATCAACAAAATCAGCCCAGAACCTGGCATGAGCTCTCTGGTAAGGATCAGTGGGCAACAATGGAGACTTGTCCTTCCAGACCTCATCTATGTACTGAACTATGATGAGGGACTCACATACCGGTTTCCCATTGTGGATGAGAA
Organism: Quercus tomentella; assembly: GCA_028535165.1. Taxonomy (NCBI): domain Eukaryota; kingdom Viridiplantae; phylum Streptophyta; class Magnoliopsida; order Fagales; family Fagaceae; genus Quercus; species Quercus tomentella. The sequence continues at coordinate 64,741,284 of JAPQVY010000156.1, forward strand.
CTGGGATCTTCTTGTGAATGGGGTTCATCTCTAAAAGCAGAGGACTCTTGTTCCTCAAGTCCTCTTCCTTGTACTCATACTCGATACCTTTCTCAGCCAGAGCAATCCTGACCCTCATCCCAAACATGCTTGGCCAGAAATCCAACAGAACCACCTCTTCTGCCATTGTCACAGAACTCTAGGTATTGAAGCAAATGGTAAAGACAAGTGAGAATCTGGAGAATGCGAAGACACTTTTTATTTTGAGAATCAAATGCAAAGACACTGGGAACTCTTGGAAGAGTACCGGGACTTCTAGTGCGTAGGCGATGGGTCCGACTTAATTATTAATCAATAAGATATATTCAAATCAAGCGTGATAGGTACGCCTCCTAATATTGATAGGCAATGGATTCTACAGGAGTCTTCCGGAAGAAAAGCTATTTTTGAAAAAGCATTTCGCATAAAATGATACCATATAATTCCTACCAAAATTTAATAAACAAGATACCTGAATAAAAAATAACTATTCATTAACATATGTTTAATTTGCACTAAAATATTACCTACAAAATAAGAACACTTTCCCACTAACTCACTTTTTCAAAATGACTATAAATTTATTGTTTTTTTTTTTAAAATAGAAAAATAGATTATGAATTATCACACCAATTAAATAGGTTTAACTATAACAAATTTAAAATAAAATAAAAATCCCCATCCATCCACTCTTTTTTTTTTTTTTTTAATTCTTAAAAAAAACACTCCCATCTTTTGTGCAAATTAAAAAAAAAAAAAAAAAAAAAAAAAAAAAAAAAAAAACAAAAACAAAAACCAGCATGGATAAACACATATACAAATCCCAAAAATCTAAAACCTCCCACTAACCCACATACAGTTTATCTGTTTTCTATGCACACACTACACACCAAAACTGCCTCCTCACTCTTCTTCTTCCATTCCATCTCCTTCCCAACAAGGCAACAACCACAAACCAATCCCAAAACCTGATCACTACAATGTGATTGCAGTAGCCATGGCAGGCAGGCAGGCAGAGTAGCATTTAAATGAATATTGCTAACAATACATTTTTGGTTTTTTTTCCCCCTTACTTTGTTTTTGAAAAAGAAAATTGAAGTATTTACAATTTGTTAAAGTAGGTTCCCAAAAATTTTGACACTAACAATGACAAATGATAAAAATTTCGTACAAGTTTAGCATCTTATTTGTTCTTCACCCTATAGTTAAATAAGCCTTACACTTTTTCTTTAATTGGAAAATTACAAAATATGTCCATGCTTTGGCATATTGGTCTATCTAAACATTCATGACAACATTTATTTTAGGAACATACACAGTGGTGCCACTTTCCTTGGGGAATTCTGCAGCCGTTTTTATTATACACAGTAAGTGCAATTCTCACTCCCAGAGCTTATAATAATTAATAGGTAACACTTCAAATACATAAACTATATGTTTATTTGATTGGTAATTCTTGTTTAATTGGGATCCCTTGCTTCATAGGATATTGCAATACACATGAAAATGAAAACTGGTTGTTGTTCATATACAGTTTGATTTAGAATGGATTTTCAATGATGTTAGTAAATCCATATGAACAAGCCCAAGGGAGAGGCATTTGTGAGCGTTACAATTTTCATTAGATACCAATTGAGTAAATAAACACTCTCTCTTTTGGTCATTGTTCAATTAAAGAAATTTTTTTTCTTTGGATGCTAAGGAACCATAAACTTTTTTTTCTACACATTGATGCTTTAGAAATTTCATGTTTGAAGACTTACTTTTCACGATTTTCTTTTTTTAAGCATTCTTTGAACTTATTATTTTACGTTTTACTTTTTCATGAAATCTAATTGACATTTTTAGGTAATGCCTTGATTTCTATGAATTCTCTAATTTTTTTTTTTCTTTCTCTGTCTTAGGAGCTGGGAGGTCTGCCCTAGATGATGATTGTAGGAAAAACTATTTGCCCGAAATTGGTATTTGTTTCTATCACCATTTTTGGAGGAATATGAGATTAGGAAGGGGATTAGGGGATAGAAGAAGGGCAAGGGAAGTTTAGAAAATTGCGTAAATATGAAATATGTGGTTACAGGCTTACTGCTTTCAATGAAATCTATTATCCTTTCTCTCTTTCTCTTTAATATGCCCCATCCTCTTAATGTAAGTTCATATAATGTCAAATGCTTAAAGTCATATCCATATGAATGGATTTGGAAATGCTTTATGGTGGCTTCATCTTTGTCTTCTCAAAAAAAAAAAAAAGAAGAAGAAGAAGAAGAAGTTCTGTTTTGTTTTTGTTTATTTTTCGTGTGAGGACTATGCTGTGAAATTTCATAAATTTTTCCTATTTAGGAAAAATAATGTGAAAAAAAAACAAACTACAAATAAATCACAATTACAATGGGAAGATATATATTGCATAGAATATATTTTGCCTTTTTTATAATCAAAATGGAGGGTGTATTTGGATTTTTTTTTTTTTTGGTAAGGGACATTCACACAACAATTTTTTGTAGTGGATATTCCCACAACAATTTTAAGTATTGTGTCTCATGATTTTAAACCATTGCAAATTTTTCATCCACATTTTCACCTTTTCTTTTACTCTATTATTTAACCACTAGACCATAGACTCTTTTTCTTCTTCTTCTTCTTCTTCTTTTTTTTTTTTTTTTTTTTTTTTTTTTTTTTTAACTCCAGTAGAAAATGGGATACAAGGATCCTCAACTCTAAACTAGCTTCTTCTTCTTCTTCTTCTTCTTTTTTTGTAAAAGTTTACCCATGAGCACATGCTCAAAGGCTAGTTTGTTACTAAATATTTTCTTCCGAAGAGTTGTGTTGTGTGTTGTTGTAGAGATGATGTATGAGAATATTATTGTGAAGAGTAATGTTCATTACGTAGACTCTAATCCACATCTTTTTTCACATACACTCCAAATTCACACGATTTCAAATGGGTGTGCGCACAAAATTTTGAAATCGTGACTCCAAGTCATGAATTCTGTTGTTTTGGGGTGTGTGTGTAAGACTGCGTGGAGTAGCTTACGAACAACAATTTTTTACTTATGTGAAACTTGTTGAAGAGAGTTCACATAGTATTGACACAACATGTATCTCATTAAGGTTTTGTTTGTTTGAAAGAACGAAAAAGTGGGGGATAGAAAATAGTTAGAAAATGGAAAACTGGGAGAATAAAAAATATTTTATTTTCCACCCTATGTGTTTGGTTAGAGATGGAAAATTGAGGGATAAAAAACTAAAATTAACCCACCTTTGTTTGTTGGGTTACATAAGCTTTTTTCCTTCCTCTTCTTTTTTTTTTTTTTTTTTTAAGATACTATAAATAAAATCGATACACATATCTATTAGGAAATTTTAGAATACACAAATCAATACACATATAATTAATTTATAATTTTTTCTAAAAAAATGTAATTTATAATGGGCTAATTTGTTTTTTTATAAATGTCAATAGACTGTGAGGACAAAGAATAAAATACATCCTCAATAAAGAAGAGAAGAATAGTGACTGACATTTCTAAAATAAAAATAAAAAAAGAGTCTATGGCTCAAATTAAACCACAACCACATCCAAAAAAAAACCAAAACACATCTTTTTTTTTTTTTTTTAAATATCAACATAAATATTTTTTTTATTAGAATAAATCCATCAATGACATTATGTAATTAGTAGGAAAATCAACCATAACAAGAGAAAGATAGTTGAAAGGAACATCCTTCATCCAAACAAATGAAGGGGAAGAAAGTTTTGCTCTCCTAGCTAAGGTATGTGCTGCAATATTACCTTGCCAATAAATAAGAGAAAAAGAATAATTCCGTAAAATTTTGTTCTATATATAAGTATATACAATGATAGGGTGTAAAAATGATTTATAAGTTTGGAGAGTATATCATTTGTATAAAATAATAAAGTGAAATTCAAGTTTAGGAAATTTTGACCGATCGAAGTGTTGAAGGAATTGGTTCTAAAAGTTGTTGTCAGTTCAACTACTAGCTCGACCAATTGAGATCTTTCGATTGTTAGCTTGACGCCTAGTTTGATCGATCGAGATTGCGATAAGAGTTTTCTATTGAATTTTTTAGTAAATGTTATGTACTTTTGAAAAGGTTTTGCATCTAATGGATGTTTTTTAAAACGTTGTAACTCTTTATTGGTACCTATTGAAGGGTAATAACCCTTTGGGTATAAATAGTGATTCATGTTCACTTGATAACTAATCTTTTTCTCCCTCTCTCTATAATTATTTCAGGAAAAAATTTATAACATTTGCTTCTACCTCGTTAAAAAGAAATAATAATAATAATTCCTCTAGCTTACTTTGACTATGATAGCAGTGTTTCTCAAAAATTACACCACCACAAAACACAACACCACAGCAAATCTACAACTGAATTGTTAAGCAACTCACCTTGAGTCTACGAGCCTATTTGGGATCAACTTATTTTTCTGAAACTGAAAATTTTTTACTAAAAGTATTGTAAATAAAAGTAAAAGTTAGCTAAAATATTATCGTAGGACCCATGAATAGTACCAAAAAGTACAGTGGGGCCATAAATAGTAACAAAAATAAATTAAATAGTGAAATAAGTTAGCAAAAAGTAAGCTATCCATATGCAACCTAAGTTTTTTCAATTTCAAGAAAATCTATTGTCCACGTGTATGGTTAAGAACCTCACACTTAGCAATGTTAATTAACATAGTAATCGCATATCTCTTTCTCTCTCTTCTAATTTTGTTAAGGTAACTAATTTTTTCTCTACTCCCCAGGTAATATGTACGTGATTCTGCGTCTTATATTTTTATTTTTTTAATTGATAGATATTTTATAATATAACATATAATATAATAAACTAATAGTTTGATAAAAGTGTAAAATATATCATATAAATAAATAAAATAATGGAAGATTTTAGCAATCTTTAACCAATTAGTAAATTTTTATCTTAATTTTAATACTAAATCTAGGTCTATTGACAAATTAAAAACTATTAAGTTATAAAGTACTTTACTATTGAAAATTGCTTATAAAAAAAATATTGAAATGAGTTATATATTTTTTTTATTTGGCTCCCCAAGCACAAATTTCTAGCTCTGCCACTAATATATATATATATCCAAAAAGTATATCAATATTAACTAATATTAAAATATTTGGTTCCGCTAACTAAAGCAAAATAACCTCCTATATGATATAAAATACTTTGATTGATTAGGTTTTAACCTTTTTTTTTTTTTTTTAAGAAACAAATACACACATAAAAGGAAGTGAGAAAAAAAAATTTTAATACAAAAACACACCACAAACTGTCAAACTTCACCAAAAATCATGACAACTAAAAAAAAAAAAGGGTAAAGGAAGATATACTACATCCCAACAATAACTAATAATTATTTGTTAGAATTTTGGATTTCCAAAATACAGACAACGTCATTGCTTTGGTCATATAATTTAGGTAAAAATGCAAAATTGACCCTCTAATTTTCACATTTTTTCATTTCAGTCCTTTAACTTTCAATTTTTGTCAATGCAAGGTTCCGTTACAACTCAGTTAGTAGCTACCGTTAGACCCACTGAAACGACACTGTTTTGCATTTTTTTTTAAAATTCGGAATTAAAAGAAAATAAGAAAAATCCGAAAAAAAAAAAAAAAAATTAAGGGTCGTTGTTCCCCTTCCCCTGAATCAAAACAAAACAAAGAAGACCCAATTTGAGATTTCGGTCCCCTTCCATCTCAATTCTCTCAGATTTCTGTCTCTAACTTTCTCGCACAGATCCAACACTTCCTTCATCAACTTGAGAACTTCGGAGAGAGATTCAGTCTCATTCTTCTTTAATAGAAGAGATTTTCCGAAGGCTAAGTATTGGTTAGCGGGCTAAGTACTGGTTAGTGAGCTAAGCATAGTGATCGGAGCAAAGAAGCAAGGTCTTAGACCGGCTAAGCAAAGCGACGGCGAGGTTTTGGCCTAAGAGTTCCCAGGCGGTACGAGATATAGCGAGATTAACATTGAGGAGAAGTTTCACTGCATCATCGGCAGAGATGGCGGTGGCGACAGTGTTGGAATTAGAGAGAAGATCAGTGGCTTTCTCAAAGAAGAAGAAGAAGAGCGGAGTTTGGGATTGAGGTTGGAGAGGTCAACATAGGAGTTCCAGAGACGGTAGCTGAATTGAAGAAGACGATTTTCTTTTTTTCTTTTTTCCTTTTTTTTTCCAGATTTTTCTTTTTTTCTTTTAATTCCGAATTTTTTTTTTTTTAAATGCGGGTCTAACAACAGTGACTAAATGATTTGTAACGGAGCTCTGCATTGGCAAAAATTGAAAGTTAGAGGACTGAATTAACAAAACTGAAAATTAAAGGACTGAAATAAAATAAAAAATGTGAAAGTTAAAAAGTCAATTTTACATTTTTACCTATAATTTATCACTGTAGCATTGCTGACTGAATGAGTGTTGACTGTTGCCTTTTTGTCTCTTTGAACTTTTCTTTAAAAAAATATTAATAATCAACTGTTGTCTTTTATCTTGTTCCAAAAAGGAGTGATTTTTTTATCCCTCTGCTTTTAGTAGTGTTTTCACTTTTCTATTACATTACTTTCTGACCTACATCCAAATGGGACCCGTTAATCATCCAATTGTGTTGTTGAGGTATAGCTAATCAGGACTCAGGAGAGTTTGCATTCTTTGGGGATTCGAAGACTGGTTTATGGCTGATAAGGGTAAAATTGTGAATGTGAATACTCATGAATATAGTATCATGAAGCGACGTTCAAAATAAACTCGTCGGCCTCACTTGTCATAAATGGCAGTCAAATAGCTTTAGGACGTCTACAACTTTAGGAAGACGGGGTTAACTTGTCATAAATGGAAAGTTGACACTACTAAGCTCAAGGGAATAGGCTAAGCTAATGACCCTGACGAGGGAGTGAGCAAAGCTGACAACCCCGACAAGGGAATTGGCGAAGCTGACGAGGTAGTAGGCGAAACTGACGACCCCGACGAGAGAGTAGGAGAAGCTGACGACCCTGACGAGGTAGTAGGCGAAGCTGACGACCCCGACGAGGGAGTAAGCGAAGCTGACAACCCCGACGAGGGAGTAGGCGAAGCTGACGACCCCGACAAAGGAGTAGGCGAAGCTGACGACCCCGACAAAGGAGTAGGCGAAGCTGACGACCCTAACGAGGTAGTAGGCGAAGCTGACGATCCTAATGAGGTAGTAGGAAAGCTGACGATCCCGACGAGGTGGTAGGTGAAGCTGACGACCCCGACAAGGGAGTAGGCGAAGCTGACGACCCTGACGTGGCCTTGCTTGGTCTCCACGTTTGCATACATAAAGAAATATCTTGTACCCCACGCTTGGTGTAAATCAAAAAGACTTCTATAAGGAAAGGATTCTAAAAAATACGTTCATGAGGATTCCTATAAGGAAAAGAACTCTACACCAAGGAAAAGAGGTCAACTCTTTACTACTATAAAAAGCCCCAATACCCTCACAAACCAAGGTACACATAATTGACCCCGCTCTAGCACTTTAGAGTTGTGAGAAGTTCTAACTTAACCTTCGAAGGGTATTTGGCTGGCACCACACCGGTGCTCTCTACGAGGTCTTCTCTTTTTGTTGTACAGGTGTTGTTTCGAGTGTGCGAGAACCGTGTGGCTCACTGGTGATTTTTTCGGCATCATCAGTTGGCGCCGTCTGTGGGAAGCGTTTCGCGAATTGTAAGCCATATTATCGCTTCCCGGAAAAAATAGTTGCATGGTGCTCACTCACTCAATGGCAACCACTAACGATATTCAAGAAGAAGAACCACCCACGACCGCCCTCGAGAGACAGATTAAAACTCTCGTTGCTGCCGTGGAACGCCTCACCAAACAAAATCATGACCTGGAAGAGCAACTACGCCAGAAAAACACAACACTAGATAACCAAGGAGCAGATCAAGAAGGAACCAGCGTTGAAAGAAGGAATCAAGAGGAACCACAAGCCAGTAACGCCCCAAGCAGACCGGAGCGACAAAACGTAAGCCTCCCCTCCCTCGTGGATATGGCTCCACCACCTATTATTGCAGAGATGCAGGCAATGAAGGAACAGATGGAAGTTATGATGAACGCTCTCAAGGAACGAGTGTCCACCGACCTTGACGATCTTGTTAACTGAACTGACTCACCATTCACCGCCTCCGTCAACTCCTTACCCCTGCCGAGTAAGTTCTGCATGCCACAGATAGATAGTTACGACAGGGTCAAGGACCCTCTAGATCACCTAGAGACCTTTAAGACCTTGATGCACCTTCAAGGAGTAGCAGCTGCGATCATGTGTAGGGCTTTCCCTACAACGCTGAAGGGTGCGGTAAGAATTTGGTTCAGCCAGTTGACGCCCAACTCCATCAGCACCTTCAAGGAGCTAAGCGCTTAATTTTCTTCGCACTTCATTGGGGGACACAGGTATAAGAAGTCTAAAGCATGCTTGACAAGCATCAAGCAGCAGGAAGATGAGACGTTAAGGTCTTACGTAGCATGCTTTAACAAAGAGGCCCTTTCAATCAATGAAGCTGACGACAAGATACTCATAGCAAATGGGCTGCGGAAAGGTAAGTTCCTATTTTCACTATACAAGAACGACCCGAAGACTATGTCGAACGTGCTTTATAGGGCAACCAAGTACATGAATGCTGAAGATGCACTTCCGACTCAAGAGAAGAGAGAAAGGCAGGGGGATACACAACAGGGCAGAGGGCGGAAGATGGCAAGAATTGGAGACGCTGGATGGATAGAAGCTACACCACCCGTGGAACACCAAGCACTTACAGAAGTACTACCAGTAAAAAGGATGGCATGAAGAGCAGTACCCCTTTATTTCTAGTTTACCTTAGTGAATTTTAGCTATACTCCTCAGTTTTTCTATTTACTTTAGTTTTTGCTAAAATAACTCTTTTAAAGCCCAAAGGGCAGGTCTTTGTTTTCTTTTTAAGAAATACTTTTTCTACAAATGTGTTTATTATAATAAGAGGAATTTATTCAGACATGGCCGAAGTTGCCTACTAGTGGACGGTCACTACGGGTAGACACATGGCCAAAGTCGCCTGGTGAACGGTCACTATGCTAAGTCACCTATAGGTAGACGTGTGGCCAAAGTCGCCTACAGGTGAACGGTCACTACGTTAAGTCACCTACGGGTAGATGCATGACCAAAGTCGACTATGGGTGGATGATCACCATACTAAGTCGCCTACAAGTAGACGACCAAAAAGGTGACGAGGCACCTAAATTTAGTCACCTCAATTAGTCCACGACCCCAAGTGGACGACTCACAAGATGACGAGGTACCAACACTTAGTCACCTCAACAAGTTCACAAACTGGAGGAATCTAAGTCTACAAAGTAGACGACCTTAATATGCAGTCCATCAAGTGGACGACCTCATCTCAAGAGGATGAAATGTTATCAAGTCCATAAAATGGACAAGCTTATTAAGTCCACAAGATAGACGATTTCATCCCAGGAGGATGAAAAAAATTATGAAGTCCATAAAATGGACACAAAGTGGACAACCATGTGTTATTAAGTCCACAAGCTAAACGACCTTATTAAGTCCACAAGGTGGACGACCCTATTAAATCCACAAAGTGGACGACATTGGTAAGTCCAAAGTGGACGACCTCATCCTAAGAGAATGAAAAATTATTAAGTCCACAAAGTGGACGAGTTTATCATTAAGTCTACATATTGGACAAGTCAATTAGTAATACCCATGAAATGGATGATTGCGCCAAGTCCCCAAAGTGGACAAGCCCATAAAGCTGACGAGTTCGTCCACCAGAGGATATGACTAATATTACAAAACGACGGTTTTAACATAAAAGATAACGAGATGAACAAGTCTACTGAAGAGACGAGTTGGAATTGTCCAAATGAAAAGGACTTAAACTCCATAAACTTGTCAGTTTAAGCTAACAAGATCATGGAGTGGGGGGCAGCTGATAAGGGTAAAATTGTGAATGTGAATACTCATGAATATAGTATCATGAAGCGACGTTCAAAATAGACTCGTCGGCCTCACTTGTCATAAATGGCAGTCAAACAGCTTTAGGACATCTACAGCTTTAGGAAGACGGGGTTAACTTGTCATAAATGGAAAGTTGACACTACTAAGCTCAAGGGAATAAGCTAAGCTAATGACCCTGACGAGGGAGTAGGCAAAGCTGACAACCCCGACGAGGGAGTAGGCGAAGCTGACGACCCGAACGAGGTAGAAGGTGAAGCTAATGACCCAAACGAGGTAGTAGGTGAAGCTGACGACCCTAACGAGGTAGTAGACGAAGCTGACGACCCCGACGAGGGAGTAGGCAAAGCTAACGACCCCGACGAGGGAGTAGGCGAAGCTGACGACCCTAACGAAGTAATAAGCAAAGCTGACGACCCTAACGAAGTAATAAGCAAAGCTGACGACCCTAACAAGGGAGTAGGCGAAGCTGATAACCCTAACGAGGTAGTAGGTGAAGCTGACGACCCTAACGAGGTAGTAGGCGAAGCTGACGACCCTAATGAGGTAGTAGGTGAAGCTGACGATCCCAACGAGGTGGTAGGCGAAGCTGACGACCCCAACGAGGGAGTAGGCGAAGCTGACGACCCTAACGTGGCCTTGCTTGGTCTCCACGTTTGCATATATAAAGAAATATCTTGCACCCCACGCTTGGTGTTAATCAAAAAGACTCTTATAAGGAAAGGATTCCGAAAAATATGCTCATGAGCAGGGGCGGAGCCACATAGTGGCTTGGGGGGACCGTGGCCCCTGCAAAAAAAAAAAAAATTTCCCATTAGACTATGAAGAAAAAATAATTAGGCCCCCCCAACCTTAGATAGCCGGGCCCCCCTACCAATTTCTCACCCATTCTCCCAGGCCTCAATCAAAAATTAGGAACATCCTCAAATTAAAAAAAAAAATCCAAAAAAAATTGAACTAAAATCTATTAAAAAAAAAAAAAAAATTTACAAAGAAGCCTACAGCAAGCTAAGCCCACGGTGAGCCCAGTAGCTCGCTCACGGCAAGCCCACGCATTCTCAACCAACAAAAAAAAAAAAGAAAAAAAAATTACAGAGAATCAGAAAATCCAACCATCACGTCGCTGGCAGAGAAATCAAATCGATGGCAGAGAAAGCATACCCAATGCCCGATACTGCCTATACAGAGCAAATCAAACTCAACAGCAAACCAAACACAGAGAACACAGAGAATACAGAGAGACAGAGGTTTTTATCTAAAAAAAAAAATCCCCAATACACAAATAAAAACCAAACCCCAGAAAACCCACGGTCACATTGCCGCGACGCCGCAGCTTGCTCGTCGTCGCCGTCGTCGCTCGCCCCTCATCGTAGATCGGAGATCGGCCTCTACTCCGGTGCTCCCTTCGACCCTCCCTCAAGGTATTTCTCTCTTTTTTTCTTTCTCTTTATCTCACTGTCACTAAAATGAAAAATGAAACGAAATTTTTGTAGATCGTAGACGCCAGACGGTAGATCGGTCATCACTCATCGGAGATCTGCCGTTGACTCGTTGCTTCCTCCGCTCTGACTCCGGCTCTGGCAGTCCAGCCCTCCCTCAAGATTTTTCTCTCTAACTCTCTCTCTCTCTCTCCCTCTCTATCTCACTGAATGACCGAATGGTTTAATGGAAATGAAATCTGCCTAAGTCTTTTTATTCTTTTAACTTTAATAGCATCTCACTCTTTCATTGGTTGATTTTTACTTTTTTTTCTGTTTGTCTTTATAAATTTGTCTTTATCTTATCTAGTTATTCCTTTTTGTTGGTCAATGGTCAGTGTGTTGGTTTTTAGTGTAAACCAACATTATTAAATAATAATTAATATTTATTCAAAAGCTAATAATTAAATTATTAGCTATCATTTATTGCAATTTTTTAAGAATTGTTTAATTGTTTATTGCTATATTTTAGGAATTGTAACAAAGGATATGTCATATGTGTTTCACTCTTTTAAGGCTATTTCTTAGGAATTGTTTAATCATTTATTACTGTAGTTGACTTCAACTTTATCTCTTTAGTATTTTATAGCCTGTATGTTTCCGCAGTTTATAACTTTTGTGTGTTACAAACGGGAATGAAACTCTCATTCCAAAATAATGCGTAATTTACTGTACAATTGGAAACAAATCGGCAAACGAGAGTTTTATTAATTGTTACGTATGTACGCGTATTTTACATGTAACATACACGTAATTACCAACTAGGATTAAAGCATTATAATTAATGACAAATAAATTAAAGCAATATAGTTTATTGTTATGCTAAACAACAATAATTAAAGCTATATAATTAAATTAACCAATACATTATAAAAGACAAATTAATTAAATTATTTTTGTTTTTATTTGAGGGGTTATTATTAATTAAAGTTGTATTAAAAATGGGTTAACTGTTTAAATTATAGTGAAAATTTTGTTTTTTCCTTGAGTATGAATAACATTCATATAACTAAGAAAAATTTTCTAATTAAAATTTTATTTTTTAAAATTCTTTTCAGGTTAATTGAGTCATATTCTTAAAGCTAAAAGAATTATGAGCAAACGAAAAACAATTGATGCATTCTTTAAGAAAAAAGATGTTAGCAATTCAGAAATTAGGACACCTATGGCTGTAGAAACAAATGTTAATACTTCGATGCCTAATGAACACCCCTCCAAATGTCCAAAACTTCAATCTGAAGAGATAGATCGTGATCCAGGAACACGTAAACAAATATGTGAATTTCCTATCAACAAACAAGATGAAATCCGACGAGCTTATCTCATAAATGGTCCATACCAACCTGAAGATATAGTCTGTCCATACAATGATGATACTCATCGTCGTTGATTTCAACCTTCATGGTTTGTTTCACATAAGGATTGGTTGGAATACTCACCTTCAATGGATGCATTATATTGTCTACCTTGCTACCTTTTTAGTAAGAAACCAATAGGTCATCCCGGATCAGATGTATTCATTTCAACAGGTTTTAATAATTGGAAAAAGGTGAAAGATGGAATGAATTGTCCTTTAATTCGTCATGAAGGGAAAGAACCAAACTCTCCACATAAAATTGCTGTGAAATGTTGTGAGGATTTACAAAATTATTCACGACATATTGACAAGCTAATTGAGAAACAAACGTCAAAAGAATTAAAGAATAATCGGTTGCGGCTCAAAACCTCAATAGAGTGTGCTCGATGGCTAGCATTCCAAGCTTGTGCTTTTAGAGGTCATGATGAAAGCCTTGATTCAAAAAATAGAGGCAATTTTATTGAATTGATAAAATTCACATCAACTTTCAATGACAAAGTAGCTAGTGTTGTCTTGGAAAATACTCCTGGAAATGCCAAATATACATCACCTACAATTCAAAAGGAGATTTTGCATATTCTTGCTAATAATGTGCGAAATGCTATTTGTGAAGAAATTGGAGATGCAAAATTCTGCATTCTTGTTGATGAAGCTCGGGATGAGTCAAAGAGAGAGCAAATGGCCATCATTTTGAGATTTGTTGATAAAGAAGGTTTTATTAAAGAGCGTTTTTTTCATATTGTGCATGTTAGAGACACTACTGCATTGACTTTAAAGAATGAGATATGTGCTGTCCTTTCTCGTTATAACCTCCACATTGAAAATATTCGAGGTCAAGGATATGATGGGGCTAGTAACATGCGTGGTGAATGAAATGGATTACAAGCTCTTTTTCTTAAAGATTGCCCATATGCTTATTATGTACATTGTATGGCTCATAGGTTGCAATTAGCTCTAGTTACAGCATCTAGAGAAGTAAAAGATGTTCATCAATTCTTTGATCATTTGGTCAATATTATCAATATTGTTGTTGGTTCTAGTAAGCGTAATGATGAATTGCAACATGCTCAAGCAGAACAAGTTGAGAATATGATTACTTCTAATGAAATTGAGGCTGGAAGAGGTGCAAACCAGATTGGTACTTTGCAACGAGCTGGAGATACTAGGTGGGGATCTCATTTTCAATCTATTTGTAGTTTGATTAAAATGTTTGATGCTACTTGCAAAGTTATCAATACTATTTCTAAGGAAGGGGCTAATTATAAACAACGCGGTGATGCCGAGGGAGCTTATCAGGTATTAACATCATTTGAATTTATTTTAATCTTGCATTTGATGAAAGAGATAATGGGAATTACTAATGTTCTTTGTCAAGCTTTGCAACAACAATCTCAAGATCTTTTAAATGCCACGCATTTAGTTTCAACTACAAAATCACTTATTCAAAAGTTGAGAGATGATGGATGGGAGCCTTTACTTGCTAGTGTTATATCATTTTGTGAGCAACATGAAATTGATATTCCTGATATGAATGCTCATTACACTAAAGGTCGAGGTAGATATCGTCGTCAAGATGATGATTTAACAATGGAACATCATTTTAGAATTGGCATATTTATAGTTGCAATAGACTTTCAATTGCAAGAATTGAAAAGTAGATTTTGTGAGCTAACAACGGAACTTGTCATTCTTAATTCAGCTTTAAATCCCAAGGATGCTTTTAGATTATTCAAGATTGTTGATATATGCAATTTGGTTAAGAAATATTATCCTCAAGATTTCACTGAACATGAACAAGAACTTTTGGAGTCTCAATTGCGACATTATGAGCTTGATGTGATAAAACATCCAGATTTTCAGAATATGAGTACAATTTCTGAGCTATGTAGGGGATTAAAAATTTCAGGAAAGTCTAAAATATATTTTTTGATTGATAGACTTATTCGTCTTGTGTTGACCCTTCCAGTTTCTACAGCAACTACAAAACGAGCTTTCTCAGCTATGAAGTTGTTAAAAACAAGACTTCGCAATAGAATGGAGGATGAGCTTTTGGCAGATAATATGATAGTTTATATAGAGAAGGAAATTGCAGGGAATTTCACTATAGAGATGATAATGGATGAATTTTATTCCATGAAAAATCGTCGTCAGGCATGATTTGATTTGGTTGATGACCCGACCTGACCCGAATAATGGGAGATTTACTGAGGCTTAGTCCATGGAGCGGAGGCTTGGGCCAACAAAAAAATTTTGGCCCGTTTTGTAACCCATTGTGAATCCTGTGCGCAGGATATAAAAGCTATTTTTTTGGTGATTAGGGTTTTGTCTTGTTGTTGTTTTTGAGAAAGAAAAACATTGTAGCCGCACATTGTAATTTTCTTTGATAATAGTGAAATCCCTACAACTCTGTGGACGTAGGCAAATTGCCGAACCACATAAATACTGTCTTGTGCGTGTGATTGTTTTACTTTTGGCGTTTTGTTTTCTCTATTTTTTTGTTTCTCACAGGTTTGAAATTTCGGTTGAATTCCCAACATGTTCAAGTATATAATAATATATGAAAGTTGATAATTTTGTATCCAATAGACTTAAGAATTATATTTGGTATATCTCTGTTACAACCCGGCCCCCCCAAGTATGTATTCCTGGCTACGCCCCTGCTCATGAGGATTCCTATAAGGAAAAGAACTCTACACCAAGGAAGAGAGGTCAACCATTTACTACTATAAAAAGCCCCAATACCCTCACAAACCAAGGTACGCATAATTGACCCCGCTCTAGCACTTTAGAGTTGTGAGAAGTTCTAACTTAACCTTCGGAGGGTATTTGGCCGGCACCACACCAGTGCTCTCTGCGAGGTCTTCTCTTTTTGTTGTGCAGGTGTTGTTTCAAGTGTGCGAGAACCGTGTGGCTCACTGGTCATTTTTTCGGCATCATCAATGGCCAACCAAACAGTAGGTTGAAAATATAATCGAAAATTCAAAAGATTAGGTAAAAGATCAAAAATAAATTACATTATTTTCCCAACAGTCTGAATGACATTTTAAATTAAATTAGATATATATATAAAAAAATATTCATAATTATTATCCTCAATTATTTAAATTGTTTCAAATTATCTTCCAATCTAGACAATGCGTTAAATTGCACACAAACTCTTTTCTGGGACTGGGCACCAAAAGATCCCTTATCTTAACATCATGTGATATTTTAGTGAAAACTACTTTTTTTGAAAATCTTACAAACGGATAACATTTTCATTAAATTGTATTTAACTATTAGAATTTTTTAACACAGTAAAGAGGAGGGTTTTTATTATTAAAATAAATAAATAAATAAAACGCCTACTTATAATATAATGGTATAATACAAGTTTTCTATCATTTTTTTTTTTTTTTTTTGAGAATAAGTTTTCTATAATTAAACATATAAAACACGTATTCTCCACCGAATAAATAAAAGCGGTGAAAGAAGATTTGTATTGCTACCGAATAAGTCAAAGTTGGTATTTGTAACTGAAGATGGTGATTTATTGTGATTTTGGGAGTTTTTCCAGGTGGGCACTGAGCAGCTCGTGTTCGGTGGGAAATATGGTGGCTTTTAAGGGAGAAAATGAAAAGGATCGAGATATACAAGTTTTGATTTTGCACATTGTTTGGTGAGATTCAACCCCTTAAGTCAATGAAAATTAAATATGTGCATATATAATATATTTTCATATTTTGGATAAATAGCATTTTGATATGTACATATTATTATTTAAGTGAAAAATCTTTTTGGTGATAATGTTTTTTTAAGAGATAGTTTCAACATATAACGTATATTACTGATAATTGTTATTTAACAACAGAATATCAGAGTGAGACAATAATTAGTAATAATATTAAATTGTTAATGTAGGGATAAGGGCCCAAGATTATATATTGGGCCTTAAGCTTTAGCCGAGGACGTTGATTGGTTCGAGGACGAATAAACAATAGTGAGGGTGTTAATAGGAAGTACGGTGTATTTACACAATAAATAAGCATGTGACAAAGGAAACTTTCATTAATAATAATACATTTTCAGGTTGTTTACATTCCAAGGGTGTGGTATTATTGTGTAAATACACCGTACTTTCCATTATGACATTTTTCTAAGTAATTAAACAGAACCTTAGACATGCCTGACTCCTTGAACCACATACTTTGAGGATATTAACACTTTATAACATCTTTCTAAGTGATAAAACAGAACCTTAGACATGCTTGGCTCCTCAGACCACATGCTTTGGGGAAATTAACACTCTATGGCATCTTTCTAAGTGATTAAACAAAACCTTAGACATGTCTGGCTTCTCGAACCACATGCTTTGGGGAAATTAACATTCTATGACATCTTTCTAAGTGATTAAACAGAACCTTAGACATGCCTGGCTCCTCGGATCACATGCTTTGGGGAAATTAACATTCTATGATATCTTTCTAAGTGATTAAACAGAACCTTAGACATGCCTGGCTCCTTAGACCACATGCTTTGGGGAAATTAACACTTCATGACATCTTTCTAAGTGATTAAAAAGAACCTTAGACATGCCTGGCTCTTCGGACCACATGCTTTGGGGAAATTAACACTCTATGACATCTTTCGAAGTGATTAAACAGAACCTTAGACATGTCTAGCTCCTCGGACCACATACTTTGGGGAAATTAACACTCTATAACATCTTTCTAAGTGACAAACAAAACCCTAGTCAAGACTGATCCCCCGGATCACATACTTGGGGAAAATTAACACTGTGATATCTATTGGTCTTCTACTAAGTGTCAAAACAGATCCAGGGTTATACCCAACCCCTCAGATTGATGGCTTTAAATAAGTTGAAGTCCTTATTTATTTATCTAAGTGATGAGCAGGATGAAGGTTGTCTGCCCCTTTTATTTTTTACAAAGTATATATTTATCTTCATTAGATTCAGCCTTCATTGTAGAAGGTTCAATTCTCAATACAAATATGTGATAGACCTCTTTATTACTGGTACTTGATCAAATTACTTAGATTGTTAGGAGTGTGTTATTGTTAGTTTTCATTGAAGATGGAGTAGCAGCAATTCAATGCTATTTGCAATAGTAATAAGCTTCAAAGCATATAAAGTAAAGGTGCAAGAGATAAAAAGAAAAGCATTTTCATTAAACAGAGGGAGTACATTATATACAGTGATAGAATACCACTAAAACAAAAAAAAAAAAAAAAAAAAACAACAACAACAACAACAACAAAAGAAACTACAAGAAAATCCTAAGTCCTAAGCCTTGGCCTTTAGAGGAGGAGGGTCTTCTTTTTGGCTCGACTGGGAGATAGGAGTGTCCTTGGCCTTAGGATCAACTTCTTTAGTCTTGGCCTTTGCTTCCTTTGCCTCAGCTGCAGCTTTCTTGGCCTTTGGTAGTGTCTCTGGCTTCTGAGGGGGCTTGGTCTCCTTGCCCTTACCTTTGTCTTTGGCCCCATCAGCCCCTTGACCTTGATCACCAGCTTGGCCTGGTCCATTCGAAGCCTCAAGGAGGGGGAGAGCAGCCAGGGCAGTCAGGGGTTGCTCTGAAGTCTCTGGAGCAAAGGTAGAAGGAGAAGGAATGGCACCTGGAATTTCACGAATATCTGGGTGATAGTATATTCTCCTAGGCTACCTCCACACCGAGTTTGCAAGGACTCCTACAATGGTAAGGGCCTCATCCCATGTTACGTTGCAGTAATCCCTGCATACCTCGGCTAGCTCCACAACCAGCCTAACCTAAATCTCTTCTACGCCGAGGAGATAGGACGCCTACTTTTCAGCCTCCGTTGCCTCCTTGGCCAACTGAGCCGCCTCCTTGGCCTTCTGAAGATCTGTCTTCAGCTCCAACACAAGTTGCCTTGAAGTGGCCAGCTTTATCTCGGTCTGATAAAGCAACTTATGCTGGTCCTCAGATTGAGTTTGGGCATTCTTCAGTCCTGCCTCAATGCTCCTTCTTTCCTTCTCCTCGGCAGTTAGCATGGAGAGCAACTCCTTGTTTTCCTCCTTCGTGGTCCCCAAGGCTTCTTCAGTCTCGAGGCGGAGGTGGACCTCGTTCTTAACATCGTTTCAGGCCTCCTTAACCCATTCCTTGGCCACAAAGACCTCCTGGGTGATCTGCATAAAAACAATATAGCAACCCCATGTAAAAAATAAAATAAAATAAAAAACCTTACTAGTACTTAATAAATAAAAAGTATGTGGTTGTGAACTTACCATGGCAAGGTCCCTTTTTAAGGACATGAAGAGGTCTTGCTGCTTCAGCTTCCTCACAGCGTCCATATCCTTGGGTAAAAGAAGTAGCTGCTCCAAGGCCTCAGCTATGTATGCAGAATGACCTCTTTGGAACTCCCTAACAGAGGCGTTTCAAGGGATGGCAGCCCCATCTACCTCTAACCGAGGAGACCAGGTATGTTGCTGTAGGCGCACCTCGGCCAAAGTTTGCTCCTCCCAACTATCCACAGAAGTGGACCTCTTGTCCCTAGGGTCTTTGGCCACTTTATGTTGTTTGGTACCCTTCTGAAGGCCACCTCCCTTTCCTTAAGCTCCTACACTAGTCTTTTCCTCTTTACATTTGGAATGGCGTGCAGTCCGAGGTTAGTAGGAGGTGAAGGGAGAAGAGGGGGAAGAGTGGGAGGAACTTGGGACTTGGGGGCTTCTTTCGAAGTTGACCCCTTTTTCCGTGCGGCCATGAGGCCTCTTAGACCCTTATTCCCCCAATTCAATGCCATCTCGTCTTCCTCTTCCTCTAGGGTACTATTTGGACAGGTAATCACCAAAATCAAGGCGTGGACACTTGAGTGCCTATCAGGCTCATCCTCAGCGTCCAAGACGTGAAATACTTGAGCCCCTTGAGTCTCCTCCTCTTCAAAGTGAAATTTGTCTATCTCCTCCTCGAGTGATAAGTGTGAAGAGGCAATCTCTTCCCTTAGTACTGCTGCTGCCTCAGGCA
The DNA here is from genome assembly GCA_028535165.1 of Quercus tomentella. NCBI lineage: Eukaryota > Viridiplantae > Streptophyta > Magnoliopsida > Fagales > Fagaceae > Quercus > Quercus tomentella. Next base: position 64,761,119 of record JAPQVY010000156.1, read on the forward strand.
GAGCCTGTTGAAGTGGCAGTACGACCAGTGGAAGGTCTTCTCAGGCTAGGAAATTTGGGATTAACACGTCAATCCAAGACAGCTGCGAGTCGCCTGCTCTTATGGCGTGGCCTATTTCTTGATATATCTCCGAGATGGGCTCAAAGTCCAAGATCAAGTGGACGGCTCGCAACTGCCTATCCTCACTTACAAAGATCTCGGACCTTAGCAAATAATTGAGAGCTGCAACGTTGGTCAGACTGAGCTTGGGCGCTATATGCCTCTTGTCTGCAAGAATAGCCGAGGAGCGAAACATGGTTAGAAAGTTAAAATCCATCATCAAAGAGAGCAAAACAAGAGAGAAATAATGACATAGTTAAGGTCAAAAGATCTAAATCTCTTACTAAGGAACCTAACTCTAAGGTATCCCACCTGGCTTTCTCTCTCGGATGGGGCACTGAAGGCCATCATGCCACGCTCTCGAAGCTATTAGGTAGTCGTATTTCATACCCATATTAGATTTGGGGAGGCATGAGATGAGCCTAACAATAGGCGATCTGGACTTAAGGTAAAACCCCGCATCAGAGAGTGAGTGGCACTCGTACATATGGACCACATCATGCAAGGTGAGCCCCAAACCTAGATACTTGTTTAAAGCATCGACGCTGCCTAAAACCCTAAAATGGTTGGGTGCACACTGATGAGGACACAACCTATGGTTAATGAGGTAGTCTTGGGTTATTCTACCCATAGGGAGCGTCATTCCTCCTTCTATAAAAGCTATCATGGGAATGATGACTTCCCCCTCTTCTCTATGTGTTAATGTTGGTCTGGAGCACAGTACCGCAGAGTAACTTCCTGTGGTATATAATATCTAGCCTTAAAGGCCTCTATTTTTTCAGGGGAGTCTACTAGGTGCTTGAACCTAACCATTCGGTTGAGCTAAAGGGAAAGAGATGAGGTCTCTAAGGAAAGATAACAGAGACTAAAAGGCTGAGGAGATTGGCCGAGGAGAAAAAAGCTTAAGGATTTAGAAACTTACAAGAATAATTACGGTAGTTGCTTCTGGTACCTCTTAAGGGTTTGAGTTTTTCGAGAAAAAGGACTTGGAGACCTTAGAAGTTTGGGAAGCTTTGAGAGTTTGAGAGCTACAGATCTCTAGAGAGCTTGAAGACTTGTGAAATGGGGAGAAATGATTTCCCTAGATGCCTTATATAGATGAAGGAGTTGAGTGGGAGTTATCCTGCCCAAAATTTAAGGAGAAATATCAATCGTAGGATCTACGTCTCACCGTTGGATGCGGGGAACAAAGCGCCACCTGGAGCAATTAATGACGCAATGCAAGCTCCGAAGCATCAGTAGCAGTTATGGGATGCGCAAAACGATTATCCCGCGTGTGTGAACCAAAGTAATGAATGGTTTTAATTCTAAAAAATCAAAACCCCACTTTTTCTCCTCGGATAAGAGGGAAAAAATGGAGTTTTAAAGGGCTATTGTAGGGATAAGGGCCCAAGATGTATATTGGGCCTTGGGTTTTGGCCGAGGACGTTGATTGGTCCGAAGACGAATAAACAATAGTAAGAGTGTTAAATTCAAAGTACCATAAGTAACATGCAAGTGGAAAGGTTAGGAAAGGTGGTCCGAAAAATTCGCTCTCGGCACGGTCTGAGGAGATGAGTTCTAATACAATTTTTTGGATCAATCTCTCTTTCTTTTGTTTGATTACCTTTCAAACTCATTCTATCCGTTGTCCAACTCATTAGGGTCTAGTTCTCTAATCCACTCTCTACAAATTTATTGTATTGGACTCATTGAGCCAATATCCCTTTACATTTTGGGTTTGGGCTTCAAAATGTGTCCCTACAATTAAGTTTGATGATAAACTCCTCAAAAAAAAAAAAAAAAAAAAATGATGATCAATTTTCTTATATGTCTATTGATTTGCATATCACTTTATAATACTTTTTTTTTCCACCAAATATAAAAAGAGTTATAAATTACTTTATTTGCACCTCAAATTGTGTTTGAAGGATCCGAACAAATTTCATTTCCCCGTATGAAGCATTAAGTTTTTTGCTTTCATTCCTCGTATGAAGTATTGAGTTACTTAAGTTGAACGTTTAGGGCTCGTAATGTTGTTCTAGTAACGTTGTTTAAGAATGTTGTTCTAGTAACGTTGTTTAAGTGTTGTGCAAATACGTGTAGGTGAAAAAGTGTTGTGGAAATATGTGTTATGTTGTTTAAATAACAAAAACACAACACAACCAAACAGGCTTTTAATCACTGTAGTGTTTATTCGATCTATATACTTATCTTTCAAAATTATAAATAAATCAAAAATCAAAGATAAATTTTTGGGTCTATTGTGAGCAGGCACATCGAAGTGTCTAACAAGGTCAACACTCAACAAACTCGTATTGTAAAGTTATGATTTACAACTATGTTTTATTTTGGCTTTATTCCATGACACAAAAAGTTTTGTAATTGCATTAATTTTGTTCCTTGTATTTGTAGGATTTTATTATATTGGGTTTAGTATTAAGTTAGTGAAGAATCAAGCATGCAATGAAGATCAATGCAGTTTTGCGACTAACTCGCAAGACGAAAAGGCCACGTGAGAAGCACATGCTAGAAGCTGAAGAGTCAAGTGTCAGGTTGTATTTCACAAGTACTTCGTGAGACAGGCCATCTTGCGAGATATTCATGAAACTCTCTGCCTGGAGGTAAGTGTGACTTTCTTACACTTCACCCATACTATGTATACGCTCATTACCCTCAAAAGTAAAGGAGGCTATTTAGAGAGAAAACCCTAGATAGGTTTCTACAACACACCGACCCTTATTAAAGAGAGTTACTCATCCTCAGTAGAGAAATCCTTGTAGCCTCTTCTCTTTTCCCTCTCCTATTGTTATACCTTGAGAGAAGATTTTTACGCAAACACAACTCTAGTCCAAGCCAAAATAAAAATAGTACAAAATGCAACAAACACGATAACTAGACCATCCAAGAGTCGAAGACGGTCCCAACCATTACTCTAGTCCAAGCCAAGCTTTTTCCTCAACTACACAAGAAACTCAAACTTTCTTTTGGTCAGGAAGACTCTTAGCCTTTGTGTCCTTTTGCATGCACCTCTTAGCCCATGCAACAATGTTGGGGCACTCCACCTCTATGCTGAATTTGCCAAACATCTTAGAGGAATAGAGCCGATTGTAGAAAGTGATCAGAGCAATGTCCACAAACCCAAATGTTTCGCCCCCAAAGTAAGGCTTATCACTAAGCTCTCCCTCCAATATCTTAAAGCTTTCAATAAATTCCTTCTTCGCTTCCTCACGCTCTTCTCCTTTTGTGAACCATATCCTCTTTTCAGCACTGCACACCTGTATTTCATCACACCAGCATTGCATTATCACTATCCAAACAGAATGGACAATGATGAAATAATTATTTTCAAAATCAAGTGTACTAGTAGAATTTCTTTGAACCCAAGTTCGAGAAAGGAATCGGCATATCAACCATGCTTGCCTGTGTTAAAGATAGAGAGAATCCAATGCATTTGGATATAGCTTTTCTGCTGATTTGTTTTTATTAAAAACGACAGGAAAACTTATTTATTTATTTATTAAAAGTTGGTTAAATTATAAAAACTTATAAATAAATAAATAAATTAAAAACTAAAAAATATATATATATATATATATATATATATATATATATATATGATAGAAATACTGAATGATTGTATATTGTATTTCTCAAGGATGAAAGAATATACATGAGTGCCTTTATACATGAAAGAATATACATGTGCTATACAAGTAATCTAGTTGGGCTTAAAGCCCACAACACTATACATGTTAACAGCCCCCCTCAAACTCAAGGTGGATGTGAGACCAACTTGAGGTTGTCAACCAAAGTATGAAGGCATCCTTAGGATGTGACTTGGTGAAGATGTCTGCAAGTTGATCTTTAGAAGAGACTGAGATCAGCTTGAGAGCACCATGGACAAGATGATAACAGATAAAATGACAATCGATCTCGATGTGTTTAGTCCGTTCATGGAAGACATCATTGTGAGCAATATGAATGGCACTCTGGTTGTCACAATAAAGAGGAGTAGCAGAGGATGTAGACACACTTCAGTGCTAGAACGGGCCACATGAGTTTGTTTCTTACTTCGCCATGAAATCAAAGAAGAACCAAGAAGAAAACAATAACCAGTGGTGGTCTTGTGATCAGTGGGATCTCTTGCCCAATCAGTATCAGAAAATGCACGGAGAATAAGAGGAGACTGAGCAGAGTAGAAAAGACCATGGAAGAGAGTGCCCTTTAGGTATCGAAGAATGCGCAGAACAGCAGCATAGTGAGTCGATTGTGGAGCAAACAGATACTGGCTCACCTGGTGAACAGCATAGGAAATGTCTGGACGAGTGACAGTGAGATAGACTAGGCTGCCAACCAAGCGTCTGTAAAAAGAGGGATTAGACAATGGTTTCCCCCCTGAGGGAGTCAGATACACATTAAGCTCAACTGGAGTGTCAACAGTCTTGTTATCAGTGAGTCCAACTCGAGACAAGAGTTCAGAGACATACTTGGCTTGAGTAATATAAAGTCCATATGTAAAGTGAGTGATTTCAAGACCAAAGAAGTAGCTGAGATGTCCAAGATCTTTCATCTCACATTGCTGACTGAGAAAGTCCTTGAGTTCTTGAATGCCACCGCGGTCATCACCAGTTACAATCATATTATCCACATATAGGAGAAGTAAAATAGTGCCTTTGTCAGTGCGACAAAGAAATAAGGCAGAATCATAATGACTGGCCATGTAACCCAAGCGAGAGATGGTAGAGCTGAATTTGGCAAGCCAAGCTTGTGGAGCTTGTTTAAGGCCATAAAGTGCACGTCGAAGGTGGCAAACCTTATTGGAGTCAACAGAGAGACCAGAAGGAGGTTGCATATAAACTTCTTCACTTAAATCCCCATTAAGGAATGCATTTTTGACATCCATCTGAAAAAGGTCCCATTTACTGGCAGCAGCAACAGCTAAGAGGGCACGAACAGATGAGATACGAGTAACTGGAGCAAAGGTCTCTTTATAATCAATCCTATACTCCTGGGTAAAACCTTTTGCAACGAGACCAGCTTTGTACCGCTCAATGGACCCATCAGAGCGAGTCTTAATCTTATAGAACCACTTACAACCAACCACAGATTTCCTAAGGGGGAGTGTCACCAAATTCCAAGTATGATTTTTAGATAATGCATCAAGTTCCTCTTTCATTGCAATCTGCCATAACGGGTCAGTGGAAGCCTCACGGTAGGTGTGAGGCTCGTGTAATGTAGAAAGGGCAGTGTAACAATGATAGTCAAGTAAATGTGCAGGAATGGATCTTACTCGAGTTGAGTGACGAGGTGGAATGTCTTGTACAAAATCTTCAGGCGAAGCAGGACTAGGGGACCCAAGCTCAGGGTTGGGGTTAGGTAGCTCGTCTTCGACCTGTTCATCTTCCACCTGTTCATTAAAGGGTCAACTAGGAAAGGGATCAATGATATCTGGTAGTTGGACAGAGAAGTCTACAGGAGAATCAGGAGCAACTACAGGAGGATCAGGAGCAGCTACAGAAGGAATATGTGCGTCATCTAGAAAAAGATCTAAGACAGAGGAGGAAGATAGGGAGGTACGGAAGTGAGAGAGCTCGACAAAGAGGCGATGTTTGCGGGAGATACGAAGACGATGAGAGACAGGATTATAACACTGATACCCCTTTTGAGTTTCACCATAGCCAAGAAAACAACAAAGCCTTGATCGAGGCTCAAGTTTGTTATGCTCATATGGCTGAAGAAGAACAAAACAAGCAGAACCGAAAGAGCGAAGATGGTGATAGTCTGGAGGTGACCCAAAAAGGCACTCATATGGAGTTTGATTTTGGATAACAAGACTTGGAATGCGATCAATAGTATGAACAGCATGAAGAGCAGCTTCGCCCCAAAAAGGAGCAGGAACTTTAGCAGAGTGAATAAGAGCACAAACAGTGTCAAAAATATGACGAAGTTTTCATTCACACCTGGACAAGTTAGTTGATGAACAGTGCTATAAGAATGCAAAACAGCTTGGAAAGCATATTGAGTGTACTCAAGAGCATTATCAGATCGAAAATTTTTGATGCGTTTGGAAAATTGAGTTTCTATCATTTTTGCAAAATTAGAATATACTTGTAATAATTCAGAATGATGTTTCATTTTAAAAATCTAGCTATAGTAAGAGTAATCATCAACAAAGACAACAAAATATCGAGACCATCAATACTAGAGACAGAGGAAGGCCCCCAAACATCATAATGAATAAGGTCAAAGATATCAGTGGATATTGATTCACTAATATTGAAAGGCAAAGCTGGTTGTTTTCCTAATTGACATGAGACACAATCAAAATTTTCTGTAGACACTGAACCTAACAAACCTCTAGAAGCCAGTTATTGTACTCGAGAGGAAGATGCGTGACCAAGTCGAGCATGCCAAAGTGCAAGGGAGGGAACAAAAGAAACTACAGCAGCTGCAGCAACAGAAATAGCAGCAACAAGTGGAAGACGAAGGTTGTCCATGGGAAACATACGCCCAACTCTGGGACCGGTCCCAAACTCCTGCCCTATCCTTGGATCCTGCATAATACACCTAGAATAATCAAAGATAATGTGATAACCCAACTCAGGTAATTGTCCCACAGAGAATAAATTGTAAGAAAGGTCAGGAACATTAAAGACCCAAGGAACTGAGAGGTTGGAGGTCGAAACGGAACCTATATTATGACCAAACATTGTGGAACTATTTGCTATGCGAATATTAATAGGGTGTGGTGCAAGTTTAAGTTCAGAAAATAAAGACGAGTGAGGTGTCATGTGATTGCAACAAGTAGAATCCATAAGCTAAGAGGTAGGAGACATACCAGATAAAGCTGAGAGAGAAGAGGAATAAGATGCATTACCAACCATACGAATGACATTAGTGATGATGTTTATAAGGTCATTTCTGGAAATGGCGAAAGTAGATCCAGAAGACTAAGACTGTGGAGAGACGGGAGCCATTAGTTGGACACTCTTAGTGTTAGCAACAGTAGCAGCAGAAACTGAAATAGCTTATTTGTTGCGATGATAGCAAGTCTCAATACTGTGGCCAAAACATTTACAAAAATTGCAAAAACGTTTGTTGGATTGTCAGCGACAATTGTTGCAAAAGGAAGAAGGCTTGTCCTTATTCTTCATTTAGAAGCAAAATATGCAAAAATGGACTACAAAAATGAAATCTACACGAAAAATTGGGTAAGGAGCACCTGAACTGCAAAAAGTCAATCCTGACAAAAAGTCAACGGTCAACCTTATGAAAGTCAACGATCAAACCTGCTAAAGTCAATGGTCAAACCCTTAGTAGTCAAATGATGACGTCAACGGATGACGCAAGCAAGTGACGTCAGCAACGGCGCAACTAGGGCTGATGTGGATGACATCAGCAATGATGTCAATGAGAGGGTTGAGGGGCGTGTAGGCGCGTAGGGGGCATGTGACCTGGAGATGCAGCGCGTGGGAGCGCGTCAGGAAAAACCCAGTTGTGCAGTGGCGTATGGAGGCACGTGGGGCGCGTGAGCTACGGAACAAAACCTTTGAGCCGTGCGTGGAGGCGCGTGCAGTCTCCGATGGAGTCGAGGCTTCCATGAATGTGTAGATCGGGGCAAGTCGATCTTAGTGGTACCTTCACAAACGTAATCGGAGCAATATTTGCAGCGGTGATGCAAAGGGCAGTGGTCTGTGCAATGTGAAGCTCCTTAATGACAGCGGCTGCAAGTCCAAAACCCAAGGATGACGGTTGGAAGACGTCGGAGGTTCAACGGCGAGAGACTACAACGGCTGTTGTGATGGCGGAAGCGATGTTGAGAATGGAGTCACACTAATGAAGACAAGACTACTAAGAAAAGGTCAGAGCAGTGGCTCTGATACCATGATAGAAATATTGAATGATTGTATATTGTATTTCTCAAGAATGAAAGAATATACATGAGTGCCTTTATATAGGAGGCATATGAGTGCAATACAAGTAAGAGTGTAGTACAAGAATGTGTGCTATACAAGTAATCTAGTTGGGCCTAAAGCCCACAACACTATACATGTTAACAATATATATATATATATATATAAAATTAACTACTAGACTCTCTTGATAATGTAACAAATGTCATGAGTAGAAGGAAACTAATTCCATTTGTTCTCTTGTAAAATGTTTTCCACATTTTCCAAAGTAGGTTTCACTGTAAAATCTTAGTCGACTCGAAAAGATTTTAAAGCTGACTGGAAAGCTCTTTATAAAATTTCATATGATGTTTTACCCAATAAATTTTGATAAAACATTTTTCAAATTGGTAAGCTAGCACAAACCTCCTCCCCCCACCCCCAACGCTCGAATCACATCACAGAGATCCCCTCCCTCCACCCATCTCCTTTCTTTTTTGCTCACATTGGCGATCATCATAGCGTAAATTATAGTGGTCACTTGAGCCTTGATTGTGGTGGTCATAAGATTCTAATTAGATGTGGTTGGTGGAGCCAATGGTGGTCGGGTATCAACTAATCATGGTTGGGAGGCTTTGATCACGACCAAGAGGCATTAATGGCGGCTTGGGACGCTAATTAATATGGTGGTTGGAGCCGTGGATTCGATCGGATTTGGAGTTGATAGTTGTTTGTGGTAGGGAAATTTCATAGCTTGTGCTTAGAAATTTTTTCATTTTATATTGCACCAATCATCTAAAACACGTTTTGAAAAATACAAACAAATACCAAAAAGAAAACATTTTCCCAACCCAAAAACATTTTCAACTAAAAATATTTTACATTAATTTGGAAAACATGTTACATGCAAACAAATACAAATGGAGTGTAGTTTAGATTCAATGTCCAAATTTCCAAATTATCTAACTAATTAATTCAACATGATCAATATGAAAAGCAAACATGAACCATCAATATTTCTGTTTTTCCACTTATTTTGTTCTTCTTCCTTTTTATCCAATGATATATTAGTAATCTTTTTATAACATTACGGGTTCAACTCATTTCTAATTGAATTTTATTAAATAAAAAAAAAATCTATTATTAATAATCGAACTATTACTAGCATGAGAGTTTTTACAGCTAGCGAATTTAGTGCAATACACCTAAGCTAAAATATTAAAAACCCACAACAGATTAAATAATACTAATACTAATACTTGTAAGATTGAATTTAATCAACCATCTAATTGGCTTTATTCCGTGCCAAATTTTCTTGTATTTCAGCATTTAGAAACCCTGTATTTAGGTGGGCTTGTTGTAAGGGTAGTGAGTGAGATAGAGTGAAGTTTGCTCAAGAGTGTGCAAGAAAACAGAGACTCGCGGCTGGACCTCGCAGGTGACTCGCGGCTGCAAGCCGCCAGACGCAGCACACGTGCCAAGCATGTCAGAAGGTGAACAGTCATGCCAGCTGGAGCACTACAGGACAAAACAAGAAAACTGGCCATACAGTTATCTCGCAACTGGATCTCGCGACTCAGTCAAGTCGCGAGACCAAGCCGCGAGCCAGCTCTGTTTTTGAAAAACCTGACGTTTCACATTCTCCTCTCACCTCAGTATAAATATCCCTTATACCCACAAATGAAAGAGAGCTTCCAGAGAGAATTTTGAGAGAGAAACCCTAGAGCAAAACAAGATTGATTCATCTACAATCTTTACATAAGTGTCTCTTCAAATTCCTCAACTCTCTTCCTCTCCATTGCCAAACCCTTGAGAGGCCTTTTACCAAAACCTTGTTCTCACCATATCCATTACTGTGAGAGGGCTGTTTGGTATTCTGGGAAGCAGTTAGGAAGGAACCAATCTTCATTGGTTGATGCTATGGTCTAGTAGCGGAATCCGGGAAACTAGAAAAGAAAAAGGTTCGGCGCAACCTCGTTGGAGCAAGAAGCTTGGAGGGCTTAGGTGCACTGGGTAGATTAGGCTTGGAGGGTCTATTGCTGTCCATGTATCCCAACTACATTTTCTAGTGGATTGTTTACCGCTTGGAGGGCGGCGGAGAGGTTTTACGCCGAGGGCTTCAGTTTCCTCTTCGATAACACATCGCGTGTTGTCTTTGTGTTTGCATCTTCCTTCCCTTTATCTTTGCCTTTTATATTCTGCTGTGGTTGTGATTTTAATTGACTTAGATTGTTTACCAATTCTGTGTTATGCTTTAGTTCATGTTCTGCACATTAATTGTTTGATATAAAGCTTAAATTGGTAATTTGTAAATTGGGGGTCTAAACGTTCAAGGGTGTTTTTACCCTATTTGAACTTTCAATTGGTATCAGAGCGGGTGCACTTGTTGTGGTTTTATTACCTAAGTGCGATCCTAGACCCCTGTGTTGTGGTAGCTGTTATGGAAAATACCTTTCTGAATTGTAGCTTAAGTGTTTGTGAAAATGACTCTATGCATATGTTTGAAGGGTGTATTACGAATGAACTTGTAGAATTGTTAAAAACTAAGAAACATGCTAGGATATTTGTTCACATGCTGGAATATTTTGAAAATCAGAATCATATCTTACACAGTAGCATATCCGAATCTAAATCGTTGATTAAGAAATATAAAAGAAAGAACAGAATGTTGTGTGAGATGATTGAGAATCTGAAAATGAAAGGTAAATTTGACAGAAGCATGAAAACTGATGATGAGTCTTTGTTTAAAGATCAAGAATGTTTGTCTCATGTTAGCTTATTTGTGCATACCTCATTGAAGGTGTTTAATGCATGCTTGCGGTATCTTGACAGCGGTTGTTCTCGTCATATGACAGGGGATAAGTCACTATTTAAGACACTCAAAGAAAAGGTTGGTGACTATGTGACTTTTGGTGATGGAAGTCATGCTTAAGTCCTAGGCAAAGGGACTATCGAGATACCTGGATTACTGCTGTTGAAAGATGTGTTATACATAAAAGGGCTGAAGGCAAATCTGCTGAGCATCACTCAAATTTGTGATGATGATTTCCTGGTACAATTCTCTAAGAAGGGATGTTTGATCATCAATGAAGAAGGGATTCAGGTCTTGGAAGGAAATCGGAATACAGACAACTGTTATGGAGTAGTTCCCACAGCACCCATTTCGTGTAGAAGTGCTCGTGTTGATATGTTGGAACTTTGGCATCACAGATTTAGGCATGCGAATTTCAAACAAGTAGCTAAAGTGTCCAAACTCGAAGTAGTTGAGGGACTTCCTAAGTTTGGAAAGGTGAAGAAGACCATTTGTGGTGCATGTCAAATGGGAAAGCAAACAAAGGCAAGTCATCACAAGGTGAATGTAATTGCTACTTCTCGGTGTTTGGAGTTACTTCATGTTGATCTAATGGGGCCTACCAGAACTGAAAGTCTAGGAGGAAAAAGATACATTCTGGTCATTGTGGATGACTACTCAAGATACACTTGGGTTGAATTTCTTAGAGAAAAATCAGAAGCATGTGAGAGGTTGGAAATTCTGTGCAAGAAACTACAAAACGAGAGAGGGGTCCCTATTGCCAAAATAAGGAGTGATCATGGGAGGGAATTTGAGAATGCAAGATTTGAATCTTTCTGTGAAAAGAATGGAATAAAAAGGGAATTTTTAGCACCCAAAACTCCACAATAAAATGGAGTGGCAGAGAGAAAAAATCAGGTGATTTAGGAAATGGCAAGAGTCATGTTGCTTAACAAGAAAATACCTTAAAAGTTTTGGGGAGAAGCTGTTAACACCTCATGTCACATTGGCAATAGAATATTTTTCCGAGTAGGAACAAAGAAGACCGCCTATGAGATTTGGAATGGAAAGAAGCCTAGAGTGAAGTATTTCCGGGTGTTTGGAAGCAAATGTTATATCCTAAATGATCGGGAGAATCTTGGGAAGTTTGATGCAAGAAGTGATGAGGGTATCTTTCTTGGGTACTCTACTACGAGTCGAGCGTATAGAGTTTTTAACAAGAGAACTAAGACAGTGATGGAGTCCAACAATGTCAAGATTGACGATGCCTTATCCAAGGTGGAGATGATTGATGATGGAGAAGGACCAAGCACCAAAGAAACCGATGTTGAGGTCGAAGCTCTTGATATAGAAGTTGAAGAACCTATACCAGAAGAAGAATCGACTCCCATCAACCCAAGAATGGAAACGAGATCGATGTCTAGAACATCAAGCTCTCTTACTCCTCCGGAAGTCCATCCTCCCATCTCTCGAAGTGATGAAGTTTCCATATCAAAGAAGCCATCTGCAAGAGTAATTAAGAACCATCTGGAAAGCAACATCATAGGGTCCCTAGATGAAGGTCTTCGCCTCAGAAAAAGAAACATCCTGTTAGCCAATCATGTAACATATCATTGCTACCTTGCTCAATTTGAGCCAAAAAGGGTAGAAGAGGCCCTTCAAGATGAGAATTGGGTTGAGTCAATGCATGAAGAGCTGAATCAGTTTGTGAGGAATGATGTGTGGGAACTTGCTCCAAGGCCTGAAAATGTTCATGTCATAGGCACAAAATGGATTTTCAAAAACAAAACCGATGAAGATGGAGAGATAATTAGAAACAAATCTCGGTTAGTAGCTCAAGGGTACACTCAAGTAGAAGGAGTAGACTTTGATGAATCCTTCGCTCCTGTGACAAGACTTGAATCCATTCGAATCCTCATGTCCATTGCATGCACTTTGAACTTCAAACTCTATCAAATGGATGTAAAATGTGCATTTCTAAATGGATACCTAAATGAAGAAGTGTTTGTTGAGCAACCAAAAGGATTTGAGGATCCTCACTTTCCTAATCATGTGTTGAGGTTGAAGAAAGCCCTTTATGGCTTAAAACAAGCACCTAGAGCTTGGTATGATCGGCTTACACATTACCTTCTAGATAGAGGATTCAAAAGGGCATATGCCGACCGAACTTTGTTTGTCAAAAATGATGAAGATTATCTCCTTGTGGCACAAGTTTATGTTGATGACATAGTGTTTGGGGCTACCATTGAAGATCGTGCTATTCAATTTTCTGAGGAGATGAAGAAGGAATTTGAGATGAGTATGGTGGGGCAACTCACATTTTTCTTGGGTCTTCAAGTCAAACAACAGAAGGAGGATATATTTTTTTCACAAGAGAAGTATGCTAGAAACATTGTCACGAAGTTTGGACTAGACTCCAAAAAACATGCCTCCACTCCCATGAGCTCATCTACTAAACTGAATGTTGATTCTTCTGGAGTAGAAGTAAGTCCTACCTTATATAGGAGTATCATTGGGAGTTTACTCTATCTTACAGCTAGTAGACCGGATATTGCATTCAGTGTTGGTGTTTGTGCCAGATATCAAGCTAATCCAAAGGAATCTCACCTGACTGTAGTTAAGCGAATCATTCGATATGTTAATGGAACTTCAAACTATGGTCTGTGGTATTCAAAAGATTCAAATGCTTGTCTTGCTGGGTATTCAGATGCTGACTGGGCTGGTAGTGTAGACGATTGGAAAAGTACTTTAGGAGGCTGCTTCTACCTTGGTAACAATCTTGTCTCGTGGATGAGCAAGAAACAGAATTCAGTGTCTCTATCTACTACTGAAGTAGAATACATCGCCGCTGGAAGTTGCTGCACTCAGCTTCTTTGGATGAAGAAATTACTTCATGATTATGGAATTCCTTAAGAGACGATGTGTGTCTTTTGTGACAACACCAGTGCCATCACTCTTTCCAAGAATCCTGTCCAGCATTCAAAATCTAAACACATAGAGATACGTTACCATTTCATTCGAGATCTGGTGGAGGAAAGAGTTGTGTGTCTTGAGTTCGTACCCACCGACAATCAAAAAGCAGACATCTTCACAAAGCCTCTCGATGGTCCACGGTTTGAATCACTCCGTAAGACCATTGGTGTTGGTACAATTCCTTGACTCTCTTGTGTGATGTGTGCTTCACATGTTCATAATATGATATGTCTGTCTGTGTTGGGGCACACACTACTTTGCCGATTTTTTTTTGCATGGTTGTTTGTTTGTCTTTTTGTGCATACGTTTGTCAATTTTTTTTCTTATGTGTCAAAAATCCAAAAATCACATAAAAATTAGAAAATCAAAAAGTTTGATTGACATTGTTGAGTTTTTGTCTCAAAACTTGTTTTGCCTTGTACCTTTGTGCTAATGGCTTTGTGCATTTTCGAGCATAGCTTGTTTCTTTGCACTCTTATCACTGTGGGAGAAATCTTAAAATCTATGTGATTGTTGTAAATAGATCTTCAAACTTGTCATGAATGATGAGTGAATGGTTATGTTGATCTTGAGATATGCATAGACTTGTGTTTATATATCTTCCCACTCTTTATTTTTGTTTTTGCTAAAAAGAGCTCACCAAATGTAAATCTCCAAATGAAAAGAGATATTGAGCTGCAAAAGTCTGTCGCACATACTAGTATTCGACTAGGAAAAAGGGAAAGCGACCAAAAATTAAAGTGAATCTTCATTCAAAAGGCCAAAGGCTTGTTCATTAAAGTGAATTATCAAATATCACTCTCACAATGAGAGGTGATTGTCTCAAAATGATCAAAAAGATTAAATGTTATGATTGAAAGTGGAGTCAAATGTAAAGCTCCAAGTTATGTTATCAAGTGGGAGGTCATATATACATATTTCTATAATTGAGATAGATCACATGATCTAGTGCTAATTGTGTATGCCTTGGTTGAATTGATCATTGAAGCTTCACATTAGACTAAAGACTATCTCATTGTTGATATCCACACACAACACACAAGTTTATGTTCAATAAATGCCATAATCATTTGTGTGATTGTACTTGATGAAATGTGTTTTCACATGCTCAATCTTTGTTGATTCAAGCACAAAAAGATTTTTTGAGTATTTTAGGTGTTTTTGGAAAGTATTTTGTTCTTAAAATCAAAAAAATTCAAAAAAATTTTTTGCCCTGTTTTGGCGACTCAGTCGCGGGTAAGTTAAGTCCCGGTCCTCAGTCGCGTGTTCGCGGGTCTATTTTGGCAACTTGTTCGCGAGTGAAAGGTCCAGTCACGAGGGTTACTCAGAGATTTTCGCAGCTTAGCTCGCGACTCCCTCGCGGGTATACCTTCCAGTTGCGAAAAACACTTATAAAATTTTTTTTTTCAAACTTTTATCTTTGAGTGTTTTGGCGGCTTGAACTGGCGACTTGGTGGCAACTCACTTCAGTCGCGAAAATCGTGTGTTCTAGAAAATGAGCTCATTTTCAACACTTTTCTCAAAAAGGGGTTCTCATTTTCTGATCTTACTTTCACTCTTGCATATTCACTGTGGTAATCTTCAAACTCTTTCAACAACTTGTTACCATTCAATCTATCTTCAAGGAAAGGTATGGGTTTTGTTCTCTACTCTGTGTTTTGCTTTTTCCTCAGAACTGTTTGTGTTCTCCTTGGTATTCATATTTATCTTACCTGTGTTTAATAACTTGAGTGTATGATGTTCCCTTTTTGTGTGGTTTTAATCTGACCCACACTATTGTGTAGCTACATTTGGGTCATTTTTGGCCTTCATTGCTATTTTCTGGACATTCCCATCTAGCTTTTAGGGTTTCTTCATTATCCCTAACTTGACACTATTCACTGCTCATAATATCTGTTGGATTGTGTTCTTTCTTTTCCTCTATTCAAGAAAGCAGCTGTGAAAGGAGGTGGGTCCAAAGGAAAGGAACTTGTCATTGATGTAGATGACTACTCACCTCAAACAAAAGGGACTCGCTCTTCCTCAAATGGTTTCGATCCCAACAAGTTCAGATCCCATGCTGCCTTTCAGTCTCATGAGAATTATTTTAGACATGCTACACTATTACTGGAAAGACCTTTTGACCAATCATCACTTCACGACACTGACATTCCAAAATGGTTTGCTCACAAGGATTGGAATTACCTTCTCTTTGATCTGGATGATGCGTATGAGAATTTGGTAAAGGAATTTCTTGCCAACGCGATTGTTGAAGGAGAAGAACTTAAGTGCTGTGTTCAGAAAAAGAGTTTTTCAATCTCTCCAGCATATTTGGCAGAGATCCTTCACATCAACCGACTGTTGCTTCGTCACTCACCGGTTTATGATGATCTTTGTCCTGATGAGGAACTCCTTAAGGAGGGTCTTGGACAAGACTTGGAATTCTCATCCAATGGAAACTCTGTCAGTGTTTCCTCTCTTCCTCCAAAATTGAGAGTGCTTACAATTGTGATGTTTCACAATTTGTACCCCTTATCAAGCACTGGGTATATGAACCTCGGACGTGCTTTGTTTCTTCATGATCTAATCTCTTATGTAGAAATTGACATCTGTGCTCATATCTTTCATGTTCTGCACAAAACGGTTCTACGAACTGAGTCCCGAATGTGCATTCCTTTTTGCTGTCTCATTTCAAGGATCTTGAAGCTCAAAGGAATTTATCCAATGGCAGATGAATCTCCTCATCCAAAACCGAGTCCAATCAACATGCGTACATTCAATGCAAGCATTGGACATAGTCGGAAGAGAGCCAAACCGGAAACTTCCGCATCTCACAGTGGCTCTCATTTCAGCACTCTCTCCCTTGATGGAAAACTTGATCACATTGTATCCTCTGTACACGAGTTGAATACAAAGATGTCTGGACTCACACCTACTCTACACCATCACAGCACTCGATGGGATATGAAGTTTACCTCACTTCAAACTCAATTAGATCAGATTCAGAGAAGACTAGAAGAGAATGTATGGCCTATTCCATGACAAAAAGGGGGAGTGATAGCCTGATCAGAGGGGGAGGATATTACCTAAGGGGGAGTGTTTCTGCATTCTTCTTCAGCTTAAGTTGTTATATTGTAGTTGTTATATTGTTGATGTTATTCAATTTATATTGTGTCTTGTACCCATGTTGCTTTTGTAAGCTTTTAGGGTTATGTTTTTTGCATAGTTTGTAGGCTTCATGGTTTGTACCATGCTTTATGCAGCCTTTTATGCTTTGTTTAAATCAGTACTTCTATATAAATGTATTGCATTTTCTTTTAAGTACTGTCACTCTTGTGCCCTTGTAGGATTGTTCCTAGATGCATATACTTAGTGTATTATGCATTGGTTGAGTGTTGGGCATACAAGTAACTTGCATTGTTCTTGTTAGCTTGTATGTCCAAGTGTTCATTCCAAGTGTGAATGAGCATTGTGGTCACTACCTTGTAGTGATTACTTGGTTGATCAAGCCATGGTTTGTTTCTTAACTCCATCTTTGCTTGATCACATATTGCATGTTTCATATGCATTTCACGATTTTCTGCTTACAATGATCATGGTGTATTGTTGTGTTTCAGGAGTCTTATGTTCATATGATTCAAGTGCTTCACAGCTTCTAGAGTTAGGTGTGAGTGAGTTTTGCTCAACTATTCCCAACTCACATGTTAAGTCTAGAGTCTGTTTTAGGGTTTTGTCACGGAATAGCCAAAGGGGGAGATTGTAAGGTTGAATTTAATCAACCATCTAATTGGCTTTATTCCGTGCCAAATTTTCTTGTATTTCAGCATTTAGAAACCCTGTATTTAGGTGGGCTTGTTGTAAGGGTAGTGAGTGAGATAGAGTGAAGTTTGCTCAAGAGTGTGCAAGAAAACAGAGACTCGCGGCTGGGCCTCGCAGGTGACTCGCGGCTGCAAGCCGCTAGACGCAGCACACGTGCCAAGCATGCCAGAAGGTGAACAGTCATGCCAGCTGGAGGACTACAGGACAAAACAGGACAACTGGCCATATGGTTATCTCGCGACTGGATCTCGCGACTCAGTCAAGTCGTGAGACCAAACCGCGAGCCAGCCCTGTTTTTGAAAAACCTAACGTTTCACATTCTCCTCTCACCTCAATATAAATATCCCTTATACCCACAAATGAAAGAGAGCTTCCAGAGAGAATTTTGAGAGAGAAACCCTAGAGCAAAACAAGATTGATTCATCTACAATCTTTACATAAGTGTCTCTTCAAATTCCTCGACTCTCTTCCTCTCCATTGCCAAACCCTTGAGAGGCCTTTTACCAAAACCTTGTTCTCACCATATCCATTACTGTGAGAGGGCTGTTTGGTATTCTGGGAAGCAGTTAGGAAGGAACCAATCTTCATTTGTTGATGCTATGGTCTAGTAGCGGAATCCGGGAAGCTAGAAAAGAAAAAGGTTCGGCACAACCTCGTTGGAGCAAGAAGCTTGGAGGGCTTAGGTGCACTGGGTAGATTAGGCTTGGAGGGTCTATTGCTGTCCATGTATCCCAACTACATTTTCTAGTGGATTGTTTACCGCTTGGAGGGCGGCGGAGAGGTTTTACGCCGAGAGCTTCGGTTTCCTCTTCGATAACACATCGCGTGTTGTCTTTGTGTTTGCATCTTCCTTCCCTTTATCTTTGCCTTTTATATTCTGTTGTGGTTATGATTTTAATTGGCTTAGATTGTTTACCAATTCTGTGTTATGCTTTAGTTCATGTTCCGCACATTAATTGTTTGATATAAAACTTGAATTGGTAATTTGTAAATTGGGGGTCTAAACGTTCAAGGGTGTTTTTACCCTATTTGAACTTTCAATACTAATAATAATTTGTTTAAAAAAAAAAGTAATAATAATTCAGATAAAATGCTCTCCTCTAATTCGTTATTGATAGCTTAAGACTAGTTTCTTGCTTCTAGAAAAATACAACTATAACTGCTAATTAAGTAAGAATACTAAATCGTGAACCAAATCAAACCGTAGAAGAATACTTCAAAAATTGCACACAGAAACGTACTTTTTTATCAACAAAGTCAGCCCAGAACCTGGCAATGGCTCTCTGGAAAGGATTAGTAGGTAGCAATGGAGACATGGGCGGAGCTACGTTGGTGACTGGAGGGCCATGGCCCCACCAAAAGTTTTTAAAAAAATTTTAGAGTAGGTAAAATTGCATCCTTGAATCATTTTTCTAAGAATTGGCCTCACATGAAAAATTATTTCCCCCCCCCCCCCGCCCCCATTTGTCCACGTTTAATATTTTCCCTCATTTATTATTATTTTTTACTGCTGAAACTCCTTCATATCTTGATTAGAAGTTCTACTTTTTCAATTCCCAAGCTTCAATATATTTTTCTAATCTAGTGTGAGTTGATATCGTTCTTTATTGTTATTATATTGCTCTATGTTGTAAGCTGAGATTGTTGTCCGCATTTGTTGCTACTTGCTAGTAAATGTTGCTCTCTGTTACTGAATATACCTGTAGCTATTTTTTCTGCTCTATTTTGGTGTGGCCATTCTTTTGCCTTTGTATTCTTTCTTTTCTTTGCATAAAATTTATAATTTTGTCTCAAAAAAGAGTGCTGAGCTTATTTGAAACTAGCAAAAATGACTTTAAGATCTTGAGAAGTACTAGAGTATTCTTCTCTTTCTATTTTTTTTTTATTTTTATTAAACCAATTGATAAGATTTATTCAAAATACAAAAGTTATCTTGTATTTTTATATAAAACTTCATATTGGCTTATAAGGATTTTGTTATTTTTAATTCTAAAATTTTTATATTTTCTTGTAGATGTAATTATTATATTTATATTTAATTTCTTGAATGGTTGAACTTATGGTTGTTAAAAGGACTAGGAGAAACTTAGAAGGGAAAATGAACTTAAGATACTTAATTGGTCATTTAGTTTTTTTAAGTGCTAATAAGAATTACATTGATTAAACCAATGCACATAAACATATATGTAGCATTTTGAGTTTCTCTTGAATTGTGACTCACTACAAGATAGTTTAACCTCGGCCCCCCTAAACCAAAATTTCTAGCTCCGCCCCCTGAATGGAGACTTGTCCTTCCAGACCTCATCTATGTACTGAATGATGACGAAAGACTCACACACCGGTTTCCCGTTGTGGATGAGAACTGGAATCATCTTGTTAACCAGGTTCATCTGCAGAAGCAGAGGGGTCTTTTGCCACAAGTCTTGCTCCTTCTACCCATAGTTGATTCCCTTCTCGGCCAACGCAATCCTAACCTTCATGCCAAACATGCTAGGCCAGAAATCTAGTAGAACCACCTCGTCTGCCATTGTCACGGAACTCAAATGATTGAAGCAATGAGGGGGAAAGTGAGATATAAAGCAAAAGGACGTGCAGGAGAGCTAGATTTATAGCACATACACAGTGGCCTGGGCTATTATTAATAAAACAGAAGCTGTAATAGGATTCTACGTCAAAGCACCAAAATAAAATACTCTATATATAAAAGTGGTGGGCTTATTGTCTTGTACTATGAAGTTGCCTCGTTTTTATGTAGAATAATGAATTGTACTATAAATTTATGTAATTCATTTGTTTAAATGTTTCTCATATAAAATATAAATTAGCTAAGATTATTAATATAATATTTACTATATATGTATTATTGCATTATGCTATACATCTTGCGAATATAACGAACAAATAAATTAGTTTTTTTTTTTTTTTTTGGTGGAAAAGCGGGAGATTTTATTTAAACAAACACAGAGTTCATACAACACTTACAACTGTGCTGGGGTTACATAGCCGAATTTCCCCCAAGCCAGACAAGTCCCTCACATATGGAACATAGACAAAATTGGGACATTCACTATAAACAGTCATCCTACTACGGAGATGGGTCCCCCGCTTAGCTAGCGCATCTGCACATCCATTTGCTTCACGGAACTCGTGATGCATGTGCACCTCCCATTCCTGCTCCAAAAGGTTCCTGCAATCACAGATCAAGGGCAATATATTAGTGGGATAATTTAAATTTGAACTTGTTAGCCAGTCGAGGACCACTTTGGAGTCTAAGTCCAGATGAAGGCGCTTTACTCCCATATTCCATGCCATTACCAGTCCTTGTCTCACTGCCTCCAACTCAGCTATATTGTTTGTCGCAATTAGTTGATTCAAACGAAAAATGCATATACATATAACAAAAGCTCGCAGTTCGTGCTCTTTGGATATCACGACTGCATATATATATATCTTTTGTCGTTTACAATGGGTATCAAACTATAATCATTATCTTTTAATTAGGTGCTTAAGCAGGCCCACAATGCCATTGCTTTCTTCCTACATGTTAATCTCCACACTGCCTTCTGTTTTTTTGTTTCTTGTTTTGGTAAATAAGGCATGCATTAAAACTAAATTCCTAACGACCAAATGAAACCAACATGGTGTCTAAGACAAATACTTACAGAGCTGCTTCGGCACATAAGTTAGTTAGCCTGAAACTATGCACCACGCAACCTGGGGGGAAAGCTTACAGTAAAATTCTGCATTCAATCCCAATGCTTTTAATTGTTAGAATTAATTTCTTTGGCTAATGATAATATCCATCTTAACTAATAGGTTGACAATCCCAAAATCCTTTGGCTAATGATAATATCCATCTTAACTAATAGGTTGACAATCCCAAAATCCTTAGCCCACGATTAAAGCATCACCATTTTTTTTTCTATACATCTATTATTGGAGGTAGAAAGATTTGAATCTTAAATATTTCTATTAAAAATATAAAAATGTGTCAGTTGAGTTACAAAATTCTTAACAATGTATCACTTATTAAGATCCACAAGACCCCAACTTTTTGCCTTTCCATATATATATATAACCATGTATGTATGTATATTGGTTTTAAAAATAATCTTGTTTTTTGAGATGCAAAATTGTTAATTAAATTTTTTTTAATAAATATTTTATTATCATCTCGTTTACAATTTATAAGGAAAATTGATTGTCAATGACTATTCAGTAAACTTATAATGATATATATATATATATATATATATATATATATATATATTTTGGTGTGAAACAGTTTAGGGTTTCAATTTAATTAGATTTTGAGTAATGCTAAAAAACACAAACTATTTTATAACATTTTTATAAAATGTTGATGTGGTCAACCTCTTATTGGTTTTCATCTAAACCCACTATTAATATCACTTTTTCATTTATCAATAATATATCACTCACCACATCAGCGGTTTGTAAAATTTTTTGTAAAAAAGTTTGTATCTCTAGTATTATTCTTAGATTTGAGTAATACTATAGACACAAACTATTTTACAACATTTTTACAAAAATGTTGATGTGGTCAATCTCTTATTAGTTTTTATCTAAGTCCACTATTAATATCATTTTTTCATTTAACAATAATCACTCACTATGTCAGCGGTTTGTAAATTTTTTTGTAAAATAATTTGTATCTCTAGCATTATTCTTAGATTTGAGTAATACTATAAACACAAACTATTTTACAAAAGTTTTACAAAATGTTAATGTGGTCAACCTCTTATTGGTTTTCATCTAAACCCACTATTAATATCACTTTTTCATTTATCAATAATATATCACTCACCACATCAGCGGTTTGTAAAATATTTTATAAAAAAGTTTGAATCTTTAGCATTATTCTTAGATTTGAGTAATACTATAGACACAAACTATTTTAGAACATTTTTACAAAAATGTTGATGTGGTCAACATCTTATTGGTTTTTATCTAAATCCACTACTAATATCATTTTTTTATTTAACAATAATCACTCACTACGTCAGCAGTTTGTAAATTTTTTTGTAAAATAATTTGTACCTCTAGCATTATTCTTAGATTTGAGTAATACTATAAACACAAACTATTTTACAAAAATTTTACAAAATATTGATGTGGTCAACCTCTTATTGGTTTTCATCTAAACCCACTATTAATATCACTTTTCATTATTACTAATAATCATTTACCATATTAGCAGTTTGTAAAATTTTTTGTAAAATAATTTGTATCTCTAGCTTTATTCTTAGATTTTTATTAGCTCAATATTTTTAGGGCTTTGTAAAAGAAGAGTTGGAGAGAATGCAAAACCTGCAATTTTTTTTTTTTTTTTTTGGACAAAAATCAATTACCATTCTACAAGTTTGGGGTGTGGTTGTAAAATTGTAGACGCCTTTTGTTTATGCAATGAGGGGCCTCCAGACACTTTATAAATTTTTGGTATAAATGGGGCGTTTATGGCCTAAGTTGCCTTAGCCTAAAGCCAGCCTTGGGGCCAGACCACTCTAGTCCAAGCCAAGCTTCTTTCTCAATTGCACAATAAACTCATAAATCTTCTTTTGATCAGGAAGACTCTCAGCTACACATTCCTTTTGCATGCACCTTTTACCCCATGCAATAATTTTGGGGCACTCTATTTTTGTGGTCCATGTCCTCTTTTCAACGTCGAACACCTGCATTTACGCCAACAATATTGTATTATCACTTCCCAAAAAAGAAGAGCTACTAGTAGAATTTCTTTAAACGTCATCAAGTTTGAGGGAGGGAACATATAAACTTTGCTTGCTTGTGGGTGAGAGATAGAGAGAGACTTATACAAAACTCCTAAAAATGTAAAATGACAGACTACTAGACTTTCTAGAAATATAAGGCTACCAATGTCAAGAGTACGTAGAAACTAGGTTCGGATTCAATAAAACATCTTAGTTCAACATGGTCAATATGAAAGGCAAACATGAACCATCAATTTTCCTTTTCCTTTTATTATATATATATATATATATATATATATATATATATATATATATATATATATATATATATATATATTTGGGAAATAATATAGACAAAAGACACAAGAATGGGAATCCTTCTTATTATTTTTGCTGAGATATTATTATTATTATTATTATTATTATTATAAATTTATATAAGTCATTTGATTAAATATTTCACATATGAAATATAATTGAGATAAATCTAATATTTATTTTTGTTAAGAATATAATTATTATATAAATAAAGCTATACATTTCATGAGAATAAATTAATAAATAAACATATAATTTACTTGATTTAATAGAAAAATATAATCCATTAACTTCAACTTACCACATTTCGACAAAAACTCACTTCTAGTGGTGCTCTTTGGATATAATGATTGCATCTTGATGGTCCTGAAAATATATTCGTCCACCATAGAAGGACGATAATAAAGGACGATACTGGAATCAACCAAGCCGGGGAAGAACTGCCTGACAAACACTCAACCATCGTCCCTCAGTTATGGCGAGGTGTTACATAAACAAATAACGGTCTTCAGCACCATTGGAAGATCATTCTATCCATTTAATACCTCGCGAAGGCGTTATGAATCCTGCAATGATTTGACCATCAAAGCAAGGCCAACGGCTAGGAAGAGAGATCCTATATATGCCCATTGATAAACCCCGCAAAGAAGGTACACAATTAGAATCTTCAAAAACACTCATATTATTCTCTTCTCAATTGCTAGCTATTCTAACTTTGGCATCGAAGGCCCGTTGGTAGGCGCCACACCGGTGTCCTTATTTCCTTTTTGAATTGTCTCTGGATCACGTTAACTCGTGGACGATTCCCGTCTGGACAAATCTCTTTGCTGACAATCCCAGCATCATCAGTTTGGCGTCGTCTGTGGGGACGAGTACTATTCAACACGTGATTTTTCCCAATTAACTCACTAGTCTAGATGGAAACCAACACTAACCCAGATCCTACCACGTTGGCTCTACAAATTCAGTCACTCGCAGCCACTGTGGAGGAGCTTACCAGGCAAAACCAGGAGATGAGGCAGCGGCTGCAACAGGAAGATAACCATACAAACGTCAACAGGGATAACGATTAAGACAGTAACAAGAGACGAAACAGCACCCCAGAAGAGGTGAGCTCAAATCTCCTCAAGGAGATGAGGAAAGAGATGGACGAATTGAAAAAAGCCATCAAGGGGAAGACGGACCAGAGCTTGGAAAGGATAGTCAAGAAGACGGATTCACCTTTCACTGTGGCCGTCCAGGAGTGCCCGGTGCCTTCTAAGTTCCGTCTACCACAACTAGAGCCCTTCAATGGGCTGAAAGACCCACTGGATCACTTGAATACCTTCAGGATGACCTTGGGTCTTCAACAACCCCCTGACGAGATTTTGTGTCGCTCCTTTTCCACTACCCTCAAAGGAGCAGCCAAGGAGTAGTTCAACAAGTTGCCAATGTCATCCATTGATAACTTCAAGCAGCTAAGTAGTTCCTTTGTCCGTCATTTTGTTGGCGGGCAATGTCCAAAAAGGACTACTGACCATTTGCTCACCATCAAACAAGGAGAGAAGGAACCATTGAGGTTTTATGTAACACGCTTCACCCAGGAAATGCTGGAAGTAGACGAGGTGGATGATAAGGTACAATTCACGACCTTTAAGGCAGGGTTGAAGTCCAGAGATTTCATGGCTTCCTTGGCCAAAAATCCCCCCAAAACGATGGCCGAGGCATTATTGAAAGCACAGAAGTATATGAATGCTGAAGAAGCTCTGGTAGCCATTGATGGAGCAGAAAAAAGCAAGGAAAAGAAGAAGGAGAAGGAGGATGATCGGAGAGGACAAAAAAAAGATCAAGTAGATCGATAGAACGACGAAGGGAATAGACGGAGAGAGGAAAAAAACCCTCGTCCAGTGAAGTTCACACCGTTAGTGATGCCTGTTGACTAGATTTTGACGGAAATAAGAGATGAACCTTCTCTTAAATGGCCGAGGCCACTCCATTCATTGCCTAGTCTATGCGACAAGAGGAAATACTGTCGTTTTCACAAAGATCATGGGCACTACACAGAGGATTGTAGAGATCTAAAGGAGCAGATTGAAGAACTTATACGGAAAGGAAAACTACAACAATATGTGAAAAGGGGAGATTCCAGCAAATACAGCCAGAAAGGTCAGCATGGGGGCTCTAAGAGGGATGAAGACCGCCCATCACCTCGTCCACAGAATGCATTAGGAGAAATAAAAACTATCGCAGGGGGACCAACCACAGAGGGATCATTCAGATCCCTCAGGAAGTCACACCAAAGGCAAGTAAATAGTGTTCACAGTCTACCTCCTCTGAAGCAAAGACAGACAAACCAAGACATGTACTTTTCAGAAGAAGATGCAAGGGGTATAAAGCAACCTTATGATGACCCACTGGTCATTATGATCATAATCGAGGGGTTCAATACGAGGAGAGTTCTGGTAGACAATGGGAGCTTGGTTGACATTATTTACCTTTCTGCCTTCCAGCAGCTAAAGCTAGACCCAAAAAGGCTTCATCCTTTCAAGTCTCCCCTCGTCAGTTTCAATGGAGACAAGGTATACCCCAGGGGGATAGTGACATTGACAGTCACTGCTGGTTCATACCCCCTCCAGGTAACCAACCAGCACAATTTCTTGGTGGTAGACTCACCCTCGTCCTACAATGTGATCATAGGACAACCTACACTCATTCGTTGGAAGGCTGCTACTTCCACGTACTGTTTGAAGTTGAAATTTCCAACAGAACAGGGGGTCAGTGAGATAAAAGAAGACCAAGTATTGGCAAGAGAGTGTTATCAGGCCGTCTTAGCCTCAAAAGAAAACCATACGTGGACAATCGAAGAAAAAACACCAGAGATCATTGAGAAGCTAGAAACGATAGAGTTGGTTGAAGGAAGTCCATCGAAGACAACCCAAATAGAGACGAATCTAAGTCCCAGGACGAAGGAAGGGATCATCAACTTCCTAAAAGATAACCTCGATGTATTTGCTTGGAGCCACAAGGATATGCTAGGGATCCCAGCAAGCCTCATCCAGCATCACCGGAATGCTGACCTAGAGAAGAAGCCCGTCCAGTAGAGAAGAAGAGTCTTTGCCCCCGAACGAAACAAAGCAGTAATGGACGAAGTAAATAAATTGCTTGCTGCCAATTTCATTCGGGAAGTTCACTACCCTGAGTGGTTGGCCAACGTGGTCATGGTCAAGAAAGCAAACGGGAAGTGGAGAATGTGTGTCGATTTCATAGATCTTAATCAGGCCTACCCGAAGGACAGTTTTCCCTTGCCTGGAATTGATCAGCTGGTAGACTCCACCGCCAGACATAAACTTCTCACGTTCATGGACGCATTTTCTGGATATAACCATATACAAATCAAGAAAAAACTACCTTTATCACTAGTCAAGGGCTCTATTGCTACCGGATCATGCCTTTTGGACTCAAGAACGTAGGGGCCACCTATCAAAGGTTGGTGAAACAGATGTTCGAGAAACAGATCGGGAGAAACGTGGAGGTATACATTGATGATATGCTTGTCAAGAGCAAAAAGGAAGTAGACCGCTTGGACGACCTCAAAGAGAAGTTCAACACACTCAGACAGTACAGCATGAAGCTGAACCCGTCCAAATGTGTTTTTGGGGTTTCCTCAGGGAAATTCCTCGGGTTTATGGTGTCGCAAAGGGGAATTGAAGCAAACCCCAAGAAAGTCAAGGCCATCCTCGAAATGTCTTTGCCAAAAACGGTCAAAGAAGTACAATCCCTCACAGGAAGAGTAGCAGCCCTCAATAGGTTCGTCTCTAAGGCCACAGACAAATGTCTTCCCTTCTTCAAGACTTTGAAGAAAGTGTTTGCTTGGACGGAGGAGTGTGAAACAGTGTTTCAAGAGTTGAAGCATTACCTAAGCAACCCCCCACTCTTAAGTCCGTCCAAAGAAAGCGAAGACTTATTATTGTACTTAACGGTATCTCTCACGGCAGTCAGCGCAGCGTTGATCAGAGTAGAAAACAGATTGCAACTCCCTGTATACTACGTCAGCTAGGCTTTTCAAGGTGCCGAGGCACGATATCCTCGCATAGAGAAGATCACCTTCGCCCTAATAGTGGCTTCAAGAAAACTCCGTCCGTACTTCCAGGCTAATCCTATCATAGTAATGACGGACCAGCCGATCAAAAAAGCGATGAACAAACCCGAGGCCGCAAGACGAATAGTACAATGGGCTATCGAACTCAGCCAGTTCGACATAGAATACTGTCCACGAACAGCTATAAAAGCTCAGGCGTTGGCTGATTTCATAGCAGAATTCACCATCCCCGAGAACACAGGTGACCAAGAAGACCTTTGGATGATAAACACTAACAGATCGTCCACTTAAGAAGGAGGCGGAGTAGGCGTTGTTATTACTTCCCCTGAAAAAGATGTTCTCAAGTATGGGGTCCAGCTCAAATTCCCCATAACTAATAACGAAGTAGAGTACGAAACCTTGCTAACAGGACTAAGAATAGCTCAAGAACTTGGGGCTGAAAATATCGTGCTCAAGAGCGACTCACAGCTCGTCATAGGGCAAGTTAGGGGAGATTTCGAAGAAAAAGAGACGAGAATGCAAAAATACCTCAAATTGATGAACCAGCTGGTAAGTACCTTTCATCACACAAAATTCGTTCAGATCCTACGGGATCAGAATGCAGAAGCTGACGAGATAGCACGAAGTGCCTCAACAGACAACCAAGGTAAAATGAATGATTGGAGTATGGAAGAACAAGACTTTCCCAGCATCGAAGAGTTTCAAACTTTCCCCGTGCATACACAATCGGGATGGACGGATCCCATTTTATCATTCCTTAACGATGGACGATTACCACCAAATCCTGAAGAAGCCAAAAAGGTTCAAAAACGAGCTGCCCAGTTCATAGTACTGAATGGCGAACTTTACAAAAAGGGCTTCTCCCAGCCCTACCTGAGATGTATAGAAGAGGATGAGGCTAGATATGTCCTGAAGGAGGTACACGGGGGAATTTGTGGAGATCACATGGGGCATAAGTCGCTTATGAGGAAGATCATGAGGGCAAGTTATTTTTGGCCCACGATGCAGCAAGACACAGCGGAGTTCGTGAAGAGATGTGACAGTTGCCAGAGGTATGGGAATGTTCAACGAGTCCCTGGGGAAAAAATGACAACCATCTCCTCACCCTGGTCGTTTGCACAATGGGGGATCAACATCATGGGCCCTCTACCACAGGGAAAAAGACAGATGAAGTTCCTACTCGTTGCGATCGACTACTTCATGAAGTGGGTCGAGGCAGAGGCTCTTGCAATGATCACTAAGGCAAAGGTACAAAATTTTGTATGGAAAAATATTGTTTGCAGGTTCAGGATACCAAGGACAATCATCTCAGACAATGGTCGTCAGTTCGACAGCCACGGGTTCAAATCGTTTTACTCGAGCCTAGGTATCAAAAACAAATATTCATCACCAGGACACCCTCAGGCCAATGGACAGACGGAAGTAACCAACCGAACCTTACTCATGATTATCAATTCCCGGTTGATGGGGGCAAAGGGAGCATGGCCCGAGGAATTGTCGAGTGTCTTGTGGGCTTACAGAACTATGATATGAACACCAACAGGAGAAACACCCTTCAATCTAACATACGGCACCGAAGTAGTCATCCCAGTCGAGGTAGGACTTACTAGCCTCAGGAGAGAGTTCTTTGACGAACAACGCAACGACGATCAACTGAAGCTGAACCTTGATTGCTTAGACAAAGTCAGAGACCAAGCCTCCCAAAGAATGGCCAAGTACCAGCAAAAGATGGCCGAATACTACAATCAGAGAGTAAAACTAAAGAGATTCAGCATCGGGGATCTAGTACTCCGGAAGGTGACTCCTGCAATAAAAGATCCAGCACAAGGCAAACTTGGTCTGACCTGGGAAAGACCCTACAGAGTCGTCCACTATTCACGACAGGGCAGTTACCACCTAGAAGACTTAGATGGAAAAAGGCTACCTCATCCCTAGAATGTTGAACATCTAAAGAGGTACTATGAAAAAGGAATCATAGCCTGATTGTATAATTTAATTTTCAAACTCTTTAACACAAGTCATGTAATAAATGATTATTTAGAGTTTTGTAAGTTGTTATTCAGCATCTCACGAGCATTATCCACCAATTCGCACGCTCTAATTATCTCTTTTTCAAAAGACCAAAAAGGTCGTCCAAACAGAAAGACGATAAGATTCCTTAAATGGATGTACATCGTCCAAGCCAAAGAGACGATAAGATTCCTTAAATGGATGTACATCGTCCAAACCAAAGAGACGATAAGATTCCTTAAATGGATGCATGTCGTCCAAACCAAAAAGACGATAAGATTCCTTAGATGGATGTAAGTCGTCCAAACCAAAATGACGATGATACCCCTTGAACGGATGAACGCCGATAAGATTCATCAAATGGGTGGATATCGTCTAGATAAGAACGAAGAGAGTACTTCAACAAAAATCCTCTAAGTCCACATAAGGACGAAGAGAGCATTTAAACAAAAATCCTCTAAGTCCGCATAAGGATGAAGGGAACATTTAAGTAAAAATCCTCTAAGTCCACATAAGGACGAAGAGAGTATTTAAACAAAAAGCCTCTAAGTCCCCGCAAGGACGAAAAAAGCATTTTTCCTCTAAGTCCCCATAAGGATGGAAGGAATACTTAAACGAAGGTTCTCCAAGTCCCCATAAGGACAAAGACAAGGCATCTACAATTGAAAACGAATGAGGAAAATACCAACAAACATATCACATATAAAGAGATGCAAATTGTTCGAAGGCACCAAAACATACCGGGCATAAAAATATTGTTCGTACAAAAGCCCAAAAACATATAGGGCACCCCAAAAATAATAATAATAATAATAGAATGTCTTCAAAAGTGAATCCTGTTTAACCCAGAGGTGTGTCGTCGCCACCCTTGTCAGCCACAAAAGGATCCTCACCAAAAGCCTGAACAGCTTGGGCTGCCTCGTCGCCTCAATTTCCTTGTCAACGGCTTCAAAATCCAAGTTTTCCAGATCGGTTCCAAGTCCGTGCTTCATTAAGTACCTCCTCAGTAGTTCAAAACCCTTAAAATACCACTGGAAAAAAATAGTGTTATATTCCTCTATCGTTTGGAAAGCAAGGACAGCCTTAGCAACTGCAGCTTTCATCCTCTGGTTAGTCGTCGCGAGAAGTTCATCCTTTTGCTTCGTTAACAGTTTCTCAGCCCCAAGTTGCTCGGTCAGGACTTTAACTTGCTCCTTGGAGGTATTATGAGTGTCCATAGCAGCAATCAAATCCCTTCGCAACCCCGAAGCTTCAGCCTCCAAAGCCTCCACTTTCAAAGCAGCCATGACTGCCTTCTCCTCGTTCGCCAAAAATGTGTAGTAAGGTGCATCGTCTCTCCCAACACCTAATAGTAAAGAACACTATCAAAACTTGAATCAACAAAGAAAGAACCAATACAGTAAGGGGAAAATTACCTGGACAAGCTTGTGAACAAGTTGGCTTACCATCTCGTGGGAAGGCACAAGGGAAATCTCCTTCATTTGGCTGCCTCAGCATTAGCCCAAATGGTGGAGCCCACTTTCTCCTTGCCCTTGTACCCTGTCTTCTGCTTCTTCGGGGTAGGGACCTCCTCAAGGGAAACGATAGGAGAAGTTGTCCATCCCTCGTCCAAAGTGGGGGTGGATGAACCCCTTTCAGCCACCTCTTTCTCTCTCTCTTTCTCCTTGTTAGTTATCCTTAGTGTTTTCTGGCCAGTACTTGAAAGAGGTTCATTCTTCTTCGCCTTAATTTTAGCGTACATATCCTTGTTAAATTTGCTCGTCATCTTTGCACCGAAATGGAAGAAAAATTTAAGAATTCAAATGATGAAGAATGAAAAATGGATGATCGTGCGCGTCAAGACGACTCACGTTTCCTCTGCTCTCAGTCGATCGCTTGAAGGATGTAGAGTGAAGGCTCAGGACCTAGACAATGACAGGCCAAGGTGCGTGGATCAACCAGCTCGTCGAAATTGTCGATCGTCCTCGCATACTTAATGGCCTCCTGAACTCTTTCTTCAAACTAGCTCTCAAGATTAGGGCGCTCCTTCAATAAAAATAAAAATAATAATAAATAAATAAATAAATAAATAAATAAAAATAAAAATTTTGTAAGAAGGACGATCAAAATCAACCAAAGTACCAAGAAAAGAGGCTTAAAAGGCAAACGCACCAATATGAGGGGTCTCCCACTGACGCAGCAACCTAGGGACATTCCACCAAAAGTCGTTGAACAAAGTCTCCCAACCATCGCTCGAAACAAAGAAATATCTGGACTTCCAATAATGGAAGGACGAGGGAAGATCAACTACAAGACGGGATCTCCTATCCCAGGGAACAAACTCATAATATCCAAACTCCTTAGACTCTTTTAGACGGTAGAGGTAGGTGAACTCGTTAAGAGTGATCATGTCTCCATCCGCTATGGTCGTTCAGATCACCATACAACTTATGACGATCCTTCAGGAGTTCGGCATAAGCTACCCAGGGGCAATGTGTAGGTGATCTAAGAGTTCCATAATGAATGGATGAACGGTAAACCTCAGGCCACATGAAAAAGTAGCTTCATAAAAGCAAACTTCACCATGGGCAAAGGCACAAGCCTTCTCACCCTTCCTAGGTAGAAGAGCCCTAGTTTCATCATGAAATTGGAATCTATCCCTAAACTTATTAAAGACATCCAGTTTCAAGGTACACTTTTCTTTGAGGGCGTGAAAGGGATGGGATGTTCTAGAGGTAGACGGAAGAATGGACGAAGACAGAGGAACGGAGGTGGCTGTATCCCTAACAGCCCCGTCCGTGACCACACCAGAAAACGAACCCCTCTCTTGACCACTTGATCCCAACTCTGATCCCATATCTTCCTGCCTAAGAACCCCACGGATTGATTTAAACCAAGATAAAGACTAAATGCAGCAAAGGGTACAAATCACCTAAGGCTAAATTAAGGCCACTATCCCCTACAACGAAATCCCCAATTTGTGGGTATCGGTCTCCAGAAGAATCTAACAGCCCTCCCAAGCGAGTGAAAAGAAAGGCGATGAAGGGAGAAATATTCCTAAATTTAGTATAACCCACCATTCAGGAGAGTTGTGCAATCCCAAAAAGGAAAATAAGAATGCGGAAGAGAAGAACACAGTACAGCCAAAAAGAGAAAAAGCATAGAAATAGGCGAACGTACCTGAAAATAAGGAGGAAAACCGAATAGGGTGGCGCGAAATGCGCCGCAGCAACAGTAAACTCAAAAAAATCAGACGCAGAGAAAAGAAAAGAAAAGAATGGAAGTCAGAGATGTCAAATGCAAAAGGAAAGTGAAAAGATGAAAAAATAAAAGAGTTAAAAGGTTTTTGCCTTGAAAAATGCGGGAAATTGAAAAGGCAGTCATCGGAAACGAGAACTGCTCACTGATCAGAAAAGGACACGTGGCCACGATACGTGCCACGCCGCCATAAGACCATAAATGCGGAGAACATAATCCCAAGCATCAGAAAACATTTCAAAAAAAAAAAAGACCTCTCGTATTCCCTAGACCATCCAAATTGAGGACGATCACGGAATAGGGGGGCAGCTGATGGTCCTGAAAATATATTTGTCCACCATAGAAGGACGATAATAAAGGACGATACTGGAATAAACCAAGCCCGGGAAGAACTGCCTGACAAAGACTCAACCATCGTCCCTCAATTATGGCGAGGCGTTACATAAACAAATAACGGTCTTCAGCACCGTTGGAAGATCATTCTGTCCATTTAATACCTTGCGTAGGCGTTACGAATCCTGCAATGATTCGACCATCAAAGCAAGGCCAACGACTAGGAAGAGAGATCCTATATATGCCCATTGATAAAGCCCGCAAAGAAGGTACACAATTACAATCTTCAAAAACACTCATATTATTCTCTTCCCAATTGCTAGTTATTCTAACTTTGGCATCGGAGGCCCGTTCCGGTGTGTCCTTATTTCCTTTTTGAATTGTCTCTGGATCAGGTTAACTCGTGGACGATTCCCGTCTAGACGAATCTCTTTGCTGACGATCCCAGCATCATCACATCTCTCTCTCTCTCTCTCTCTCTCTCTCTCTCTCTCTCTCTCTCTCTCTCTCTCTCTCTCTCTCTATATATATATATATATATATATATATATATATATATATATATATATATATATATATATATATATAGTTCAGTTCAAGTTACACCTAGTGTAACTCTAAGTAATGTTACACCATCTAATAACTTGTTATTAAGTTCGTATTTTGGAAATCTTACTATTGGATTATATGTTTTATATGTTCTTAACATGCGTGTCAATTTTCATGCTAATTGGACATTATTTACCATTTCATCAATAAACTCATTTTTTATGCATTATTTAAATTATGAAAACTTGAATTTAAAAAATTGATTGATGACATGATTATTGATATTCGATCATCTTGTAATTTTGCAAGCATAGAGAATATAAGAAGATAACGTAATCCAATAGTAGATTTGTCAAAATTGGCATCCTATTAAAAAATATTGAGTGGTACAACATTGCTTAGAGTTACACTAAGTGTAATTTGAACTCAACCCATATATATATATATATATATATATGTATGTATATACTGCACCTGTGTCGTTTTCACTATTGTTTTTCTAGTCGCCTTAGATTTTTTTTTTTTTTTTTTTTAAAACTACTTAAATGTGTTGTACCCTCTGAAGGCAATTCAATTTTTTATCAATAAAAAATACAAACTTTTGTCAATTGTTTTCTCTAATGAATTCAAGGGACTTCTTGTGAATTTGAAATTTACTACCAGAAGCTAATAATTTAATTTTTGTTCTATCAAGAGAGTATTGTGTGTGTTTTCTTAACGCTTTCACGACATCACATACTAACAGTGTGTTTGGAAATGGTGGAAAGGAAGAAAAAAGGATGGAAGAAATTTCCTATTGTAAGGTTGAATTTAATCAACCATTTTATTGGCTTTATTCCGTGCCAAATTTGCTTGTATTTCATCATTTAGTAACCCTGTATTTAGGTGGGTTTGTTGTAAGGGTAGTGAGTGAGATAGAGTGTTGATTGCTCAAGAGTGTGCAAGAAAACAGAGACTCGCGGCTTGTTCTCGCAGGTGGCTCGCGGCTTGTTCTCGCAGGTGGCTCGCGGCTTCAAGCCACCAGACGCAACACACGTGCCAAGCGTGCCAGAAGGTGAACAGTCATGCTAGCTGGAGCACTACAGGACAAAACAGGACAACTAGCCATACGGTTATCTCGAGACTGGATCTCGCGACTCAGTCAAGTCGCGAGGCCAAGCCACGAGCCACCCCTGTTTTGTAAAACCTGACGTTTCACATTCCTCTCTCACTCCAGTATAAATACCCCTTATACCCACAAATGAAAGAGAGCTTCTAGAGAGAATTTTGAGAGAGAAACCCTAAAGAAAAACAAGATTGATTCACCTACAATCTATATATTAGAGTCTCTTCAAATTCCTTAACTCTCTTCCTCTCCATTGTCAAATCCTTAAGAGGCATTTTACCAAAACCTTGTTCTCACCATATTCATCACTGTGAGAGGGCTGTTTGGTTTTCTGGGAAGCAGTTAGGAAGGAACCAATCTACATTGGTTGATGCTACGGTCTAGTAGCGGAATCCGGGAAGTTAGAAAAGAAAAAAGTTCGGCGCAACCTCGTTGGAGCAAGAAGCTTGGAGGGCTTAGGTGCACTGGGTAGATTAGGCTTGGAGGGTCTATTGCTGTCCATGTATCCCAACTACATTTTCTAGTGGATTGTTTACCGCTTGGAGGGCGGCGGAGAGGTTTTACGCCGAGGGATTCGGTTTCCTCTTCGATAACACATCGCGTGTTGTCCTTGTGTTTGCATCTTCCTTCCCTTTATCTTTGCCTTTTATTAGCTGCTGTGGGTTGTGATTTTAATTTGGCTTAGATAGTTTTTCCAATTCTATATTATAGCTTATGTTCATTTTCCACACGCTAGTTGTTTGACATAAAGCTTAAATTGGTTAATTTGTAAATTGGGGGTCTAAACGTTCAAGGGTGTTTATAAACATATTTGAACTTTCAATTGGTATCAGAGCAGGTACACATCTTGTGGTTTCATTACCATTGTGTGATCCTTGACTCCCTTTGAGATGGATCGGTCTCAATCCCTAAATGCACCTCCATATTTTGATGGTAGTAATTATGCTTTTTGGAAAGTTCGCATGAGAGCTTTTCTGTGTTCCATTGATGAGTCTGTTTGGGATGCTGTTGAGATAGGTTAGACCAGGCCTGAGGAAGCCAAATCCACATGGGATAAGGCAGCACTTGCTGCATCTAATGCTAACAGTAAAGCACTCAATGCTATTTTCTGTGGTGTCTCTCCAGATGAATTTCACAGGATCTCTCACATTACCATTGCTAAAGAAGCATGGGAGATATTGGAGACCACTTACGAAGGCACGAAGAAGGTAAAAGACACCAAGCTGCAGATACTAACCAGTCGATTTGAGGAGCTAAAAATGAGTGAGGATGAGTCCTTTGACTCTTTCTATAGCAAGCTGAATGAGGTGATTGTCAGCAAGTTCAATTTGGGAGAGAAAACGGAGGACTCTAAAATTGTAAGGAAGATCCTTCGATCATTGCCGGAAAGTTTTCGTGCTAAAGTGACAGCGATTGAAGAGAGCAAGGACCTTGATGACATCAAAGTCCAGGAGCTGGTTGGTTCTCTTCAGACCTATGAGATGTCGCTCCCAATCAACGGAAGAGTAAATCTCTTGCTCTTAAGACCATTAATGAGAAGGTGGAAGATCATGACTCATCGAGAGAAGATGTGGTTGACAAAGATGTTGCTTACCTTGTAAAAAATTTCAGAAAATTCTTGAAATTCAAAAATAATGGCAAATTTGGTGATAAAGGAAAATTCCAAAGTTCAGGAAGGGAGAAAAGGG
This sequence comes from Quercus tomentella, assembly GCA_028535165.1. Classification (NCBI taxonomy): domain Eukaryota; kingdom Viridiplantae; phylum Streptophyta; class Magnoliopsida; order Fagales; family Fagaceae; genus Quercus; species Quercus tomentella. Next base: position 64,797,704 of record JAPQVY010000156.1, read on the forward strand.
AATTCAAAAAGAAAGATGGAAAAGAATCCCAACCTACACAAGGTGTCACTTGTTTCGAATGTAACGAGCATGGACACTTTAAGAAAGAATGTCCGAATTATTTGAAATCGAAACGCAAAGTGTATGCCACGACATTGAGTGACTCGGATTCATCCGACTCAGAATCTGAAGAAAGCTGTGATGGATAGGGGAACTACTCAGCTTTTATGACTATTGCTCATGTTGAGTCTTCAGACGAGTTGAATCTGCTTGTGCGAGACCTTGGAGAACATAGTGATGAAAAATCACTGGGAATTGTTGAAGAATCAGATGCTGAAGAAGATGAAAGTACAGCCAATCTTCAAGAGAATTATAACTCACTCCTGGAGAAGTCGGGTGAGTACACAAGGGTGGCCAAGGCAGTTGTGAGAAAAATGAAGAAGGCAGAGGAGGATTATAAAAGTCTCCTAATCCGATATAGGGAGGCCAAATGTGAGATAGAAACACTGAATGGTGAGCTGTCAGAAGCTTACACAAAAGTGAGATTTCTTGAGCAAGAGGTTGTGCAAGCAAATGCCAAAATTGAGAGGGTCACCACCAAGAAGCTAAATGATGTTATTTCATCGCAAAAGTGCTTTTCAGACAAATCCGGGTTGGGATATACCAGAGGAAGTAGCTCATCTGGAAATGTCACTAAAGAAGTGAAGTTTATAAAGGCCAAAGAATTAGCTGATGTTGGTCCTACTGCTGAGAAGCCCAAGATAAAGGAGAAGAGAAATGTGGGGAATGAACGGTTGTTGAATTCCCATAATCAATCTGTGGGTAGGTCTGAATCTCGAGCCAAGTCCCGTCCACGACCACAAAGAGGTCCTAGATCAACTTATGTGTGTCATCATTGCGGACTTCAAGGGCATACTCGACCAAATTGCCAAAAGTTGAGAGCAAAGAATAGTGCAACTCCTCAAAGGTCACAAGGACCTAGAAATGATAGAAGAAATTGGGCAGGTGAACAATCTAGAGATCAAAATGGTGATCCCGGAATAATGAACGTGATGAAGATGATTGGTGCATTCACCAACTGCTTGGAAAGCTTCTCACGAAGGTTTGAAAGCCCTAACTCCCATACCCAATCCTATAAGGAAATCACCCCAAACGCAAGTGACGTGTGGGTGAAAAAGGGTACTCATGCATAAACATTACAACATGTCCATGCATTAATACTTCCTATGCTTTATGACGATGTTTGATTGATTGCTTGTTGTTTATGTTGATGGTTGTTTGTTTGTCTATTTGTGCATATTTTTGGTTTTTTTTTTTTTGTTTTCAATCCTTTTCTTCTTGTGTCAAAAATCCAAAAATTACATAAAAAATCAGAAAATCAAAAAGTTTGATTGACATTGTTGAGTTTTTGTCTCAAAACTTGTTTTGCCTTGTACCTTTGTGCTAATGGCTTTGTGCATTTTCGAGCATGGCTTGTTTCATTGCACTCATATCACTGTGGGAGAAATCTTGAAATCTATGTGATTGTTGTAAATAGATCTTCAAACTTGTCATGAATGATTAGTGAATAGTTATGATGATCTTGAGACATGCATAGACGTGTGTCTATATATCTTCCCACTCTTTATTTTTGTTTTTGCTAAAAAGAGCTCACCAAATGTAAATCTCCAAATGAAAAGAGATATTGAGCTGCAAAAGCCTGTCGCACATTCTAGTATTCGACTAGGAAAAAGGGTAAGCGAACTAAAATTAAAGTGAATGTTTATTTAAAAAGCCAAAGACTATCTCATCAAGGTGAAATATCTATTATCACTCTCACAATGAGAGGGGTTTTTCTTTTCGAAAGGATCAAAAAGATCAAATGTTATGATTGAAAGTGGAGTCAAATGTAAAGCTCCAAGATATGTTATCAAGTTTTGTGGGAGGTCATATATACATATTTTTATAATTGAGATGGATCACATGATCTAGTGCTAATGGTGTATGCCTTGGTTGAATTGATCATTGAAACTTCACATTAGACTATGGACTATCTCATTGTTGATCTCCACACACAACACACAAGTTTATGTTCAATAAATGTCATATTCATTTGTGTGATTGTACTTGATGAAATGTGTTTTCACATGCTCAATCTTTGTTAATTCAAGCACAAAAAGATTTTTGAGTGTTTTAGGTGTTTTTGGAAAGTATTTTGTTAGAAAAATCTGAAAATTTCAAAAATCCATTTTTGCCCTGTTTTGGCGACTCAGTCGCGGGTAAGTCAAGTCGCGAGCCTCAGTCGCGTGTTCGCGGGTCATTTTTGGCGACTTGTTCACGAGTGGAAGGTCTAGTCGCAAGGGTTACTCAGAGATTTTCGCGGCTCAGCTCGCGACTCTCTCGTGGGTAGACCTTCCAGTCGCGAAAAACACTTAGAAATTTTTTTTTTTTTCAAAATTCTGTCTTTGAGTGTTTTGGCGGCTTGACCTGGCGACTTGTTGGCGACTCACTTCAGTCTCAAAAAACGCGTGTTTGGCAAAAATAGGGCAGTTTTTAAATCTTTTTCAGTTTTCCCTTGAACTTTTGTGACTGTTCATCTTCTCTCTCAACTGTCTCCTTCCCAAACACTCCGTGCACCCATTTTTCAAACTCCATTGTTGCTTCTTTTCAGCTCAAAATCTTCAAGTAAACAGGTATGGGTTTTCTATCTTGAACTCTATTTTACTTGATTTTGTGTTTTTCCCTCTGGATTATTCACATTTGTTTATGATTTTGAGATGGGTTTTTGGTTCGTCAGTTACTCTTTGTCCATGCTTAGCATGTGGTAGCTATTGTTTCAGTTTAAGCCTTATTAAGTTGTTGGTTTTGTTCTTCATCATGTGCTTAACTAGGGTTTGTTTATTGGTTACTCATCTTGTCTGATCTTATGTTGTTATGTTGATTCATAATGTTCCTTTTTTGAATGTGTGGTTTACTGTGCTGAATGTGCCTGTTCCTCTATTGTGTGAATCTGTCTTTTGTTCTCTAAGTCATGTCATTCTCATCATAATGTATGTCTCATTGACATATATCTGTCTTTAGGTTGTTTTCAATCTCTGTTGCTTTAATGCTACCCTGCATTTTACCTATTGATCTTTTGTATCCTCTTTTAGGCTAGTTCATCTGTGTGGCTGCAATTTCTTTGTTAATTACATAGTACTGATTAGTTCTACACATGTATTATTCTATGTTGTTGTGGCCTTTTCTGATTGCTCACAGATGGCACCATCATCCCCAAAGAAGAAAACACCTGCAAAGAAGGCAGATAAGAGAATGAAAATGGACCCTAATTTGTTCAGGTCTGTTTCTCACTTTGAGAGATACAAGGACTTCTTGAAAGCAGGAATTATTCAAGAAAGATTTGTGGATTTGGAGGATTTAAGGAACACTTTTATCCCCAGCTGTTTTGAAGGGAGAGGATGGGAAAAGCTTCTGAGTGATCTCCCTGTAGTGTGTGAACCCCTGATTAGGGAGTTTTATTCAAATGCTGTGATAAGGGAGGATGATCTAAGCTGCTGGGTTAGAGGTAAAGAGTTCACTTTGGATGCACATGACATTAATGATGTGCTAGGTCTTAAAGGATTAGAAGATCAGGAGTTTGTCAATTACAAAGATAGGATTGTGTCTATTGAAACTGTTCAACAGAGGATAGGTGGACAAAGAGAAGGGAAATGTCTGAATACCACAGCTTTTCCAGTAGACATGAGGTGTCTCACAATAATCATGATGTTTAACCTATATCCCATAAGGAAGTTGACTACAATCAACTGTGCAAGAGCAATTTTTCTGATGAATCTCAAAGAAAAGACATTCATTGACATCAGTTCCCACATATATGACACTATTGTGGATGAGACTAGAACCACTTCTAGGCCAAAACTGATCTTTCCTCGCCTGCTCATGAGGATTTTTAAAAAGAAGGGTGTTCCAACCCCTAGAGATATCAGTCCCATGTCCACACCTTCTGCAATTAACAAACTGACCTTCAAAAGGATAAGTGTTCGGCTTCTAGGTGAAGAAGATGAAGGTGATGAAGGAGAGGGTGTCCCTATGGAGACTAAGGCAGAGGCAGCAGGGCATGCATCAACCTCAACACCCAGGAGGACTGGCAAAAGGACTAGAGCATCAACTTCTTCAGATACACCTCCAGATGCATTTCAAGTCATTCTGGAACGACTTGATGGGATCAGAGGGGTCCAGACCGAGCACTCTAAGAGGATGGCAGCCATGCAGGACCAGATAGACATTCTGTCTGCAAAACTTGACAGCTTCACCACCCAGCATGGACAGTGACCCTTTGGCCATTCCCGTCAAAAGGGGGAGAATTTTGTTGGTTGAGAAGCAGAAAAGCAGCTTTTAAGGGGGAGTAATATGTTGAGGGGGAGCAGTCAAAATCAGACATTGTCTTATCTGTGGTTATATTTTTTTTGGATATTTAGTGTTTTTTTTTTTTTGGGTTTGATACACTGTGGTTTTGGTGTATATCTATTTCTAACTCATAATTTGAACTTGGTTTACTCTTTTATATATATTGTTGATGTTTTTCAGGATATAGTGTGATTTGTACCCATGTTGCTTATGTAAGCTTCTAGGGTTATGTTTTATGCATGTTTGTAGGTTTTATGGCTTGTACCATGCTTTATGCAGCCTTTTATACTTTGTTGAAATCAATACTTCTATCTAAATGTCTTGCATTTTGTTTTAAGTACTGTCACTCTTGGGCCCTTGTAGGATTGTTCCTAGATGCATATACTTAGTGTATTATGCATTGGTTGAGTGTTTGGCATACATGTATCTTGCTTTGTTCTTGTTAACTTGTATGTTCAAGTGTTCATTCCAAGTGTGAATGAGCACTGTGATCACTACCTTGTGGTGATTACTTGGTTGATCAAGCCATGATTTGAATCTTCACTTCATCTTTGCTTGATCACCTTAAGCTTGTTTCATATGCATTTCATGCTTTTCTGCATACAATGATCATAGTGTATTGTTGTGTTTCAGGAGTTTCATGTTCTTATGATTCAAGTGCTTCACAGCTTCTAGAGTTAGGTGTGAATGAGTTTTGTTCAGCTGTTCCCAACTCACATGTTAAGTCTAGAGTCTATTTTAGGGTTTTGTCACGGAATAGCCAAAGGGGGAGATTGTAAGGTTGAATTTAATCAACCATTTTATTGGCTTTATTCCGTACCAAATTTGCTTGTATTTCAACATTTAGTAACCCTGTATTTAGGTGGGTTTGTTGTAAGGGTAGTGAGTGAGATAGAGTGTTGATTGCTCAAGAGTGTGCAAGAAAACAGAGATTCGCGGCTTGTTCTCGCGGGTGGCTCGCGGCTTTAAGCCGCCAGACGCAGCACACGTGCCAAGCGTGCCAAAAGGTGAACAGTCATGCTAGCTGGAGCACTACAGGACAAAACAGGACAACTGGCCATACGGTTATCTCGCGACTGGATCTCGTGACTCAGTTAAGTTGCGAGGCCAAGCCGCGAGCCACCCCTGTTTTGTAAAACCTGACGTTTCACATTCCTCTCTCACTCCAGTATAAATACCCCTTATACCCACAAATGAAAGAGAGCTTCTAGAGAGAATTTTGAGAGAGAAACCCTAAAGAAAAACAAGATTGATTCACCTACAATCTATACATTAGAGTCTCTTCAAATTCCTCAACTCTCTTCCTCTCCATTGTCAAACCCTTGAGAGGCATTTTACCAAAACCTTGTTCTCACCATATTCATCACTGTGAGAGGGCTGTTTGGTTTTCTGGGAAGCAGTTAGGAAGGAACCAATCTACATTGGTTGATGCTACGGTCTAGTAGCAGAATCCGGGAAGCTAGAAAAGAAAAAGGTTCGGCGCAACCTCGTTGGAGCAAGAAGCTTGGAGGGCTTAGGTGCACTGGGTAGATTAGGTTTGGAGGGTCTATTGTTGTCCATGTATCCCAACTATATTTTCTAATGGATTGTTTACCGCTTGGAGGGCGGCGGAGAGGTTTTACGCCGAGGGCTTCGGTTTCCTCTTCGATAACACATCGCGTGTTGTCCTTGTGTTTGCATCTTCCTTCCCTTTATCTTTGCCTTTTATTATCTGCTGTGGGTTGTGATTTTAATTTGGCTTAGATAGTTTTTCCAATTCTATATTATAGCTTATGTTCATTTTCCGCACACTAGTTGTTTGACATAAAACTTGAATTGGTTAATTTGTAAATTGGGGGTCTAAACGTTCAAGGGTGTTTATACACATATTTGAACTTTCACCTATCCACTATTTGGTTGTACAAGAGAGAAGAAAAATGGATGAGGTGGAATGATTTTTTTTTACATGGGACCCACTGTTTCGGTATCAGCCCAATTTGGGCGGAAATAGGAGGAAGGGAGATCACAAATTTTATGGGCCCACCACTTTATACTATAAAATGACTAATATATCCTTAACACTTTCAAGAAATTACAAGTGTTCTAATATATGAATTTTCCTATCATTAATAAGGGCACCAAAGTAAAAGTATGCATTTTTTTTTCTCTTCCTTTTACAAACCAAACAAAAGAAATATAGATTCTTTCCTATATTCAAACACATCAAGAGAAATATTTTTTTTTTTTTCCTTCCTTTCTATTCCCCCTTTCCTTTCTCTTTTACTTACTCTTCCCTTTCCCTATCTACAACCAAACATAGTGTAAATGTTGCTTCCACCTGTCCTAGCGAGTCCCTTATGACCACCCGCACTCCTAATTTCTGTAATTGGGCAAAGATTGCCCCCATAAACATTTATTTTGTAGTTAGGTGCTAAAAACTGTGGATTCACTCTATTCACAGGACTTGTAGGCGCTATATTAACCAGAAGACAACAAACAAAGTTAGGGGTGGCAAAATCTGACACGACCTGCGAACCCGACACGACTAACTCGTTTCTAAACAGCTCATGGGTTGAGGCTAAACGGGTTCAGGCTAAACGGGTTCGGGTCATATTCGGGTCAACACGACTGACCCATTTAATAAACGGGTTGTGTTCGTGTTTAACATGTGAACCCGTCTGACCTGTTTGACCTGTTTAGATAATAAAGATATTAAATTTTGTTATTATTGCTTAATTTTTTGTTGTAATTATATGTTTATTACTATATTTATAATTGTAATTGTATTTTAATTTTAGATATATAGAAATTGATAATAGATTATTTAGGTCATGTATGACCTATTAATCAAAGAAGTTATTAAATGGGTTATTTGTATAAACTTTTACTTGACTTATTAATTAAACAGGTTTAACATGTCGGGTTGGGTCAACCTGTTTAATAAACGGGTTGAGTTAGGGTTGAGAATTCTTGACACATTTATTAAACAGGTTGGGTTCGAGTCAACTCATATAACAAAGTATTTATAGCTCGACACGATACGAACATGACCCGCAATCACAAATTGACATCTCTAAAACAAAGTAAACAATACACATTATTATATAAAATAAAAAAAATAATAAAAAAATATATAATCTAAAAGTAAATAGTTTTAAAGTCAAATCAAAGAGTTAACTGAAGAGTTCGTAAATTCAGTAGACAAACAGACTCAACACAGAGTGAATGCAAGAAAAAGTGACATGAAAAGAATAAAATAAACAATAGAATATAATTTATCAAATGTACTATTGCAACGCTACTTAACAATAGAATCACCTTTTTAGCACAAAAAAACAATAGAATCGCCTAACACAGTAGCCTTAACCTACATAAAGAAAAGGTATTTAACATAAGGGAGTTGATTCCGTATCGTATCGGTCAATAATTTGGTACGTTTGACCCTATGTTTCATACTGGAAAAAATATCGGTTGTACTGGTCAATTTTGGGCAATATCGGCCGGTACAGAAAAAAGTTTTTATTTTTATTTTTATTTATTTTTTTAAGTTTTGTAATTTTTGAATTTTTGTTAGAGTAGATGGTAACTTATTTGCATTAACTTATTAGTATTATTTGTTTTTTTAGTATGCAATGGTAAATTTTAAGCTTTCTATTTTTTTTTTCTTTTAATTGATACTAAAGTCTAAAACCATGAATAATTAGTTCTGAATTGAGGAAATGTTTTATAGTAAACTTTTATATTTATTATAATATATACACACACATACATATATATATATATATATAAAATAACAGTAAACCCGAAACGGTACACCGGTATTAATCGGTATCCGAAATATATCGTACCGCTGGCCAGATCGGTACAGCCTCCGGTATGGTATTGACTCCCTTAATTAACACATAACTCAATGAATTAATTCTAACTAAATGCTCCAATTTTATTTTATTTTATTTATTTATTTTTTTGAGAAGGGTAATATTAATTCATATAGAAAACCGGTACCAAATATCTTGATTCAAACTTAAAATTTCACAAAAAGATATGAAAATTTATCATATTTTTCAAGAAAAGAGTTTTGTTTTACCTGGGCTAAGAGATTTATATTAAAGAAAATATGAAATATAATTTGCAATTTTAATTTTGTCCAATAATGTCGATTTACATGCAAATATTTCACTTTGAGTATTAAAAATTTCAAAAATTGCATTTTAAGGAATTACATAAATAAAAAAATAAATAAAAAATTAGTTTCTTCCAATCGGTTATTGGATGAATCAATTTGATGTTTTAGGAATCCAAAATCTCAGAAGTAGCTCACTTTGACCAAGTTGCTCAATAGTCAAATTGGCCCAAAATTCACCCAATCCCTATAGTCTATTACTTTATTTCACTTTAACCAGATAACCTTTTAAGGCTTGAACAGGATTTTTTGCACAAAAATCGAAGGCAGAAACAAATTTGGTATTGACAACTATTACCTTCCCTACACTTAATCGATACTGGATGGATTCCAGTTAACTCAACTGGTAAAGTCTCTGATGATTGTATAAGAGATTTGAGGTTCAATCCCCACCTACATCAAAAATTGATTGGTGTCTTGGTTTGATGATAAAAAGTTATCATCAAGAGTGAATGCTATAAGTTGAAACTCTTTCAACCGCTTACATCAAAAATTGATTGGTGTCTTGGTCTGATGATAAAAAGTTATCATCATTAACGAATGCCATAAGTTAAAACTCTTTCAAAAAAAAAAAATTTCGATACTTGGATTTATTTTTTGTTATAAACACAATTTTATCTAATTTAAGTCTAGAGGAATTATAAACTTAGGAAAAGCTCTTTTTCAAAACACAAGTGACTAATCACACATTAAAAAAATCTCAATGGTTGGTGGCAAGTGGCAACTCCAAATACTATATACACAAATAGCACCACACGAGCATCACGAGCGCCAATAATGCAAGCAACACATCCACACACCATTAGGGAGAAGGACCAACATCTTATCTTGATCTCTCACACACTCACTCACTAGCTTGTTGCCATTGTTGGTTCACTGGGTCTAGATGTTCACAGTGGCAAATATCTAGCAATTTTTCACCTTATTTTCATGGAGAAAATCGGAAAGAGTTTCACATTAGGGTTATTGTGCCACATTGGGAAAGACTCACATCAATGCCTATGACGTGCACCAACAATGTTCTACATACAATGCACGGAATTGAAGTGCAATTGCTTCCCACATGGTGCATGTCATATGCACAATAACACCACGATATTTGGCTAATATCGATAGGGACAATCACACTAGTGGGTAAATGCACAAAATACATATTTTAGGTCACATGTGTACGTAGCTTTTTCCTTAGGCATACGCACGTGCCATATTGCCAAGATACAAGGCGTGAATGGAAATTCTCAACAAACTTAATTTGACTACTTGGATCCACTCTCATATAATGGATTGAAAAATTGGGTCGAGGTTGTCATATCATTTTTTTGACAAATATTGGTATCCAGATTTCTTTTGAATATCTGATTATTTTTCCGAGTATATGCAGTCATCCTGTCCCACACATACCAGGTTATTATAAGAAAGAATCCCGTGGCTCAAGATACTGACAAGATGTTTCAAATTCAAAGTCCTAAGAATATTATAAAGCCTTAGGAATCACTAAGCCAACCCCTTGGGGTTAAGGTCGCCATGTCATTGAATGAACTGCCTCATGAAATGTTGTGTGAGAAACTCAATGTGCTTCATATGAATAGCTACAAAACTATCATGTTAAGTCCGTGTGTCGAATCTAAAATACACAATGAAATACTAAAATAAAATACCAAAAAAATGGACAAGATAATAGTACATTAAAATGGTCTTAAACAAGTTCACAATATGAAATTGAAAGCAAATTATTACTTAAAACAATTTTATCAATCACGCTGATGTCAATATAATAGTGGTAGGGCGTCGAATGTTGCAGTTGCACTAGCTTCTAAAATTGATTGTGTTGGTGTAGAAACATCATCACAAGGATTTGTTTCTTCCATTCTAACAATATCAAACTTTTTCATAATTTTCTTGACCATTAAAAGTTTTTCGAACTCCCTCCAACTCTTTTGTAACCTCCCTCATTGTAGGACGTCTCTTCCCATTCAATTCTAGGCATCTTTTTGCAAGCTCAGCAACGACCATGATCTCTTGTATATCACCTTCCTTCTTCACTCTAGCATCGAGAATATCAAATAGAAAGCCCTCTTCCATTGAAAGAGTGAAATATGTTGCAAGACTCCTATTTTGTTGTATTCTCACTAAAGAGACTGGTTTTTCTCCAGTTAAGAGTTCAGCAAGGACTACACCAAAACTATAAACATCACTCTTTTCAGTAAATTGGCTTGTTTGGAAATATTCTGGGTCTAAATACCCAAAAGTGCCATATACAACCGTTGTTAGATGAGTTTGCTCAATGGTCACTGACCTTGAAGTCCCAAAATCTGCTACTTTTGCTCTGTACTTATCATCAAGGAGTATGTTTGTAGATTTTATATCTCGATGGTAAATAGGTAGTGAAGCTGCTGAGTGTAGATAAGATAAAGCTCCTGCAACTTCTTTGGCGATCCTCAAGCGCATATCCCAAGTCAGTGGAAACTCTTCACTTTCTTCATGGAGATATTGAGAAAGTGTTCCATTTGGGATGAACTCATAGACTAGCAAAGGAATTTCTGTCTCTAAACAACAACCAACTAACTTAACCACATTTCTATGGTTGATGTGGGAAAGAATGATAATTTCATTAATGAATTGTTCAAGATTACCCTCATCCACAATGTTGCACTTTTTAATTGCAGTGATTCTTCCATCAGTTAACATTCCTTTATAGACCATACCTTGCCCACCTTTTCCAAGTATTCTACTTTCGTTAAATTGATCAGTTGCCTTTTCCAACTCTTGGGAAGTGAATAATTTTGTATGTTGAATATTATGTTCACTTGAAGATAATTGTTGTTGTAGCAATAAACCACCATTCCTTTTGAAGAATCGTTTTTTCAACTTGATTTCATTTCTTTTCTTTTTCATTTTGTAAAGCCGCCACATGATAATGAGTAGAACTAGCCCTCCAATGCTTGCACTAATTCCTGCTCAAGTTATGAAAATAAAAACAAAATATTATAGTGATTTAAAGTTATGCAATTCAAAAATCTTAATAAATGTTAAATAGATTTTGTACCCAAAAAAAATCCAATATCTTTTAAAATTTGCTACTACAATATTTCCAAATTAATAATTGTTTTACAATATCCAAAAACACCTAGTTTCTTTATAAAAGAAATTATATATGTTGTATACTTCGAAACCTTTATTTCATGAAACTAGTAGCAAACACATGCGATGGTCTTCTGTGTTTCACCTCCCCATGCAAGGACTTTAAGATTGTGATTAAGAACACAGAGATAAGGTAAAAGACTGAACAACAAATCAAGCAGACAAGGCTTCAAGTTTGGGTTTACTCTTAACTTAGTAAAAATTTCCCTAGTTATTATGCGAATATATTTAACATGGGTACCCCAAACTTACATGTGCTTAAACACCAAATAAGGGCCTGCTTTTTTTTTTTTTTTTTTCTTTTTTTTTTCTTTTTTTTTTGGTATGGGAAAAATAAAATGAAAGAAACCAAACCATGAAAGATTGCAGTCACATTCCTAGGGAAGAAACCAGGATGTGAGAAGGATTTTAACTATGGTGGGGGGATACAAACTTGCATTTATTAGTATCAACAAAGAAGATACTATTCCCTCAAAAAAAAAAAAAAAAAAAAAAAAACTAAAACTGCTATATGCTTCTCATTTAACTAGAAACTTACAAACTAATTCGACAGTTAACATGATTAATGCCACATTAAATTTAATAAATAAATAACCAAATTATTATCAAATTTACTCTAAAATGTCAATGAATGTGATTAGTGTCACATCAACAACATAATAAATATAAATCTCTTAATTATTTATTTATTTTAAAAAAAAAAAAAACAATTTTGAGAAATTTTTTATAAAAAAATTGATAAGGCTTACCTAGTAAAATTTTATAGTCGATGTGGCATCATTTTAAATAAATTCTCTTGACTAATCAATAAATATAAAAATAAATAATAGAAAAACCCCAAAATTTTAGCTTTGGGTCCTAAACAGTAAATAACTAAAGCCAAAAAAATCTAAAAACACAAGTTATTTGAATAAAAAAAATCCAAATTTTCACAAACGTATTTTGAAGTTTCAAGTTAAAAACAACACATGCACAATGCATATATAGGTACAGTCACACTTAATCTCATAGTCGCTAAACTTTTGTATCTTTTTTCTTTTTTTATTATTATGAAGAATGAAGTATACTACCACATTACCGTACATAAATTTTATGCATAATATTTCTATTTGTGTATCAATGGTCATCACTAAAACAACATCTAATACCAAGGTCAGCTTTTTTTTCTTTTTCCATTTTTTTTTTCTCAAAAAAAAAAAAAAAAAAAAACAAAACTCTCTTAATAAGCCATGTAGATAATTTCCTGAGTTTTCCTAACTGTAAGAAAGCATAATAATTTTAGTCATATATATTCTCATTGGTTTTTATTTTTTATTTATTTAAGAAACAAACACAAACATAAGGGAAAGGGAAATGAGTTCTAACTTCTAACACAAAGGCACACCATAAATTCTAATCAAAAGCCATGGTAACTTTTAAGAGAGGGTGGAGCAAATTATACTACACATAACACACTCTCTTAAGCAATGTGAGACAATTACCTATTCTTTTTTTCTTTGTTTTTTTTTTTTAAAGAAATAAACACACACATATATCCTCTCACTAGATGATGATAATTTACAAAATATTTTATACATTTTAAATATTGTTAGAAATATTATTTTTATTCTAAAGTTGATGGTTTATATTAATCTTTCAAACTAAATATTTTAGAAGATTGACTATTAAGAGAAAAAATTTTAGTTAATTTACTAAATTATATAGAAGAACTAAACTCTTTCTTTTTTTCTTTTTGATAGGAAGAACTAAACTCTTTCTGAATACATGTATTGCTAATAATATTTTATGGGTAATTATAATATACTCTCAAAGCACCATAAATGTATACTGTCTCCTCTAAAATAATGGTGGAATCTACTAATTAAATTCATAATGGAACTCACAATTCATGTGAAATAAGAGAATATGAATTTATGGTATTTCTGAAGTATTCAATAATTTTTCATAATTTATTAACAATATATGTCAATGGCTTTTATAGAAAAAAGTTTCTTATAAAAAAAATTAATTAGATTAACCATATTATCAAGTGAAAAAAAAAAATGTTAGCAATATGTAGTAAATATTACTTAATTTATATTTAACTATAAGACAATATTTAACCAATAGAGAATGTTATTCTAAACCAATCCCCCCTCAATCCATACGGCCCTAGGCCAATCTTGTATATTAAAGTTAATTTAAGGCTAAAAAGTTACTACCATAAATCATTCTATGTTTGGCTTTGAAAACTTCTGCATCTGGGTAACTTTATTAAATTCATAATTTCATAGTGCTACGATTGTGCTATTTAATATTGGAAAATGTTAACAAATATCCTAAGAACATTAATTTACGAACTATTTTTTAGAAATATTTTATTAGAAAATGATAAAATAATGAATTGTGTTGACAATTTCTCATATTTCCTGTGAAAATGATGTTTAAACTTTTTTAATATAGTTTATTAATAATTATCATAAAAACACCCGTTAACATTACTCTTTAATACATTACAAAAACTTTCTTCATTTTACTGGATGCTATTAGCCAATGCATCATAAAATCAAAATTTATTGATGTAACTAATTAATACAAGTTACAGAGAGGACATATCATGAGGATTCTCATGTAAATTATAAATATGAATTAATTTTATAATTTTAGCATAGCAATCTTCTTTCCAAATTTAATGAGTAAACTGACGTACCTATAATGATGTTCTTCGTTTTGCTGCAATGGTAACCTCCTTCTGTATTCTGACAATCCCACTTGATTGGACAAGAATTGAGATTTGGATCCGCACATTCATTTATATCTGATACAGTACAGGCATAACCAAAAAAAAAAAAAAAAAAAAAACTAATAAATTGATTAATTCTTAAAGGCATTTTGGATCTCAATCCCATGCCAAGGCACGAAGTGTTTTTATTTTTCTATAAATACAATAAAATTTGAATTGATGATGCCTACGCTATGATGCTTATTTTTTATTAACAAGTTAAAATATCAATTAATATTGATAAAGTAAGAATTCAAATTCAAATCTCCTACTCGATGACAAGAACTTAGTTCAAACACAGAAATTAGTATTGTTTCGTGACTTTCGTCATATGATTGTTTTGACCAATAATTTTAGGAAACAACTAATCATCTCATCATTCCATATAATTATATTATAATTTTATGACCATTATAGTGAACAATATCTTTTTTTTTTAGAAGAGTGAACAATAACTTAAGTAACTAAATTAGTTTATTTTTTTATTTTATATATATATATATATATATATATATATATATATATATATATATAAGAATATAGCAACTTTTATTAAGAAGAAAAGCAACTCATTACATCGTGAGCAAAAAAAAGACAAAAAAAAAAAAAAAAAAAAAAGTACGTAAGTAAGTTAGTTGTATCTTCCAACTTATGTTTCTAAAATCTTTAGATATACTTTCAAGCAGAGCAAAGTGATGCATGTATGTGACATAAAACCTATACTAGCACTAATAAAAAAAATATATCATAATTAAATTATCTAATTTGGACTAATTATTATAATTGAGAGAGTCAATTTCATACCAAAAACTGTTTCGATTTGACAATTGAAACAAAATATTTCGATATCAGTCAATACCAATATACCGTTTCAAAATTACCATTATAAATAAATATATATTCATTAATTTAAGTTTTATTGATTAAATCTCATAAATATAACCATATCGTCAGTTACTCAATTCTTAACCTGAAATTCTAATCCAACTTGCTAAAAAAAAAAAAAAAAAACAAAAAGAAATTCTAATCCAACCCCAATAAAAAGTAATAGATACACTTATTAAAAAATAATAACAATCAAATTAATATTATATTTTATTAAAAATAAGAAACAATCTGCCATCACGTGGGGCTTTTAAAATTTCAGTAAATATCAGCATGCTAGCTGTAAAGTAACAAGTATCAGTAAATGTTAGTTTGAAAGGTTTTTAAAACATGCTAGCTGTAAAGTCTGTTTCTTGGGCGTGCTAAATATCATTTGAAAAGGTTTGAAAAACCGAGAAAGAGAGAGAGAGAGAAAGAGAAAGAGAAAGAGAAAGTTAGACGGACAGAGAGAGAGAGAGAGAGAGGAGAAAAAGACGAAGATGAAGATGAAGTAGCAGCAGCCAAAATCAGTCCACGACACCGACTTGAGGTCGAGAATGTAGAGATCGTCGCCGGTGGAAGGTGAGAGTGAGAAAGAAACGCTTTTTTAGTTTGTTTCGGTCCGGTATGCATTTACCGGCCGAAATCCGATATCTTCTCCGGTATGGCCGAAATAACCCGGTATGGGCCGGTATATTTTCCGGCACGAAACAACCTTGGTTCTGTACCGGCCAAGGTACGGTACGAAACTGACTTCCCTGATTATAATATGTTTTGTATTTTCGTAATATTTCAAACTATGATCTAATTTTTAACATTAATTGAAAAAAAAAAAGTATAGTTAATTATAAATATTTGAGATATAATTAAACATTTTTCACATGAGTAGAATTTGGTGATATTCAAGAGGAGAATTTGGCGCTTAATAGATTCTTGGTGTATAGGTGTAGCAAAACTTAATTAATTTGGACCATTTTAGTACAATACATGTTTTTTTTTTATGTGAGGAGAGGAAGTGTAATACCTATCGTAGAAAGGATTGGGATTGGTCCAGTGTCTAGTTACACTGAACCAAAGCTAAGTCCAAAGGGGGTTGTAAAAAAATTGTAATGTTTTAGTCAACTAACTGAGATATTGGGTCCGTGTGGATTGAGCTTATTTTTGTTGAAATTGAAAATTGAAACTGAAAATACTGTTACGAAATATTTTTTAAATGTGTGAGACCCATTTTTAATGAAAAAATTGTAAAAAGTGAAATTTGTGGGTTTATGAACAGTGCATAAATGCATTGTTTACAGTATAAAAAGTCAACATATACGGCTGAACAGTAGCCGATTACTCTGAAATGCCAAAAAAAAGACGCGTTTACTGTAGCATGGGTCCCATGTGCAAACGCGCAAAACGTCCAAAGCAAACACTCACATTGTTTAGAAATTAGATACTTACACTTAGGGTCCGTTTGGATACAGTTGAAAACTGAAACTGAAAACTAAAAAACACTGTAGCAAAATAATTTTTAAATGTGTGAATAGTATCGTGGGACCCATTTTTAATGAAAAAGTTGTTGAAAAGTGAAATTTGTGGGTCTGTAAACAGTACACGATGTGCTGTGATTGGCGGAAACAAATTGGAAAATTCAAAATTTGCGGTTACTGTTCATTGAACAGTAACCGCAGCACTAAAAAAAAGCTCAAAAACGCGTGAAAAAAAAAAAAAAAAGGGAAAACACAGACGCAAATGCCCTATCCAAACATAGCCTTAGAGTCTTTTTGGTTAGAACTTATTTTGCTGAAACTGAAAACTGAAAACACTATAACAAAATAATTTTTAAATGTGTGAATAGTATCGTGGGACCTATTTTTAATGAAAAAGTTGCTGAAAAGTGTAATTTGTGGGTCTGTAAACAGTGCACGTATACACTGTTTACGGTGGAAAGTTAATATTTGCTGTTACTGTTCAATAAACAGTAATAACATTACTCCAAAACGTGTGAGAAAAAAAAAAAAAAACAAAACAAAAACACAGCTTTAGAAACGCAACGCAGCAGACATGGAACCCAAACACACACTTAGAGGCAGAACTAAGGGGGCTGGGGGACCGCCAAAAAAAATATTTAGGTACCTGATAGATATCCTATAACTTTGCCCCCGGCCTTGTGATAGTTTGATTTTCTTGTTTTCTTATGTCTTAGAAGAGAACTTGATCTAAAACTCCATGAATGGGAGACCAAAAATCTTGTAGCTAATGGGTATTAGAGGGCTGATTGGCTTTAAAAACAAGTTTTCAGTTTTTAAACATTATTAGCATTTTTATACACTTTTTTACTTGTGTATTTTCAAAAAAAATTAAAAACTGTTATTTAAACCCACAAACACCCATAGAATTTTTGAGAAAACTGAGCTGTATTCTCCCAGTGTTACATGTGTCTTCTTCTTTTTTTTTTTTTTTTTTTTCCCTTTATTACAATATGCCTTAGATTATTAATATCACTAAGAAGGTAGACATTGATATATAATATATTGTTCTATTGAATACTTTGTTTAAGAGGTATAATAATATTATCTTTTACCATAAAAATATATAGACAAAGTCTGACAACAAATTTGATTATAGTCTAAGATTACAACTTAATTCAATATATTTTCATTAAATGTGAATTTTGACAAATTCACCATTGGATTACATTTTCTTTTTATATCCTTTATATTTTGCAAATTTTTTTCAAATGATTAAAAATCAATTACTATGTTATCAATCAAAGGTTTAAATTTCAAAATTAAATAGTTTAAAATTATGCAAAGTGTCTGCCAAAAAAAAAAAAAATTTAAATTATGCATAAAAAATAAGTTATGGATTAAATAGTATATAACATTTTATTGGTACAAAATTTGACATATGTATTAAGAATATAAAAAACATGCAATTCAATAGTTAGATTTTCAAAATATATAGTTAAGTTAATTTTTTTGTGGGAAGTTGTAGTCTTAAGGTTACAACCAAATTTGTATTCAAATTTTGTCCTTACAAAATTTGTTTTAGTTTTAAGTTATAACTTTACTCAGTATCTTTATATTGGAAATGAATTTTGACAAATCTATCATTAGATTACATCTTTTTCTTATATCTTTCATACTTGTAAAATATTTAAAAAATTAAAGTGTAATAGCTAAGTTATCAATAAATTGTTTAAATTGCAAATTTTTGTATTTTAAAATTATATATAAAATATAAGTTTTTAGATCATATTATAAATAATATCCGATTGATAAAAAATATAAAATGTGTATTAAGAGCGTAAAAAATATGTAATTTAACGGTTAGATTTCCAAAATATCTAGTAATTTTTATTTTATTGAGTAAAGTTGTAGCTTAAGTTAAAACTAATTTTGTAACTAAACTTTGTTTATCTAATTTAAACAAAATTTGACATGCATGTTCTTAACATAAAATCTAACCGATAGATTTTCAAAATTAACATTAAGTAAAAAGATGTATAATGAGTTTGAAGAGTTGTTTTCCAACCTAATTTGGAGAAAAATCCTGTCATTATTAGAATGAGTAAATGCATTTCTCCAGTGAAAACTAAAAGCTTGGTTCGTGCTTGGGCAGAGAAGGCAAAATGACAAACACTGGTAAGGACGAGTGAAGCAGGTTGACTGCTGTGATCATATTAATTTATAATTTATTTTTTTAAAATTAATAGGGCTAAGATCATACATCTGTATATCAAACCTGAGAAATTTTTTAAGAGTTCTTTTAAAAAAAAAAAAAAATTGTTTGGGCTTTGTCCAAATTGTTTTGGTTGATTTTTTTTTTTTTTTTTCCTATTGATGTTTGGATTAATTCTTTTGTTTAAAGGGGCAAAGGATCTTTTTTTTAGGGGGGTAGCAAAGAGAGTTTTCTTGGATACAAATTCAAAAATCTCAGAAAAATATAAATACTACTAACTCCGTCCCTGGATCCTAGTAATGAAAAATAGTAATTATTTGAACAAAAAATAAATCACAATCTTTTTTCCGTCTTTTGTTAAATAGCTTAATGAAGGAAATGGGTACATGAGGTTTCTAAGCTTTTGATTCTATAAAAAAAAAGGTTTCTAAGCTTTAATAATATGGTGCAATGACCCTAGCTCTTACATTGGACGATTTTTTATCCTTTTAACTTTCAGCTTTTAAACTTTAACATCTGATCACAATACCATGATAAATTGATAATTGCACCATGCAATAATTTCCTAGGGGCTAAATCCTTAATCACAAGCCAATCTTAAAATGGGTACTCTTAGCTTTCGAATTTAAACACTTATACGTACATACACATTCTCACTCTTAATGGGATTTAACTTATTGAAGAAATAATCACTATCAAATGATTACTTTATCTTTTTTTTTTTTTTTTTTCTAGGTTAAATTGCAAATTACACTCCAAAAGTTTGTGGATGTTTAGATTTTACACTTTAAAATTTCAAATTTTAGATTTTATCCACTAAAATTTGGTGTATGATTTTGAGACCTGAACCGTTCAATGAACCGTAAAACAAAGAAGTTCAAAGTGTTTAAAATTGTTTTGAAGTTGAGCCATGGTAATATCATAATTGATTTAATAATTATTTCAAATATAAATAAACATAACAAATTAGTTAAATAGAAAAATTAACTAGAATAGTTCAATTAAATATAGAGATTTATCTTTCAAATGTATATTCACATTCTAAGCAAATATAAATACAATATTTCTTTAAATATATTTATAATATATACATTATTTATATGTTCATAAATTTAATTATTTGGTAAAAGGCCAATTAATATATATATATATATATATATATATATTTTAAGTATCAGCACAAATGCAAATTGCAAATTCATATCTAAGCCAATATGTCTTAATCATAATTTCAGCCCAATAACATATTTTATAATGTGTGCCTTAATGGCACATATTAAGCTATCTATTTTTGGAAACATTTTCTTGAAAATTGAAAAAACTTTCAATACTTTTTCAATTCCTGAGAAATTTTTTCCAAAAATAGTTAATTATTGTGTGCTCTTAGGACACACATTAACAAAATCCTTTATAATATAAGACTAGTTTTATATAACAAAATCAATAAAATGTACTGTATTAATATAGTGGTGTACTTTCTTAACCTATAGCTGTGTTTGTTTAACCGTTGCTAATACGCTAGATAGAAATGTCAACTTTCTTGGCGTTTCCTTTTCTTTTTTCTTTTTTCTTAAATTTTATCTTTTCAAATTCATAAGGAAGATGGAGTACTAGTGGAGACTGGAAGGGGTGGACTTCCACCTAGAGGCTGCATTCTAGAATTATAGCTACAATTGAGTCAAACTAAATAAAAACTAAAGATTTTCAGCCAAAAAAAGAAAAGCATGAAAGTCAGATTTTAATGGATGAATCATGACTATGCGAAACTAAAGCTATACAAGTAAATTAAGTAATAGAAGTTTACCTTCACATCCGGTCAAAAGATAGGGATTTCCTTTGTATCCGGCTATGCAGGCACAAGAAAAGAGTGAAAAGTTCGATGGGAAGTTAGGCTTGGCTCCATCCATCGTGTGAATGTATATGTCGTTATTGTAAAAGTCACAATAGAAATCCTGTCTATTGTTGAACGACTCAAGCATCTCATGGGAATTTTTCACCCATTTATATATCCCCCAGTCCAGCAGCACGGGAATGGAATCTATTTTCTCCACGGAAAAGGAATGGTTTATATTTGAGGGGAAATGGGTTATATGTGAGGTGAACCAGTCTGCTTCTACTAAGAAAGCATACTTGCATCCCTTTTGGAAATTTTTATCATCTAAAGGTTTAAAATCTACATGAGATACTTGAATACCTGAAGGGATTGTGGACTTGCAGCAGTTCAAGCCTGAGCATGAATCGTACTCTCCGTTCATCGAGCTACTGTTACATTGTGATCTGCACCCAAACACCATCGGCTCTGCTCCGACTATTGTTGCCAAGTTGTTGCAACCAACCGATATGAACGTGTTCCCTTTGTTAGAGAAGACAAAAGGACTATCTTTAATGTTCACCCCTCCACCACTGCTCTTATTCAGACAACTGGGATCCGAAGAGATTATTGAACTTTTGACGCGAACCGTATTGATTGCCCACTGGTTGGTATCATTAACAATGATTTCAAGCACTTCCATGTTAATTTTTTTTAGGAAGGCTCCAGTTCCATTGCAAACAATTTGGAACCAGTCGTCCATGTAACAACCCGGTCCAATTCCAAACGGGTATGGAATACTAACTTTTCCACAGCGAGTTTTACAACCCGGTTGTGGAATAGGTGCTGCTTCTGCTAATCCATATGTCAGCAGAAGTAAGAAACTAATCGTGATTACCAATTGCACAGCCATTTGTGGGTGCTCACTACTCACGAGATCAACAAAGCAAGCTACATACCCAACCTTTTTATAGACCACTGCATCTCTCACAACCCTCTGAGATCGACACCGCGTCATAATATTCGGTCAACAACAAACCAGAGTGTGAACAATCTTAAAAGCTTCCCAGGAAAGAAAGCTATATTTTCAACTTTCTTATAAGGTTCGAAGTCCAAAGGCACCGAACCTGTAACACATTCACAAGCTAGGGAAGTTATTGGGTAATTTTTTTAGAGCATTCACATTTGGTATTTCTAGGCTATTTTATTTTACCATCCGAAAAAATTATTTTATCAATTATCCCATTCCATTTTATAATATGCCCAACATCCCAATTTTTATTTTCCTATTTTACTCATTAAAGTAATATATTTACACATTAAAAAAATATAATGTTGCTACAATACTATCATATATTTTTAAAAATAGCTACAGTACCATTAAAACAATAATTTGTGATATAGAAAAGTTGTTACAGTGCCATCCTATATTTGTGATGGCACTATAGCACTATGCCAAAAAAAAAATTGGCATATCCCATGTTTACCAATCCGGCTGTGGGCTACTTTTGGGCTAAATTGTAAATTAAAGCTTACATTTGGCATATCCAAGTGCCAGTGCGAATGCTCTTATAATTGCTCCTTCCATTCACATGAGTCTTACATATGGGTTCCACAATTGAGCCCACTCCTCATGTGATCAAAGGGGAGAGCATTGCTCCGGGAGTATTGAATAAATTTCCCACAAGTAAGGCAAACGCTAATTTCTATCTTTATATCTATCTTCTATGCATGCCTTTCTCTATTTGAGAAGGGAAATATTCTTAGTTTACATAGTCACCTTAATAGAACCATATGATCATTTATCTCTTTACTTTTGCTTAGTTCAAATTTATTTCTCAAAATCTCAATTTGAAAACAAAAAAGCATTTAACAAATTATTAAAAAGAAAGAGTGGAAAATAATAAACCGATGTTTGTTTGATAATTTAATAACTATAATGGAGGAGGAAGCAATTTAAAGTCTAGATGTCTCCGTTTAAAATACCAATAAAGAGGGCAAATCAATTAAGTTAGAAGACTCTTGACATAAACCCATATACCCATGTTGAAACTTAAAATTCAAACTTAAAACTAAGTTTGACTATTGCAATTTTAGACATCTTTTCAAATTTTAAATCATTTACATCAAACTTAAATTCCACATAGATATTAAGAGAAAGTTGCTAAAAATTAAGAAATTATCCTCATCTTACTTTTAAATTACTACTAATTTTTAAAAAAATTTATTTAATAAAACTCCTAATGTTGCTTTAATGTTAAAACTTTCTAGAATAGACTCACATCTACATAACAAATGATGACTTCAATGTTATTTTGATGTTCATTTTTTGGTTTTAGGTCTCATCAAGCTCCTTACTATTTCGATAATCGGCAAACACATAAATCTCATAGATAACCGCACGAACCTTGAATTGGGATGAATGAAAAGTTTTGACATTTAAAAAATAAAAGTGCTTTGAGTAGTTAAGTACGCTTGCAATAACACTCATATATATATATATATATATATATATATATATATATATATATATATATATATATAATGTGATAGTTAGAGGACAAGATGTTTGACATTATTAAAACACGCTTCCAAAGAAAAAGATAAAGTGTCAACCGAGTGAAGCTCAAAATGTATTAGTCCATTTGTGACTTAATTTGAACCATTAAATTTGTGGTACTCTGTGCGTTTAGCAAAGAGATAAAAGCTTTTTGGTTTTTGCATTTTGTTTTTTTGTCTTTGTTTTTTGCCTCAGTTGTTCTGCAAATAATCTAATTTTTGAATTTTTTATAAAATCTATCTTTTAGCTTTTTGTGCATATTTAATATAATAGTTACTAAAAACTATTTATCTTTTAATAAATGCTATGCAAATAAGCTACTAGAACAATTCAGAATTTGAAGAATTTTTACCAATATGAATTCCGAAAAGCGTGAACTCTTGTGATTTAAAAGGAAAATTCTAACAATGGTGTAATACCCTAAATGTTCTTGTATTGCTCTTTTCTTATAATTAGTTATGCTATTCCAACATCCAATCATTTATTTATTTGTCAAAATTCTTGTAGCTCAATTATTTGATACCTCTTAGTGTTCCAATATAAATATTTAGGGCTCAAAACCTCTCCCTTGTTGTAACTACTGATTTATATCAACAACAAAAAATCATGTATTTTTTATTCATTCAAGTTGTTCAATTATAATATTGTCAAACCATTGTGGACAAATAGTAAGCATATTAGTTATAAATAGTTCAATTAGAAATATCAAATTTTTATAGAGCCTTCTACATAAATTGCAACTCTTGATGTTTCTATTGGAATTTTTCTCGGTCATAGTGTAGCTATCAAATTATGAAATTAATAAATAAATATAAACATCAGCATCATGAAAGAATTAACTTATATGACCTGGTAATGGGTTAGATCCAATTGGTCCGTATGGCTAACTAAGTATATATTTGGATAGGAATTATTTTTTATTTTTTATTTTTTATTTTTTTTAAAATCCAACACCTAATCTACAGTGATTTTATTAATGAATAGGAACCGAAAAATATTTTTTTATTACTTTCAATTTTTAATTTTTAACAAAATAAGCGGTATCTAAATCCACTCGTGACAAAAAATAATTATTATTTTAGATTAAGTAAAATTAAAGTGAAAGTAAGTCAGAAAAAACAACACCTTTTTATTTTTCCTGAGAAAAAAGCAACACCTTTAAGACTTAAAATGTGTATTTGGTTTGTATTTTCAAACAATCATTTTTAACTTTTAAATAATATTATATGTATTTTCATATATTTTTCCTGCTGTATGTATTTTCATAACTATTTTCAAATAATAATTTTCAATTTTTAAAGTCCAAAATTTAAAACACGGCCCTCAAAATCGTTTGGTTAGATACGTTCATGCAATTTTGATGAAAGTTTTGTCTCACCCGTGTGCTGTAATCCGTTGGCGTTTATTTAATGAAGTCTTTGACTTTTTTGATGAATAATTTAATGAAGTCTTTAATAAAGAAAAGTGAGCAGTTCACATCAAAGCACATGTGAATCACGCATGGCCATCCTATCAACGCAGAAATTACATCCCATGTGAAAAGAGAATACAACAGAGCAGATCATGACCTTGTGCAGTATGCAAGGCAGAATGAAGTTTCTCATGTCTGAAGGGGGTCTCCTCCTATGGTGTCTCACGTTGTCCAGACAGATTGTACTTAGATTGTACTGTGTTGAGCTTCTTTTCTTGTGCTTTGTTGTACTCCCTTTTCTTTTGGCAATGATATTCCAGTTTGTGTTCAAAGAAATTACGTCCCAGGAAACTACGATGTCACTCACCATTTTACATCGCGACCCACGACTAGTTTTAGACTAAGCACATGTGAATCACGCATGGCCATCTTGTCAACGCAGAAATTACGTCCCAGGAAACTACGATGTCACTCACCATTTTACATCGCGACCCATGACTAGCTCAGGGCCAGCCCAACAAAATTTAGGGTCTAAGACAAAAATTTTATATGGGATCTTTTTATATGTAAACATTAATTAAACAAAATTATATAATACTAATTAAACTAAAACTAATTTGATGTAAATACAGAAATTGATAAATAATACTAGCTAAACTAAGGTTAATTTCAAATAAAAGATTGAATATTATAGTTGAATCAAAAGAAACTTACTTTAACTTAAATATATGACTATGCATAGTTAAGTACAGTTGTAATCTAAATTTTAATTTTATGTATTCTTTTTAAGATAAAGAGATAGATAGATATTATTTGATGCATGGCTTAGTAGGAGATTAGTCATCATTGGTGATTTATCACATTTGCAGCATTTTATTTGAAACATCTTAGGGTTTAAATTGGGTTAAATTTTTATTAGTCTCCTATTTTAAAAGCTTTGTTAGAAATGAAAAAGAAAAATACTAAAAATACTACAAAATGTTCACAATAAATATGATTATGACTGTAATTGATGAATTTCAATAACTTAATTTATTTGTGTTTGAATTACTTTTTTATGTGATTAGTGATATGTCAATTAAATCTATAATAAAATTTGTAGTATTTTTAGCATCACTCTTAAAAAAAAGTACCAATTATTTAAAAAATGTTATATTTTTATAAAATTTTGGGCCCTTTTTTTAGTAGGAAATTTTTTTATTTGTTGTGGGGCCTTAGGCCTAGGCCTTGAGCCAGCACTGGACTAGCTTTAGACTTGGAGCATTCACAATGTAGGCAGGCCTATTTATGGGTCGGGTCAGTTCGGGTCTTGGACCCAATTCAGATCCGACCTGTCGGCGTCAGGTGCAAGGCGAAAGGACACAAAACCAACCACCGACATCAATCGATTGAGTTGGTTTCAAGTTTGGGTGGTGCTCAAGTTAGTTTGGTCGGTGGTGAAGCTCACTAATATCTGTAAATAGTCACTAGAAACTACAAAAAGAAATCAACCAAACTTTGTTGAAGTTTGCTGTGAATTGGCCGAAGTTGGCTAAATCCTACTAGATATAGTCGAGATCTGGCCAAATCTAGCTTGATATTGCTAGATTTCTTATATAGCTCCAGTCAATCGGGTGGCTCAGGCTTTGGAGAAGGAAACTTGCCACTTGACCCACCGGTGTTGGTTCTTGAAAACAAATACCCACCGCCGACTAATAGGAGCTTCAGTTCGGCTAGAGTCGGGTCGACGGCAGGTGGTTTGGTTAGGTTTTCAAGCTTTAGTCAAGTTTGGACAGCCTTAAGTGCAGGCATTCAAACCGGACTGATTATAGTTTTAACCAAGCAATGACTATAAACCTCACTTAAAAAAGAAAACTATTTTGTATATTTTATAAAACCGAAACCTCTGACGTGTTTTTTACCAATTTTTGACTTTTTGAGTACTTGCCACATAGAATTTGGAGCACTCACAATTTTCCATGTCGAGGACATTTAAAAATAAATAAATAAATAAACTCTTTCTCTCCCCAAAAAAAAAAAAAAAACCGATACGTCACCCAACTCTCTCTTCTCACTACCAATAAAAAAAAATAAAAAAATAAAAAAATAAAAAAAATAAAAAAACTCTCTCATCTCATATCTTGCAAAAGCTACCGATTTCCTTCCCCCCAAAACAAAACCCAAAACTCAGGTCCTCTCTCTTCTCACTATTGATCACCTTCCTCCCAACTCACTCTTCTCACTACCAATGTCCTCAAGTACAGCAGCGAGACCTGCACTCTCCAAGTGGGTAAAGGAGACGAGAAAAAAACTGTTATTTTTTTTTATTTAATAATGATAGGACAACCTCATCACCTAAGTGTTCAAAAAAATGTCTAACTGAAATTAGAATTAATAAAGATTAAAAGCTTTGTAATCCACATCAGTACATAGTAAAACTATGATAAAAGGTCCTCCATCTATTCAATTAAAATTAGAAAAAAAAAATCCACATTATTTTATTGACTTTTTATTAACCTTCTCTGAGGTTGCCATGTCAGCTTGGAGGCCTCACAATTTTCCAATTTTTTAAATTTGGAAATATGATTTAGATTTTGGTATTGTTGTCACTGATTGGATTGGTTTTCATATAGGAATTTGAATTACTTTGGTCCACAAA
Organism: Quercus tomentella; assembly: GCA_028535165.1. Classification (NCBI taxonomy): domain Eukaryota; kingdom Viridiplantae; phylum Streptophyta; class Magnoliopsida; order Fagales; family Fagaceae; genus Quercus; species Quercus tomentella. The sequence goes on from JAPQVY010000156.1 coordinate 64,825,085, forward strand.
AAAGTGGCTACTAATGTGTTTGACTAAATGCTTGAGTTAAAATCTGGTTAGGAAACATACTTACGAATGCATATCTGTTTGGTTGTAACACTTGCATGTTCTATGATATCCATTTTTAATGTCTTCCTTTTAGACTAGGTTGAGAAGTCTGCAAACAATTTATAACCCAATAGGATGGTAATTATTTGTAGCTGTTAGGTTCTAAATTTTTAACATTAAATGTTTAGGTTCTAATTTTATGTATGTTGGCAAACCAAGTACAAAAACATGTGTAGTATAAGATATTTACGTCTTAGAACAGTGTTAGACATTGCTCAAGTTGATTCAAGTCAAGATTCAAGAACAATCAAGTTACAAAAAGAAGAATTCAGAAACTGCAGGGCTTGACAAATTGAGAGAGACCTTCAATCGATCAAACTTCGATTTCTGCAGGTTTTAAAGAAGGCCAAAGAGCCCGCATGCGAAACGTTTAGGGCTTGAGTCCAACACTGTTAGGTATAAAAGAAAAACCTTAATTTACGTTTCAGAAGACTTGTGTGTTAGTCCTGCAAGATTTGAGAGGTTCTGTGACCTTCTAACTCAACAAGCATCTATTGGAGATTAGATTGACATTGCATGAATCGGTGGAGATACGTTGTTGCATATAAGATCAACTATTATTGATGATCTAAACCTTTGAGTGGGAATCATGTTGAAAATATTTCTGATTGTTTTTATTTAGGAGGAGATAAAAACTTATTTTAAAGGGGGAGAAAATAAAAAAATTTTGATGTATTTATTTAGGGGGAGTTTGTTTTATTTTCTTTTTATGTGTTTTGATAATTTTTGAGTTTGAGTTTGATAGTTTGTGTTTATGTCTATTTTCTTAGTATGTTCTTGTTTATGGTTATGGGTACATTTTTTTCCTTTGTGTATCTTGTATTATTATACAAAACAAGCTTGGGATCCTGTCCCATCTTCCAATCATGGACACAACAATGTCAAGATTCTTCAAGCTAACCTAACTTTGTATTAGAATTGAAGAGCTCTCTAAATAGAAAGATATTTTCTTATTGAATCAAATGACAAATGAGAGAGCGTGCAAAATAAATTTCTACTCTGTGCTTAAATACTATAGCAGAGCAAATACAAAACAGAGAAAAAGCAAACTAACAAAACGGATTAACTAACTCCACTAATCAATATTAATAACTAACTCCACTAATTAACTGCTTTAACACTGTACCAATAAGAAACTAACAGCCGCCTTTTTTCATAATAGATTTCTGTTTACAATTTCACATGTGTTGGTTCCATGTGAAACCAAGTAAATTAAGTAATAGAAGTTTACCTTCACATCCGGTCAAAAGATAGGGATTTCCTTTGTATCCGGCTATGCAGGCACAAGAAAAGCTTGAAAAGTTCGATATTAAGTTAGGCGCGGATATATCCATCGTGTGAATGTATATGTCGTTATTGTAAAAGTCACAATAGAAATCCTGTCCATTGTTGAAGGACTCAAGCATCTCATGGGAATTTTTCATCCATTTATATATCCCCCAGTCCAGCAGCACGGGAATGAAATCTATTTTCTCCACGGAAAAGGAATGGTTTATATGTGAGGGGAAATGGGTTATATGTGAGGAGAACCAGTCTGCTTCTACTAAGAAAGCATACTTGCATCCCTTTTGGAAATTTTTATCATCTATAGGTTTAAAATCTACATGAGATACTGAATACCTGAAGGGATTGTGGACTTGCAGCACCTCAAGCCTGAGCATGAATTACGCTCTCTGTTCATCGAGCTACTGTTACAGTGTGATCTGCATCCAAACACCATCGGCTCTGCTCCCACTATTGTTGCCATGTTGTTGCAACCAACCGATATGAACGTATTCATTACGTCGGAGAAGACAAAAGGACTTTCTTTAATGTTCACACCGGGATCCGAAGAGATTATTGAACTTTTGACGCGAACCCTATAGTTTGGCCAATAAGCATCATTAATAATGATTTCAAGCACTTCCACGTTAATTTTTTTTAGGAAGGCTCCAGTTCCATTGCAAACAATTTGGAACCAGTCGTCCATTTAACAACCGGGTCCGATTCCAAACGGGTATGGAATACTAACTTTTCCACAGCGAGTTTTACAGCCCGGTTGAGAAATAGGTGCCGCTTCTGCAAATCCATATGTGAGCAGAAGTAAGAAACTAATCGTGATTACGAATTGCACAGCCATTTGTGGGTGCTCACTACTCACGAGATCAACAAAGCAAGCTACATACCCAACCTTTTTATAGACCACTGCATCTCTCACAACCCTCTGAGATCGACACCGCGTAATAAGCTTGCATAGACGCCACGTCATAACATGGTCAACAACAAACCAGAGTGTGAACTTTCTTAAAAGCTTCCGAAGAAAGAAAGCTATATTTTCAACTTTCTTATAAGATTCCAAGTCCAAAGCCTCCGAACCTCGTTTAAGACATCCACAAACAAGGGAAGATGTTGGGACTTTCAGAGCAATGCTCCTCCCTCTCAATGTTTCTCTCAAAAAAATCTTGCATTTTTATTGTCTGTAACTGAGGCTGAGAAGGAGAGAGGGGAAGAGATTTGTGAGGAAAAGAACGGAGAGACTGAGAAGGGCGGAGAGGGAAAGATTTGCAAGAAAAAAAAAAAAAAAGAGAACGTCTGAACGTGTACGTAGATTAGTAACATTGGGAACTAGGAAGGTATAAGTTAAGGCATTGGGAAAGTAAAAGAAGTTTAAATGTGTAGATGACAACAATTCAAGATAAGAGTTTTAAAAAAAAACAAAAACAAAAAACAAAAAGAAAAACAAAAACAAAGAGATATAGATGAGAGAATTAAAAAAAAATGGTGGAAAGGAAAAACCGGATTGAACTTGGGCAATTTAGGAATTTACAACTTCTTTTTATAAAATAATTTCCCACACCATGTCACTTTCTCTTCCGGTACTCATCGATTGATTTTTATTTTTATTTTTTATTATATATATATATATATTATAAAATAGGTTGAGTCATATTAGATTATTTACATTAGGGCAAAACTTAGATACAGTACCTTAGATACAGTACCTTAGGTACCCCTTTTAAAATTAAAACACCTGTCCACTTACTTAACAGTAACACTGCCGTTTTCTTCCCGTTTATTTCTTTTCCTTCTTTTATTTTTCCCCTATTCCAGAAGACATTCTGACTCTTGAACTCCCGCCAAACATCTTTGCTCCTACCATCCTCTCTTTCCCTCTCTGTTCTTCTCTTTCTCTCTTTCTTTCCTTCTCTCTCTCTCACTCAGATTAGATGAAATAGACGAATCAAGCTCTCTGAATTCTCTATCTCGCTCTGTTTTCGCAGATTGGTTGGTTGGCACTAAGAAAATTCGTTGGTAAGTATTTGCTGAATCTCATTATAGGTTTTCGATTCTAGCTGTTGGGTTTGTGTTATTTTGAGGTTTTATAGAGTTTTTCTTTGTTGATTATGATCTGGGTATCAATTTTTGTTGTTGGGTTTGTGTTATTATTGCTTTGGTTTGTTTTGATTTGGGTTTTCAATTCTAGCTGCTAGGTTTGTGTTATTTTAAGGTTTGGTAGAGTTTTCCTTTTGCTATTTCTGATGAAGGTTTCAATTTTGGTTAATGGGTCTGTCTTAGTATTGCTTTGGTTAATTTTAATTTGGGGTTTCAATTCTAGTTTCTGGGTTTGTGTTATTTTGAGGTTTGAAAGAGTTTTCCAATGGCTGAGTTCACCTTGATGAAGCTGAGTTCTTCTTTTTTTTTTTTTTTTTTCAATGTATGATGTTTGTCTTTGGTGTCTAATTGATAGTTCAAATCAGAAATTTGAAATTGGAAAGGCAAAAGATTCTTAGAACAACAACCATACACTAATCTTAGAGAATTAAATACAAATATCTTGATTTGCATATTTTGGAAGTTGCTGGGTTGATATTAGCAAAACATTGCAAAACATAAACATTGCTAGATTGATATACTATTGATTCTTTCTTCATGCATATACATTGCAAAACATTTTTTTTTTTAACTTCTTTCAACAATTCCATCATATATTGTAGTAATTTTTTATATTTTTAGTGAACTTAGTTCATCAAAAGCAATAAATTATGTTTGTTAATTTACAGGTTATGGAGAAAGATGGGAAGAGCAACCTTGAAGAAGTTGTGTCTATTGATTTAGAGGAAGATACAACTCCAAAAATTGGAGAAAATGCAGACACTAAAGAAGATATAACTCCAAAAATTGGAATGGAGTTTGATTCAGAGGATGAGGCATATCTATATTATAATATATACGCTGGATATGTTGGATTCAGTATTCGAAGAGATTGGCTGAACAGAAGTAAGACAGATAAAACAACTATCATATCCCGCAAGTATTGTTGTTTTAAAGCTGGTTACAAGAAGGAAGTTGCATATGATGGAAAGAAATCTAGAATGGAATTAAGATGTGGTTGCGAAGCCCAAATGGTTATCAGTCGTCAAAAAAATGGTAAATATCGTATTACCCTTTTTGAAGCAAAACACAATCATGAAGTTGTAACTCCACGGAGTAAACATAAATTGCCATCACAAAGGAAGATATCAGCTGCCCAAGCAGCTGAAGCTGAATTAGCAAATCGCTCTGGGATTAGGCAAAAGTTAGTTTTTGAGTTCATGAGTAAACAAGCTGGAGGTAGGGAAAATCTTGGTTTTACTCTTAAAGATATTAGTAATCATTTACAATCTAAACGGATGAGGGAAATGAAAGAGGGAGAAGCATTTACCCTTATTCATTATTTTGAGATGAGAAAGTCTGAAAATGCTTCATTTTTCTATGAGATACAGTTGGATGTTGATGATCAAATAACTAATATATTTTGGGCAGATCCTAAAATGGTTATGGATTATGATTTATTTGGTGATGTAGTTTGTTTTGATACTACGTATCGAACCAATAAAAATCGTCGTCCATTGGCACCTATAATTGGAGTGAATCATCATAGACAAACTATGGTCTTTGGTGCTGCATTGTTGTATGATGAAACAGCTGAAACTTTTTCATGGTTATTTCGAACCCTCTTAAAAGTGATGTGTGGAAAGAAGCCAGTTACAATTTTTACAGATCAAGATCCAGCAATGGCTAAAGCAATTGCAGAAGTGTTACCAAAATCTCATCATCGTTTATGCCGATGGCATATATATCAAAATGCTCTCAAAAAACTCAACAGGTATTTTCAGAGTTCAAATTCATTTGCTGCAGAATTTAAAAGTTGTATGTGTGATCATGAGTATGAGGATGATTTTTTTCAAGCATGGGAATCAATGTTAGATAAACATGGTCTTCAAGAAAATAGCTGGCTGAAATTCATTTTTGAAGTTAGAGAAAAATGGGCGATGGTATATGGTAGAAATCATTTTTGCGCAAATATGACGACCACACAATTGAGTGAAAGCTTCAATAGTCGCTTGAGACATTATCTAAAGTCAACCAATAATGTGCTGGAATTTTTTAGTCATTTTGAAAGGTTACTTGAAGACTTACGCCACAATGAGTTGGATTCCAATTATGACATGAGCCAGCGTTTGCCAGTTTTGAGAGTGGAAGTGCTTTTGTTGAAGAACTCAAGGGATGTTTACACACCCAAAATCTTTAATTTCTTTCAAGAAGAGTATAAGAAGTCTTTGGACATGGTTGTTAATACATGCTATGATATTTCACCATTGTTTGAGTACAAGGTTTGCATGTATGGGTGTACTCGAGAACATAAGGTTATCTTCAATTCTACAGACCAAACAGTTGTTTGCAGCTGTAACAAATTTGAGTTTGCTGGGTTTTTATGTAGTCATGCATTAAAGGTGCTAGATATTCAAAATATAAAACTACTTCCTTCTCGATACATTTTGAAGCGGTGGACTAAGCAAGCGAGAGTTGGATGTGTACTAGATAGCTATGGTTGCATTGTGAAAGAAGATCCTAAGTTGGATATAACAAATCGGTACAAAGATTTGTGTCGTAATGCAGTTAACATTGCAAGTAAGGCTGCTGAAACTGAAGAAGCATCTGTGTTTTTAGCTAAGAAGATGGTTGAATTAAATCTTGATGTGGAAAGGATTTTGAAAAAAAAAACAGATTGACCTTCCAATGAAATTGGGATGGATCCTTCTCATAATGAACATGAAGATGTTGCATCTGTCATATCAGCTTATAAAGCAACTGGGATTAAGAAAAAAATAGGCACATCTCGTGTTAAAGGTCGGCCTAAAAGTTTTATTGAAAAAGGATCAAGGAAAAGGAAACATGCTTGTGGAGAAACTCCTGTGACAAGTACTACTGTCAACATTCCAGCTTCTTTATCTGTTGACTATACACAAGTAACACAGGTAATTTTCTTGCATATATATTCTGTTTTAGACCTTTAAATGTTATTTTCATACTTGGAGGTGTCTTATATTTTGCTTTATTGAAGGAAAGAATCTAAGTGGTGCTTATTTCTTTTGGAAGTAACTCTTATTTTGTTTCCACTTAGTGCTTATTCTATTTCAATTTTACTTGAAAATGGTAGGCATCAAGCATTGCGTCTGATTATTCTGCAAGGGATGGTAGTGCTGGTATTCACTAGATTCCATAGATATGTACTTAGTGTGGTGGTAGTATCTACAGCTTACCATTAACAAGGTATTTTGTGCATATATATATTTTTTAGTATAAATGAAAATTGCAAGAATTAGGCTATAGACTATCTATTGATGTGATTAATAAATCATGAGTTTTTTTTTTTTTTGGCAGACCGTTGTGTTCTGTAGCATGGGCAAGGAGTTTAGCATGCAAGAAGTTTAGTGTGGCTTTGGATGAATCAATAATTTTTTGGCAAGAGCAAGGAGTTTAGTGTGGCAGATCACTATGTTTTGTAGCATGGACAAGGAGTTTTCTTGGCAGACCACTGTGTTCTTTAGTATGTGATCAATAATTTGTTTACTAATTGCTACAAGTGACATTACTTTGTTTTGTTGTCGCGTATCAGTTTATTTACCAATGCGTGTTTTGGGTACTTTTATTGTTATAACTTATCAAGTGTAACTTCTTTAATATTGGATACTTTTTATGGTCCAAATTCACTATTGGCCTTTTGATTAATTGAACTATTTTTGCATTTATTTATTACAATCATCTCAAACTTGAACTGTTTTTGCCCACACTTCAAGCACTACCATATTTTTCTTTATACACATTGTCGGGTCCTGCTGCTGCATGCAGTGGGATATTGCTATTTTTTCCCTCTGCATTGGTTTCTCTGCACTGGGTAGCTGTTGGATTTGTGCACTGAATAGCTGCTGCCTGCAGTGTGTGGGCTACTGTTTTGCTCAATGCAATTGCATCAATTTCACTCATTAATGCAATTGCCAAGCTTGCTTATGTATCTGGTGGTGAAAGTGGTAATAAATACATGTGGTCATAATATTATAGATTGCATCATTCATTTTTTTTGAGCTGACGTGGTTTATTGCAATTGAATGCTTTGAAACTGTTGCAATTTGCTATTGCATGGATTATCTTCTAAAGAACAACTCTATCACTCGGCATTTGCCGGATAGATTTCCTTTTTGAGTCCTGCACCGCTGCAATGCCTTTGAAGGTTCAACCTTGTTGAAAGGTTGGAGATTCATATGGGAAAAGTAAAAGAAGGGGGAAATTTTGTTATAGAAGATTGCTCTGTGATTGCCCATACTATTGGGGTAAAGAGCAAATATTAGACATTCCTGCCCAATTTGGGCAACAAACATCCTTTCCTTTTAACAAAAATTTTGTGCTCAGCATAAATAATAATATAGTTATACTAAAAGAGGGGCTATTTTTTTCCCCTGCTCAGCTTAATCAGTAAAAAAGTTCTACTGAAAAAGAGAGAGGAGGGCAGGGGATTTTTCAGGATAATATTTTGTAGTGAGTTATTGGGTGACAATTTTTATTGCTTTGCCTTCAAGATCATATCTCCATTTCATGCAAGACCCGGTTGGAAAAATAGTACCTACTTTGTATTTTGGATGTCAGAAACCCAGCTTGGAAGTGTGTTTATGCACTAAATTAAAAAATGATATACTTCTCAGCTTAACAACATGTCCAGCCAATACTAAACTGACAATATCATTTCACACCACAGAAAATTATTCTCATATACACAAATATGCACTTCCACACAAATGTGCTGCATATCTATACACATAGCTCTTAGTTCCCACTATTATCTTTAAGTGTGGGCAAATGAAGGCTGGTGGACACTTTTTATAAAGGATTGAGACAACCTGTAGTGAACGTAGAGCCAAGACTCACAATAAATTCAAATGAAATGGCGTAAATGCCCCACTTATAACTCAAAAAAAAAAAAAAAAAAAGAACTTAGTAGCAGTAACCAACAATTGATTAAGCCAATGAATGACTGAACAAGATAAAAGTTCAAAAAATTAGCAACCCATTTCACAGAGGAAGCAAAGAAAAGTCAGTTCCATTCAGCATTGATGTCTAAACAAACAAACAAAAAAGACTAAGCAAACCCGAACACTTCCTTCATTAAAACCATAGACTTCATATACACAGACCTAAACTTTTTCAAAAAAAGAAACACCACTTATTTTTATCTAATTTCTACAGACTCAAGCAACAGTCCTCTTGGCTCTCTTAGCAGCAGGAGACTTAATCAATTTGGGTTGTTTAGGCTAAGCAGGAGTCAATTTCTTCATCTTCTTAGGCCCAACTTTCTTCGTGACCTTCTTCGTAGCCTTTTTAGCAGCATCAGGTTTCTTCACAGCCTTGGTTATTATAGTTGTAACCTTCTCCTCTTTAGCCATTTCAGATAGCTTATACGAAGCCTTGATTTTGATAAGCTTTCCTCTTACAGCAGAGTTCTTCAATTGGAGGCCCAAAATCTTCTTGCAATTCAGAGGAAGCACATCCTTGTGCTTCTCTTCCATGTACTTTGCTATAGCATATGGACTCGACCCACTTCTTTCATTCAAAGCCAACAGAGCTTCCTTGATCATCTGCATAATCCCATAAAAAATTCAAAATCATCATGTTTTGTTAAAATGAAGTAAACAGTGTTTTATTAAATTGTGAACTCACAATACAAATATCACATGGCATATTGCAATAGAGAATTCACTAAAGTAAAAACAGAATTCACTTTATGTCTCAAGACGTAAAGTTACCAACCAATGCCGCACCACATTTAAAAATCAAGCTACAATGTTAATGACCAGTCACCACAGCAGTCTTAGAAGATACGGCAAATAAACCAAAAGAATTCACTAGCCATGCAATACATCTTCGGGTATTGCTAAAATATCAACCCAGCAACTTCCAAAATATGCAAATCAAGATATTTGTATTTAATTCTCTAAGATTAGTGTATGATTGTTGTTCTAAGAATCTTTTGCCTTTCCAGTTTCAAATTTCTGATTTGAACTATCAATGAAACACCAAAGACAAACATCAGACATTAAAAAAATAAATTAGAACTCAGCTTCATCAAGGTGAACTCAGCCACTGGAAACCTCTTCCAAACCTCAAAATAACAAAAACCCAACAACTAGAATTGAAACCCAAATTAAAATTAACCAAAGCAATACTAAGACAGACCCATTAACCAAAATTGAAATCTTCATCAGAAATAGCCAAAGAAAAATTCTTCTAAACCTCAAAATAACACAAACTCAGCAACTATAATTGAAAACCCAAATCAAAATTAACCAAAGCAATACTAAGACAGCCCCATTAACCAAAATTGAAACCTTTATTAGAAATAGCAAAAGGAAAACTCTACCAAACCTCAAAATAACACAAACCTAGCAGCTAGAATTGAAAACCCAAATCAAAACAAACCAAAGCAGTAATAACACAAACCCAATAACAAAAATTGATATCCAGATCATAATCAACAAAGAAAAACTCTATAAAACCTCAAAATAACACAAACCCAGCAACTAGAGTTGAAAACCTATAATGAGATTCAGCAAATACATACCAACGAATTTTCTTAGTGCCAGCCAACCAATCTACAAAAACAGAGCAAGATAGAGAATTCAGAGAGCTAGATTCGTCCATTTCATCCAATTTAAGCAAGAGAGAAGGGATTAGAGAGAGAAAGAGAAGAAAACAGTTTTGGGGTTTTGGGGTTTTCTCGTGGGAAGGCTTAGTCTGGAACAGGGGAAAAATAAAAGAAGGAAAAGAAATAAACGGGAAGAAAACGGCAGTGTTACTGTTAAGTAAGTGGACAGGTGTTTTAATTTTAAAAGGGGTACCTAAGGTACTGTACCTAAAGTACTGTATCTAAGTTTTGCCCTTTACATTATTCCCTTTACAATTTAATAACTTATAAAATACTAATTTTGCATATCCTACTTTCATTGGAGGTTTTACTTTCATCTTTTAGATAAAGAGCTGCAAACTTAATTACTGCTACTCCACGTCTATTAACAATTTCTTTAATCTGTTTTAAAAAATATTGTTCTTATTGTGTATGATTTCTAGGTATTGGGAATATTTATTAATTAATGTCATCTTTAGCATAAAATTAAGGGATAACAAACTATTATTGATAGCAAAGAAATACCAAATTATTATTGGTGTTGGATTTATCATTGTTATTAGTATTTTTTTTTTCCCCACTTTTATATTCAAGTCATCATAACTTTAAGTAAAGTGAAAGTTTGAAACTTCATAACTTTAAGGAAAGTGAAAATTTAAAACTTTTATTCAACTATTTTGTGTATCGCATAAGTTAGCGACCAGTATAATATAAAACTAAAACATTTGACTTTTTGTTGACCACTTCTCAGTGCGCCATGTGGCTACATAAATTAATGCCATGTATACATTTAAAAACATTGAACAGTTGTGACTTTTCATTCTTTTTTTTTTCAATAGACACATTTTCACTTAATAGACACATTGTCGACCAATAGACACACTTTGACTTATTGTTAACTGCTCCTTATTGCACCACATGGGTACATGAATTACTGCTATGTATACATTTAAAAACACTGAACAATTATGTCTTTTCATTTTCCAATAGGCACATTTTCGGCTAATAGATGCATTTTCGGCCAATAGAAACTTTTTTATATATCAAATTTGAAGGGTTATAACCTTTCAATTTGCATTTTTTGGCATATATATTACAACATATCTTATATATACCTATATATACAACACAAACTAAACCAAAGACACAACATTATGTCTTTTATTTCGTCCCACCAAAAACTAATAAATAAAACTATATTGCTTTCTTCTACCTAACTAATAAAATTTTGTGCAATTTCTTTCAATATCATTTTTTAAAAAATATTTCATGCATTTTTGCTTGTTACTCCAACTCAAAAATAATGGTTTTTTTTTTTTTTTTCCCTTGAATGTCATTCAATAGCTATTCTCGTGTATCGCACGGATTAGCGACTAGTATATATATATATTAGCGACTAGTATATATATATATATATATATATATATATATATATATATATAACCGAAATCTTTGAAACATTCACAAATTTACACATCAACAATATTATTAAAAAAAAAAAAAAAAAAAAAAAAAAAAAAAAAAAAAAACTAATTAAAAAACCTCCCTTTCTTCCCCAAAACCAAACCCGATAAAACTCTTACACAAAGGATACGTTAACCAGTTCGAATAGTTGAAGTTTTTAGCTAGGCATTTGAATACCAATTTAATCAGCTTTGACTCAGTCAATTTGTATTCAACTCCAATTCCTTCTCTGCAAAAGATATCTTACTGAACCAACTTTGACTTTTATATTTATAATCTTCCAAATTAAAGTGGAGTACAGGATTGGAATATTGAGAAGAAGTATAATTCCTTTTCATGGGAATCAAGTAGTTTTTTTTTTTTTTTTACTCCAAATTTAAAACTCTCTCATCTCATTTCTTGCAAACGCTACCAATCTCCTTCCCCCCAAAACAAAACCCAAAACTCACATCCTCTCTCTTCTCACTATCGATCTCCTTCCTCACAACTCGCTCTTCTCACTATTAGTGTCCTCAAGTACCGCATTGAGACCAGCACTCTCTAGGTGGGTAAAGGAGAAGAGAAAAAAACTGTTATTTTTTTATAAAGATAGGCCAACCCCATCGCCTAAGTGTTTGACAAAATGTCTAACTGAAATCAAAATCAGTAAAGATTAAAAGCTTCATAATCCACATCAATACATAGTAAAACTATGATGGAAGGTCTTTCATCCATACAATTAAAATTAGCAAAAGAAAAAATCCACGTCATTTTTTTGACTTTTTATTTACCTTCTTTGAGGCTGCCATGTCAGCTTGGAGGTCTCACAATTTTCAAATTATTTGAATTTGGAAATATGATTAGATTTTGGTATTGTGGTCGCTAAACAGATTGGTTTTCATTTAGGAATTTGAATTAGTTTGGTCCACACAAAAGTGGCTACTTATGTGTTTGACTAAATGCTTGAGTTAAAATCTAGTCAAGAAACATACTTATGAATGCATATCGGTTTGGTTGCAACACTTGCATGTTCTATGATATCCATTTTTAATGTCTTTCTTTTAGACTAAATTGAGAAGTCTGGAAACAATTTATAACCCAATAGGATGGTAATTATTTATAGCTTCATTGATAGTATGTACTTAAAATGATTTCAAGCAGCTTCATTAATGGCATGTACTTAAATGATTTCAAGCAATTGCATCATATATATTTTTTTAATGTTCTTGCTCACAGAAATGGCTATTAATACATTATTGCATTGTCTCTATTTAAATGAACATTATTGCGTTTTAAATTTTTTCCATAGAAAGTGGCTTGGCTGAGCCTAATAGCACCACTTGGAATAATTGATTTTTGAAATTGATTGTATGTTTTACTTAAGATGTATATGAAGATTTTAGGAAATTTGGTTTTAATTGTCTATAGAGATAGTTGAAACTAAAATAAATTGGCATCTTGCTTGATTCCTTTCAAATAGACACCCTTTCAAACTACCAAAAAGTGAGAAACAATAACAAAAAATAAACAATCACCCAAATTTACTATTAAAAAAAATCATGTCCAAAAAAAAAAAAAAAAAAAAAAAAAAAAGGAAGAAGAGCAACATATTCGTTGTATTGGACGAAGCCTGCCCAGGAGATCAAAAGATTAAAAAAAATTAAATATAAAAAGGAAGAGGCAACGTCCAAAAAAAGAAAAGAAAAAGGCAACGTCCAAGAAAAAAGAAAAAAAGAAGAGCAACATACTGGACAAGCCCATGTGCAAGTGCACATGGGCATTTTCATTATTTACCTATCAAACTCCACCCACCCAGTTTTCTCCCCATTTTGGAGAGAATTTTTTGGTGGGCCCGGGGAGAAAACACCGGGGCCTCACTATCATTTTCCCTTCTCTCCCTTCCAACCAAACACTCTCCAAAAAAAAATTTCTCCTCATTTTCTCTCTTTTTTTTTTTTTTTTTTCATCCTCTCTTTTAGAGTAAGGTAACATGATGCTCTATCTTTTTACATTTATGGTTGAGTCCCATCTAAATTTGATAGAAGGGAGAACCGAATCACCATAGTCCAGGAGCTCCATTATGCATTGAGTAATTATTAGGAAACTAGAAACTTAATGTATGTAATTATCATATGAGCATTGTATCATTAGCATTGTTAATTGAGTAGTTGTTGTGCTGAGTTGTATTCAATTAGTTAATTTATTTATGTTAGTCAGTTAGTTAGTTGCATTGGTTAGATAGTTTAGGCAGGAAATGGGATTGAATTGTATAAAAGAGATTTCAGATGTGGAATGAGGATCATCCAGAGAATTAACCAACTTTGTTCTTTCTATTTTTCTCTAAGTCCCTCTTCTTTCCCTCTTTAAGTCTTTTCTTTGCTAAGGAGGTGGTTACCCTCAAAGTAATTGATATTTCTCTTCCATACCCATTTTCTCTACTTCCAATCCAAAATTGCCACACTCTTAACAATTGGTACCACTTGTTAGGAACCCGGTGGTTCCTACTGGGGACAGACAGAAATTATAAAGGAATTGATAGAAATTGTAGGGAAATTGACTTAATTCGAGGTAATCACCCTCCATAGAGAAATGTTGAGAGAGAGAGAGAGAGAGAGGAAATGCACTAAGCAATGAGTTGGGTTATTCTTCAATGATGGAAATATGATTACAAGTAAGTATCTATAAAACTATAAAACTATTCTATTGGTCCATATGGCCTTTCTCTTAATGGCCCTATTATTTGCATTAATATTTCTAACATGTGTTAAATGTGATTAACATGCTTGGAATTATAACTAACTAACTAACTAACTAAATCTCAATAGAACAATTATTATCCATATGCTTATAGCATTCCTAACATTTTCCTCCTCTTCAAAACACCTTTACCACAAGGTGTTGTTATTGGGTGACACCTTCTTGAGGGGAACCGGCCACTAATCCAATACACCAAAGCAACTTAACCATCATTGCATCAAATATTTCCAAACATTTACCCATAGGCTATAGCTTGCACAAGTTATAGCCTGTGGGTAAATGCTTGGAAATATTTGATGTGTTCGACGGTCAAGATGCTTTGGTGTATTGGATTTGTTTGTTTGTTTGTTTGTTTAGACCCTTTAAAGCAGATTGTTTAACCTAATATATTAGACAAGTGATTACTTAGGTTAAATATTCAAATCTAGGTTAAATAATAATAAATCATATCATGCAAAGCAGCGGAAAGTAAATAACACCACGATATGATGACTTAGGAAAATCAATGAAACGAACCGTGTCAAGGTAAAAACTTGATGAGGATTTGACCTAGCTATAATGTCAAGGTAAAACAAATCCACTATAAGAGAATCGAAGTTTTTATAATAAGATTTAACCCCAAATCTATTGCTACCTCAAGTAGTGACTTACTAACACGACCACGAGCAAGCTCCGAATCCATGGACTCTTTCTTTTCTTGGACTTACTGCTACATAAGCACCCACGCTTGTGACTTTGAGATCCTACTCAAAGGTTTCAGATCACCTTCAGTTGTTGGTCTTTGTAGCAATGACTTTTATAACACCGAATCTTGAGATTTTTCAAGGAATATTGCTGGTAGAAGACTTTAGAGAGCTTTGGGTACAAAAACCCTAGACCTACAATTATAGGCACAAGATGCACTCTTCTCTCTCTCAAAACCTCTAAAAAAAAAAATCCTTTAGAGTTAGCTTATAATGTCCTTTAAATATTGCAAAAAAGGGGATCGCGATTTGGGCTTCAAATGAACAAGTTATGGGTTTTTAAATTTGTTGATTTTTTTTTTTTTTTTTTATCTACAACTTCCGATCAATTGAAAATTCTCTTGATCGATCAAAAAATTCTCTCAATCGATCGAAAAATTTTCCTGATTGATCAAACCAGTTTGATTTTGACTTTTTGAACCTGCAGCTTGTATGTTCTTTGAATTTTGACTTGTACCATTTTGAGCATTATCAAATATGACTTCATAGACTCTAAGATCTATATCTAGACAAGTTTATGTTCACGGTTTGCCAATTGTTTTAAACTTTTAGAACCTAACAGGATTAGTGGCCGGTTCCCCCTCATGAAGGTGTCGTTCAATAATAATACCTTGTGGGCAAGGCGTTTTGAAGATGAGGGAAATGTTAGGAATGCTATAAGCATAAAGATAATAATTTTTCTATTGGGATTTAGTAGGTTAGTTAGTTAGTTACAATTCCAAGCATGTTAATCACATTTAACACATGTTAGAAATATTAATGCACATGGGAAATAATAGGACCATTAGGATAAAACCATGTGGGGCAATAGAATAGTTTTATGATTCTATAAATACCTACTTGTAATCACATTTCCATCATTGAAGAATAATCCAACTCATTGCTTAGTAGATTTCCTCTCTCTCTCTCTCAATATTTCTCTATGTAAGGTGACTACCTCAAATTAAATCAATTTTCCTATAATTCTTATTAATTCCCCTATAATTCTTATTCGTCCCCATTCAGGAACCACCAGGTTCCTAACAGTAATTAGTTGACAATTCCAAAATCCTTAGCCCACGATTAAAACATCGAGTAAATATTAGATACTCCTAGAGTATGGTACGATAATACTCATTCTTCTCACATTCATTAATCCGTATTCTAAATTGATCTTGTAAGGCATGCACGACCTCTACCCATCTATTATATAGTCCCAATGCCTTCACGGTTTGAAACCATTTGCATACCCAAAGGCTAAGCTAGGGGGGCCAGGGGGCCATAATGGTGCCCCATAGCTTTTGAATTTTTCCATTAATCTTCTTTGACATTTGGTAATAAATCTAAAAAAATTACACAAAAATGTATTCACAGGGCCCACCCTGAAAATTTGCTCTTTCAAAATTTAGAATGGGCTACTCAAATTTTAAGCTAATCCTAATCCAGTAAAAATTTAACCCAAGATTTTAATTTGGCAAAAGGAAAAAAACTCAAAAAATTAAATTTGGTAAAAATAAAAAATAAACAAACAAACAAAATCCACCATCTGGCCCAATAATCAGCTTATGTTCCTACAAAACCCCTCATTCATGTTTAATAAATTCCAAATTTGCAACATATATAAACTCAAAAAAGTAGGTTACTATGTATTGTCCCAATTGCGCTGCTTGCCATGGCCAGTTAACCACGACGCTAGTGTTCTTACTAGGAGTCTGTAACGCCATTCCTCAGCAGCACCACTGGTACACCTCTTTCTTTCTTGCCACTCTCTCGTTTGTTTGCTCAACACTGTTGTTATATTTGTTAATAACTGCTCAACACTGCTGTGAAGTGTGAAGTAGTTCACTTTGAACAATTTGTAAACTTCTAGACTTAGTGTCTA
This sequence comes from Quercus tomentella, assembly GCA_028535165.1. Lineage (NCBI taxonomy): Eukaryota > Viridiplantae > Streptophyta > Magnoliopsida > Fagales > Fagaceae > Quercus > Quercus tomentella. Next base: position 64,841,964 of record JAPQVY010000156.1, read on the forward strand.
TTTGGGAACAGCTTATTTAGATAAAATCGATTTTTTTTTTTTTTTTTTTTTTTTTTTTTTTTTTTTTCTGAAAGTACTATAGATAAAGCTAAAAGGTTGTTGAAATAGTGCAGTAGAACCTATGAATAATACCAAAAAATGCAATGAGACCCATGAATAGCAGAAAAAATAAGTTGAATAGTAGCAAAAAAAGTTAAATAGTAAAAAAAACCTGTCTTTTTAAGCTAATGTCAAACGCACACTTAGTAATAAAGTGTTGTACAGCCATACAACATTTAATATATAATGCTTTTCTCTTCCTTTATTTTTTTTATAATAAGATATATTACTTTTGTTCTGTTAATTTAATGTTTTTTACACAGTACACTACAAATAAGAATAATAATATAATATTTTCTCTAAAAAAAAGAATAATAATATAATATATAATACTGTGATTTATATTAGAATATTTATTTATATCTGATAATAGTACGAGGACAAATAATTGTTTAATAATAGTAGGGACAACACGTTTGCTTATTTTAATTTCTGGTTTTTTTTTTTTTTAATTAACGTTTTTTTAATTAAGAAATAAATAATAAAATAAATATTAAATAATGGCCAAAATAACGTCGTTTTGGACAGCTTAACGACAAATATGGATGTTGAGTAAACGGAAGATTGAATTGAGAAAATATGAAAATTAGAGGACTGAAATGATAAAATGTAAATTTAGAGGACTGAAATGAAAAATTGTGAAATTTAGAAGGTAGATTTTACATTTTAGCCTAAAAATAATAATGGATAGAGTTTAAAAACATCACCAAAATAAACATGCATTAAAGAATAAAATATTAGACGTACTGGTGTACACTCTAGAACCATAAAAAGACGAGTTAAAAAGTAAAAATTGTACTAGAAAAACTCTTCATAGTTACACTGTGTTTATTTTAGCAATGATGTTTTTTAGGAAATGAATCATTTTCCAAGAAGCATTTTCTATAAAAATATCTCATTTTTCAATATTTAGTAGTAACTTTAAATGAGTTGAAAAATAATCTTTTAACTTCCCTTATTTAATTTGCTGTGAGATATAGTTGTTTTCCAAAACAATTCAGTGAAAAACAATCTCTAAAAATAAGCCATACTTTTTATATTGACCAAAGATAGTTTTCCTTCTTCTCATCTTTTTTTATGCTATCAAACACTAAAATATACGAAAAACTATTTTTACAAAAAGTTTTCATCAAAACAAAAAAGAAGAAGAAGCAGTAACACTAGCAGATCATGAAGAAGACGATTTGCAATTAACAAAGAAACAACAGTAGTGGTTGACGAGAGAGAATACAATGAGGTGAGATGTGTACCAGTCCGGTTCACATTTACCAACTGAAAATATCCGAAACAGTCGGAAAAGGCCAGTACATGCCGAAACAGGCCAGAATAAAATCTGGTACGATAGGGAGGGTTAACTGTGCCATTTTGGTGACTGGTAAGCTATTTTTTAACGTATATATTTATGGATTGTATTCTATTTAAATAAAAGTTATGTTTATTTTTAGATTTTTTAAAATGTATTTGTATATTATCAGGTATGGGGGCCAAAATGATAAGGTTCCTTAAAAATTTTCAAATTATTTAGTATAATTCCTAAAATAAAAAATTCTTTAATTTTTTTCAAAATTTTTGGAGGGGTCAAGGCTCCCTTCGGTCCTCATGTGGCTCTACCATTGTTCGAACCCAAGTACATATAATTTAGTATAATGAAAAAAATGTAGGCACAAATTTACTTACTTAAAGTTAGTTTATGAAATAAAGTATTTTATTTCTTATCACAATTTGGACCAAATTAACTTGAGTCTTTTGCATTTTGAGCCAATGTAAGCTGAACTAACGTAGGCGTAACCCATTGACACAATTTAGGCATAACTAACTTGGCCCCTCTTAGGAAACTTTCTGGGCTCCGCCACTGCGCGCTCCACTCCTTCCAATTAAGGAACAGCAAGGATCCCCACCTTTGAATATTGGTAACTCCATGGATCATTGTTGAGGGGAAAATTTCTGATGTTCCCAAATAAAATATGAGGTAGCCAATCTGAAACTCAACGTTGGGCCCTTGAAATAAAGCCCAAAGGCTATCAGTGTGGTGTAAGTCCGCCCAAGCAAGAGATAGAGGCTGCACCCTAACAAGAAGACAACAATAAAGCATAATAAACACGTCAGTGTTGTTAGTTTGTTATATTATTATTCTTTTCACTGCGTCATAGTTCAAATCAGTCTTCTAGCGGTACTGTATTATCTCCAGCGATGGGGGTGAAATTATACTTAGAGTCCAGCAGTCAATGATTAAATAAATTTAGGAAAATGTTCAGTCCTGGGGGTCCTTGTGTGTCTCGATTAGGAGAACTTATAGTACTTTCAACCATCATTACATCAATGTGAGGGAAAAATTCAATTATTAAAAATACATTATATCCTTCATCATAATAATAATAAACAAGGATTAAAGGATCCATTGTTACAAATAAAAGAGGAAAAATAGGATGGAATGAAGGGAGAGAGAGATCCCCAGCTCAGTGCAGCAAGTATTAAGCTAAGATTTTGGTAAGTGTGTGTTCATAAGGCATGAATGAGGTGAATGTGAGCTATTTTGAGTGAGTGAGATGGGATTAACACCAAGATCAAGGATTTTTTTTGGGTGGTCTGTTTAAGACTAGTTGAGAGACATTTATGGGTTGTGTTTGTGTGAAAAGGGGGAGAGAACATCTGAGATTAGATGAGTGTGGGCTAAGGATGATGAGTGGTGAGCTTGAGGGAGGCTAAACCACGAGCAAGATAGCAAACAAACCCAAAATTTCAGAGAGGGTCATTGTCCTTTGGTCAGTTATGGGACGTTTATGGAGTCTTTTCATCCTTTTGACTTCAGTTGATATGACAGCCCTTGGGCACTGTTCACGTCAGGTAGAGGGTGGCAGAAAATTGATGGGATAGCCCTTAGTCCATTCTCAAAGGCTGGGTTCCCTTGTATGAGTCTCTAGTTGCCTTTTGGTTAGTTGCTTGTGTTTTTTGCTTGGGCTTGCTCACATGGGCTGGGTTGTGTGCACATATTGCCATGGGCTTTCATTCCTCATGGATTTTATTAGTAAATATTTTTGGGTTTTTCATAAATACTTGCAATGGGCTTTTGAGCAATTGGTTGTAATGTTTGAAACAATAGGACAAGTTTCAAAATACTTTTGTAAATATTATTTACTTTGATGAATTCCATGTTGCAATAATGTTCATAGTTTCTAATAATCGCATCATAACTTAATTGATGAGCTTGTGGGTTTGAATGTTTACCATGAGTGTCGAAGGCGTATATTATGGATGTCGTGATGCAAATGATGTCCATGTATTTCATGGGTTTATAACAATAAATATATGTCATGGGTCTAACAATCATAACTTTCCATGGGCTTTTACAAGATGATTGCCATGGGTTTTGAGAATAGATAATTCATAAATTCCATGAGCTTGTAATATTGTAATAATATGTTTGATAATAATTATGATATAATATTTTGCCGAGTATTTAATAACCTTGGGCTCTTGATAGAATAGTGCCAAGTAGTTAGCTTGGGCTTTTAATAGTGTCAACGCAAGTTGGGTTTTTGATATTGCCAATGAGAATTGGGCTTTGATATTGCCAATGAGAAATGAGTTTTAAATAGTGCCAACGTAAGTTGGACTTTTGATGTTGCCAATGAGAATTGGGTTTTGATATTGCCAATGAAAATTGGGTTTTAAATAATGCCAACGTAAGTTGGGCTTTTGATATTGCCAATAAGAATTGGGCTTTAATGTTGCCAATGAAAATTGGGCTTTAATGTTGCCAATGAGAATTGGGTTTTGGATAAATAAATTGTCATGTGTTTAAATCATGGGCTTTGATCATGAATTTGAATTCCATTGATAAAATTGTTTTGCCATGGACTTGAATCAAGGGCTTCTTAAATATTGCCAAGCATAAGTATTTTTGGGATTTAAATAGAATATGATAATAAAATTGGATAAAATATGAGTTTTGGGGCTTTTTGTGATAATTTATATCATAACCCAATTTAAATAATGAAATATGAAACATTTGTGATTAACATAATAATAGAGCAAAAAATATTTGGAAAAACCCCAATAACTTATTAGTGGTGTTTGAAAATAAATAGGTGGTACTCATGCTATGAATTTTTAAATGTTATGTTTTTGATTTTTTTTTTTTTTCTTAAAGTAATAATGAAAGTGTTGTGTAGTCAAATCAAAGATGACTAGAAGACAATGAAATAGAGTTTTTGGGATAAATTCCGCTTAGCCTTTCATTCATTCATCCCAGTACATAAATAGCAAAGGATAAGCTAATACCCATCTGAACCAATCCTAAAAGAAGAAACTATTCTTCTTTAAATACAATTAAAATTAACATACTGCATGCTCAATTGGTGTTGCTGTCTCTTGTTGCTATTTATCATCCAATTGGAAACTAAATTTATTTTCAAATTTCAAATTTATCTTCATCCGTGACTAAAAATAAAAATAAAAATAAAAATAAAAAAAACCCTCAAATAAACATATTGTGGTATTTGATTTATAGGGGGGAATCTTTGTAAAATTAATTGGCTCTTTTGGATAGTCATAATGAATTTTTAGTTTAAATGACTTGAATAGACAATGAAATAGCAAGTTTTTAATAATAAAATTTAAACTAAAGTACACTTTTACCATCTAAAGTTTAAAATTGTTTTCATTTTTTTTTTTCCAATTATGTTTATTAATAAATAAATTTGAAAAAAAATTAAATGTAATAAGTCATTCATCATGCGTTGAGTTTGCCCTTGGCTTGGGTTTCAGAGAGTTAATTTTTGAAGGAGATAACGTCACTGTTATGTGTAACATCACTAATTTTGGGACTTTCTCTTCTCGTTTGGCCCATATCTTCTTGGACATTCATTCCTCCCTTGCTGGTCTTTCTTCATTTTCTGTCTCTTTTATTCATAAAGAGGGTAATTGTGTAGCTCATTCCTCGGCTAGGTTTGCTAGGCATATCTCTAATGATGTTATCTGGATTAACGACTCTCCTCCTCCACTCTGGAATCTTCATACTTTGATTTAGCGCATATTGCTTCTTAAATAAATTATAAGTTTATTTTCAAAAAAAACAAAAAAAAAAAGTACATAATAATTATTGTCAAAATGTCCAACAGTCAACATACACAACGAAATATTTGCATACTACGGGTATAGAGTGATACAAAATTTAGCACACATACACAACAAAGTGTCTTTCTTATTCACAATACATACAATACATGCCCTTTAGATTTAAAGCTTAGAAAACACGCCGTGTCTTAAAAGCTCAAAGGACAGTGATGAAACAAACTTAACTTAAGACACTTCCAGATTCGAGCCTAACCATTACTCTACTCCAAGCCTTGCATTTTCCTCAGTTGTCCAACAAACTCATAAACCTTCTTCTCATCTTGAAGAGTCTTGGTAACTATCTCCTTATGCAGGCACCTCTTAGCCCATGCAATAATCTTGGGGCACTCTGCCTCTAAGTTGCATTCTCCAAAGGTCTCAATTGCATAGAACCAGCTGTAGAAGGGGATAAGAGAAAGGTCCACAAACCCAAATGTTTCTCCCCCAAAGTAAGGCTTGTCACCAAGTTCCCCTTCCAATATCTTAAAGGTTTCAAAGTAATCCTTCTTTGCTGCCTCCCGCTCTTCTCCTTTTGTTGAGGTCCACACCCTCTTCGAAACTTCATAAACCTGCATTTTTCACACACATTGTATTACAACTTTTCACAAATTATATAACATGATGAAAAATGATGGTAATGAATCTCAAAGAAGGTTCTATTTCCAAGCCAAGAGTAGATGTAAAAGACTGAATATTAGTTGTCTGTTAAATTTCTTAATTCTTTCTGAGAATCTAGGAAGAAAGACTCAAATGAGAAACATGGGCTGAGACGATTGAATGAAGCAAATTAATTCAAATATATATAATCCTTGATAAATCAAAGGTTGGCTTTGATACCATTTGTTGCGGTAATGACTTATATGGCCTAGATCTATCTATTGAATACCAATACAAAACTCAACACACAAGCGCGCAACACATCAACAGTATTCAATATATCGAGTTCAGACATGACAGAGGTACAACGATTACACTAACAAAGTTTGGTCAAATATGTACCAAGAATCATGTCTAATTGAATTTATCAAATATCATTGCCTTGACAAGACTTACAAAATTTTAAATTCTAATAGGATCTAAACATCACAAACATAATAGTTTTTTCGATTAGCAATGTTACAAACAAACACACTCAAAATTATATTTTTCACCTGACCTAGTAAATCTAGCGAATCTGGCCTAGTAATCCTAATCTATATATTTATATTTTTCACCTGATACTTACCCAAAACACATGCCAGAAAAAAAAATTAAAAAAAAACAAAAAACAAAAAAAAAACAAAAAACAAAAAACAAACAAAATCATAAAACCAAACAATACAAAAGGAAGGAGAATCAAGAGAAATTACACAAAAAGTATGCACCTTCTTATCAACAAAATCAGCCCAGAACTTGGCATGAGCTCTCTGGTAAGGATCAGAGGGCAGCAATGGATACTTGTCCTTCCAGACCTCATCTATGTACTGAACAATGATGAGGGACTCACACACAGGTTTCCCGTTGTGGATGAGAACTGGGACCTTCTTATGAATGGGGTTCGTCTGCAAAAGCTGAGGGCCCTTGTTAAACACGTCCTGCTCCTTGTATTCATACTTGATACCCTTCTCGGCCAGGGCAATCCTGACCCTCATTCCAAACATGCTGGCCCAGAAATCAAGCAGAACCACCTCGTCTGCCATTGTTACAGAACTCAAGATATATTGAAGCAAAGAGAAAAAGGAAAGTGAGATTCAATGCAAAGACACAAGATAATAATAATTTATAGTCAATTTGCCATGGAATCGGTCAGGCTTTTCTTAATAATTGATTAATTAATAAATAAGTGTGATCAGTACGCCTCGTTCATAACGTTGATGGGTTATATTTATGAGTTAGGTAAACGAATGCCTTCAGTCAATTGTGTCAATTGTTTAATAAACTATATAATAAGAAAGTTTTGAAACTATTTTTATGAAAAATATAAAAAATTGTTAATAATATTTTTTATTTTATAATTTTTTCAATAAAATATTTTTAAAAATAGCTTCTAAACTAATGCTCAAATCACATGGATTAACATTTCTCTACATTTATTTATTATGTATTTTTAAACAGGTAGACCTGGATTTTATACCAAGACGTGTCCCTCCATGACGATAATGGCTAATTACTCTTTTCCAAATGATCATTGGTCTCTTCTCAAAAAAAAAAATAATAATAATAATAATAATAATAATCATTGGTTTTTTTTTTTTTTTTTTATATAATAAAAATGATCATTGTCTAGGACCTAGGTGGGATATACATATATATTAAGGGATTGAACTAACCAAAGCCCGGGATTACATTTAAATATTACTAAGTTTAGCAGGGATGTAACAAAAAATTGTCTTTAGGAGGTCAACACATGGGGGAAAAACAAAATTAATCATTAAAGAATAAGAAAATATAGTAAATTCAAAAGAACTAACTAAATTAAGAGATAAAAAATGAAGCTAGTTTTCCTTTTTATATTAATAAAATAGAATATAAACAATGGTTAAAATACAAAATAAAAGGCACAATAAATTATTTAAAAAAAATACATTTTGCAGGTGTATTTTATTACAAAATAAATAAACATGTTCACAATTTTGTCGTTACAAAATTTATTATAATATATTATACCCCACTAACTCAAATTGCTGTTACAATAATTTGAAATTATTGAAAAGTGGATGGCCTCAACCTAACATTCTCTATGCGTTGTGCAACCAACAAGCTGAAGCACCGGACAGAATTGATTTTAGGAATATTCCTCGAAACAAGTCTCGATTGTAGGAATAGAAACAAGAAACAGGTCTTGATTGCAGGAATACTCGATGCCGCTGGACAAAATTGCTACTATTGCAAAAGACTATGTCCGAAATCTGAAGAGTCTAGAATGTAGTCATCCAGGGACATAGAGGAGAGTTAGAAAATAAAAAATGGAGTCCTCTACCACTGAATTCTTACAAAACCAACTTTGATGGGGCCATGTTCAATGAGTTGAGTGAAGCGGGAATTGGTGTTGTTATCAGAAACTGTAAGGGAAAAGTCATGGCGGCACTTTCAGAAAAAATTCAAAAACCACAATCTGTTGTGGCCTTAGAAATGTTAGCTGCCAGAAGGGCAACCCTCTTTACCCGTGAATGTGGCATCCAATAATCCTCTTTCAAGGGAGATTCTGAGTTTGTGATAAATTCTCTAAGACATGGAGAGCTGCTCCATTCCTCCGTTGGTCATCTTTTAAAAGACACATTGTCTTATGCAAGCTCTCTTCAGAGTTTTTCTTTCTTTCATGTAAATAGACAAGGCAATTCCGTTGCCCATGCCTTATCCCAAAGAACAAGGCTATATTTTCCTATTGTAGTTTGGATAGAGTTTGTTTCTCCAAACATAAACTCTTTTGTTTTGTTGGATTTTTTGTACTTTGAGTAATAAAGTTTACACGTATTCCTTCTCAAAAATATATATATATATATATATATATATATATATATATATATATATATATATATATATATATATATATAAACAAGCTGAAGCACTGGAGCATCTCTTACAAGATTTCCTTTTCTTAATCATTGCTGGAGTCACTCAGACTGGCCAATCAATCTAAGCATGCTGAGAATTTTATCTAATAGTAAGCTGATCAAGAACATAATATCCCCCTCCAAATACTTAAACTTAAGTGAAGAAGATAGTCCCATCTTCACCTTAGTTGCAGCCACATTAATTGTTTGACAAAATTTAAAAAAAAAAAAAACTCAAAAAAAATATTTTTATTAATTGAATATATATATATATATATATATATTTTTTTTTTTTTACATTTGAGAAAAATATTTTTTAATGAAATTGGATGGAAGGCCAAAATTAAATTAATTTGAAACTTAGAGTACTCAATTGAACAAAAGTAAAATTAGATGACTAAAATGAATTTCAAACTTAGAGAACACAATTTGCATTTTAGCCTTAAGTTTAAGAAAAGCAACATTATCACAAACACTTTCACAACAAATTATAGCTGATAAGTTGTTAGTGATTCTAATTTAAATTTACCACAAAAATTACTTTTTTGTCTACCAGTAACAGCCCATAACAACTACCACTTAGGATTTGTTGTAATAATGTTATGAACATAGCATTTCTCTAAATTTAATAGTTAATCCTACTCCAAGGTGCAATTTGCAATCCTTATTAAAATTTTGTGGTCAATGAAAGTCTAGTAGATTAGGATACAAATTTCAAAAGCTTTCATAGTCTATACAATTAACCCTAAATAAAATTATGGATCACATGATGAAGGAAATTATTATCTAATGTCATTTTTTGAAGTCCAAGTACACACACATACACACGCAATTCCAATTAAATGCAAAAAAAAGTCTCCTCAAAACACTCCTACATTAAATGTACATTACATTTAAAACCTTTTTACATTAAATTTTTATTTTATTTTTTACCATTGGATGTACATAGCCAACACTTTAAATTACTCTAATAACTTTTGTACCAATTTGGGAAACAAAGCAAAATGTTTCGAACCAAAAATATGGACAAAAGCTTTGTGATGTGTGGAGAAGGTGTTAAGCATCTCATAACATCCGTTATAGGATGTTACCTTATTTTGATTCAATCCTAATCATACGCTATTTTGGAAAAAAATTTGGATACTTAGCAGTGTTTTAGAAAAAATGAAAAAAAAAAAAAATTGCAAATCACATTTTGAAAATAAGTATACATTCTTTTACTGCTCACAAAAGTAAATGGAATTTGAAATAAATACAACTAACCTCCCTTCTATATATGTACTTGCATGTAATCCATGCAAACGTATGAATGTATTTAAAATTAAATACAATTTTTATTACAAAAATATAAATAATTAGTCATATTATTAAAAAAAAAATAGCATTTAACACATGCATACTTATGGATACATTTAAAATTGAACACAATTTCTATCATAAAAATATGAATAATTAGTCAAATTATTTTTTAAAAAATAAACGTAATTAGTCACATATTAAAATTCTTACCCAAATTTAATACTACTTATGATCATTTTTTTTTTCTAATTTTTAATAAGATAGAATGTGTCGTGATCTTTGTTGTTGTTGTGTGTTAATTTTTATTGAGTATATGTGATTAGTTTTTTTAAAAAAATTTATAGTTCATTAATATTAGATTCTTAGTATTTTGCACTCATTAACTCACTTGGTACAAAGATTAAAAACTTAAGTGGATAATTATGATGTAGTCCCCACATAAAAATATAAATAATTAGTCAATTTTTTTTTTTAAAGAAAAGTAAACGTAATTAGTCACATATTAAAATTCTTACCCAAATTTAATACTACTTATGATTATTATTTTTTTCTAATTTTCAATAAGATAGAATGTGTGGTGATCTTTGTTGTGTCGAGATTTTTGTTAAGTATATGTTATTAGTTTTTTGTTTTTTTTTTTTAATTTTTTTTATAGTTCATTAATATTAGATTCTTAGGGCATGTTTGGTAAGAGTATTTAAATATAGTTTTTTGTTTTGCAATCCACAAAATGGTCGGTCCTACTTTTGAATATATTGTTTGGCTAATATTTTCTAAATACAATTTTGAAAAAAATGTATCCCATTTTCTTGATTTAGAACAAGATTTTGAAAATGGCTAAGGGGTGTTTTCAAGATACAGGAAATGTTTTTAATGACATAGTTGTAAATAAATTGAAAATAGTGGACCCCACATATTTTTCTAAACTCTTTTATCTCTTAAATTAAGGAGCTTATCTTTATCACAAAAAGAATTTACACACTTCAAATTTGAAACTTATCATTAAAAAAAAAAAAAAAACATGATGAACCCTATTCCCTTATCATTATCCAAAAAAAGAAAAAAGTAATTTATAGATTCTACACATTGCTTTATATATATATATATATATATATATATATATATATATATATATATATATATATATATATTTAAATCTCAAATATAGAAATGGTCTTCTAAACATTTTTTTTTTTTTTTAGTATTTTGAAAATTGATCTTAAAAATGGGAGCCAAACACATATAATATAAAAATTATAATCTCAAAACTAGTTTCAAGTTCAATTTTTTGAAAATTGTTTTTATACTGTTTTGAAAACAAAAACAAAAACCCTCCCAGCAATCAGGCCCTTAGTATTTTGCACTCATTAACTCACTTGGCACAAAAAAAAAATTAAAGGGATAATTATGGTGGTCCACACAAAAATTTAGACATATAGCGCAAAATTATATTCTAATTTCAAATTTTAGTTGAACTTTCTTTGAGTTTTACCTCTCTCTCTCTCTCTCTCTCTCTTTATATATATATATATATATATATATATATATATATATATATTAGCAAGCTAAAGTTCCAATTTAATCTTTAAGATATTATTCTCATGCTAAAGACAACAAGAACCACGATGGTTAGATTAGATTCGAGGAGGGGAGAATTTGTTGGCTTGATTTGGAGTCCATAAACTCAATTAATTTAAGTCATGGACAAAGCATACTTCTTTTTTTCTTTTCTTTTTTTTTTTTTAAGTTTTGGAAGTCACCTGAGTAACCTTTCATCATATAGCATTCAAAGGATTTTTTTTAGGAGTAGGGACAATTGCCCCCTCTCACCCCTTCTAAGAATGGTTTGTATTTTTTTCTTCTTTTTTTTATTTGCTTTAATTGATTTTGATAACCAAATGGTCCAAAACTACAAATCTACTCGATTCCAAAAGTAGCTCACAATTATTGGTAAGGACTTTTGAGTAACTCAATTCCAAAGAGCACCAAATAATCAATATTCGTTAGGATTTCTACATCCTTCGAATATCCGGACGATGTCATTGCTTTAGAGCATCCACAACCGGTTTTGCTATCTCATCTTATTTTGCCATCTCAAAAAGCTATTTTATTAATTATACCATACCATTTTACAATTCACCCAACATCCCAAAATTCTATTTTTTCCTCCATTTTATTTAAATATTCTATTTTATTCTTTTTTTACCATTTCTCTTTTTCTATTCCTTTTCCTCTCTTTCTCCCTTAACCTCTAGCAAACTAGCACTAGTTTCAACACAGAGCCACAAACAAAGACCCATGATACACCTATCCAAACCCATCACCACACACACACAAACACAGGTAATCACTCTTTTGAAACAAACTGTTTCATTCTTGAAAAACCATGACAAAAAAGATTAAGAATCAAGATTCATAAGTTTCATTTTCTCTCTGTTCTTCCTCAACTTTCTAGGAAACCAAACAGTTCGCAAACAACAACAAAACGCAGAACCTTCTCTTATTTTCTTTCATCTTCACACCAAACAAAAACAGAACACAATCCAAGAGTTTCAAACCCAAAAAAAAAAAAAAAAAAAAAAAGAAAAAAAAAAAAGACTAATCAAACATGCAAAAGAAACCCACCACACCTCCAAAGAAACCCACCACCGATGCCTTGTCGGAATCACAATCGGAGCTATCGGAGCTCTGATTCAAACCCATCGGAGCCCTCACATCGATCTAAACCTAGCCCACTGACCCACCGTCATCAAAACCCACGATCTCCACCGTTGTCAAAACTCACACCTCCAAAGAAACCCACCACCGATGCCTCATTGGAATCACTATCGGAGCCATCGGAGCTCCGATTCAAACCCATCAGAGCCATTGGAGCCCTCACGCCGAACCATCCGATTCCACCGTTGAGGAAGCCACAGGGTCTTGGGTCTGAAGAGAGTAGAGAGCAAATGAGAAAGAGAGAAGGAAGAGAGAGAAAAGAAGAGAAATAATGAGAGAGGAGAGAGAAATTTCCAGGTTAAAAATGAGGAGAGAGTATTAAAAAAAAAAAATTTTTATACCATTCAGCTATAGTACCATCTTACATTTAAGATGGTACTGTAGCTATATGCCAAATTTTTTTTGGCATTTCCCATATGGCCTTCCAGCTGCTGAGCGTGTTTTAGGCTTGAATGGTAAAAGGAGCTTACATTTGGCATTTAGCCTTTCCAATGCTGATGCTCTTAGCTTGTAAATTGTCAATTTAGCATTGCTGGGTGTGTATTGATTCTTTGACTATTTTTTGGGTTTTCTTAGTTTGATGTTTTCCTTTTTCTTGTTTGGTTTTGAATGCTTTTTAGTATTGCTTTTACATTACTTTATGAACTATAACAAAATAGGACTAATTTTGAGTATCCGATTGGGTTGTTGAGGTAGCTAATCAAAAGTATTTGCAGTCTGAGCTTTAAAGTGATTTCAAGTTATGTATGGATGCGTTGGTGAAGACTGGTTCAAGGCTAAGCCTGCAGGTAAATTATATAATCGAGAATACAAAATAAATAAACTATTTCAAATTATCTTTTCAGAAAGCTAAAAAGATTTTTAAATATTGGATTGCCATTACAAATTAAATCCTATATTTAAAAATCTTTCATTAAAATCATCATTTATTTTTTTGGGGAAAGAAATTATAAGGTTCTTATGGTGGACAAGTAACGTGGTCTACCATTCTAGTAAAAGACTTCCACCTGTTTAAAATTGGTGAGTCAAAAAAATTCTTTTAAACAGAAACTGATTACTGACTCGGCAATTTTAAACAAGTGGGAGTCTTTTAGTAGAATGGTGGACAAGTGACGTGGTCCACCATAAGGACTATATAATTTCTCGGGGTGGGGGGGGGGGGGGGAAGGGGGAAAAATCATCAATTATTTAAATTGTTTTGTCAACAACTTTAGTTCAATTGGTATCTTCTCATATCTATATCTATACTATTTATAAGAGAATTTTCCTTTTTGGACTGAACTTTTATGTGGTTCAAAAATACCCTTAAAGCTTACGTTTAATAGGGACAAAATTTGAGGACAACATGGTAAAAAAATATCTCCAACTCCACATAAAATGCTTACAAAATAGGACATTCTCTTACAAATCCATATCTTCAAAATAATCTTATCCAAAAATTAAAATTAAAAAAAAAAAAAGTTTCTCAATCCACTTTGATATTTCCCTCAAGAACACCACGTTCCAAATATATATATATATACACACTTTATCAAGTCTCACTAGTTTCTTTTATTTATTTATTTATTTTTTGAATTTTTGGCTTCCTTAATTCCTAATCTCACGTATACTAGACCAAAAACAAAGCCTCATCACATGTGCAAACCGTGTGTGATGAGAAAAATTAAATCAACAAACCCAAAGTCTTAACATTCCCAAAGTCACATCAAGAATTCAAAATAATAACATACCAACATAACAAATAAACTTCAAAATGGTATGCATGGTCTCAAGATTTACACGAATATATGAGACCCATATCAAAAAGTCAAACAACATGCTCAATAAAAATATAGATACAAACATTAAGCAATACCAAACATAAGAACAAACTACCTTTATGGTTGTCTAGGAGAGTACATAGTTGATGGAAGGTGAAGAATTGAAGGGATAAAATAAATAAATAATTTAAAAAGGCTTCAAAAAGGTTAAGGAAGAAAAAGACAAAACAACATGAAAGAAGGAGGGAGAGGAAGTGGCTGAAGGTGAAGGTGAAGGCTAAATACAGAGTGCATGTAGTATACAGTTGAAGTGATTTTATGGTTTCAATGTTGACTTTTTATATTTTGTATAAGGAATTGATTATTGATTAGCTGTAAAAATTGATTAGGTAAATTGATTAACTTTACATACAGAATATACGATTGATCAATTTGAACTAATATGTATATTTTTTATTTATGTATAATTAAGCAAGCGGGTAGCGGGTTGGCAATGTTTCAATCCGTTATCCAACCCAATTTGCTATTTTGGGTGCCTAACCCGCCCAACCCAAATCGCCTAACTTGATGACCCACACAGGCCAGGCTGGTTGGCTGCAGATTAGGCGAGTTGGCGAGTCAAGTGGATATTTGCACACCTCTACAGTGTCAATTTGGTCCCTTAACTTTTAGTGTTGTATCAATTTAGTCACTACCATTATCTCTTGGATGAAAATAGCTGACGTGGCAAACGACCAAAATAAAAAATTAGTTTCTGTTGATGTGGCAATAAACTAATTTTTTATTTTGGCTATTTGCCACGTCAATTGTTTTTATCAAAAAGATAACAACAGTGACTAAATTGACACGACACTGAGAGGTTAGAGACTAAATTGACACATTTGAAAGAGTATGGACCAAATTGAAATATGATCTAAAAGATTAGAACAAATACATCATTTACCCAAATTTTTATTAACGAACATTATGAATGGATTTAAATTTTATTGACATGTGAATTTCAAATAATTTAATTTAAACAATCATTTCAAATCCATAAGATTACATGTGTTTTCATTTTAGCAACATTTTAAAATTCAAATAATCGTGCTTTTTTATTTTATTTTATTTTATTTATTTATTTTATAAATCCATCAACTTTAAATACTCAAATCTAAATGCAAGCTATATGAATTTCCATTGCTTTTTGTTGATAATAACGCATTGAGTGGGTAAGTTGAAATGATTTTAAAAGTTGAAGATTTTAACTGAAACTTTCTAAAATTTTAGAGTATAATTTTAAATTGCCCTAATTATAGGTGAAATTATGAAATTAGATTCTGCAACTAATAGTCTGAATTTTGAATTGGATAGCTAGGGATGTAAATGGAGCCTCTCATTGATTTTTTTTTTTTTTTGGGGGGTGGGGTGGGGTGGGGGGGGGGGGGGGGGGGGGGGAGATGTGGGGGGGAGAAGGCCTCTCATTAATTTGATAAGTGGGCATTGAAGCATTTTTTAAATTAACTATACAGAATTCTTGCTATTCTTTGGACCTAATTTCACAAAAGCTTACCTCAAAAAAAAAAAAAAAAAAAAAAAATCACAAAAGCTAAAGGTAACGGTTGTGTCAAGAATTTAGTAATACATTTTTTTTAAATAAAATAAAAATTATTAATTTATGATCAGTGAAAGTTAAGATTCAAATCACATACATGAAATACTATAAAGAATTTCATTACCATTAGATTATCACTTGAACCTTCAATTTTTTTAAATAATGAAGTAATATGTTAAAAGTGATACACAATAAAAATGGTATCAATTATAAATATATGTGAAAGTTTTTTTTTTTGAAAAAACATATGTTAAAGCGATGCCACACAGATTCAAAATTTCTCGTATCAACAAATTTATAATAGGTTAGGAAAAAAAAAATCTTGGAATTATTCTTTTTTTTTTTTTTTTTTTTGCTTGTTTTGTTCATTTGGAATGGAATCTTTATAGTTTAGTAGTAAAAAATTTTTTTTTAAAAAAAAAAAAAAAAAAAAAAAAAAAGAAGCTCAGGTTGATCATCTTTCGTTATCACAATTGCATCTTGCGTCGTTTTCCAAGACAGTATCAATATCTTTTAACATAGACTTAGAGGGTGCTCTCGTGTGTTCGAGCACATAGAAGCAGTTGTTAGTCTTGCAGCTCTAGCAAGAGTTAGAGTGCCCTTCCTTGGGTAAGGTCGCCGGGCGGGGGGAGGGTTTATAAGGTAGTAACATCCTCTTAGGGTGGACAACGAAAGTAGTTTACAAATGGTAGAAGATTTGGAAGTGTTATGGAGGAAGTTATCCTTCACGGAGGAGGAGGGTGAAGGAATTAAACTTGGGAACAGCAATACCAAAGCTGTAAAAGAGGTAGGAAAAAACTGTGCTATTATGAAGATAATGACCCACAGAAGCATAAGCCTAAATGCTCTGAGAAAGAACTTGAGGATGTTGTGGAAAACGAATAAGGGGGTCAATTTCTTTGAGCTAGAGGCAGATTTGTTTCTGGTGGAGTTTGGAGATGGGAAAGATGAGAAGAAAGTTCTCGATATGTGTCCATGGAGTTTTGAGAAATAGTTGGTGCTAATACAAGAGTTTGAAGGAGAGTTAACCCCAAAGGAGATTGAGCTAAAATGGTCGCCCTTCTGGATTTAGATTTTCAATCTACCTTTAAAGCGTAGAACAAAGGAAACTGGATGGGCGATTGGGTCCACTTTGGGGACAGTCATGGAGGTTGATGTCCCTGAATTAGGAGTGCATTGGGGTAAATGCCTTAGGGTGATAGTCCGAATCGATGCCACAAAAAGACTCATCCGAGGCAAAAGAATCACCATTGAAGGAGGTGAGTCCAGGTGGGTTCAGTTCAAATATGAAAGATTCCCCAACTTTTGTTATCATTGTGGACTGCTTAGTCATGCACTTAAAGATTGCCTTGAATCACCTGATAATGCTCAAACGGTGGAGGAATGCCTTCAATACGGGGAATGGTTGAGAGGCGAACCAAACAGGAGGAATCCAAAAGACCCAATCAAACATGGTAGGGGAGAAAACCAGGAAAACAGAGGCAGGGCTGCCGGAGTTAGGCCGGAAAAGACACTAAACCCGTCCGATGTGCCTGGGGAAAATGCAGGGGGGGAAGGGATTACGTGATTGAGTTGGTTTCTCAAGGTGGCAGTAGCCCGACATGGGAAGAAGCAAACTTGGATGCACCAAAACAGCTAACAGAGATGTTGCATGAAAATGGTAAGGTTGATGGGGCGAGGGGAAAGGCAGAAGAGAAGACTTTCACTTTAAACGAAAGCTCACCAGTCATACACAGCACTCGGGCCAAACCTACAGAAGATATGCAATGGGAAAAAGAACAAAGCCAGGTGCAAGAACCAAACTTCAAGTATGGGTTGGCGCCTAATCCTGTTTCAAAAGTAGAAAGTAAAAGCCCAACTGAAATAGTGAGTGGGCATGGCCCAATGGCTATGAGTTTCGACCTGAAGCTTGGTTGGACTGCGGTGGAACTAGGCCCTAAAAGCGACCACTGGAAATGCATGGCAAGGGGGCTAAAAATGGATTAAGCCCAAAGCGAAACGGACCCAATTAATCTGAAATGTGAGGGCCTGACTCGTTAAATGAGTTGGGCCCGATTGTATCTACGTAGAAAAGGAGGAAAGGCACGAAGAAAACCTGTGAAAAAAACAAAAACAAAAAAAAGGAAGCAAGGGAAAGGGTTGGCGATGAGGCGATGGCTACGAAGTCGCACTGCCGAGCCCCATGAGTATTCTAGCTTGGAACTGCCAGGGATTTAGGTCCTTCCTGGTAGTTCGAACACTCACCGACGAGGATTATGAAAGCAATAGGGTAATGAAGATTCTTGAGGATTATGAAAGGGATTCAGGCCAAAAGCTAAACAAGGATAAAACCTCCCTCTTTTTTAGCAAAAACACCAATAGAGAGGTTCAAAACCATGTGAAGCAGCAGTTTGGAGCCCAAATTATCCGACATCACAAAAAGTACCTCGGGTTGCCACCACTAGTGGGAAAGGGCAAAAGAAAAGCATTCAACATGATAAAAGACCAGGTAGGGAGGAAAATAGCTAGTTGGAAAGGCAAACTCTTGTCCAATGCGGGTAGGGAAGTTCTTATCAAAGCGGTGGCCTAAGTTACACCCACATACACTATGAGCTATTTTAAACTCCCAGACACACTATGCAAGGAGTTGAATTCAATGATGAGTAAATTCTGGTGGGGGCAAAAGGAAAAGGAGAGGAAAATGGCATGGGTTTCATGGGAAAAACTATGTACTCCAAAGATAGAAGGGGGTATGGGGTTTAGGGATCTTAAAGCCTTCAATTTGGCTTTATTGGCAAAGCAAGGGTGGCTGATCCAACAAAATCCAAGCTCCCTGATTCATAGAGTTTTTAAAGCAAAGTACTTCGCGAGCAATCCATTTAAAGAAGCACAATTGGGCAGCTGACCCTCCTATGTGTGGAGAAGTATAATGGCAGCCAAGGACATCATTGTGAAGAGCTCTAGATGGACCATTGGAAATGGGAAACGAGTACACATTTGGGAGGATAGATGGCTTCCTACATCGTAGTCATATAAAGTGGTAAGTCCGAGGGGGTCACACATGGATGTGGAGATGGTCTCTAACCTCATCGATTCCAAGAGAAGAGGCTGAAACGTGGCAATGGTTAAGAATATCTTCCTCCCACACGAAGCTGATTTTATTTTGGGAATCCCAATCAGTTCCCGCCTGCCCGAGGATTCTTTGATTTGGGCCTGGACACCCAATGGTAAATTTAATGTGAGAAGTGCCTATCGGGTGGCGCAAAGACTTGGAGAGTAGAGAAACCAAAAAGGGGAAAGAGGGGGATGTTCAGATGGGTCAAGGATGAAGGCTATTTGGAAACTGATTTGGAACTTGAATTGCCCTAATAAGATTAAGCACTTCATGTGGAGGGTAGCCAAAAACATTTTGCCAACAAAGCTTAGGCTGAAAGCTAAAGGGATAGGGCATGATGATAATTGTGATCTTTGTGGGCTATGTGAATCCTCAGGACACATATTGTGGGGCTGTAAGGTGGCTTTAGTGGTGTGGTGTGAAACAAAAGCCAAACTTCCTTGTCTACCTGAGCCTCACTTGAACATACTGGACATTATGGGGGAAATAATGGTGCACTGCCCAGAAGTGGGCTGGGATTTCTTCGCGGTTACGTCTTGGAGCCTATGGAACAATAGAAACGTGGTTAGACACGGAGGGAGGTGCAAGAGGACTGAAGTGATCGCCAAAGAAGCTATGGAGTATTTAAGGCAAGTAAGACAGGTGAAGCAGACTCAAGAAAGGCAAACCCCCATCATTAAGCCCCCATGGCTCCCTCCTCGACAAGGATGTTATAAAATCAATGTGGATGGCGTGGTGTTCAAAGAAAATGGTTGCTGTGGAGTCGAGGTTGTAATCAGAGATGAATGGGGACAGGTAATGGGTGCTATGTGCAGGAAGGTGACTTTGTCGTTAGGTGCCCTGGAGACTGAAGCAAAAGCTATGGAGGAAGGGTTACTTCTAGCTTGGGACCTTTGCTTAAAGGAAATTATCATTGAAAGCGATGCTCAAACGATAACGTCTGCCATGAAGATTCAATGCCTCACGCCTAGCTCAATTCAGAAGCTGATGGAAGGCATACAGCAAGTGCTAAAATGGTTCAACTCATGGGAAGCAAACCACATCAGTAGAAGTGGTAATTATGCAGCACGTACATTGGCTAGATTTGCCAAAAGTGTGACTGATTGTACAATTTGGGTGAAGGGTACTCCTACTATAATTCTGACTCAAATTCATCGTGATGTATCAAATTTGAACTCAATTTTTGTTTAATGGAATTTAGCATATGCTATTTATCCAACAAAAAAAAAAAAAAAAGTATCAATATCTTTTTAGGTCTTTCCAAAGAAGGTATTATATATGTTGATATCTCTTTTGCAAAATGTCATATTTACACATGGATATCAGTTATCTGCGTGGGGTTTGATAGCCTCGTATTTGATTCACATATTTCAATTACGGCATTCTGACATGTAACCAAATTGCCAAAAATTAAACCCATTGGTTGATGGTTGATGAAATATGATCTATTAATTCATGGTTTCATATTTGAAAAGACTCTGTTGGACTAGCAGTGGCTTTTAGAAACCAGAAGGCACAAGTATTATAAGTTTAAACTGAAGAGGTAGATTGCTGTGAGTACCTGAAAGGTGAAGCAAAAGTTGCTTTACATGTGTATTTTTGAAGAGAATAATGTGTTAGGGTCATATTGTGTAATTGGCTAATCCTTTGATAAAATGCACTTTACTTGTAATTGGGTAGATCTAAGATGGGTTTAGTACTTCAAGAAACATATTGTTCAAGTCAAGTATTAAAGACATGAAGATTGGTCCAAGAAACAAGTGAAGAAAAGTTATTCATTAAGTCTTGACAAATAGCTTGACAGAAGCCTGCTATTGAGACTTAATGTGAAACTCGAATATATAGCTCGATAACAGCTCGATCTATCGAGAATTACGATTTCAGAATTTTCAAATCTGAAATTCGGCCCAGCCTTGCATATTTGTTTGGGCTTTCTTTTCTCACAACCCTAGACATATATAAGGTTTATTTTAAAAGCCGTCACTCACGGATACAGAGACCAAAAGACCTATTTTCTCTATGAGAAGCTACTGCATTTATACGCCATAGGGTTTTGTAACCAAGTGCTTCCAGATTTTCATTGTTGATGAAGTGAAGAACTTTGCAGTCAACAACATCTGTTCAAGTTGCTGGAGTTAGTCACATACTTGGGATCCGTGCAAAAGGTTAGTCACAAATTGGAGGTTTGTGCATCAAGGGAAAGAAGGCTACTACAAGATCAAGTCCAATTGGGTATTGGAGCAAAGATTCAATTGTAGATTGGTATTTCGGGATAGGCCAAGGGTAGTTGGTAAGATTCCTTATACTTGTAACCGCTTGATTGTTATTTAGTGGATTCTTGGGAGTGGTGACCTTAAAATCACCCGGTAGGGTTTTTGCCTTGTGAGGTTTTCCCCATTTGTCAACAAATCACTGTGTTCAATTTATTTTCCGCTACATTTAGTTTGTTTGGTGATTTGTTGGTGCCTCCACAATTTGCATGTAATTTGACTTATTTAAACAACTTGAGTAATTGATTTAATTAACCGGGTTAAAGTTATCTTAACCCAACATAATGCTCTTAGTTTCATTCAAACTATCCAAGGTTCCACCCATCATGCATGCTCTCCATTGGTCTATTGAGCATATTATTACAGATGTAAATTCCTTTCTTTTTTTTTTTCCTCCTATGATTTGAAAGAAGGTAAATAGCTCATAATTTGCCAAGTGGATTCTACAGTGCAATCTTTCGACTTTCATGAACCCTGCCCATCTCCACCATTTCTTCTGCCTGTTTGCGTGAAGGTGGAAAAAGGGCGGCTCGGGTGGGTTCCCTCCCTTTTGGTTCTCAACAAAATTGATTTATTCAGCAATAATAATAATAATAATAATAATAATAATAATAATAATAATAATAATAATAACAAATATATTTTATTATTTAATTGTTAGAGGTAGTTTGAGAAAGAGCAAAAACAAGAAAAAAATGGAACATATGAGTTAGTATGGTTTGGTCAAACGACCTACATCCATATAGTGGTGGTTTCAGAAATTGTTTTTAAGCAAGTCACTAAGAAATTTAAATGATACAAAATCTAATAAATAAATAACTTGAATATATCAACCTTACAAAAAAAATCTATAAATACATGAACTATATTATAATTTCTTTTTACTAATAAAGAGAAAAAGAAAAAAAAATGATAGATAAAAAATAAAGTGAGAACTAAAGTTGAGATGAGAATAATAAAGTAAGAGAGAGTCTGAAATGATATAGAGAAGAGAAAAATGTCACTATATGACTATCACAATAGGCTATTGTGACATTTGTATAAAATGTCACCAAATATAATCTTTTTAATGATGTTTAAAAACTGTTAGCAGCAGTTTAGAAAACGCCACTATTTAGTATACCATTTTTCGTTTTTTTTTTTTAATTTATTTTTAAAAATACATTTAGCAACGTTTTTTTAGAACACAAATGATCAAGTTTAGGGTGCAAAGGGATCCCTCAAAATCTAAACTTTGAACCTTAAAAATGGCCTCTCAAACTTTTGAAGAGTCCAAAAACCCCAAAATTATAATTGGTACCAAAAAAAAAAAAAAAAAAACCCAAAAATAATTACAACTAAATTCATAAAATAAAATAAAAAAGACCAAAACAATTTACCATCAAATGGCCCATTTTTCAAACGGTGGTCCTCAAAATGCTATAAAATAAAATTACAAATTCTTCGTTGCTATTCCAAATCACCATATTCTCAAAATAAAAACAAAAACTTTTTTCCAAGTTACTGTGCTCTTCAATTTTTTGCAATGTTTAGAGAATGAACAGTGTTGTGTACCTATTTTTTCACATATGCTTTCCAATAGACTACCTATTATTTCTTTATCCTCATTTAACTATTATTTCCTTGCTTATTATTATTATTATTATTTCCCAAAAATCTGTTACAACCCACACTACACCTAAATTATCAACACCAAAAACTCTTGCATTCACAACACCCAAATCTTGGAACCCAAATTTCCAATAATGCTGAAATCAATATCATCCAAATCTTAATCCAAATTTTACCATCCAACAACATCCAAATCTCAAGCCCATATTTTATCATCCAACAACACCCAAATCAACATCATTCAAATCTTAACCCAAATTTTTGTCCAACAACACCCAAATCTCAAAACCCATATTTTATCATCCAACAACACCCAAATCAAACACTCTCAACTTTGCTTGCGTTGATACCCATTTTCGCGACACATTTTCTGCAAGCCCGATCAACCAAGCCCAACTTCCTTGTGGTTTGAATCATGTATTATATTATATTATATTCTTTTAAGCATGACCCAAGCCCATGTGACATACTGGGGGAATTTGAGGAATTGTGGTTTCGAGGGTATAGTTGACTCTGGTTGCTCTAATTGATTGTGGCCCAACTTTTCTGCTCTACACTTTTTTAGCCTAAAACACATAGCTGACCCTAAGTGGCTAGCTTTGTCTTCTACAGCAACCAAATGTAGCCTCCAAGTATCTGCCATGTCTAGGAAAAATCAGCCCGTGAATTTAGGCCGCTTCATTTCCCAAATTATGCAAAAAACAAGCCAACCCTCTTACCCAATTAAAGCAAATCTGACCATAACCTCTTTGATTGAGACCTTGGAGTTCAAAGCCTATTTTATTGACAAAAAACCAATCACTTAGAGCATCCTAAACTCAATAGAAAAGGCCCCACTCAGATTCAAAAGAAAATAACCACGTTTTACCCACAAAGCTGAAACTTTAGAGCAAAACCCCATTCAACCAAGAGACATTCTCAAAATTCTAAAGTTTGGGAGTGGAAATATGGGTACAGGGGAACCTTCCCTCTCTTCCTCACAACCTATCTCAATTCCTCTTCTAACTGACTATGGGTCAAAGTTTTGGACCTTGTATACTTTTTCTGCATTTTCTTGTATTTCAGTTATGGCATTTTGATTTGTCTTTTGTTAAAGCACCATTAGCCTTTGTTCGTTATACATTTGGAATTTTGGGCTTGATTATCCACAAACAAACACTTCTAAAGAATCCAATGGGAGATTTGGGCTAATCTCACATTTTTTTCCCTTGTTGCTAAACATCCCCGACAACTTGTACTACCCATTATTAGACCTAGATAACTCACCAATATTACCTACCATTAGACGCATCGGTGGCTAGGTTTTGTGGTGGCTTTGATCAATTGGTGGTGACTTCAATCAAATAGTGGCTGGATAAGAAGATGAGAGAGACGTTAGGAGTGATAAGGCTGGGAGAGAAAATGAAGAAGAAGAAGAAAGAGAGGGGGAGAGATGTTTGTCTGTCAAGGTGAAGAAGAAGAAGAAGAAGAAAGAGATGGGGAGAGCTGTCCATATGTGAGAGAGAAGAAGAAGAAGAAGAAGAAAGAGATGGGGCTTTCCGTATGAGAGAGAGAGAGAGAGAGAGAGAGAGAGAGAGAGAGAGTGAAAAACTGAATATAAATTTTTGAAAATAAATATTTTATTCTATTAAAATTGTATAGAGAAGCTGAAGTGCTCTCCTCACCAAGAGAGCAATTGTAGCAACTCTAAAAAAAATTTTGAAAAAATTTGCATTCTAAAAAGGTTGTTGGAGCTGATTTTTTGGGTTTGCTCTCCCAAAAATGAATTTAACTAGCTAATTGGAGATGTACCGGAGAGAACTACTTTACTGATAAAGATGTGTATAGTTTCTGTTTTAGTTGTTTTTGTTTTAAGATAGTCCTGTACATTTGTATTGCTATAAAGTAGTTTAAAACATGGCTTAAGAGTTTCAATTTGTGGTTGTCCGCAAGTTTCATTAAATTTTTTTTTATTTTTTATTTTTTATTTTTTTTTTAAATTTGGCTGTAAATTTGGTTACTTTTTGAATTATATAATTTACTGTGTTGTTTTGTGAAACTTGGAAGAAGTGAATGTTTGAGTTCACCAAAAAAATATTGAATATATATATAATAGTGTTGTTTATTGTGCATTAATAATTTTTTTCGTTTTGAGACTCTCTGTCTTGAATACTAAAAGAAGTAATTCTAAGAGCATTCAAATTTGTTAGGTTCTAAAGATTAGGAACTAATGTATTAGAACTCTAATTTGTATTGTTGGCAAACCATGATCAAAACAGGTTTTAGTCTTGTTTAGACTTGCTCAAAGTATATGTGTTTTATGTAAAGTTAGAATCGAGTTACTGCAGAATTAATTGTGCAATTCTGTCTAGCTTGATCAATCGAGAATTAGACTCGATTGATCGAAACTCGGGCAGAATGTTTTTCTGTAGAATTCTTCCAACTCAGCCCAAGCCCGTTTGACGTGTAGGGTTTTATGTTTTGTCTTAAGTATAAAAGGGAAAACCCTATCCACGTTTTTGGTTGTCTATTATGCTGTGTGTGTGAATCTTTTGTGAGATCAAGAAGTGGTTGCCTTCACACATACTTAGGGTTTCCAAGATTCGAGACTATGTCAAGAACTTGGTAATCGATTCAATTGCTGCATTAAAGAGCTTAAAGAAACACAAGCGGGTGTGCTTGTATTTGCTGGAGAATCCAAGAAAGGAGTCCGTGGTCTCAGAGCTTGCACGTGGTTGTGTCAGTAAGTTTCTACTGGTGGGTTGCAATAGGATGTTAGTGGTCTAAGTCCTATTGTAAAACTTCGATTCTTTCATAATGAATTCAAGTTTACCTTGAGGATAACTAGGTTAAATCCTCCTCAGGTTTTTACCGGTTTGGTTTCTTGGGTCATCATATCATTGTGTTCTTTATATTCCGCATTTTACATTGATATGATTATATGATTATGTTAACCTAGATCTGAAATTTGAACTAAGTAATCACTTGGCTAATTTACTAGGTTAATCCAATTGTGTTTTAAGGAGTCTAAAAACAAACAAAATTGATGGTGCTAAAAAATTTAACTTTCAACAACTTAAAATTTTATTTTATCTATTTTAAGCTATTTAAATGTCTCACTTTATAATACACCAAACAATAAAGGTTCTATTGTTTTACCACTTCATTTATATATTCTTTCTTTATTCTTCCTCTATGTCTCTTTCTCTCTTCCTCTTCATCTCTCTCTCTCTCTCTTCTCTGAAGCTAGAGCCACCAACAAACCCACACCTACCGCCAGCCACCACTATCAAAAACTAAACCAAAAAAGAACCCGTTAGGACCAGCCACCACAACCCACTAGCCACGAAACCCATTCATAATTTTTTTTTACTTAAGAATTTTATTATATTGAGCCTGGCCTCCTAGAAAAAATTCCTGACTTTTTTTTTATAACTAACTGTTAATATTAGAGATAGGTAGTTGTTGGTCACAATATATAATTGTTTATTTAAATTGATGGAACCTTGTTGTTATATTTCTATTGAGTCACAAAATATTTTTATGTGCACCTTGAATTGTGTTTATGTAGCTATGTTGTACTGCTATATATATCAAAATAGTTACAAAACAGATATAAAAACATTTAATCATCATAGCTTTTATTTTACCTCAAATATAAATATTTAGGTCTGTCACTACCTTAGTTATAACATTGAGCAGACACAAGTGTCAGACAAGGTCAACAAGAATCAAATGACACAAGCCCAAACTAAAATACTACAAAATGCAACAAGCACGATCCAAATTCCAAAGCCATGGCAATATGCTAACACTTCCACACTAGGCCCAAACATTACTCTAGTCCAAGCCACTGCTCTCTCATCTGCACATGGAACTCATAAACCTTCTTTTGATCAGGAAGACTCTTAGCGACTGTGTCCTTTTGCATGCACCTCATAGCCCATGCAATACTTTTGGGGCACTCCGACTCTATGCGGAGTTTGCCAAACATCTCAGAGGTGTAGAATCGGCTGTAAAAGGGGATTAGAGCAAGGTCCACAAACCCAAATGTTTCGCCCCCAAAGTAAGGCTTGTCACCCCCCTCTCCCTCCATTCTCTTAAAGGTTTCAATAAATTCCTTTATTGCAGCCTCATGCTCTTCTCCTGTTTTGGTCCATATCCTTTTTTCAGCATCATAGACCTGCATTTCATTCCAACATGTATTATGACTTCCCAAACATAATGAATAATTGATGATGAAATAATTGTTTTCAAATCAAATCTACAAGCAGAATTAATTTGTTTAAACGTTAGCAAGTTAGAGAGTGAGGGGAGGAAACAATGCTTGGTTGTGTGTGAGAGATAGAGAGAGACTGTATGATCCTCCGAAATAAGTAACATGACAAACTACTAAACTCTCTTCAAAAATAAGGTGACAAATGCCAAAGAGTAGGTAGAAACTAGTTTCGGATTCAATATCCGAAATCATTTAACATTGTTAATATATGAACCATAAATTTTTCATTTCATCCCACTTATTTAGTTCATCTTTCTTTTTGACCATTGACATATGTTGGTGGTGCAAACACAATAATAATGTAAATAATACAAAGAGAAACTGAATAATACTTCTAAATATAATTAATTTGAAGGAAAAAAAAATATACAACACTATTTGAACTTAGGTGCAGCACATGCTCTCTCTAAGTAAATTCAAGCCCTTGGTTGGCTAAGCTTTGTAACCGGTGCAAACTTTCTCTAACTTGTCTCCCCCAAGATACAACAGTCCAACAAATGTCATATGGTTAGAACAACCTCTGCACAAAGTGTTCAAGGCCAAAACTCCACCAGAAAGAACACCCTTCTTTACCAAGAACCTCTCAAATTTTTTAGTGTATAAGAATGCTTGCAATTGCTAGGTTTTTTTTTTTTTTTTTTTTTTTTTTTTTTTTTTTTGTACATTGGAATGAGCCTGAATGAATCTACTTATAGGCTCAATAGGCCTCACGAATTTACTACCCAAATTAATCTGATTAATTAGGTCCATTATTCTGATATAGTAGATGTTACAAATTTAATTGCTAGACATAAATCTAATGGACTGGAGTTTCACAATTAATGGATGAGATAAGGAGTTTCTGAAGAATGAAAAAGCCCAACAACTAATCCATTAAGTGGGTGAATGGCTCTTCATTTTCCATAATAAAAAAAAAGGTCATTTACTCACTAATGAATAAGAAAATTATTCTAAATGTATCTAGCCCACAAATTGCTACAATACATATCAACCTATTAATCACCACAATTAAAAGGAATAAAATAGTCTCTCTTCCTTTCAATGTGGGATTAAACATTTCACTAACTATTTATCTTCCATATTAATTCCCATAATATTATATTATCATATAATCTATTTTAATTAATTAATATTAAAATGCTCAAACAACATATAACATACAGTAATCTTTTAAAACATCAGTTCTACGCATTTCTAATGTAATACAATAGTATGTATAACTATTACTAACATGAGAGTTTTTAAATTGAAACAAACCAAAAAAAAAAAAAAACATGAGAGTTTTTAAAGAAAACTAGTGAATCTTAACCTAAGAGCTAGAGCATTGCCAAGACCCTCTTTAAACCCTTTTTTCCCTCTAAATTTGGAGAGTGAAATCATGAAATTTCTCTCCAATAGCCTCTCTATTTGGGTGCCTTGCGTGTTTAGAGATCTACGGTGACTCTCCACATTTGGAGAGTGACTGTAGCTCTCTAAGAGAATTCATACCAGCCTAGTAATAGGCTAATAGCATCAGCTGATTGATAAATAGAGCTTGATTGATTCCTTTTTCCACCATCCAAACTCTCTTGTTTTCTGTTTTGGGCTTTTACTACCCCAAAAAAAAAAAAAAACTCTAATTTTTCTATTCTAATTAACTTATTATTTACATTGATATTGTAACAGACTGTTATGCCCTTCCTAAAACATCAAGGGCACTCAAAATCATAGCACAAGGTAAAAAGGCACTAGTAGAAATCATTTGGGCGACGGAGTGGAATTGCATAAAATTTGGCAGGTTGATTCTGATCGATCAATAGTTGTAGCTTTACATTGATGTTGTAACAGACCATCATGGCCTTCCTAAAACATCAAGGGTGCCAAAAATCATGGCACAAGGCAAAAAGGCACTAGTAGAAATCATTTGGGCGACGAAGTTGGAATTGCATGAAATTTGGCAAGCCAATTCTGATCGTTCAATAGTTGTAGCTTTGCTATGTGGTGCACCCTAATTTTTGCAAATATCTTCATCTAGGCCCCGAAAATAGTTATTTTACTTTTTTTGTAATTTTTGTTTCCTTAATAAAATTTTACTCAAAAGTCATAATAAGATCTCACTTGTTTTGGGACAATCATTAAGGTCTGTAGTTTATGATTTTGCATTTAACTCAATTTTACCATTTCTGGTAAAATTTGGTATTTTGCCACCTAATCTCATGATTAATGCAAATTAGGGTTTCAAACAGTTTCCTAGTCATCCTAGGGTTTTACTTCTTTAGTATTTATATGCTTTGTTGCCTCCAAATGAAAATTTGATTATTATTAATTAAATTCAGAGTTTTTTTCAATCGTTTTCTCTTATAAATTCCAAGTTTATCACCTCGTGGATTCAAAGAATCCCTCATGGATTCAAGGTTTACTACTAGAAACTAACAATTTAATTTTTATTCCATTAGAGAAAGTATCGTGTGCTTTTTTCAGGCTTCTACGACATCACACATGCACAACAACAGACTCTCTATGATATTTACATATTATTTTTTTCTCTCTCCAAAAATAAATAAAGTAAATATTTTATCTTTATCCCACCTTCCCTTTCACAGCAACAACACTTTCTCCCTTGCAGACCCACCATTAGCATCAATAACTTTTCCTTTCACAGACACAGCATCTTACTCACCTTCCTTTCCCCATTGCAATTTGTAAAATTAAAATTTTGATATAATGAAATTCACATTCCCTTAATAGGGTAAATTACGTTGACACCCTAGAAGTATAATGAAATTAGACTCACAATACTTGATTTTCAAAAAAATGACACTTTACTCCCAAATTATCAAATTTAAGGACAATTTGGCCCCCTTTTTAAAATTATTTTGAGGGTGGGTCGTCAATCAATTTGATCATTTTGGAGTGGAAATTTGGGCAAAAAGTTAAGTTTTTTGATAATTTGGGAGCAGAATATCATTTCTTAAAAATCAAATATATAACAAGTCTAATTTCAATAGACCTTGAAAGTGTCAATGTAACTGAACCATAAAAATGACTTTTTTTCTCCATATTTAAGTGCAAAAATAGAGATTGCTCGAGATGCTCTAATACATCTAACCTAAAATAAAATACATACCCATGAAAATAGAGAAAAATAAATATAAAGAAATTATTAATTTGATGAGATGCTCTACTTCTTTATTCCTATTTCCTACTATATTTTAGGATTAGTTTCTAGCTTAAAAAAAAAAAAAAAAAAAAAAAAATACAACTTTTAACTGCTAAGAAAGATAGCTCCCCCTCAAGATGAGATCCAGAGCTATGTATGTTCACAATACTCATCTTGGAAAGTAAGGACTTCAACTGTTGACTACTGAGAGCTTTTGTAAACAAATCTGCTAGCTGTGAATGTGTAGGTGTATAGAACAATCTTATGACCTTCTCTTGCACCTTATCTCTAACCAAATGACAGTCCACTTCTATATGTTTAGTCCTTTCATGAAATACAGGATTCTCACCTATATAAATTGCTTCCTAATTGTCACAGAAAAGCAAACCAGGTTGTGGATGATGAACTTCTAAATCTTTCAAAAAAGCTATCAACCAAGTCATCTCACAAACTGTTAATGCCATGGCTCTATACTCAGCTTCAACTAAGGATCTAGAAACTATAGATTGTTTCTTAGATTTCCATGAGATTAGTGAATCACCCAAAAATACACAATATCTTGTAGTGGATCCTCTAGTGTCAACACAAGATGCCCAATCTGCATCTGTAAAAGCTTTCAAATGAAAATCTGATTTAGAGGATAGGAGAATGCCTTGACCTGGACACCCGTCGATGTATTGCAATACCTTATAGGCTGCATCCAGATAAGGTTTTCTTAGTTTTGACATGAATTGGCTTAGTTTATGGACTGGATATGTGATGTCTAGTCTGGTAATAGTCAAGTATAGTAATCTTCCAACTAGCCTTCTATAAACACCAGGATCAGGCAACAATTCCCTATGATACTTACTTAATTTCAAGTTTTATTCCATTGGAACTTTACTAGGTTTACAACTTGTCATGCTAGCATCTTTAAGCACCTCTAATGCATACTTTCTTTGACACAATGAAATCCCCTTTTCTGATCTAGCCACTTCAAGACCAAGGAAGTACTTTAGATTGCCAAGATCTTTTAGCTTAAATTCATGATTCAAGAAACTCTTAAGTCCTTCAACAGCTTGAACATCATTACTTTCAATAAGAATGTTATCAACATAAACTAGCAGTGCTATAAAAGACTGATTGAACTTCTTAGTGAACAAAGAATAATCAGATTTGGATTGCTTGAACCCATATACACCTCTTCATGAAGATCACCATAAAGGAAAGCATTGTTCACATCAAGGTGAACCAAATGCCAACCTCTCACAACAGAAATAGCAAGCAAAGTCTTGACAATGGTCAGTTTAGCCACAGGAGAGAAAGTGTCAGTGAAATCTAGGCCTGCTTGTTGAGTAAAACCCTTGGCAACAAGCCTGGCTTTGTATCTATCCACTGAACCATCAGCATTGTATTTTACTCTATAGACCCATTTGCAACCAATAGCTCTCTTATGAGAAGGCAAAGGGGTAAGAGTCCAGGTATTATTAGCTTCCAAAGCAGCAATTTTAGATGCCATAGCATCCTGCCATTTAGGATCCTTGACTGCCTCATGGTAAGACTTAGGTTCAGGAATGTTAGAAATAAGGGAGCAAAAATGGGCATAAGTAGAAGACAGTTTAGAGGAATCAAGATAAGTGGATAAGGGATATTTGGTACCTAAAGAAGCAAACTTGTTGGCATGAATGGAAGGAGCAGGCATATCACAAACAATGGAGCTGCATTTATAATCTTGCAAATAAGAAGGTGGTTTAGTGACCCTAGTAGATTTTCTCAAAGGAGGATCAGAGGGAACATAAGTTGAAGGAGGGATATCTGCAGAATCTGTAATAGGCATATCTGATTCAATTGGGGAAGAATTAGAAGAATCAGATAAAGGAACAGTCACATTGGAATCAAAAGAAGGAACAGGATTCAAAATCTAAGGTGGGGAATTAAAAACAAAATGTGGTTCTAAAGAAGAAGAAGAAAAAGGAAGCAAGGAATCAGGTGGCTAAGCTACAGGAGGGAAGAGATGAGCTAAAGGAATGTTAGAATGAGGAGAGAAAGAATGAGAAGATGAAATGAAAGGAAACACAGTTTCATGAAAAAGAACATCTCTAGAAACAATTAATTTCTTGGTTGCTAGAGCAAGCAATTTGAAACCAAGGAAAACATAGGAAGTAGATCTAGGATCAAATTTGGATTTGTTATGAGTCAAGGTTGATGCAAAACAAAGGCAACCAAAGACTTTCAAATAATCATAAGTAGGGGATTTGCCACAAATCTTCTCAAATGGTGTTTTATTTTCTAAAATCTTGGAAGGCAATCTATTAATTATATGAATAGCAGTTAACACACATTCACCCCAAAAAGAGATAGGTACATTAGACTGAAATTTCAATGCTCTTGCAATACTTAAAATGTGTTGGTGTTTCCTCACCACAGTTGAGTTTTGTTGTGGAGTGGCAACACAAGAATGTTGATGAATAATGTAGTTAGGACATATGTGAGAATTGTTAGAGATATATGTGATGTAAACTGGCTAATCCTTTGACAAAACGCACTTGACTTGTAATTGGGTAAATCTAAGATGTGTTTAGTACTTTAAGAAACAAGTGTTCAAGTTTAGTATTAAAGCCATGCATGTCTGACCAAGAAATAAGTGAAGAAGTGCTGTTCAGTAAAGCTCGATAGATGTCTCAACAAAATCCTTTCTATTGAGGTTTAATGTTGAAGCCCGACAGAAGCTAAATCTGTCGAGAATTACGAAATTAGAATCTCCAGATCTGATTTCACGCATATCCATGTGTATTTGTATAGGGTTTCTCTTCTCACAACTCTAGACATATATAAGAATTATTTTAAGGGCTATCAAAAGTGATGCAAAGTGATAATACATGCATATTATGACCGGAGACAAAATTTGTCCTATTTCATCATATTCTCTCTAGAAGCTACTATGTCTTTATAGCAAGGGTTTTGTGACCAAGGAAATTTTTGATCTTCATTGTAGATGAACTGAAAAACTTTGCAGCCAACATCTTTCTCAAGTTGGTGTGTTAGTCATGTACTGGGATTCGTGCATCATTGATTAGTCATGTACTGGGATTCGTGCATTGAAAGGAGAGATTTCCGTCACAATGCAAGTCCATTTAGGTATTGGGGTAAAGGTTCGACTGTAGGTTGGTATTAGGTACTGAGATTCCTTTTACTTGTAATCGCTTGTTTTAAGGTATTGGGGTAAGGGTTCGACTGTAGGTTGGTATTAGGTATTGGGATTCCTTTTACTTGTAACCGCTTGTTTTGATAATAGTGGATTCTCGAGAATGGTGACCTTAAATTCACCTGGTGAGGTTTTACCTTGGTGGTTTTCCCCATTCGTAAACAAATCACCTATGTCAAATTTATTTTCCGCTACATTTAACTTAGTTGGTGATTTGTTTATGCTATCATGCTTATTGCATGTAATTGAATCTAATTAATTCACTTGGATAATTAATTGATTTATTTACCAAAGGGGTCAATATATTCTTGGCCTATCAAGTGGTATCAGAGTAGGCACACTCTGATTAGGTTTTAATTATTGTTGTGTGATCCATTGACCCCTGTTTGTCATGGATATAGGACAATCTCTTATTATACCTCCTTTATTTAATGGCATTAACTATGCATACTAGAAAGTACGCATAAGAGCTTTCTTACAGTCTTTAGTTGAGAAGGTGTGGCAAGTTGTGGAGATTTGCTGGACTAAGCCAAAGAAAGCGCTAGATGAATGGGATGATGTTAAGATCAAAGTGGCAAACTTCAACAGTAAAGCATTGAATGCCCTATTCAATGTGGTGACCAATGAGGAGTTCAAGAAGATATCCTCAACTGAAACTGCTAAGGAAGTGTGGACCATCCTCCAGACAACCTATAAAGAGACTAAGGTTGTCAAGGATTCAAAGCTCCAAAGGCTCACTACTAGCTTTGAGGAGATAAAGATGGAGTAGGATAAGTCGTTTGATGAGTTCTATGCCAAGCTCAAAGACATAGTCAACTCAACCTTTAATCTTGAGGAAACCATTCCTGAACCCAAGGTTGTAAGAAAGGTGCTAAGGTCTCTGCCTAAGAGATTTCATGCCAAGATCACTACCATTGAAGAATTAAAGGATATTGACTCTATTCCTTTGACAGAGCTTGTTGGCAACTTGCAAACCTATGAATTGGGTTTGACTAGAATTAGGAAAGGAAGCAAAAGTAAGAGCATGACACTGAAGGCCAAAAGCACTGAGATTGATGAGTCGTTTGATGATGAAGATTCTAAGATGAAATCCTACATCACTAGGCAGTTCAAAAAGTTCATAAAGAATGCCAATGCAAAAGGATTTGATAAAGACCGTAAGCAATCCAGTTCGTCTCAGTTTAAAAGTCAAGAAGAGGAAAGAAGGATGCTAAGGATGGCGATCAGTACACTATTCCCTTTGGACCAAAGTGCTTCAGATGTCAAGGTTTTGGACACATGAAATAAGAATGTCCAACATATCTCAAGACAATTGGGAAAAGCAAGGCTCTTGCTGCTACCTTGAGTGATACCGAGCCTGAGATTGAGTTAGATGACAGTGATGACAAGGGAATTTTGAATGCCTTCACTGCTATAGTTGATCCTACTGAAGGGGTTATAGAAACTATAGATAATGAAAAGGACTTGGTGAAATCTAAGTTTGAAAAAATGGATGATCAAGATGACATCCATACAACCTATGCAAAATTGTACAAGGCTTTTGAGAAGCATGAGAAACTATATAGGCTAGCCACCAAGAAGCTGAGTGATGTTGAGCTAGATTGAGTGGAGCTCTCTACCAAGGTTGATGAAGCAAATCAAACCATTGGAGCTTTGCGGTTTGAGAACAACTTCTTTGCTGAAAGGACCAAAAAGCTTGAAGTGGAGCTATTCCAGGTTAGAGCTCAATTGGAGAGGACTTCCAGTGCAAAGGTCAATAAGATGCTAAGCTTTCAGAAAGCTGCTTCTAATAAAACCGATTTGGGGTATGATTTCTCTTCTCCTAATATTGCCTCATCTAGTACAACTGTGTTTGTCTCATTTGCTGATAATGTTAATTCTAAGAATGATGAAGCTAAAACTAAAATAGCTAGTGAGAACTTAGACAAAGGCAAATCTATTTTAGGAGCACCCCCTAAGGTTGAAAAGAAAGAGACTAGAAACCCTAGGTCTAAAAGGGAAAACAACAAAAGTCTTAACAAAAGAAGACGCATTTCTGTCATCACTATGGAGATTCAGGGCATACTCATCCAAATTGCTACAAACGGTTAGCCACTTAACAAAGCAATAGTATGCTCTCGTCCGAAAACCAGAATCAGTTCCCATCCTCTTTTGCTCCTCTTGGAAATCTTCTTAATGCCTTCATGTTCCTTTAGAACTTAAATGGTTTCAATTCTTCCCCCTCACGACCGGATCAAAGGTTCGCTCAAAGGAATGGTTCTTCCAAGGTGTGGAAAAAAAAAGGCTTAAAGTGATTTAGTCACTTTTTTCTCTCTCTCCCCTTATGGTTATGCATTACTTGTTTGTTTTGCTTTCTTGTTTTGAGTCAGTCTAGTTTTATACTTTGTTTTGTTTAACATGTTTATGTTTGGTTGCTTTTAGTTTTACTTTTTTTTTTTTTTTCATAAAAATTTAAAAAAAAAAATTGAAAAATCAGGAAAAAAAAAAACAAAAACAAAAAAAACAAAAACAATGTGTGTTTGTGTATATTGGTACTTGTGTACTTTGGATGGCCATTGAATCAAAGTTTTCTAAACTTTGTATCTCTTGTAGCTTAGATGAGCATCTCAATGCATAACTAAGCAAGTGAGCTTTGTGGCTCATGTTTGTAATGAGTACGATTAAGTAATCTCTTATACTTAACACTCATATCACTCTTTTTTATGGGAAAGACTAAAAAATCCTAAGGGAAAGGCATAAATAAACATCTCACCACTAAAGCCCGCCAATCATGTATAATATCTGTGTGCTTCAGCATAGCAAAATTGGGATGTTTAAGCTTACATAATTGGGTATTTCTTTTCTCTCTCTTATATGCCCTTGCATGCTATGCTCAAAAAGGAAAAATATGCAAAGAAGAATAAAAGCAAAAAGAATCAAAATGCTTTTAAATATGGTTGCAAGCGTGTTTTTAGGAGATGTGAGAGTTATAGGATGTACCTCGAAGGTGATAGTCTCTATCAAGCAGTTATGATTGTGTGTGAGTGTATTTCATTTTCTCATATCTAAAATCGTCATAATATGAGACACTTATGGACTTTTGCTATGTTTTCACACACAACACATAAATTCTTTGCTACTTTTGATACATGTGCAGGTATAATGTGTTTTGGTCATCACAATGAATACATGTGTTAATATATGCTCACTAAACTGTCTTAACTTGTTTTTAAAATATAAAATTGGTTAGACTTGTTTTGTGTGTGTATGTGTGTTCCATGTGTTCTTCAGCCTAGATCTTGCTTCAAACACTTGGTAAGTGTTCTTATCTTCTCTCTTTTCATGCATTCATGCATTTTAGACCTAGGTTTTGGGGTTTTTCAAATTTTTTGGGGTTTTTGAGTTTTTCCTGAAATGTTTGGGTTAGGCTTTGTGAATTTGATGTTATATGTTCATACATTGCATTCTCATTGCATTTTAACAATGTTTCATGCATTTAGATGTGTTTGATTATTGGAATGTGTGTTGGTAGGTTTGGATTGGGTTTTACCCATGATGCAATTTACATTTTGCACGTCACATGTTCATACATTTTTCATGCATATGTATCCTTTTTTTTCTCTATTTTTGGTTTGTGATGTGTTTCTCTCTCTGTCTGTCTGTCTCTCTCTCTCTCTCTCTCTCTCTCTCTCTCTCTCTCTCTCTCTCTCTCTCTCTCTCTCTCTCAGATAGACTACGCATGGCACCCAAAGCGCGCAAATCCACTCCGGGCCAGAATCTTCTTCAAGGTTCCAATTCTTCTTCTTCTTCTTCTTCTTCTTCTTCTAATCCTCTTCCCCCTCTTCACATTTGGTTCTGTAATGAGAAGGCCCGAAAGGACTTCTCAGAGAACTTTCAGAAATGTGGCATTCATCCAGAGCGTTATGTTGTTCTGTGGAACTTTTCCGACACTCCTCTCCCCGGTGTCGTTTGGACTAGAGGCTAGGAATCTCTACTTGAGAGTCCCTTGAGGTGTCCCATCGTGTTTATGTAGGAGTTTTACTCCAATATACACGGTATCAATACCTCTGTACCTCGGTTTGCCATGACATTCAGAGGTACACGTATCGTAGTTGCCCCGGATCTTATATCTGAGGTACTACATGTCCCGAGGGTATCACATCCTGATTACCCCGGTTGTGAGTGTCTTCAGACTGAGTCCAGAGATGAGCTTCTATCTCATTTTTATGAGACACCTTCCACATGGGATGGGAAGCAAAACACCCTATGC
This sequence comes from Quercus tomentella, assembly GCA_028535165.1. Taxonomy (NCBI): domain Eukaryota; kingdom Viridiplantae; phylum Streptophyta; class Magnoliopsida; order Fagales; family Fagaceae; genus Quercus; species Quercus tomentella. The sequence continues at coordinate 64,879,887 of JAPQVY010000156.1, forward strand.
TTGGGCTTTGCAAAAGGTTCGAGATTCCTTAATATGGTAATGATATTTACTTTTACTCCATTGTCTCACTATAACTCTATCATAGAGCCTCGTGCTCATTTTCTTTTGTCCCTATTAGAGGATTTTTCCATTGACTTTCATTCTCACTTCATCACTTCTATCCTTGATGTTTATCAGGATACGGCGACCTATGATAAGCTTATCTTCCTTCAACTATCACGCGGATCCTTTGTCACTTTTCCATCCCCATTCATGATTCTCCCTTGTACACCACCATAGGTGCTATTGATGCTGGTTCTATTCGGCAAAGCGAGGTCCAACTTCGATTGAAGCAGCCATGTATGGAATCTACCGATCCTGCAGCTTCTGTTATTCCTTCCACGTCTGCTCCTTCTTTCTCGACTGGTAGTGTGACCCTCGAGGCTATCATGGCGTAGCTTTAGCGCATGGATGCTCGCCTTGACACTCTCTCTAATAAGTTGTGTCAGGTGAACACCTATGTCGGTCGTATAACATGACGACAGGCTCGCCTTGGTGACTTCGCCGCTTTTCCATCTCCTTCTCCAGAGGCTTCGGCAGATGAGGATGATGAGGATGGTGATGATGGTGATGATGAGGATGCTAACTCTTCCAGTAATGATGAGATGATGACCTCTCAGTGACTTACACTTTGTCATTCGTGACAAAAAGGGGAAATAGTTTTAGGATGAGAGTAGTCTTGTATTTAAGGGTAGAGTTAGTATAGGACATTTTTTTGTTAGGGGGAGTGTTTATAGCTTTTTAAGGGATGTAGTGAGGATTTTATGTACTTTTCATTTCTTTCTGTTTAGTTACATTATCCTCTTGTACACCGGTCTTGTTACCATTTATGACATACATTGTACTTTATTTTCATATATATATGATGATGTATGTTGTTCTTCACCTATCACTCCATGTGTTGTTTCTTTTCTCTCTTTATACACATGTTTCTTTATGTATGTAATCTTTATTTCTGTTTCATACAAAGATGCCTTGATGAGTTTTGTTTAAAGTGTTTTAGAAAGACAGGTTGTGAAAATCTATCATGCCAAGAACTCTCTTCTTGCAAAGTTTTTCAAAAGTTTATGTTAGGGTTAATTTTTGTTTGTATTCCAACAAGTGGTTATGAGTTTAGTGATTTAAGACTTCTCTCATAATTCATTTGTTTGTTGTGGTTTTGTCACGGATTGCGAATGGGGGAGATTGTTAGGGCATATGTGAGAATTATTAGAGACATATGTGATGTAAATTGGCTAATCCTTTGACAAAACGCACTTGACTTGTAATTGGATAGATCTAGGATGGGTTTAGTACTTCAAGAAACAAGTGTTCAAGTCTAGTATTATAGCCATGCAAGTCTGACCAAGAAACAAGTGAAGAAGTGTTGTTCATTAAAGCCCGACAGAATCCTTTCTATCAAGGTTTAATGTTGAAGCTCGACAGAAGCTGAATCTATCGAGAATTACGAAATTAGAATTTTCAGATCTGATTTCACGCATATCCATGTGTATTTGTGTAGGGTTTCTCTTCTCACAACCCTAGACATATATTAAGATTATTTTAAAGGCTGTCAAAAGTGATGCAAAGTGGTAATACATGCATATTGTGACCGGAGACAAAATTTTCCCTAGTTCATCATATTCTCTCTAGAAGCTACTGCGTCTTTATGTTAAGGGTTTTGTGACCAAGGAGTTTCCTAATCTTCATTGTAGATGAACTGAAGAATTTTGCAGCCAACATCTTTCTCAAGTTAGTGTGTTAGTTACATGCTGGGATCCGTGCATCATTGGTTAGTCACGTACTGGAATTCGTGCATTGAAAGGAAAGATTGCCGCTACAATACAAGTCCAATTGGGTATTGGGGTAAGGGTTTGAATGTAGGTTGGTATTAGGTACTGGGATTTCTTTTACTTATAACCGCTTGTTTTGATAATAGTGGATTCTCGGGAGTGGTGACCTTAAATTCATCCAGTAGGGTTTTGCCTTGGTAGTTTTCCCTATTCGTAAACAAATCACCTGTGTCAAATTTATTTTCCGCTGCATTTAACTTGGTGATTTGTTTGTGCTACCACGCTTATTGCATGTAATTGAATCTAATTAATTCACTTGGATAATTAATTGATTTATTTACCAAAGGGGTCAATACATTCTTGGCCTGTCAAATGCCATGTTGAGCATAGAAATCCTTCAAGAAAAACTCAGGAGCATTATCAATTCTAATCACCTTGATATTAGTGTGAAATTGTGCGCATATCATGTTATAAAAGGAAATCAATAAAGGCCTAGTTTCAAATTTTGATTTCATGAGATATACCCATGTTGATCTAGTGGCATCATCCACAATAGTAAGAAAATATCTAAAACCATCATGAGTAAGCTTAGCAAATGATCCCCAAACATCACAACGGATAAGATAAAAAGCATGATCTGACAAATGATTAAAAGAAGGAAAAGGGCCTTTTCTGTTTTGCAATGGGACAAAGAACACACTCTTTATTGCTGTGAAAAGTATTTACATTAGAAAGGTAATGTTGTAAAACATGAAGCTTATTGTCTGATACATGTCCTAATCTAAGATGCCAAAGATATATGGCTTAGTAACAATAGGAGTATCTGACACAGAATTAACAAATGACCTAAAAACTGACTCTAAAATTGATGAAGCTTCTGAAACAGACTTGCAAGAAGATGTAGTTTGCAGCAAGTAAAGATTGTTGTGCAATTCACCCACTCCAATCATTCTCCAACAAGAAAGGTCTTGTATGAAACATAAATTGGAGAGAAACACAAGACAACATGGTAATGATCTTGTTAATTGACTAACTGAAATTAGATTAAAAGTGAAAGAAGGAACACAGAGTACATTTTCAAGAATCAAAGTGGATGTTACTTGAATTGTACCTATATGTGTAACAACAACCTTTTTCACCATTAGGCAATTGAACAAAAGTTGAAATAGAACTAGTAATTTTGGTGAACAAGGTTAAAGAATGGACTATATGATCAGTTGCCCTGGTGTCAAGAACCCAAGTATCATTACCATAGGCTGTTTTATTGGCAGGATTAACAGCAAAAACTGAATGTTGCATACTTAAACAGATCGGGAGAAACGTGGAGGTATACATTGATGATATGCTTGTCAAGAGCAAAAAGGAAGTAGACCGCTTGGACGACCTCAAAGAGAAGTTCAACACACTCAGACAGTACAGCATGAAGCTGAACCCGTCCAAATGTGTTTTTGGGGTTTCCTCAGGGAAATTCCTCGGGTTTATGGTGTCGCAAAGGGGAATTGAAGCAAACCCCAAGAAAGTCAAGGCCATCCTCGAAATGTCTTTGCCAAAAACGGTCAAAGAAGTACAATCCCTCACAGGAAGAGTAGCAGCCCTCAATAGGTTCGTCTCTAAGGCCACAGACAAATGTCTTCCCTTCTTCAAGACTTTGAAGAAAGTGTTTGCTTGGACGGAGGAGTGTGAAACAGTGTTTCAAGAGTTGAAGCATTACCTAAGCAACCCCCCACTCTTAAGTCCGTCCAAAGAAAGCGAAGACTTATTATTGTACTTAACGGTATCTCTCACGGCAGTCAGCGCAGCGTTGATCAGAGTAGAAAACAGATTGCAACTCCCTGTATACTACGTCAGCTAGGCTTTTCAAGGTGCCGAGGCACGATATCCTCGCATAGAGAAGATCACCTTCGCCCTAATAGTGGCTTCAAGAAAACTCCGTCCGTACTTCCAGGCTAATCCTATCATAGTAATGACGGACCAGCCGATCAAAAAAGCGATGAACAAACCCGAGGCCGCAAGACGAATAGTACAATGGGCTATCGAACTCAGCCAGTTCGACATAGAATACCGTCCACGAACAGCTATAAAAGCTCAGGCGTTGGCTGATTTCATAGCAGAATTCACCATCCCCGAGAACACAGGTGACCAAGAAGACCTTTGGATGATAAACACTAACAGATCGTCCACTTAAGAAAGAGGCGGAGTAGGCGTTGTTATTACTTCCCCTGAAAAAGATGTTCTCAAGTATGGGGTCCAGCTCAAATTCCCCATAACTAATAACGAAGTAGAGTACGAAACCTTGCTAACAGGACTAAGAATAGCTCAAGAACTTGGGGCTGAAAATATCGTGCTCAAGAGCGACTCACAGCTCGTCATAGGGCAAGTTAGGGGAGATTTCGAAGAAAAAGAGACGAGAATGCAAAAATACCTCAAATTGATGAACCAGCTGGTAAGTACCTTTCATCACACAAAATTCGTTCAGATCCTACGGGATCAGAATGCAGAAGCTGACGAGATAGCACGAAGGGCCTCAACAGACAACCAAGGTAAAATGAATGATTGGAGTATGGAAGAACAAGACTTTCCCAGCATCGAAGAGTTTCAAACTTTCCCCGTGCATACACAATCGGGATGGACGGATCCCATTTTATCATTCCTTAACGATGGACGATTACCACCAAATCCTGAAGAAGCCAAAAAGGTTCAAAAACGAGCTGCCCAGTTCATAGTACTGAATGGCGAACTTTACAAAAGGGGCTTCTCCCAGCCCTACCTGAGATGTATAGAAGAGGATGAGGCTAGATATGTCCTGAAGGAGGTACACGGGGGAATTTGTGGAGATCACATGGGGCATAAGTCGCTTATGAGGAAGATCATGAGGGCAAGTTATTTTTGGCCCACGATGCAGCAAGACACAGCGGAGTTTGTGAAGAGATGTGACAGTTGCCAGAGGTATGGGAATGTTCAACGAGTCCCTGGGGAAAAAATGACAACCATCTCCTCACCCTGGTCGTTTGCACAATGGGGGATCAACATCATGGGCCCTCTACCACAGGGAAAAAGACAGATGAAGTTCCTACTCGTTGCGATCGACTACTTCACGAAGTGGGTCGAGGCAGAGGCTCTTGCAATGATCACTAAGGCAAAGGTACAAAATTTTGTATGGAAAAATATTGTTTGCAGGTTCAGGATACCAAGGACAATCATCTCAGACAATGGTCGTCAGTTCGACAGCCACGGGTTCAAATCGTTTTACTCGAGCCTAGGTATCAAAAACAAATATTCATCACCAGGACACCCTCAGGCCAATGGACAGACGGAAGTAACCAACCGAACCTTACTCATGATTATCAATTCCCGGTTGATGGGGGCAAAGGGAGCATGGCCCGAGGAATTGCCGAGTGTCTTGTGGGCTTACAGGACTATGATATGAACACCAACAGGAGAAACACCCTTCAATCTAACATACGGCACCGAAGTAGTCATCCCAGTCGAGGTAGGACTTACTAGCCTCAGGAGAGAGTTCTTTGACGAACAACGCAACGACGATCAACTGAAGCTGAACCTTGATTGCTTAGACAAAGTCAGAGACCAAGCCTCCCAAAGAATGGCCAAGTACCAGCAAAAGATGGCCGAATACTACAATCAGAGAGTAAAACTAAAGAGATTCAGCATCGGGGATCTAGTACTCCGGAAGGTGACTCCTGCAATAAAAGATCCAGCACAAGGCAAACTTGGTCTGACCTGGGAAAGACCCTACAGAGTCGTCCACTATTCACGACAGGGCAGTTACCACCTAGAAGACTTAGATGGAAAAAGGCTACCTCGTCCCTAGAATGTTGAACATCTAAAGAGGTACTATGAAAAAGGAATCATAGCCTGATTGTATAATTTAATTTTCAAACTCTTTAACACAAGTCATGTAATAAATGATTATTTAGAGTTTTGTAAGTTGTTATTCAGCATCTCACGAGCATTATCCACCAGTTCGCACGCTCTAATTATCTCTTTTTCAAAAGACCAAAAAGGTCGTCCAAACAGAAAGACGATAAGATTCCTTAAATGGATGTACATCGTCCAAGCCAAAGAGACGATAAGATTCCTTAAATGGATGTACATCGTCCAAACCAAAGAGACAATAAGATTCCTTAAATGGATGCATGTCGTCCAAACCAAAAAGACGATAAGATTCCTTAGATGGATGTAAGTCGTCCAAACCAAAATGACGATGATACCCCTTGAACGGATGAACGCCGATAAGATTCATCAAATGGGTGGATATCGTCTAGATAAGAACGAAGAGAGTACTTCAACAAAAATCCTCTAAGTCCACATAAGGACGAAGAGAGCATTTAAACAAAAATCCTCTAAGTCCGCATAAGGATGAAGGGAACATTTAAGTAAAAATCCTCTAAGTCCACATAAGGACGAAGAGAGTATTTAAACAAAAAGCCTCTAAGTCCCCGCAAGGACGAAAAAAGCATTTTTCCTCTAAGTCCCCATAAGGACGGAAGGAATACTTAAACGAAGGTTCTCCAAGTCCCCATAAGGACAAAGACAAGGCATCTACAATTGAAAACGAATGAGGAAAATATCAACAAACATATCACATATAAAGAGATGCAAATTGTTCAAAGGCACCAAAACATACCGGGCATAAAAATATTGTTCGTACAAAAGCCCAAAAACATATAGGGCACCCCAAAAATAATAATAATAATAATAGAATGTCTTCAAAAGTGAATCCTGGTTAACCCAGAGGTGTGTCGTCGCCACCCTTGTCAGCCACAAAAGGATCCTCACCAAAAGCCTGAACAGCTTGGGCTGCCTCGTCGCCTCAATTTCCTTGTCAACGGCTTCAAAATCCAAGTTTTCCAGATCGGTTCCAAGTCCGTGCTTCATTAAGTACCTCCTCAGTAGTTCAAAACCCTTAAAATACCACTGGAAAAAAATAGTGTTATATTCCTCTGTCGTTTGGAAAGCAAGGACAGCCTTAGCAACTGCAGCTTTCATCCTCTGGTTAGTCGTCGCGAGAAGTTCATCCTTTTGCTTCGTTAACAGTTTCTCAGCCCCAAGTTGCTCGGTCAGGACTTTAACTTGCTCCTTGGAGGTATTATGAGTGTCCATAGCAGCAATCAAATCCCTCCGCAACCCCGAAGCTTCAGCCTCCAAAGCCTCCACTTTCAAAGCAGCCATGACTGCCTTCTCCTCGTTCGCCAAAAATGTGTAGTAAGGTGCATCGTCTCTCCCAACACCTAATAGTAAAGAACACTATCAAAACTTGAATCAACAAAGAAAGAACCAATACAGTAAGGGGAAAATTACCTGGACAAGCTTGTGAACATGTTGGCTTACCATCTCGTGGGAAGGCACAAGGGAAATCTCCTTCATTTGGCTGCCTCAGCATCAGCCCAAATGGTGGAGCCCACTTTCTCCTTGCCCTTGTACCCTGTCTTCTGCTTCTTCGGGGTAGGGACCTCCTCAAGGGAAACGATAGGAGAAGTTGTCCATCCCTCGTCCAAAGTGGGGGTGGATGAACCCCTTTTAGCCACCTCTTTCTCTCTCTCTTTCTCCTTGTTAGTTATCCTTAGTGTTTTCTGGCCAGTACTTGAAAGAGGTTCATTCTTCTTCGCCTTAATTTTAGCGTACATATCCTTGTTAAATTTGCTCGTCATCTTTGCACCGAAATGGAAGAAAAATTTAAGAATTCAAATGATGAAGAATGAAAAATGGATGATCGTGCGCGTCAAGACGACTCACGTTTCCTCTGCTCTCAGTCGATCGCTTGAAGGATGTAGAGTGAAGGCTCAGGACCTAGACAATGACAGGCCAAGGTGCGTGGATCAACCAGCTCGTCGAAATTGTCAATCGTCCTCGCATACTTAATGGCCTCCTGAACTCTTTCTTCAAACTAGCTCTCAAGATTAGGGCGCTCCTTCAATAAAAATAATAATAATAATAAATAAATAAATAAATAAATAAATAAAAATAAAAATTTTGTAAGAAGGACGATCAAAATCAACCAAAGTACCAAGAAAAGAGGCTTAAAAGGCAAACGCACCAATATGAGGGGTCTCCCACTGACGCAGCAACCTAGGGACATTCCACCAAAAGTCGTTGAACAAAGTCTCCCAACCATCGCTCGAAACAAAGAAATATCTGGACTTCCAATAATGGAAGGACGAGGGAAGATCAACTACAAGACGGGATCTCCTATCCCAGGGAACAAACTCATAATATCCAAACTCCTTAGACTCTTTTAGACGGTAGAGGTAGGTGAACTCGTTAAGAGTGATCATGTCTCCATCCACTATGGTCGTTCAGATCACCATACAACTTATGACGATCCTTCAGGAGTTCGGCATAAGCTACCCAGGGGCAATGTGTAGGTGATCTAAGAGTTCCATAATGAATGGATGAACGGTAAACCTCAGGCCACATGAAAAAGTAGCTTCATAAAAGCAAACTTCACCATGGGCAAAGGCACAAGCCTTCTCACCCTTCCTAGGTAGAAGAGCCCTAGTTTCATCAGGAAATTGGAATCTATCCCTAAACTTATTAAAGACATCCAGTTTCAAGGTACACTTTTCTTTGAGGGCGTGAAAGGGATGGGATGTTGTAGAGGTAGACGGAAGAATGGACGAAGACAGAGGAACGGAGGTGGCTGTATCCCTAACAGCCCCGTCCGTGACCACACCAGAAAACGAACCCCTCTCTTGACCACTTGATCCCAACTCTGATCCCATATCTTCCTGCCTAAGAACCCCACGGATTGATTTAAACCAAGACAAAGACTAAATGCAGCAAAGGGTACAAATCACCTAAGGCTAAATTAAGGCCATTATCCCCTACAACGAAATCCCCAATTTGTGGGTATCGGTCTCCAGAAGAATCTAACAGCCCTCCCAAGCGAGTGAAAAGAAAGGCGATGAAGGGAGAAATATTCCTAAATTTAGTATAACCCACCATTCAGAAGAGTTGTGCAATCCCAAAAAGGAAAATAAGAATGCGGAAGAGAAGAACACAGTACAGCCAAAAAGAGAAAAAGCATAGAAATAGGCGAACGTACCTGAAAATAAGGAGGAAAACCGAATAGGGTGGCGCGAAATGCGCCGCAGCAACAGTAAACTCAAAAAAATCAGACGCAGAGAAAAGAAAAGAAAAGAATGGAAGTCAGAGATGTCAAATGCAAAAGGAAAGTGAAAAGATGAAAAAATAAAAGAGTTAAAAGGTTTTTGCCTTGAAAAATGCGGGAAATTGAAAAGGCAGTCATCGGAAACGAGAACTGCTCACTGATCAGAAAAGGACACGTGACCACGATACGTGCCACGCCGCCATAAGACCATAAATGCGGAGAACATAATCCCAAGCATCAGAAAACATTTCCAAAAAAAAAAAGACCTCTCGTATTCCCTAGACCATCCAAATTGAGGACGATCACGGAATAGGGGGGCAGCTGATGGTCCTGAAAATATATTTGTCCACCATAGAAGGACGATAATAAAGGACGATACTGGAATCAACCAAGCCCGGGAAGAACTGCCTGACAAAGACTCAACCATCGTCCCTCAATTATGGCGAGGCGTTACATAAACAAATAACGGTCTTCAGCACCGTTGGAAGATCATTCTGTCCATTTAATACCTTGCGTAGGCGTTACGAATCCTGCAATGATTCGACCATCAAAGCAAGGCCAACGACTAGGAAGAGAGATCCTATATATGCCCATTGATAAAGCCCGCAAAGAAGGTACACAATTACAATCTTCAAAAACACTCATATTATTCTCTTCCCAATTGCTAGTTATTCTAACTTTGGCATCGGAGGACCGTTCCGGTGTGTCCTTATTTCCTTTTTGAATTGTCTCTGGATCAGGTTAACTCGTGGACGATTCCCGTCTAGACGAATCTCTTTGCTGACGATCCCAGCATCATCACATCTCTCTCTCTCTCTCTCTCTCTCTCTCTCTCTCTCTCTCTCTCTCTCTCTCTCTCTCTCTCTCTCTCTCTCTCTCTCTCTCTCTCTCTCTATATATATATATATATATATATATAGTTCAGTTCAAGTTACACCTAGTGTAACTCTAAGTAATGTTACACCATCTAATAACTTGTTATTAAGTTCGTATTTTGGAAATCTTACTATTGGATTATATGTTTTATATGTTCTTAACATGCGTGTCAATTTTCATGCTAATTGGACATTATTTACCATTTCATCAATAAACTCATTTTTTATGCATTATTTAAATTATGAAAACTTGAATTTAAAAAATTGATTGATGACATGATTATTGATATTCGATCATCTTGTAATTTTGCAAGCATAGAGAATATAAGAAGATAACGTAATCCAATAGTAGATTTGTCAAAATTGGCATTCTATTAAAAAATATTGAGTGGTACAACATTGCTTAGAGTTACACTAAGTGTAATTTGAACTCAACCCATATATATATATATATATATATATATATATATATATATATATATATATATATATATGTATGTATATACTGCACCTGTGTCGTTTTCACTATTGTTTTTCTAGTCGCCTTAGATTTTTTTTTTTTTTTTTTTAAAACTACTTAAATGTGTTGTACCCTCTGAAGGCAATTCAATTTTTTATCAATAAAAAATACAAACTTTTGTCAATTGTTTTCTCTAATGAATTCAAGGGACTTCTTGTGAATTTGAAATTTACTACCAGAAGCTAATAATTTAATTTTTGTTCTATCAAGAGAGTATTGTGTGTGTTTTCTTAACGCTTTCGCGACATCACTTACTAACAGTGTGTTTGGAAATGGTGGAAAGGAAGAAAAAAGGATGGAAGAAATTTCCTATTGTAAGGTTGAATTTAATCAACCATTTTATTGGCTTTATTCCGTGCCAAATTTGCTTGTATTTCAGCATTTAGTAACCCTGTATTTAGGTGGGTTTGTTGTAAGGGTAGTGAGTGAGATAGAGTGTTGATTGCTCAAGAGTGTGCAAGAAAACAGAGACTCGCGGCTTGTTCTCGCAGGTGGCTCGCGGCTTGTTCTCGCAGGTGGCTCGCGGCTTCAAGCCACCAGACGCAACACACGTGCCAAGCGTGCCAGAAGGTGAACAGTCATGCTAGCTGGAGCACTACAGGACAAAACAGGACAACTAGCCATACGGTTATCTCGAGACTGGATCTCGCGACTCAGTCAAGTCGCGAGGCCAAGCCGCGAGCCACCCCTGTTTTGTAAAACCTGACGTTTCACATTCCTCTCTCACTCCAGTATAAATACCCCTTATACCCACAAATGAAAGAGAGCTTCTAGAGAGAATTTTGAGAGAGAAACCCTAAGAAAAACAAGATTGATTCACCTACAATCTATATATTAGAGTCTCTTCAAATTCTTCAACTCTCTTCCTCTCCATTGTCAAATCCTTAAGAGGCATTTTACCAAAACCTTGTTCTCACCATATTCATCACTGTGAGAGGGCTGTTTGGTTTTCTGGGAAGCAGTTAGGAAGGAACCAATCTACATTGGTTGATGCTACGGTCTAGTAGCGGAATCCGGGAAGTTAGAAAAGAAAAAAGTTCGGCACAACCTCGTTGGAGCAAGAAGCTTGGAGGGCTTAGGTGCACTGGGTAGATTAGGCTTGGAGGGTCTATTGCTGTCCATGTATCCCAACTACATTTTCTAGTGGATTGTTTACCGCTTGGAGGGCGGCGGAGAGGTTTTACGCCGAGGGATTCTGTTTCCTCTTCGATAACACATCGCGTGTTGTCCTTGTGTTTGCATCTTCCTTCCCTTTATCTTTGCCTTTTATTATCTGCTGTGGGTTGTGATTTTAATTTGGCTTAGATAGTTTTTCCAATTCTATATTATAGCTTATGTTCATTTTCCGCACACTAGTTGTTTGACATAAAGCTTAAATTGGTTAATTTGTAAATTGGGGGTCTAAACGTTCAAGGGTGTTTATAAACATATTTGAACTTTCAATTGGTATCAGAGCAGGTACACATCTTGTGGTTTCATTACCATTGTGTGATCCTTGACTCCCTTTGAGATGGATCGGTCTCAATCCCTAAATGCACCTCCATATTTTGATGGTAGTAATTATGCTTTTTGGAAAGTTCGCATGAGAGCTTTTCTGTGTTCCATTGATGAGTCTGTTTGGGATGCTGTTGAGATAGGTTAGACCAGGCCTGAGGAAGCCAAATCCACATGGGATAAGGCAGCACTTGCTGCATCTAATGCTAACAGTAAAGCACTCAATGCTATTTTCTGTGGTGTCTCTCCAGATGAATTTCACAGGATCTCTCACATTACCATTGCTAAAGAAGCATGGGAGATATTGGAGACCACTTACGAAGGCACGAAGAAGGTAAAAGACACCAAGCTGCAGATGCTAACCACTCGATTTGAGGAGCTAAAAATGAGTGAGGATGAGTCCTTTGACTCTTTCTATAGCAAGCTGAATGAGGTGATTGTCAGCAAGTTCAATTTGGGAGAGAAAACGGAGGACTCTAAAATTGTAAGGAAGATCCTTCGATCATTGCCGGAAAGTTTTCGTGCTAAAGTGACAGCGATTGAAGAGAGCAAGGACCTTGATGACATCAAAGTCCAGGAGCTGGTTGGTTCTCTTCAGACCTATGAGATGTCGCTCCCAATCAACGGAAGAGTAAATCTCTTGCTCTTAAGACCATTAATGAGAAGGTGGAAGATCATGACTCATCGAGAGAAGATGTGGTTGACAAAGATGTTGCTTACCTTGTAAAAAATTTCAGAAAATTCTTGAAATTCAAAAATAATGACAAATTTGGTGATAAAGGAAAATTCCAAAGTTCAGGAAGGGAGAAAAGGGAATTCAAAAAGAAAGATGGAAAAGAATCCCAACCTACACAAGGTGTCACTTGTTTCGAATGTAACGGGCATGGACACTTTAAGAAAGAATGTCCGAATTATTTGAAATCGAAACGCAAAGTGTATGCCACGACATTGAGTGACTCGGATTCATCCGACTCAGAATCTGAAGAAAGCTGTGATGGATAGGGGAACTACTCAGCTTTTATGACTATTGCTCATGTTGAGTCTTCAGACGAGTTGAATCTGCTTGTGCGAGACCTTGGAGAACATAGTGATGAAAAATCACTGGGAATTGTTGAAGAATCAGATGCTGAAGAAGATGAAAGTACAGCCAATTTTCAAGAGAATTATAACTCACTCCTAGAGAAGTCGGGTGAGTACACAAGGGTGGCCAAGGCAGTTGTGAGAAAAATGAAGAAGGCAGAGGAGGATTATAAAAGTCTCCTAATCCGATATAGGGAGGCCAAATGTGAGATAGAAACACTGAATGGTGAGCTGTCAGAAGCTTACACAAAAGTGAGATTTCTTGAGCAAGAGGTTGTGCAAGCAAATGCCAAAATTGAGAGGGTCACCACCAAGAAGCTAAATGATGTTATTTCATCGCAAAAGTGCTTTTCAGACAAATCCGGGTTGGGATATACCGGAGGAAGTAGCTCATCTAGAAATGTCACTAAAGAAGTGAAGTTTATAAAGGCCAAAGAATTAGCTGATGTTGGTCCTACTGCTGAGAAGCCCAAGATAAAGGAGAAGAGAAATGTGAGGAATGAACGGTTGTTGAATTCCCATAATCAATCTGTGGGTAGGTCTGAATCTCGAGCCAAGTCCCGTCCACGACCACAAAGAGGTCCTAGATCAACTTATGTGTGTCATTATTGCGGACTTCAAGGGCATACTCGACCAAATTGCCAAAAGTTGAGAGCAAAGAATAGTGCAACTCCTCAAAGGTCACAAGGACCTAGAAATGATAGAAGAAATTGGGCAGGTGAACAATCGAGAGATCAAAATGGTGATCCCGGAATAATGAACGTGATGAAGATGATTGGTGCATTCACCAACTGCTTGGAAAGCTTCTCACGAAGGTTTGAAAGCCCTAACTCCCGTACCCAATCCTATAAGGAAATCACCCCAAACGCAAGTGACGTGTGGGTGAAAAAGGATACTCATGCATAAACATTACAACATGTCCATGCATTAATACTTCCTATGCTTTGTGACGATGTTTGATTGATTGCTTGTTGTTTATGTTGATGGTTGTTTGTTTGTCTATTTGTGCATATTTTTGGTTTTTTTTTTTTTGTTTTCAATCCTTTTCTTCTTGTGTCAAAAATCCAAAAATTACATAAAAAATCAGAAAATCAAAAAGTTTGATTGACATTGTTGAGTTTTTGTCTCAAAACTTGTTTTGCCTTGTACCTTTGTGCTAATGGCTTTGTGCATTTTCGAGCATGGCTTGTTTCATTGCACTCATATCACTGTGGGAGAAATCTTGAAATCTATGTGATTGTTGTAAATAGATCTTCAAACTTGTCATGAATGATTAGTGAATAGTTATGATGATCTTGAGACATGCATAGACGTGTGTCTATATATCTTCCCACTCTTTATTTTTGTTTTTGCTAAAAAGAGCTCACCAAATGTAAATCTCCAAATGAAAAGAGATATTGAGCTGCAAAAACCTGTCGCACATTCTAGTATTCGACTAGGAAAAAGGGTAAGCGAACTAAAATTAAAGTGAATGTTTATTTAAAAAGCCAAAGACTATCTCATCAAGGTGAAATATCTATTATCACTCTCACAATGAGAGGGGTTTTTCTTTTCGAAATGATCAAAAAGATCAAATGTTATGATTGAAAGTGGAGTCAAATGTAAAGCTCCAAGATATGTTATCAAGTTTTGTGGGAGGTCATATATACATATTTCTATAATTGAGATGGATCACATGATCTAGTGCTAATGGTGTATGCCTTGGTTGAATTGATCATTGAAACTTCACATTAGACTATGGACTATCTCATTGTTGATCTCCACACACAACACACAAGTTTATGTTCAATAAATGTCATATTCATTTGTGTGATTGTACTTGATGAAATGTGTTTTCACATGCTCAATCTTTGTTAATTCAAGCACAAAAAGATTTTTGAGTGTTTTTGGTGTTTTTGGAAAGTATTTTGTTAGAAAAATCTGAAAATTTCAAAAATCCATTTTTGCCCTGTTTTGGCGACTCAGTCGCGGGTAAGTCAAGTCGCGAGCCTCAGTCGCGTGTTCGCGGGTCATTTTTGGCGACTTGTTCACGAGTGGAAGGTCCAGTCGCGAGGGTTACTCAGAGATTTTCGCGGCTCAGCTCGCGACTCTCTCGTGGGTAGACCTTCCAGTCGCAAAAAACACTTAGAAATTTTTTTTTTTTTCAAAATTCTGTCTTTGAGTGTTTTGGCGGCTTGACCTGGCGACTTGTTGGCGACTCACTTCAGTCTCGAAAAACGCGTGTTTGGCAAAAATAGGGCAGTTTTTAAATCTTTTTCAGTTTTCCCTTGAACTTTTGTGACTGTTCATCTTCTCTCTCAACTGTCTCCTTCCCAAACACTCCGTGCACCCATTTTTCAAACTCCATTGTTGCTTCTTTTCAGCTCAAAATCTTCAAGTAAACAGGTATGGGTTTTCTATCTTGAACTCTATTTTACTTGATTTTGTGTTTTTCCCTTTGGATTATTCACATTTGTTTATGATTTTGAGATGGGTTTTTGGTTCGTCAGTTACTCTTTGTCCATGCTTAGCATGTGGTAGCTATTGTTTCAGTTTAAGCCTTATTAAGTTGTTGGTTTTGTTCTTCATCATGTGCTTAACTAGGGTTTTTTTATTGGTTACTCATCTTGTCTGATCTTATGTTGTTATGTTGATTCATAATGTTCCTTTTTTGAATGTGTGGTTTACTGTGCTGAATGTGCCTGTTCCTCTATTGTGTGAATCTGTCTTTTGTTCTCTAAGTCATGTCATTCTCATCATAATGTATGTCTCATTGACATATATCTGTCTTTAGGTTGTTTTCAATCTCTGCTGCTTTAATGCTACCCTGCATTTTACCTATTGATCTTTTGTATCCTCTTTTAGGTTAGTTCATCTGTGTGGCTGCAATTTCTTTGTTAATTACATAGTACTGATTAGTTCTACACATGTATTATTCTATGTTGTTGTGGCCTTTTCTGATTGCTCACAGATGGCACCATCATCCCCAAAGAAGAAAACACCTACAAAGAAGGCAGATAAGAGAATGAAAATGGACCCTAATTTGTTCAGGTCTGTTTCTCACTTTGAGAGATACAAGGACTTCTTGAAAGCAGGACTTATTCAAGAAAGATTTGTGGATTTGGAGGATTTAAGGAACACTTTTATCCCCAGCTGTTTTGAAGGGAGAGGATGGGAAAAACTTCTGAGTGATCTCCCTGTAGTGTGTGAACCCCTGATTAGGGAGTTTTATTCAAATGCTATGATAAGGGAGGATGATCTAAGCTGCTGGGTTAGAGGTAAAGAGTTCACTTTGGATGCACGTGACATTAATGATGTGCTAGGTCTTAAAGGATTAGAAGATCAGGAGTTTGTCAATTACAAAGATAGGATTATGTCTATTGAAACTGTTCAACAGAGGATAGGTGGACAAAGAGAAGGGAAATGTCTGAATACCACAGCTTTTCCAGTAGACATGAGGTGTCTCACAATAATCATGATGTTTAACCTATATCGCATAAGGAAGTTGACTACAATCAACTGTGCAAGAGCAATTTTTCTGATGAATCTCAAAGAAAAGACATTCATTGACATCAGTTCCCACATATATGACACTATTGTGGATGAGACTAGAACCACTTCTAGGCCAAAACTGATCTTTCCTCGCCTGCTTATGAGGATTTTTAAAAAGAAGGGTGTTCCAACCCCTAGAGATATCAGTCCCATGTCCACACCTTCTGCAATTAACAAACTGACCTTCAAAAGGATAAGTGTTCGGCTTCTAGGTGAAGAAGATGAAGGTGATGAAGGAGAGGGTGTCCCTATGGAGACTAAGGCAGAGGCAGCAGGGCATGCATCAACCTCAACACCCAGGAGGACTGGCAAAAGGACTAGAGCATCAACTTCTTCAGATACACCTCCAGATGCATTTCAAGTCATTCCGGAACGACTTGATGGGATCAGAGGGGTCCAGACCGAGCACTCTAAGAGGATGGCAGCCATGCAGGACCAGATAGACATTCTGTCTGCAAAACTTGACAGCTTCACCACCCAACATGGACAGTGACCCTTTGGCCATTCCCGTCAAAAGGGGGAGAATTTTGTTGGTTGAGAAGCAGAAAAGCAGCTTTTAAGGGGGAGTAATATGTTGAGGGGGAGCAGTCAAAATCAGACATTGTCTTATCTGTGGTTATATTTTTTTTGGATATTTAGTGTTTTTTTTTTTTTTGGGTTTGATACACTGTGGTTTTGGTGTATATCTATTTCTAACTCATAATTTGAACTTGGTTTACTCTTTTATATATATTGTTGATGTTTTTCAGGATATAGTGTGATTTGTACCCATGTTGCTTATGTAAGCTTCTAGGGTTATGTTTTATGCATGTTTGTAGGTTTTATGGTTTGTACCATGCTTTATGCAGCCTTTTATGCTTTGTTGAAATCAGTACTTCTATCTAAATGTCTTGCATTTTGTTTTAAGTACTGTCACTCTTGTGCCCTTGTAGGATTGTTCCTAGATGCATATACTTAGTGTATTATGCATTGGTTGAGTGTTTGGCATACATGTATCTTGCTTTGTTCTTGTTAACTTGTATGTTCAAGTGTTCATTCCAAGTGTGAATGAGCACTGTGATCACTACCTTGTGGTGATTACTTGGTTGATCAAGCCATGATTTGAATCTTCACTTCATCTTTGCTTGATCACCTTAAGCTTGTTTCATATGCATTTCATGCTTTTCTGCATACAATGATCATAGTGTATTGTTGTGTTTCAGGAGTTTCATGTTCTTATGATTCAAGTGCTTCACAGCTTCTAGAGTTAGGTGTGAGTGAGTTTTGTTCAGCTGTTCCCAACTCACATGTTAAGTCTAGAGTCTATTTTAGGGTTTTGTCACGGAATAGCCAAAGGGGGAGATTGTAAGGTTGAATTTAATCAACCATTTTATTGGCTTTATTCCGTACCAAATTTGCTTGTATTTCAACATTTAGTAACCCTGTATTTAGGTGGGTTTGTTGTAAGGGTAGTGAGTGAGATAGAGTGTTGATTGCTCAAGAGTGTGCAAGAAAACAGAGATTCGCGGCTTGTTCTCGCGGGTGGCTCGCGGCTTTAAGCCGCCAGACGCAGCACACGTGCCAAGCGTGCCAAAAGGTGAACAGTCATGCTAGCTGGAGCACTACAGGACAAAACAGGACAACTGGCCATACGGTTATCTCGCGACTGGATCTCGTGACTCAGTTAAGTTGCGAGGCCAAGCCGTGAGCCACCCCTGTTTTGTAAAACCTGACGTTTCACATTCCTCTCTCACTCCAGTATAAATACCCCTTATACCCACAAATGAAAGAGAGCTTTTAGAGAGAATTTTGAGAGAGAAACCTAAAGAAAAACAAGATTGATTCACCTACAATCTATACATTAGAGTCTCTTCAAATTCCTCAACTCTCTTCCTCTCCATTGTCAAACCCTTGAGAGGCATTTTACCAAAACCTTGTTCTCACCATATTCATCACTGTGAGAGGGCTGTTTGGTTTTCTGGGAAGCAGTTAGGAAGGAACCAATCTACATTGGTTGATGCTACGGTCTAGTAGCAGAATCCGGGAAGCTAGAAAAGAAAAAGGTTCGGCGCAACCTCGTTGGAGCAAGAAGCTTGGAGGGCTTAGGTGCACTGGGTAGATTAGGTTTGGAGGGTCTATTGTTGTCCATGTATCCCAACTATATTTTCTAGTGGATTGTTTACCGCTTGGAGGGCGGCGGAGAGGTTTTACGCCGAGGGCTTCGGTTTCCTCTTCGATAACACATCGCGTGTTGTCCTTGTGTTTGCATCTTCCTTCCCTTTATCTTTGCCTTTTATTATCTGCTGTGGGTTGTGATTTTAATTTGGCTTAGATAGTTTTTCCAATTCTATATTATAGCTTATGTTCATTTTCCGCACACTAGTTGTTTGACATAAAACTTGAATTGGTTAATTTGTAAATTGGGGGTCTAAACGTTCAAGGGTGTTTATACACATATTTGAACTTTCACCTATCCACTATTTGGTTGTACAAGAGAGAAGAAAAATGGATGAGGTGGAATGATTTTTTTTTACATGGGACCCACTGTTTCGGTATCAACCCAATTTGGGCAGAAATAGGAGGAAGGGAGATCACAAATTTTATGGGGCCCACCACTTTATACTATAAAATGACTAATATATCCTTAACACTTTCAAGAAATTACAAGTGTTCTAATATATGAATTTTCCTATCATTAATAAGGGCACCAAAGTAAAAATATGCATTTTTTTTTCTCTTCCTTTTACAAACCAAACAAAAGAAATATAAATTCTTTCCTATATTCAAACACATCAAGAGAAATTTTTTTTTTTTTTCCTTCCTTTCTATTCCCCCTTTCCTTTCTCTTTTACTTACTCTTCCCTTTCCCTATCTACAACCAAACATAGTGTAAATGTTGCTTCCACCTGTCCTAGCGAGTCCCTTATGACCACCCGCACTCCTAATTTCTGTAATTGGGCAAAGATTGCCCCCATAAACATTTATTTTGTAGTTAGGTGCTAAAAACCGTGGATTCACTCTATTCACAGGACTTGTAGGCGCTATATTAACCAGAAGACAACAAACAAAGTTAGGGGTGGCAAAATCTGACACGACCTGCGAACCCGACACGACTAACCCGTTTCTAAACAGCTCATGGGTTGAGGCTAAACAGGTTCAGGCTAAACGGGTTCGGGTCATATTCGGGTCAACACGACTGACCCATTTAATAAACGGGTTGTGTTCGTGTTTAACATGTGAACCCGTCTGACCTGTTTGACCTGTTTAGATAATAAAGATATTAAATTTTGTTATTATTGCTTAATTTTTTGTTGTAATTATATGTTTATTACTATATTTATAATTGTAATTGTATTTTAATTTTAGATATATAGAAATTGATAATAGATTATTTAGGTCATGTATGACCTATTAATCAAAGAAGTTATTAAATGGGTTATTTGTATAAACTTTTACTTGACTTATTAATTAAACAGGTTTAACATGTCGGGTTGGGTCAACCTGTTTAATAAACGGGTTGAGTTAGGGTTGAGAATTCTTGACATATTTATTAAACAGGTCGGGTTCGAGTCAACTCATATAACAAAGTATTTATGGCTCGACACGATACGAACAGGACCCGCAATCACAAATTGACATCCCTAAAACAAAGTAAACAATACACATTATTATATAAAATAAAAAAAATAATAAAAAAATATATAATCTAAAAGTAAATAGTTTTAAAGTCAAATCAAAGAGTTAACTGAAGAGTTCGTAAATTCAGTAGACAAACAGACTCAACACAGAGTGAATGCAAGAAAAAGTGACATGAAAAGAATAAAATAAACAATAGAATATAATTTATCAAATGTACTATTGCAACGCGACTTAACAATAGAATCACCTTTTTAGCACAAAAAAACAATAGAATCGCCTAACACAGTAGCCTTAACCTACCTAAAGAAAAGGTATTTAACATAAGGGAGTTGATTCCATACCGTATCGGTCAATAATTTGGTACGTTTGACCCTATGTTTCATACTGGAAAAAATATCGGTTGTACTGGTCAATTTTGGGCAATACCGGTCGGTACAGAAAAAAGTTTTTATTTTTATTTTTATTTATTTTTTTAAGTTTTGTAATTTTTGAATTTTTGTTAGAGTAGATGGTAACTTATTTGCATTAACTTATTAGTATTATTTGTTTTTTTAGTATGCAATGGTAAATTTTAAGCTTTCTATTTTTTTTTTTTCTTTTAATTGATACTAAAGTCTAAAACCATGAATAATTAGTTCTGAATTGAGGAAATGTTTTATAGTAAACTTTTATATTTATTATAATATATACACACACATACATATATATATATATATATATATAAAATAACAGTAAACCCGAAACGGTACACCGGTATTAATCGGTATCCGAAATATATCGTACCGCTGGCCAGATCGGTACAGCCTCCGGTATGGTATTGACTCCCTTAATTAACACGTAACTCAATGAATTAATTCTAACTAAATGCTCCAATTTTATTTTATTTTATTTTATTTATTTTTTTGAGAAGGGTAATATTAATTCATATAGAAAACCGGTACCAAATATCTTGATTCAAACTTAAAATTTCACAAAAAGATATGAAAATTTATCATATTTTTCAAGAAAAGAGTTTTGTTTTACCTGGGCTAAGAGATTTATATTAAAGAAAATATGAAATATAATTTGCAATTTTAATTTTGTCCAATAATGTCGATTTACATGCAAATATTTCACTTTGAGTATTAAAAATTTCAAAAATTGCATTTTAAGGAATTACATAAATAAAAAAAAAAAAAAAATTAGTTTCTTCCAATCGGTTATTGGATGAATCAATTTGATGTTTTAGGAATCCAAAATCTCAAAAGTAGCTCACTTTGACCAAGTTGCTCAATAGTCAAATTGGCCCAAAATTCACCCAATCCCTATAGTCTATTACTTTATTTCACTTTAACCAGATAACCTTTTAAGGCTTGAACAGGATTTTTTGCACAAAAATCGAAGGCAGAAACAAATTTGGTATTGACAACTATTACCTTCCCTACACTTAATCGATACCGGGTGGATTCCAGTTAACTCAACTGGTAAAGTCTATGATAATTGTATAAGAGATTTGAGGTTCAATCCCCACCTACATCAAAAATTGATTGGTGTCTTGGTTTGATGATAAAAAGTTATCATCAAGAGTGAATGCTATAAGTTGAAACTCTTTCAACCGCTTACATCAAAAATTGATTGGTGTCTTGGTCTGATGATAAAAAGTTATCATCATTAACGAATGCCATAAGTTAAAACTCTTTAAAAAAAAAAAAATTTCGATACTTGGATTTATTTTTTGTTATAAACACAATTTTATCTAATTTAAGTCTAGAGGAATTATAAACTTAGGAAAAGCTCTTTTTCAAAACACAAGTGACTAATCACACATTAAAAAAATCTCAATGGTTGGTGGCAAGTGGCAACTCCAAATACTATATACACAAATAGCACCACACGAGCATCACGAGCGCCAATAATGCAAGCAACACATCCACACACCATTAGGGAGAAGGACCAACATCTTATCTTGATCTCTCACACACTCACTCACTAGCTTGTTGCCATTGTTGGTTCACTGGGTCTAGATGTTCACAGTGGCAAATATCTAGCAATTTTTCACCTTATTTTCATGGAGAAAATCGGAAAGAGTTTCACATTAGGGTTATTGTGCCACATTGGGAAAGACTCACATCAATGCCTATGACGTGCACCAACAATGTTCTACATACAATGCACGGAATTGAAGTGCAATTGCTTCCCACATGGTGCATGTCATATGCACAATTACACCACGATATTTGGCTAATATCGATAGGGACAATCACACTAGTGGGTAAATGCACAAAATACATATTTTAGGTCACATGTGTACGTAGCTTTTTCCTTAGGCATACGCACGTGCCATATTGCCAAGATACAAGGCGTGAATGGAAATTCTCAACAAACTTAATTTGACTACTTGGATCCACTCTCATATAATGGATTGAAAAATTGGGTCGAGGTTGTCATATCATTTTTTTGACAAATATTGGTATCCAGATTTCTTTTGAATATCTGATTATTTTTCCGAGTATATGCAGTCATCCTGTCCCACACATACCAGGTTATTATAAGAAAGAATCCCGTGGCTCAAGATACTGACAAGATGTTTCAAATTCAAAGTCCTAAGAATATTATAAAGCCTTAGGAATCACTAAGCCAACCCCTTAGGGTTAAGGTCGCCATGTCATTGAATGAACTGCCTCATGAAATGTTGTGTGAGAAACTCAATGTGCTTCATATGAATAGCTACAAAACTATCATGTTAAGTCCGTGTGTCGAATCTAAAATACACAATGAAATACTAAAATAAAATACCAAAAAAATAGACAAGATAATAGTACATTAAAATGGTCTTAAACAAGTTCACAATATGAAATTGAAAGCAAATTATTACTTAAAACAATTTTATCAATCACGCTGATGTCAATATAATAGTGGTAGGGCGTCGAATGTTGCAGTTGCACTAGCTTCTAAAATTGATTGTGTTGGTGTAGAAACATCATCACAAGGATTTGTTTCTTCCATTCTAACAATATCAAACTTTTTCATAATTTTCTTGACCATTAAAAGTTTTTCGAACTCCCTCCAACTCTTTTGTAACCTCCCTCATTGTAGGACGTCTCTTCCCATTCAATTCTAGGCATCTTTTTGCAAGCTCAGCAACGACCATGATCTCTTGTATATCACCTTCCTTCTTCACTCTAGCATCGAGAATATCAAATAGAAAGCCCTCTTCCATTGAAAGAGTGAAATATGTTGCAAGACTCCTATTTTGTTGTATTCTCACTAAAGAGACTGGTTTTTCTCCAGTTAAGAGTTCAGCAAGGACTACACCAAAACTATAAACATCACTCTTTTCAGTAAATTGGCTTGTTTGGAAATATTCTGGGTCTAAATACCCAAAAGTGCCATATACAACCGTTGTTAGATGAGTTTGCTCAATGGTCACTGACCTTGAAGTCCCAAAATCTGCTACTTTTGCTCTGTACTTATCATCAAGGAGTATGTTTGTAGATTTTATATCTCGATGGTAAATAGGTAGTGAAGCTGCTGAGTGTAGATAAGATAAAGCTCCTGCAACTTCTTTGGCGATCCTCAAGCGCATATCCCAAGTCAGTGGAAACTCTTCACTTTCTTCATGGAGATATTGAGAAAGTGTTCCATTTGAGATGAACTCATAGACTAGCAAAGGAATTTCTGTCTCTAAACAACACCCAACTAACTTAACCACATTTCTATGGTTGATGTGGGAAAGAATGATAATTTCATTAATGAATTGTTCAAGATTACCCTCATCCACAATGTTGCACTTTTTAATTGCAGTGATTCTTCCATCAGTTAACATTCCTTTATAGACCATACCTTGCCCACCTTTTCCAAGTATTCTACTTTCGTTAAATTGATCAGTTGCCTTTTCCAACTCTTGGGAAGTGAATAATTTTGTATGTTGAATATTATGTTCACTTGAAGATAATTGTTGTTGTAGCAATAAACCACCATTCCTTTTGAAGAATCGTTTTTTCAACTTGATTTCATTTCTTTTCTTTTTCATTTTGTAAAGCCGCCACATGATAATGAGTAGAACTAGCCCTCCAATGCTTGCACTAATTCCTGCTCAAGTTATGAAAATAAAAACAAAATATTATAGTGATTTAAAGTTATGCAATTCAAAAATCTTAATAAATGTTAAATAGATTTTGTACCCAAAAAAAATCCAATATCTTTTAAAATTTGCTACTACAATATTTCCAAATTAATAATTGTTTTACAATATCCAAAAACACCTAGTTTCTTTATAAAAGAAATTATATATGTTGTATACTTCGAAACCTTTATTTCATGAAACTAGTAGCAAACACATGCGATGGTCTTCTGTGTTTCACCTCCCCATGCAAGGACTTTAAGATTGTGATTAAGAACACAGAGATAAGGTAAAAGACTGAACAACAAATCAAGCAGACAAGGCTTCAAGTTTGGGTTTACTCTTAACTTAGTAAAAATTTCCCTAGTTATTATGCGAATATATTTAACATGGGTACCCCAAACTTACATGTGCTTAAACACCAAATAAGGGCCTGCTTTTTTATTCTTTTTTCTTTTTTTTTCTTTTTTTTTTTGGTATGGGAAAAATAAAATGAAAGAAACCAAACCATGAAAGATTGCAGTCACATTCCTAGGGAAGAAACCAGGATGTGAGAAGGATTTTAACTATGGTGGGGGGATACAAACTTGCATTTATTAGTATCAACAAAGAAAATACTATTCCCTCAAAAAAAAAAAAAAAAAAAAAAAAAAACTAAAACTGCTATATGCTTCTCATTTAACTAGAAACTTACAAACTAATTCGACAGTTAACATGATTAATGCCACATTAAATTTAATAAATAAATAACCAAATTATTATCAAATTTACTCTAAAATGTCAATGAATGTGATTAGTGTCACATCAACAACATAATAAATAAATCTCTTAATTATTTATTTATTTTTTTAAAAAAAAAAAAACAATTTTGAGAAATTTTTAATAAAAAAATTGATAAGGCTTACCTAGTAAAATTTTATAGTCGATGTGGCATCATTTTAAATAAATTCTCTTGACTAATCAATAAATATAAAAATAAATAATAGAAAAACCCCAAAATTTTAGCTTTGGGTCCTAAACAGTAAATAACTAAAGCCAAAAAAATCTAAAAACACAAGTTATTTGAATAAAAAAAATCCAAATTTTCACAAACGTATTTTGAAGTTTCAAGTTAAAAACAACACATGCACAATGCATATATAGGTACAGTCACACTTAATCTCATAGTCGCTAAACTTTTGTATCTTTTTTCTTTTTTTATTATTATGAAGAATGAAGTATACTACCACATTACCGTACATAAATTTTATGCATAATATTTCTATTTGTGTATCAATGGTCATCACTAAAACAACATCTAATACCAAGGTCAGCTTTTTTTTCTTTTTCCATTTTTTTTTCTCAAAAAAAAAAAAAAAAAAAAAAAAAAAAACTCTCTTAATAAGCCATGTAGATAATTTCCTGAGTTTTCCTAACTGTAAGAAAGCATAATAATTTTAGTCATATATATTCTCATTGGTTTTTATTTTTTATTTATTTAAGAAACAAACACAAACATAAGGGAAAGGGAAATGAGTTCTAACTTCTAACACAAAGGCACACCATAAATTCTAATCAAAAGCCATGGTAACTTTTAAGAGAGGGTGGAGCAAATTATACTACACATAACACACTCTCTTAAGCAATGTGAGACAATTACCTATTCTTTTTTTCTTTGTTTTTTTTTTTTTAAAGAAATAAACACACACATATATCCTCTCACTAGATGATGATAATTTACAAAATATTTTATACATTTTAAATATTGTTAGAAATATTATTTTTATTCTAAAGTTGATGGTTTATATTAATCTTTCAAACTAAATATTTTAGAAGATTGACTATTAAGAGAAAAAATTTTAGTTAATTTACTAAATTATATAGAAGAACTAAACTCTTTCTTTTTTTTCTTTTTGATAGGAAGAACTAAACTCTTTCTGAATACATGTATTGCTAATAATATTTTATGGGTAATTATAATATACTCTCAAAGCACCATAAATGTATACTGTCTCCTCTAAAATAATGGTGGAATCTACTAATTAAATTCATAATGGAACTCACAATTCATGTGAAATAAGAGAATATGAATTTATGGTATTTCTGAAGTATTCAATAATTTTTCATAATTTATTAACAATATATGTCAATGGCTTTTATAGAAAAAAGTTTCTTATAAAAAAAATTAATTAGATTAACCATATTATCAAGTGAAAAAAAAAAATGTTAGCAATATGTAGTAAATATTACTTAATTTATATTTAACTATAAGACAATATTTAACCAATAGAGAATGTTATTCTAAACCAATCCCCCCTCAATCCATACGGCCCTAGGCCAATCTTGTATATTAAAGTTAATTTAAGGCTAAAAAGTTACTACCATAAATCATTCTATGTTTGGCTTTGAAAACTTCTGCATCTGGGTAACTTTATTAAATTCATAATTTCATAGTGCTACGATTGTGCTATTTATTATTGGAAAATGTTAACAAATATCCTAAGAACATTAATTTACGAACTATTTTTTAGAAATATTTTATTAGAAAATGATAAAATAATGAATTGTGTTGACAATTTCTCATATTTCCTGTGAAAATGATGTTTCAACTTTTTTAATATAGTTTATTAATAATTATCATAAAAACACCCGTTAACATTACTCTTTAATGCATTACAAAAACTTTCTTCATTTTACTGGATGCTATTAGCCAATGCATCATAAAATCAAAATTTATTGATGTAACTAATTAATACAAGTTACAGAGAGGACATATCATGAGGATTCTCATGTAAATTATAAATATGAATTAATTTTATAATTTTAGCATAGCAATCTTCTTTCCAAATTTAATGAGTAAACTGACGTACCTATAATGATGTTCTTCGTTTTGCTGCAATGGTAACTTCCTTCTGTATTCTGACAATCCCACTTGATTGGACAAGAATTGAGATTTGGATCCGCACATTCATTTATATCTGATACAGTACAGGCATAACCAAAAAAAAAAAAAAAAACTAATAAATTGATTAATTCTTAAAGGCATTTTGGATCTCAATCCCATGCCAAGGCACGAAGTGTTTTTATTTTTCTATAAATACAATAAAATTTGAATTGATGATGCCTACGCTATGATGCTTATTTTTTATTAACAAGTTAAAATATCAATTAATATTGATAAAGTAAGAATTCAAATTCAAATCTCCTACTCGATGACAAGAACTTAGTTCAAACACAGAAATTAGTATTGTTTCGTGACTTTCGTCATATGATTGTTTTGACCAATAATTTTAGGAAACAACTAATCATCTCACCATTCCATATAATTATATTATAATTTTATGACCATTATAGTGAACAATAACTTTTTTTTTTAGAAGAGTGAACAATAACTTAAGTAACTAAATTAGTTTATTTTTTTATTTATATATATATATATATATATATATATATATATATATATATATATATATATATATATATATATATATATAAGAATATAGCAACTTTTATTAAGAAGAAAAGCAACTCATTACATCGTGAGCAAAAAAAAAACAAAAAAAAAAAAGTACGTAAGTAAGTTAGTTGTATCTTCCAACTTATGTTTCTAAAATCTTTAGATATACTTTCAAGCAGAGCAAAGTGATGCATGTATGTGACATAAAACCTATACTAGCACTAATAAAAAAAATATATCATAATTAAATTATCTAATTTGGACTAATTATTATAATTGAGAGAGTCAATTTCATACCAAAAACTGTTTCGATTTGACAATTGAAACAAAATATTTCGATATCAATCAATACCAATATACCGTTTCAAAATTACCATTATAAATAAATATATATTCATTAATTTAAGTTTTATTGATTAAATCTCATAAATATAACCATATCGTCAGTTACTCAATTCTTAACCTGAAATTCTAATCCAACTTGCTAAAAAAAAAAAAAAAAAACAAAAAGAAATTCTAATCCAACCCCAATAAAAAGTAATAGATACACTTATTAAAAAATAATAACAATCAAATTAATATTATATTTTATTAAAAATAAGAAACAATCTGCCATCACGTGGGGCTTTTAAAATTTCAGTAAATATCAGCATGCTAGCTGTAAAGTAACAAGTATCAGTAAATGTTAGTTTGAAAGGTTTTTAAAACATGCTAGCTGTAAAGTCTGTTTCTTGGGCGTGCTAAATATCATTTGAAAAGGTTTGAAAAACCGAGAAAGAGAGAGAGAGAGAAAGAGAAAGAGAAAGAGAAAGTTAGACGGACAGAGAGAGAGAGAGAGAGAGGAGAAAAAGACGAAGATGAAGATGAAGTAGCAGCAGCCAAAATCAGTCCACGACACCGACTTGAGGTCGAGAATGTAGAGATCGTCGCCGGTGGAAGGTGAGAGTGAGAAAGAAACGCTTTTTTAGTTTGTTTCGGTCCGGTATGCATTTACCGGCCGAAATCCGATATCTTCTCCGGTATGGCCGAAATAACCCGGTATGGGCCGGTATATTTTCCGGCACGAAACAACCTTGGTTCTGTACCGGCCAAGGTACGGTACGAAACTGACTTCCCTGATTATAATATGTTTTGTATTTTCGTAATATTTCAAACTATGATCTAATTTTTAACATTAATTGAAAAAAAAAAAGTATAGTTAATTATAAATATTTGAGATATAATTAAACATTTTTCACATGAGTAGAATTTGGTGATATACAAGAGGAGAATTTGGCGCTTAATAGATTCTTGGTGTATAGGTGTAGCAAAACTTAATTAATTTGGACCATTTTAGTACAATACATGTTTTTTTTTTTATGTGAGGAGAGGAAGTGTAATACCTATCGTAGAAAGGATTAGGATTGGTCCAGTGTCTAGTTACACTGAACCAAAGCTAAGTCCAAAGGGGGTTGTAAAAAAATTGTAATGTTTTAGTCAACTAACTGAGATATTGGGTCCGTGTGGATTGAGCTTATTTTTGTTGAAATTGAAAATTGAAACTGAAAATACTGTTACGAAATATTTTTTAAATGTGTGAGACCCATTTTTAATAAAAAAATTGTAAAAAGTGAAATTTGTGGGTTTATAAACAGTACATAAATGCACTGTTTACAGTATAAAAAGTCAACATATACGGCTGAACAGTAGCCGATTACCCTGAAATGTCAAAAAAAGACGCGTTTACTGTAGCATGGGTCCCATGTGCAAACGCGCAAAACGTCCAAAGCAAACACTCACATTGTTTAGAAATTAGATACTCACACTTAGAGTCCGTTTGGATACAGTTGAAAACTGAAACTGAAAACTAAAAAACACTGTAGCAAAATAATTTTTAAATGTGTGAATAGTATCGTGGGACCCATTTTTAATGAAAAAATTGCTGAAAAGTGAAATTTGTGGGTCCGTGAACAGTACACGATGTGCTGTGATTGGCGGAAACAAATTGAAAAATTCAAAATTTGCGGTTACTGTTTATTGAACAGTAACCGCAGCACTAAAAAAAGCTCAAAAACGCGTGAAAAAAAAAAAAGAAGGGAAAACACAGACGCAAATGCCCTATCCAAACGTAGCCTTAGGGTCTCTTTGGATAGAACTTATTTTGCTGAAACTGAAAACTGAAAACACTATAACAAAATAATTTTTAAATGTGTGAATAGTATCGTGGGACCTATTTTTAATGAAAAAGTTGCTGAAAAGTGTAATTTGTGGGTCTGTAAACAGTGCATGTATATACTGTTTACGGTGGAAAGTTAATATTTGCTGTTACTGTTCAATGAACAGTAATAACATTACTCCAAAACGAGTGAAAAAAAAAAAAAAAAAACAAAACAAAAACACAGCTTTAGAAACGCAACGCAGCAGACATGGAACCCAAACACACACTTAGAGGCAGAACTAAGGGGGCTGGGGGACCGCCAAAAAAAATATTTAGGTACCTGATAGATATCCTATAACTTTGCCCCCGGCCTTGTGATAGTTTGATTTTCTTGTTTTCTTATGTCTTAGAAGAGAACTTGATCTAAAACTCCATGAATGGGAGACCAAAAATCTTGTAGCTAATGGGTATTAGAGGGCTGATTGGCTTTAAAAACAAGTTTTCAGTTTTTAAACATTATTAGCATTTTTATACACTTTTTTACTTGTGTATTTTCAAAAAAAATTAAAAACTGTTATTTAAACCCACAAACACCCATAGAATTTTTGAGAAAACTGAGCTGTATTCTCCCAGTGTTACATGTGTCTTCTTCTTCTTTTTTTTTCTTTTTTTTTTCCCTTTATTACAATATGCCTTAGATTATTAATATCACTAAGAAGGTAGACATTGATATATAATATATTGTTCTATTGAATACTTTGTTTAAGAGGTATAATAATATTATCTTTTACCATAAAAATATATAGACAAAGTCTGACAACAAATTTGATTATAGTCTAAGATTACAACTTAATTCAATATATTTTCATTAAATGTGAATTTTGACAAATTCACCATTGGATTACATTTTCTTTTTATATCCTCTATATTTTGCAAATTTTTTTCAAATGATTAAAAATCAATTACTATGTTATCAATCAAAGGTTTAAATTTCAAAATTAAATAGTTTAAAATTATGCAAAGTGTCTGCCAAAAAAAAAAAAAATTTAAATTATGCATAAAAAATAAGTTATGGATTAAATAGTATATAACATTTTATTGGTACAAAATTTGACATATGTATTAAGAATATAAAAAACATGCAATTCAATAGTTATATTTTCAAAATATATAGTTAAGTTAATTTTTTTGTGGGAAGTTGTAGTCTTAAGGTTACAACCAAATTTGTATTCAAATTTTGTCCTTACAAAATTTGTTTTAGTTTTAAGTTATAACTTTACTCAGTATCTTTATATTGGAAATGAATTTTGACAAATCTATCATTAGATTACATCTTTTTCTTATATCTTTCATACTTGCAAAATATTTAAAAAATTAAAGTGTAATAGCTAAGTTATCAATAAATTGTTTAAATTGCAAATTTTTGTATTTTAAAATTATATATAAAATATAAGTTTTTAGATCATATTATAAATAATATCCGATTGATAAAAAATATAAAATGTGTATTAAGAGCGTAAAAAATATGTAATTTAACAGTTAGATTTCCAAAATATCTAGTAATTTTTATTTTATTGAGTAAAGTTGTAGCTTAAGTTAAAACTAATTTTGTAACTAAACTTTGTTTATCTAATTTAAACAAAATTTGACATGCATGTTCTTAACATAAAATCTAACAGATAGATTTTCAAAATTAACATTAAGTAAAAAGATGTAGAATGAGTTTGAAGAGTTGTTTTCCAACCTAATTTGGAGAAAAATCCTGTCATTATTAGAATGAGTAAATGCATTTCTCCAGTGAAAACTAAAAGCTTGGTTCGTGCTTGGGCAGAGAAGACAAAATGACAAACACTGGTAAGGACGAGTGAAGCAGGTTGACTGCTGTGATCATATTAATTTATAATTTATTTTTTTTAAATTAATAGGGCTAAGATCATACATCTGTATATCAAACCTGAGAAATTTTTTAAGAGTTCTTTTAAAAAAAAAAAAAATTGTTTGGGCTTTGTCCAAATTGTTTTGGTTGATTTTTTGTTTTTTTTTTCCTATTGATGTTTGGATTAATTCTTTTGTTTAAAGGGGCAAAGGATCTTTTTTTTAGGGGGGTAGCAAAGAGAGTTTTCTTGGATACAAATTCAAAAATCTCAGAAAAATATAAATACTACTAACTCCGTCCCTGGATCCTAGTAATGAAAAATAGTAATTATTTGAACAAAAAATAAATCACAATCTTTTTTCCGTCTTTTGTTAAATAGCTTAATGAAGGAAATGGGTACATGAGGTTTCTAAGCTTTTGATTCTATAAAAAAAAAGGTTTCTAAGCTTTAATAATATGGTGCAATGACCCTAGCTCTTACATTGGACGATTTTTTATCCTTTTAACTTTCAGCTTTTAAACTTTAACATCAGATCACAATACCATGATAAATTGATAATTGCACCATGCAATAATTTCCTAGGGGCTAAATCCTTAATCACAAGCCAATCTTAAAATGGGTACTCTTAGCTTTCGAATTTAAACACTTATACGTACATACACATTCTCACTCTTAATGGGATTTAACTTATTGAAGAAATAATCACTATCAAATGATTACTTTATCTTCTTTTTTTTTTTTTCTAGGTTAAATTGCAAATTACACTCCAAAAGTTTGTGGATGTTTAGATTTTACACTTTAAAATTTCAAATTTTAGATTTTATCCACTAAAATTTGGTGTGTGATTTTGAGACCTGAACCGTTCAATGAACCGTAAAACAAAGAAGTTCAAAGTGTTTAAAATTGATTTGAAGTTGAGCCGTGGTAATATCATAATTGATTTAATAATTATTTCAAATATAAATAAACATAACAAATTAGTTAAATAGAAAAATTAACTAGAATAGTTCAATTAAATATAGAGATTTATCTTTCAAATGTATATTCACATTCTAAGCAAATATAAATACAATATTTCTTTAAATATATTTATAATATATACATTATTTATATGTTCATAAATTTAATTATTTGGTAAAAGGCCAATTAATATATATATATATATATATATATATATATATATTTATATATTTTAAGTATCAGCACAAATGCAAATTGCAAATTCATATCTAAGCCAATATGTCTTAATCATAATTTCAGCCCAATAACATATTTTATAATGTGTGCCTTAAGGGTACATATTAAACTATCTATTTTTGGAAACATTTTCTTGAAAATTGAAAAAACTTTCAATACTTTTTCAATTCCTGAGAAATTTTTTCCAAAAATAGTTAATTATTGTGTGCTCTTAGGACACACATTAACAAAATCCTTTATAATATAAGACTAGTTTTATATAACAAAATCAATAAAATGTACTGTATTAATATAGGGGTGTACTTTCTTAACCTATAGCTGTGTTTGTTTAACCGTTGCTAATACGCTAGATAGAAATGTCAACTTTCTTGGCGTTTCCTTTTCTTTTTTCTTTTTTCTTAAATTTTATCTTTTCAAATTCATAAGGAAGATGGAGTACTAGTGGAGACTGGAAGGGGTGGACTTCCACCTAGAGGCTGCATTCTAGAATTATAGCTACAATTGAGTCAAACTAAATAAAAACTAAAGATTTTCAGCCAAAAAAAGAAAAGCATGAAAGTCAGATTTTAATGGATGAATCATGACTATGCGAAACTAAAGCTATACAAGTAAATTAAGTAATAGAAGTTTACCTTCACATCCGGTCAAAAGATAGGGATTTCCTTTGTATCCGGCTATGCAGGCACAAGAAAAGAGTGAAAAGTTCGATGGGAAGTTAGGCTTGGCTCCATCCATCGTGTGAATGTATATGTCGTTATTGTAAAAGTCACAATAGAAATCCTGTCTATTGTTGAACGACTCAAGCATCTCATGGGAATTTTTCACCCATTTATATATCCCCCAGTCCAGCAGCACGGGAATGGAATCTATTTTCTCCACGGAAAAGGAATGGTTTATATTTGAGGGGAAATGGGTTATATGTGAGGTGAACCAGTCTGCTTCTACTAAGAAAGCATACTTGCATCCCTTTTGGAAATTTTTATCATCTAAAGGTTTAAAATCTACATGAGATACTTGAATACCTGAAGGGATTGTGGACTTGCAGCAGTTCAAGCCTGAGCATGAATCGTACTCTCCGTTCATCGAGCTACTGTTACATTGTGATCTGCACCCAAACACCATCGGCTCTGCTCCGACTATTGTTGCCAAGTTGTTGCAACCAACCGATATGAACGTGTTCCCTTTGTTAGAGAAGACAAAAGGACTATCTTTAATGTTCACCCCTCCACCACTGCTCTTATTCAGACAACTGGGATCCGAAGAGATTATTGAACTTTTGACGCGAACCGTATTGATTGCCCACTGGTTGGTATCATTAACAATGATTTCAAGCACTTCCATGTTAATTTTTTTTAGGAAGGCTCCAGTTCCATTGCAAACAATTTGGAACCAGTCGTCCATGTAACAACCCGGTCCAATTCCAAACGGGTATGGAATACTAACTTTTCCACAGCGAGTTTTACAACCCGGTTGTGGAATAGGTGCTGCTTCTGCTAATCCATATGTCAGCAGAAGTAAGAAACTAATCGTGATTACCAATTGCACAGCCATTTGTGGGTGCTCACTACTCACGAGATCAACAAAGCAAGCTACATACCCAACCTTTTTATAGACCACTGCATCTCTCACAACCCTCTGAGATCGACACCGCGTCATAATATTCGGTCAACAACAAACCACAGTGTGAACAATCTTAAAAGCTTCCCAGGAAAGAAAGCTATATTTTCAACTTTCTTATAAGGTTCGAAGTCCAAAGGCACCGAACCTGTAACACATTCACAAGCTAGGGAAGTTATTGGGTAATTTTTTTAGAGCATTCACATTTGGTATTTCTAGGCTATTTTATTTTACCATCCCAAAAAATTATTTTATCAATTATCCCATTCCATTTTATAATATGCCCAACATCCCAATTTTTATTTTCCTATTTTACTCATTAAAGTAATATATTTACACATTAAAAAAATATAATGTTGCTACAATACTATCATATATTTTTAAAAATAGCTACAGTGCCATTAAAACAATAATTTGTGATATAGAAAAGTTGTTACAGTGCCATCCTATATTTGTGATGGCACTATAGCACTATGCCAAAAAAAAATTGGCATATCCCATGTTTACCAATCCGGCTGTGGGCTACTTTTGGGCTAAATTGTAAATTAAAGCTTACATTTGGCATATCCAAGTGCCAGTGTGAATGCTCTTATAATTGCTCCTTCCATTCACATGAGTCTTACATATGGGTTCCACAATTGAGCCCACTCCTCATGTGATCAAAGGGGAGAGCATTGCTCCGGGAGTATTGAATAAATTTCCCATAAGTAAGGCAAACGCTAATTTCTATCTTTATATCTATCTTCTATGTATGCCTTTCTCTATTTGAGAAGGGAAATATTCTTAGTTTACATAGTCACCTTAATAGAACCATATGATCATTTATCTCTTTACTTTTGCTTAGTTCAAATTTATTTCTCAAAATCTCAATTTGAAAACAAAAAAGCATTTAACAAATTATTAAAAAGAAAGAGTGGAAAATAATAAACCGATGTTTGTTTGATAATTTAATAACTATAATGGAGGAGGAAGCAATTTAAAGTCTAGATGTCTCCGTTTAAAATACCAATAAAGAGGGCAAATCAATTAAGTTAGAAGACTCTTGACATAAACCCATATACCCATGTTGAAACTTAAAATTCAAACTTAAAACTAAGTTTGACTATTGCAATTTTAGACATCTTTTCAAATTTTAAATCATTTACATCAAACTTAAATTCCACATAGATATTAAGAGAAAGTTGCTAAAAATTAAGAAATTATCCTCATCTTACTTTTAAATTACTACTAATTTTTTTAAAAATTTATTTAATAAAACTCCTAATGTTGCTTTAATGTTAAAACTTTCTAGAATAGACTCACATCTACATAACAAATGATGACTTCAATGTTATTTTGATGTTCATTTTTTGGTTTTAGGTCTCATCAAGCTCCTTACTATTTCGATAATCGGCAAACACATAAATCTCATAGATAACCACACGAACCTTGAATTGGGATGAATGAAAAGTTTTGACATTTAAAAAATAAAAGTGCTTTGAGTAGTTAAGTACGCTTGCAATAACACTCATATAAATATATAAATATATATATATATATATATATATATATATATATATAATGTGATAGTTAGAGGACAAGATGTTTGACATTATTAAAACACGCTTCCAAAGAAAAAGATAAAGTGTCAACCGAGTGAAGCTCAAAATGTATTAGTCCATTTGTGACTTAATTTGAACCATTAAATTTGTGGTACTCTGTGCGTTTAGCAAAGAGATAAAAGCTTTTTGGTTTTTGCATTTTGTTTTTTTGTCTTTGTTTTTTGCCTCAGTTGTTCTGCAAATAATCTAATTTTTGAATTTTTTATAAAATCTATCTTTTAGCTTTTTGTGCATATTTAATATAATAGTTACTAAAAACTATTTATCTTTTAATAAATGCTATGCAAATAAGCTACTAGAACAATTCAGAATTTGAAGAATTTTTACCAATATGAATTCCGAAAAGCGTGAACTCTTGTGATTTAAAAGGAAAATTCTAACAATGGTGTAATACCCTAAATGTTCTTGTATTGCTCTTTTCTTATAATTAGTTATGCTATTCCAACATCCAATCATTTATTTATTTGTCAAAATTCTTGTAGCTCAATTATTTGATACCTCTTAGTGTTCCAATATAAATATTTAGGGCTCAAAACCTCTCCCTTGTTGTAACTACTGATTTATATCAACAACAAAAAATCATGTATTTTTTATTCATTCAAGTTGTTCAATTATAATATTGTCAAACCATTGTGGACAAATAGTAAGCATATTAGTTATAAATAGTTCAATTAGAAATATCAAATTTTTATAGAGCCTTCTACATAAATTGCAACTCTTGATGTTTCTATTGGAATTTTTCTCGGTCATAGTGTAGCTATCAAATTATGAAATTAATAAATAAATATAAACATCAGCATCATGAAAGAATTAACTTATATGACCTGGTAATGGGTTAGATCCAATTGGTCCGTATGGCTAACTAAGTATATATTTGGATAGGAATTATTTTTTATTTTTTATTTTTTATTTTTTTTAAAATCCAACACCTAATCTACAGTGATTTTATTAATGAATAGGAACCGAAAAATATTTTTTTATTACTTTCAATTTTTAATTTTTAACAAAATAAGCGGTATCTAAATCCACTCGTGACAAAAAATAATTATTATTTTAGATTAAGTAAAATTAAAGTGAAAGTAAGTCAGAAAAAACAACACCTTTTTATTTTTCCTGAGAAAAAAGCAACACCTTTAAGACTTAAAATGTGTATTTGATTTATATTTTCAAACAATCATTTTTAACTTTTAAATAATATTATATATATTTTCATATATTTTTTCTGCTGTATGTATTTTCATAACTAATTTCAAATAATAATTTTCAATTTTTAAAGGCCAAAATTTAAAACACGGCCCTCAAAATCGTTTGGTTAGATACGTTCATGCAATTTTGATGAAAGTTTTGTCTCACCCGTGTGCTGTAATCCGTTGGCGTTTATTTAATGAAGTCTTTGACTTTTTTGCTGAATAATTTAATGAAGTCTTTAATAAAGAAAAGTGAGCAGTTCACATCAAAGCACATGTGAATCACGCATGGCCATCCTATCAACGCAGAAATTACATCCCATGTGAAAAGAGAATACAACAGAGCAGATCATGACCTTGTGCAGTATGCAAGGCAGAATGAAGTTTCTCATGTCTGAAGGGGGTCTCCTCCTATGGTGTCTCACGTTGTCCAGACAGATTGTACTTAGATTGTACTGTGTTGAGCTTCTTTTCTTGTGCTTTGTTGTACTCCCTTTTCTTTTGGCAATGATATTCCAGTTTGTGTTCAAAGAAATTACGTCCCAGGAAACTACGATGTCACTCACCATTTTACATCGCGACCCACGACTAGTTTTAGACTAAGCACATGTGAATCACGCATGGCCATCTTGTCAACGCAGAAATTACGTCCCAGGAAACTACGATGTCACTCACCATTTTACATCGCGACCCATGACTAGCTCAGGGCCAGCCCAACAAAATTTAGGGTCTAAGACAAAAATTTTATATGGGATCTTTTTATATGTAAACATTAATTAAACAAAATTATATAATACTAATTAAACTAAAACTAATTTGATGTAAATACAGAAATTGATAAATAATACTAGCTAAACTAAGGTTAATTTCAAATAAAAGATTGAATATTATAGTTGAATCAAAAGAAACTTACTTTAACTTAAATATATGACTATGCATAGTTAAGTACAGTTGTAATCTAAATTTTAATTTTATGTATTCTTTTTAAGATAAAGAGATAGATAGATATTATTTGGTGCATGGCTTAGTAGGAGATTAGTCATCATTGGTGATTTATCACATTTGCAGCATTTTATTTGAAACATCTTAGGGTTGAAATTGGGTTAAATTTTTATTGGTCTCCTATTTTAAAAGCTTTGTTAGAAATGAAAAAGAAAAATACTAAAAATACTACAAAATGTTCACAATAAATATGATTATGACTGTAATTAATGAATTTCAATAACTTAATTTATTTGTGTTTGAATTACTTTTTTATGTGATTAGTGATATGTCAATTAAATCTATAATAAAATTTGTAGTATTTTTAGCATCACTCTTAAAAAAAAGTACCAATTATTTAAAAAATGTTATATTTTTATAAAATTTTGGGCCCTTTTTTTAGTAGGAAATTTTTTTATTTGTTGTGGGGCCTTAGGCCTAGGCCTTGAGCCAGCACTGGACTAGCTTTAGACTTGGAGCATTCACAATGTAGGCAGGCCTATTTATGGGTCGGGTCAGTTCGGGTCTTGGACCCAATTCAGATCCGACCTGTTGGCGTCAGGTGCAAGGCGAAAGGACACAAAACCAACCACCGACATCAATCGATTGAGTTGGTTTCAAGTTTGGGTGGTGCTCAAGTTAGTTTGGTCGGTGGTGAAGCTCACTAATATCTGTAAATAGTCACTAGAAACTACAAAAAGAAATCAACCAAACTTTGTTGAAGTTTGTTGTGAATTGGCCGAAGTTGGCTAAATCCTACTAGATATAGTCGAGATCTGGCCAAATCTAGCTTGATATTGCTAGATTTCTTATATAGCTCCAGTCAATCGGGTGGCTCAGGCTTTGGAGAAGGAAACTTGCCACTTGACCCACCGGTGTTGGTTCTTGAAAACAAATACCCACCGCCGACTAATAGGAGCTTCAGTTCGGCTAGAATCGGGTCGACGGCAGGTGGTTTGGTTAGGTTTTCAAGCTTTAGTCAAGTTTGGACAGCCTTAAGTGCAGGCATTCAAACCGGACTGATTATAGTTTTAACCAAGCAATGACTATAAACCTCACTTAAAAAAGAAAACTATTTTGTATATTTTATAAAACCGAAACCTCTGACGTGTTTTTTACCAATTTTTGACTTTTTGAGTACTTGCCACATAGAATTTGGAGCACTCACAATTTTCCATGTCGAGGACATTTAAAAATAAATAAATAAATAAACTCTTTCTCTCCCAAAAAAAAAAAAAAAAACCGATACGTCACCCAACTCTCTCTTCTCACTACCAATAAAAAAAAATTAAAAAAAAAAAAAAAAAAAACTCTCTCATCTCATATCTTGCAAAAGCTACCGATTTCCTTCCCCCCAAAACTCAGATCCTCTCTCTTCTCACTATTGATCACCTTCCTCCCAACTCACTCTTCTCACTACCAATGTCCTCAAGTACAGCAGCGAGACCTGCACTCTCCAAGTGGGTAATAGAGACGAGAAAAAAACTGTTATTTTTTTTTATTTAATAATGATAGGACAACCTCATCACCTAAGTGTTCAAAAAAATGTCTAACTGAAATTAGAATTAATAAAGATTAAAAGCTTTGTAATCCACATCAGTACATAGTAAAACTATGATAAAAGGTCCTCCATCTATTCAATTAAAATTAGAAAAAAAAAAAAATCCACATTATTTTATTGACTTTTTATTAACCTTCTCTGAGGTTGCCATGTCAGCTTGGAGGCCTCACAATTTTCCAATTTTTTAAATTTGGAAATATGATTTAGATTTTGGTATTGTTGTCACTGATTGGATTGGTTTTCATTTAGGAATTTGAATTACTTTGGTCCACAAAAAAGTGGCTACTAATGTGTTTGACTAAATGCTTGAGTTAAAATCTGGTTAGGAAACATACTTACGAATGCATATCTGTTTGGTTGTAACACTTGCATGTTCTATGATATCCATTTTTAATGTCTTCCTTTTAGACTAGGTTGAGAAGTCTGCAAACAATTTATAACCCAATAGGATGGTAATTATTTGTAGCTGTTAGGTTCTAAATTTTTAAGATTAAATGTTTAGGTTCTAATTTTATGTATGTTGGCAAACCAAGTACAAAAACATGTGTAGTATAAGATATTTACGTCTTAGAACAGTGTTAGACATTGCTCAAGTTGATTCAAGTCAAGATTCAAGAACAATCAAGTTACAAAAAGAAGAATTCAGAAACTGCAGGGCTTGACCAATTGAGAGAGACCTTCAATCGATCGAACTTCGATTTCTGCAGGTTTTAAAGAAGGCCAAAGAGCCCGCATGCGAAACGTTTAGGGCTTGAGTCCAACACTGTTAGGTATAAAAGAAAAACCTTAATTTACGTTTCAGAAGACTTGTGTGTTAGTCCTACAAGATTTGAGAGGTTCTGTAACCTTCTAACTCAACAAGCATCTATTGGAGATTAGATTGACATTGCATGAATCGGTGGAGATACGTTGCTGCATATAAGATCAACTATTATTGATGATCTAAACCTTTGAGTGGGAATCATGTTGAAAATATTTCTGATTGTTTTTATTTAGGAGGAGATAAAAACTTATTTTAAAGGGGGAGAAAATAAAAAATTTTGATGTATTTATTTAGGGGGAGTTTGTTTTATTTTCTTTTTATGTGTTTTGATAATTTTTGAGTTTGATAGTTTGAGTTTGATAGTTTGTGTTTATGTCTATTTTCTTAGTATGTTCTTGTTTATGGTTATGGGTACATTTTTTTCCTTTGTGTATCTTGTATTATTACACAAAACAAGCTTGGGATCCTGTCCCATCTTCCAATCATGGACACAACAATGTCAAGATTCTTCAAGCTAACCTAACTTTGTATTAGAATTGAAGAGCTCTCTAAATAGAAAGATATTTTCTTATTGAATCAAATGACAAATGAGAGAGCGTGCAAAATAAATTTCTACTCTGTGCTTAAATACTATAGCAGAGCAAATACAAAACAGAGAAAAAGCAAACTAACAAAACGGATTAACTAACTCCACTAATCAATATTAATAACTAACTCCACTAATTAACTGCTTTAACACTGTACCAATAAGAAACTAACAGCCGCCTTTTTTCATAATAGATTTCTGTTTACAATTTCACATGTGTTGGTTCCATGTGAAACCAAGTAAATTAAGTAATAGAAGTTTACCTTCACATCCGGTCAAAAGATAGGGATTTCCTTTGTATCCGGCTATGCAGGCACAAGAAAAGCTTGAAAAGTTCGATATTAAGTTAGGCGCGGATATATCCATCGTGTGAATGTATATGTCGTTATTGTAAAAGTCACAATAGAAATCCTGTCCATTGTTGAAGGACTCAAGCATCTCATGGGAATTTTTCATCCATTTATATATCCCCCAGTCCAGCAGCACGGGAATGAAATCTATTTTCTCCACGGAAAAGGAATGGTTTATATGTGAGGGGAAATGGGTTATATGTGAGGAGAACCAGTCTGCTTCTACTAAGAAAGCATACTTGCATCCCTTTTGGAAATTTTTATCATCTATAGGTTTAAAATCTACATGAGATACTGAATACCTGAAGGGATTGTGGACTTGCAGCACCTCAAGCCTGAGCATGAATTACGCTCTCTGTTCATCGAGCTACTGTTACAGTGTGATCTGCATCCAAACACCATCGGCTCTGCTCCCACTATTGTTGCCATGTTGTTGCAACCAACCGATATGAACGTATTCATTACGTCGGAGAAGACAAAAGGACTTTCTTTAATGTTCACACCGGGATCCGAAGAGATTATTGAACTTTTGACGCGAACCCTATAGTTTGGCCAATAAGCATCATTAATAATGATTTCAAGCACTTCCACGTTAATTTTTTTTAGGAAGGCTCCAGTTCCATTGCAAACAATTTGGAACCAGTCGTCCATTTAACAACCGGGTCCGATTCCAAACGGGTATGGAATACTAACTTTTCCACAGCGAGTTTTACAGCCCGGTTGAGAAATAGGTGCCGCTTCTGCAAATCCATATGTGAGCAGAAGTAAGAAACTAATCGTGATTACGAATTGCACAGCCATTTGTGGGTGCTCACTACTCACGAGATCAACAAAGCAAGCTACATACCCAACCTTTTTATAGACCACTGCATCTCTCACAACCCTCTGAGATCGACACCGCGTAATAAGCTTGCATAGACGCCACGTCATAACATGGTCAACAACAAACCAGAGTGTGAACTTTCTTAAAAGCTTCCGAAGAAAGAAAGCTATATTTTCAACTTTCTTATAAGATTCCAAGTCCAAAGCCTCCGAACCTCGTTTAAGACATCCACAAACAAGGGAAGATGTTGGGACTTTCAGAGCAATGCTCCTCCCTCTCAATGTTTCTCTCAAAAAAATCTTGCATTTTTATTGTCTGTAACTGAGGCTGAGAAGGAGAGAGGGGAAGAGATTTGTGAGGAAAAGAACGGAGAGACTGAGAAGGGCGGAGAGGGAAAGATTTGCAAGAAAAAAAAAAAAAAGAGAACGTCTGAACGTGTACGTAGATTAGTAACATTGGGAACTAGGAAGGTATAAGTTAAGGCATTGGGAAAGTAAAAGAAGTTTAAATGTGTAGATGACAACAATTCAAGATAAGAGTTTTAAAAAAAAACAAAAACAAAAAACAAAAAGAAAAATAAAAACAAAGAGATATAGATGAGAGAATTAAAAAAAAATGGTGGAAAGGAAAAACCGGATTGAACTTGGGCAATTTAGGAATTTACAACTTCTTTTTATAAAATAATTTCCCACACCATGTCACTTTCTCTTCCGATACTCATCGATTGATTTTTATTTTTATTTTTTATTATATATATATATAAATATATATATATATATATATATATATATATATTATAAAATAGGTTGAGTCATATTAGATTATTTACATTATTCCCTTTACAATTTAATAACTTATAAAATACTAATTTTGCATATCCTACTTTCATTGGAGGTTTTACTTTCATCTTTTAGATAAAGAGCTGCAAACTTAATTACTGCTACTCCACGTCTGTTAACAATTTCTTTAATCTGTTTTAAAAAATATTGTTCTTATTGTGTATGATTTCTAGGTATTGGGAATATTTATTAATTAATGTCATCTTTAGCATAAAATTAAGGGATAACAAACTATTATTGATAGCAAAGAAATACCAAATTATTATTGGTGTTGGATTTATCATTGTTATTAGTATTTTTTTTTCCCCACTTTTATATTCAAGTCATCATAACTTTAAGTAAAGTGAAAGTTTGAAACTTCATAACTTTAAGGAAAGTGAAAATTTAAAACTTTTATTCAACTATTTTGTGTATCGCATAAGTTAGCGACCAGTATAATATAAAACTAAAACATTTGACTTTTTGTTGACCACTTCTCAGTGCGCCATGTGGCTACATAAATTAATGCCATGTATACATTTAAAAACACTGAATAGTTGTGACTTTTCATTCTTTTTTTTTTTCAATAGACACATTTTCACTTAATAGACACATTGTCGACCAATAGACACACTTTGACTTATTGTTAACTGCTCCTTATTGCACCACATGGGTACATGAATTACTGCTATGTATACATTTAAAAACACTGAACAATTATGTCTTTTCATTTTCCAATAGGCACATTTTCGGCTAATAGATGCATTTTCGGCCAATAGAAACTTTTTTATATATCAAATTTGAAGGGTTATAACCTTTCAATTTGCATTTTTTGGCATATATATTACAACATATCTTATATATACCTATATATACAACACAAACTAAACCAAAGACACAACATTATGTCTTTTATTTCGTCCCACCAAAAACTAATAAATAAAACTATATTGCTTTCTTCTACCTAACTAATAAAATTTTATGCAATTTCTTTCAATATCATTTTTTTAAAAATATTTCATGCATTTTTGCTTGTTACTCCAACTCAAAAATAATGGTTTTTTTTTTTTTCCCTTGAATGTCATTCAATAGCTATTCTCGTGTATCGCACGGATTAGCGACTAGTATATATATATATATATATAACCGAAATCTTTGAAACATTCACAAATTTACACATCAACAATAATAAAAAAATAAATAAATAAATAAATAAATAAAAAAACTAATTAAAAAACCTCCCTTTCTTCCCCAAAACCAAACCCGATAAAACTCTTAAACAAAGGATACGTTAACCAGTTCGAATAGTTGAAGTTTTTAGCTAGGCATTTGAATACCAATTTAATCAGCTTTGACTCAGTCAATTTGTATTCAACTCCAATTCCTTCTCTGCAAAAGATATCTTACTGAACCAACTTTGACTTTTATATTTATAATCTTCCAAATTAAAGTGGAGTACAGGATTGGAATATTGAGAAGAAGTATAATTCCTTTTCATAGGGAATCAAGTAGTTTTTTTTTTTTTTTTACTCCAAATTTAAAACTCTCTCATCTCATTTCTTGCAAACGCTACCAATCTCCTTCCCCCCAAAACAAAACCCAAAACTCACATCCTCTCTCTTCTCACTATCGATCTCCTTCCTCACAACTCGCTCTTCTCACTATTAGTGTCCTCAAGTACCGCATTGAGACCAGCACTCTCTAGGTGGGTAAAGGAGAAGAGAAAAAAACTGTTATTTTTTTATAAAGATAGGCCAACCCCATCGCCTAAGTGTTTGACAAAATGTCTAACTGAAATCAAAATCAGTA
The DNA here is from genome assembly GCA_028535165.1 of Quercus tomentella. Lineage (NCBI taxonomy): Eukaryota > Viridiplantae > Streptophyta > Magnoliopsida > Fagales > Fagaceae > Quercus > Quercus tomentella. The sequence continues at coordinate 64,924,790 of JAPQVY010000156.1, forward strand.
AAGATTAAAAGCTTCATAATCCACATCAATACATAGTAAAACTATGATGGAAGGTCTTTCATCCATACAATTAAAATTAGCAAAAGAAAAAATCCACGTCATTTTTTTGACTTTTTATTTACCTTCTTTGAGGCTGCCATGTCAGCTTGGAGGTCTCACAATTTTCAAATTATTTGAATTTGGAAATATGATTAGATTTTGGTATTGTGGTCGCTAAACAGATTGGTTTTCATTTAGGAATTTGAATTAGTTTGGTCCACACAAAAGTGGCTACTTATGTGTTTGACTAAATGCTTGAGTTAAAATCTAGTCAAGAAACATACTTATGAATGCATATCGGTTTGGTTGCAACACTTGCATGTTCTATGATATCCATTTTTAATGTCTTTCTTTTAGACTAAGTTGAGAAGTCTGGAAACAATTTATAACCCAATAGGATGGTAATTATTTATAGCTTCATTGATAGTATGTACTTAAAATGATTTCAAGCAGCTTCATTAATTGCATGTACTTAAATGATTTCAAGCAATTGCATCATATATATTTTTTTAATGTTCTTGCTCACAGAAATGGCTATTAATACATTATTGCATTGTCTCTATTTAAATGAACATTATTGCGTTTTAAATTTTTTCCATAGAAAGTGGCTTGGCTGACCCTAATAGCACCACTTGGAATAATTGATTTTTGAAATTGATTGTATGTTTTACTTAAGATGTATATGAAGATTTTAGGAAATTTGGTTTTAATTGTCTATAGAGATAGTTGAAACTAAAATAAATTGGCATCTTGCTTGATTCCTTTCAAATAGACACCCTTTCAAACTACCAAAAAGTGAGAAACAATAACAAAAAATAAACAATCACCCAAATTTACTATTAAAAAAAATCATGTCCAAAAAAAAAAAAAAAAAAAAAAAAGGAAGAAGAGCAACATATTCGTTGTATTGGACGAAGCCTGCCCAGGAGATCAAAAGATTAAAAAAAATTAAATATAAAAAGGAAGAGGCAACGTCCAAAAAAAGAAAAGAAAAAGGCAACGTCCAAGAAAAAAGAAAAAAAGAAAAAAAGAAGAGCAACATACTGGACAAGCCCATGTGCAAGTGCACATGGGCATTTTCATTATTTACCTATCAAACTCCACCCACCCAGTTTTCTCCCCATTTTGGAGAGAATTTTTTGGTGGGCCCGGGGAGAAAACACCGGGGCCTCACTATCATTTTCCCTTCTCTCCCTTCCAACCAAACACTCTCCAAAAAAAATTTCTCCTCATTTTCTCTCTTTTTTTTTTTTTTTTTTTCATCCTCTCTTTTAGAGTAAGGTAACATGATGCTCTATCTTTTTACATTTATGGTTGAGTCCCATCTAAATTTGATAGAAGGGAGAACCGAATCACCATAGTCCAGGAGCTCCATTGTGCATTGAGTAATTATTAGGAAACTAGAAACTTAATGTATGTAATTATCATATGAGCATTGTATCATTAGCATTGTTAATTGAGTAGTTGTTGTGCTGAGTTGTATTCAATTAGTTAATTTATTTATGTTAGTCAGTTAGTTAGTTGCATTGGTTAGATAGTTTAGGCAGGAAATGGGATTGAATTGTATAAAAGAGATTTCAGATGTGGAATGAGGATCATCCAGAGAATTAACCAACTTTGTTCTTTCTATTTTTCTCTAAGTCCCTCTTCTTTCCCTCTTTAAGTCTTTTCTTTGCTAAGGAGGTGGTTACCCTCAAAGTAATTGATATTTCTCTTCCATACCCATTTTCTCTACTTCCAATCCAAAATTGCCACACTCTTAATAATTGGTACCACTTGTTAGGAACCCGGTGGTTCCTACTGGGGACAGACAGAAATTATAAAGGAATTGATAGAAATTGTAGGGAAATTGACTTAATTCGAGGTAATCACCCTCCATAGAGAAATGTTGAGAGAGAGAGAGAGAGAGAGAGAGAGAGGAAATGCACTAAGCAATGAGTTGGGTTATTCTTCAATGATGGAAATATGATTACAAGTAAGTATCTATAAAACTATAAAACTATTCTATTGGTCCATATGGCCTTTCTCTTAATGGCCCTATTATTTGCATTAATATTTCTAACATGTGTTAAATGTGATTAACATGCTTGGAATTATAACTAACTAACTAACTAACTAAATCTCAATAGAACAATTATTATCCATATGCTTATAGCATTCCTAACATTTTCCTCCTCTTCAAAACACCTTGACCACAAGGTGTTGTTATTGGGTGACACCTTCTTGAGGGGAACCGGCCACTAATCCAATACACCAAAGCAACTTAACCATCATTGCATCAAATATTTCCAAACATTTACCCATAGGCTATAGCTTGCACAAGTTATAGCCTGTGGGTAAATGCTTGGAAGTATTTGATGTGTTCGACGGTCAAGATGCTTTGGTGTATTGGATTTGTTTGTTTGTTTGTTTGTTTGTTTAGACCCTTTAAAGCAAATTGTTTAACCTAATATATTAGACAAGTGATTACTTAGGTTAAATATTCAAATCTAGGTTAAATAATAATAAATCATATCATGCAAAGCAGCGGAAAGTAAATAACACCACGATATGATGACCTAGGAAAATCAATGAAACGAACCGTGTCAAAGTAAAAACTTGATGAGGATTTGACCTAGCTATAATGTCAAGGTAAAACAAATCCACTATAAGAGAATCGAAGTTTTTATAATAAGATTTAACCCCAAATCTATTGCTACCACAAGTAGTGACTTACTAACACGACCACGAGCAAGCTCCGAATCCATGGACTCTTTCTTTTCTTGGACTTACTGCTACATAAGCACCCACGCTTGTGACTTTGAGATCCTACTCAAAGGTTTTAGATCACCTTCAGTTGTTGGTCTTTGTAGCAATGACTTTTATAACACCGAATCTTGAGATTTTTCAAGGAATATTGCTGGTAGAAGACTTTAGAGAGCTTTGGGTACAAAAACCCTAGACCTACAATTATAGGCACAAGATGCACTCTTCTCTCTCTCAAAACCTCTAAAAAAAAAAACTCCTTTAGAGTTAGCTTATAATGTCCTTTAAATACTGCAAAAAAGGGGATCGCGATTTGGGCTTCAAATGAACAAGTTATGGGTTTTTAAATTTGTTGATTTTTTTTTTTTTTTATCTACGACTTCCGATCAATTGAAAATTCTCTTGATCGATCAAAAAATTCTCTCAATCGATCGAAAAATTTTCCTGATTGATCGAACCAGTTTGATTTTGACTTTTTGAACCTACAGCTTGTATGTTCTTTGAATTTTGACTTGTACCATTTTGAGCATTATCAAATATGACTTCAAAGACTCTAAGATCTATATCTAGACAAGTTTATGTTCACGGTTTGCCAATTGTTCTAAACTTTTAGAACCTAACAGGATTAGTGGCCGGTTCCCCCTCATGAAGGCGTCGTTCAATAATAATACCTTGTGGGCAAGGCGTTTTGAAGATGAGGGAAATGTTAGGAATGCTATAAGCATAAAGATAATAATTTTTCTATTGGGATTTAGTAGGTTAGTTAGTTAGTTACAATTCCAAGCATGTTAATCACATTTAACACATGTTAGAAATATTAATGCACATGGGAAATAATAGGACCATTAGGATAAAACCATGTGGGGCAATAGAATAGTTTTATGATTCTATAAATACCTACTTGTAATCACATTTCCATCATTGAAGAATAATCCAACTCATTGCTTAGTAGATTTCCTCTCTCTCTCTCTCAATATTTCTCTATGTAAGGTGACTACCTCAAATTAAATCAATTTTCCTATAATTCTTATTAATTCCCCTATAATTCTTATTCGTCCCCATTCAGGAACCACCAGGTTCCTAACAGTAATTAGTTGACAATTCCAAAATCCTTAGCCCATGATTAAAACATCAAGTAAATATTAGATACTCCTAGAGTATGGTACGATAATACTCATTCTTCTCACATTCATTAATCCGTATTCTAAATTGATCTTGTAAGGCATGCACGACCTCTACCCATCTATTATATAGTCCCAATGCCTTCACGGTTTGAAACCATTTGCATACCCAAAGGCTAAGCTAGGGGGGCCAGGGGGCCATAATGGTGCCCCATAGCTTTTGAATTTTTCCATTAATCTTCTTTGACATTTGGTAATAAATCTAAAAAAATTACACAAAAATATATTCACAGGGCCCACCCTGAAAATTTGCTTTTTCAAAATTTAGAATGGGCTACTCAAATTTTAAGCTAATCCTAATCCAGTAAAAATTTAACTTAAAATTTTAATTTGGCAAAAGGAAAAAAACTCAAAAAATTAAATTTGGTAAAAATAAAAAATAAACAAACAAACAAAATCCACCATCTGGCCCAATAATCAGCTTATGTTCCTACAAAACCCCTCATTCATGTTTAATAAATTCCAAATTTGCAACATATATAAACTCAAAAAAGTAGGTTACTATGTATTGTCCCAATTGCGCTGCTTGCCATGGCCAGTTAACCACGACGCTAGTGTTCTTACTAGGAGTCTGTAACGCCATTCCTCAGCAGCACCACTGGTACACCTCTTTCTTTCTTGCCACTCTCTCGTTTGTTTGCTCAACACTGTTGTTATATTTGTTAATAACTGCTCAACACTGCTGTGAAGTGTGAAGTAGTTCACTTTGAACAATTTGTAAACTTCTAGACTTAGTGTCTGTTTGGGAACAGCTTATTTAGATAAAATCGATTTTTTTTTTTTTTTTCTGAAAGTACTATAGATAAAGCTAAAAGGTTGTTGAAATAGTGCAGTAGAACCTATGAATAATACCAAAAAATGCAATGAGACCCATGAATAGCAGAAAAAATAAGTTGAATAGTAGCAAAAAAAGTTAAATAGTAAAAAAAACCTGTCTTTTTAAGCTAACGTCAAACGCACACTTAGTAATAAAGTGTTGTACAGCCATACAACATTTAATATATAATGCTTTTCTCTTCCTTTATTTTTTTTATAATAAGATATATTACTTTTGTTCTGTTAATTTAATGTTTTTTACACAGTACACTACAAATAAGAATAATAATATAATATTTTCTCTAAAAAAAAGAATAATAATATAATATATAATACGGTGATTTATATTAGAATATTTATTTATATCTGATAATAGTACGAGGACAAATAATTGTTTAATAATAGTAGGGACAACACGTTTGCTTATTTTAATTTCTGGTTTTTTTTTTTAATTAACGTTTTTTTAATTAAGAAATAAATAATAAAATAAATATTAAATAATGGCCAAAATAACGTCGTTTTGGGCAGCTTAACGACAAATATGGATGTTGAGTAAACGGAAGATTGAATTGAGAAAATATGAAAATTAGAGGACTGAAATGATAAAATAATTTAGAGGACTGAAATGAAAAATTGTGAAATTTAGAAGGTAGATTTTACATTTTAGCCTAAAAATAATAATGGATAGAGTTTAAAAACATCACCAAAATAAACATGCATTAAAGAATAAAATATTAGACGTACTGGTGTACACTCTAGAACCATAAAAAGACGAGTTAAAAAGTAAAAATTGTACTAGAAAAACTCTTCATAGTTACACTGTGTTTATTTTAGCAATGATGTTTTTTAGGAAATGAATCATTTTCCAAGAAGCATTTTCTATAAAAATATCTCATTTTTCAATATTTAGTAGTAACTTTAAATGAGTTGAAAAATAATCTTTTAACTTCCCTTATTTAATTTGCTGTGAGATAGAGTTGTTTTCCAAAACAATTCAGTGAAAAACAATCTCTAAAAATAAGCTATACTTTTTATATTGACCAAAGATAGTTTTCCTTCTTCTCATCTTTTTTTATGCTATCAAACACTAAAATATACGAAAAACTATTTTTACAAAAAGTTTTCATCAAAACAAAAAAGAAGAAGAAGCAGTAACACTAGCAGATCATGAAGAAGACGATTTGCAATTAACAAAGAAACAACAGTAGTGGTTGACGAGAGAGAATACAATGAGGTGAGATGTGTACCAGTCCGGTTCACATTTACCGACTGAAAATATCCGAAACAGTCGGAAAAGGCCAGTACATGCCGAAACAGGCCAGAATAAAATCTGGTACGATAGGGAGGGTTAACTGTGCCATTTTGGTGACTGGTAAGCTATTTTTTAACGTATATATTTATGGATTGTATTCTATTTAAATAAAAGTTATGTTTATTTTTAGATTTTTTAAAATGTATTTGTATATTATCAGGTATAGGGGCCAAAATGATAAGGTTCCTTAAAAATTTTCAAATTATTTAGTATAATTCCTAAAATAAAAAATTCTTTAATTTTTTTCAAAATTTTTGGAGGGGTCAAGGCTCCCTTCGGTCCTCATGTGGCTCTACCATTGTTCGAACCCAAGTACATATAATTTAGTATAATGAAAAAAATGTAGGCACAAATTTACTTACTTAAAGTTAGTTTATGAAATAAAGTATTTTATTTCTTATCACAATTTGGACCAAATTAACTTGAGTCTTTTGCATTTTGAGCCAATGTAAGCTGAACTAACGTAGGCGTAACCCATTGACATAATTTAGGCATAACTAACTTGGCCCCTCTTAGGAAACTTTCTGGGCTCCGCCACTGCGTGCTCCTCTCCTTCCAATTAAGGAACAGCAAGGATCCCCACCTTTGAATATTGGTAACTCCATGGATCATTGTTGAGGGGAAAATTTCTGATGTTCCCAAATAAAATATGAGGTAGCCAATCTGAAACTCAACGTTGGGCCCTTGAAATAAAGCCCAAAGGCTATCAGTGTGGTGTAAGTCCGCCCAAGCAAGAGATAGAGGCTGCACCCTAACAAGAAGACAACAATAAAGCATAATAAACACGTTAGTGTTGTTAGTTTGTTATATTATTATTCTTTTCACTGCGTCATAGTTCAAATCAGTCTTCTAGCGGTACTGTATTATCTCCAGCGATGTGGGTGAAATTATACTTAGAGTCCAGCAGTCAATGATTAAATAAATTTAGGAAAATGTTCAGTCCTGGGGGTCCTTGTGTGTCTCGGTTAGGAGAACTTATAGTACTTTCAACCATCATTACATCAATGTGAGGGAAAAATTCAATTATTAAAAATACATTATATCCTTCATCATAATAATAATAAACAAGGATTAAAGGATCCATTGTTACAAATAAAAGAGGAAAAATAGGATGGAATGAAGGGAGAGAGAGATCCCCAGCTCAGTGCAGCAAGTATTAAGCTAAGATTTTGGTAAGTGTGTGTTCATAAGGCATAAATGAGGTGAATGTGAGCTATTTTGAGTGAGTGAGATGGGATTAACACCAAGATCAAGGATTTTTTGTGGGTGGTATGTTTAAGACTAGTTGAGAGACATTTATGAGTTGTGTTTGTGTGAAAAGGGGGAGAGAACATCTGAGATTAGATGAGTGTGGGCTAAGGATGATGAGTGGTGAGCTTGAGGGAGGCTAAACCACGAGCAAGATAGCAAACAAACCCAAAATTTCAGAGAGGGTCGCTGTCCTTTGGTCAGTTATGGGACGTTTATGGAGTCTTTTCATCCTTTTGACTTCAGTTGATATGACAGCCCTTGGGCACTGTTCACGTCAGGTAGAGGGTGGCAGAAAATTGATGGGATAGCCCTTAGTCCATTCTCAAAGGCTGGGTTCCCTTGTATGAGTCTCTAGTTGCCTTTTGGTTAGTTGCTTGTGTTTTTTGCTTGGGCTTGCTCACATGGGCTGGGTTGTGTGCACATATTGCCATGGGCTTTCATTCCTCATGGATTTTATTAGTAAATATTTTTGGGTTTTTCATAAATACTTGCAATGGGCTTTTGAGCAATTGGTTGTAATGTTTGAAACAATAGGACAAGTTTCAAAATACTTTTGTAAATATTATTTACTTTGATGAATTCCATGTTGCAATAATGTTCATAGTTTCTAATAATCCCATCATAACTTAATTGATGAGCTTGTGGGTTTGAATGTTTACCATGAGTGTCGAAGGCGTATATTATGGATGTCGCGATGCAAATGATGTCCATGTATTTCATGGGTTTATAACAATAAATATATGTCATGGGTCTAACAATCATAACTTTCCATGGGCTTTTACAAGATGATTGCCATGGGTTTTGAGAATAGATAATTCATAAATTCCATGAGCTTGTAATATTGTAATAATATGTTTAAGAATAATTATGATATAATATTTTGCCGAGTATTTAATAACCTTGGGCTCTTGATAGAATAGTGCCAAGTAGTTAGCTTGGGCTTTTAATAGTGTCAACGCAAGTTGGGTTTTTGATATTGCCAATGAGAATTGGGCTTTGATATTGCCAATGAGAAATGGGTTTTAAATAGTGCCAACGTAAGTTGGACTTTTGATGTTGCCAATGAGAATTGGGTTTTGATATTGCCAATGAAAATTGGGTTTTAAATAATGCCAACGTAAGTTGGGCTTTTGATATTGCCAATGAGAATTGGGTTTTAATGTTGCCAATGAAAATTGGGCTTTAATGTTGCCAATGAGAATTGGGTTTTGGATAAATAAATTGTCATGTGTTTAAATCATGGGCTTTGATCATGGATTTGAATTCCATTGATAAAATTGTTTTGCCATGGACTTGAATCAAGGGCTTCTTAAATATTGCCAAGCATAAGTATTCTTGGGATTTAAATAAAATATGATAATAAAATTGGATAAAATATGAGTTTTTGGACTTTTTGTGATAATTTATATCATAATCCAATTTAAATAATGAAATATGAAACATTTGTGATTAACATAATAATAGAGCAAAAAATATTTGGGAAAACCCCAATAACTTATTAGTGGTGTTTGAAAATAAATAGGTGGTACTCATGCTATGAATTTTTAAAAGTTATGTTTTTGATTTTTTTTTTTTTTCTTAAAGTAATAATGAAAGTGTTGTGTAGTCAAATCAAAGATGACTAGAAGACAATGAAATAGAGTTTTTGGGATAAATTCCGCTTAGCCTTTCATTCATTCATCCCAGTACATAAATAGCAAAGGATAAGCTAATACCCATCTGAACCAATCCTAAAAGAAGAAACTATTCTTCTTTAAATACAATTAAAATTAACATACTGCATGCTCAATTGGTGTTGCTGTCTCTTGTTGCTATTTATCATCCAATTGGAAACTAAATTTATTTTCAAATTTCAAATTTATCTTCATCCGTGACTAAAAATAAAAATAAAAAAAACCCTCAAATAAACATATTGTGGTATTTGATTTATAGGGGGGAATCTTTGTAAAATTAATTGGCTCTTTTGGATAGTCATAATGAATTTTTAGTTTAAATGACTTGAATAGACAATGAAATAGCAAGTTTTTAATAATAAAATTTAAACTAAAGTACACTTTTACCATCTAAAGTTTAAAATTGTTTTCATTTTTTTTTTCCAATTATGTTTATTAATAAATAAATTTGAAAAAAAATTAAATGTAATAAGTCATTCATCATGCGTTGAGTTTGCCCTTGGCTTGGGTTTCAGAGAGTTAATTTTTGAAGGAGATAACGTCACTGTTATGTGTAACATCACTAATTTTGGGACTTTCTCTTCTCGTTTGGCCCATATCTTCTTGGACATTCATTCCTCCCTTGCTGGTCTTTCTTCATTTTCTGTCTCTTTTATTCATAAAGAGGGTAATTGTGTAGCTCATTCCTCGGCTAGGTTTGCTAGGCATATCTCTAATGATGTTATCTGGATTAACGACTCTCCTCCTCCACTCTGGAATCTTCATACTTTGATTTAGCGCATATTGCTTCTTAAATAAATTATAAGTTTATTTTCAAAAAAAACAAAAAAAAAAAGTACATAATAATTATTGTCAAAATGTCCAACAGTCAACATACACAACGAAATATTTGCATACTACGGGTATAGAGTGATACAAAATTTAGCACACATACACAACAAAGTGTCTTTCTTATTCACAATACATACAATACATGCCCTTTAGATTTAAAGCTTAGAAAACACGCCGTGTCTTAAAAGCTCAAAGGACAGTGATGAAACAAACTTAACTTAAGACACTTCCAGATTCGAGCCTAACCATTACTCTACTCCAAGCCTTGCATTTTCCTCAGTTGTCCAACAAACTCATAAACCTTCTTCTCATCTTGAAGAGTCTTGGTAACTATCTCCTTATGCAGGCACCTCTTAGCCCATGCAATAATCTTGGGGCACTCTGCCTCTAAGTTGAATTCTCCAAAGGTCTCAATTGCATAGAACCAGCTGTAGAAGGGGATAAGAGAAAGGTCCACAAACCCAAATGTTTCTCCCCCAAAGTAAGGCTTGTCGCCAAGTTCCCCTTCCAATATCTTAAAAGTTTCAAAGTAATCCTTCTTTGCTGCCTCCCGCTCTTCTCCTTTTGTTGAGGTCCACACCCTCTTTGAAACTTCATAAACCTACATTTCCCACACACATTGTATTACAACTTTCCACAAATTATATAACATGATGACAAATGACAGTAATGAATCTCAAAGAAGGTTCTATTTCCAAGCCAAGAGTAGATGTAAAAGACTGAATATTAGTTCTGTTAAATTTCTTAATTCTTTCTGAGAATCTAGGAAGAAAGACTCAAATGAGAAACATGGGCTGAGACGATTGAATGAAGCAAATTAATTCAAATATATATAATCCTTGATAAATCAAAGGTTGGCTTTGATACCATTTGTTGCGGTAATGACTTATATGGCCTAGATCTATCTATTGAATACCAATACAAAACTCAACACACAAGCGCGCAACACATCAACAGTATTCAATATATCGAGTTCAGACATGACAGAGGTACAACTATTACACTAATAAAGTTTGGTCAAATATGTACCCAGAATCATGTCTAATTGAATTTATCAAAGATAATTGCCTTGACAAGACTTACAAAATTTTAAATTCTAATAGGATCTAAACATTACAAACATAATAGTTTTTTCGATTAGCAATGTTACAAACAAACACACTCAAAATTATATTTTTCACCTGACCTAGTAAATCTAGCGAATCTGGCCTTAGAGATGTTAGCTGCCAGAAGGGCAACCCTCTTTACCCGTGAATGTGGCATCCAATAATCCTCTTTCAAGGGAGATTCTGAGTTTGTGACATGGAGAGCTACTCCATTCCTCTGTTGGTCATCTTTTAAAAGACACATTGTCTTTTGCAAGCTCACTTCAGAGTTTTTTTTTTTTTTTCATGTAAATAGACAAGACAATTCCGTTGCCCATGCCTTAGCCCAAAGAACAAGGTTATCTTTTCCTATTGTAGTATGGATAAAGTCTGTTCCTCCAAACATAAACTCTTTTGTTTTGTCGGATTTTTCGTCCTTTGAGTAATAAAGTTTACACATATTCCTTCTCAAAAAAAAAAAAAAAAAATATATATATATATATATATATATATATATATATATATATATATATATATATATATATAAACAAGCTGAAGCACTGGGGCATCTCTGACAAGATTTCCTTTTCTTAATCATTTGCTGGAGTCACTCAGAGTGGCCAATCAATCTAAGCATGCTGAGAATTTTATCTACTAGTGAGCTGATCAAGAACATAATTTCCCCCTCCAGATACTTAAACTTAAGTGAAGAAGATAGTCCCAACTTCACCTTAGTTGCAGCCACATTAATTTTTTGACAAAATTTGAAAAAAAAAATATATATATATATTTATAAAATATTTTTATTAATTGAATGATTTTTTTTTTTAAATTTGAGAAAAATATTTTTTAATGAAATTGGATGGAAGGCCTAAATTAAATTAATTTGAAACTTAGAGCACTCAATTGAACAAAAGTAAAATTAGATGACTAAAATGAATTCCAAACTTAGAGAACACAATTTGCATTTTAGCCTTAAGCTTAAGAAAAGAAAAATTATCACAAACACTTTCACGACAAATTATAGCTGATAAGTTGTTAGTGGTTCTAATTTAAATTTACCACAAAAACTACTTTTTTGTCCACCAATAACAACCCGTAACAACTACCACTTAGGATTTGTTGTAATAATGTTATGAACATAGCATTTCTCTAAATTTAATAGTCAATCCTACTCCAAGGTGCAATTTGCAATCCTTATTAAAATTTTGTGGTCAATGAAAGTTCTAGTAGATTAGGATACAAATTTCAAAAGTAGATTATGGTAGATCTATACAATTAACCTTAAATCAAATAATGGATCGCATGATGAAGGAAATTATTATTATTTAATGTCATTTTTTGAAGTCCAAGTACACAAATAAAAACACTATTATTATTTTGGCATGTGTTCTAATAAGTATTACTATTTACTAAAAAAAAAGGTACACACATACACACGCAATTCCAATTAAACACAAAAAAAGTCTCCTCAAAACACTCCAACATTAAATGTACATTACATTTAAAACCTTTTTACATTAAATTTTTATTTTATTTTTTACCATTGGATGTACACAGCCAACACTTTAAATTACTCTAATAACTTTTGTACCAATTTGGGAAACAAAGAAAAATGTTTCGAACCAAAAATATGGACAAAAGCTTTGTGATGTGTGGAGAAGGTGTTAAGCATCTCATAACATCCATTGTAGGATGTTACCTTATTTTGATTCAATCCTAATCATACACTATTTTGGAAAAAAAAAATGGATACTTAGCAATTTTTTAGAAAAAATGAAAAAAAAAAGTTTTGCAAATCACATTTTGAAAATAACTATACATTCTTTTACTGCTCATAAAAGTAAATGGAATTTGAAATAAATACAACTAACCTCCCTTCTCTATAAGCACTTGCATGTAATAAATGCAAACGTATGAATGTATTTAAAATTAAACACAATTTTTATTATAAAATTATAAATAATTAGTCATATTATTAAAAAAAATAGCATTTAACACATGCATACTTATGGATACATTTAAAATTGAACACAATTTCTATCGTAAAAATATGAATAATTAGTCAAAATTTTTTTTTTTAAGTAAACGTAATTAGTTACATATTAAAATTCTTACTTAAATTTAATACTACTTATGATCATTTTTTTTTTCTAATTTTTAATAAGATAGAATGTATCGTGATCTTTGTTGTTGTTGTGTGCTGATTTTTATTGAGTATATGTGATTAGTTTTTTTTTTTTTTTTAATTATAGTTCATTAATATTAGATTCTTAGTATTTTGCACTCATTAATTCATTTGGTACAAAGATTAAAAACTTAAGTGGATAATTATAATGTAGTCCCCATATAAAAATATAAATAATTAGTCAAATTATTTTTTTAAGTAAACGTAATTAGTCACATATTAAAATTCTTACCCAAATTTAATACTACTTATGATCATTTTTTTTTCTAATTTTCAATAAGATAGAATGTGTGGTGATCTTTGTTATGTCGTGATTTTTGTTGAGTATATGTGATTAGTTTTATTTTATAGTTCATTAATATTAGATTCTTAGGGCATTTTTGGTAAGAGTATTTAAATATAATTTTTTGTTTTGCAATCCACAAAATAGTGGGTCCCACTCTTGAATTTATTATTTGGCTAATATTTTTTAAATACAATTTTCAAAAAACTGTATCCTATTTTTCTGATTTAGAGCAAGATTTTGAAAACGGCTAAGGGGTGTTTTCAAGATACAGAAAATGTTTTTAATGACATAGTTGTAAATAAATTGAAAACATTGGACCCCACATATTTGTCAAAACTCTTTTATCTCTTAAATTAAGGAGCTTATCTTTATCACAAAAAGAATTTACACACTTCAAATTTGAAACTTATCATTAAAAAAAAAAAAAAAAAAAACATGATGAGCCCTATTCCCTTATCATTATCCAAAAAAAAAAAAAAGGTAATCTATAGATTCTACACACGTTACTTTTTGTATATATATATATATATATATATATATTTTTTTTTTTTTTTAAATCTCAAATCTAGAAATGGTCTTCTAAACAATTATTTTTTGTTTTTAGTATTTTGAAAATTGATCTTAAAAATGGGAGCCAAACACATATAATATAAAAATTATAATCTGAAAACTAGTTTCAAGTTCAATTTTTTGAAAATTGTTTTTATACTGTTTTGAAAACAAAAACAAAAATCCTCCTACCAATCAGACCCTTAGTATTTTGTATTCATTAACTCACTTGGCACAAAAATCAAAAAAACTTAAGGGGATAATTATGGTATGGTCCCCATATAAATTTAGACACATAGCGCAAAATTAGATTCTAATTTCAAATTCTAGTTGAACTTTCTCTGTGTTTTATCTATATATATAAATATATATATAAAAATATATATATATATATTAATATATTACAAAGCTAAAGTTACAATTTAATCTTTAAGATATTGTTCTCATGCTAAAGACAACAAGAACCACAATGGCTAGATTAGATTCAAGGAGGGGAGAATTTGTTGGCTTGATTTGGAGTCCATAAACTCAATTAATTTAAGTCATGGACAAATCATACTTCTTTTTTTCTTTTCTTTTTTTAAGTTTTGGAAGTTGCTTGAGTAACCTTTGTTAGGATGTGAATCATGTTAGAAACATATGTTAATATAGAATTGGCTAATTCTTTGACAAAATGCACTTTACTTGTAATTGGGTAGATCTAGGATGTGTTTGATACTTAAAGGAACAAGGTTTCAAGTCTAAGTGTTAAAGCCATGCAAGTCTGTCCAAGAAACAAGTGAAGAAGTGTTGGATTTTAAAGCTCGACAACTAGCTCGACAGATAGCATCTATCAATGTTTAAAAGGCAACTTTTGCCCGATACTTGACAACTACTCAATAGATACCCTATCTATCGAGATTTATGAAAATTAGATTTTCAGTTCTAATTTTCATCCAATCCATGTATACATGTTTGGACTTTCTTTTCTCACAACCCTAAACATATATAAATATTATTTTAAGGGTAGCTGATGCAAGTGAGTGCAACTTGATGTAAAGGTTTTTCACAAGCATATTGTGATCGGAGACAATTTGCCCTAGTTCATATTTCTCTTCAAGAAGCTGCTACGTTTGTGCGCCGTAGGGTTTTGTAACCAATGAGTTTTGTGATCTTTATCGTGTTGATGAACTAAAGAATTTTGTAGCCAACATTCTTCTGAAGTTGGTGGTTAGTCACGTACTTAGATCTGTACATCAATTGGTTAGTCACGTACTAGGAGTTGTGCATTGAAAGGAGAGATTGTCACTACAGAACAAGTCCAATTGTGTATTGGGGTAAGGGTTCAATTGTAAGTTAGTATAAGATACTGTGATTCCTTTACTTGTAACCGCTTGTTATGATAATAGTAGATTCTCAGGAGTGGTGATCTTAAAATCACCCAATGGGGTTTTTACTTTGAAGGTTTTCTCCATTCGTAAATAAATCACCGTGTCAACTTTATTTTCCACTGCATATTAACTTAGTTGATGATTTGTTTGTGCTACCACATGTATTGCATATTAATCGAATTAATTAATTAACTTGGCTAACTAATTGATTAATTTATCACAATAGGTCAATACATTCTTGACCTATCAACCTTTCATCATGTAGCATTCAAAGGATTTTGTTTTAGGAGTAGGGACAATTGCCCCCTCTCACCCAAGGTTTTCAAAACCGGATCGAACCAGGAGGTCGAACCGTGAAAACTGGAAATCGGGATGAAAACTGGTTTTTTAAGCTTAAAGAACCGGAATTTTTGTTAATTTCGTGAACCCCTAAAACCGGGGTTGGATCACATGAACCGGTGAGAATTGTGCAATCCAACCCCTTAGCAATTTAAAAAAAAAAAAAAACAACTTAACACAATTTTATTCTACTTAATTAAATTATCCATCTCTTACAAGGAATAAAAAAAAAATTATAATTAAAATCCTTCAAAGATATTCAACTTTACTTCAAAAATTAATCATAAATTTTAATGTTTTCATGGTTATTATTTTATTTTATTAACTTTCTTATTTAATTATTAAATATATGCTTGAAAATCATTAAATTTCCCTCACATATATAGATATATTGTCAATTTTGCTAGTTTTATAAATTTAATATTTATATTTAGGCTTTAATTAATTATTAAATTAATTATGACGTCTTCACGGTTTGACCCCGGTTCGACCTCAAAAACCTTGAACCTCTCCCTTTTACGGTTCAATGAACGGTCTGGTTCTGAAAACCTTGCTCTCACCCCTTCTAAGAATGGTTTGTATTTTTTTTTTTTTTTATTTGCTTTAATTGATTTTGTTAACCGAATGGTCCAAAACTACAAATCTACTCTATTCCAAAAGTAGCTCACAAATATTGGTAAGGACTTTTGAGTAACTCAATTCCAAAGAGCACCAAATAATCAATATTCATTAGGATTTCTGCATCCTTCGGATATCAGGACGATGTCATTGCTTTAGCTTGTAAATTATCAATTTAGCATTGCTGGGTGTGTATTGATTCTTTGACTGTTTTTGGGTTTTCTTAGTTTGATGTTTTCCTTTTTCTTGATTGGTATTGAATGCTTTTTAGTATTGCTTTTACATTACTTTATGAACTATATCAAAATAGGACTAATTTTGAGTCATCCGATTGGGTTGTTGAGGTAGCTAATCAGGAGTATTTGCAGTCTGAGCTTGAAAGTGATTTCAAGTTATGTATGGATGCGTTGGTGAAGACTGGTTCAAGGCTAAGCCTGCAGGTAAATTATATAATCGAGAATATAAAATAAATAAACTATTTCAAATTATCTTTTCAGAAAGCTAAAAAGTTTTTAAATATTGGATTGCCATTATAAATTAAATCCTACATTTAAAAATCTTTAATTAAAATCATCAAATTTTTTTTTTGGGGGGGGGGGGGGGGAAGGGGGAAAAATCATCAATTATTTAAATTGTTTTGTCAACAACTTTAGTTCAATTGGTACCTTCTCATATCTATATTTATATAAGAGAATTTCCCTTTTTGGACTGGACTTTTATGTGGTTCAAAAATACCCATAAAGCTTACGTCTAATAGGGACAAATTTGAGGATAACCTGGTAAAAATATATCTCCAACTCCACATAAAATGCCTACAAAATAGGACATTCTCTTACTAGTCCATGTCTTCAAAATAATCTTATCCAAAAATTAAAGTTAAAAGTATATAAATAAATATATATATATTTCAGTCCACTTTGATATTTCCCTCAAGAACACCACATTCCAAATATATATATATATATATACTTTATCAAACTCACCGGTTTCTTCTCTTTTTCTCTTTTTCTTTTTTTCTTTTTTTTCTTTTTTTTTTGAATTTTCGGCTTCCTTAATTCCTAATCTCACGTATACCAGACCCAAAAAAAAAAAAAAAAAAAAAGGCCTCATCACACGCGCAAAGCGTGTGTGATGAGGCAAATTAAATCAACAAACCCAAAGTCTTAACATTCCCAAAGTCACATCAAGGATTCAAAATAATAACATACCAACATAACAAATAAACTTCAAAATGGTATGCATGGTCTCAAGATTTACAAGAATATATGAGACCCAAATCAAAAAGTCAAACAACATACTCAATAAAAATATAGATACAAACATTAAGAAATACAAGACATAAGAACAACTACCTTTGTGGTTGTCTAGGAGAGTACACAGTTGATGGAAGGTGAAGAATTGAAGGGATAAAAAAAAATAAAAAATTTAAAAAGGCTTCAAAAGGAAGAAAAAGACAAAACAACATGAAAGAAGGAGGAAGAGGAAGTGGCTGAAGGTGAAGGTGAAGGTGAAGGTGAAGGCTAAATACAGAGTGTATGTAGTATACGGTTGAAGTGATTTTATGGTTTCAGTGTTGACTTTTTTTATATTTTGTATAAGAAATTGATTATTGATTAGCTATAAAAATTGATTAGGTGAATTGATTAACTTTACATACAGAATATATGACTAATCAATTTGAACTAGTATATATATATATATATATTTTTTTTTTTTTTTACTTATGTATAATTAAGCAAGTGAGTAGCGGGTTGGCAATATTTCAATCCGTTATCCAACCCAATCCGCTATTTTGGGCACCTAACCCACCCAACCCAAATTGCATAACTTAATGACCCACACAGGCCAGGCGGGTTGGCTAGGGATCAGGCGGGCTTAGCGAGTCAAGCGGATATTCTGCATACCCCTACAATGTCAATTTGGTCCTTTAACTTTCAATGTTGTGTTAATTTAGTTACTACCATTATCTCTTGAATGAAAATAGCTGACGTGATAAACGACTAAAATAAAAAATTAGTTTCCGTTGATGTGGCAATAAACTCATTTTTTATTTTGGCTATTTGCCACATCAACTGTTTTTATCAAAAAGATAACAACAATGACTAAATTGACATGACACTGAAAAGTTAGGGACCAAATTGACACATTTGAAAGGGTATGGACCAAATTGAAATATGATCTAAAATATTAGAACCAAATACGTAATTTACCTAAATTTTTATTAACGAAAATTATGAATGGATTTAAATTATATTGACATGTGAATTTCAAATAATTTAATTTAAACATTCATTTCAAATCCATAAGATTACACGTGTTTTCATTTTAGCAACATTTTAAAATTCAAATAATGGAGTTTTTTTTTTTTTAAAATCCATCAACTTTAAATACTCAAATCTAAATGCAAGCTATATGAATTTCCATTGCTTTTTGTTGATAATAACGCATTGAGTGGGTAAGTTGAAGATTTTAACTCAAACTTTCTAAAATTTTAGAGTATAATTTGAAATTGCCCTAATTGTAGGAGAAATTATGAAATTAGATTCTGCAACTAATAGTCCGAATTTTGAATTGGATAGCTAGAGCCTAGGGATGTAAATGGAGCCTCTCATTGGATTTTTTTTTTTTTTGGAGAAGGCCTCTCATTAATTTGATAAGTGGGCATTGAAGCATTTTTTAAATTAAATATACAGAATTCTTGCTATTCGTTGGACCTAATTTCACAAAAGCTTTTCCTCAAAAAAAAAAAAAAAAAAAAAAAAATTCACAAAAGCTAAGGGTAATGGTTGTGTCAAGAATTTAGTAATACATTTTAAAAAAAATAAATAAAAATTATTTATTTATGATCAGTAAATAATAATAAAGTGAAAGTTTTTTTTTTTTTTGAGAAAGATAATAAAGTGAAAGTTAAGATTCAAATCACATACATGAAGTACTATAAAGAATTTCATTACCATTAGATTATCACTTGAACCTTCAATTTTTTTAAATAATAAAGTAAAATGTTAAAAGTGATACACAATAAAAAATTGTATCAATTATAAATATATGTGAAAGGCTTTTTTTTTTTTTTTGGAAAAAAAAAAAAATGTTAAAGCGATGCCACACCAATTCACAATTTCTTGTATCAACAAATTTATAATAGGTTAGGAAAAAAAAAATCTCGGCATTATTCTTTTTTTTTTTTTTTTTTTTTTTTTGCTTGTTTTGTTCATTTGGAATGGAATCTTTAGAGTTTGGCAGTAAAAAATAAAACCAAAAAAAAAAAAAAAGGATAAAAAGCTTGGGTTGATCATCTTTCGTTTTCACAATTGCATCTTGCGTCGTTTTCCAAGACGGTATCAATATCTTTTTAGGTTCTTCCAAAGAGTATCATATATGTGGATATCTCTTTTGCAAAATGACATATTTACACATGAATGTCCTTCCAAAGTTATTTTATCTATTTTAAGCTATTTTAATGCATGTCTCACTTTATAATACACCAAACAAAAAAAGTTCTATTATTTTACCACTTCATTTATATATTCTTTCTTTATTCTTCCTCTTCATCTCTCTCTCTCTTCTTTAAAGCTAGAGCCACCATCAAACCCACACCTACCGCCAGCCACCACTATCAAAAACTAAACCCAAAAAAATAAACCCCGCTAGGACCAGCCACCACAACTCACTAGCCACGAAACCCATTCATAAGTTTTTTTTACTTAAGAATTTTATTATATTTAGCCTAGCCCCTAGAAAAAATTCTTGACTTTTTTTATAACTAACTGTTAATATTAGAGATAGGTAGTTGTTGGTTGTTGAGGGCCATTTGTGGAAGCCCAGGCAGACAGAAAAGCCCAATAATGAGGGCCACAAAGAATTAACAAGATAAATAGCAAAAAACCCATTAGGCCCAAGCGGCAGGAATAATGGATCACAGGCCCAACAAATAAATAAATGGGTCTTGAAGAAGCAAGCGGGCTCAAAGAAGCCAGGAAAGAAAGAAGTAGCATCCCATGGGCAGAGTATGAGGTAGAAAAGTGAGAAAGGGCCGCCGCAGGCCCAAGGCAATGAAAACTAAAAGAGTAAGGGGTTTTATGGCAGGCCCATGAACCCCAAAGATAAGGATAAGGTTATTGGGCCGGGGAAGCCCAATGAAGTTAATAAAAGGCCCATGGGAGTGTGGAATTAGTAAACGGGCCAAGGAAGCCCAAAGAAAGCAATCGGGCCTTGGATGCCCAAAGGGACATAGGAGCCCATGAGTAAAAGCAAAACAGTGTTCATGACAGGCCACTGAGAAAAGGGATAAACGGTTGGCCCAAAAAGAGGTCCAGCAGGATTAAGTTATTACGGCAGGAATAACAGTTTAACATAGCAGGCAAAAAAGAAAATCAAAAGTGGGCCAAAGAAACGTAAGGCCCATCACCATACGGAGCCCAGCTCTTGAATGGAGCGGGAAACCAAAGAAAAGCCCACATGAAGGGCCAAGAAACGCAGACAGAGAGTCTCTAGGTCACGACAGACGCATGAGCAGCAGGCAGACTCTTGGACGAATCTGAAAGGGAAGCACGCGTAAGGCCTAGGCACCACCAGCCTGTACCCAGCCAATATAGGACATGGTGGGGCCATGGGCCAGAGGTAAGAGATAAAGGGGGTATGGTTTGGTGGTGGGGAGAGGGGAAAAGATCTATTTCACAGCTCCTGCCCAAGCCCTTTTGGGAGGTACGTCCTACTGGGATGACAGACCACCCAAAAGAGGCAAGTTTGGGGGGGAACCGTTGGGTGCATGCCTTGAGAGTAGAGAGAGAAAGCATTTATACCGTGGCAGGAAGAAGTGTTACGGTATACAGAGGAACAAAACAAACCTGCCTTTGTCTGGCAAGGGTGGATGTCGCACAAACCTAGTGGTCGGCAAGTACGCCCAGACCAGACAAAGGCGGTTAAGGGGCAAAACAGTAAAACATTGGTCACGGCATGCACTATAAAAAGGCCCTTGCCGTGCCCTGAAAAGAGGACCGAAAAACAGAGCATATTTCACGAAGTGAAAAGAAAAACAGAGAAAGAAGAAAAGAAAAAAGATAAGAAAGAAAAAACAGAGAGAAAAAGAAAGGAAACTAAGGAAAAAAGAGAGTTAGCTCAATGGGCATGCACCAATAGATCGGTTTCCCTCTCTCCCCCTTTAAACCTTACTTTCTTCCAAAACGTAAATAGGGACTTTTTCTTTTTGGGCAACAACCATTCAGGTCCGACTCCCTCATAGCCATTAATCCCCACGGCAGGATCTTTTTCCTGGGGATTATTTGCGTTGAGAAGAGGCATTCTCTCCTCTTTGGCTTTGCTGTGGTAGACTAAGCTTGAAAATTTGATTTATGCCCATTTGATTAGCTAGTATCATTTTCTTCATTCTCTCTGTGATTGACATCAATATGACCGTAATCATGCTTTATTAGTAAGGAGTACATAGCCACTTATTTAAATAGTCAGAATACTCTGTTTTAGTTATTATTATATCTGTCTGTCGTAACTCGTCTGCAACAGTTCTGCTTGCCGTAAGTTTGCTCCTGGCAGACAAGGCATAAGTTTGTGCACAAACCAGCCCAAGTTGAGTTACAATTGGACCGGCCCCAGCTCCCTTACTCAGAAACACTAGGGCCCATCACCGTAGGAGGTAGCCCAGCCCATTACCGCAGGAGGCAGCCCAATACACCATATACAAAAAAGGCCCCCACATTAAATTGGCGACTTCACTGGGGAGTTGGGAAGCAGATGGGGGTAACGAAAAAGAAAACAGAGCCCCTCACAAACAATGCCACCAAAGTCCAAGACGACACGGAATATGAGTGTCGTACCCTCACAAGCAGAATCCAGGCCAACAACGCCTCACCAAGAGCAACTTAACCAAACAGAAGGTGCCAACAGAACGGGGGCTGATTCTCAACCTCAGACAAGAGTCCCCATGGACAATGTTAACACCTTTATCGAAGTATTGCAGTCATTACAGCACTCGCAGCAGCAAATGATGGAAGAAATCCGCCAATTGAAGGCAGACAAAACAAAAGAGAAAGGCAGCCAGCATGACTCGGATCATATGGCAGACGGAGAAGAGACACTGGCAGGAGGTGTCCCATGGAACGCAGGACAGCGTTTCATTACCATGGCTGAGGTAGCGGCTCTCTTGGAGTAAGAGAGAGCCAGAACGCCAAAGGAGAGGTTTTACGCACGCAGACCTCCCTATCCTCTAAAAGTACTCAGCAAACCGTACCCTGAGAGGTATGAACCAAGGGCCTTTGCCCAATACGATGGCAGGAAGGGAAGTGTAGTAGAGCACGTGAGCAAATTTATTGACACCTTTGACCCTTACACAGCAGACGAAGACTTATGTCTGCGGGAGTTTTCAAAGTCACTGTGCGACTGGGCATACACCTGGTACATTGGCTTGAAACTAGGATCAATCCCAACCTGGGATGACATGGTGGATGTATTCTGCACTAAATACTTTCATGGGGAAGAAACAGTAACGCTTGCAACTCTGTAAGCAACCAAGCAAAGGAATAGGGAGGATCTGATGGAATACATTAAACGGTTCGGGGACATAGCACTTGATTGCTATGACCACTGTGAAGAAAGGACGTTGGTAGAAATGTGCATGACCAATATGATTTGGGAGTTCAGAGCTGTCCTAAAGAATCTGGAAATTTCCCAGTTCGCACAGCTATTACAGAAAGCTAGAAAGACGGCTCAGTCCGTAAAACTCAGTTCAGACAAGAGAAATGCACCGTAGGCTATGGCAGTGTCCACTGGAA
The DNA here is from genome assembly GCA_028535165.1 of Quercus tomentella. Taxonomy (NCBI): domain Eukaryota; kingdom Viridiplantae; phylum Streptophyta; class Magnoliopsida; order Fagales; family Fagaceae; genus Quercus; species Quercus tomentella. The sequence goes on from JAPQVY010000156.1 coordinate 64,947,858, forward strand.
ACCAGAAAAGGAAAACAGAGGGGAGGGAGTATGATACGCCCCCACCCTTACCATGTACTCCTAAGGAGCTAGATGTACTACTTGACAAATGGATAGCGGACAGAATCTTTAAACCCAACCAGGTTTCTAGGGAGCCTACAGAGGAAGAAAGGAGGGATCCTCGCTTCTGCCGCTTGCACAACTATGTACAACACCCCACCGCAGAATGCTGGGTGCTCCGCAGGGTGGTGCATTGCAGGATCAAAGAAGGCACATTAGAGCTGACCCAGCAAGAAGTTCAAAGAAACCCACTCCTAAACCACAAGGGAAAGGGTGTAGCAGTAGTAGTGATATGTGCAGACCCGGGAGAAGACGAGGAAGAAAACTTGGCCCTGCCTGCCGCGGCAATTACCACTCTTCAGTAGAGTGCCAAGTTCAAAAATCTATTTGACCAATTGGGGCTTACAGCAAAAGAAAGAAAAATAGCCACGGAGGCTTTGGTAAGCATCGCCTCCAGAGCAGGGGTGGAATGCCTGTCAGCAGAGATGCCAGAAGACAGGGCCCTCCTGCAGGAATCAATAGAAATCACATTTAGCAGCGAGGATATGGAAGTGGGGCACCCAAATCATAGGAGGCCTCTCTATTTAGCAGCATTTATAAATCAAATTCCCATTAAGAGGGCCCTGGTGGATACAAGTGCTTCCGTAAACCTCATTCCGTTGAGCACCCTGCAAGCCGCAAGAATTTCAGAGAAAAAGATCCAAGGATGCCCGATGGAAGTAACGGGATTCGGTGGAAGAGGTGAGTACACCGCAGGCCACATTCAGTTATGGTTGAAAGTAGGTCCTATAGCCTCTCTAGCTCGTTTCCACGTGGTCAGAACGGACGTATCCTACCATGTGCTTTTGGGAAGACCTTGGTTACACAAACATTGATTAGTCCCGTCCACCTACCACCAATGTGTGAAAGGAAGATTGAATGGCAGGATGATACGCATAGCTGCGAACCCCTCGCCGTTCGAGCAGGCAGAAGCCCAATTGGTGGAAACCATGTTTTATGATCAATAGGCTCCATCTGGAGAAAATGTGGTTACAAAGCCACGAGGCACCTTTGTGCCTAGGTGGGAAGATGTTCAAGATAACCCAGAACCTGATTTAAGAGAGCTATTGGCGCGAAAGAAGAGAAGGAAAGAAGCGCCTGCCGCAGAGCCAGACGAAATACCTCAGTGCATCAGGGTCCGAGGCCTTGATGGCAGGATTGTCTATAAATTATGAAGGTGCGTGGGGCCCACGGGTGAGATGCAAGTGGGTCCCACCCAAAAAGGGCAACACAAGAGTTTGGCGTGTTGCGTTGTTGAAGGAAGTTTGGGAAAAGAAGAAGAAAAGGATGAGGCAGTTACGGCAGAAAGGGACATCCAGGTTATGGCAGAGGAAGAATTGGAATAGGATGACTTAGGGTCTGACTCGCAAGAACCAAGGCCCATCTCAATTAGTGCAAGCCTGACAGAAAAGGAGAAGTCAAAACTCATACTGTTGCTGAAAGAATTCAAAGATGTTTTTGCTTGGGATTACAATGAAATGCCAGGGCTCGATCCTGGGCTTGTTGTGCATACATTGAATGTGGACCCAAAGGCCAAGCCGGTGGCCCAGCCTGTCAGGATATTTCACACAGAAATAGAAGGGCAAATAGTCAAAGAAGTGCAGAAGTTGCTAGCCGCAGGATTCATCAAACCTATCCAGCATCCCCGCTGGCTATCTAACATAGTACCAGTAAAGAAGAAGAACGGGCAGATAAGATGCTGTGTAGATTTCAGGAATCTCAACAAAGCTTGTCCAAAAGACGAATTCCCACTGCCAAACATGGATTTACTGATAGATTCTGCAGCAGGAAGCGCCATGTTCTCATTCATGGACGGTTTCAGTGGGTACAATCAGATCAAGATGACGCCAAAGGATGCAGAGAAAACTGCCTTCAGAACACCCATGGGCAATTTCTACTATACTGTGATGCCCTTCGGGTTAAAAAATACGGGTGCAACTTATCAGCGAGCAATGACGGCCATATTTCACGACATGATGCACCAGGAGCTAGAAGACTATGTGGATGACATAGTGGTTAAGTCAAGGAGAAGAGAAGAACACTTTCGGGTGTTAAAAAGAGTATTTGAAAGATGCAGAGCTTTTAAGTTAAGAATGAATCCCCTCAAGTGCACATTCGGAGTATCCTTTGGGAAATTTTTAGGCTTCCTGGTTCACAATAGAGGAATAGATGTGGATCCAGCCAAAGCCACGGCCATAGCAACTATGAGACCTCCTGCCACAGTAAAAGAATTAAAGAGCTTCTTAGGAAAAGTCTTATATATCAGGAGATTCATCCCTGGGTTGGCATCAATCACCTCTACTTTCACCAAGTTGCTTAAGAAGGGGCAAAGTTTTGAATGGGGGTAAACGCAGCAGACGGCCTTCAAGAGGCTACAGCACATAATGATGAACCTCTCCACGGTGCAAACCCCTATTCATAAAAAACCACTGCTACTCTATCTGGCCACCAACTCGTATGCCATCGGCACACTAATTGCTCAAGAAGATGGAGGTGGTATCGAACAGCCAATATATTACATCAGCCATGCCTTGAAAGATGCAGAAACTCGTTACCCAAGGGCAGAGAGAGCATGCCTAGCCATTGTATACGCTTCATAGAGATTGCATCACTATTTCTTGGCCTACGAAGTATGGCTGAAGACTAAGTCATATGCCATTAAAGCTCTGTTACAACAGCCGATCCTCTCCGGCAGGATCTCCCAGTAGTTGCTATAGTTATCACAATACGACTTGAGAATGGGGACACCTAGGGCAATGAAAAGTCAGGCTATAGCAGATTTATTGGCGCAGTTTCCCAGAGAGGAAGAATTCCCGCTAGATGATGAAGTTCCAGGGGAAGTAGCTATGGCAAAAGAAGTCAAGGAACTGTGGGTAATGAAATTTGATGGGTCTTCTACTACCCATTCCGGAGGGGTGGGAGTAGTTCTGTATCATGAAGAAGACAAGGCAGTAACGCTGTCATTTAAGTTATAATTCCCCTGTTCAAACAACACGGCGGAATACGAAGCCTATCTAACTGGGCTTGCCACAGCGCTCGAAATGGGAGTCAAACATTTGAAAGTACTGAGGGATTCGAACTTAGTCGTCTGCCAGGCCAAAGGAAGTTTTTCCTTAAAGGAGCCTAGCCTAGCCCCGTACAGAGTGATGGCCCAAAGAATGGAAGAAAAATTCTCAACCTTTGAGATTGAACACGCTCCAAGAAACGAAAATCGGTTTGCGGACGCGTTAACTACATTGGGTTCACAAATAATCTTCAAAGGGGATAGCACTAATATAGAAGTCAGCAAGAGGGAAGAATCCATCATTGAGGTGTTGAAGGAAAAGTTCCGGGAGGAACAGGGTGAAAGGGATTGGCGAATCCTCATAAAGGAAACCTTGGTGAAGGGAAATGATGCAGCAGAATTGAAGATATTAAGAGACTATGCCTTGGTAAAAGAAGAGTTGTACCGCAAGATGCCAGGTGGGATCTTATCCAGATGCGTGGGCCAGGAGGAAGCCCAGAGAAAATTGAAAGAAATACACGACAAGACTTGCGGGTCTTGCGGGGAAGTTAGTCTCTACCGCAGACTCCAGAGGGTAGGCTTCTATTGGCCAAGCATGGGTAAAGACGCAGATCAAGTCCAGACCCAGTGTGGAACCTGCCAGCTTGCGGCAGATAGGGAGGAAAGTTATGCTGTTTTCATCAGCGAGGATTGGAGAAGCCCTTTTATGCAGTACCTAACAGAAGGCGTCTTGCCACAAAGGCACAGTGAAAGGTACAAGCTTAAGAGGTTGGCAACACGTTACTTCTTGCATAACACGGTCCTTTTCAAAAAAGGATATGATGGAGACCCTTTGAGGTGTTTGGGTCCTGAAGAGGCTAAAGAAATGATAAAAGAAGTACATTTAGGGGAATGTGGTGAACACCAGGGGAAGAAAAAGTTTTACAGATGCTTGCTGTAGATGGGCTACTACTGGCCAACCATGAAGAAAGATGCGGCAGAATTTGTAAAGAAGTGTCATAGTTGTCAGGTACAAGCAACTTGATTCATACCCATCCACAAGGCTTGCACAGCATGGTCACCCCATGGCCTTTCCACACTTGGGGGCTAGATTTGGTAGGGCCAGTTAACCCACCATCACGTGGATACATATGGATATTGGTAGCTACAGAATATTTTACTAAGTGGGCAGAAGCAGTGCCACTCCACAAGGCCACAGGGGGAGCAGTGGTAAACTTCATCAAAGAAAATATAATTGTGAGGTTTAGGGTGCCCCACAGGATCATTAGTGACAACGGCACACCATTTGTCAATAATGATGTAAGGAGAATGCTAGAATTCTACCAAGTCAAGCACCACAGGTCATCACCTTATTACCCTCAAGGGAATGGGCAGGTGGAGGCAACAAACAAAATTCTCATAAAAATTATCAGCAAGATGAGCTAAGAGTATGCGGGAGGATAGGCAATGCACCTGTCGGATGCTCTTTGGGCCTACAGAAAATCACCAAAGTCAGCCACAGGCTTTTCACCCTTTTCCTTAGTCTATGGAACTGAAGTAGTGAGTCCGGCAGAAATAATGACATCGTCCCTAAGGGTTATGCAGAGGTGAGAAAAGGAAATAGAGGGAGAAGCCTTCGCGGCAGAAAGGTTTGAGGACCTGGAAGAACTTGATGAAATGAGGGAAGAAGCCCAGGAACGTAGCCGAAGATACAGGCAGAAGATGACTGAAGCCTACGGCAGGATGACCAAGGAAAGAGTGTTTGCGGAAGGACAACTAGTGTTAAAAGTGGCAGACTACGTTAGGCGAGGTCTGGCAAGACCATCCAAGTTTGCACCAAAATGGGAGGGACCCCCTGTGATAAGGGAAGCGCATCAAAGTGGGTATTATCGCCTAACTCAAATGGATGGCAGGGACTCGATCCCATCAATGGAAAATGGCTGAAGCGCTATTTTGCTTAGAGAAGAAAGTTATGTGGTTGACCCCATTTCCTTAGTTTTTGTTTATGTTTCCTTTACCTTTTCCTTTTATTCCTCCAAGTGTCTATGTCACAGAAAAAATTGTAACGTGCTTTCATGAGTATGCAATGAAAAAGTACGAAGTATTAGCATCATATCATAGCAATAGTAAAGAAAAAGTAGCAAAGTGTAGCATTATTACAAACCCAAACTGTGGCAAACACAAGCCAAGTAACTACGGCAGGAAACATATAAGTGTTCTGTTTGACATAACAAAAACAGAGAAACAAAGAAAAGGAAAGGAAACGGTGCCATCATCAATGAAGCCCAGAAATGAGACTCTGATCGCCAAAGCGACTGGGTCCACTAACGCCGGAAAGAAGACGCTCATGGCGACCCTCCAAATCGGCCACCTCTTTCTTCAAAAGCTCAATACGAGCGTCTATGGCCTCGATGGCTGGCTAGACTCTCCTCAGAAAAAAGGCTCGGGCAATCTCACGTAGATGTTCAAGAATAAACTCCACGGTGAAACCCACACTGATGAGCTCCTGTATCACGGCCCTCCACTGCAGGATCCTCTCGGTAGAAACAGAGTCAATGAAGTTATGCTCGATATCATTTAGCACGCACCCCAGCATTTTCAAGAAATGCTCCCTAGAGGAACGACCAAGGTGAAACTCCTGCATAAAATTGTCGTGATGGCTGTAGATCATCACTAAATGTGAGACGCAGTCCTCAGGGACTCGGAAGCCATAAAAGTCTACATAAGGAGGACCGGAAGCCCAGAAGTCTGCCGGACCAAGGTCGTTAACCTCCGGCTGGTCAAAGCGGACAAAGAAAGATGCAGCATCATCCGGGACGGCGGCAGAACTACTACCCGCCTCAAACTGAGAAGGGATAGTAGGGAGTGGGCCTATAAAAAAAAGGGAGGGGAACGCAAGGCAAAATAAAAAAAATGGCACAGGAAGAAAAGACTTACAAAAAAAGAAGATGAAAGAAGAAGAGAAAGAAAAATTGCCAAAGTTACCAGGAATGGGGGCTACGGGCGTAGCAGAAACAGGTACTACAGGCACGGAAGAAACAGGGGTAGTAGGCACGGCTGAAACAGGTACTAAAGGTGCGGCAGGAATAGGCACTACGGGTACAGCAGAAGTAGTCATTCCCACGCCTGCTGCAATTTCTGGCCCCTCAGAAGTTTCTGCAAGTGGGGAGATAAGTATGCAAATGAAACGCAAATGCAAAAAGGAGATAATGGGAAAGAAAGATACATACCCATGAAGTCAGGCTTCGGCGAAGAACTCCCCTCTTCATCGGAGTCGGAAATTCTCTTTTTCAGCACGGATGCATCATCAGGATTCTCAAAAATGTCATCAGACCCCTCTGAGGATAAGTCCGAGGGCCATGGGTAGCGGAGCCGGGAATGGAGGAAGGAGTAACAACAAGTGAGGCGCCACCCTTTGCAGCCTGGGAGATGGCTGCAAAAGGGTCACTAGTCGAAATCACAAGCGGCAGAACGGGAGAAGTGGTTCTGGTTTGAACAACGGCAGGAGGAATGGCTCCCTCTGAAGGAGTGGGTCTTTTGACAGGCAAAGGTGTATTCTCACCAACCCCTTCAACATGAGTACCCTCTCTAGGTACCGGCTCGGCAGAAGGGGTGGGAGTTTTGGCAGAAGTCTTGTGTGCAGCAGTAGAAGGAGCAGGCGTTGCTAATACCGCCTCAGCCCCGTCAAAAAAGCCTTTCATAGGCACACCCATGGAGGCGGAAATCTCCTCTGCAGTGGGACGATATATGGATAGGGGCTCAAGCTCCTCCTAAAAAGAAGAAATTTTTTGTTAAGAAAAAAAAAAGGCAAAAGACTCGTGGTAGAGGCGTGAGAAAAAGAAAGAAGAAAGAAGTGGAGAAAAGGGACTCACCCCAGATTCAGGCTCATCGAGCAAAATGGGGCGGGTAACTGATGAGTCTTCCTTATGCTTGGACTAAAAGGAAAGAGGCAGAAGAAATTGGCGAGTTAGCCGCAAGAAAATTAAGAAATTTTGTCGAAAAAGAAAAAAAAAAAGGGGGGAGAAATAACTTACCCTCCGTTCAGTGGCAGATGCGAGGTGAGGAGTAGTTTTCCTTTTGCTACCACGAGTCCTACTAGCTAGCGGAGCACCTGCAGCAGGCAGTGGTGTGGCAGGCTTGGTTTTGCCGGCAGACTTGGGTTTGGCAGGCGCTTTCTTGCTCGGTACAGAGAGATTGATTACCTTAACTTTTTTCTCCCGACCAGGGGGATAGTCGCCAGCGTGCCAGAACCATCCTTTCTTCTCTGCGTCCCATTCAAAAATGGCTGACCGACTCTGTTTTCTAGCATACGCCAAAACAGACTTAGAAGGAAGCAGCAGGCGAGGGTTAACCGAGACAACCATACCTAGCCCTTCAGGAGGAATAAGGGAGAAGCCACGACTCCCCGCTAACTCAGCCACAAATGTATCCATCACTGCGTGCCAGTAACCGTGCATGGGAAAAGTACAGACACCTTCCCTTAGTGAACCAGGAACTGTAATGGCGTTGAAACGCTTCTTCCAAAATTCGAAGGCAGTATGCCGCAGGAAAGGACGGGCTGACGTAGGAGACTCTATGAGGAGAGAAATGTCATCGGGGATGTCTAGATCCAACCCAAACTGCCTTTTCACTCGGTTGGCAGAATAGTAAACAAACCTAATGCCTTCATTGGCTAGGTAAGGCAGCCATCCGACATTGGTAGCAGCAAGATAGGTAATCCCAGTTTCATCAAAGCTGACCAATGGGGAAGTAGTCCCAATGGTGTCAACAAACAAACCCATGGCAGAATCCGCACAAGTGTAATCTGCACCTAAATTTCTATAGGCTCTCCAAGAGAAACCGACGCCCTCATCAAAAGATTTAACCACAGAATAGCCAATCGGCTTCAAACCAGACCAACGAAAAGCAAGCGGAAAATCGGATTCAAACCTGCCACAAAAATTGGTAATCACTCTCGGACATGTCTGGTACTTCTCTCTGGCAAACCAAGCGGGTCTACACTTTGTCAAGTACTGAGCCCAATACTCAAACAACAGCTGCTGAAGTATGGTACAGTGAACGAAAGAGGTAACAATGTGGCAGGACCCAGCCTGACTCTCATCACTGTGGAGGATATCTAATTGAACATATAAATGCCCCAGGAACATAGGGGCCAACGGCAGGCTTACCCCAGTAGATATTTTGATAGCCAAACGAAAGTACAAAGGCTTTATGGCGTAGTGGGGGTGGGACCCAAAAACAAACTTGCAAAGCCAAAATGCAATAAAAGCTGCACGACAAGCAGCAATAGAAAACTTAGAGGAAGAACTCACCCAGTATGACAACTTGGCGTTTCCGGCCATCCTTTTCCTCAATTCGGCCTCAATGGCCTCTTCCTCCGGAGAAAGCTCTAGGGCGGCAGGATCGGCATCGCCAAGAATAGGCAAGAGCAACTGGTTAGCCACATCTTCAAGGGTCACGGTGAGTTCGCCGCACGAGAAAAAGAAGGTGTGGGTGGTGTTGCACCATCGCCGGACCAAATGACGGAGGTTATAGAGGTCCCGAAAATTCGACAAGCAGCAAGATGAGATTATAGCTTTCAAGACGCCGGCTCGTTGCAGCAAACCCATAAAGCCCATGTCAGAAAGCTCACTGTCAACCCATTCCTTCCAACCCGAGGCTAAGCCGGACCCAAATTCAAAATGAAGGCGTACGGGAAGCGAAGTACCTTGGCGAAAGGACAGATCGGGGATTGAAGATGCTAAAGGAGCCCAAGAGACGTCGGGGTTTCGCCGGACAAGGGCAATCAATACACGACCCAGCGGCGGCGGTACATATTCACCAGGGATTTTTGGGAAGTAAGGATTGACTTTGTACCACAGGTCGATTAAAGGAGCGCATTCGCTGTCGGGGTCGCGTTGCGTCTCTTCCTTAGCGGACCGCTCCGAATCGGAACGTTCCATCTCCTCACCCACATCAGGAACGGCGGGAGAATCGGAAGCGACCGCCATCCCTTTGCGGCGAGAAGAGCCTTGACTTTTCACCGGCGACATGGTGAGGAGGCTTAATCGGAGAAAATGGGTATGGGTGTTTGAAAGGAAGAAGGAGAGCAAGAGACGGAGAGTGAATGTTCTGGGAAAAGAAAGAGTTTGTGGTCAAAGTGCAGAAGGATTCTTCCTTAAATGCCCAGGTCATTAATATCAGCACAAAAGGAGGTGACGGGTCAGCCATCAGAAGGGAATGAAATTAATGAAACGGCAGCTCTGTTTCAAAAATAACTGCCAAACTGGGAAATTCGAAGAGACAACCCTGTTCGCGACAAGAAGGAGAATATATATATATATGTATAAGAAGGGGTCCACAGCTTAAAAAAGACCCGCGAAAAAGAGAAGAAGAAAAAAAAAAATGAGAGAAGGGTAGAAACGCCTTTTCATTCACATATGAATCGTAGGAGCGTTTCAAATGTTCAGGGGGCTAAATGTTGAGGGCCATTTGTGGAAGCCCAGGCAGACAGAAAAGCTCAATAATGAGGGCCACAAAGAATTAACAAGATAAATAGCAAAAAACCCATTAGGTCCAAGCGGCAAGAATAATGGATCACAGGCCCAACAAATAAATAAATGGGTCTTGAAGAAGCAAGCGAGCTCAAAGAAGCCAGGAAAGAAAGAAATAGCATCCCATAGGCAGAGTATGAGGTAGAAAAGTGAGAAAGGGCCACCGTAGGCCCAAGGCAATGCAAACTAAAAGAGTAAGGGGTTTTATGGTAGGCCCATGAACCCCAAAGATAAGGATAAGGTTATTGGGCCGGGGAAGTCCAATGAAGTTAGTAAAAGGTCCATGGGAGTGTGGAATTAGCAAACGGGACAAGGAAGCCCAAAGAAAGCAATCGGGCCATGGATGCCCAAAGGGACATAGGAGCCCATGAGTAAAAGCAAAACAGTGTCCATGACAGGCCACTGAGAAAAGGGATAAATGGCTGGCCCAAAAAGAGGTCTAGCAGGATTAAGTTATTACGGCAGGAATAACAGTTTAACATAGTAGGCAAAAAAGAAAAACAAAAGTGGGCCAAAGAAACGTAAGGCCCATCACCATACGGAGCCCAGCTCCTGAATGGAGCGGGAAACCAAAGAAAAGCCCACATGAAGGGCCAGGAAACGCAGACGGAGAGTCTCCAGGTCATGGCAGACGCATGAGTAGCAGGTAGACTCTTGGACGAATTTGAAAGGGAAGCACGCGCAAGGCCCAGGCACCATCAGCCTGTACCCAGCCAATATAGGACATGGTGGGGCCATGGGCCAGAGGTAAGAGGTAAAAGGGGTATGGTTTGGTGGTGGGGAGAGGGGAAAAGATCTATTTCACAACTCCTGCCCAAGCCCTTTTGGGAGGTACGTCCTACTGGGATGACATACCACCCAAAAGAGGCAAGTTTGGGGGGGAACCGTTGGGTGCATGCCTTGAGAGTAGAGAGAGAAAGTATTTATACCGTGGCAGGAAGAAGTGTTACGGTATACAGAGGAACAAAACAAACCTGCCTCTGTCTGGCAAGGGTGGATGTCGCACAGACCTAGTGGTCGGCAAGTACGCCCAGACCAGACAAAGGTGGTTAAGGGGCAAAACAGTAAAACATTGGTCACGGCAGGCACTATAAAAAGGCCCTTGCCGTGCCCTGAAAAGAGGACCGAAAAACGTAGCATATTTCACGAAGTGAAAAGAAAAACAGAGAAAGAAGAAAAGAAAAAAGATAAGAAAGAAAAAACAGAGAGAAAAAGAAAGGAAACTAAGGAAAAAGGAGAGTTAGCTCAATGGGCATGCACCAATAGATCGGTTTCCCTCTCTCCCCCTTTAAACCTTACTTTCTTCCAAAACGTAAATAGCTTTTTGGGCAACAACCATTCAGGTCCGACTCCCTCAAAGCCATTAATCCCCATGGCAGGATCTTTTTCCTGGGGATTATTTGCGTTGAGAAGAGGCATTCTCTCCTCTTTGGCTTTGCTGTGGTAGACTAAGCTTAAAAATTTGATTTATGCCCATTTGATTAGCTAGTATCATTTTCTTCATTCTCCCTGTGATTGACATCAATATGACCGTAATCATGCTTTATTAGTAAGGAGTACATAGCCACTTATTTAAATAGTCAGAATACTCTGTTTTAGTTATTATTATATCTGCCTGCCGTAACTCGTCTGCAACAGTTCTGCTTACCGTAAGTTTGCTCCTGGCAGACAAAGCATAAGTTTGTGCACAAACCAGCCCAAGTTGAGTTACAATTGGACCGGCCCCAGCTCCCTTACTCAGAAACACTAGGGCCCATCACCACAGGAGGCAGCCCAGCCCATTACCGCAAAAGGCAGCCCAATACACCATATACAAAAAAGGCCCCCACATTGGTCACAATATATAATTGTTTACTTAATTTGATGGGAACCTTGTTGTTATATTTCTATTGAGTCACAAAATATTTTTATGTGCACCTTGAATTGTGTTTATGTAGCTATGTTGTACTGCTATATATATCAAAATAGTTACTAAACAGATATAAAAATATTTAATCACCATAGCTTTTATTTTACCTCAAATATAAATTTTTAGGTCTGTCACTACCTTAGTTATAACATTGAGCAGACACAAGTGTCAAACAAGGTCAACAAGACTCGAATGACAAAAGCTCAAACTAAAATACTACAAAATGCAACAAGCACGATCCAAATTCCAAAGCCATGGCAATATGCTAACACTTCCACACTAGGCCCAAACATTACTCTAGTCCAAGTCACTGCTTTCTCATCTGCACATGGAACTCATAATTAAACCTTCTTTTGATCAGGAAGACTCTTAGCGACTGTGTCCTTTTGCATGCACCTCTTAGCCCATGCAATAATTTGGGGGCACTCCGACTCTATGCGGAGTTTGCCAAACATCTCAGAGGTGTAGAATCGGCTGTAAAAGGGGATCAGAGCAAGTTCCACTAACCCAAATGTTTCACCCCCAAAGCAAGGCTTGTCACCAAGCTCTCCCTCCATTGTCTTAAAGGTTTCATTAAATTCCTTTATTGCAGCCTCATGCTCTTCTCCTGTTTTGGTCCATATACTTTTTTCAGCATCATACACCTGCATTTCATACCAACACATGTATTATCACTTCCCAAACATAATAAATAATTGATGATGAAATAATTATTTTCAAATCAAATCTACTAGCAGAATTAATTTGTTTAAACCTTAGCAAGTTAGAAAGTGAGGGGAGGAAACAATGCTTGGTTGTGTGTGTGAGAGATAGAGAGAGACAATATGATCCTCCGAAATAAGTAACATGGCAAACTACTAAGCTCTCTTCAAAAATAAGGTGACAAATGCCAAAGAGTAGGTAGCAACTAGTTTCGGATTCAATATCCAAAATCATTTAACATTGTTAATATGTGAACCATAAATTTTTCATTTTTTCCCACTTATTTAGTTCATCTTTCTTTTTGACCATTGACATATGTTGGTGCAAACACAATAATAATAGAAATAATACAAAGAGAAACTAAATAATACTTCTAAATATTATTAATTTGAAGAAAAAAATATATACAACGCTATTTGAACTTAGACACGACGCTCGCTCTTTCTAAGGAAATTCAAGCCCTTGGTTGGCTAAGCTTTATAACCGGTGCAGACCTTCTCTAACTTATCTCCCTTAGGATACAACAATCCAACAAATGTCGTATGGTTAGAACAACCTCTGCACAAAGTGTTCAAGTCCAAAACTCCACTAGAAAGAACACCCTTCTTTGCCAAAAACCTTTCAGTTTTTTTAGTGTATAAGAATGCTAGTAATTGCTGGTTTTTTTTTTTTTTTTTTTTTTTTTTTTTTTTGGTATACATTGGAATGAGCCTGAATGAATCTATTTGTAGGCTCAATAGGCCTCACGAATTTACTATCCAAATTAATCTGATTAATTAGGTCCATTATTCTGATATAGGCCCAACAGCTAATCCATTAAGTGGGTTAATGGCTCTTCATTTTCCATAATAAAAAAAGTTCATTTACTCACTAATGAATAAGAAAATTATTCTAAATGTATCTAGCCCACAAATTGCTACAATACATATCAACCTATTAATCACCATAATTAAAAGGAATAAAATAGTCTCTCTTCTTTTCAATGTGGGATTAAACATTTCACTAACTCCTTATCTTCCATATTAACTCCCATAACATTATATTATCATATAATCTATTTTAATTAATTAATATTAAAATGCTCCAACAACATATAACATATAGTAATCTTTTAAAACATGGGTTCTACGCATTTCTAATGTTATACAATAGTATGTATAACTATTACTAACATGAGAGTTTTTAAATTGAAACAAACCAAAAAAAAAAAAAAAAAAAAATGAGAGTTTTTAAAGAAAACTAGTGAATCTCAACCTAAGAGATAGCATTGCCAAGACCCTCTTTAAACCCTTTTTTTTTCCTCTAAATTTGGAGAGTGAAATCATGAAATTTCTCTCCAATAGCCTCTCTACTTGGGTGCCTTGCTTGTTTAGAGATCTACGGTAACCCTCTTTTTCTTCTTTTTCTTTTCCATTTTTTTTTTTTCACTTTTAAAGGCTTCGGTTTTATATTATATATAGAAGAGAGAGTTACAGTTGGGTTAGGACTCAATTGGTTGTGTGTTTTAAAAAATAAGTAGAAAATTTGATAAACTTCAATAATAGATTAACCTTAAGAGAGAGAGAGAGAGAGAGAGAGATATGGAAAGTGAAAACTGTCACATTTCAACGTAATAAAGTAACCGAAAAGAAAAATAATAATAATAAACTTCAATTACAAATGATTCTTACTTTTAAAAAATTAAAATTAAGTTGTTGATAACAATCAAGCTTTTTTGTATATATTCTTTATCCTAAAAATTGATAAAGTATATTAGAAGAAAAGTTTATAAAAAGAAATAAAATGTTTTATCCAAAAATTATTTTACAATTAGGTGCAACATACTTGGCGCAATCAAGGCTTCTAAGTCCTACTTTTAGTATATAGTATATGATATGATTGAGTTCTCATTGTTTTCATTCCTTCATTCTACTTTTTTTTGAGATGAAACCTAGTAGACTTTATTTAATCAAGAGCATGTTGTACAATGAGAAAGAGAAAAAAGGGATATTCTTTAACCAAACAATAACCTATTCATTCTCTTTTTTAGTACTAGCAAGAGCTAGAAGGCTAGAACAACACAATAACGTAGTAAAACACACTATTAACAAATGATAGAAAATGAAAAAAATTCTCTAACGAAACCAATTTTTACAAGTATCCAAGCAACTTTCAAAGCTCAAACTCTATTTGAATTTAGAAGATCCACAACTTCTCCGAAAATGCTATAGCCAACTAGCTATGGGAGTGGTTGGATAGATCCCTGCTCCATCACTATGTGAGCCTTAGTTGACAATTATATAGTCCATTTTGTGCCCTTTTCAACCTAGAATTATGTCATGAAGTGAATGTCTAATGTCATAACTTTAGCATGTCATTTTAGGGCCATGATATATATATATATATATATATATATATTTATATATATAAATTTATATAATATAATCTCGTGGACCATGTCTAAGAATGCAATCAAGTGTGAATGAATTGGCATATGTGTTTGGAAATGATTAATTAGAACACACCATTCATTTTATGGATCATAGCCCGTGCAATTAAGAAGAATCTATTTTTCGACATAATCATAAGCATATGGTATGAGATCAAGTGTTGCTTTGAGTTTTTAACTCATAAGGGATTAAAGAAACTCGTTTGGGTGTAATCAAATAATCTAGGGCATAGACAAGATATTATGAGTGATGTACTATGTTAGTTAAGATGGTAACTTAATTTAGTACTCCTACCATACACCTTCTTGTCAGGTCGCACACTCTATTTTATGAATGAATAGAGGATTGAGCAAAAGATTAAGAGGTGTCAACTCTAACTGTAGTACCCAGTGTGGGATGAGTGGAAGATGTTAGTAATTAGGCCATATTTGACCCAATGTATTACCTATGGCCCAGGTATCGTCCACACGGGTTATCAAATAAGTGAACTTTAATTTGATGAGTTCAAATTTAAACTGGTCCTGAATTGAGTTGTCAAGATCAATGATTAGTAGTGAAGTGATTTAAGATAAGTGGTTAAGTGTTTATAGGGACCACTCATCTTATAACAGGTTTAGACCTGCGTGTATTTAAATACTCATATAACATTCAAATTAAGGTAGAGTAGGAGAAAACTATACTCCTATAACAACCTATTTAATTTATTCTTCAACAAACAATCTAGAAAATGCAATGCAAATTCACGTAGGAATTTGATTTAGGAACCGAAAAACCTTAGCCATAGTTGGCCTTTCTCTTTGTATCTCACTAGTACACATTCCTGCAATTTTAAAATGCTCTTTCACATGGGCCTCTATTAGGCCACCCTCCCTTGAAATACTAGCATCCACCATTTGCATATGCTTATTTTGGGCCAGCATTTTCCTAGCCCATTTGACTACCCCAACCTTTTCCCCGTCCAAAAGGGTAGGGAAATTGGGGCACTTTCCAGTAGCAATCTCGAACATTAAGATCCAAAAACAGTAAACATTAGCCTCAAGTGTAGTTGCAATGAGGTCTGCCTTGTACTTAGGGGGGCCATGTAACAATAACCCATTGTCTCTACAGATTGTGTGGACACATAAGAAGTGGAGGTGTCAATCTGCCTTACTAGACCGAAATCAATAATATGGGCCTGAAAATCAAAGTCCAAGAACACATTGCGGGACTTTATATCCTAATGAGCAATAATGGGCTTGTCCAAACTATGCAAAAAATAAAGACCATTAGCCACACCCCTAACAATGAATTCGAGTCCCCCAAGATAATGTGGCCATGTCCTGTTCCAATTGCAACCACGTCCAGTGTGTGAGTCTGTGATGTAGTCCAATTTTATAACGGAAATTGTAGTGTAGCTAAGGTTGTCGTTCCACCTAGAAAAGGAAAACAAGAACACGTCAAAATAATATATAGAAAAATATGATTGAAACTAGGACAAAAAAAAGTTTAGTGAAATTCAATAATTAAAATCACTAGGGAGTTAGGGTTTGTCCACCAATATTATTAAGCATCCACTACCAATCCAGTTAGCACACAATCGGGTAAGTAAGCACATAAACTATCCGATTGGAAGATTTTGAAATAAATTTTATTAATAAAACTCTCTTTGGTTGATTATATTTATCAATTATTCCAAAATTTTATTCTAGAAAATAATAGTTTTGCTAGAAAAACTTAAGAACATCGCATACCCTCTAGGCTATATTATGACAAAAGTAATATCTAACAAGATTATTATGTTTTACTAGAGAGATTATAAAACCCTATTCTAACAATTGGAAGATTCAAGAATAGACATAAAAAAGAATTAGAAATTAAATATCAATCTAACAAAACAATTATAAAAAGTGAACAATTGATTTCAATAATCAAAATGTGAAAAATATGCTTGGATTGAATAGTGGACAACTTATAACCTTGAAGATTCACCCCTAACCCTAGCTTAGGTTCTTAAGCTTCTATAGAAAAAAAAAAAAAAAAAAAAAAAAAAAACTGAAAAATTGATAAAAAATAAGGTTTTCCAATGGCCAAAATATGTGGTTGCCCTTGTATCCCTTTAATTTTTATAACATTTAAAACCCTAAAACAAATGCTCCCCAAAAAGGAACATAAAAAATGGCAATTCATGTTTTTCAACAGTGGGTCAACTTCTAGGTCTGTTTTGGCCTTTAAAATGGTATATTCTGAAGTTTGGGTAAATTACAAAGTTTTAGATCTTCAAGTCCTTTTTTTGTGACCGTAAGAATCAAGTCAATCCGACGTTAGAGTAAAAATATATGGCCAAAATACCAAATCTGGTCATAATATTTCCATGCTAGGATTTTTTCCATCTTTAGCTTAAACAAATTTCTCTCTTTCTTTTTATGTTTCCACACATTTTTCACTCATTAAATTCTTCAAAAGACACTTCTCAATTGATCTTCACCCTTGGATTCTTTTGGCTTCATGTCTACATGCTTAATTCATTAGTTTTAACCTCCTACAAGAGAAAAATACACATAATGACTATATTTTAGAGAAACTTGCAAACTCTTATATGTACGTGTAAGTATGGGAATAAACACAAAATAGATGTAATAATGCCTACCAAAACTAAGATAATATTACACTTTTAAGCTATTATTAGTCTCTTTTATTTTTCTATGTACATATTCACATGTTAAATACGTACTAAATAAATACTCACATGCTAGCTATATATTACTTTGTAACATAGTAAACTCTTAGATGTCCTGTGTGTGAACCTCTTTTATTTTTTATTTCACATGTTTGCTTGTAAATAAATACTCAGATATATATATATATATATATTTGATTGTACAAAATCTTTTCCAAAAAATCAAATGCCAAGTATTTAATTTTTTCTCTAAAACTTTAATGTTGGAATTAAAATTAATATGGGGTATACTATCCTTTGGATAGGTAGTGTGGGGTGCCTAACACCTTCCCCACTCATAACCGAACTTCCGAGTCCAAGATTTTTAGTTCGAGACTTCAGTTTACCTTAATTAATTAATTACTCTTGAATTAGTTTTTAGTTAATTAGGTAACTAAAAAAGAATTAGACAAATAGGTGACCAATCACACCTAATACAAAACAAATGGTTAGTAACGACTCTTAAAAATAAAATAAGAAAAAGTGACTTACAAACACACCTCACCTAAGAAACACATGCACACAAAGAGCCATGTCGCTAAGGGCCCAATGTGTGACAAACCTAAAACCTTTTTTGGGGTGTCCACAATGTCACCTTAGGATCATAATATAATATAATCTTGCGGAGCATGTCTAGGAAAGCGGTTGAGTGTGAATGAATTGACATGAGTTTATTATTTAAAACACACCATTCATTTTATGCCTCATAGCTCATGCAATGATGAAGAATCTGTTTTTCGACATAATCATGAGTAAATTATATTATATGGGATCAAGTGTTGCTTGAGTTTTGAGCTCATGAGGGATTAAAGAAACTTGATTAAGTGTGATCAAATAATATGGGGCATAAATGAGATATTAAGAGTGATGTATTATGTTAGTTTAGATGATGACTTAATTTAGTACCCTTACCCTAAACCTTCTCATTGGGTTGCACACTCTATTTTCTATATAAAGAGAGGATTGGAAAAAAGATTAAGAGAAGCCAATTTTGACTCTAGTACCCATTGTGGACAAGTGCGAGATGTTAGTAATTGGGCCGAATTTGACCAAACCTATAACCTATGGCCCATGTATTGTCCACATGGCTTATCGAATACATGGACTTAATTTGATGAGTTCAAATTTAAACTAATCCTGAGATAAGTTGTCAAGATTAGTGATCAATAGTGAAGTGATTTAAGATGAGTGGTTAAGCATTTTTAAGGACCACTCATCTGATAGTAGTTTTTATCCTTATTTGTATTTAAATACTCCTATAACAGTCATATTACTATAGACTAAGAGAAAAAACATACATATAGTTTTTATAAGTGTTGATATCGTATTTTGTCCGTCCTCGATTTGCGTGCTAGACCCCAATAAGTCCAAAAATATTATTTTCTTTCCATGGGGCCACAAGGACATCCAGAATCACGTGGTGCAACCCATTCAGACGCCGGAGCACCTGAATTGCCTTTTTCAGCTAAAATGACCAAAATGCCCCTAGTCAACTTAGGGTTGACCAAAAGTCAAACAATGTCAAAACCCTCACAAAACCACATTTTTCATAGTTTTACATCAAGCCCGAGTTTTTTGGAGATTTTTGGCAACTTTGACCAAGTTTGACCTGGAGTTGACTCTCGGTGGGCCCTAGAAACCCTAATTTTGATCTAGTCATCAGAACAGGTTGAAACCAACATCATTTCAAAAATTATCAAATTCTCATTCCAAAGACTATTCACGGGCCAAAATTGGAGTTAAAATGACCGAGATATCATAAAAACCAGGATAACACACTGATCGATGCACCACTAACTTCCGAGAGCCATAACTTTTGATCCGACCGTTGGATTTTCAAGTTTCATACCTTTTCAAAAACAGGAAGTCAAGATCTTTCCAGGGGTTTCAAGATCAACCTAATCCATGACCTTTTGACCGCCACTTCAAAAGGCGTGACGGGGCTACAAAAGGCCCCAGGCACCCTCCAGACCAAAAAAAAAGACTTCCTGACTGCCTGCTCTCTTCTTGGACGAATTCTGAGCTTGTCTCCTCTCTTCCAAACACTGAAAACACATCAAAGCCTCTCGATTCTTCTCTTCACCAAAAATACAAGGTAGTGTTCATTAGGGGTGTCAATTCAAGTTAGCGTGTCGAGTTCGTGTCATGTTGAGGTAGGGGTATTCGACTAAATGACTCAAACCTAACCCGACCCATTTAATAATTGTGTCATGATCCTTCAATCCTAACCCGACTTGTTAATAAGGGGGGTTGACCTGACCCAACCCATTTGACACGCTTAATAAACGAGTCGTATTGGGTTGACACGAATGTAACACAACCCATTTCAACCTGCATAATATTAAATATAACATTCATCTAGAAATAATTTTTTTTATATCCCAAAAAGCAATGCATACACTTCAAGTCTTCAACTCACATTCAAAATAATATAGTTCAACAAAAATATAACATTTATCTAGAAATAAGCTCTTTACACTCCAAAAGAAGTGCAAACACTTCAACTCAAATTCAAAATAACAAAGTTTAACAAAAATAAAATAACATAGTTCAACAAAAATATAATATCCTTGGAACTCGCCAAATGCTAAGTATCAATATTGAAAAAATTTGAGCAAACAGTAAACTAATCCTGACTATAACCATGATTATCATCCATAGATTCTTTGTTGATGTCCAAATTCATAACATCTTCCACAAGCTCATCCAATTTCATTTGTGCAAGTTCTATGCCAAAAAAAAAAATTATTAGTAGTTCTAGGGTTTGTAAAGTTTCGATTTCCAATTATATCCTTGGTAAATTTTTGTAATTACTCACTTTTCTTTTTAAATTTAAAATATATGTTGGATATAAAAGGTATTTGATAAATCTAAAATAAAATAAATATTTATTTGTTATATGAGTTAAACGGGTTGTGTTAAGTGGGTCATTTCGGGTTGACACAAATAAATTGGCGTGTCAAACGTGTCTATTGTGGGTTACACGGGTTGACCCGCTTATGACACGTTTCTTATCGTGTCGCATTCGAGTCGACCCGTTTATGACCCAAACCCATTAAGGCCCAACCCTAACTCGAAAAAACTCGTGTCGGGTTCGTGTCGTGTTCGCGAGTTGGGTCGAACATTGACACCCCTAGTGTTCATACCCTCCATCTTCCTTTCCTTGATTCCATACCTTGGATTTGAGGTTTAAGGGGTATGGATGTAGCTTTTTAGCTACTATCCATACCCCTTTTTCTTTAAAGCTTCATCTAGCTTTTATCTTGCTCTTTTTGCTTTAATAACATGATTTATTACTTTCCTTAGCATATTCCTTGCTTTATCTTGCTCCTAGCATGTTCTTAGTTTAGATCCATGTTCTTCCATACTTGTTTACATGTTATTTGTCTTGATCTACTTGTTTTATGCTTTACGCCATGCTTTCCATGCTTAGCATTTACAAAGCATAGGAAAACATGGCATAAAGTATAAAGCATAATGTTGTTGGCTATGCCTTGCTTGGATCTATGTGTTTATGTGTGTATTTCCATGCTATATGGTTAGATCTTTGTCTTCACATGCTTGTATGCTTGGATTTGTGTTCTTCTATGCCTTTATGCTTACATCCACATGCTTAGATGTACATTCATATGCCTACATGCATATTTCCATGCTTATATGTGTAGATCGGTGTGTTTACATGCTTGGATCTATGTTCTCTACATGCTTTATACTATCTTCCATGTGTTTATACGCTCTGTGCCATGTTTGTGTGTCTAGACCTAGGCTATGTTTGTCATGCCATGTGTTATTCTAGCCTTTTTGTTCCTTTTATTGCATTTTCTTGTGTTTTGGCCTAATGGTTCGGACCCGATCTAGACCCTATGGTCTTTGTCACCGTCCATACACCTTGGCCCATGTCAAAGGATTTGGATCATTCTATTTGCATGTCTATGTTTGCTTGCTTCTATACTTTATCTTCCATGATAGCCTTTCTAGTTCTAGGTTTTGCCACGCTTGATGCCCTTAGCGAGTTTGCTTCGTGCGATGATATGCTTACCATGCTTGTTTGTGCCACTCGTTACTTTCTTGTTTCATTGCTTGCCATGTCTATCATGCTTTTTTATTTTATGCCTCTTTCATATGCTCTTTGCATCTTTTACTTCCATTGCTTGTCTGCTAGTTTCTTGTCTTTGCCTTTGCATGTACACACATGGAGCGAGGATGCATGAAGCTAGGGCACGGTCTCCCAGGCGCAAGCAAAAAGGGCGAGGATGCAAGCATATGGATATAAGCCAAGCAGTTATGTTCAGTAATTTTAGGGTTCTAGCCTCTCCCATTTGGTTATGTATTCTTTTAAAACCCCCTTCCTTCCTCCCTCCTTTCTCTCTTAGATGGCTTGTATTAGGTATATCATGCCGCGTACCATTCGTCCTCATCTCTAGAGTATGGCGACCTCTGTTTACTTTCCTGCACCTATTATTTAGGCCATGCTCTAGAGATGTAGGCATTTATTTTCCTACTCTGTGTGCTTACATTGTGCATGATGTATATATATACCTACTTGCCCCTTCCGATGTGATTGTCACAGTCCATGTCACCTAAGGCAAAGCGATGCCTAATTTTTGCCGCTAAAGTAAGGTGACATGTCGCTGGATTTTCGCCGTGAAAATCTGGTACTTTGCCAAATGCCTAAGGAAAGCATAGATTGGGACCACACCCATTCAAAAGCCAAACCTCAAAGCCCCCCATGCATGCAAAGCCTCGAAAGCCAATGCCAGAATCATGTTTTTTACTGTTAATCTCTGAAAATTAAGGTTTTATCAAAACAAAGGATTGTCCTTGGACAGGCGTTGTGGGATGCCTAACACCTTCCCCACACGTAACCAAACTTCCAGACTCAAGAATCAAGATTTTTTACCATCCACATTAGATTAGGAAAAATACCCTTTTTCTTAGCCTAAGATTGGTAATAAAATCAACTAGAAATAGGTGACCAATCACACCTTAGAAAAACCCAATGATTGGTGACGACTTCACTTACCTTTGGTAATTCCTTTAAAATTTGGCCAAGATTCCTGCCACACCTCCAAAGGTAGACAAATACCATTCTCTACTGAGAGAGAGAGAGAGAGAGCACTCGAAGCACCGTGCACCAATCAATCGAGAGGGGCCTCCAACAAGCCCCACGCGCTCGGGAGCTTCGCCATAATGGGTGGTCGAATGAAGGACCACGACGGTGGTTTTCCACCCCTATTAAGGCCAGGCGTCGACAGTAAGTACTCTCTCAAATAGATTGTCTCTCTCTAGGGATACCAACTTCAATTCTCTAGGATTTGGAGAATGGAATATATGGAAAGACCTTAGCAGGGCTGGCCCTAGACATTTTGGGGCCTTAGGCGAGAACTAAAATGTGGCCTTTTTTTATATTTATGTATTAATTAAATTAATATTTATTTAATATTTTTATATTTTAACATATTTTAATTAAAATATATTTTTCTTGCCTTTTGAGATGCAAATTGACTAATTTTGTGTTGTATTTTGTTTAAAATCTATTCTCATCTATATTTTGTGTTGTATTTTGTTGAACCAGTGGATAGAAAGAATGAGAGAGGCAGAGAGCAAGAGTTGAGAGAGAGAGAGAAGTGGAGAAAGAGTGAGAGAGAAAAATGTATGAGTAAATTTTAGGAATTTGATAATTTTTATTTGTTTTGATTTGAGATTGTTTTGTGGGTAATTTTTTAGATCGGAATTGCACTTTATCTAGTTGAATTTTGATTTGTCTAGAGGTTAAGGATGATATTTTTGGGATAATTGATTTTGTTTAGACCAAAGAATTTTTTGGGTACCAATGTTTACAAGAATATTCTAGACTTTTTGTTCTTTAGTCACAAGCATGTATCATATTATTTGGAATTTTATTTGAAACTATTTTTTTTTTCTACTACCTGTTCTTTTTCAAAATTTTGGGGCCCCCTTCCACTAGGGGGTCTTAGACAATGGCCTAATTGACCTAGTGGAAAGGCCAGCCCGGGACCCTAGTAGCCCCTTCAGTGACTTGAAGGTGTACCAAAAGGTGAAGAGATCATAAGGAAGAATTTGTAAAGTAAGCAAAGAGCAAGATTCGGCAAATGTATGATTCATTCTACCAAAGTACGTGCGCATACAATCTATTTAATTTATTCTTCAACAAACAGTCTAAAAAACATATAACACATTTAATTTATTCTTTCAACAAACAATCTAGAAAATGCAATACAAAGTCACATAGGAATTGGATTTAGCAATCGAAAAACCTTAGCCATAGTTGGCCTTTCTCTTTTTATCTCACTAGTACACATTTCTGCAATTTTGAAATACTCTTTCACATGGGCCTCTATTAGGCCACCCTCCCCAAAAATACTAGCATCCACCATTTGCATATGCTTATCTTGGGCCAGCATTTTCCTAGCCCATTCAACTATCCCAACCTCTTCTCCGTCCAAAAGTGTAGTCAAATTGGGACGCTTTCCAGTAGCAATCTCGAACATTAAGATCCCAAAACTGTAAACATCAGCCTCGAGTGTAGCTGTAGTGAGGCCTGCCTTGTACTCAGGGGGCATGTAACAGTAACCCACTGTCCCCGCAGATTGTGTGGACGCATAAGAAGTGGAAGTGTCGATCCTCCTTGCATGGCCAAAATCACAAATATGGGCTTGAAAATCAGAGTCCAAGAACACATTGCGGGACTTAATATCCTGATGAGCAATGGGCTTGTCCAAACTATGCAAAAAAAAGAGGCCATTAGCCACACCCTTGACAATTTGAATCCGGGTCCCCCAAGATAACGTTAACGTGGCCTCGTCCTGCTCTTGCTCCAATTGCAACAAACGGTCCAAACTGCCATTCTGAAAAAACTCGTATATGAGGAGCCTATCGGAGCCGCTCATGCAATAGCCGAAAATCTTAGCGATATTTGGGTGGTGGAGCATACCCAGTGTCACCATCTCCGTCCAAAACTCCCTAAAGCCTTTGAAAGCGTCTGGGTTGAGTCTCTTGATGGCCACGGTGACGCCGTTGGAGAGCTGGGCCTTGTAGACAGTTCCGAAGCTGCCACCGCCGATGATAAACTCTGGGGAGAAGTTTTTGGTAGCCGCCCTCAGCTTAGTCATGGAGAATTTGAGGTTGGGGTCGAAGGAAGCGCTCTGATCGACGGTGGTGATGGAGGGTAGCTGGGTTGTTGTGGATACGAGTTGGGTTATCTTGGGTTTTCGACACCGGAACACCCAGAAAGTAATGATCCCGGTTAGAGAGAAGAAGAAGAGTAATCCGTAGGCTGTTGCTAGGAAAACGTGATCCATACGGAACAGAAGAAAAATATATTCAACATAAAAGAGAAAGAAAAAATATGTTATTGTTTGAGAGTTTGAGACTTCTTAACACCAGATTCATTGTTCAGAAACGCGTTCGGTTGGAATTGGAGGGATAAGGGCGTTTGCGGTTTCATGGAAGAAGCTGGGTCTTTCACTCAACAAGTCTTCGGACAAAGACTTTCGTGGATAATCAATTAATGGTTGTTTAAAAGAATTCTATCAATTACAGTACTTAATTAGTAGCATGATATATAAAACGGTCGGTTAATGTGTCCTTAAACAATCTATTTTTAAAAATATTTTTTTGGAAATTAAAAAAACTATGTCAATATTTTTTCAATTCTCGAGAAATTTTTTTTTAAAAAAAATGGTTAATTATTGTATGCCCTTAAGACATATATTAACAAAATCTTATATAAAAAATTAAAAAAAAAAAAAGTTTGAAAATAGACCTTTTAATATCTCATTTATAATTGATAATATATAGTTATTCCATTTAATCTTCTTGTGACAAAATCAATTAAAAATATGATTTTATCCATTTTAATTTTGAAAGTTTTATATATATATATATATATATATATATATATATATAGAATAATACTAGAAAAAATTTTGTGAGAAATTTTGTAAGTGATACATATATTTGAAAAAAAAAAAAATACCTAATTGTTTTATATAATCATATAGCGTCCGCTCCTAATGATAGCTCATTATCATCAGACCAAGACACCAATCAGTTTTTGGTATAGGCGGGGATTGAACCCCAGATCTCTTATACAACCATCAGAGACTTTACCAATTGAATTAACTGGAACCCACTATATAATCAATAATTGTTGTATTACATGTTTGAATTTTATTATGATTACTTTGATTATTATGTTTATATTGCAACTCACTTGGGTTGCAGTTCTCACAGGTGCAGTAGTTTGACGTGCACTTATACATGAGGATAACTTTTTTGATGAGTAGAACCCGATAAGGATTTTACCGGAGATGTAATTTGATTGTGATTTTAGGAGGTTTTGTATTTTATGTAGCACACTTATAGAAGACGCTGACCTACCTATTGAATTGGAGTTGGTATAGCTTTAACCGAAGATGGGGAATATATTGTGAATTTGGGGACATGGTGGGCAGCCCATGGCTTGGTGGGAATTATCATGTATGGTGGCTGTACAGGAAAAAAAATTAAAGAGATGTTCATTTTTTTTTTTTTTTTTTTTATCACATTACATAATTGTTTATTTAGCAGTACGAAATGCAAAGATCCAAAATTCAGAAAGCACACCGAATTGATTTTTTTTTTTTAATTAATTTTTTTATGGTATTCTTATTCTTATTCAAATTGAAAAGCCACTTGCAAATACACACGTCCAAGCAGAAACAAGCCTAGAAATCCAAGAAACCACAACCTTATTAAAACATACATTGACATTTTTAACTGTAGTTACCACCAGGAGCAGTCCCATACCCAGACCCATATGATCCTGGGGGATTATTCCACACTGGTATTATGGGTTGTGGTCCTCCTGGGCCCAATAGAATGAGACTCCTCCACCATACGCTCATGAGTCACTTGACCCAGCTGTCCCTGTCCCGGCATTGCTGACATATGGTATGCCCCAGTTGTGGTCCCACGAACCCCCGTGGCAGCAGTATGCCCTCCAGCTGGAGTGCTCTCCATTTGTTTGGCTGCAGCATTGTGCTGTCTTGCCTGCTGCTTCTCCAATTCTGCTTGAGTTTTCCTCTCCTCTTTCTTCTCTGTCGCCAGTTCTTTCTGCAATGGGTCACGGGCTGTCATCCTTTCCACCTTTTCCTGCACACCGAATTGTTTAAGAGCTACGTGGAGTTATTTTTTAAAATATTTGTTACCACAAAAAATTACTTTATCTATTTTATCTACTAATTTTACAAAATATCGAATATCAGTGAATTTTATTTTCTATTTTTATTTTTATTTTTATTTTTATTTTTTATACAAGATAGAATTTCCACTCTAACCTAATCTAAGTGTATATGGGTGTGAAACTCTCTCCTGGAGACTTGAACCCCGGCCCTTACTCCTAACACCCTACAAGCATTTATACTTGTGGAGTGACCACCACACCAAAAGTGCGCAGTAGTCAATAAATTCATTTTAGCTTTCAATACAATAAAATAATATAAACATCATAATAAAATAATATATAATTTATCCACTACAATAAACAATAATCATAACCACCGTAATCGCAACCGCCGCCACTGGCACCACCACTGCTGCCACTACCACCGCCACCGCCACTTGATAGCAAATACTCATCTAGTGTATCAAGTAATTTTTTAACCCCAAATTATACTTATACAATTTTTTTTTATTTTTTTTTATTTTAACTAAAACAATTTCTCAATTGTTATGATAGCAAATAATCATTTAGTGTAACAATAATATTTTGTTTTAACCCCAAATTATATATATACAACTTTTTTTTTTACTAAAAAAATTTCTCAATCGTCATGATAGCAAAAAATCGTCTAGTATAACAAAATTATTTTTTTTAACCCTAAATTATATATATACAATTTTTTTTTTTTACTAAACAATTGTCCGAAAGCAATCTTGGAATAATGTCAACTATGAAATGGAGGAACCTTATAAGAAAACTATGCGTGCCAGAAATGAAATTATTGGGCCTAACTTCACTTGGACTCACAAATTATTTATGAGGTGGGTTTTAGGATTTCCTACTTTGGGTCGTTCTCGGTACAGAGACTCAAAGTGATATTGTTTCTCCCTCTCTCTCTCTCCTGTTTCCCTCTTTTTTCTGAACCCCCTCTTCTTCCTCAACTTCTACTATTTATAGACCTAAGCTAGTGGGGAAGTCATGATTACTGCCATTGTTAGTGCAATCAGAGGTCCAATATTATCCGTCATAAGTGGGTGTTTAGGTGAGAGTGGAATGCTGAGATTATGGCTTTGGAACTTGGTTCCAACTTAAGTTGATATGCTCGGTAGTGATGTTTCCTGGGTACTGCCGAGCACCTTATGGTACGTCTGGACATAAGACATTCTTAGTTGTCCGGGAAACTTATGCCGAGCACCGGTTAGGGGACGAGATTTGAAACTAGTAATTCAGGGAGGCAATTTAAAGTAGAGATTTGAGAAACGGGGCTGTGCTATTGGGCCTGAACTCAGGGCCTAATTGGGTCTGGGTACCTCGGTGCCGTACAAAAACATATAAAATGGAACACATATTTTAGCTGGAATAATGTAGACCATAAATTACTCATATACATAACTCAAACCAAATTATAATAAAACTCACACATTCGCACAAGTTCCTATGACTCATGCTTCTCAACATATAAAATAAAAAAAAAAAAAAAGTTCATACGACTCGCCTTGCAATTGCCACAAATGTTCAACGAGGTCTAACTAGAGTTGAGAATGAATTTTTTGGTCTCTAATGCGTCCATAACTCTGAATGTATGCCATTAATCCACCACTTTGTTCACATGACACTTGTATAGGAGGATTATCCACTCCATCAATTTGTTCATAATCCAAGTCTACCACTTCATTATCATCTCGCTCATCTTCAACAGTCATGTTATGGAAAATTAAGCATGCTTTCATGATCTTTTGGAGTGTTTCAAGATGGAAAAATCGTGCAAGTCCACGAACAATTGCGAAATGTGCTTGAAGCACTCCAAATGCACGCTCAACATCCTTCTTATACACCTCTTGAGCTGTTGCATATAATTTTCGCTTTTGTCCTTATGGAGCTAGGATTGTTTTCATAAATGTTGCCCACTTTGGATATATGCCATCAGCAAGGTAATATCTCATTGTGTAGTCATGACCATTGATTGAGTAATATACTGTAGGAGCACGTCCTTCTACAAGATCAAAAAATATATGCGACCGCTCTAACACATTAATGTCATTATTTAACCCAAGTAACCCAAAAAATGCATGCCATATCCAAAGATCATATGATGCTACTGCCTCCAAAACAATAATAGGCTCACGAACATAACCACAATATTGACCTTTCCATAATACGGAGAAAAAGAGAACGCCTCATCTGAAATCTCCTACGAAATAAAGCGAGCAGATATACCGGAGTGGGAGCAAAGTAGTCAAGAAAAAGCCTCTCATTGCCTGCCAAACGATTACGTCGGATATAGCGACGATATTTATGTTGTGATGTTTCCATGACAACTTCTTTGATTATCTCATCCTCATCTGAGTCATCAAGAAGCAACTTGAGAAACAAAGAGCAACCCATGGATGCAACCTTCAAGACAATTGGAAAGCAATTATTAGTATATATGCAAGAAACATAAGCAATCCATGCTTTTAGTGTCGTAAGCAATCATTACGCCCACAAGTACACATGCACAAGTCACAACACAAGCAAGATGAACAATAAATTTAAGGATTTATACATACATCTAGTTTAAGATTAAAGTTAAGTGACATAAGCTACTACTAAAATACATGAAGGTCTCTCATAAGATACTACCAAAATACATGAAGGCCTATCATAAGCTATATATATATAATAAAAAGAAAAAGAAAAAAGGGTTATACCAAAGCATCATTTAATGTGCCAACCTTTTTCTAACATTACAAAATACGTGAAGGCCTAAGCTACATCCAAAATGCAATCAAACCCATTAATTACGTAAACTTCATCTTGCCATAATTCTCTCTTGGAGTTGTTCATGAAAAAGTTTTTGTACTCTGGTCAATGCACTTGTATCTTTCATCATGATTCTCTCCTCCTTTAACATATGGTGCATCTCAAGTTTTTCCTTCTCAATCATGACTCTTTCTTCTCAATTCTAAGTTTTTCTTCACCTCTTTCCTTCTTAATCCTAAGTTTTTCCCTCTCAATAAAAAATTTTTCCACTTCCAATCGGGTTCTCTTCTTATCCTTCAACTCTCCTAAGCGCAACTTCTCCACTTTGATACGAAGACTCTCTTTTTTCTTGTTCTTGTGATTCCTCAATAAATTTCACTTTCTTGATCGAATATTCCTCTACAACTTTTTCAGTAGCTTTGTTCTTTTAGTTGGTCTTTTCAGCCTTCCTACCAATTGGTCTCTCAAAATTGGAAGTGTCACCAAGTCCGGACTCACAATCCCCCTCGCCAATAGATGTTAAATCCGGAGTTGGAGGCATGGATGCTCTCAATCTTTCATTAGGATTGGCCCACTTTGGTTGGTCCTTCAACATAAGCCAACAATGTTCAAGGTGAAAGGGTTTCTTGAAGGTCTCTTTATACAAAGCCTTCTCATTGGGTATGTTAACACTATTGCAAGCAATATAATTTATACCATATCTTGTTCAGTTATACCACTTTGATGACGTGTGTTAACTTTAGTCATGCACCCACAAAACTTATTTGTCTCCTTGCCCAACAACTTATTAGGGAGATAGCAATACGTGTGGTACCAGATGTATTGTATTGCGTGAAGCATTCCCAAACTTTTTGACAAAATGTATTATGTGTTTGTTCATTACTATGTATGACATCAACACTAGTATTAAGCTATGCCGACACTAGGTCTTGATCTTCCTCTACACTAAAGTTAGTGCCCCATTTTCCTTTCGTAGAAGAGGCATTCTCAACTTGAGGCGGAGAATCAGAAACTGACATAGGATTATTTTGAGATATTCCCAAAAGTGGTGAGTCAATAACAATATCCCTGTTTATGATACCCGTGTAATATGGTAGGTTTCCTTGTGACTCCATAAATTAGAAACAGCAATATATACTTCTAAGCAAACTGAAAGTAAAGACCAATACTGTAATAAATTAGGAAAAAAAAAATGTAATCTTCTCTGCACATAGAAAATTCCCAAACTAACATTCACATCAATACATTAGAAACAAAAAACATAAACTTCCCTGCAACCAAAAAATTCCCAAACTAAAATTTACATCAATACATTAGAGACAAAAAACATAAACTTCCCTACAACCAGGAAATTCCCAAAACAATTTCCAACATGACATTTATTGTAATAAATTAGAATCAACAAACAGAAAATCGGCAAGGGCAAAAACAGAAAATTTATCATTCCAATTCCCTGCAAATTTATATTGCAATAAATTAGAAACCAAAAAAATGTAGCCTTCCCTACAATTATAAAATTCCCAAAACAATTTCCAGCATGACATTTATCATCAACAAACCGAAATCAGTGAGGAGCAAAAACAAAAAATTTATCTTTCCAATTCTAGCAGACTAGAAGCAAAAACCCCAAATCAAAAAATCTAAGCATTACATGATGAGTAAGACAGAGATAACTCACCTGTAAATCATTAGGCAAGCTTTGAAACTCTTTGGTTGCCCAAACAGAGAAGAGAGGCCGAGATGGGTCAGCGTGGGTAAGCTTGGGACTTGGGACTTGGGGCTTCGGGCTTGGGTTAGTGGCGAGGGTGAGATGGGTCAGTGTGGGGCAGGGGAGTTAGGCCAGTAAGGAGTGGAGGAAGAAAGAAAAATAAAATGCGATGGAGCGTGGGTCGACGGTAAAGCGTGGGTCGGTGGCAATGGCTGATTGAAGTGTAGGTTCGCAGCAATGGGTCTGTGGCGGTTGGGCTTGTGTAGATCGGCGTGGAGGAAGAGAGAAGCAGATGGAAAGGGAGTGAGGAGAAAGACACGAAGAAACAAATGAGACGCAGGTAGAAAATAAAAATAATAAAAATTAGTAAAACAATCAAAAGTAGTGTGAACGCATACAAAAAAAAAAAAAAAAAAAAAAAAAAAAAAAAAAAAAACCTTTCAACTACAGTGCACAACCAAAAGTAGCTGTGCACTGTAGCTGTGGAGCCAAAAAATATAGCTTTGGCTCCACCATTGTAGGGTACATTTTGGTATTTGGTGGTGTCAAGGTTGTCAAAATCAGGATCCTATATAAAATCGTTGAAGGTAGGTGGGATTGTAGATCGTAGGATCGGATTGTGAATCATAAGATCCTAAATATTTTCAAATTTAAAGTAAAAAACACATT
The DNA here is from genome assembly GCA_028535165.1 of Quercus tomentella. Classification (NCBI taxonomy): domain Eukaryota; kingdom Viridiplantae; phylum Streptophyta; class Magnoliopsida; order Fagales; family Fagaceae; genus Quercus; species Quercus tomentella. The sequence goes on from JAPQVY010000156.1 coordinate 64,979,532, forward strand.
GATAATGGCTTTGTATGTTGAATAATCACATAAATCATAAATTCATCTATAAAAAAAAACTTAGATTTTCATCATATGATGTAACTTGCATGTCATACATCGCTAAGTCTCTATTAACAAAACAAATATATTTAAGTTTTGACCCAATGTATCTAAAATGTTCAATACATGTTTAATTAGCAACCAAATACCAAAATATTTATCAAAACAAATGGAAAATATTTTCCAAGTTCTAAGTTCCAAGTTTAAAATCCAAATTAAGTTAGTAAATGGAAACTAGCTAACTACAATATGAAATCTAAAAGCAAGATGAATGTTGAGGTGAAGTGAACACTTAATTATTCCCATTCTAAGGTTCTTATAACCACTGTCTTAAATTCCTAATCATCATCATCCATTTCATCATCTATGTAGACATTATATATTTGTATACTAGAGCTACAAAAGACATTAAAATACAATTTCACACTGAACTATTCAAATTATACCACTCAGTAACAATTAAAGAGTATACTAAAAAAAATCAATCAATCAATATACAAATACAAGCATAATTGATGAAATTATACATAAAAAATATTTTAGTAATATTAGAACACAAATTAGTATATTGATCAAATAAATTTAACAACATTATATCTTAAAAGGCAACAAAGCCAACATCAAATTCTTCATTTAGAAATGATGAAGCGTTCTTTCATTTTGATTACAAGTGAACTAGAAACTAGAAAACATTTGCATAGGTTAACATAATTTTATAAAATAAAAAGTCATACCATCACAATATGAAAAAAAAAAAAAAAAAAAAAAACCCTTAAAAGCTTCATTAAAACAAAAAATTTAACCCATAAAAAAATGAAATAAAAAAAAAAACCAAAAATTTATGTTTTTGATAGGATCGGTAGGATCCCATACGATCCTACCATTTTTACGATGCTAGTGCGATCCTAAACATTTTGGTCAGGTAGAATCGTAAAATCATACGATCCTACAATCCAAATCGCGATTTTGACAACCATGGGTGGTGCTAAAAATAGCAATATAGCTATTTAGCACCACCAATGTGGATGCTCTAACAAGGCAACAGACTCCAATGATAAAAGCCCAAGCTAAAAATATATACAAAATGCAACAAACAATATATTGCATGACGGTCAAAAGCCATGCCAATACAACAATTTTATGGACACCCAGTTTCACACTTTATTAAGTTGGCAACTAGTGATAAAAGTAATATCACTTTTATACAGGTTTATCGATGATACTACTTTTTTTATGCACTAAACACAACTTGACACATTAATTAGGTGTGTCCCTACATTTATTGATGAGTGTATGCTAACACTTTCACACTTAAGCCTAATTACTCTAGTCCAAGCCAAGCTTCTTCCTCAACTACACAAAAAATTCATAAATCTTCTTTTGGTCAGGAATACTCTTGGCAACACTATCCTTTTGCATGCACCTCTATGCCCATGCAATAATTTTGGGGCACTCTTCTCCTATACTGAATTTGCCAAACATTTCAGAGGCACAACTAGAGGTAGTGATCAAAACAACATCTACAAACCCAAATGTTTCACCCCCAAAGTAAGGCTTGTCACCCAGCTCTCCCTCCAATATCTTAAAATTTGCAATAAATTCCTTCTTTACTATGTCTTGCTCTTCTCCTTTTGTGGTACATATCCTATTTTGAACATCGTACACCTACATTTACACCAACATTGTATCATCACTTTTCCAAAATGAATGAACAATTAATGCTGAAGTATTTATTTTCAAATCAAGTCTACTAGTAGTCGTAGTGAAAATGTAAATCATAGCATAAATTGATTTTTTATTTTTATATCTATAAGGACTGGATTTGGAACCTTGGCCCACCAAGAACAGTGGAAGTTAGCCCAACAAGCCCAAAACAATAAATTTGTTAGAGAGTAGATCCTACAAATGGTCCAAAATATCACTCCTTGATTGGGTTTAAGTAGATTGGGTTTAAGACAATAGGATTTAACACACAAATGGTCCATCACTCCTCGATTTAGTCTGAGGATGTAATGTTCTTATATTTGGTCAAGTTTCTCTGGTTACAAGGTGTTCTTCTCTCTGTTCTTTTTCTCTTTTAGATTACCACCCCCTTTTTTATGAAAGCCATTTCCTTATATAGTCCATTCTCAATACATCTCAGCCTTCTACCTGTTCAATTTCTAGGAAATCCCTTGGATGCTTGTCCCAAAGGCCCTTCTAAAGGTAAGAAGAAGGGCTGTGAACTAGGATGACACTGTTTAGGTGTCATTTCTCCATAAATACGGCCAGATCAGTTGGTGTAGTACATTTAATGTGGTGGTGGCAATCTCCTTCCTAGATATTTCCTACTTCCGTTGTTGGTATAGCTCTGCTACTTTCCCTAAAGCTCATCTTTCCAAAATGGTTGACTTCTTAAAGCACTCCCGAGCTAGTTTTAATCCTCGAGAACCTTGGTTGCTTCGTCAGTTTCCTCTTTTCTCTTCAGCCTTCTGGCTAAGGTTTGCATGGACCCTTTAACCATCCTCGGGTACCAACTCATCCTCGAGCGTGGCCCATAACCAAAAAAGGTGCTCGATTTACCTGCCCTCACAATATCTATTGTAAAAATACATAGATACTTAATAATTTATATAAGACATTTATTAAAAAATCGGAATATATTCAAGTAATGACTAATTTAATTCATCACATATATAATAATATTTAACAAAACTAACCAAATATATCAAATCAAAATATATTCATAACATTCACATTCAAATTGATCAAAAAAATCAAAAGTAATAATACATTATACATAATATATAAGCCAATTTATTTCTCATCATCTTGCGAATTAATTTCATCTAAGTCAATGTTATCTTCATTTTCATCATCTTATAAAATTATTTTTTTTCATTAGCATTTTCTTCATCATTATCAAAAAAAAATTATCTCTTCTTGTTCTTCTATGTTTCAATTACTTTTTCTTTATCTTTCTTATCATCATTTACAAATGTGAAAGCAAAGTATCATGCATGTAGTACAAATTTTGTAAAAGAGAGAGAGAGAGGAAAAAAAAAAAAAAAAACTCATGGACATATTATTTTATTGGGCTCAATCAAGCAGCCCAATATTTTGTATTAAAAACAAGTCTAGAAACTTTTTGGACTCAAATCAGACCACAAATTTTCACCCAAAAAAAAAAAAAACAATAAACCCAAATGTCTATGTATTGTCCAATACATACAATTCACATGATATGAAATGATTCATACGATACACATCTATGTATTGTATGATTCATAAGCATGGTTAGTACATATTTATGATGAAATATTTTTTTTCACTTGATGTATGTATCGTATATTATATGATACCAAAAACTATATATGCTAATAGTATTCAACCAAAAAAAAATCTACTAGTAGAATGTCTTTAAACATTAGCAAGTTAGAGAGTAAGAGATGGAGCATATAAGCTATTCTTGCTTGTGAGTGAGAGATAAAAAGAGAGACATACTAACCAACTCTCCTAAAATGTAAAGGACCGTGTTTGTTTCATACTCTGTGTATACACATTCCTTTCACATCACGTATAAAATGTGGACATTCTTTAAAATGTAGACATTTGGTTTCCACATTTTACACAAGTGTGTACAATATGTGTATAGCTAAAGCATGAAATAATAATTTTCCAAAAAAAAAAAAATAACAGGCTACCAAGCCTTCTTGAAAAGATAAGGTGACTAATGTCAAGAGTAGGCAGAAACTAGGTTTAGATTCAGTGCCAAAAATTCAACATGGTCATTATGAAAGGAAAATAGAAACAATCAATTTATATTTTTGCCTCTTATTTAGTTCATCTTTTTTTTTTTCTTGGACAAATTACACTTTTTCAACTTAAACTATCACCCGATTACACTTAAACTCCCTAAACTATCAACCTTCATCCCCCCAAATTTAAATATATGTTACACCTAACCCCATGTAGTTTATTTAGTTGTTAAGACTAATGAAATTCAGCATTAAAAGACTAATTTATCTCTTTCCATTATGTTTTGGAGAGGGGAAAATAGTTTTTCAATAGTAAATTTCATCATACTTAACATCCAAACAAATAGCAAAGGGGACATTGAAATAGAGTTAAAACTTTGGGTATTAATCATGTGTTTCGATATTTCAGAGAGTTATGTGTAACTAGGGTAATAATTTAGGGTGGAAAAGTTTAATTTTTCCTTCTTCTTTTTTGTCCAATGACATGTTAGTAATCTCTTAAAACATGGGTCCAACTCATTTTCATTTCAATCTATAAAATAATAATTTCTAATACAAAATTTAGTTATGGTTCCTTGTGTATTGTACATTAGTACCTCAATTAAATTCAAATATATAATTGATTGCATTAAACATAATTGTTCTTGGAAAATATAACAAAGTTTGTGCCAAATTGGTCAATGCTTTCATGTGTTTGAATTTATTTAAGAAACCTAATGGATCAGAAGTAATAGCTCAATAATTATGTTATCTGTGGGGGCCAGTTAGCCAGAAGCTACTATTAAAATTGTACGAATTGGGCCTATGGCCCAATCCGAGGATATTAACTAATTCGAGGGTGGTCAAATAAGGTTATTATGGGAATAGTATAAGAAGAAGAAATAAGGATTGTATATGATAGTCCAAAATATGTCCGAGAAGAAAAGTTATCTCGGAAACAGTGATCCGAGGTCAGTAAGAATGTCTTATCATCTTGAACATCCTTCAAGGTTGCATCACGATTAGAAGTCGGACATTGGATAGGGGAGGAGTAAAGGAAGGCAACAAATATCTTCAAAAGCTGCTACCTCCACATTAAATGCATCCCAGCTAACTCTCTGGCCGCATTAATGTGGAGGTGATACTTGAATTGAACAGTGGTTAAGCAGCCTTACAACTGCTAGTTGAAGGTTCTGGGAGGTGTTGGATAAGACAAGAAGGAGTCCCTAGAAACTAACCTACATGTGTATGATAGGGATGATACCAAAATTACAATATATAGCATGGAGAGTTGGCCTAAGAAAGCAAGAGAAAAAAGTTAAGAAATCTTTGTAATAATCCTTTGAACTTTTGTAACATTGATCATCAACTGGATATTGTAATATAGATCCTTGGACAGTGCCGAGGACAAATTTTCTCATTTTACTTGTGTATGATTCTCTTAAATAAACACATGTTATTGTCTTTCTTACTAAATAGAACTAGTTCTTTTACCCACGCTCTACAAATTCATTGTTTGGGCTTATTGGGCTAAAACCCAATCCTCTTATATTGGGTCCAATCCAAATTCAGTCCTTACATTATCTTTTATAATGCTCTATGATGGGATTGACGAGATTACATCCCACTGACGAAGATAATATTAGTGACGAAGGAAGCATCCTTGACGAAGTCATCAGAACAACGAGGAAAGCAGTCATCACTGATGAAGGCAGGGGAGTTATTCAATACAGTCAATCAATGACCTGAACAGTTACGAAATCAACCAGGAAGACCGTTGGGAACCTCTTTAAAGTCCCATTATTGGACCAGAGGCGTTACTTGAGAAAGCATTAACAACCACAACGGCTAGCCCCTAAGGCCGCAGGTATAAAGCCCTCATACAACCAATAGAAGGTACATACACACATTCACACTTGGACAGAGCACTCTGGCTTTTTATTTTGTTTCCTATTACATAGTTTTTACATTATTCTGACTTTGGCATCGGAGGCGTTGTGGCAGGCACCACACCGGTGACCCTTATAGAGCACTCGCCGACATTGACGAGGGATTCCATCTACTCACTTTTACTGACGAGCTCATGCTTCATCAGTTTGGCGCCGTCTGTGGGGACTGACATTTTCAGATTCATATTTGAAAACGTGGTTTCCCTTAACTCTCTGCATTCAGATGGAATCCAACCCAGATTCAGCAGCCTTGGCCCAGCAAGTTCAAGCCCTTGCAGCCACCATTGAAGAACTTACCAAACAGAACCAGGAAATGAAGCTACGACTCCAGCAGGTTCAACAGGTTCAACAGGACGAAAACCGGTCCAAGGGTAACCTGGAGGGAGAAGAGGATAGCCATAGGAGGGGTACCCCTCAAAGGCCAACTACTCCGGACGAACAGAACTCAAATCTCCTTCGAGAAATGAGGAAGGAGATGGACGAACTGAGGAGCGCCATTAAGGAGAAGACGGACCGAAGCGTAGACAGAATGGTAAGGGCTACGGATTCTCCTTTCACCGCAGCAGTACTTGAATGCCCTGTTCCCTCAAAATTTCGCTTACCTCAAATTGAGCCATTCGACGGACTCAAAGACCCTCAAGATCATCTTAATACCTTTAAGATGACCTTAGGTCTTCAACAACCACCTGACGAGATACTGTGTCGTTCCTTCCCAACCACTCTCAAAGGAGCTGCAAGAGAATGGTTCACGAAGTTTCCAACTTCGTCCATAGACAACTTCGATCAATTAAGCAGTGCCTTCTTGCGCCATTTCATAGGGGGGCAACGTCCAAAGAGGCCGGCAGACTATTTACTCACCATAAAACAGGGAGAGAAGGAAACTCTGAGGTCGTATGTCAAACGATTCACCCGGGAGACTCTGGAGGTGGACGAAGCCGATGACAAGGTGCAGCTGACGACCTTGAAGGCGGGGCTGAGGTCCAGAGATCTCGTGGCCTCCCTTGCAAAGAATCCACCAAAGATGATGGCAGAAATGCTCCTGAAGGCACAGAAGTATATGAATGCTGAAGATGCTTTAGCTGCCATAAAGGATGCCGAGAAGCCAGGCGACGAGGCCAAGAGGGAAGACGACCGTCGGGGGCAGAAGAGAGATCGACCAAATCGTCGTAACAATGATGGGAGCAGGAGGAAAGATGATAAAAGTCTTCGGACGGTAAGATTTACTCCCTTGGTAATGCCTGTGGACAAAATTTTCACGCAGATCAGGGACGAGCATTATCTCAAATGGCCTAGACCATTGCACTCATCCCCCAATGTCCGTGACAAGAACAAGTACTGCCGATTCCACAAAGATCACGGCCATAACACGGGAGATTGCAGAGACCTAAAGGAGCAAATAGAAGAGTTAATACGGAAAGGGAAGTTGCAGAAATATGTGAAGAAAGGAGAATATAGCAAGTCCAGGGACGACAATAAAATCCAGCATGAATCCACCTCCCGGGATGATGACCGTCCGTCCCAGCCTCCACACAAGGTGATCGGGGAGATAAACACGATAACAGGAAGGCTATTTTCAGGAGGGTCAGTTAAATCACTCAAAAAGGCATACCAGAGACAGGTGAACTGCGTCCATGCCATACCTCCGTCTAAGCACCGACGAACATACCAGGACATGTCCTTCAGTGAAAAAGACGCCATGGGAGTGAATCAGCCCCACAATGATCCCTTGGTTATAATGCTGAATATAGAAGGGTTTAATACCAAGAGGATCCTCGTCGACAATGGCAGCTCCGCGGACATCATCTACCTCCCAGCCTTCTAGCAACTGAGACTAGATCCAAAAAGACTGCGCCCTTTTGACTCTCTGCTCGTCAGTTTCAGTGGAGACAGGGTCTACCCCAAGGGTATAGTGACATTGACGGTGATGGCAGGGACCTTCCCAGTGCAGCTGACTCGGCAAGTAGATTTCCTAGTGGTGGATTGTCCCTCAACCTACAATGTCATCGTTGGAAGACCCACGCTCAACAAGTGGAAGGCGGCAACGTCAACATACTGTTTGAAGGTAAAATTCCCAACAGATAATGGAGTCGGTGAAGTGAAAGGAGATCAAGTCCTGGCAAGAGAATGCTACCAAGTCGTCCTGACTGGGAAGGAGAACCACACGTGGATGATTGAGGAGAAGGAAGAAGACAGGGTAGAGGCCCTGGAGACGGCGGAGTTGGTAGAAGGAGAGGCGAACAAGACGACCAGGATAGGAACGACGTTGAGCCCCGAGATGAGAACAAAACTCATAAGGTTCCTCAAAGAGAATCTAGAAGTCTTCGCATGGAGTCACGAGGACATGCCGGGCATATCCCCAGAAGTCATCCAGCATAAGTTGAATGTGGACCCAGAATGGAAACCCGTCCAACAACGACGAAGAACCTTCGCTCCAGAATGAGACCATGCAATTGCAGAAGAAGTTACCAAACTCCTGACAGCAGGGTTCATCCGGGAGGTGTATTATCCTGAATGGCTGGTAAATGTAGTCCTGGTGAAGAAAGCAAACGGGAAATGGAGGATGTGCGTAGACTTCACCGACTTGAACAAGGCATGCCCAAAGGACAGCTTCCCTCTACCCAGAATAGACCAACTTGTGGACTTCACAGCCGGACACAAATTACTGACATTCATGGACGCCTTCTCAGGGTACAACCAGATAAGGATGGCTGAGGAAGACCAGGAGAAGACCGCCTTCATCACAAGTCAAGGACTCTACTATTACCAGGTAATGCCATTTGGGTTGAAGAATGCCGGGGCTACGTACCAGAGGTTGGTGAACAAAATGTTCAGCCAACAAATTGGCAGGAACATGGAAGTGTACGTGGACGATATGCTTGTCAAGAGCAAAGAAGAGCTCGCACACCTGGACGACCTGAAGGAGACATTTACAACTCTCAAAGCACACCAGATTAGATTGAATCCAAGTAAGTGTGTCTTTGGGGTGGCTTCGGGAAAATTCTTGGGATTCATGGTGTCCCAAAGAGGAATAGAAGCAAACCCAGAAAAAGTGCAAGCCATCATCGACATGACATCCCCTAGGACCGTCAAAGAAGTTCAAAAACTCACAGGAAGAATTGCAGCTTTGAACAGGTTTGTTTCTAGGGCTACAAACAAATGCCTGCCCTTTTTCAAGACTTTGAAACAGGCCTTTGCCTAGACCAACGAATGCGAAGCTGCGTTTCAGGAGCTAAAGCGTTATCTGAGCAGCCCACTCTAAGCCCGTCCAAGGAAGGGGAAAACCTATACTTATACCTGGCAGTGTCAGCCTCGGCAGTAAGTGCAGCCCTGATCAGAGAAGAGAGCAAGAAACAGCTACCGGTTTACTACGTCAGCCAAGCCTTCCAAGGAGCTGAGTCCAGGTACCCAAAGATCGAGAAGATCGCGTTTGCGCTGATAGTGGCTTCACGCAAACTAAGGCAATACTTCCAGGGAAATCCCATTCTCGTAATGACGGACCAACCAATCAAGAAATCAATGAGCAAGCCCGAAGCAGCAGGAAGAATGGTCCAGTGGGCGATTGAACTCAGTCAATTTGACATCGAGTACCATCCCCGAACGGCGATCAAGGCGCAAGCTCTGGCAGACTTCATCGCAGAGTTCACTCTTCCAAACGAAGATAGGATTACCAACGAGGAAGATAGATGGGAAATACAAACTGATGGTTTGTCAGCTCAGAGGAAGGGGGGAGTAGGGGTCGTCATAACCTCCCCTGACGGAGAAGTGCTGAAATATGGGGTCCAACTAAAATTCCCAGTCACCAACAACGAAGCTGAATACGAGGGGATACTAACGGGACTGAGGCTTGGCAAGGCACTTGGTGCTAAAAACTTGTTGATTCAAAGTGACTCAAAGCTAGTGATCGAACAGATTAGGGGAGAATACGAAGCGAAGGAAGAAAGGATGCAGAAATACCTCAAGCTGACGAAACATCTGACTCAGGAGTTCGATGTAGTGGAGTTCAGGCAGATCCCAAGGAGTCAGAACGTGGGGGCTGACGAAGTCTCAAAACTAGCTTCGTCAGAAGAAGGGAAAATTGGCACAGATCTGGCAATGGAGGTCCAAAAACACCCCAGCATTGAAGAAATTGCAACATTCACCATCCAGGGCACAGACAGCTGGATGACGCCCATAATATCCTACCTCCAGGACAGGCACCTCCCTCTTAGCACGGAGGAAGCTAAAAAGATCAAGAAGAGGGCAGCCAGGTTCACGATTCTTAATGACACCTTATACAAGAGAGGCTTCTCTATGCCTTACTTGAAGTGTGTCGACGAAGAAGAAACCAGATACATCCTAGAAGAAATCCATGGAGGAATTTGCGGCGATCACGCGGGCCCCAGATCACTGGTAAACAAGGTAATTTGAACAGGATACTTTTGGCCAACCATGCAGGTAGACGCAGCTGAGATCGTCAAAAGGTACGACAAGTGCCAGCGATACGGGAACGTGCAACGGCTTCCAGCAGAGAGATTGACGACTATAGCTTCTCCATGGCCGTTCGCACAATGGGGAATAGACCTCGTCGGCCCGTTACCCTAAGGAAAAGGCCAGGTAAAGTTCCTGCTTGTTGCTATTGATTATTTCACTAAGTGGGTTGAAGCAGAGGCTCTTGCAACGATTACTGAGGCTCGAATTCGGAGCTTTGTGTGGAAGAACATAATCTGCAGGTTCGGGATTCCCTTGACGATCATATCTGATAATGGGAGGCAGTTCGACAGCCAAGGCTTCAGAGAATTCTGTTCAAACCTTGGAATCAAGAATCAGTTCTCATCCCCGGGGCATCCCCAGGCAAACGGACAGACGGAAGTGACGAACAGGACGCTGCTCAAGATTATCAAAACCAGGCTGGACGAGGCGAAAGGTGCTTGGCCAGAAGAACTACCTAGTGTCCTGTGGGCTTACAGAACCACAGCCAGAACCCCGACAGGAGAGACACCCTTCAGGCTTACCTATGGCACAGAAGCAGTAATCTAGTAGAAGTTGGGGTAACAAGCATCAGACGAGGAACTTTCAGTGAAGGATTCAATGACGATGAACTGCGACTCAACCTAGACTGTCTGGACGAAGTAAGAGATAACGCATCCAGCAAGATGACAAAGTATCAGAAAAAGATGGCCGAGTACTACAACAAGAGGGTTAAACTCAGGCGACTGGACATAGGAGACCTCGTCCTACGCAAGACCACTACAGCAACTAAAGACCCTACTCAAGGGAAACTGGGTCCTACGTGGGAAGGGCCTTACCGCGTCGTTCACTACTCAAGACAAGGAAGTTACCACCTGGAAACCATGGACGGACAAAGACTCCCTCGACCATGGAACATTGAGCATTTAAAGAAGTACCACGAGTAAATGTAATAGACGAATGCATCCGTTCTTGAAATTAATGAAAAAGTTATTCCTTTGATGTCTTCGTGCAGGAAGTTCTAGTCAATTATAAGGCCCATGAATAACGAAGTAACAAGATTCCGCCTTGACGGATGTAAGTTACTGACGATCACCCTAAAGGGTACGAATAACTAAGTAACAAGATTCCGCCTTGACGGATGTAAGTTACTGACGACCACCCTAAAGGGTACGAATAACTAAGTAACAAGATTCCGCCTCGACGGATATAAGTTACTGACGACCACCCTAAAGGGTATGAATAACTAAGTAACAAGATTCCGCCTTGACGGATGTAAGTTACAGACGATAACCCCATGGGTTAAAAAAAAAAAAAAAAAAAAAAAAAAAAAAAAACAAAAGTAACAAGATTCCGCCTCGACGGATGTAAGTTACTGACGACCATTGTAGCGGATACAAAAGCTAGAAAGGCGATAAAACGACTAAGTGACAGGATCCCACTTTGACGGACATAAGTCACTACAAGTACAACCCCCTAGCAAGGGTAAGGGGAAAAAGGAAGAACCATACATCAAATCAAGAGAACACTCAAAATGCGTTCAAGACCATCAAAACAAATCAGTTAATAGATTGTTGACAAATAAAGAGAGCGCAAAAATATGCTTCATTTAAACCCATAACCACTGGGCAATTAACATTGTTTTCAAAATAATTGATTGTTCTGAAAAAAAAAAAAAAAAAAAAAAAAGAAAAAAAAAAGAAGAAGATATTTTTCTAAGTGACAAGGTCAAGCATCAGCAACATCTTCAGCAGCAGGTGCGTCAGTAGCAGGCTCAGGAGCATCACCATCCGGGGCGGAAGTCTGAGCAGCTTCGTCCAGAGCCATCTCCTTGTCCACCTCCTCCAGATCCAAGCTCTCCATGTTGACCCCAGAAGGATGCTTGACAAGATACCTCCTGAGAAGCTCGAAACCTTTAAAATACCAACTGAAGAGTACAGTATTGTACTCGTCAGTGGTTTGGAAAGCCTCCACAGATCTGGCAGCAATGGTTACAAGTTTCTCTTTGGCTAAAAGAAGCTGCTCATCCTTCTCTTGAATCAACTGGCGCTCAACCCTGAGGTCGTCCTCCAGCACCTTGACCTTCTCCTTCAATGAAGTTGTCTCGTCCATAGAGGCAATCAAGTTCTTCTTCAGGTCAGAGTTCTCTTTCTCCAACGTCTCCATCCGGGTTGTCAGAGATGCCACCTTGGCCTCTTGAGTGAGGTATTTGGTGGTAATATGGAGGCTCTCTCCCAACACCTGGAGAAAATTATAGAGTCGTCAGTAAAAAAAAAAAAAAAAAAAAAAAAAAAAAAAAAAAAAAAAAAAAAAGAGAGAGAGAGTGTGGAAGGAGAACACCGTACCTGGACGAGCTTGTGCACATGACGAGAGGCGACCTCGTTCAAAGACATGTCAGAAAGAGCCCTCAAATCAGCTGGAGTGACAACCTCGTGAGCCCTGTCCACGGCCAACCTTTCGTCATCCCATATTGTGGACGAACAACTACCAGCCTTCTCCTTCTCCTTCTCCTTCCCTTTGTCGATCACGCGCGGCCTTTTGGAGCAAGGAGTAGGGATTTCCTCTATTGACGTGGTTGGAGAGGCCGTCCTCGTCGTCTCGGAGGCTATGGAATGGACGGTATTAAGGGGAGTGGGGACAGGGCCCTTCCCGGTCACACGCACAATTTTCTTCCCCAGGTTGGACAACGGTTCGTCCTTTTTGGATCTCATTTTCGCATACATGTCTTTGTTAAATTTGGTCGTCATCTCTGCAAAAGGAAAACGTTTAACAGGAAATCCTAAGTGCGCATGAGAAGAATCAACACTAACGAGGATAATACTTACTTTTTTTGCCCTCAATTCCGAGTTAACGAAGAACGTAAGAAGATGGGTCAGGACCGAGGTTGTAAAAAGCGAGGAACCGGGGATCAACCAGTTCGTCCCAGTTCTCGATCGTCTCAGTGTACCCGATTGCAGTTTCAATGCGCTCCTTGTGCCTGCTCTTAAGCTTAGGCCGTCTCTTAACTGTACCAAACAGGAAGTAAAGGAGTTAGCAATACTAAAGCCTCAGAGATGGTAAAATTAAAACGACGGGGAGAAATACTGACGCACCTAAGGTCGGGGTTCCCCACCGACGGAGCAACCTCGGGATATCACCCCAATCACTGCTGGATTGAGTCTCGAAGTCGTCCCCAGACACAAAGAAAAAGCGCGACTTCCAATACCTGAAGGACGAGGGTAAGCCCTTGACAATCCTTGTCTTTCTCTCTTAAGGGACTAACTCATAATACCCCCACTCCTTGGACTCTTTCAAACGGTATAGATAGGTGAGCTCACCCATCTTGATCATATCCCCGTTGGAGGCCAACCATATTTGCATACAGTTGATCACGATCCTCCACGAGTTAGGCATGAGCTGCCTGGGAGCGATACCAAAGTGAGCCAAAAGTTCCATCAGGAACGGGTGGACGGGGAATCTAAGCCCGCAGGAGAAAGTTGACTCATAAAAACATACTTCGCCTGGAAAAAAGTGGCAAGCCCTATCTTCATCCTTAGGTCGACGGACACGAACCCTAGCCGGAAACTGGAACCTATCCTTGAACCTATTTACAGTTTTGGCGTCCAAACCACACACCTCCCTGAGGGCGTAAAAAGCCCTAACCTCCTGAGGACCAGAGACGGCTGTATCCCCTTCCGCTGGGTCGCCACTAGACAACAACCCAGTCTCGAGGTCACTAGACCTAACCTCAGACATCGACCCTCTCCTTGCTAAACCCTCGAACCAATTAAGCGATTGACGGAGCAAAGGCAACAATTCGCCCAAAACCACGCTCAGACAATTGCCCTCAAACAAAAAATTTTCTAAAAACGGGTAAGTACCCAAAGACCCTCCTAAACGCGCAAAAAGAAATGAAATCGACGGGCAAGCCATCCTAACCTCCAAACTACCAACCATGAAAATATAGAAATCGGAGGACAGAGAAGAACGATACAAGCTAAATCCCCAGAAAACCAAAGACCAACAAAAGAAGAAAAAGAAAAAGGAAACAGAAAATTAGAAACTACACTACAGTAAAGAAAAGGAAAAAATAAAGGAAAGACCAGTGAGGAGAAACGTACCTCCAATGGCGGAACACCAAAAGCACAGCACAGATGATTTGAAGAGAGAGGAAGTCTCAAGAAAGAACGCTCAAAGTATCACTGGGATATTTTTTCTGTTTTGCTCTCTGAAAAGTAAAAGAAAAATTTAAAGAGGAGAAGTTTTAAACTTAGAAAAAAAGAAACCGATTGAAAAACCAGCGGGAAACCCAAGGGTCACACCATTAATTCCACTGATCATCACGCGCCACGTGGCCACGTTGCGTGTAGCGCCGCCATTAAGCATTAAATGCGGAACAGAACCCCAAGAATCACAAGAAAACTTTTCATCTTCCGTGATCGTCATGACACGCCACAGACGACCCCAGAACCTGGGGGGCAACTGATGGGATTGACGAGATTACATCCCACTGACGAAGATAACATTAGTGACGAAGGAAGCATCCTTGACGAAGTCATCAGAACAACGAGGAAAGCAGTCATCACTGACGAAGGCAGGGGAGTCATTCAATACAGTCAATCAATGACCTGAACAGTTATGAAATCAACCAGGAAGACCGTTGGGAACCTCTTTAAAGTCCCATTATTGGACCAGAGGCGTTACTTGAGAAAGCATTAACAACCACAACGGCTAGCCCCAAAGGCCACAGGTATAAAGCCCTCATACAACCAATAGAAGGTACATACACACATTCACACTTGGACAGAGCACTCTGGCTTTTTATTTTGTTTCCTATTACATAGTGTTTACATTATTCTGACTTTAGCATCGGAGGCGTTGTGGCAGGCACCACACCGGTGACCCTTATAGAGCACTCGCCGGCATCGACGAGGGATTCCATCTGCTCACTTTTACTGACGAGCTCGTGCTTCATCACTCTATATTTGTGGTAAGAATCTTATCTCTTTCTCAACTACTTACTTATTTAAAAAATAAATAAGAATCATAATGTAAAGTAAGTTTTGCGCTAATATTTATATGACACAAGAAAAAATATAACTTTAAAAAAATAAAAAGCAAAAACGTACTTTTTTATCAACAAAATCAGCCCAGAACCTAGCGTGAGCTCTCTAGCATGGATCAGAGGGCAGCAATGGAGACTTGTCCTTCTAGACCTCGTCTATGTACTGAACGATAATGAGAGACTCACACACCGGCTTCCCATTGTGGATGAGAACTGAGATCTTCTTATGAACGGGGTTCATCTGCAGAAGCAGAGGGCTCTTGTGCTTCCCTAGGTTCTGCTCCTTGTACTCATAGTTAATCCCCTTCTCGGCCAGCACAATCTTGACCCTCATCCCATACATGCTAGGCCAGAAATCTAGTAAAACTACCTCGTCTGCCATTGTCACGAAACTCAAATGATTGAAGCAAATGGGGCGAAAGTGAGATATGAAGCAAAGGGACGTGCAACAGACCGTGATTTATATTGCATAGAAGAGAAACTATGCTAGGAACCTAGGAGCCTTAGGTCAAAGCACCAAGATAAGTATATTTTAAAAAATGTGGCGGGTTAATGTACTTTAGAACTTACCTCATTTTTATCGTAGAATAATAAAATTTTAATTTAAAAATTGACCTCATTTTTAACATAGAATAATGGTTTTTTGTTATAAAATTATATCATTCATTTGGTTAAATATTTCTCACATGAAATAGAAATTAGCTAAAATTATAAGAATAATATTTGTTATAATTTAATTAAAATTATTTTTATATATAAACTACTTGATTTAAGTGAAATACAAGAATTTTTTTCTTCCAATTTTATATCTCAACTTTCAAAATGACAAATTGCCTTTCCTCATATTTTATAAGCATATTTAAAATTATTTGAATCTTTTTAATAATTAAATTAAAATCTAGTCCCTCAAATTCCTTCAACTTATAACCACAGTTTTCCCGTCAACAAATAAAAGGTAAATGTTCAACAAAAAAAGCTCGAGGCGGTCGGTGGGTGATCTTTGGATATCACAATTGCATATATTGTATCATTTCAATGGGGGTATCAAAGAATGAGTAATTAATATTTTATCATTTTCAATGGTAATCATCCTGTGAACCGGATTCATCTACAGAAGCAAAGGGCTCTTGTGCCACAAGACCTGCTCCTTGTTCTCATAGTTAATCCCCTTCTCGGCCAGTACAATCCTGACTATTAGGTTCTAAAGACTTAGGAACTAATGTATTTAGAACTCTAATGTGTAATGTTGGCAAACCATGATCAAAACAGTTGTTAGTCCTGTTTAGACTTGCTCAAAGTACGTGTGTTGTATGTAAAGTTGGAATCAAGTGGCTGCAGAAGTATTAGTGACTTTAGGCCTGGCTCGATCGATCGAAGTTTAGACTCAATCAATCGAATCTCGGGCAGAATGTTTTTTCTGCAGATTTTTCCAACTCAGCCCTAGCCTATTAAAACGTGTAGGGTTTTATGTTTTGCCCTATGTATAAAAGGCAAACCCTAGCCACGTTTTTGGTGTTGCTCTATTTGCTGTGTGTGTGAATCTCTTGTGAGATCTAGAGGTGATTGCCTTCGCACATGCTTAGGATTATCAAGAAGGAGATTTCATTGAGAGCTTGATGATTATTCAGTTGCTGCACTAAAAAGCTTAAAGAAACACAAGCGGGTGTGCTTGTACTTGCTGGAGAATCCAAGAAAGAATGAGTTCGTGGTCTCGGAGCTTGCATGTGGTCGTGTTAGTAAGTTTCTACTAGTGGATAGCAATAGGATGTTAGTGGTCTAAGTCCTACCGTAAAACTTCGATTCTTTCATAGCGGATTCAAGTTTATCTTGAGGATTGCTAGGTTAAATCCTCCCCAGGTTTTTACCGGTGTGGTGTCTTGGGTCATCATATCATTATGTTATTTATATTTCCGTTGCTATGCATGATATAATTGTTTGATTGTGATAACCTAGATCTAGAATTTGGACTAAGTAATAACTTGGCTAATTAACTAGATTAATCCAATTGTGTTTTAAGGGGTCTAAAAACGTACAAGTGATAACAAAGCAAGTAGCTCTCTTGTTGTAGATCTTTTGATCTCTGAGCTGATTCTTCACCCCTGTTGTTATGGAACACGGACATTCTCTTGTTATTCCTCCTCATTTTAATGGGAATAATTATGCTTATTGGAAAGTAAGGATGAAAGCATTCCTGAAATCAATTGATAAGAGAGTCTGGAACTCAGTTGAATACGGATAGGAGAAGCCCACTACTCCTGTTAGTGAGTGGCAAACTTCTTAAAAAGAAGCAGCCGCGTTCAATAGTAAAGCTATGAATGCTATCTTTAACGCTGTTTCTATGGAAGAATTTAAGAGAATCTCTAATGTTGAGGTTGCTCATACTGCTTGGAATATCCTCCAGACTGTGCATGAAGGCACAAAGACTGTTAAAATCAATAAATTGCAGCAATTAACTTCTAAATTTGAAAGCATTAGGATATCTGATGATGAAAGCATTGTGATAACCTAGATTTGGAATTTGGACTAAGTAACAACTTGGTTAATTACCTAGGTTAATCCAATTGTGTTTTTAAGGGGTCTAAAAACTGTCAAGTGGTATCAGAGCGGGTTGCTCTCTTATTGTTGATCTTTTGATCACTGAGTTGATCCTTGACCCCTGTTGTCATGGAACACGGACATTCTCTTTTTATTCCTCCTCACTTTGATGGGAATAACTATGCTTATTGGAAAGTAAAGATGAAAGCATTCTTGAAATCAATTGATGAGAGAGTCTGGAACTCCATCGAATATGGATGGGAGAAGCCCACTACTCCTGCTAGTGAGTGGCAAACTTTTCAAAAAGAAGCAGCCGCGTTCAATAGCAAAGCTATGAATGCTATCTTTAACGCTGTTTCTATGGAGGAATTTAAGAGAATTTCTAATGTTGAGGTTGCGTATACTGCTTGGAATATCCTCCAAACTATGCATGAAGGCACAAAGGCTGTCAAAATCAACAAATTGCAGCAGTTAACTTCTAAATTTGAAAGCAATAGGATGTTTGATGATAAATCTTTTGATGAATTCTATGCTAAACTTAATGATATTGTTAATTCTGCATATAATTTGGGTGAAATCTATGATCAACCTAAAATTGTTAGAAAGATTCTTAGATCTTTAATTGAAGATTTTAGATCCAAAGTGACTGCCATCACTGAGAGCAAGTATGTGGACTCCATCCCTGTTAATGAACTTGTAGGATCTCTTCAATCCTATGAGTTGGACCTACCTAAGACTAGCAAATCCAAATCAATGGCTCTTAAGTCAGTTGATGATGTTGATGTTGGTGGATTTGATGATGAACTCTCTGCTACAGAGATTGCTTACCTTGCCAAGAATTTTAGGAATTTCCTTAGAAACAACAAAAGAAGGGCAAGAAATAAGAACACTGCTGAACCTAGAAATTTTAGGAAGAATGATCCCACTAAGGTGAACAACACTAACAAACCTAGAGAAAAAGTAGGTCAATCTTCAAATAATTCTATGGATCCTCAGTGTTTTGGATGTCAAGGGTATGGTCACATGAAATCTGAATGTCCTACTTACTTGAAGTCTAAGGGTAGGGCTATGGCTGTAACCCTTAGTGATGGTGAAGTTTCTAATGATAAGTCTGGTTGTGACGAGGATGGAAACTTCATTGCTTTCACTGCTACTGCTGTAGTCAATGAAAGTGTACCTGTTGAAGAAAACCCTTCTAATGGGGAACTCTCTGAGGATGCAGATCTTCAAGAAGCCTACAATAAACTTTGCAAAGTTGCTGCAAAGGGTGCTATGAACGTTGAATTAGGCTTGAAGAAAATTGCATCTCTTGAGCTTGATAAGAAAAATTTGCTTGTTAAATTGTTTGATGCTACTGAACTTTTGAATAATGTGAAGACTGAGAACATGCTTTTGCTTGATAAAGTTAAGAATTTGGAACATGAGCTTTCTGTTGCTAGAGAACAAACTAATAGGTCTGCTAGTTCCAAACTTGATCATATTCTTAGTGTTCAAAAGTATCCTTCTAACAAAACTGGGTTAGGTTTTATAGAAAGCATCAATGTGTCTGCACTCAATTCCACTATCTTTGTTCCTTCATCTTCTTCTGAACCTCCTGTGAGTGAGGTTGTGAGTGAGGTTGTCAAACCCTTAGAAGTTACACCTTCTAGGAAGATTAGGGTTAATCTTAATGAATCCAAACCTAAGAAGTCTACCCTCTCTAAGGACAAGTCACATGATAAGCCTGCATGGGTTTGTCATTTTTGTGGAAAGTCTGGACACATTTGTCGAAACTGTTACAAGCTGCAAGCTGCTAAGAGAGCAAACAAACCAAAAGTACCTGTGCCTCAAGCACAAGATTCTATGGTACTCATTGGTGAATTGGTAAAGGCTCTAAACCTTTATTCCAATCCTAGAGTTGGAAATCATTCTCATGTTAATAAGAACTCCAATGCTCATGGTGCATCTAAAAAGTTTTGGATGCAAAAGGCTCAATCTAATTGAGTCCTTCTGACATGGTCCTTGTGCTTCATTGCTATATTCTTTGTGACCATTGTTCTTTGGTTTTTTGTTTTCTTTGTTTCTAGGGTTTGCATTGCATAACATTCATGCATTTCATTCTAGGTTGTTTTAGTTTATTTTTTTCAAAAAAAAAAAAAAAAAAAAAAGGAAGAAAAAGGAAGCAAATTGTGTTTTGCACTATTTTCTTGGTTTTGAAAACAAAGTTGGTCAATTTATTTTCACATAACATGTCTTTTGTACCTTTTTTAGCTTTGATGAGCTTACTTATTGCACTTTACTAGTTGAAACTTTGTAGTGCATGTTGTGTGGGAAAGATGTTTATGGTTTTGATCACTTTGTCTTGATCTTGAAGTCACATGTCTTTGACTGTCGGAGTTGATCTTTTTGAGAAAGGCATAAATAACCATCTCACCACTGTTCACTAGCCAATCATGAACACCTTAATGCATATCGTAAGATTTTGTGCTTGAGAAAATGTAGCACATGCACAAAAAGAACATAAGGTGTAGCCTCGGTTTAAATAATTAAAATTGGAGTGTACATTATTGGACTTAAAACTAAATCAAATAAATAAAATTGGTGTGTACATTATCCTGACTTTTTAATAAGTTTCTGAACAATTAAAATTGGTATGTATATTATGAGGCAAAATCAAGAAACTTACATGATTGCAAGCTTATGATCTAGGAGATATGAGAGTTATATGATGTAACTCTTTAGGTGATAGTCTCTTTCAAATCCTATGTGATGAATTTTGTAGACCTTGTGGTTGATTGCTATTCACATATCACCTCACATGTATCACAAGCTTTTGCTAGTTGCACACACTACACAAGTTACTCTTTGCTAAACATTGTACATGTTATTATGTGTGTTTTTGGTCTGACCAACCAAGTTTGCAAATACTTTGAGTTTTTATGAAAAACAGATTTGATGCTTGAGAATTTATGGAGGATGTTTGAAAATCTTAATTTTGGGAAAACTGGGTTTAAAACTGTTGTTTTTGAAAAACATTTCATCTCATACTCATGCATTTTGTTCATCAATTTTAATACTTTGAGGTGTTTCTAAAATGTGCTTTGTTTTTTTTAAAACCTGTGTTTTTCTCTCAAAATTTAAGTGAGCCTCTGTCTGTTTCAATTGATCGAGTCTGTTTTTTGATCAATCGAAATTGTTTTTTAAAAATTTTAAGGGAGCCTCTGTCTGTTTCGATCAATCAAAACTGATTTTCGATCAATCGAAAATTGTGAATCAAGTTTTTTTTTTTTAAATTGAGTTTGACTTGTTCAAACTCACTTTTCAAAAGTTTTTCAAACTTTTCTCTCTCTCTCCGAATCGGACAAGGCTTACCATCAATTTTTTGTCATTTTTGTCCATTCTTTTTGCAAGGTTTTCCTCTCCCAAGGCCGGTAAGACCTTTATACCCTTTCTTTTGCATTTTATTTCATGTTTCATGCATTAATTCATGGTTTTTGGGTAAATTTTCGAACCTATGCAAAATTGAGATTTTTGATGATTCAAGCCAAATTTTCTGAAATTGATCGATGGGTTTTTGTTCTAGGATGTTATAAACTTGATCTTGATGGTTTAATTTGATCAATTTGCTGAATTTTGAGAAATTAAAATTTCTAGGGCTTGTATGTACCCGAATTGAGGATTTTGTTCAATTAGGTCCAAATTGATAAAATTGGCTTGTTGGATTGATGTATTTGATCATTATAAACTGTATTCTATCTTGTGTGATGATCAGTTGATCAATTTTTTACAAATTGAACAAGTGGTTCTCTCAAATTTTTGGGGTTTTTGTTAAAAACTCTATGCTCAAGCTAATTTTGTGAATTTGAACTTAAATTGAACCTATTCTCACTGCATTAAAGCATGCATCATGACATTTATTTGTTCATGCATCATATAGATTTTTGTTCTATATTTTTTTTGTGCTAACTTGCAGTCTGCCCTTGGTTTTTCTTTTTCTTTTTTCTTTTTTCTTTTTTTTTGTATTTGTCCTTATCCTAGCACCATGCCTAGGAAGACTAGAGCCCATAGGACACCCTCCACATCTTCTGAGTCTCCTTCTAGGAGTGAGTTGTTTCAAAATGACAAAAGCAGAGAGGTATATGAGAAGCTGAACAGTAAAAGAAAGATATGGGCTAAGCGATTTGTTGTGTTAGATGAGTTTGATCCTGCCATTAGGGCAAACTTTGAGAGTAGAGGCTGGTTGTCTCTGTTGGAGGTAGATCATCCACCCTCGACCACCCTGATTAGAGAGTTCTTCTCGAACCTCTCTTGCCATATCTATGATTCCAACACCCTTGTTAGAAGTTGGATACGAGGTGTTGAGTTCACCATTACCCCTAGGATAGTGACTGAAGCTCTTGGGGTTCCGGTCGTTAGGCAACCTGTCTATACTTATGAGGAGTCTCCAGCCCTTGATGACGTTATGTCATACATCACTGGGTCTTCTATCCAATGGGGTTTTGATCCTCGGATCACGTTCGCTAAGCTTACTGAGACTACCTATTTGTCCTTATCCTAACATAGGAAAAACACACTATTAAAAAATGATACAAAATGAAAATATTCTCTAACGAAACCAATTTTTACAAGTATCCAAGCAACTTTCAAAGCTCAAACGTTGTTTGAATTTAGAAGATTCACAAGTTCTCTAAATATGCTGTAGCCGACTAACTATGGGAATGATTGGATAGATCCCTGCTCCATCACTATGTGAGCCCTAATTAACAATTATATAGTCCATTTTGTGCCATTTGAACCTAGAATTATGTCACAAAATAAATGTCTGATGTCGCTACTATAGCATGTCATTTCAGGGCCATGATATATATAATACTATCTCGTGGGGCATGTAAGAAAGCAGTCAAGTGTGAATGAATTGGCATAAGTGTTTAGAAATGATTGTTTAGAACACACCATTCATTTTATGGATCATAGCCCGTGCAATTATGAAGAATCTACTTTTCAACACAATCATGAGCATATGGTATGAGATCAAGTGTTGCTTTGAGTTTTTAACTCATAAGGGATTAAAGAAACTCGTTTGGGTATGATCAAATAATCTAGGGTATAGACGAAATATTATGAATAATGTACTATGTTAGTTAAGATGGTAACTTAATTTAGTACTCCTACCATACACTTTCTCTTCAGGTCGCACACTCTATTTTATGAATGAATAAAGGATTGAGCAAAACATTAAGAGGTGTCAGCTCTAACTGTAGTAACCAGTAAGGGATGAGTGGAAGATGTTAGTAATTAGGCCATATTTGACCCAACGTATACCTATGGCCCAAGTATCATCGACAAGGGTTATGTTAGGAACCTAGAGGTTCCTAATGGGGATGGGTATGAATTGTAGGGGGATTGATGGGAATTGTAGGGAAATTGACTTAATTCGAGGTAGTCACCCTCCATAGAGAGAGAGAGAGAGAGAGAGAGAGAGAGATGCACTAATGCACTAAGAAATTGGTTTATTCTTCAATTAATATCTAATGTTGAATTACATTCATGTATTTATAGGAGACTAGCTCTAATGTCATTGGCCCACATCGCTCAAGATAAATGGCTAGTTATTCAACATGTGCTCTATGAATTAAGCCATGTGTTAAATGAGCTATATGTACTCAAATTCTAACTCATCCTAATCCTAATCTCAACCAACTAGCTAACTACCTAACCAAAGGGATTACAACAATTATTTCATATTCCTAACATTTCCCTCCCCTTGAAAACACCTTGTCCATAAGGTGTTGTTGTGAAATGACACCTTCATTAAAGGAGATCTTCCAATGGACCAATACCTTATTAACATTTTGATCACCATATTTATGTATTTTTCTTTGACAAGCGGTCTTGCGCACATGAAGGTTTCTTCTTCGTAGATCTTCAAACTTTGTTCGAATTTTTGAGCCTTCAGTGGTTCTTCAATTTTCAAGGTCTCATTGGTTCTTTGAACCTTGGAATGTTCTTGTATCCTCAAGACCTCATTTGATTCTAGAACCATTAAAATTGTTGGCGCTTGCATCTTGGATTCTTGGATCACTAACACTTGGATTGCCAATTCTTGAATCATAGACTCTTGAATGGAAGCCTCCATTGGTGCATCAAGAATTGGTTCTTGGAAGATCATCGTCACCTTCTTTGTTGGTTCTTTGGACTAAACTTCAAGGGCAGCGTCTTCATGTATATCATCATCCACTTTGACACAAAAATCAACATCTCGGCTTGCAACAACAGCAGTAGATTCTTGGAACTTGATTTGTTCCCCGAGCTTAATTGAATCAAAAGATTGTAACTCCTATTCCATCATGTTCTCAAGCTCTTCTTTCATGGCCTTTTTAGATTCAGCCAAGGTCTTGACCATCTTTGAAATATCCTTGACATCTTCTGAGGCTTTGTTCAACATTTGTTATATTTCTTTCAAAAGTTTTCTTTGGTCACAATTGCTCGTCTTAAGATCGACGGCTCTGATACCAAATGTTAGAAACCTAGAGGTTCCTAAGGGGGATGGGTATGAATTTTAGGGGAATTGATGTGAATTGTAGGGAAATTAACTTAATTCGAGGTAGTCACCCTCCATAGAGAGAGAGAGAGAGAGAGAGAGAGAGAGAGAGATGCAATAATGCACTAAGAAATTGGTTTATTCTTCAATTAATATCTAATGTTGAATTATATTCATGTATTTATAGGAGACTAGCTCTAATGTCATTGGCCCACATGGCTCAAGATAATTGGCTAGTTATTCAACATGTGCTCTATGAATTAAGCCATGTGTTAAATGAGCTATATGTACTCAAATTCTAACTCATCCTAATCTTAATCTCAACCAACTAGCTAACTACCTAACTAAAGGAATTGCAACAATTAGTAGTAGAGTGATTTAAAATAAGTGGTTAAGCATTTTTAGGGACTACTCATCTAATAACAAGTTTATACCTGCGTGTATTTAAATACTCATATAACATTCAAATTAAGGTAGAGTAGGAGAAAACTGTACTCCTATAACAACCTATCTAATTTATTCTTCAACAAACAATCTAGATAATGCAATGCAAATTCACGTAGGAATTTGATTTAGGAACTGACAAACCTTAGCCATAGTTGGCCTTTCTCTTCGTATCTCACTAGTAGACATTCCTGCAATTTCAAAATACTCTTTCACATAGGCCTCCATTAGGCCACCCTCCCTTGAAATGCTAGTATCCACCATTTGCATATGCTTATTTTGGCCAAGCATTTTCCTAGCCCATTCAACATTCCAACCTTTTCCCCATCCAAAAGGGTAGGCAAATTGGGGCACTTTCCAGTAGCAATCTCGAACATTAAAGATCCCAAAACTGTAAACATTAGCCTTAAGTGTAGCTTCAATGAGGCCTGCCTTGTACTCAGGAAGGCATGTAACAGTAACCCATTGTCTCCACAAATTGTGTGGACACATGAGAAGTGGAGGTGTCAATTTGCCTCTCTAGATCGAAATCAGTAATATGGGCCTGAAAATCGGAGCCCAAGATAATCATGACACCTCCACTATGCAAAAAAGAGAGACCATTAGCCACACCCCTAACAATCTGAATTCACGTCCCCCAAGATAATGTGGCCACGTCCTGTTCCAACTACAACCATGTCCAGTGTGTGAGTCTTTGATGTTGGCCAATTTTATAACGAAATTTTAGCGTAGCTAAGTTTATCGTTCTACCAAAAAAAGGAAAACAAGAACACGTCAAAATAATATATAGAAAAATATGATTGAAACTAGGACAAAGAAAGTTTAGTAAAATTTAATAATTAAATCACTAGAAAGTTAGGGTTTGTCCACTGATATTATTAAGCATTTACTATCAATCCAATTTAGCACACAATCAAGTAAGTAAGCATATAAACTATCCGATTGGAAGATTTTGAAGTAAGCTTTATTAATGAAGCCCTCTTTAATTGATTATATTTATCAGTTATGCCAATAATTTAGTCTAAAAAATAATAATTTTGCTGGAAAAACTCAAAAACATCACATACCCTAGAAGCTATACTATGACAAAAGTAATATCTAACAAGATTATTACATTTTACTAGAGAGATTATAAAACCCTATTCTAATAATTAGAAGATTCAATAATAGACTTATAAAAGAATAAGAAATTAAATATTAATCTAACAAAACAATTATGAAAAGAGAAAAATTGATTTCAATAATCAAAATATGAAAAATATGCTTGGATTGAATAGTGGACAACTTACAACCTTGAAGATTCACCCCTAATCCTAGCTTAGGTTCTTAAGCTTCTATAGAAAATAAAAAATCTCAAAAATTGATGAAAAATAAGGTTTTCCAATAGCCAAAAATCGTGGTTGCCCTTGTATCCCTCTAATTTTTATAACATTTAAAACCCTAAAAAAATGCTCCCTAAAAAGGAAAATAAAAAATTGCCAATTCATGTTTTTTAACAGTGGGTCAACTTCTAGGTCTGTTTTGGCCTTTAAAATGTTATATTCTGAAATTTTGGTAAACTACAAAATTTTAGATCATCAAGTCCTCTTTTGTGGCCGCAAGAATCAAGTTAATTCGACATCAGAGTAAAAATATATGGCCAAAATAGCAAAACTGGTCATAATATTTCCATGCTAGGATTTTTTCCATCTTTGGCTTAAACGAATTTCTCTCTTTCTTTTTATGTTTCCACACATTTTTCACTCATTAAAATCTTCAAAAGACACTTCTCAATCGATGTTCACCCTTGAATTCTCTTGGCTTCATGTCTACATGCTTAGTTCATTAGTTTTAACCTCTTACAAGAGAAAACTACACATAATGACTATTGTGCGTACCCAATATAGGGTTAACGGGCTCTACCTATAATTGGGCTCACAACCTGTTTATTTTGTGGGCTTTGGGTTTCCTACTATGGGTAGTCCTCTACCTGGAGACCCAGTCACCCACTCTTGTTTTCGCAATCCCCTCTCTCTCCTATGAAGTCACTCCCTCTTCTCTTGAAATAGTCACTCTTCTCTCTCTGTGTTCTCTCTAAAGTTTTTCCAAGCAACCTTTCTCATTCTATTCTCTTATTTATAGCCTGAGATAAGTGGAGGTGTCATGATTAAACCTGATCATTAGTGGGAATAGGGGTCCAATTCCATCGTTTCTAAATGGGTGTTCCATTGGTAGAGGTAGAATGGCATTGGAATTGGTTCCCACCTCCAAAAGGCTGTTCGACAGCGATATTTCCCAAGGCAATGTCGGGCAGCCGAAATATGGTACCCCCAAGCAATCGCATTACCGCCCAAGCTGCATTTGATTGGGGGAGGCCCGGATTGGGCCCCAAAGTGTGTTCGGGTCAAGATTACAAGTCCAATGGGCATTGAGTCAGGCGTTGCAGCATGAGGCTAGGGCCCATGGCCTAGCAGGCCTAGGGACCCAACCCCGTACAAAGGGTTGAGGTTATGGGCCGTACCACAGGGCCGGGTCCCAAGGCCCAAAGGGGTTAGGGACCCCGTGCCGTACACTAGCCTCCCTTGATTCGTGTCCAGCTCCTGAGAACGAATCAAGGATGACAAGAACCAGAGACTCTTCGGGAAGCCTAAGAGACAGTCACTGAACAAATAGGACGTTCATTAATGGGCTTTTGAAAGGTGCATCATGCCAAACTGTCAGGTGTAACCGTCATCATGACCTAACGATTCATGAACCGAGGCGACGTGCATGGCAGTTACAAAAAGAATTCGGAAAGTTTTTCCCGCCTCCCTTTTTCATTAAATGCTCTTAACCCCCTTTGGACCTTATAAATAGTTTCCTCTGATTTCCCACATCACTCTTTACATCCTCTCTTCCTCAAATTCCCTCTCTGCTGAGCATACCTCTCCTGTGTATATATCCTCTAGTCCAAATCCTCATTCCCTAGAGCCCACTGTAAGTTTTCTTTACTCTTTCCTCTTCTTTTAGTTTTTCTTCAATCTTAGAGTCTAAGAATGGGTTATTCTCATCTCCTCTCTTCTGAAGCGTCCTTGGCTAGTTTTAGAGCAGCCTATGGCGTTCCTAGAGATGTTGATATCGCCTACTGTCACGAGGGTGATATTGCTCTCCAAAGGCGTTCTAATCCAAACGTATCATTTTTCGCTTTGATGTCTATTCTTGAGGGTGGGGTTAGGTTTCCCATGGACCCTCTTATTATAGGTACCCTTAGGTTTTATGGCTTATGCCCCGACCAACTCCCCCCCAATTTTTACCAAGTTGTGAGTTACGTCAGTAGACTAAACCAAATATATGGGCTACAACTAAACCATCACAACATCAATTTTATGTATACTGTATGCGGCAACATTAAGTCTGATTACTACTTAAAAGTTAGGGATGTACAGGTGTGGCTTATATCATGCCTCCTCGATTCCAACAAAAACTCAGCGGGAGAATTCGCCCAAGTGAGCGGCAACTGGCTTGTCGATGAGCTCCCCTCTCCGCTTTCGCCGCATGACGTTGGTCGGTATCGAGTACCTTTTTCTGTTTTAAATTTGATACTTTTACTCATTTTACTCATGTATGTACTAACCAATCCTCTTTTCGGTTTGTTGTAGAATGGAAAAGATTCAAACTAGACAATAGGGTCATGCACATGAGGGATCTCAACTTTGAACTTAGGTTAGAGATCTTCGTGCACATAGAAGGACAGCTCCGGGCATCCCACTTGATACTCAGCTGCAACCTTGTGTACTTTACCTGGCAGTCGTTCACCTAGGCTTTGCTGGTGGACTACGCACTCCTTTCATACATTGACATTCGGCACGCCAATTTCCTCCCACCCCCCTTGACAGTTGGTGAAGCCCGAGACCTCGACCCCAGATATACTACTGTTGAGGATATTGCACCTATAAGGGAAGACTCTGCTGAACGTGTGTCTCAAAGTCGTAGAGCTCACATACCCGTTGGAGAGCTTGAAGCCCCAGTGTAAGTAGCCAAGCCAATAGCTACCGAGTCAGTTAATTCCTTGGACACGGAGGTTGGTCCAGGTGAAAAGATGGTAAAAAGAAAAACAATGACCGTTGACCGGTTTTTGCCCCGTGCTCGCCCTACGTCTCTGCCCCATCCTCAAGGCAAGGATCAGACTCCTCCTCCTCCTCCTTTTGTCGGCCGTGCCAAAAAGAAACAACATGTCGCTGATCAGCCACCCAAGGTTCTGAGTGACACTCCCTCGAGAACCCCTCCCCAGGTGTCAAGCGGGATCACGATTTGGAAGCCAACTGGTGATTCCCGGCCAGGTGCCCAGGTTGGAACCCACGTGGCATTCTCCTCTCAACCTGAGGTGGGGTGGTAGCCCACCTTCATGCTTGGGGACAAGCCTCTACCGACATCCGCCAGCGTGAGGACATAGGCCCAGGGTGATGGGGGGCGAGTTGCCCAGAGCCTGGTGTAGGGCCTTATGTTGCCCAAGGACGCCTAATTTTTCTAGGATGAAACTGAGGAGTCACTGGATAGGTGGTTGCAATGGCACACTATAGCGGTAATGTCCCATCCCTCCCTTTTACCATTTTTTTTAATGCGTGCACATTCCCTTTGTCTTCACATTTATCATTGTCATGTTATCAGGCCACGCAGCTGACTTGCATTCTTGGTGAGAAGCTGAAGGAGCTTGCCGAGGACGCTGAGCGGGAGAAAGCCCTTAAAGACGTCGCAGCTACCACAGCGAAGGAGAAGGGCAAAGCTGCTGAGGCCGCCAAGAAGAGGGCACAGTCAGCTGAGAAAGCCTGGTTGGTGGCGGAGAAAAAGCTGACCAAGGTGGAGGTCAAGTTGGGGAGTACGAAGCTAAAATTGGCGAAGGCAGAGAGCCTGAACTTGACCTAAGCCGACGAACTTGCTAACCTGAAAACGGCACTTGATGCCTGTGAGGAAAAGTGGTACAACGAAGGTTTTGCAGATGCCGAAAACTCTGTGGAGCTCGTTGTCCATCAAGCTTAGCTTTATGGGTTCGAGGAGGAGTGGCTGGCGACTTTGCAGGCTATGGGAGTGGCCGAGGATTCCACACTGAGGAACCCCGAGCAAATCCCGTACCCAGCTCCACATCCTCCAGTTCAGAGTCAGGCTGGTGCTGTTAATAAAGAGGACACCCCCAGCATGAGGGAGCTAGTGCGCACAATCGATAGCCACATAAAGACAGTTGATCTTAAGATCACCAACAACCTCAACGCTACCAAGGATGCACAAGTTCAGCAACCCGCCGCCGACCAACCAACCGAAGACATCCCAAATCAGCCAGCCGAGGATGCAGTCAATCCCCTGCCTACTGATCCCTCACTCTGATAAACTTCTAGCCCGCTTTTGTTTTTATTTTTCTGGTTTTTCCTTTTATTTGTTTGGCTTACATATAGTCACTAGGTTGCGGTGACAGAACAGTGGTTTGATTCGTATCTTCCTAACTCTCATTTTCCTATAGTCACCGAGTTATGGTGGCGAGACAATGGCTTAATTTTTATCTGTTTGCTTTATTTGATTGATCATCTAGATAGATTGACCGAACATTTACTTTGATCATATTTATGAATGATTAGCTCATTGCTACTAAGTTTTTCTGTCGCGCTTTGTTGTTGTTGTTGTTTTTTTTTTTTTTTTTTTTTTTTTTTTGTTTTTTTTTTTTAATGACCATGTAGCTTAATCATGGTCTATCTTTGAACGGTGATTAAGACCACTTTCTCACTTGTCTTCAAAAGGGTAGGCCATATTTTTACATGTGTAGTGACCGGGACCAGTCTGGAAGAGGTTGGCAATAAAGATTGAACTTGACATATGTTGACTTATTTAACAAAAATGAATGCCAAGTGATTGAGCTTGGCCGAGAACAGAATTTTCCGTTGTTAGGAAAATTTTGTGCAAGGCCGTTACTAGGGAAATTTAGTGTAAGGTTTTTACCTTCCCATTGATTAAGATTGAATCTGGGAGATTGGTTTCAGTCCTTTGTACAATTCGATGCAAGCTCCACATGCTTGGTGATTAGAATCGAATCAGAAGAAGGCTTTTATTCTTGGGAAAATTCAGTGTAAGGCTTTCACCCGTCCAGTGATTAAGATCGGACCAAGGACGGGCTTCTTTCCTGTGAAATTTGAAATTAGGTTTCCACCTATCCGGTGATGAAGATCGAACTGGGAACAGGTTTCTGTCCTTAGGGTAATCTAGTGTAAGGTTTTCGCTCATTCGATGATTAGGATCGAACCAGGGATGGGCTTCTATCCTTATGTGAATTTTGAAATTAGGTTTCCACCTGTCCGGTGATGAAGATTGAACCGAGAATAGGTTTCTATCCTTAGGGAAATTCAGTGTAAGGTTTCCACCCATCCGGTGATTAGGCTCAAACCGGGGACGGACTTCTATCATATCAAATTCAAAATAAATATTTCCTTTGTGTTTGTTGACCGAGATTAGTAAATTAATAGTGACGGAACCATAAGCACAAATACACCTACATGGATAAACATCACCTTCATATTAATTAATATTATGTACATATAACATCACACTCAATCCATACCCCTGCGTAATGATAATCAGTGATAAAACTATTTCAAGTTGTGGACAGTCCACAGCCGTGGAAGTGGCCTCTCGTCAAAATCTTCCAAATAGTACGCCCCTGCGCCTGCAATGGCGATGACTCTGTAAGGTCCCTCCCAAGTCGGTGCTAACTTCCCTACGTTGACATCTTGCATATTTCCTACTACCTTCCGAAGTACCAAATCTCCCGCCCCAAACTCCCTTCTCCTCACATCCTTGTTGTATCTCCAGGCAAGTTTTTGCTGATACTCTGCCAGCCGTATAGTCACCGATTCCCGGCGTTCCTCCAATAAGTTCAACTGTTTCAACATTAATTCTGAATTCTTGGCGTGGTTGAATCCTGAAACCCGGGCACTGCACAAGTTTATTTCTACCAATATGACTACTTTCGCTCCATAGGTTAGAGAGAATGGAGTTTCTCCCATGGACCTCCTTGGAGTTGTCTGGTATGCCCACAGAATATTAGGCAACTACTCTGCCCACCTGCCCTTAGCACCTTCTAATCTCTTCTTCAACCTACTCACAATGGCTTTGTTGGTGGCCTCAGCCTGACCGTTGCTCTGTGGATATGCCGAGGTAGAATACCGATTTATGATGCCGAGGTTGCCACAAAACTCGAGGAAAGCTTTGCTGTCAAACTGCAACCCATTGTCTGACACTAGGGACTCTGGTACCCCAAACCTCATCACTATGTTTCTCTATACAAACTTCTTAACATCCACATCCAGGATGTTTGCCAATGCCTCTGACTCCGCCCACTTGGTGAAATAATCAACGACCACTAAGACAAACCTTCGGTTTCCTATAGCCCAAGGGAACGGACCAACGATATCTAGCCCCCACTACACAAAGGGACAAGGGCTAGTAATGGGATTTTAGCTTCCTACCAGTTGGTGGATCATCGAGGCGTGCTTCTGGCATCGCTCACACTTCCATGCATACTCAGTGGTGTCCCTTTGCATTCGCGGCCACCAAAATCCTTGAGTCATTACTCGATGAGCTAGTGAACGTCCCCCCACGTGACTGCCACACACTCCCTCATGTAGCTCAGTCAGGAGTTTTTCAATCTTGCTGGGGTGTAGACACTGTAAGTAAGGCCCCTCAAAAGACCTTCGATACAGCTTACAGTCAATTGATAACCAATACCGAGCAACTGCCAGGCGCACTTTCTCCGCTTCCTTCTCGTCAGCAAGCACTCGATCCTCGGCTAAAAAGTCGATAATCGGATCCATCCAACATGGCTCAGTTGTTGTCACTAGTGAAATACCTACCCTTGCATTGATACTCGGTTCTGCTACCAACTCCACTTTGATTAATCGAGGAATTTCCTCGGTTGATGATGACGTCAATGTGGCCAAAGCGTTGGCATGCCGGTTCTGCCCCCTGGCCACCTAAACCATTCTTACATTTAAAAAGCAATTTATAGTTTGTTTTACCAACCGTAAATACTCCATCAACCGGGGATCCTTGGCCTTAAGCTACCCTGCAACTAATTGATCACCAACGCCGAGAGTCCAAGTAGACCTCTACTTCTTTAGCACCTAGTCTAAAACAACTCTTAATCTGACAAGCAGGACCTTATACTCGGCTTTGTTATTAAAGGTCTTAAAGCTTAACCTAAAGGAATGCTCCAATTTTATTCCTTCTAGGGTGATGACTACAATTCCAACGTTGGCTTCTAATGTGTTGGATGCACCGTCCACAAATACCTTCCACAGAATTGCCTCTATAGGGAAAACTGTTAGGTTCTAAGGATTTAGGATCTAAATGTATTAGAACTTCAATGTGTAATTTTGGCAAATCATATTCAAAACTTAGAATCTAGAATTAGGCTGCTCAAAATATGTTTATTGTAAAGTTGGAATTGAGTAATTGTGGAAAATTACTATTCACTTTCTGCAAGGCTCGATCGATCGAAAATTAGACTCGATCAATCGAAACTTGTGCAGATTGCTTTTCTGCAGAATTTTCCAACTCAACCCAAGCCCATATGACGTGTAGGGTTTTATGTTTTGCCTTAAGTATAAAAGGAAAAACTCTAACCATGTTTTATTGTTGTTGTTTATGCTGTGTGTATGAATCTCTTGTGAGATCTAGAGGTGTTTGCCTTCATACATACTTAGGGTTATCAAGATCAAGATTGATGTCGAGAGTTTGGTGATCGTTTCAATTGCTGCACAAAGAGCTTAAAGAAAAACACAAGTAGGAGTACTTGTAGTTGCTATGAAACTAAGAAAGAAGTAGTCCATGGACTCGGAACTATCACGAGGTCGTGGTAGTAAGTTTTCTACTTGAGGTAGCAATAGGATGTTAGTGGTCTAAGTTGCTATTGTAAAACTTCAATTCTTTCATAGTGGATTTGTTTTATCTTGAGGATAGCTAGGTTAAATCCTCCCCAGAATTTTTACCGGTTTGGTTTTCTTGGGTTACCATATCGTTGTGTTCTTTATTTTCCACATTGTTTCAATGATATGATTTACTTGTGTTAACCTAGATCTGAATAATTTACCTAAGTTAATCACTTGGCTAAATAACTAGGTTAATCTATTTGTGTTTAAAGGGTCTAAAAACGTACACAAACTATTTTCTTCCCCTCTCTGGGGGAAAATTCTGCAACGAAATCGGTGAGGACCTGACCCTTCACTGAGCTTCTAGGCCTATACCTAATGTCAAAAGAGCCCAGCTGAGTTCCTCACTTAGCTATTCTTCCCGTGAATTCAGATCTCTTTAATAACGACTATAGAGGATACTCGATCAATACATAAACAGTATGAGCCTGAAAGTAGTAGGGTAGCTTCCTCGTAACATGAACTAAGGCCAACACCAACTTCTCCAACGGCAAATACCTCGTCTCGGAATCGACCAAGGTTTTGTTGATATAGTATATAGGTTGTTGCACACCTTGATCTCTCAATAGCATGACACTCACAGCATGTTCAGACATCGAGAGATACATGTATAAGTCCTTTCTAAGCTCTGGGGCTATCAGTATAGGGGCCTGCGTCAAATATTCCTTCAAACCATGAAAAGCCCTTTCACACTCTTCGTTCCATTGGAATCCCTTCCATTTTTTCAAAAATTGGTAAAATGGACGGCACCAATTAGCAAATTTGGAAATAAACCGATTAAGGACAGCTAACATGCCGATCAGTACTTGAACTTCCTTTAGATTGCTCGGCGGTTTAAGGCGTTTTACTGCTTCAATCTGGTTGGGGTTAACTTCTATTCCTCGGTTAGTGATCAAATACCCTAGGAACTTGCCAGCCCCCACTCCGAAAGCACACTTATCGGCATTGAGGTGCAGCTTGTGCCGTCGAAGTACTTCAAACACCTCTTTAAGATCATCAATGTGCTACATGTCCCATTTTCTTTTTACCACCATATCATCAATGTACACCTCAACTATCCGCCCAATCTTATCTCTGAACATTCTTGTCATCGTCCGTTGATAGGTGGCCCCAGCATTCTTTAACTCAAATGGTATCACGGTATAATAATAGTTAGCATCAGGGGAAATGAATGTTGTCTTCTCCTAATCCTCGACAGCTAGGGCAATCTGATGACAACCCTGAAAAGTATCCAGAAAGCTCATCCTTGGGTGTCCATAGGTGGCATCTACCAGCTGATCAATCTTCGGCATGGAAAATGGATCCTTTGGACATGCTTGATTCAAGTCAGTGAAGTCAACACAAACCCTCCATTTGCTGTTCTTCTTTTTTACCACCACGGTATTCGCGAGCCACTCCGGAAGAATATCTCCTTTATAGCCCCGGCTTCCTTCAATCTCTTGACCTCTTGCCTAATAGCCTCGACGTTCTCTTTAGCCGATCTCCTTGGCTTCTGCTTCTTAGGTGGGTACAAAGGGTCCACGTTGAGCTTGTGAACTATGAACTTAGGGTCCACCCTAGGCACCTCATACGGGCTCCAAGCGAACATGTCTACATTCTGCACAAGAAACAATAGCATCTCTACCCTCTCTTTGTCCTTCACACTTACTCCTATCAAAAAACTCCTGTTATCATCCGATAATATCCTTACTCTTACTAAGTCCTCGACACAGCTAGCCCCCGCTTCCTCTTGGGGTTCTTGTAATTGCTATAAGCGGGTCTCCTCAGTTGACTCCTTTTGCTTGATTCCCCAGTCAACCGCAGCTACCAAGCACTGCTTGGCCACTTACTGATTACCCCTTACTATGGCAATACCTTGCTCAATGCAAAACTTGACCTTCACATGCAGGGTGGACGATACTGCCCCCATTGCATGAATCCACGGCCTTCCAAGGATCGCCGTGTACGGAGAAAACGAAGCGACCACTATGAATGTTACCATCACCTCCTTACCTTCCATATTCACGGGAAGCAAAATCTGCCCTTCTGGGATCACCATCCGATCATCAAACCCCATCAAGGGCATATCGTACTTGGAAAGATCTTCATTCTTCAGGCCAAGCCCCCTAAACAAGTCTGGATACATCACCTTGGCACCACTCCCCTAGCCTATCAATATCCTCTTTACTATGAAACCATTTATCAGGGCTATAACCACCAAAGCATCGTCGTGTGGTTGAATCATGCCTTCCAAATCGTCTCGTTGAAGGCAATAAGCTCTCGAGTGTACTTCAACTTCTTCTCGGAAGGTTGCTCACCCATGCAACTTTCCACCAGTACCACAACCAGCACCCCCCTCCTCCTGGACACCTGAATGCCCTTGGAACCGCGTAGATAACTTCTATTATTCCCAGTGGGGGTGGGAGAGGATTCCCTCGAGGCCGAGCTATTTGCCCAGCTTCCTGATTCCTGGGGTCCACCACGAACTCTTTCAAATATCTCGCCTTCACCAACTACTCTAAATGATCTTTTAACACTCTGCATTGTTCAGTAGTATGCTCCTTATCTCTATGGTAAGTACAATACAAGTTTTGATTTCTCCTCGACGAGTCTCCCCCCATCTTATTTGGCCACCGAAAATATGGCTCATTTTTAATCCGATCCATGATCCTATGCACCGACTCCTTGAACGTCACATTCACCTCCCCTACCTGTGCACCCGGCTCCTGAATCCTCAAATCCTTCCGGGGCCTTGGCTGAAAACCCCCTTGTCGTGATTGGACTATGATCGGAGCCTTGCCCTTGTTCTACTGCTGGTCATACCTTTTATATTCTTCGATGTGCCTCATCAACTGCCTCATATCCTCAGATGGTCTCCTCGTCAACGAATCTTGCAATTCGGATTCCTTAGGCAATCCCAACCGAAAAGTACTTGCCGCGATTTTCTCATTGCCTCCACCAATCTCATTGTACGGCTCCCAATACCGATTAGTGTAGCTGCGGAGGGTCTCCACAGCTCCTATTTTCATTGATAGCAATGCATCCACGAGCTGTGGAACTCGGCTGCAAGTCATGAACTGAACGCCTAATTCTTAAATCAGCTCAGCAAAATTGTGAATTGAGCCTTTCCTTAATCCATTGAACCATCTCAAAGCACTGGGCTCAAGACTCGAGGGAAATACCTTACACATTAGTACATCATTATGGGTATGCAAGGACATCATCTAAATATAATGGCTTAATTGTTCTACCAGGTCAGTTTTCCCATCATAAGAGTTAAGCGGTGGCCACGTGAATCTGTTCAGCATAGGGGCCCATTCAACGTCACTCAAGAACGATGATCGAGTAGTTCGATGTAATGCATGGCTCATGGCGTCCATAGCAGCATTTCGGGGTCGTCGCTCCTCTAGGGAAGCCAAGTCCCGGTCCGCATATTCCCATGAACGATCCCAGTGTCGATAGGAACCGGATCAATGGGACCCTGCTCCGTGGCGACCTCCCATGCTTGTCGACCCCTCTTCACGCCCCTCGTGGTCTCTCCTCCGATTTCTACCTCTTGCTTCCAACTCCAAGTCCCTTACTAACCTGCGCAAATGCTCTAACTCCTTATCCCTCCTATCAAGTTCCTCATCCCTCTTATTAAAACGATTACGCCCCGAAGTACCGGACATTGTCTAGTATGTTTGAAACGACCCTTCTCTAAGGCCAGACTGCCCTTCCTCCTGTTCATACTCCGTATCTTCGTGTCCCTTCTACCTTCTTTCCCGCCAAGTGGATCCTCGAGAAGACCTCCCAGAGCCACTTTCAGCGTAACTCCTTGATCGGCCTCCAGAAATTTTCCCATGCACGTCTCAACAGAACCACAGCTTTGTAGGAGATTCCCACAGATGGTGCCAATTGTGCGTACCCAATATAGGGTTAACGGGCTCTACCTATAATTGGGCTCACAACCTATTTGTTTTGTGGGCTTTGGGTTTCCTACTATAGGTAGTCCTCTGCTCGGAGACCCAGTCACTCACTCTTGTTTTCACAAGCCCCTCTCTCTCCTACGAAGTCACTCCCCCTTCTCTTGAAATAGTCACTCTTCTCTCTATGTGTTCTCTCCAGAGTTTTTCCAACCAACCTTTCTCATTATATTCTCTTATTTATAGCATGAGATAAGTGGAGATGTCATGATTAGTCCTGATCATTAGTGGGAAAGGGGGTCCAATTCCATCGTTTCTAAATGGGTGTTCCATTGGTAAAGGCAGTAATGGCATTGGAATTGGTTCCCACCTCCAAAAGGCTATTCGGCAGCGATATTCCCCAAGACAATGTCGAGCAGCCGAGAAATGGTACCTCCAGGCAATCGTATTCCCGTCCAAGCTACATTTGATCAGGGGAGGCTCGAATTAGGCCCCAAAGTGTGTCTGGGTCAAGATTACAAGTCCAGTGGGCATTGGGTCAGGCGTTGTAGCATGAGGCTAGGAACCATGGCCTAGTGGGCCTAGGGGCCCAGCCCCATACAAGGGGTTGAGGTTATGGGCCGTACCACAAGGCCGGGGCCCAAGGTCCAAAGGGCTTAGGGACCCCGTACCGTACAACTATATTTTAGAGAAACTTGCAAACTCTCATATGTACCTGTAAGTATGGGAATAAACACAAAATTGAGGTGATAATGTCTACCAAAACTAAGATAATATTACACTTTTTTTAAGCTATTATTAGTCTCTTTTATTTTTTTATGTACATATTCACATGTTAAATACGTATTACATAAATACTCACATGCAAACTATATATTACTTTGTAACATAGTAAACTCTCACATGTCATGTGTGTGAGTCTCTTTTATTTTTTATTTCACATGTTTGCTTGTAAATAATTCTTTGCCATAAATATTCACATGATATATTATATGTAAATAAATACTCATATATATATATATATATATATATATATTTGTTGTACAAAATGTTAGGTTCTAAATATTTAGAACAATTGGCAAATCGTGAACACAAACTTGTCTAAATATAGATCTTAAAGTCTATAGATTTTATTAGACAATGCTCAAGGTGATTCAAGTCAAGATTCAAGAACATACAAGCTGCAGGAAGAAGACTTCATATTCTACCTGGTTCGATCGATCGAAGAACAGGCTCGATCAATCGAAAATCGTATCTGCAGAATTTTAAGTCGGCCCAAACAGCAGCTTAAGCCCATTAAGGATTAGGGTTTCAGATCTACTTCTCCCACTATATAAAGGAAACCCTAAGCCATGTTTTTGAGACTGAAGAGAGAGAGATTAGAGTGCCTCTTCTGCCTCTTTTGGTTTTAGGGTTTTGTACCCAAACCTCTCTAAAGTCTTTGTTGCTAAAGAGTTGTATTGTTACTCATATTTCTGTTTTGTGTAAATCTCTTATGAGATCTAGAGGAGCTTTCCTTTACACAAAGCTTAGGGTTTTCAAGGAGGAGATGTTATCTACACCTTGATGATCAACTCAGTTGCTGCCATTGAAGCTTAAAGAAAAACAAGTGTGGGTGCTTGTATCTGGTGGTGAATCCAAGAAAGAAGGAGTCTGTGGATTCGGAGCTTGCACGTGGTCGTGTCAGTAAGTTCTACTGGTGGGTAGCAATAAAAAGTCGAGGGTGGGGGCTTGTAAGTCTTATTGTATGAACTTCGATTCTTTCAAGATAGTGGATTCAGGTTTACCTTGAGGATAGCTAGGTTAAATCCTCCCCAAGTTTTTATCGGTTTGGTTTCCTGGGTGATCATATCATTGTCTTATTTATTTTCCGCTGCTATGCATGATATGATTGTTTGATTGTGATAACCTAGACTTGGAATTTGGACTAAGCAACAACTTGACTAATTAACTAGGTTAATCCAATTGTGTTTTAAGGGGTCTAAAAACTATCACAAAATCTTTTCCAAAAAATCAAATGCCAAGTATCTAATTTTTTTCTCTAAAACTTTAATGTTGGAATTAAAATTAAAATGGGGCAATATCCTTTGGATAGGTGGTATGGGGTGCCTAACACCTTCCCCACTCGTAACCAAACTTCCGAGTACAAGATTTTTTGTTCGAGACTTTGGTTTACCTTAATTTATTAATTAGTCTTGAATTGGTTTTTAGTCAATTAGGTAACTAAAAAAGAATTAGACAAATAGGTGACCAATCATACCTAATACAAAACTAATGGTTAGTAGTGACTCTTAAAAATAAAATAAGAAAAAGAGACATATAAACACCTAAGAAACACATGCACACAAATAGCCACGTCACCAAGGACCCAATGTGCGACAAACCTAAAGTTTTTTTTTTGGGCGTCCACAATGTCACTTTAGGGTCATAATATAATATAATCTTGCGGAGCATGTCTAGGAAAGTGGCCAGGTGTGATTGAATTGACATGAGTTTATTATTTAAAGCACTCCATTCATTTTATGCCTCATAGCTCATGCAATTATGAAGAATATGTTTTTCGACATAATCATGAGTAAATTTTATAGCATGGGATCATGTGTTGCTTTGAGTTTTGAGCTCATGAGGGATTAAAGAAACTTGATTGGGTGTGATCAAATAATATTGGGCATAAATGAGATATTATTAGCGATGTATAATGTTAGTTTAGATGATGACTTAATTTAGTACTCCTACCCTAAACCTTCTCATTGGGTTGCACACTCTATTTTCTATATAAAGAGAGGAATGGACAAAAGATTAAGAGAAGCCAGTTCGTACTCTAGTGCCCATTATGGACAAGTGAAAGATGTTAGTAATTGGGTCGGATTTGACCTAACTTATAACCTATGGCCCATGTATTGTCCACGTGGGCTATCAAATACATGGACTTAATTTGATGAGTTCAAATTTTAACTGATCCTGAGATAAGTTGTCAAGATTAGTGATGAGTAGTGAAGTGATTTGAGATGAGTAATTGAGTATTTTTAAGGACCACTCATTTGATAGTAGTTTTATCCCTATTTGTATTTAAATACTCCTATAACAGTCATATTACTATAGACTAGGAAAAAAAACGTACGTATAGTTTTTGTAAGTACTTTCTCAAATAGATTGTCTCTCTCTAGGGATACCAACTACAATGCCCTAGGATTTGGAGAATGGAATATACATAAAGACCTAGTAGCCCCTTCAGTGACTTGAAGGTGTTCCAAAAGGTGAAGAGATCATAAGGAAGAATTTGTAAAGCAAGCAAAGAGCAAGATTCGGCAAGTGTACAATTCGTTCTACCAAGGTATGTTCACATACAATCTATTTAATTTATTCTTCAACAAAAAGTCTAGAAAACATATAACCCATTTAATTTATTCTTCAACAAACAATCTAGAAAATGAAATACAAATTCACTTAGGAATTGGATTTAGCAATTGAAAAACCTTAGCCATAGTTGGCCTTTCTGTTTGTGTCTCACTAGTACACATTTCTACAATTTCAAAATACTCTTTCACATGGGCCTCTATTAGGCCACCCTCCCTCAAAATACTACCATCCACCATTTTCATATGCTTATCTTGGGCCAGCATTTTCCTAGCCCATTCAACTATCCCAACCTCTTCCCAGTCCAAAAGTGTTGGCAAATTAGGACGCTTTCCAGTAGCAATCTCGAACATTAAGATCCCAAAACTGAAAACATCAGCCTCGAGTGTAGCTGTAGTAAGGCCTGCCTTGTACTCAGGGGTCATGTAATAGTAACCTATTGTCCCCACAGATTGAGTGGACGCAGAAGAAGTGGAGGTGTCAGTCCTCGTCCTCTTTGCATGGCCGAAATTACAAATATGGGCTTGAAAATCGGAGTCCAAGAACACATTGCTGGACTTAATATCCTGATGAGCAATGGGCTTGTCCAAACTATGCAAGAAAAGGAGGCCATTAACCACACCTGATGAAGCGTGAATTCGTCAGTCGAGATGGGTAGATGGAACCTCCTGTTAGCGCGAATGTATTCTCTAAGATGGTCACCGGTGTGGCGCCTGCTACAACGCCTTCGATGCCAAAGTTAGAACAAGAAAGCACTTTGTGAAATGAAAATGGATGAGCAAGACAATAATAGGTGTTTTCTTTAGAGTGTGTATATGTACCTTCTGTTGACAATGTGAGGGCTTTATATATGTAGTTTTGGTTGCTAGCCGTTGTGATGTTAATGCCTTTCTTAGTAACGCCTCCTGCCTAATAATGGGGCTTTTAATAGGCTCCCAACGGTCTACTTGGCTGGTTTCGTAACTGCCCATGTCACTGGCTGGCTATATTGAATCATCTTCTTGTCCTCGTTAATGATGACTGGTTTCTTCGTCATTCAGGATGACCTCGTCATTAGTGTTGACTTCATCTAGGGGACGTAATCTTGTCACTCCCATCAATTGCCCCCCGGGTTCTGTAGTCGTCTGTGACGTGTCATGAGGACCATAAAAGATGAAAAGTTTTCCTGAGCTGTCTGTGACTCTTGGGGTTCTATCCGAATTTAATGTGTAGTGGCGGTGCAACACGCAATGTGGCCATGTGGCACGTGCTGATCGAGGGCGTTAATGGCATGACTCTTGGGTTTCCCGCTATTTTCCAGTTTCCTTGGGTCTTGGTTTCAAAACTTTCTTTTCCTTCACTTTAATCATTTGCTCTGAGTTTTATTTTTCCCATTTATTCCTGCGACCATTCTGACCCTGCTCCGGTGACGTTTGTCTTCGAATTTTTCTAGCTTCAATCGTTTATTCTTCAAGGTACGCCCCTCTTTTCTTCCTTTTCTGTTCCCCTTTCCTTCATAATCTTTTTATGAGTTCCTTTTTTTTTTTTTTTTTTTTTTTTTTTTTGCCCTTTGCTTTTGTTGTTGTTGTGTTTGATTTTCGGGTTTTTAGGATTTTATTCCCCTTTTCATGGTCAGTTTTTCTGAGGTTAGGGTAGCTTGCCCCTCGGTCTCTTTCTTTTTTGCTCGCTTAGGGGCGGCTTTGGGCGTTTCCGGTGACTTTTTCCCTTTGGTTGGGGACTTTATTTTTGAAGGTTGTGGGTTGAGTGTAGTTTTAGGGGAGCTATCTCCAATATTAAGCCAGTCACTTGCT
This sequence comes from Quercus tomentella, assembly GCA_028535165.1. NCBI lineage: Eukaryota > Viridiplantae > Streptophyta > Magnoliopsida > Fagales > Fagaceae > Quercus > Quercus tomentella. The sequence goes on from JAPQVY010000156.1 coordinate 65,022,186, forward strand.
TGGTTTGAGGGTGAAACGAAGAGGATGTCGGAGGTGAGATCTAGCGAACTTGAAACTGGGTTGTCGTCCAGCGAAGGCCCAGTGGAGGGTGATACGGCCGTCTCCGCCCCTCGTCCAGTTAGGGCTTTTTAAGCCCTTAGGGAGGTGTGTGGGCTGGACGCTGATACTGTGGCTAGGTTCAAGGATAGATTTCAGTTTCCTGAACGGGTTCGTGTTCGTCGGCCCGGTAGTGAGGATCGGGCTTGCCACTTCTTCCCTGGTGAGGTATGCTTCTACGAGGCTGCTTTCACTTGTAGGCTTAGGCTACCCATCCATCCGTTGGTGATGGAGCTTTTAGGTTACTTTGGTATTGCTCCCTGGCAACTTATGCCCAATTCATAGAGGATAGTGATCAACTGTATGGAGATATGGTTGGCCACTAACGAGGATATGATCAAGGTGAGTGAGCTCATCTACGTTTATCGTCTAAAAGAGTCAAAAGAGTATGGATATTATGAGCTAGTCCCTTGAGAGAGGAGGACTAGGATCATCAAGGGTTTAGCCTCGTCATTCAGGTATTGGAAGTCCCATTTCTTTTTCGTCTCCGGGGATGATTTTGAGACCCCTTCTAGCAAGGCTTGGGGTGATATCCCAAGGTTGCTCCGTCGGTGGGGAACCCCAAACTTAGGTGCGTCAATGTTTCTCCTCGTCTGTTAATCTTCATTTTGCTTATGTGGTCGTCTCTAACCCCTTTGGTCGTTTCTTTGGCAGTTAAAAGACGTCCCAAGTTAAAAAGAAAATACCAGGGTCGTGTTGAAATGGCGATAGAATACGCCAATTCGATTGAAAGTTGGGAGGACCTTGTAAACCCACGGACACTTGCATTCTATTGCTTAGGCCCAGACCCATCTCCCTACATCTTGCGCAACATCGACATTGAGGAAAAAAAAAGAGTAAGTATTGACTTTGTCAGTACTGATTTTCTCGTGTGTACTTGGATCTCTAAGGGTTTTTTTTTTTTTTTTTTGGCAGAGATGACGACCAGGTTCAATAAGGACATGTACGCCAAGATGAGGTCCAAGAAGGACGAGCCTTTGGCGAATATTGAGAAGAAGGTGGTTCGCGTCACGGGGAAGGGTCCGTCCGTTCTCCCAGCTACAGACGCCACTCCCATCATCTCCGGAGTTGAGAACATAAGGACGGCTTCTCCGGCTACCTCAGTTGAGGAGATCCCTACCCCTTCCACCAAAAGGCAACGAGTGTCGGGTAAGGAGAGGGAAAAGGAGAGAGTTGGCTCATCCATCTGGGATGACGAGGGTATGGCCGTGGAGCGGGCTCACGGTGTTGTGAATGCTGAGGACCTCAAGGTCTTTTCCGGGGTGCCACTCAACGCAGTTGCGAGTCAGCATATGTACAAGATTTTCCAGGTAAAATACTTCTGCATTTTCTTTGTTCCCCTTCTATTTATTTATTTATATTTTTTTTACTAACGGACTTAGTTTCCTTCATCAGGTGTTGGGGGAGAGTCTTCACCTTGCTTCAGAATGTCTTACTCAAGAGGCTAAGGTGGCGTCTCTAGCAACCAGGATGGAGGTTTTGGAGAAGGAGAACTCCACGTTGAAGAAGAAGCTTCTCGATTCGATGGACGAAGCTGCCATTTTGAAGGAAAACGTCAAGGCCTTGAATGCCAATCTTAGGGTTGAGCGTCAGCTAAACCTAGAGAAGGACGACCAGCTTCAGGCGGCCAAAGAAAAGCTCAAAACCATTGCTGTTAGGTCCCTCCAAGCCTTCCAGCAAACTGAGGAGTACGCCACAGTGCTCTTCAGTTGGTATTTCAAGGGCTTCGAGCTTCTACGGAGGTACCTTGTCAAGCATCCTACTGGAGTTGACCTGCCAAACCTAGACCTTGAAGTGGTGGATCAAGAGATGGCGATGGACGAGGCTGCCCAGTCTTCGGCCCCAGAAGGTGACACCCCCGAGAAGACTTCTGGTGATACTGCCCCATCTGGTGACGCTCCCACTAACGCCCGGACCTGACACTTGTGAAAAATTTTATCTGTTATGTGTGCCCGTTATGTTTTGGGCTTTTTTATAGCAGTTTTTTTTTATCTATTTTGGGAACAATGTTTCTTGGCCTAGTGTTTATGGGTCTTTAGAAAGAACAAGGATAATTGCCCACTGTTTTTGGGTTTTAATTGATTTTATGATTTTGCACTTACCTGCTTATATGATTGTACTTTGTTGGCACCTGACATGTTTGTGGTGTCTTGAGTTCGTCCGTATCTCACCCTTAGCAAAACTTTTAACTGTGACCCTTTCCCTCCTTTCGTCACTGATTTGATACTTAGTCTGCAACTCACCATCCTACAGAGAGGTTTCAGTACAGCCTGAGTTTTATTTTGATTCGTTGCATGGTTCTTGTCCCTTCTCTTTTTTTTTTACGTGGATTCGCCGGTACTTGTGCCCGCCAAAAGATTCTGCCTGCATCAGTAACTTACATCCGTCAAGGCGGAATCTTATTACTTAGCCCTTTCAAGGGATTTCGTCATGCTTGTGGCCTCTCTAGTAACTTACATCCGTCAAGGCGGAATCTTGTTACTTGGCCTATACCCATCTAAGGGGTTTTGTTAGGTTTATGGATTCGTCAGTAACTTACATCCGTCAAGGTAGAATCTTGTTACTTGGCCTATATCCATTTAAGCGGTTTTGTTATGTTTATGGATTCGTCAGTAACTTACATCCGTCAAGGCAGAATCTTGTTACTTGGCCTATACCCATTTAAGGGGTTTTGTTATGCCTGTGGATTCGTCAGTAACTTACATCCGTCAAGGCGGAATCTTATTACTTAGCCCTTTCAAGGGATTTCGTCATGCCTGTGGCCTCTCTGGTAACTTACATCCGTCAAGGCGGAATCTTGTTACTTGGCCTATACCCATCTAAGGGGTTTTGTTAGGTTTATGGATTCGTCAGTAACTTACATCCGTCAAGGTAGAATCTTGTTACTTGGCCTATATCCATTTAAGCGGTTTTGTTATGTTTATGGATTCGTCAGTAACTTACATCTGTCAAGGCAGAATCTTGTTACTTGGCCTATACCCATTTAAGGGGTTTTGTTATGCCTGTGGCTTCGTTAGTAACTTACATCCATCAAGGTGGAATCTTGTTACTTAGCCATTCTGTGGCCTTCGACCGTTATAGGTATCGTCAGTAACTTACATCCGTCAATGCGGAATCTTGTTACTTGGTCGTTGCATGTCGTACGATTGACTAGACCTGCTTACACAAAGACATTAGATGAATAACTCTTTTATTAATTTCAAGAATGAGTATATTTGTTTGTTACATCTATTGGTGGTACTTCTTTAAATGCTCAATGTTCCATGGTCGAGGGAGTCTTTGTCCGTCCATGGTTTCCAGGTGGTAACTTCCTTGTCTTGAGTAGTGAATGACCCGGTAAAGCCCTTCCCATGTGGGACCCAGCTTTCCTTGGGTAGGGTCTTTAGTTGCTGTGGTGGTCTTGCGCAGGACGAGGTCTCCTATGTCCAATCGTCTGAGTTTAACCCTCTTATTGTAGTATTCGGCCATCTTCAGCTCGTACTTCGTCATCTTGCCGGAGGCTTTGTCTCTTACTTCGTCCAAACAGTCCAGGTTGAGTCGCAGTTCATCGTCATTGCACTCTTCGTTGAACGTCCCCCGTCTGACGCTTGTTACCCCTACTTTGACCGGGATTACTGTTTCAGTGCCATAGGTTAGCCTGAAGGGGGTCTCTCCTGTTGAGGTTCTTGCCGTGGTTCTGTAAGCCCACAAGACATTAGGTAATTCTTCTGGCCAGGCATCCTTCGCATTGTCCAGCTTGGTTTTGATAATCTTGAGCAACATCCGATTCGTTACTTCCATCTGTCCGTTTGCCTGGGGATGCCCCCAGGACGAGAACTGATTCTTGATTCCAAGGTTTGAATAGAAGTCTCTGAAGCCTTGGCTGTCGAACTGCCTCCCATTATCTGATATAATCATCGAGGGAATCCCGAACCTGCAGATTATATTCTTCCACACAAAGCTCCGAATTCTTGCCTCGGTGATTGTTGCTAGAGCCTCTGCTTTAACCCATTTTGTGAAGTAATCAATAGCAACTAGTAGGAATTTAACCTGACCTTTACCTTGGGGTAGTGGGCTGACGATGTCAATCCCCCATTGTGCAAATGGCCACGGGGAGGCTATCATCGTCAGTCTCTCTGCTGGAAGCCGTTGTACATTCCCGTATCACTGGCATTTGTCACACCTCTTGAAGATTTCAACAGCGTCCACCTGCATAGTCGGCCAGAAATAATCTGTTCGTATTACCTTGTTTACCAGGGATCTGGGGCCGGTGTGGTCGCCGCAAACTCCTCCATGGGTTTCTTCCAGTATGTATTTAGCTTCTTCTTCGTCGACACACTTCAAGTAAGGCATGGAGAAGCCTCTCTTGTATAAGGCGTCATTAAGGATCGTGAACCTGGCTGCCCTCTTCTTGATCCTTTTAGCTTCTTCTGTGTTCTGAGGGAGGTGCCCGTCCTGGAGGAAAGACATTATGGGTGTCATCCAGCTGTTTGCGCTCTGGATGGTAAATGTTGGGACCTCTTCAATGCTGGGGTGTTTCTGGACTTCCATCGCCAAATCTGTGCTAATCTCCCCTTTTTCTAACGATGCTAGCTTTGAGACTTCGTCTGCCCCCATATTCTGACTTCTTGGGATTTGCACGAACTCCACTGTATCGAACTCCTGAGTCAGATGTTTCATCAGCTTGAGGTATTTCTGCATCCTCTCTTCCTTCACTTCATACTCCCCTCTGATCTGCCCGATCACTAGCTTTGAATCATTTTGGATTAATAGGTTCTTAGCTCCAAGTGCCTTTCTAAGCCTCAATCCCTTCAGTATCCCTTCGTATTCAGCTTCATTGTTGGTAGCCGGAAATTTCAGTTGAACCCCATACCTGAGCATCTCTCCGTTGGGGGTGGTTATGACGACCCCTACACCCCCCCCTCCTTTGGGCTGACGAACCATCAGTTTGTATCGTCCATCTTTCAACTCCGTCGGTAAGGCTGTCTTCATCCAGAAGGGTGAACTCTGCGATGAAGTCCACCAGAGCTTGCGCCTTGATTGCTGTTCTGGGATGGTACTCGATGTCAAATTGACTAAGTTCAATCGCCCACTGGACCATTCTTCCGGCTGCCTCAGGTTTGTTCATCGATTTCTTGATCGATTGGTCCATCATTACGAGGATGGGGTTTGCCTGAAAGTATTGTCTTAGCTTGCGCGAGGCTACTATTAACGCAAACGCGATCTTTTCAATCCGTGGATATCTGGACTCAGCCCTTTGGAAGGCTTGGTTGACGTAGTAAACTGGGAGCTGCTTCGTGCCTTCTTCTCTAATCAAGGTTGCACTTACTGCTGAAGCTGACACTGCCAGGTATAAGTATAGGTCTTCCCCTTCTTTGGACAGGCTTAAGAGGGGTGGACTACTCAGGTAACGCTTTAGTTCCTGGAATGCTGCTTCACATTCGTCAGTCCAGGCAAAAGCCTGCTTCAAGGTCTTGAAAAAGGGTAGGCACTTATCTGTAGCTCTGGAGACGAACCTGTTTAAAGCTGCTATCCTTCCTGTAAGTTTCTGAACTTCCTTAACGGTCCTGGGTGACCCCATATTGATTATGGCTCGCACTTTCTCTGGGTTTGTTTCTATTCCTCTTTGGGACACCATGAACCCCAGGAATTTCCCTGAAGCTACCCCAAAAACACACTTACTTGGATTCAACCTCATCTAGTATTTTTTGAGGGTAGCAAACGTCTCCTTCAGGTCGTCCAGATGTGTGAGCTCTTCTTTACTCTTGACGAGCATATCGTCCACGTATACTTCCATGTTCCTTCCAATCTGTTGGCCGAACATTTTGTTCACCAGCCTCTGATATGTAGCTCCAGCATTTTTTAATCCAAAAGGTATTACCTTGTAACAATAAAGTTCTTGACTCGTGACGAAGGCAGTCTTCTCCTGGTCTTTCTTAGCCATCCTTATCTGGTTATATCCCGAGAAAGCGTCCATGAACGTCAGTAACTTGTGCCCGGCTGTAGAGTCCACAAGCTGGTCTATTCTCGGTAAAGGGAAGCTATCCTTTGGGCACGCCTTGTTCAGGTTTGTGAAGTCTATACACATCCTTCATTTTCCACTTGCTTTCTTCACTAGGACGACGTTTGCGAGCCATTCAGGATAGTACACTTCCCGAATGAACCCTGCCGCCAATAGTTTGGTAACTTCATCTGTAACTGCTTGATCTCGTTCTGGGGCGAAGACTCTTTACCTTTGCTGGACAGGTTTCTGCTCTAGATCCACATTCAACTTATGCTGGATGACTTCTGGAGCTATGCCCGGCATGTCCTCTTGGCTTCATGCGAAGACATCTATATTCTCTTTAAGGAATTGGATAAGTCTTGTTCTCATCTCAGGGCTTAACGTCGTCCCTATCTTTGTCGTCTTGTTCACTTCTCCTTCAGCCAGTTCCACTGTTTCCAGGGCTTCCATTTTGTGTTCGTCCTCCTCTTCAATCATCGATGTGTGGTTCTCCTTTGCAGTCAGGACGGCTTGATAACACTCTCTGGCCAGGACTTAATCTCCTTTTACTTCGCCGACACCGTTATCTGTTGGGAATTTCACCTTCAAACAGTAGGTGGATGTGGCCGCTTTCCATTTGTTAAGCGTGGGCCTGCCAATGATGACATTATAGGATGAAGGGCAGTCCACCACTAGGAAGTCTAACTGACGGGTCAACTGCACCGGGTAGGCCCCCACCGTCACTGCCAACGTCACTATGCCCTTAGGGTATACCCTGTCTCCACTGAAGCTGACGAGGGGAGAGTCAAATAGGCGCAGTCTCCTTGGATCTAGCCTCAGCTGTTGGAAGGCAGGGAGGTAGATGATGTCTGCGGAGCTATTGTTGTCCACGAGGATCCTCTTGGTATTGAATCCCTCTATATTCAGCATTATGACCAAAGGCTCATTGTGGGGCTGCTTCACTCCCCTAGCGTCTCCTTCATTAAAGGACATGTCCCGGTCTATTCGTCGTTGCTTAGACGGAGGTATGGTGTGGACACTATTTACCTGCCTCTGGTATGCTTTCTTGAGGGATTTAAATGATCCTCTTGAGAATGGCCCCCCTATAATCGTCTTTATCTCCACGATCACATCCTGCGGAGGTTGGGACGGGCGGTCGTCATCCCAGGAAGAGGACCCATACTGGTTCTTATTACTGTCCCTGAACTTACTATATTCTCCCTTCTTCACATATTTCTGTAATTTCCCTTTCCGTATCAACTCCTCTATCTTCTCCTTTAGGTCTCTACAATCTTCCTTGTTGTGGCCGTGATCTTTGTGGAATCGGCAGTACTTGTTCTTGTCACGGACATTGGGGGATGAGTGCAATGGTCTTGGCCATTTGAGATAATGCTCGTCCTTGATCTGCATTAAAATTTTGTCAACAGGCATAACCAAAGGAGTAAATCTTACCGTCCGAGGACCTTTATCATCTTTCCTCCTATTCTCGTCATTGTTCCGACGATCTAGGCGCTCTCTCTTTTGACCCCTACGGTCGTCTTCTATCTTTGCCTTGTCTCCTGGCTTCTCTACATCCTTTATGGCTGCTAAAGCATCTTCAGCATTCATGTACTTCTGTGCCTTCAGGAGCATTTCTGCCATCGTCTTTGGTGGACTCTTTACGAGGGAGGCCACGAGATCTCTGGATCTCAGTCCCACTTTGAAGGTCGTCAGCTGCACCTTGTCATCAGCTTCGTCCACCTCCAAAGTCTCCCGGGTGAAGCGTTTTACGTACGACCTCAGAGTTTCCTTCTCTCCCTATCTAATGGTGAGTAAATGGTTTGCCGACCTCTTTGGACGTTACCCCCTATGAAATGACGCAAGAAGGCATTGCTCAACTGCTCGAAGTTGTCTACGGACGAAGTCGGCAACTTTGTGAACCATTCCCTTGCAGCTCCTTTGAAAATGGTGGGAAAGGAACGACACAGTATCTCGTCAGGTGGCTGTTGAAGACCTAGAGTCGTCTTGAAGATATTAAAGTGATCCTAAGGGTCTCTGAGTCCGTCGAACGGCTCAAGTTGAGGTAAGCGAAACTTCGACGGTACAGGGCATTCAAGTACCGCCGTGGTGAAAGGCGAATCCATGGCTTACCATTCTGTCTACACTTCGATCCGTCTTCTCCTTAATGGCATTCCTCAGTTCGTCCATCTCCTTCCTCATTTCTCGAAGGAGATCTGAATTCTGCTCGTTCGGAGTAGTTGGCCTCTGATGGGTACTCCTCCTGTGGCTATCTCCTTCTCCCTCCAGGTTATCTTTGGACCGGTTCTCTTCCTGTTGAACTTGTTGGACCTGCTGGAGTCGTAGCTTCATTTCCTAATTTTGCTTGGTGAGTTCTTCAATGGTGGCCGCAAGAGCTTGAACTTGCTGGGCCAAGGCTGCAGAATCTGGATTGGGTTCCATCTGAATGCAGAGGGTTGATGGAAACTATGTTCTCAAATATGAATCTGAAAATGTCGTTCCCCACAGACGGCGCCAAACTGATGAAGCGTGAATTCGTCAGTCAAGATGGGTAGATGGAACCTCCTGTTAGCGTGAATGTATTCTCTAAGATGGTCACCGGTGTGGTGCCTACCACAATGCCTCCGATGCCAAAGTTAGAACAGGAAAGCACTTTATGAAATGAAAATGGATGAGCAAGACAATAATAGGTGTTTTCTTTAGAGTGTGTAGATGTACCTTCTGTTGACAATGTGAGGGCTTTATATATGTGGTTTTGGTTGCTAGCCATTGTGATGTTAATGCCTTTCTTAGTAACACCTCCTGCCCAATAATGGGGCTTTTAATAAGCTCCCAACGATCTTCTTGGCTGGTTTCGTAGCTGCCCATGTCACTGGCTGGCTATATTGAATCATCTTCCTGTCCTCGTCAATGATGACTGGTTTCTTCGTCATTCAGGATGACCTCATCATTAGTGTTGACTTCGTCTAGGGGACGTAATCTCGTCACTCCCATCAACACCCTTGACAATTTGAATCCGGGTACCCCAAGATAACGTTAACGCAGCCACGTCCTGCTCCTGCTCCAAGTGCAACCAACAATCCAAACTGCCATTCTGAAAAAACTCGTATATGAGAAGCCTATCGGAGCCGCTCATGCAATAGCCGAAAATCTTAGCGATATTTGGGTGGTCAAGCATACCCAGTGTCACCATCTCCGCCCAAAACTCCCCAAAGCCTTTGAAAGCGTCTGGGTTGAGTCTCTTGATGGCCATGGTGACGCTGTTGGGGAGCTGGGCCTTGTAGACGGTCCCGAAGCTGCCACTGCTGATGATAAACTCGGGGGAGAAGTTTTTGGTAGCCGCCCTCAGCTTAGTCATGGAGAATTTGAGGTTGGGGTCGAAGGAAGTGCTCTGATCGACAGTGGTGATGGAGGGTAGCTGGGTTGTTGTTGTTGTTGTTGTTGTTGTTGTTGTGGACACGGGTTTTCGACACCGGGACACCCAGAAAGTAATGATCTTGCTTACAAATAAGAAGAAGAAGAAGAAGAAGAATGCACAGCTGCTACTATTGCTTGTTGAACGTGATCCATACGGAACAGAAGAAAAAGATATTCCACATAAAAGAGAAAGACAAATATGAGAGTTGAGAGTCAAAGTTAGAGAATATGTGCCCGTTTGTTTCAGCTTTTAGAAGCTGAAACGGGCTATTTGAAACCAAAAAAATTAAAAGTACGTTTGCTAAGACTTAAAAGTTGTTTTCTCTAAAAAGCTACGTTTTGAATTTGTAAAGAAAGAGCACTTGAATGGGCTCTCAACTGCTTTTGCAAAAGCCAAAGGGATTTTAAACATTACCGTTGGAAAGCCACCAGCTATTTTCCAAATTGCCCACTATGTTTGCAGCCCCAGAATGACAGAACCTTTTGATAAATTAATTAATTCAAAGACCCCAAAAAAATAGCGTCTAGCCCAGGTTCAATTCAATAACAAATTTCCAAATCTAAACACAAAAAAATCTATAACAAATTCCCAAATCAGCTAAGGAAAAAAAAAAAAAATCAATCCCTTGCAAATTAGGATTCCTCAAAATACAAAAAAAAAAAAAAAAAAAAAAAAAAAAAAAAAAAAAAAATTAGAATATAGCAAAAAGCTCAGTTGGAGTTTGTACCCATCTTGCGGTGGTCCGGTGGATGGATTATGGAGATTTGGAGAAGAAGTTGAAGAGTCTCTCCAAGAGGATGGATGAGTTCTTGCAAGCACTTATTGATGAGCAAAGGCGTAAGGAGGAAGTGCGTGGGTGTTACAGACGAAGTGCTAAGAAAAAAAAAAAAAAAAAAAAGAGGAAGGAACGTTCTGGAGTTTGGAGGAAGTGATAGGAAAAAAAAAAAAAGAGTAAGGGTACGTGTGGAGGAGAAAAAAAGAGGGGAAAAAAAAAAGGAAAAAAGAAGGAAATATGGTACGTGTGTGGAGGAGAAAAATAGAGGAAAAAAAAAGGAAAAAAAGAAGAAGAAGGAAATGCTATCACAATGCTTTCACAATAAATTTTAAGTGGTAATTTATTATTAGTTAATATTAGTGAGAAAAAAATAATTTTAATAGTATGTTCAAATTAAATTCAGTATCAATTTTTATCACAATACTTTCATAATAAATCTTAAGTGGTCGGTTATTATTAGCTAATATTGGTGAGAAAAAAATAATTTCACAATATTGATTTAAATATGAAATAAACTCTTTTATATATACATTGTCATTTTTGGTAATTTACCATTCAAATCACCACTTTTATAAGTGCTAGCCAAACACTCAGTTTTTTTAAAAAACACTTTTTAACACTTTTTAACAATTTTTACCAAACACTCAGCTTTTACAAAAAAACTCAATTTCATACCGTTCTTTTTAAAAACCCCACTTTTTCAAAAAACCCAGTTTCGAAAAGCTGAACCAAACTCACCCTATATTCATTGTTCAGAAACGCGTTCGGTTGGAATTGGAGGGAAAAGGTGTTTGCAGTTTCGTTGAAGCTAGGTCTTTCACTCAACAAGTCTTCGGACAGACTTTCGTGGAACTCAGGTATAATCAACCACATAATCAATTAATGGGTTTTTTTTTTTTTTTTTTTTTTTTTTTAAGGAAGTCAGTCTATCAAGTACTTGGTGGCATGATTAGTGGCATGATATATAAATCTACCTTTTAATATAAAATTCTAATGAAAGAGCTCTTTTAGAAAAAGCTCATTGCTCTTGGCAACTCTCTCTCCTTGCTTGGACAAGTTGTCTCTAACCTGAGCCCACTTTCTTCCCAGTGGCTCTAGGTCTCTTTTCTTTCAATCCTTCTTTTTCTTTTCCCTATCTCTCTGCCTTTCAAAGATAACCCATCTCCATCTAGCTTTTTTGTCTCATCAGATCTAAATCCTTTGTATTTTTTCTCTACACTCATCTTCATCCATATTAACCCAACCGTGGAGCCTGGTATTTACCCACCAAGTGGGGGCCAATCTGGTCCCATGGCAAAATCATCCAGTAATAAAGAACTATATGTATCCATAGTGGATTCTCTAGTCAGTGAAACAGCCAATTTACAAAGTCCCAGTAAATCCATAAAGCTGAAGGCCAACGATAAGGCAGTCAGCATTATGTATAACTTGGGTCTAGTTGGTAAGATTCTGGCAGATAAAGTCATAAATAAGAATGCAGTCAAAGCTATTCTCTTGAAAGCATGGAGTACGGCTAAAGGAGTTCAGATTGTGGACCTAAGGGACAATATATATCTCTTCAAGTTTGCTGCTGAAGGAGACAGGAAAAGGGTCATTGAGCTTGGGCCATGGAACATAGAGGGATTTCCTCTCATCCTTAAACCATGGGATCAGAAACTCCAAGTAAGAGATATTGACTTCTCTTTCATTCAATTGTGGGTTCAAGTTCATAATTTACCTATAGAATATATGTCAAAAGAAAATGCAGAAAATATTGGAAATCTTTTGGGAAAAGTTTTAGAGGTGGACTTCACAGGTGATGGCTTGGTGTGTATGAGCCGATTTTTGAGGGTCAAGGTGGAATTTGAAGTGAGCAAACCACTAAAAAGTGGTTTTTTCCTTGATAGAGATCCTCTGCCTGATATCTGGATCTAGCAAAAATATGAGAGAGTGGTGAACTTTTGTTTTAAATGTGGTAGGCTGGGACATGTTAAAGTCAGATGTAGTTCATCAGTGCAGAAGATGTTGAATGAACCTCAGGGGTTTGGACCTTGGATGAAAGCTGAAACTCAAGGAAAAAGAACCTCTAGGTGGGTAGAGTTCCTCTCGGAGATCTGTAATGAAGATGAGGATAGCAATCCAGAGCCAACAAGGTCTCCTCCTTCAGCGGTGGCAGATGATGTGGAGCATGTAATGAACAGTGATGAAACAGTGAAACACATCATCAACTCTGATGCCTTGGGAACCCCGACAGATCAACTCCCCACAAATTTTGAAAGTTTAGCAGCCCTTGTCACCTCAAATCCTGTTCACCTAGAAAAAATCATCAACCTCCACAACCAAACCCAACTAGATTCCCACGTCAAATTCAAAGAAAACAATCCCATTAGCACATGCTTGGTTCAATCCGCACTAACCTCCCTAATCCCAATGGACATTGAACAAACTGAAAATCTAAAGTATCCAACTTATAGTTAGCCAATTCCAAAGCAAACACAAAACCCAAGAAATATTGAGTCCCAATACACATCAAACCTTGACAATCCCAATCCAAATTCAGACCCACCAATTCAACCTTTAAATACCCACTGTCAGAATCATCCAAATATTCCCAATCCACTCCCCTATCCCACTGAACCATCCCAACCAAAAGCTCTAGAACTGTCGAATCCACCTAATGTAGTTGGGCTTTCAAAGGCCCAATTAAAAGGGTTAGCTTGGATTGCATTTTTCAATAAAGCAGAGGAGTCAATGGATAATAAGCCCTTAGGAATCAGAGAAGTTGAGGAGATAACTGAAGTAGATCCAGGCCCAATAGCCCTCTCATCAAAGCCCATGGAGACTTACCAGTTAAGTATTAGTGGTAAAAGGAAAGGGGAAGTAATGGATGGCCCAACATTAAATAAAGCACTTAAACTCTCTAAAATTGGGTCAGGGGACATTGTAAAGGTTAATTGGGCTAACTCTGAAAATATTAGTGAGGAGCTACAGAGGTCAGAAACTCTGGAAGATCCCGAAAGGGATATGGGAAAGAAGAAACAAGAGAGGAAAAAACTGAAGGCAAGGGCAAGAGAAATCAAAGGGTCAGCAAGAGCCAGATTATCTACTATGGAGGAAGAAGTTGAAACTAGTACAGGTAATTCCCTAATATCCAAAATGGCTGAGGAGGCGGGCCTTACCATGCCCCCAACCCAGCCATGATTGTTTTAAGTTGGAATTGTCAAGGTTTGGCTCGAACCTCGGCAAAAAAGGTTCTTCAAGCCACAATAAAGGACACTTGCCCAGATGTGGTTTTTTTGTCCGAAACTAAGATTCCTTTTAGTAGGATTTCCAAGATGGTTAAGTCTATGGGGTTTTATAATTCTGAGTTTGTTGACCCAAAAGGAAGGAAAGGGGGGCTTGTAGTGGGCTGGAAATGTGGAGTAAACATTGAGGTGATTTTCAAAAGTAAAAATATGGTGAATTGTTTGGTATTTTCTGATCCCATTAATGAGCCATGGCTTTTATCACTAGTTTACGGTCCCCTCCCAGAAGTGTGAAAAGGAGCTGTTCTGGGAAGCATTAGATAAAGTAGGCAATGCCTTTGGTGGGGCATGGGCATGCATAGGGGATTTTAATCAAGTATTTAGCCAGGAAGAAAAAAGAGGGGGAAGGCCTGTGGCAAGTTCATCAAGGGACAAACCAGGAGAGGTCATTAATAATAATGGATTAATAGATATCCATTTTTCAGGAAATCCATTCACATGGTCAAACAGAAGGGAAGGGCTAGCTAATATCAAAGAAAGACTTGATAGGGTCTTTTCAAATGATAAATGGAGAATATTATTCCCTAGAGCAGCAGTGAGACACATTCCAGCCTCTACATCTGACCACTCACCAATTCTTCTCCTTTCAGAAGGGGAAGAAAGAACTATTAAGAGGCCTTTTAAATTTGAAGAAGCATGGACCAGGGATAAATCCAGTTTTTTTGTAGTTGAGAAAGCATGGAGGGAGAGCATTCATGGGTCACCCCTCTTTAAAGTGTGTAATAAAATCAAGGTAATAAAGCAAGAATTCCGTAAGTGGAATAAACAATGGTTTGGAAATATTCAGTCAAAAATCAAGGAGTCTTGGAGAAGGTTACAAGAAATCCAAGCAAAAGACCCAATGCCTGAAAATGTGAAGCTTGAAGCAAGTATAAGTCTTGAGCTACAAGAATGGCTGGAAAGGGAAGAGACCCTTTGGAAGCAAAAGGCAAGAACAAAGTGGCACACTTTAGCTGAGTTAAATACCAGATTTTTCCACTTGTCAACAGTAATCAAATGGAGAAGAAATAGCATTGATTTTATCAAGAATGATGAAGGGCATTGGATATCTGGAAGGGATAACATTGGTAAGTGCTTTGAAAAATTTTATAAGAGCTTATTCTCTTCATCCCATCCTTCTATTCCAAATGATTTGGATGATCTGATTTCTCCTTGTCTCTCAAATGATGACCGGGAAATGCTTGTTACTATTCCTTCTCCGGAGGAAATAAGAGAGGTGTTATTTAGTATGGGTTCTAACAAGGCTCCAGGCCCCGATGGAATGTCGGCTCTCTTTTACAAATTTTATTGGAACATCATAGGGGGTGAGGTGGTTGAAGCTGTGGCTAGCTTCTTTATTAGGGGCTTCATGCTTAGAGAGTTAAACCACTCTTTTATTGTATTAATCCCAAAGAACAGTAATGCAGCAATTTTCCAGCAGTATAGGCCAATAAGCCTATGCAATGTCCTGTACAAAATAATATCTAAGCTGCTTGCTAATAGGCTTAAGAGGGTTCTTGATAAAATAGTCTCTCCTTGGCAAATTGCTTTCGAACCAAAAAGGATTATTTAGGAAAATATGTTCATTGCCCAAGAGATCATGTATGAAATGAGGAAGAAGAAAGGAAAAAGTCCTTGGATGGGGCTCAAGATAGATATGGAGAAGGCCTATGATAGGCTTGAATGGGAATTTCTTCACAAAGTCATGAAGTGTTTTGGTTTTCCAGAGGTATGGATCCAGTGGGTGGTTCAATGTATTACAACACCCTCTTTCTCTATTCTCATCAATGGAGCTCCCTATGGGTTCTTCAAATCTGAAAGAGGCCTTAGGCAAGGGGACCCTCTATCCCCTTTCTTATTTGTTCTAGCAGGAGAGGTCTTATCTAGAATGATTGGAAGGGTAGGTCTTAATGATAGGATCAAGGGGGTCAAATTATCTCGAGATAGTGAACCAATTACTCATTTACAATTTGCTGATGATCTATTTTTATTTGCCCATGCAAGGGAGACTGACGCAAATGGCATCATGAAGTGTATTAATTTATTCTTAGCATGGTCGGAGCAAAAAATAAACTTGTCAAGTCTGTTATCATGTTCAGCAAAAATGTTTCACCTTTGCTCAAAGGTCGATTGGCAAATATGTTAGGGATAAATGCTTCAAACAGGAGGGAAAAATATCTTGGGCTTCCTTTAGTCTCGGGTAAGGAGAAAAGGTTGGCGCTTCAAGAGGTTATTGATAAGGTTAATAGCCGTCTTCAAGGATGGAAAATGAAAGTGTTATCTCAAGTAGCGAGAGAGGCTCTTATCAAGTCAGTATCTTCATCCATCCCTTCTTACCACATGTCTTCCCTTCTTTTGCCAAAGTCTATATGTAAGAAGCTTGATGGTATCAATAGAAATTTCTGGTGGGGAATAGATGAATAGAAGCATGGGTTTTTTTTTAAGAAGCTAGGACTCAATATGCCTCCCTAAATGGGCTGGTGGTATAGGTATAAGGAAAACAGAGGATTTGAATAAAGTTTTAGTAGCTAAATTATCTTAGGAGGTGGCAAGTAACACTGGGAAAAAATGGGTTCAACTTTTTCGGAAGAAATATGTGAAGCATAGAAACTTTATGAAGATGCAGTGCCCTAAATCTGCTTCTTGGGCAGCTATGAGTATATTCAAATGCAGAGATGTCCTTAGCAATGGGCTTTGCCATAAGATTGGGAATGGATGGGGTACGTGTATATGGGAAGACCCATGGGTTCCTGAAATCCCAAGATTTATTCCCACCAGCTCCAATGACACAAGTAGCAGTGATGTTTATGTGGCTTGTCTCATTGACCATTGTAAGGTTGAATTTAATCAACCATCTTGTTGGCTTTATTCCGTACCAAATTTGCTTGTATTTCAGCAATTAGTAACCCTGTATTTAGGTGGGATTCTTGTAAGGGTAGTGAGTGAGATAGTGTGAAGAAATGCTCAAGAGTGTGCAAGAAAAACAGAGACTCGCGACTGGATCTCGCGGGTGACTCGCGGCTGCAAGCCATCAGAAGCTGCACACGTGCCAGGCATGCCAGAAGTTGAAGCGTCAATCTAGCTGGAGCACTACAGGACAAAATAGGACAACTGGCCGTTCAGTTACCTTACGGCTGGATCTCACGACTCAGTCAAGCTGCGAGCCAGCCCTATTTTGAAAAACCTAACTCTTCACATTCCATTCTCAACCTAGTATAAATACCCTTTATACCCACAAAAGAAAGAGAGCTTCCAGAGAGAATTTTGAGAGAGAAACCCTAGAGAAAAACAAGATTGATTCATCCACAATCTTCACATAGGAGACTCTTCAAATTCCTCTACTCTCTTCCTCTCCATTGTTAAATCCTTAAGAGCCTTTTTACCAAAACCTTTTCTCACCATATCCATTACTGTGAGAGGGTTGTTTGGTGCTTTGGGAAGAAGTTAGGAAGGAACCAATTTCACATTGGTTGATGCTATGGTCAAGTAGCGGAATCCGGGAAGCTAGAAAAGAAATAGGTTTGGCGTAACCTCGTTGGAGCAAGAAGCTTTGAGGGCTTAGGTACACTGGGTAGATTAGGCTTGGAGGGTCTATTGCTATTCATGTATCCCAACTACATTTTCTACTGGATTACTTACCGCTTTGAGGGTGGTGGAGAGGTTTTACGCCGAGGGCTTCTGTTTCCTCTTCGATAACACATCGCTGTGTTGTCCTTGTGTTTGCATCTCTCTTCCCTTAATCTTTGCCTTTTATTTTCTACTGTGGATGTGATTTTATTTGGCTTAGATTGTTTACCAATTTTGTTTATAGCTTGTGTTCATTTTCCGCACACTTATTGTTTGTCATAAAGCTTGAATTGGTAATTTTGTTTTGGGGGTCTAAACGTTCAAGGGTGTTTTATACACTATTTGAACTTTCAACCATGACTCAAGACAATGGGATCGTGGTAAGCTATTCAATTTATTTGATACAGAGACAGCAATGAAAATACTTAAGATCAATCTTCCACATCACCAACAAAATGATCAAATTTTTTGGTGTTTATCAAAATCGGGCTCTTTCTCAGTCAAGTCAGCTTATATGTCAATCATCCAACCCCAGTTAACTGGCCCAAATCCTTTTAGTATCAAAGAATGGAGAGGTTTATGGAAACTTAAGGTCCATGCCAGATTCAAGAATCTCCTGTGGAAGATGGTTTGGAGGATGCTCCCTGTAGGTGAGGAGCTGGAGAAAAGATCTCATATCCCATCCACAGAGTGTTTCTTATGCAAGAATGCGGTTGAAACAATTGAACATATTTTCCTTCAATGTCCGTGGACCTCTCAGGTATGGCTTATGGCTCCATGGCCTTTAAATATGTCTAATTTACCTCATATTGATATTATAGAATGGGTAAAATGTATCATTGATCCCAAAATGAAATTGGGAATAAGGGATGAGGAATCCCTTCATTTCCAATTATATGCCTCAATTGTGTGTGACAGGATTTGGATGCAGAGGAATAAGGCTAGATTGGGTGAAGATATTGGTTCGGTGGTAGATCTAGCTAGGAAAATTCAGAGCTCTTTTATCGAACAAAAAGCGGCTTGGGAAGAAGTTCGTGGGGAAAAACTAGAATTGACTGAGTCTAGTTGGATCCCTCCTCCTACTGGTTGGGTGAAATTAAATTTTGATGCTACCATAAGAGAGAATAAAACTTCAATTGCAATGGTGGGCAAAGACAATCATGACAAAGTTGTTTTGGCTTAGACTGACATTTTGGACCCGGGAAGCCCCCTGTGGGGTGAAGCTAAAGCGGCCTATGCAGCGGTTAATAAAGCAGTTGAAGCTGGGCTCAAAAAAGTTATAATAGAAGGTGATGCTTGGAATGTTATTGAACCTCTTAAAGACAAAAAGTCATCATTTGAATGGACTATTGATGTAATATTGCAGAATATTTTAGCTGTTTGTAGTCTGATTGATGATGTTTCTTTTTCTTTTGTGAAAAGAGAGGGTAATTCCTCGGCTCATTTATTAACCCTCTAGGCTGCTTTTTGTAACAACTCGAGGCCTGTCTCCATCTCTGATCCATCTTTGTTAGTGGCTCAAGTTTTGGAAAGAGATGGGCAAAGGCCCATGAGTTCCATGCTATACCAGTCATGGTTTCCTTTTGTGAAATAAAGATGTTTATTCAGCCAAAAAAAAAAAAAATGAAAGAACTCTTTCTTTTCATTTCTCTATTATTGATAAGGTTAATTGCAAGTGGCGGTGTTTATATTACACATATTGTACACAAATTTTAGTTCAAAAATTAAATTGTGTGTATGGGTTTTTCATTAACAATTACCCTAAAAATAATATTGTTATGTGAATTCTTTTTTCTTTTATAAAATATCAAATAAACATATTGATTTCAAATTTTTTTTATTGTAATTTTTTATTTCAAACTCTTTCTCTTGTTGTTCTTTTAGATACAAAACTACTAATTAAATTTATGTATTTACATTATTAATATCTCTTTTATAATTGATAATAGTTATTCCATTTAATTTTTTTCTTGAAAAAAAATCAATTAAAATATAGAAGAAAACTAGAAAAAATTTGTTAGTGATACATATAATTGAGAAAAAAAAAATCAATAATTGTTTTATGTTGCAACTCACTTTGGTCATGGTTCTCACGGATGCAGTTTGATGTGCACTTATACATGAGGATGAGTTTTTTGATGAGTAGAACCCGATAGGGATTTTTTACATTGCAATAATTGTTTATTTAGCAGTGCAAAATGCAAAGATCCAAAATTCAAAAAGCATAGCGAATTGTTTAACAAGGCAACGGACTCCAATGATATAAGCCCAAGCTAAAAATATATACAGAATGCAACGAACAATATATTGCATGAAGGTCAAAAGCCATGCCAATACAACAATTTCATATATGGACACACCTCGTTTTACACCAGGGACGGACCCAGGATTTCAAGCTGGGGGGCCGGAGATAAGTGATAAAAAATTTTCAAATACGCATCCATACAGTATTAATAAACTATCAACCAAAACAAATATCCAAAAATCATTGTTTCTTAATATATTAAGATACAATCATTTATGAACAAAAACAAAAGACACAAAACACTATTGTAACTAAATTCAAAATATTACATTTGGAAAGCATTGAAAATTTTTGTCATTCTAAAAAGTTGGAGTTTTTTTGTTTCTTGGGTGATGGGTTAGATTAGATGTCATCATTCTATTTTGATATATATATATAAATATATATATATGCATTTAATAAAATTATAATAATAGTCATTATATGAACAATATATATACTTTGCTTTGATTATAAGATGATAATGATTTAGAGAGTCAATATACGATACTAAAAATGTATTGGGTCATGTAGGTGGGAGATCATAATTCATAAACAATGAAGACAGATTCAAATAGACTTTCCAAAACTCACTCCCACCATGGTATTAATTCCAGCAGTTTTAAGCTCAAACAAACTGCTTCCTGTTTTGACTTTAGAGAACTTTCAAAGGCCCTGAATGTGGCATCTTCCTCTTCATCTTCATCTGATGCCATAAATATCGCTTCCAACCAAGAAGGGACTGCTATTGCTTCTGCTTATGATTGCAGCAAGCTCTTGGAGGCACTGCATGGCATTCAAGAGGTGTTCAAATCTAAAGAAGAAGAATATTGTAGAGAAAATGTACAGAGATGTGAAGGCCAAACCAGAGTAACCGGAAAGAACAGAAAAGCAAGAATTGAAAGAAGGTTACAAAGACAAAGATTGCTACTCGAAAAATGCCAGTAGGGTATGATATATATAGATCCCACAAGGTCTAGGATTAGGTGTAGATGGGCTTTACACTAAATTGGTGCCCATACTTGCACACACACAATCCTTATATACACTCTCACAGTCTTTCTCACCCATTTGTCTCTTTAATTTCTCTGCTCCTACTTGCCTGCTCTAGTTGATTAATGTATTTACATAATCTGTTTTTTTTTTTAATTTAATTTATTCATTTGTTTGGTTATGCTAATTTCATTGTTTCCTACTCTTTTTTTTTTCTTTTTCTTTTTTTTTTTCTTTTTTTTTCTATGCTCTTTTTTAGTATTGATTTTATGGGATTAATGGACTATATCAGTATTTGATGTATTTGCTTATATAAATTGTTGTGTTCTGGTTAGTTTTTAAGCAAAGCCTTATATCCCAAAGTGGAAAAAAGAAGACAACATTAAGTTGAATCTTCATTTTGGGTATCTAATTAATTCCACAATTTGAATCTTTGTTTCGAATATGGCATATACATTGCGGCTTGCTTATGTTGTTAGTATGATCAGCATAAATGAATTTATAGCTGTTGATTTTAGTCCCAAAAAAATCGTACGCTGTAGGCTAATAATAAGTGCACTCTTGAAATTAATGACATTATAGTGGTCATTTTCCTTTTAATTACAAAGTAGAATTGTGTGGTAGTTTGTAAAGGATTACTCTGCTGCCAAATTAAGGCTTCAATGTTGTTGTTGTTGCTGTTGTTGAAGTGTAATTTATTTGTCAAGAGCTCTATGGTGTTTATCATTTGATTTCCTTTTTCTGAGCTTTGGATAGGATTTGATATGGGTTTCTTCCTATTAACCTCTTATAATTCTATGGTAGATTTTTTCTGAACTTCCTTATGGAAGTTGCTTGCCTTTGTTTCCCTCCCTCTCTTGGTAAAATATAATATGACTTTTTAGAGTAGAGCTGCAATTACTCCCTTTCTTTGACTATTAAGTTTTGTCCCTCCAAATGATAAACATGCCGAGACTTTAGGCTCCTTACAGTTTCCGTTGATTCTCTACCCATATGCATAGCACCTGTAATCTAGAAAAGAGTAGCCTTTTTTATTGTATCTTACTGTGTCTGTTAGGTTCTAAAGTTTAGGACTTTTTGTATTTAGAACTCTAATTTGTATTGTTGGCAAACCATGATCAAAACAATGCATTTAGAAGTGTTTAAAGCTAGCTCAAAGTTGTATGTCAATGTAAAGTTGGAATCGAGTATAAAGCAGAAAGCACTGTGGCTTTCGGCCTGGCTCGATCGATCAAAGCTTAGGCTCGACCGATCGAACGTCGGGCAGATTGCTTTTCTGCAGATTTTTCCAACTCAGCCCTAGTTGTTTTAAAACGTTTTTAGGGTTTCTTATTTGTCCTAAGTATAAAAGGCAAACCCTAGCCACGTTTTAGTGTTGCTCATAATTGCGGTTTGTGTAAATCTCTTGTGAGATCTAGAGGAGCTTTCCTTTACACAAACTTAGGGTTTTCAAGGAGGAGATATTCTCTACACCTTGATGATCAAAACAGTTGCTGCCATTAAAGCTTAAAGAATACACAAGCGGGGGTGCTTGTAGCTGGTGGGAATCCAAAGAAAGAAAGAGTCCGTGGATTCGGAGCTTGCACGTGGTCGTGTCAGTAAGTTCTACTGGTTGGTAGCATTAGGAAGTCGAGCGGGGGTGCTTGTAAGTCCTTTTGTATGAACTTCGATTCTTTCTGATAGTGGATTCAAGTTTACCTTGAGGATAGCTAGGTCAAATCCTCCCCAGGTTTTTACCGGTTTGGTTTCCTGGGTGATCATATCGTGTGTTATTTATTTTCCGCTGCATTGCATGATTTGATCTTTTATATTGTGATAACCTAGACTTGTTTAATTGGACTAAGTAACAACTTGGCTAATTACCTAGGTTTAATCAATTGTTTTAGGGGTCTAAAAAACCATCAGTGTCAATTGTTATAACAAGTTTGCATTTTATTGCAGAAGTGTATCATCATCCTTACATTCCCTTTTCCCACTTCTCTTTTATGGGGCCAGATGAATTGCTACTGATAACTCCACTTATGGTTGTTGAAGGTTTCCAATGACCAGGTCTATTTGAGTTGTCTTTTGGCAATAAATTCTTGGACTCACCGGGACAAATGCCAACAATTCTTAAAATAGTTTCTTGAAGTTATTGACTTCCTTGTTTTGTCGTTTAGGGCTATGTTATTTATGTCACTTCTTAGTGTTCTATGTCTTGAATTGTAACTTCTATTTGGCCCTTTGCTCTGCATAATTTTGTCTCTACTTTTTAGTATTACTTTGAATATGTGATCTGTGATAATGAGGGAGACTTGCTCTGTTGCGATACATGCCCTCATACCATGATATGTGCACTGCTACTATGATCACTCAGTTTTGCAGATTCAAATATTCTAACTTCAACCCCCTTTGGGATGAACACATGTATTATCTAGCAATGTTCCTTTGGGGAAATGGCATACCAGATAGGATAAAAATCTGCTAGCGGTTAAGTTCATTATGTCATACTTATGCATGTAGGGTTGAAAGATCTATATTGGTAGCATGACGGACATTGTCATTTTATGACAATCTCCATCCGGATAACTAAATGGAAATAAAGTTTTCAGAAATTAAATTAGACAATCAATGGATGTATAGATCTAATCCAAGCAAAACATTAAGGATTTCTTTTAAGCAATAGTCAATTTTTCCACTATCTATTGCCACTCACCCTCAAAGAATGCTATTGCTCAAAAGTCACATACTGGATTTCAGTCACAACAGCAAAAATTCAGGAGGTACTTCAGACCCATTCTCCCCAATATTGAGAAACCCTCTGTTTTCCTTCATGTGCTGTAAATGAATAACAAAATATTGATAAGGGCTTTTTTTGATAAGGTCTTTTTTAATCCTTGGGAAGAATCATCACTTAACAAAAAAAAGGCTCCAAGCAATTGAACAATAATATGTGCCATTCTAATCTGTGTAAGCAACTGATGATGCCGTGAATATCACCAGTGAGTTTGCACGATCCTCGCTCACCAATGCAACCTGCAAGAAGAAGAAAATCTCGCCGTGGGCACCGGTGTGGTGTCGACCAAGTACCCTCCGACGGTCAAGTTAGAATTGTTCTCAACTCTAGAGTGCTAGAGAGGGTAAATTATGCGTACCTCGGTTTGTGAGAGTATTGGGGCTTTTATAGTAGTAGAAAGTCGGCTTCCCTTCCTTGGACTAGAAATCTTTTCCTTTTAGGATTCTACTATGAGCAATCCCAAACGTGATGGACAAGCACTTCTTCGTAGAGTGGGCTTTCCATCAAGGCGGATCTTCTAGAATTATCCTTATGCGGACATTCTGATTTTTCTAGGATTCCATCGGATTCCAAACGTGTACACCAAGTATTTTAAGTAATGCTAAACCCCAGGCCCTTCCTTAATGCCGGCCCATGAGTCCGAATCCGTCAGGCCCATTGTTGCGTAATTCCTGACCCCTTCAGTTGCCCCTTTCACCCTATGATCCGTCATGATTTTTAAGTGGTCGGATCATTAGGGTGACGGTTAAATACGATCAGGATGGTGATCAGGTACTGTTTATGATGACGGTTGAAAATTTGACAAGGTTGACGGTTCCCTAAGGGGTACTATCTGCGGATGCGTGTTGACAGGTTGTCAACATTTATGAGGCATGACATGTGTCGCATTTCGATTGGATGGTGTATCGGATCAAAGCGTCGCTTCGTCTTCCGTGCACCCCTTATATATATAACACACCTCTCTCCCTTCATTTCCATTATTTTCGGCCAAATATCGTGTCAGAGCAGAGTCGTCAACTTTGTCAGAGCACTCCGTCGAGAATCCATTTCCGTCAATTACTCAACCGTCAACTAAAATTCACTAAGTGTGGTGAGTACTTATTCTCATTTTTTTTTTTGAAGTTGCATTTCCTGCTTATATTTTTGTTTAGACCCACACACCCGTCATTACATTTAGACCCGTCAGCCTTAGGTTTCGTCGTTAATTGTAGGCAATGTCTAGTGCGTCAAGTAACCAGTCAGTGGTTCGTGACGGGACGGAATACGAGGAGGTATACCCGTCCGGTCAAAAAGACCAGGAGAGTCCCGGTGAAGATAGGAGTCCGTCTTCCTCTTCTTCATCCTCAGCAAATGAGGATATGGAGATGGTTGAAGAAGGTTCTTCTGATGATGACGGGGATCAAGCATTGGGATCCGTCGTTGGTGCTGATGGACTTAGGGAGTTCATCATGCTACCAGAGTGGACGGTGCATAATTTCAGATCGATCATCAAGGATAGACACTTCAGCACTTTTAGAGCAAACTTCCAAATTCCAGATTACATCCCCATCCATCTACCTTACGTGTCGGAGAAGTGTTATTATGAAGGTGTAGAGGGTGTCGGAGTGTATGAGCAGATGCTGAAGGCCGGACTTCGGTTTCCGCTAAGTACACTTCATAGAGAACTTTTACATTATTTGGGACTGTCCGTCACCCAAATATCTCCGAACGCCTGGAGGGTCTTCATAGCGATGGAGATTCTCTATGGTGCGATGTCAGACAGTGAAAGGAGGTTGACGGTGCGTGAATTCCTTCATTGCTACAGTCCGGATGAGATAGATAGATCAAAGGGGATGTATAGTTTTGCCTGTAGAAGCCCTTTGTTGAAGGTTATCTTTGAGACCCCCGACTCAAATAGAGACTGGAAGAGTCGTTATTTCTTCCTTGAGGGTGACAAGTGGATGAACAATCCAGGGGAGACGGAGTACATGCCCGTCGACACAACTTAGGGAGTGATACAATCATCTCGTATGCACCCGTCAAATTTTGTGATCCTTTTCATACCCGTCCATTAGCATTGATTTTCTAACCGTCTTCAGTCTCTGCAGGTAGACGGCGCCCACAAGTTAGTCTTGACGAGTACAGTTTTCTTGAGAAGATTTTCCAAAAGACTAAGCCGGAAGAAAGGACTTGGGCCAAATTGGTGAATCCAAAAACAATACATTGGTACTGTGACGGTCCTGAGCCTACTCAAGAGGCCATTAAATACGACGAGAGGATTCACAGAAGTAAGCCCGTCAACTTTTTTTTTTTTTTTTTTTTTTTTTATTGTTCACAAATAACTCCTTCCGTCATATTTCGCAGAGATGGACGACGCAAAGAGGAGGGCACTGATAAAGTCACAGGCCGTCAGGCAAAAAGTGACGGGTGAGGTTGTCGTGCCTAAGGGGACGGTGTCGTCGGCAAAAAGAAAACAGCCGTCCAAGTCTGACCGTCCACCTAAGCAACAGAAAATACCCTTAGAGCCTGTCGTCGGATTGATGGCTGAGGGTGCAAAGACCGTCACCCCAGCTAAGCATGGGGTTGGTAAGGGCCTAATGAAGGCTCCGTCCACCAACCAGGAGAAGCCTCCTCCCCTTCTCCGTGATGACTCAAAATTTGCTTTGGAGAGGCTTACGTCGATTATTTCTTCGGAGGACTACAAGGACCTGGGCAATCACTCGACGGAGGCCATGGGGGAGACGGGTCTGTTTGCCGTTGCACAGGTAACTTTACCCGTTGGTTTGAGTCCGTCAACTT
Source organism: Quercus tomentella (assembly GCA_028535165.1). NCBI lineage: Eukaryota > Viridiplantae > Streptophyta > Magnoliopsida > Fagales > Fagaceae > Quercus > Quercus tomentella. The sequence goes on from JAPQVY010000156.1 coordinate 65,048,095, forward strand.
ATTTTTGCTTCATTTTAACACCCTTTTTTTTTGTTTATTTCAGTCCTTGGTTATGATGAAGGGCCTAATGGACCGGTGTTTAAACCGAGAGGCAGCTCTGGAACATGTACGGGCGAAGGCAGAGCAGACGGAAGACGAACTCGGCCAACTTCATAAATGGAAGTATACAATGGAAAAGAAGTTTGGCTTGTGTGAGCAGGAGAGAAAAGAGCTTGAGCAGAGGACGGAAGAAGCTGGGAAAGCCTTGAAAACCAAAGACCAGGAAATAGAGGTCTTGAAGGAAAAGCTCCGTCAGGCCAAGGAAGATGCGGTTCGTGAGTACCGAGATTCTGACGCTTTGTTAAGAGAGCTGGGGGTTCGTTCCTTCAAGGCTTCGATGACGCACTCCGTCAGCTCAAAAAAACCTATCCTGATCTGGACGTATCAATGGTAAACGTCAATGATCAGGATCAGACGTCTGTTATGCCTGCCGCTTCAGAAAATACGGACGACCTTTTTGGTGACGATGTGCCTCAGGGTGACGGAGAGTCGGCCCCGTCAAAGGATGTCCAAGATGTCGGCCTAGACAAAGTAGACTGATATTTATCATCTTGTAATCTGTTTTTTGGAACACAATCCGTCCCTTCTTTTTTGTATTAAACAGTTGCCTACCTGGGCTTTTTATCCGTTTATTAATGTTTTTATTTTATTTTTATGCTTACTTTTTCTGTTTGGCACTTTCTTACATACCCGTCCTCATGAAGATGAGAGTATTTCTAGCCAACAGTTTAATCCGTCCACTTTGTGGAGTCTAATGATATTTCACTATTATTGATCTTGTCCACCCTTGGTGATCCGTCCTCCTAAGGACACATCACTCTTTGGGTGGTCCGTCCAAAGTTATTTTTGTTGCGCTGATTTGTCCACTTTTGGACTTTGTGCAACTTTTTGTGATCCGTCCACTTTGTGGACTGATCCGTTCATTTAAATGACAATGATCCGTCAACTTTGTGGACTTTTCACTTATAGAGTGATCCGTCCATTTTTGGACTGTAGGATAGTTCACCGTTTTTGTGACCCGTCCACTTTGTGGATAGGGATCCGTCCACTTCGTGGATAGTTTTCACTCATTCAGTGATCCGTCCATTCTTGGACTTTATAGGGTAGTTCACCGTTTTTGTGTCCCGTCCACTTTGTGGATAGTTTTTAACACATTTGGTGATCCGTCCGTTTTTGGACTTTATAGGGTAGTTCACCGCTTTTGTGTCCCGTCCACTTTGTGGATAGTTTTTAACACATTTGGTGATCCGTCCGTTTTTGGACTTTATAGGGTAGTTCACCATTTTTGTGTCCCGTCCACTTTGTGGATAGTTTTTTAACACATTTGGTGATCCGTCCGTTTTTGGACTTTATAGGGTAGTTCTCCCTTTTTGTGATCCGTCCACTTTGTGGATAGTAATCCGTCAACTTAGTGGACTGTTTTCATTCATTGAGTGATTCGTCTACTTTTGGACTTCATAGGGTAGTTCTCCCTTTTTGTGATCCGTCCACTTTGTGGATAGTGATCCGTCCACTTTGTGGACTGTTTTCACTCATTGAGTGATCCGTCCATTTTTGGACTCTATAGGGTAGTTCTCCCTTTTTGTGATCCGTCCACTTTGTGGATAGTGATCCGTCCACTTTGTGGACTGTTTTCACTCATTGAGTGATCCGTCCATTTTTGGACTTCATATGGTAGTTCTCTCTTTTCGTGATCCGTCCACTTTGTGGACTCTGTTGCCTGTATTAATTCGTAATAAACATTCATGTGGAAGATCGAAGTTGTGTCTGAATATTCTTCTTTAAAGAAAATTTATTCTAGCAAAAGTACCTGCCCCCTTGGGCTTAAAAAGGCACAAAAAGATTGTAGCAAAGGTGAAAGAAAAGCTTGTAAATTGTAGTTAAAAAATAAAATAAACTTGGAGATCGCCGGTTTCCTCATGTTTTTCCTACTGGTAGTATTTCCGAAGATGCTCCGTGTTCCAAGGGTGCTGCAGCTTTTGCCCGTCAATCGTCTCGAGGTGGTAGGTGCCCTTTCTTTGCCATGACGTGATCCTGTAGGGTCCTTCCCAGTTGGGGCCGAGTTTTCCTTGTGAAGGATCTCTGGCGGCGCCCATTACTTTTCGTAATACAAGATCCCCGACCTGGAAGTCTCTGTGCCTCACTTTGTTGTTATAGTGTTTCGCCATGAGGTTTTGATAACGCGCCAACCTCTGCTCCGCTGCCGCTCTGACTTCGTCCACTAGATCAAGCTGGAGGCGCATAGCCTCTTCGTTCTTATCTTTGTCGTAGCTCTCTACCCTGTAGCTCGTGCGACCCACTTCAGCGGGAATGACCGCTTCGGCTCCATATGCAAGTCGGAACGGTGTTTCTCCAGTGGGAGTTCTTGCTGTGATTCTGTATGCCCACAGGACGCTAGGTAGTTCGTCTGGCCAGATTCCCTTTGCCCCCTCAAGACGGGTCTTGATTATTTTGAGCAGGGACCGGTTTGTGACCTCGACTTGCCCATTCACCTGTGGATGTGCGGGTGACGAGTAGTGATTCTTGATCCCTAGCTCCGAGCAGAAATCTCTGAATGCGCTATTGTCGAATTGCCTACCGTTGTCAGAGACCAGCACTCTGGGTATCCCGTACCTGCATATAATGTTTCTCCAGACGAAGCTCCAGATGTTTTTCTCTGTTATTGTGGCTAAGGCTTCCGCCTCAACCCACTTGGTGAAGTAGTCTATGCCGACTACCAAGAACTTCAGCTGCCGGATAGCCGTTGGGAACGGGCCCATGATATCAAGTCCCCATTGCGCGAATGGCCAGGGTGCCGTCATAGGTGTCAGTTCCTCGGACGGCTACCTGATGAGATTGCTAAACCTTTGGCATCTGTCGCAAGATTGGACATAGGATTGCGCATCCTTCATCATTGTAGGCCAGTAGTATCCTGCTCGGATCATTTTGTGTACTAGTGATCGTGCGCCCGAGTGGTTCCCGCAGATACCCTCGTGTATTTCTCTCATCACGTAGTCTGCTTCCTCTCGGCATAAACACCTCAAGTACGGTCGCGAAAAACCCCTTTTATATAGGACGTCCTTTATCAGCACGAAACGCGAGGCCTGGACCTTCAGCTTTCTTGCAGCGCCCTTTTCTTCCGGTAACACCCCAGCCCTTAGGTAGGAGATCAATGGCGTGGTCCAGTTATACTCAGTGTTTACCACCTGCATATTTGCTCCGTCATCGATAAGTGGTGATATTTGGACGAATGATAATACCTGTTCGGGAACCAGCATGAATTCGGCAGATGCAGCTTTTGCTAGGTGGTCAGCCCATTCGTTCTCTTCTCTTGGGATCTGAAAGAATTCGACTTCGAGGCTGTTGGTCCGGTACTTCACTTCTTCCAAATACCTCCTCATTCTATCGTTCTTGCATTCGTAGTCGCCTTTGATCTGATTTGTTACCACTTGTGAGTCGCAGTGGGCAATTATGCTTTTTGCTCCTGCGGCCTCTGCAAGGTCTAGCCCTGCTACCAAGACTTCATACTCCGCCTCGTTGTTGGTCGTTGGGAAATCCAACCGGATCATGCATTGTATCGTGTCCCCCTGCGGAGTTTTAATCACTACTCCGACTCCTCCGGCTCTTCTGTTTGAGGATCCGTCGGTATAGATACTCCATTGTTCCTTGTTTTCTATCAACTGATCCTCCCCGAGTGTGAATTCGGCGATGAAGTCAGCTACTGCTTGCCCTTTAATGGCCGTCCGCGGACGGTACTGGATATCGAACTCGCTAAGCTCTATTGCCCATAAGGCCATTCTCCCTGCTGCTTCTAGGCTATCCATGGCTTTTCTCAGTGGCTTGTCTGTTAAGACAATGATCGTATGCACCTGGAAGTATGGCTTAAGTCTCCACGCGGCGATTACTAACACGAAAGCCAATTTTTCCATCTGAGGGTACCTCTTGAAAGTTCAAATATGTGTAAAAACACCCTTGAACGTTTAGACCCCCCAAATTACAACTTAACCAATTCAAGCTTTATGTCAAACAACTAGTGTGCGGAAAATGAACATAAGCTATAAACAGAATTGGAAATCAATCTAAGCCAATTAAAAACACATCCAAGGCAGAAAATAAAAGGCAAAGATAAAGGGAAGAGAGATGCAAACACAAGGACAACACACGATGTGTTATCGAAGAGGAAACCGAAGCCCTCAGCGTAAAACCTCTCCGCCGCCCTCCAAGCGGTCAATAATCCACTAGAAAATGTAGTTGGGATACATGAACAGCAATAGACCCTCCAAGCCTAATCTACCCGATGTACCTAAGCCCTCCAAGCTTCTTGCTCCAACGAGGTTGCGCCGAACCTTTTTCTTTTCTAGCTTACCGGATTCCGCTACTAAACCATAGCATCCGCCATCCTTGGCATCTTCCAATGCTTCCCAAAACTCCAAGAACACTCAACACTCTAAATGGGTGTGGGTAGTGTTTGGATAGAAATCTCCTCTCAATAGGTATGACAATGAGAGAGGGAATGAGAAGAGACTACAAAGATTTCTCTCTAAGAATGAGTAGCTCTCTCTAATTGGGTGGGTGTTTTGAAGAAACCTCTCTTAGGGTTTTTCTTTCTGAATAGCCACACATATTTTGTGGGAATGAGGGGTATTTATACTGGTGTGAGAAAAGAATGCAAAGAGTCAGTTTTTCCAAAAACAGGGTTGGCTGGCTACTTGACCTCGCGACTTAACTGAGTCGCGAGTTCAAGTCGCGAGCTAGCTAAATGGCCAGTCTGGATTTTTGTCCTGTAGTGCTCCAGGTGGCGTGACTGTTCAGCTCCCCTGCATGCTCTGCACGTGAGCAACTTTTGGCGGCTTGCAAGCCGCGAGCCACCAGCGAGTCCTAGCCGCGAGTCTCTGCTTCACTGCACTGTCTTGAGCATTTCTTCACACTCTCTCACACACTACCCTTACATGATTCCCACCTAAATACAAGGTTTCTAAGTGCTATATTACAAGCAAATTTATCATGGAATAAAGCCAACACATGGTTGATTAAATTCAACCTTACAATCTCCCCCTTTGGCTATTCCATGACAAAACACCCTAAAACAGACTCTAGACTTAAACGTGAGTTTGGGAACAATGGCAAAACTCACTCACACCTAAATCTAGAAACTGTGCAGCTCTTGAATCATATGAACATGAATCTCCTGAAACACAACAACACACCATGATTATTGTATGCAGAAAAGCATGAAATGCATATGAAGCAAGCAATATGTGATCAAGCAAAGATGGAGTTAAGAAACAAACCATGGCTTGATCAAACAAGCAATCACTACAAGGTAGTGATCACAATGCTCATTCACACTTGGAATGAACACTTGAACATACAAGCTAACAAGAACAATGCAAGTTACTTGTATGCCCAACACTCAACCAATGCATAATACACTAAGTATATGCATCTAGGAAAAATCCTACAAGGGCACAAGAGTGACAGTACATAAATCAAAATGCAAGACATTTAGATAGAGGTACTGATTTCAACATAGCATAAAAGGCTGCATTAAGCAAGGTACAAACCATAAAGCCTACAAACTATGCATAAAACATAAACCCTAAAAGCTTACAAAAGCACATGGGTACAAACCACATTATATTGAATAAAAACTTAAACAATATAAACTAAAAGTGCTTAAAGTTTCTTCCCTTCAAAATGATGAGAAGTTGTGATGCACTTAGAACATATATACTTGTAACCTGAAACACTTGCACAAAACACATTAGACCCTCAAGGTAAAGCAAGTAATAAAAGGACAAGTATAATGTAACAAGTAAATTGCGATCAAGTAAATATGATGTGAAACATGTGAGCAACATGATCATACACCAAAACAGTCATAAAGAAATGACTACAATGATCACATAGCAAAGCAAATGATCATACGAACATGCATTCAAAGAAGCACAATAGCATAGGGATAAATGCATGTCCAAAGCACAAACATGATGCAATGAGAACAACAAAGCATAACTCAAAGCACCATAAAGCCAACAAGAAAACAAACAGAACAAAGTTTTCAAGATAACACAATGTCTTCTCCCCCTTGGTATATGCATCTCCACTATGGAAAATCTCTCCCCCTACAAATGTACACAAGAAATAGAATTTCTCCCCCTAAGGATGTGCACAAGAGTCATAACAAGAGTCATATAGAAATGACAAAACACTCCGGTATACTCTCTAGAGTATACTCTCCCCCTTTTTGTCAGGAATAGACAAAGGGTCAAGGAGAAAAGAGGGCAAGAGATGAACGAACAAACAATGATAATGATGCATGAGGGGTGCAAGATGAATGAGAAAATGAAACTCAAACCTAAGACAAAGTAACATGCTACAAAGCATAAGGTAATCATGACATGCTAGGATGAAGAAATAAAGTAAAGACCAATGCATGACAAGGGTAGCAAAGGTGTGTGCAAGAGGTGGCTAAATGCAATGCATGATCAATGCATGAAAAATGCACATGTGGGGCAAAGTGTGCAAAATACACAACTAATGAACCAAACATGTTCCTAATGAGGAAACATGAGAAACCCCAAAGTTTGGTACTCATCGGAGTCCAAACAAGCGAGAAAATGTCTAAGAGGCATTTTATCAAACACCTAGCATGCACACTATGAACAAAAATGTGAAACAATGCATGAACATCATGAAATCCTCCCTTAATACATGTTCTTTCTGCCACAAGGGGCCAACATCCAATGCATATCAACAAAAGAAACCAATCCCATGAAGAAAATTGACAAAAAATAAGTTTTCCCAACCCCTATGATGAAAATCCCAACCAAGAGCACAAAACTCTCCAAAACATAATCTAAGGATCAAAATCAATGAAAAGAGTTTATAATTACCTTAGAGATGTTAATGGATTGAAAAACCATTCAAATTGGTTGGGTTTTGATGTAAAAATATTGAAAGAGGGGTTTTAGAGAGGATGGGAGAGGTTTAAAACAAGTTTCCCACGAAAAAGCTCTTTAAAAAGCTGATTCTGGGCGACTCGCGACTGGCGAGTCGCGAGCCAAGTCGCGAGTGAGCCGCGAAACCTCTCTGTATGAACTCGCGGCTTAGACTCGCGGCTTGCAAGCCGCCAAACCGAGTAGCCAAAACTGGCAGCTTGCTGGCAGCTCACGCAAGTAGCCAAAATGAGTGGCCAAAAATTCTGACACTTGTTTTTCAAAACAGAACATGTTTAAACATTGAAAAACAAAGTAAACACTAAACATGAACACAAAGAGTGATAAAAATCACTTCCAAAAACATATAAAATGATCAAAAATCTTTTTGGATTAATCCATATAAGATTGAGCACACACACATCACATTTAGACAAGTACAATCTAACAAATGAATAAGACATTCATTGAACATTAGGCATGTGTGTTGTGTGTGTGTATCAAATGTGGAATAGTCCTTAGTCTAGAGTGAAGCTTCAATGATCAATTCAATCAAGTCATACACAACTAGTACTAAGTCAAGTGGTCTATCTCAATTATAGAAATGAACATATATGACCTCCCACAAGAAAATGATTACATAAGATTGAAGCTTGTCATTTGGCTTCTTTACAATTCATAACATTTGATCATTTTGAATCAAAACATCTCATTTTGAGATTGATGCCTGAAATTTGTGATATTTCAATTTGATGAACAAGCCTTTGGCTTTTTAGGCATCATACATTTTCATATAAGTCGCTTTCCCTTTTTCCTAGTCGAATACTAGTATATGCGACGGCTTTTGCAGCTCATTATCTCTTTTCATTTTGAGATTTACATTTATTGAGCTCTTTAAGCAATAAAAATAAAAGAGTGGGAAGAGATATAAGCACAAGTCTACGCATGTATCAAAACCAACATGACTATTGACTAATCATTCATGACAAGCTTGAAGATCGATTTACAACAATCACACAAAGATGTCAAGATTTTTCCCACAAAGATATAAGTGCAAAAATAACAAGCTAAGCTCGTAAATGCACAAAGCCATTTGTACAAAGGTACAAGGCCAAACTCACATGTGATATGTGCTCAAACATATACGATCAAACTTTTTGAATTTTTTACTTTTTATGTGGTTTTGGATTTTTTACTCACACAAAACTGAAAAATAAAAGTAAGATCAAGAACAAAACAATGCATACAAATAAATGCAAGATGCACAAAATGCATGATGATATGACATTTAATGCATGAAGGGTCCTCCAAAGATCGAAAGAATTAGATCAAGGACCAAAAGAGCAAAAGCTCAACCATATGAACCCTTCCTCATCCAAACAGAATGATTGTTTGGAATGAGTGTCTCAAAAGAAGTGAGACGAGGGTTAGAAGAATGAGAACCGGAGATGCACATAGTCAAGGAGTTAAGAGCATTAAACATTTTCTTTAACAACATGCTATTTTCACTCAAAACCGGTTTACTCTGTTTAGCACTTCCAAAAAGCTCAAGTTTCTCTTTTCTTTTGATTCTTTTAAAAGCATGAAACTTAGAGCATTGAGGTCTTAGATGACCAAAGGCACCACAATGGTGGCAAACAATGCGTTTAGGTCTACTAGGCTTTTTAGAAAGAGATCTAGCAACATTGTTTTGTTCCCTTTTCAACTTGAAGCATTGAGGTCTTATATGACCGATCACACCGCAATGGTGGCAAGTTGGAACAAACTTAGATCCATTCAAAACCTTAGGTTGAGACCTAAACGGAGGCTTTGACTTAACAGCCTTTCTCTCCACCTTTTGATTTCTCTTATGTGGAGGAATGTACACCGATTTGTCCTTTAAGGTAGAACATACACTAGGCACAAAATCGGGTACTATAACATGATTGCAACAAATATTTTCATCCTTTTTAACAATAGGTTCAGCAATCAAACACTTGGCATGCATCTTAAGAGATTCATTTTCACATTTAAGATCATCAACAAGTTTGTTAGACAAAACAAGTTTAGCATCCAAGTCCATATTCAAACATTCAAACCCTTTCAGCTTTTCATGAGAAATTTCAGCAAGTTTTTTATATTTCTCAACCAATTTGTTGGATTCATTGAGCTTAGCAATCAAATCATCCTTTTCACAAAATAACTTGCTCAAATTCTTTTGAAACTTCTTAGCATTTTTCTTTAAGAGTTTGTCAACAACACCCATAGATTCAAATAACATGTCATCACACTTATGAGGGTTAACACTCATAGAGGCATTTTCACAAACATGTGGCATGTTACATTCATCACCAACCAAATCATGCAAAGAGTCATACAAAGCACAATCCATGGCAAATAAACACAAGGGGTCAAGGATCACACTTAGGTATTTAAACCACAACAAGTGTACCCGCTCTGATACCAATTGAAAGTTCAAATATGTGTAAAAACACCCTTGAACGTTTAGACCCCCCAAATTACAACTTAACCAATTCAAGCTTTATGTCAAACAACTAGTGTGCGGAAAATGAACATAAGCTATAAACAGAATTGGAAATCAATCTAAGCCAATTAAAAACACATCCAAGGCAGAAAATAAAAGGCAAAGATAAAGGGAAGAGAGATGCAAACACAAGGACAACACACGATGTGTTATCGAAGAGGAAACCGAAGCCCTCGGCGTAAAACCTCTCCGCCGCCCTCCAAGCGGTCAATAATCCACTAGAAAATGTAGTTGGGATACATGAACAGCAATAGACCCTCCAAGCCTAATCTACCCGATGTACCTAAGCCCTCCAAGCTTCTTGCTCCAACGAGGTTGCGCCGAACCTTTTTCTTTTCTAGCTTACCGGATTCCGCTACTAAACCATAGCATCCGCCATCCTTGGCATCTTCCAATGCTTCCCAAAACTCCAAGAACACTCAACACTCTAAATGGGTGTGGGTAGTGTTTGGATAGAAATCTCCTCTCAATAGGTATGACAATGAGAGAGGGAATGAGAAGAGACTACAAAGATTTCTCTCTAAGAATGAGTAGCTCTCTCTAATTGGGTGGGTGTTTTGAAGAAACCTCTCTTAGGGTTTTTCTTTCTGAATAGCCACACATATTTTGTGGGAATGAGGGGTATTTATACTGGTGTGAGAAAAGAATGCAAAGAGTCAGTTTTTCCAAAAACAGGGTTGGCTGGCTACTTGACCTCGCGACTTAACTGAGTCGTGAGTTCAAGTCGCGAGCTAGCTAAATGGCCAGTCTGGATTTTTGTCCTGTAGTGCTCCAGGTGGCGTGACTGTTCAGCTCCCCTGCATGCTCTGCACGTGAGCAACTTTTGGCGGCTTGCAAGCCGCGAGCCACCAGCGAGTCCTAGCCGCGAGTCTCTGCTTCACTGCACTGTCTTGAGCATTTCTTCACACTCTCTCACACACTACCCTTACATGATTCCCACCTAAATACAAGGTTTCTAAGTGCTATATTACAAGCAAATTTATCATGGAATAAAGCCAACACATGGTTGATTAAATTCAACCTTACACCTCTCTTCTGCTCCACGGAGTGCGTGGCTTGTAAAGTAGACGGGTTTCTGTATGCCGTCATCCTCCCTCACCAATGCCGCGCTTACTGCGGCACCCGATACTACCAAATAAAGGTAGAGTTTCTCACCTTGTACGGACAGACTGAGCAGTGGTGGAGACGAGAGATAGGTTTTCAGGTCGTTGAAAGTCGTTTGGCATTCATCCGTCCACTCAAATGACTTCCTCAGTGTGCGGAAGAATGGCAAGCACCTGTCCGTTGCCCTTGAGACGAACCTGTTTAAAGCCGCGATCTTTCCATTTAGGCTTTGGACCTCCTTTATCGTCCTTGGTGGTTCCAACTCCATTATTGCCCGTACCTTCTCCGGGTTGACCTCTATCCCTCTTTGGGATACCATGTAACCCAAGAATTTCCCCACTGTTGCTCCGAATGCACACTTGTTCGGATTCAGCTTCATGTTGAATGATCGGAGTGTATCGAATGTTTCTCTGAGGTCGTCTAGGTGATTTTCTTCGTGCATGCTTTTAACCAACATGTCGTCAACATAAACCTGAACATTCCTGCCGATCTGATGTGCAAACATCTTGTTCATTAGCCTTTGGTACGTTGCTCCAGCATTTTTGAGTCCAAAAGGCATCACCTTGTAGCAGAATAGTCCCTGACTCGTGACAAAAGAGGTCTTCTCCTGGTCAGATTCGTCCATCATGATCTGGTTGTAGCCAGAGAAAGCGTCCATGAAACTTAGAAGCTGGTGTCTTGCAGTTGAATCCACAAGGGTATCTATCCGTGGGAGTGGGTAGCTGTCTTTGGGGCAAGTCTTGTTGAGATCCGTGAAATCTACGCACATCCTCCAGCTTCCGTTGGCCTTTTTAACCATCACGACGTTTGCCAGCCAGTCGGGATAGTATACTTCCCGGATGAAACCTGCCTTCAGTAACTTCCCAACTTCCTCGGCTATGGCCTTATCTCGTTCCTGGGCGAAGACTCGCTTTTTTTGTCGGACTGGAGGGAAGGAGGGCGACACATTCAATCTGTGGACCATGACTGAGGGGTCGATTCCTGGCATGTCTTCATGATTCCAGGCGAAGACATCTTGGTTATTTCTTAGGAAAGTCGTGATCATCTGTCGTATCGGCCAACTGGCTAGTGTGCCGATTTTTGTTATTCGTTCAGGCCGTGTGTCATCAAGTCTTACTTCTTCCAGCTCTTCGACTGGTTCTGCTAATGCTCGCTGCTTCCCGATACACATCGTCTGCTGCTGATCCTCCATCTCTAACATGGCAATATAGCATTCTCGTGCTGCTACTTGATTTCCCCGCAGTTCTCCTACCCCATACTCCGTCGGGAATTTGATCATGAGGTGGTATGTTGAAGTTACCGCTTTCCAGGAATTGAGAGTGGGTCGTCCGAGGATGGCGTTATAGGCGGACGAGCAGTCGACCACGAGAAACGTTATCTCCTTTGTGATCTGCTGAGGATAGTCACCTGCCGTCACAGCTAGTGTTATTGCGCCCAATGGGAATACCTTTGTACCCCCAAATCCTACGAGTGGGGCGTTCGTTGGGGACAATTGTTCCCTGTCAATTCTCATCTGCTGGAATGCCGGATAGTACAGGATGTCGGCTAAGCTGCCGTTGTCGACGAGGACCCGATGCATATTATAGTCCCCAACCTGGAGGCTGACTACTAGCGCGTCGTCATGAGGATGGTGAAGTCTCCGCGCGTCATCTTCTGAAAAGTTTATGACGGGGTTACTCATTCGCGGCATCTTTGGTACAGATCCTGTAAGTTGGACGCTATGGACCATCCTGAGGTAGGTTTTGCGGGCCTTCTTGGAAGATCCGGCTACAGTCGTGCCCCCTACAATCATTCGGATATCTCCTATGGGTGGTTTAGGGCGCTCGTTCTCTCGTCGGGGGGCCTGTTCTTCCGGTGCATCAGTTCTTTCCCTGCTAACGAACCTCTGTAGCTTCCCCTGCCTGATTAGGGCCTCAATCTGCTGCTTCAGGTCATAGCAGTTAGATGTGTCGTGCCCGTGATCTCGGTGAAAGCAACAATACTTGTCTCTCGGTCTTTTGTTGAGGTCTCCCTTCAACTTTCCAGGGAAGGTCAAAGCTCCTTCATCTTTGATTTGCATCAAGACTTGGTCGATCGGGGTGGTTAACGGGGTGAAATTGGTGAATCTCCCAGTAGGGGGTCTGGAACGCTTTTCTTCGCGTTGATCCCCGGTTCTAGCAACCTTTCGTCCCCTATCTTGTCTCGTGTCCTCCTGCCTTTCCCTCTTCTTTGGCCTTTCCTCACGGGCCAGCAGCGCATCTTCTGCATTCATGTACTTAGTAGCCCTGTAGAGAACGTCCGTCATGGTTTTTGGGTCATTCTTGTACAAGGAAAACAAGAACTTACCCTTCCGCAGTCCGCTAGTGAACGCGGCCACGAGTATTTTATCGTCAGCTTCATCAATCGAAAGGGCTTCTTTGTTGAAACGTGTTATGTAGGCTCGCAGTGTTTCGTCTTCTCGCTGCTTGATGTTCATTAAGCACGCGGTGGACTTTTTGTATCGATGTCCGCCTATGAAGTGTGAGGTGAACAGGGCGCTCAACTCCTTGAAAGTATTGATGGAGTTCGGTGTTAACCTACTGAACCAAATTCTCGCAGGCCCCTTCAGCGTGGTCGGGAACGCCCTACACATAATCTCGTCAGGTACACCCTGAAGGTGCATCAGTGTTTTGAAGGTCTCTAGATGATCGAGTGGATCCTTGACCCCGTCGTAACTTTCGATCTGGGGCATCCGGAACTTCTGTGGCAGGGGGAATGAGTTGACGGGCGTGGTGAACGGTGAGTCTGTCCTGTTTACCAAGTCATCAAGATCAGAAGATACTCGCCCCTTGAGGGCATTCATCATGACCTCCATTTGCTCCTTCATCGCCTGCATCTCCGCGACGATTGGCGAAGGGGCAAAATCCATGAGAGACGGAAGGCTCACGTTTTGCGCTCCGGTCGGCTTGGGGCGTTGCTGCCCTCTGGCTTCTCCGGCTCCCTTCGCTCGGCGCTGTTTCCTTCCTGGTTTTGCTCCTGAGGGTTAGGTCCTGCCTCCTTTTGGCGTAGCTGCTCCTCCAAATCATGGTTTTGCTTTGTGAGTCGTTCTACTGCCGTCATAAGAGTCTGGACCTGTCTTTCTAATGCAGTAGATCTCGATGGATCCTCCTCTTGCGCGTTGTTGGTGGTAGCCATCGAGCGAGTGAGTACCATGCAACTCTTATGTCCGGGAGGCGATGATCTGGCTTAACTTCTTCGCTTTCCCACAGACGGCGCCAACTGATGATGCCGTGAATATCACCAGTGAGTTTGCACGATCCTCGCTCACCAATGCAACTTGCAAGAAGAAGAAAGTAATCTCGCCGTGGGCACCGGTGTGGTGTCGACCAAGTACCCTCCGACGGTCAAGTTAGAATTGTTCTCAACTCTAGAGTGCTAGAGAGGGTAAATTATGCGTACCTCGGTTTGTGAGAGTATTGGGGCTTTTATAGTAGTAGAAAGTCGGCTTCCCTTCCTTGGACTAGAAATCTTTTCCTTTTAGGATTCTACTATGAGCAATCCCAAACGTGATGGACAAGCTCTTCTTCGTAGAGTGGGCTTTCCATCAAGGCGGATCTTCTAGAATTATCCTTATGCGGACATTCTGATTTTTCTAGGATTCCATCGGATTCCAAACGTGTACACCAAGTATTTTAAGTAATGCTAAACCCCAGGCCCTTCCTTAATGCCGGCCCATGAGTCCGAATCCGTCAGGCCCATTGTTGCGTAATTCCTGACCCCTTCAGCAACAATTCTGAGGACTTAGAAATTTGCTTAAAGATAAGAGTAACCCCTTATTGAAGAAAAGATGAGGAAGAGTCGTTTAAGATAGTTCAGTCATTTCCATTCAGACGCCCTTTTTTCCATTTTGATCAGCCAGCAAAATTCGAACACGAGGTAAGAATTCCAATTTGCTCCATCACAAAGGATCTAAAACTTGGCAACAACACCAGTTGAGATGCCAATGGCCCGAAAAAGGGCCACTAACCCATCCCCGTGTCTAATAATGGGCTGAGCTGAATTAAGTTGGGCTCTTACTCGCTAGGACTCTTTTTTTTTTTTCTTGATAATTAGCTTAGACTGATTTTTTTTTTTTTTTAAAGCAATTAGCTAAGACCATAAGTCCTCTGTGCTTAAGTACGAGTGGCGTAAATGCGTAATTGTAGTCCTACCGATGAGAACTGTAAACTTCCCTCAAACTTTATCCCATTGGGTCTAAACTTTAGTCAAGAATATTCAAAACCTCTTTATTAAAAAATTATTAAATGTAACAGTTAAATTGGTATATAGAAAATGCTAGGACCATAATTTATCCTACAATTTGTCCACGTAACAAGTTATGAATGGTGGAGTAAAAGTGAAAGGTCCATATAGGTCCACAACTCCACCACTCACAACTCGTCACATAAATAAATTGTGACAAAGTTGTAGTAAAAGTTGTGATCTTAGCATTACTCATATGAAAGACGCGACGCATTGATTATATTTATGCATATATTCATTATTCAAAAATAATGGTTAATTAATTTAATAATTAGTGAAACTCAAAAACTGAAATCAACTCTTTTCAAAAACAAAAATCTGAAATCAACAACTCTAACAAAATTGGTAAACTTCTTATCTCACTATTTATTTTTACAAAATCCATGCCCAATCTCAAACCTCACCCCTATCAAACATACACAAAAAAAAAAAAAAATACAAAAAATACAAAAAAAAAAAAAAAAAAAAACCTTGAAATCTACGAACATTTCCTAACCTTACTATAACTTTTACTATCTACGTAATGGTAGTAATTCCTTTTACTATTATTTTTCAACAAGCACCCAAATCTCTTACACCACCGCCACAACCCACATTGCCTCTTCACGTGCGTCACGTGCGGTGACTTTCCTTTCCTCACCACCTGCTGATGTGGCAATGGCGCCCTATAGTTTCTGTTCAACGACCACTTAATCCCATCGAAAAACGGGTGTCGTTTAATCTCAGTGGCACCTTTGGTACACCCAAGCCTTCTTCTAGGATCCTTCACCAAGAGTCTCTCTATCAAATCCCTCACCTCTTCCATCCCTTCCTCATTTTCTCTCTCCGCCACGTGGAAGAACCTCACTTCCTTATTCGACGAAGCTATGTTACGCAAAGTGCTCTCTTTGTGACCGTAATCGGAGACCAACTCGGGCGCTAAGTACTCGTGCGTTCCAACACACGACTTCGAAAACGCTGTCCTTGGCTCGGCGACAAACTCGGACTCGTCGAAAGTGAGAGCCACATGGGCTCTGAAGCACAAGTCAAAGTCAGAAAGCATGACGTGGCCATCTTCGCGTAGCAAAACGTTTTCCGGTTTCAGATCGCGGTAAACAATTCCGAGCGCGTGTAGATATTCCAAAGCGATCAGGATTTCGGCGGCGAAGAACTTGACCGACTGGAGCGGTAGCCGGTAATGGGGGTTGTTTACGTAGGAAAGAATGGAGGTCGCCTTTGGGACAGTAATCGATGAGGTAAGAACTTTAATTTGATGAGTTCAAATTTAAACTGGTCCTGAACTAAGTTGTCAAGATCAATGATTAGTAGTGGAGTGATTTTAGATAAGTGGTTAAGCATTTTTAGGGACCACTCATTTTATAATAGGTTTATACCTGCGTGTCTTATATATTAAAAACGGCTATGCAACTACAGTATTTTGATAATGTGCATTCAGTGTATTTGTACTGTATAAATACTGTAGCAATATCAGTGCTTTAGTTTCATGAGTCCTTTCTTTTTTTTTTCTTTTTTTCTTTTTTTTTCGGTTTGTTTTGTGCTTTTTTTTTTTTGTCTTTTCTTTCCTCTTTATATACAGTGCTTTTGGTTTAGTTAACCAACTACAGTCCCTAAAGTTTTTTTTTTTAAATATTTATGTAAGCTGGTATATATATTGTTATACTAACGCAACAAATTTCACAACATTTTCATAATTATTGATCCGAACTGTTGCTACAGTGCCTAAAGTTTTTTTTTTCCAAGTACTCGGTTTGTCTTTTTTAAAAAAAATATTTATGTAAACTGATATATATATATTGTTATACTGACACAACAAAGCGCAAGCACCATAGCTACAACAGTGCTTTTGGTTTAGTTACCGGCATTGTAGCTATAGTGCCTAAATTTTATTTTTTTTTTCCTGTAATCAGTTTGTGTTTTTTTTTTCTTTTAAATATTTATATTTATGTAAGTTGTATATATATTGTTTTACTGACGCAACAAATTTTACAATATTTTCACAATTATTGACCAGCATAGAGTTACAGTACCTAAAGTTTTTTTTTTTTTTTCTAGTAATCAGTTTGTGTTTTTTTTTTCTTTTAATATTTATGTAAGCTGGTGTATATATTGTTATACTGACACAACAAATTTCACAATATTTTCACAATTATTGACGTGTCAATTTCTTACCAGTCGAAATAAAATAATAAAATATGAGACTATGACTAACCACAATTAAAAATTAATGTTTTGAGAAAATGTTACAATACTTATTGTGTAGTGCTTTTGCTTTATCGCGAATGCGTGTATGCATGATAGCTACAGTGCTTTTGGTTTAGTTAACTAGCACTGTAGCTACAATATATAAAAGCGCGAATGCGCTAAATTACTATAGCTACACTGATTTGGTTTCGTGAGCTGAACAGTAACTACAGTGCCACTTCTACAATAGCTACATTTTTTTTTTTTTTTAGTAATCGGTTTGTGTTTTTTTCCTTTTAAATATTTATGTAAGCTGGTATATATATTGTTATACTGACAAAAAAAAATTTACAATATTTTCACAATTATTGACATGCACGAATGCACTAAAGCACTGTAGCTACAAGGCTTTGGTTTTGTGAGCCACTTTTTTTTTTTTACCAAGTTTGGACAGTAACTACAGTGCCACTTGGCACTGTAGCTACAATAGTTACATTTTTTTTCCTTTTAAATATTTATGTGAGCTGGTATATATATTATTATACTAACACAACAAATTTCACAATATTTTCACAATTATCGACGTGTCAATTTCTTACAAGTCGAAATAAAATAATAAAATATGAGACTGTGACCAATCACAACTAAAAATAAATATTTTGAGAAAATGTTACAACACTTATTGTGCAGGGCTTTTAGTTTATTCAACTGGCACAGTAGCCACAGTGCCTAAATTTTTATTTTTTTTTCCAGTAATCAGTTTGTGTTTTTTTTTTCTTTTAAATATTTATGTAAGCTGGTACATATATTGTTATACTGATATAACAAATTTCACAATATTTTCACAATTATTGACATGTCAATTTCTTACAAGACGAAATAAAATAATAAAATATAAGACTGTGACCAATCACAACTAAAAATAAATGTGTACGTTTTTAGACCCCTTAAAACACAATTGGATTAACCTAGTTAATTAGCCAAGTTATTACTTAGTCCAAATTCCAGATCTAGGTTATCACAATCAAACAATCATATCATGCATAGCAGCGGAAATATAAATAACACAATGATATGATGACCCAAGAAACCACACCGATAAAAACCTGGGGAGGATTTAACCTAATTATCCTAAAAGTAAACCTAAATCCACTATGAAAGAATCGAAGTTTTACAATAGGACTTAGACCACTAACATCCTATTGCTACCCACCATTAGAAACTTACTGACACGACCACGTGCAAGCTCTAAGACCATGGACTCCTTCTTTCTTGGATTCTCCAGCAAGTACAAGCACACCCGCTTGTGTTTCTTTAAGCTTCTATGGCAGCAACTAAATGATCATCAAGTTCTTGAATGAATTTTCTTCTTGATAATCCTAAGCTTGTGTAAAGGAAAACTCCTCACAGATCTCACAAGAGATTTATACAAACAACAATATGAGCAACACTAAAACGTGGCTAAGGTTTGCCTTATATACCTAGGGCAAAAACACAAAACCCTAAACGTTTTAAATGAACTAGGGCTGAGTTAGAATTCTACAAAAAAACGCATTCTGCCCGATTTTCGATTGATCAAGCCTAAGCTTCGATCGATCGAACCAGGCCAAAATGCATTCTCAATTCTACATCAACTTGAATCCAACTTTACATAAAAGACACAATTTTGAGCAAGTCTAAACACGACTAAACATCTTGTTTTGATCATGGTTTGCCAACAATACACATTAGAGTTCTAAATACATAAAATACTAAGTTTTTAGAACCTAACAAACTCCCCCTTTGGCAATCCGTGACAAAACACAACTAAAATCTCAAAGTTTACAAAGAAAAAACCCTTTACAAAAAAATACTCATAAAACAAATCCAATCCTAACTACTATCCATCAGTTGCAAGTGTAGACAGCAGCTCAATTGAATCAACCTGTATATTTCCTGAAACACTTAAACAAAATGCATAACCACATGTGTGGAAAGAAAACAGGAAAACAACAAATATGCAAACTAACTCTCCCCCTAAGTTAGATACACCAAAAAAAATGTTTAACTCCCCCTAAACAGAACATTCTTGTATTTTCCACACAAATTCTCGAAAACAATTTCAAATAAATCTCCCCCTTTTTGTCACGTATTGACAAAGACTACTCATACAAAGAGTAAACAAACAACATACGCAACAAAGTCAAGAGAAAATAGAGAACTAAGGGAATACAGAACAATTCAACTCTATATAAAATAGAGACAACTCCCCCTACGAAGAGCAACAACTCCCCTTATGAACAACAAAGGTTAAAAAAAAACTTTTCTCCCCCTATAAAAATAGGAAAAATAAAACAAGTTTTAGGAAAAACATTTTTGGGGAAAATTTAGGAGGTGGGGATAAATAAAAAGACACAATCCAAACTTAAAAACTAAGTTGAGAATACACATGAAGAAAAATATTCTCTCTTTCAATAAATGCAAACATGACACTATGTGACCCATAAACAGTTATATGAGTAAAGAAAATATTTGCACATTGATTATCCATCATATCTCTTAAGAAAAATATTTTCTGCAAGATATGACTGCAAAACTGCAAGATTGATACAGAACACAATGCAATGCATGTGAATCCTAAACATAAATGATGCAAAAAAAATTTGGTCAAATACTTAAAAACTGAAAATTTTTATCGCAATTTTGATCAGTTGAGAGATAGATTCGATTGATCGAAAATCTAGAAAAATCAAAATTTTGAAAAATAGAGCAATTTAATGCAGAAACTCCTCAAAGCACAATATCTCATGAATGAAATGCATGAGTATATGATTAAAAGTTTTTCAAAAACACTTGAATTCAACCCAGATCTTCCAAAAACAAATTTTTCAATCAATTTGACCTCAAGTCTGAAACTTTAAACACATTTTGCATTAAAATCAATAAACTTCAATCTTGGATGGCCACAACAAGATCACACACAATATAATGTACCAAGTTTAGCAAAGAGTAACTTGTGTAGTGTGTGCAACTAGCAAAAACTTGAGATATATGTGAGGTGATATGTAAATAGAAATCAAACACAAAGTCTACAAAATTCATCACATAGAATTTGAAAGAAACTATCACTTAAAGAGTTACATCATATAACTCCCACATCTCCTAGAAAACAAGCTTGCAATCATGTAAGTTTCTTGATTTGCCTCATATTGTACACACCAATTTTTATTTGATCAGTAACTTATTAAAATAGCCGGGATAATGTACACACCAATTTTAACATTTAAACCGAGGCTACACCTTATATTCTTTTTGTGCATGTGCTATACTTTCTCGTGCACAAAATCTTACGATATGTACTAAGGTGTTCATGATTGGCTAGTAAACAGTGGTGAGATGGTTATTTATGCCTTTCTCAAAAGGTTCAAGTCCGACAGTCAAAGACATGTGACTTCAAGATCAAGACAAAGTAATCAAAGCCATAAATATCTTTCCCACACAACATGCACTACAAATCTTCAACTAGTAAAGTGCAATAAATAAGCTCATCCAAGCTAAACAAGGTACATAAACTTGTTATGTAAAAATAAAATGGTCAATCCTTGATTATAAATCCAAGATGTGAAATACAAAACACAAAAATCTTTTTGGTTTTAAAAAAATTTATGACCAAAAACAAAAATCATACATTATGCTAAATGAACAATGCAAATGCAATACATGACAGTGCTTAACTAAGCTATAGAGGGTACACAAATAAGAAATATTAATTTCTTGATTAACCCCTGAGTACATGTACAAACTAGTACATACTCACACAAAATCAGAAATAGCTTCATATTTATATAACACATACTATTCAAGTTTCTCCACAATATCAAGCATGTTCTAAATCAAGAGAGAGATATCATAATTCGTGTAATCCTAAAAAAAAAAAAAAAAAAAAAAAAAAAAAAAAAAAAACTAGACACAAAATAAAATATTTTTGTCTTTTTGAAATTTTCAATGTTTTTGGATTTTTTTTTTAATAAAAAACAAACTAAAAAACAAAAACAACCAAAAACGAAAACAACACTCACCTTAGAGAATCTTTTCTCACCCATATAGCACAAGTCTTTGGCTTTGTAAGTGAAAATCCATGAGAAGCAGAGTATATTTGAGGGATTACACCAATCTTCTGAGAAAGATTGAAATTTTGCAAATTCCTTTCACAAGCCAACAAGCTCAAATTTTTCAAAAGAATATGAAACAATTTATATGGACTTATGGCAGGAGAAATATCATCACATATCCTAGACTGAAACACAGAATACTTAAATTTCAATTTATGACAATTAGGACGAATGTGACCACAGACACAACAAAGTGGCAAACATGAACAAATTTAGGAACATCAGTATTCCTAGTGGGGTTTCTGGTCACAAGCTTTGGTTCTTGCCTCAACAAAGAACAATTTGGTCTAATATGACCAACAACACCACAAAGGTGACAAGTAGGCACAAAAACAGATTTATTATGCTCTCTAACAGTAGGTTTAGACTTAGGTTTAGAAACTTCAACGTCTACATCAGAACTTTTGCCTTTGTCTAACCTAGCAAAATAAACATTTTTTTTATTATTCCTCTTGAAAGGAGGGATATAAACTTTCTCAGTTTTAGGTTTAAGAGAAACAGAAACACTTCTATTATCAACAGTAGGCTTGGTACTAGTCAAATTTTCAATTTTAGCTTTAGATTCAACTAACTCTTGTTCCCAGTTTTTCGTCTTCTCATCTTGAGAAGAAATTTGATTTCTCAAAAATTCATTTTTTTTATTAGATTCATCTAATCTAACAACCAATTCCTCTTTTTCAAGATTAGCCAATTTTAACTCTTTCTTGAATTTCTTAGCAATTTTCATAGATTTCAATAATTCCTTACGAAGAGTTTCACAAGCATCAATAAAATCAACAGAAGCATGAGCAGAAACATGATCAGAAAGACATTTCAAATTATCCATTACAACAGGGGTCAAGGATCAGCTCTTAGATCAAAAGATCTAAAACAAAAGAGCCACCTGCTCTGATACCACTTGTACATTTTTAGACCCCTTAAAACACAATTGGATTAACCTAGTTAATTAGCCAAGTTATTACTTAGTCTAAATTTCAGATCTAGGTTATCACAATCATATCATGTATAGCAGCGGAAATATAAATAACACAATGATATGATGACCTAAGAAACCACACCGGTAAAAACCTGGGAAGGATTTAACCTAGCTATCCTCAAGGTAAACTTGAATCCACTATGAAAGAATCGAAGTTTTACAATAGGACTTAGACCACTAACATCCTATTACTACCCACCAGTAGAAACTTACTGACACAATCACGTGCAAGCTCCGAGACCACGGATTCCTTCTTTCTTGGATTCTCCAACAAGTACAAGCACACCCGCTTATGTTTCTTTAAGCTTCTATGCCAACAACTGAATGATCATCAAGTTCTTGAACGAATCTCCTTCTTGATAATCCTAAGCTTGTGTAAAGGAAAGCTCCTCACAGATCTCACAAGAGATTTACATAAACAGCAATATGAGCAACACTAAAACGTGGATAGGGTTTGCCTTATATACCTAGGGCAAAAACACAAAACCCTAAACGCTTTAAATGAACTAGGGCTGAGTTGGAATTCTGCAAAAAAACGCATTCTGCCCGATTTTCGATTGATTGAGCCTAAGCTTCGATCGATCGAACCAGGCCGAAATGCATTCTCAATTCTGCATCAGCTTGAATCCAACTTCACATAAAAGACACAACTTTGAGCAAGTCTAAACACGACTAAACATCTTGTTTTGATCATGGTTTGCCAACAATACACATTAGAGTTCTAAATACATAAGATCCTAAGTCTTTAGAACCTAACAAAATGTTTTGAGAAAATGTTACAACACTTATTGTTATCACAATATTTTCACAATTTTTGAAATCTCAGTTTCTTATAGATCAAATAAAAAAATGCTAAGTCCACAATATTTTAACATTAATTTCTACAGTGTCTAAAGTTTTTTTTTTTTTTTTCCAGTTATCCGTTTGTATTTTTTTTTTCTTTTAAATATTTATGTAAGCTGGCATATCTATTAACTATATAAAAAGAGCCAAAGGCTCATGAATAGTATTTTTTTGGTTTATTCAATTAGTGAGATGCACTTTTTTTTTTCCCCTTCAAGTATGCTAGTTGGTTTGAGCTTTGTTTTTGTTTTTGTGTTTTTTTTTTAAGATCTTTATATGTTTACTTTCTACTTGCAATGCAAGTTTACATTGTAAATACAAAAAGTAGTTAATATTATACACATTTGCACAAAAAATGGTAAATATTGTACAAATTTTGTAAATGTGTACAAAATTTGCCATTTTTTTTGTGTCTACAATATAAATTTACATTGTAATTAAGTACAATGTATACATAGAGATATTATGAAAATGTTGTGACGCATGTGTCAATTCCTTATGGGTTAAAATAAAATAATAAAATATTATACCGAGATCTAGCACAACTAAAAATGTCGTGACATTTTGTAGTTATTACAATATATTCACAACTAATGAGGTGTAAGTTATAGATCAAAATAAAATAATAAAATATTGGACTGGGATCTGTCACGGTTTTATACGAATGAGATTAACTTTTTATGACATAACTATCAAAATTCTTAAAATTAATGTAAATCTCTATGTATTTAAAAAATCAAATGATTTATATCTTTATTTTGTAATACAAATAAAATCTAAAATCAATCCTAATCACTACTTTTTTTTCCCATGGCTAGCACGTGCCTTGCACGTGCTGCCCTGACTAGTATTTAAATACTCATATAACATTCAAATTAAGGTAGAATAGGAGAAAACTGTACTTAATGCAGGGGCAAAACCAAATGTTATTTCCATATTTCATTTTTAGATTTTCTGCGAAAACCATATTTTCGTCCCTAGATTTTCACGCAATTTCACTTTGGTTCCTAACTTTTTTTTCCACCGCTTTTAGTCCTTATCCTGGAAAACACGTCTCGTTTTTGCCTCTACCGTTACATCAGAGACGAAAATTGCACAGGTGGCAAACAGAGTGTATTGTTGACACACTAAAAGCTGACGTGGTCATTAAAATAATAATAATAATAAATGGTATTTGGCATTAAAAAATGCCACGTTAGCATCTAAATTAAAAAAATTAATTTATTAATTTTAACTAAATAAAAAAATTAAAAACTAAATTAAAAACTAAAAATCACATAAATTGAGATCTAAGTGTCTTAAACAAAAACAACAAGAATACAAACCCAGATCTAAGAACACAAAATTAAAATCCAAAAATAAAAAACCCAGAAAATAATAACACAAAATTATACTATAAATCCACATCAAATTAAACATGAAACATGAAAACAAATTTTAAACCAAGAAAATTAAAACCTTAGAGTCGAAACCCAGAATTAGAATTCATGCCAACATTCTTGACAAACCCAGATAAAATTGATAAATTAAACATGAACACATTATATATTTGAACAAGAACACAAACCCAGCAAATTTAAAACCCAAAAAATTAAATTCAAACCCAGTAAAATGAAATTTGAGCCTCCAAATCTTACATCCCAACAAACCCAAGCAACCACCAACAAATTGGCAAAACCCAACCCACCACCACTCCACTGACCCCCCACACCACCAACAGATCAGAACAAAACCACCCACCTCCATTCCACCGGCCACACAAATCCACATGTTGGAGAGGAAAAAAAAAAAAAACAGCCGGCCAACCACCCATCGCAACCCACAATCCCAGCCACCACCATGTCCCAGCCACCCAAAAAAAATCCACAAACCCAGCCTTAAAATCGAGATTGGTAAGCCATAAGCCCACGTAGCACTAAAACTATAAAATCAGTAACCCCACGCAGCAAAAAAGTAAAGCCAATGAGTGAGCTATTGAAGGTGGGGGTAGAGACGATGAAGGTAAAGTCGGTGGAGGAAAAAAAACGAGAAAAAAAAAAAAAAAAAAAAAAAAAAAAAAAAAAACCCAGGAAGTCCAAACCTGAGAATCGATGTGTATAGCTGACCACGGTGGAAGTGAGGCTGGTCATGGGTGGAGGTGAGGCTGGTCATGGGTGGATGTGTTGTTTGGGGGTTCATGTGTTGTTTCTATATGCTTAGATCCCTGTTAATAGTTCGGGAAAGATTGTTTTGAGCTTGGAATATTGATCTTGTTCTTATTTAATTCCTTGTTGATGTTTATTCTAATGTGGATCTTATGTTTAATTTTGTGATTTTTGGATTTTAATTTTGTGTTCTTAGATTTGGGTTTATGTTCTTGTTGTTCTTATTCAAGACACACTTAGATTTCAATCCATGTGATTTTTAGTTTTTAATTCTGTTTTTTATTTTTTTATTTAGTTAAAATTAATAAATTAATTTTTTTTAATTTATATGCTGACGTGGCATTTTTTAATGCCAAATAACATTTTTTATTATTATTTTAATGGCCACGTCAGCTTTTAGTGTGCCAACAATGCACTCTATTTGCCACCTGTGCAATTTTCGTCTCTGATGTAACGGCAGGGACAAAAACGAGACGTGTTTTCCAGGATAGGGACCAAAAGCGGTGGGGAAAAAAAAAAGTTAGGGACCAAAGTGGGAATTGCGTGAAAATGTAGGGATGAAAATGTGGTTTTTGCCTAAATTTTTATTGGATAATTTCATATTGTAACGTAGTTATTTGTTTAGTTTGGATTGGTGTCTGAGTTGGTTAGGATTAGTTGTTCATCATTATCCTTTGCTTATGATTATCGGATTAGTATTTGAAATTGTTTAGGATTATCAAGTTAGTATTTGAAATTGTTTAGGATTTATTTAGGAGAGTTTATCCTTATCTTTGTGATTCCTAGAAACTGCATATAAAGCTCTGGACGATTTCTTTTGTATGGACAAACTATGATTATTATTATTATTGAGATTATTTGCAGAGATTGCATTGTGTTTGTTTGGTGGTGAAGTCAAAACACCTTAGGTGGGAAGCCTAAGGTCTACGGTAGGACTAATCTAGGAGTGAAGCCTAGGTTGTCCTGCACTAGTACTCCTATAACAACCTATCTAATTTATTCCTCAACAAATAATCTAGAAAATGCATTGCAAATTCACGTAGAAATTCGATTTAGGAACCGAAAAACCTTAGCCATAGTTGGCCTTTCTCTTCATATCTCACTAGTACACATTCCTACAATTTCAAAATACTCTTTCACATGGGCCTCTATTAGGCCACCCTCCCTTGAAATACTAGCATCCACCATTTGTATATGCTTATTTTGGGCCAGCATTTTCCTAGCCCATTTACTATCCCAACCTCTTCCTCGTCCAAAAGGGTAGGCAAATTGGGCACTTTCCAGTAGCAATCTCGAACATTAAAAATTAACCTGTAAAAATTAGCCTCAAGTGTAGCTGCAATGAGGCCTGCCTTGTACTCCGGAGGGTATTTAACAGTAACCCATTGTCTCCACAAATTGTGTGGACACATAAGAAGTGGAGGTGTCAATCCCCCTTACTAGACCGAAATCAGTAATATGGGCCTGAAAATCGGAGTTCAAGAACACATTGCGGGACTTCATATCCTGATGAGCAATAATGGGCTTGTCCAAACTATGCAAAAAAGAGAGACCATTAACCACACCCCTAACAATTTGAATTCAGGTCCCCCAAAATAATGTGGCCACGTCCTGTTCCAATTTTATAACGGAAATTGTAGTATAGTTAAGGTTGTCGTTCCACCAAGAAAACGAAAACAAGAACACGTCAAAATAATAAATAGAAAAAATATGATTGAAACTAGGACAAAGAAAGTTTAGCAAAATTTCAATAATTAAAATCACTAGGGAGTTAGGGTTTGTCCACCAATACTATTAAGCATCCACTACCAATTCAATTTAGTACACAATCGGGTAAGTAAGCACATAAACTATCTGATTGGAAGATTTTGAAATAAGTTTTATTAATAAAACTGTTTATTAATAAAACTGTCTTTGGTTGATTATATTTATCAATTATTCCAATAATTTAGTCTAGAAAATAATAACTTTGCTAGAAAAACTCAAGAACGTCGCATACCCTAGAGGTTATACTATGACAAAAGTAATATCTAACAAGATTATTATGTTTTACTAGAGAGATTATAAAACCCTATTCTAACAATTAGAAGATTCAAGAATAGACTTATAAAAGATTTAGAAAATAAATATCAATCTAACAAAACAATTATGAAAAAAGAACAATTGATTTCAATAATCAAAATGTGGAAAATATATTTGGATTGAATAGTGGACAACTTACAACCTTGAAGATTCACCTCCAACCCTAGCTTAGTTTCTTAAACTTCTATCGAAAATAAAAACTCTCAAAAATTGATGAAAAATAAGTTTTTTCAACAGCCAAAAAACATTGTTGCCCTTGTATCCCTTTAATTTTTATAACATTCAAAACCCTAAAACAAATGATCCCCACAAAGGAAAATAAAAAATGTCAATTCAATAGTGGGTCAATTTCTAGGTTTCTTTTGGCCCTTAAAACGGTATATTCCGAAGTTTTGGTAAACTATAAAGTTTTAGATCTTCAAGTCCTATTTTCGTGGCTACAAGAATCAAGTCAAGCTGACATCAGAGTAAAAATATATGGCCAAAATACCAAAACTAGTCATAATATTTCCATGACAGGATTTTTTCTATCTTTGGCTTAAACAAATTTCTCTCTTTCTTTTTATGTTTCCACACATTTTTCACTCATTTAATTCTTCAAAAAGACACTTCTCAATTGATCTTCACCCTTGGATTCTCTTGGCTTCATGTCTACATGCTTAATTCATTAGTTTTGACCTCCTACAAAAGAAAAATACACATGATGCTATATTTTAGAGAAACTTGCAAACTCTACGTGTAAGTATGGGAATAAACACAAAATAGATGTGATACTGCCGACCAAAACTAAGTTAATATTACACTTTTAAGCTATTATTAGTCTCTTTTATTTTTTTTATGTACATATTCACATGTTAAATACGTAGTAAATAAATACTCACATGCTAGCTATATATTACTTTGTAACATAGTAAACTCTCACATGTCCTGTGTGTGAGTCTCTTTTATTTTTAATTTCACATGTTTTGCTTGTAAAAAATTCTTTGTCATAAATATTCACATAATATGTTATATGTAAATAAATACTCATATATAATTTTTTCTCTAAAACTTTAATGTTGGAATTAAAATTAAAATGGGGTACTATCCTTTGGATAGGTGGAATGGGGTGCCTAACACCTTCCCCACTCATAACCAAATTTTCGAGTTCAAGATCTTTGGTTCGAGACTTTGGTTTACCTTAATTAATTAATTACCCTTGAATTGGTTTTTAGTTAATTAGGTAACTAAAAAGAATTAGACAAATAGGTGACCAATCACACCTAATACAAAACCAATGGTTAGTAGCAACTCCTAAAAATAAAATACGAAAAAGAGACTTACAAACACACCTCACCTAAGAAACACATGCACACAAAGAGCCACGTCGCCAAGGACCCAATGTGTGACAAACCTAAAGCCTTTTTTGGGGTGTCCTCACTGTCACCTTAGGGCCATAATATAATATAATCTTGCGGAGCATGTCTAGGAAAGCGGTCGAGTATGAATGAATTGACATGAGTTTATTATTTAAAACACACCATTCATTTTATAGCTCATAGCTCATGCAATTATGAAGAATTTTTTTTTCGATATAATCATGAGTAAATTATATGGTATCGGATCAAGTGTTGCTTTCAGTTTTGAACTCATGAGGAATCAAAGAAACTTGATTGGGTGTGATCAAATAATATTGGGCATAGACGAGATATTATGAGTGATGTACTATGTTAGTTTAGATGGTGACTTAATTTAGTACTCCTACCCTACACCTTCTTGTCAAGTTGTACACTCTGTTTTCTATATAAAGAGAGGATTGGACAAAAGATTAAAAGGAGCCAATTTTGACTATAGTACCCAATGTGGACAAGTAAGAGATGTTATTAATTGGATTGGATTTGACTAAACCTATAACCTATGGCCCATGTATTGTCCACATGGGTTATTGAATATGTGGGCTTAATTTGATGAGTTCAAATTTAAAATGATCCTAAGATAAGTTGTCAAGATTAGTGATCTGTTGTGGAGTGATTTAAGATGAGTAGTTGAGCGTTTTTAAGGACCACTCATCTTATAGTAGTTTAATCCCTATTTGTATTTAAATACTCCTATAACAATCAGATTACGGTAGATTAGGAGAAACAACATATGTATAGTTTTTGTAAGTGCTCTCTTAAATAGATTGTCTCTCTCTAGGGATACCATCTACAATGCCCTAGGATTTAGAGTATGGAATATATGGAGAGACCCTAGTAGCCTCTTTGGTGACTTGAAGTTATTCCAAAAGGTGAAGAGATCGTAAGAAAGAATTTGTAAAGCAAGCAAAGAGTGAGATTCGGCAAGTTTATGATTTGTTCTACCAAGGTATGTGCACATACAATCCATTTAATTTATTCTTCAACAAAAAGTCTAGAACATTTAATTTATTCTTCCAAAAAAAAAAAAAAAAAAAAATCTAGAAAATGCAATACAAATTCACGTAGGAATTGGATTTAGCAATTGAAAAACCATAGCCATAGTTGGCCTTTCTCTTCGTACCTCACTAGCACACATTTTTGCAATTTCAAAATACTCTTTCACATGGGCCTCTATTAGGCCAGCCTCCCTCAAAATAGTATCCACCATTTGCATATGCTTATCTTGGGCCAGCATTTTCCTGGCCCATTCGACTGTCCCAACCTCTTTCCCGTCCAAAAGGGTTGGCAAATTGGGGCGCTTTCCAGTAGCAATCTCGAACATTAAGATCCCAAAACTGTAAACATCAGCCTCGAGTGTAGCTGAAGTGAGGCCTTCCTTGTACTCAGGTGGCATGTAACAGTAACCCATTGTATCCGCAGATTGTGTGGACGCATAAGAAGTGGAGTTGTCAATCCCCCTTGCTAGACCGAAATCAGTAATATGGGCCTGAAAATCGGAGTCCAAGAACACATTATGGGACTTAATATTCTGATGAGCGATGGGCTTGTCCAAAGTGTGCAAAAAAGAGAGGGCATTAGCCACACCCTTGATAATCTGAATCCGGGTCCCCCAAGATAACGTGGCCACATCCTGCTTCTGCTCCATGTGCAACCACTGGTCCAAACTGCCATTCTGAAAAAACTCGCAAATAAGGAGCCTATCGGAGCTGGTCATGCAATAGCCCAAAATCTTAACGATATTTGGGTGGTGGAGCATACCCAGTGTCACCATCTCCACCCAAAACTCCCTAAAGCCTTTGAAAGCGTCTGGGTTGAGTCTCTTGATGGCCACGGTGACGCCGTTGGAGAGCTGGGCCTTGTAGACGGTTCCGAAGCTGCCACCGCCGATGATAAACTCTGGAGAGAAGTCTTTGGTAGCCACCCTCAGCTCAGTCATGGAGAATTCGAGGTTGGGGTCGAAGGAAGCGCTCTGATCGACGACTTTGATGGAGGATAGCTCGGTTGTGGTTGTGGTTGTTGTTGTTGTGGAGACGGGTTTTTGGATTTGTGGGGTTTTCTTGGGTTTCCGACACCGGCAAAAACAGAAAGTAAAGATCCCGGTTGCAAATAAGAACAAGGAGAATGTGACGGCAAATGCTTGGTAAGCGTGATCCATACGGAACAGAAGAAAAAGATATTCAACATAAAAGAGAGAGACAAATATGCTATTGTTGAGAGTTGAGAGTCGAGAGTTGGAGACTATATTCATTGTTCAGAAACGCGTTCGTTTGGAATTGGGGGGAAAATGTGTTTGCAGTTTCATGGAAGCTGGCTCTTTCACTCAACAAGTCTTCGGACAGACTTTCGTGGAACTCAGGTATAGTCAACCAGATAATCAATTAATGGTTTTTTTTTTTTTTTTCTTTTTTTTAAAGGAAGTCATGTCTATCAAGCACTTCGTGTATTATACAATACTAACCATTATGCTTCTAGTATTCAACCAAAAAAAAAAATCTATTAAGTAGAATTTCTTCATCTGGTTGGGAAGATGAAAAAGTAGAAAGATAGAAAATTATAGCAGAATAGAAAAGTGGGAAGATTAAAAAAATTTAGTTTTCCCACATTTGTGTTTGGTTTGAGGGGGTAAAAAAGTGAAATGATGGAAAAAAAATTTATTTGGTTGAGATAAAAAATGAGGATGAAAAATAAAGTTGATATAAATTTACCATTATATCCTTACTAAATATATAAACAAAAAGTAACACATTTATTATTAAAAAAAAAATTGTATGAACACTTTAATATTTTTTAATTTATTTATAAAATAAGCAAATGCTAAAAAAAAAAAAAAAAAAAAAAACAAACAAACAAACAAAAAGAACCAACGTGTACTATGCAAAATTTTATCAAAAAATTGTCTACCACACATCTTCTTCCTTTTCTCTCCTATTTTCTCTTCATTTTAGAGAGATTGAATTTTGGTGCACCCAGAGAGAAAACAGTTGGACCCTATCACTTTTCTCACTCCCTCCCCCTCTCAACCAAATACCCTTTCCACTCATTTTCTCTTCTATTTTCCACTCATTTTTTTCCATCTTCCCTAAAATCCACCTAACCAAACATATCCTAAAACAATAGTAAGTTAAAGAGTGAGAGAGGGAGCATGTTAGCTATGCTTGCTTGAGAGAGAGAGAGAGCGAGACTTACTGCACGACTCTCCTAAAAAGTAAAGGATCATGATTGCTTCATACTCTGGGTATACACACTCCTTTCATATCATGTATAAAATGTGGTCATTCTTAAAAAATGTAGACATTTGATTTTCACACTATGTGTATGATGTGTGTTTAGTTGAAGCGTGAAATAATAATTTTCCAAAAATAAAAATTACTGATTACTTGGCGTTCTTGAAAAGATAAGGGGACTAATTTTCCAAAAATAATTTTCACTCAACAAGTCTTCAAACAGGCTTTCGTGGAACTCAAGTTTAATCATAAACCACATAATTAATGGTTTTTTACGCTCCTGATAATAGTTATTTATCATTAGACTAAGATATCAATCGGTTTTTGGTGTAGGCAAAATTGAACCCTAAGTCTCTTATTCAACCATAAAAAACTTTACCAGTTTAGCTAACTAGAACCCATGTAAGTGGCAATATTTATATTACACATATTGTACACAAATTTTAGTTCAAAAAATAAATTGTGTGTAAGGGTTT
Organism: Quercus tomentella; assembly: GCA_028535165.1. NCBI lineage: Eukaryota > Viridiplantae > Streptophyta > Magnoliopsida > Fagales > Fagaceae > Quercus > Quercus tomentella. Next base: position 65,080,413 of record JAPQVY010000156.1, read on the forward strand.
TGCATTAACAAATACCCTAAAAATAATATTGTAGTTGCACGATTTTCCTGGCCCAAATCTTATTGATCTGGCCTTGGCCCAAAGCGCAACCCACAATGAATATTTGTAGAGGATGGGTCAAAGAACTTCGCCTCAGTGAGCCCGTTCGGTCTGATACATGGACAATATAGTTGCAGAAAATAAAAACACAAGAATGGATCTCTCCCGTGTGATTCTATTTCTTCCGTGCCTAATACAGTTTTTCTCCCCCTTTCTTTGAGGGACTCCACTACATTATATAGTTCCCCTCCTCTCATCTCAACCTTACACTTGTTGATCATCTAAACGTCTACTTGAGCACCTGTCCCATAAGACGCCCTCATCTCTCCCTTTGTGAGTTGCAGAAGCCAAGGTGGTACTGTTCAGGGGTCTTTTCTTCATTAATGCGGCCAAGAGGATGGTTGGGGCGCAATTAATGTGGTGGTGGCAGCTTTCCATGAGATATTTTGGATTTTATTCATTTTATATGTTGGGAGGATGAACTGAAATGGATGGAGAGAGTTCCTCGTCTGGACTTCGTGATGTCCGAGAAGGAGTTACTCCTCGGACAGGTTTCCTTGGCGTTATTGGGGTTGAGTAATGCTTCATATGTGGTTTCTCTTCGGAAAGGACGCTCCTCGGACGGGCCTGGATTTGGAATAGCCTATTATTTTTGGGCCGGGCCCCACAATAGCCCCTCAAAACTCCGGTTTTTATCTCCTTCCGAGGAGAAAAGCGGGGTTTTGATGTTAGTGAGAGGATGGAAATAAGGAGAGCTTGGGGCGCGCGTGCGGACCGTTACTTTTGACGCGTTACAATTTACGAGGCGTGGTCATTAACTTCTGAAGGCGTTATGTTCCCTTCATCCAACGGTGTGGCGTGGATCGAACGACCATCGTTTCTTCTCGTATTTTTTAGGCAGGAATGATCTTTTCTCTCTCCTCCCGGCTATATAAGACGTCAGAGGGGTTCAGTTCTTTTTATCTGCATTTCATAAACCTCAGAGGCTTCCAGAGAACTCCATCGATCCCCAGAGATATACGAATACTTGCGCCCGTTACGCCTCCGTAGCCGTCTTTCGTGAAGCGTTCCTTCCAGGAGAGATTTCCGGGCGTCCCATTGAGCGTTTTGCAAAGGTACCAGTACATTTCGTTCATCTCGCCGTTTCAATTCCCTCCTCGGACTCTACTTTTATTCTCATTCCTTACTTTCGTTTCCCCAGTTCAGTTCAGATGGGTAGATTTGAGAAATTAGTAAACACTCCAGCCGCTATGGAGGCCTTTAGGGCTAAATACCACATTCCCCCGGGGGTTGGGTTGCAGTACTGTCCTCTTGAAGGAGTATTGACAGAGAGAGGTATGGGAGAAGTTGTTATCCCTATGATTGCTTTTATAGAGGGAGGGATGACACTTCCCATGCGTAGGATTACAAGGGAATACCTGTTCAACCATAGGTTGACGCCGTATCAGTGTGCCCCGAATATGTTCAAGATACTAGGCTGTGTAGATGTCTTAGACGAGCGGATGAATCTAGGCCTTACTTGGCACGATGTGGCTTATCTGTACGAATGTCACCGCCTCGGGGATGATGGGTATTATCTTAAATCCCGGAACGAGGACGTTAGGTTGATCTCTTGTCTCCCAGTATCCAATAAGACCGTGAAGAATGACTTCCTTATTGCTTCTGGGGAGTGGTCCGACGGTATTCATTGTCCAACTCGGGCAGGAACCCCAGGTGCGACGTTTTTAGGGTCGGTCCTTTTTGGGAAAGGATTTAGTATTGAGGGTTTATTTTTCTTGCTTTCTTTGTAATTGGAAAATTTCATGAACTAACCCCACTTTTCTTGGTTGCTTGCAGATAAAGTTCACGTCGCTCCTCGGCTAAACTTTGTGAACGTGCCAGCGTTGAACTACCTTCTTAGGTCGGAGATTTACGTTTCCGAGGACGGACAGTTGCGTGCGGCCCATCTGGTTCTGGGCTATCAACCTCTGAGTAGCTCTTTCCAGGCTATCGGCCACGCTATAAGGGCTGGCAGTCCGAGGTTGGCTAGGATTGACGTGTCCAAGGACGGGTTCCTAGCTGAACACGAGCCTGGTGTTAGAAATCCCTACTTAGCAGAGCAGCTACCTCCGCCAAACGAGCCTGGTGTTGCCGTTCAGGTTGAAGAAGAAACTGAATCATCTCGTCTTTCCCTTGAGGAAGAGATAGACGAGTTTTATTTTGAGGAGGAAGTTCAGCAAACCCCTTTGGTGGAACTTTCCGGTCCTGAAGGAGAGCGGGACCGACATTCTGCAGTTGGCGTTCCCTCCATTGTTATTTGCTCAGAAGATACTTCGAACGAAGAGACAGAGCCCATGGCAGGAAAGGGAAAGTCTCTGAAGGAGCTGATGGCCTCCCGAGGGAAAGGCCAGTCATCGAAGGGACCACCTCCATCACAAGTCAAAACCCTTCCTCCTGTGGTCCCTCAGGGCATTTCGGAACCTGGCCTTAAGGCTAATCCAGACCTGAAGAAGAAGAGGCCAGTTGACACCCCTGAGGAGGGTGAGGTGGCTGCTCAGCCGACCAAGCAGCAAAAGACTGCTCGGGCACCAAGGAGCAGAAGGGGCAACTCCTCGGAGAATCGGGACGAGGAGAGCCTTGCGGAGGTGCGAGCTATCCCGCGTGTATGGAGCCCCAAGTTGGAGCTGGATGGGGTTGCCATCCCCTACAATGCTTTGGTCCGAGAGTACAACCGAGGCCGGGCAAGGTATGTGGCCGAGGCTTTAGAGCAACCCTTACTCCTTCCTCGGGATATGGAGGCTTATAGGCGGTTCTCTCAGCCCGAGATCTTCCTATCCCTTAAAAGGGACCTCGCGACGGTAAGTAACCCTTCTACTGCTTCATTAAAAGGGACCCTTTTTTTTTTTTAAAGCAATCTTGTTTCGTTCGTAGATCACTCAGCAGGTATTTGTGGCTGAGGAATTTTGCCGAGGTAATCGTAATCGGGCTGAGGCTGAGACCCAGGCTCGGACGGAGATGGAGAAAGCCTTGGGGTCCCTTAAGCACGATCACCTTAAACTCACGGATGAGTTCAAGGAGTCGGAGAGCCGGCGCAAAAGTGCAGAGGCTGGTTTGAAGAGTGCCGAGACCCAGGCGGAGGACCAGCGCAAAGAGCTGTACTCGACACAGATTAACCTCGCCACCGAGAGGCAGGCAGTGCAGGATCTCAAGACTGCCCTGCAAAAAGTCGAGGATGAGCTGAGGCGGGTCAAAGAGGAGGCCCAGCTGATCCAAGAGGCTGCAGAGGCTGAGAAGAATGCTGCTCGCCAGCTCGGGGCCGCAGAAACGGAGGCGAGGCTATCCGAGGAGATCCCCGAGGTGTGCAGGGATTACTGCAGTATTTCATGGGCTCATGCTCTCGATGCTGCAGGAGTTCCTGCGGATTCGGCACTAAGACTGCCCGTGAACATCTTCTATCCTCCGGAGATCCGAGAGAATCCTGATGACGCCCAAGTGGCCTCAGAGCAGGACCTGGCGATGCCTGATGCCGTCCTTGTGCCTGATATGGCGAAGGATCCCGCCGCAGACTCTACCATCGAGGTTCCTCCCCCTCAGCCCGAGCAGAAAGAAGATCCTCCTGTTAAGGCTTAGCCCTTTAGGCTTTTGATCTTTGTACCTTTCTTTTTCTTTTTTTTTTTTTGAATGTGAGTCGTCCTATTTTTCCATTCTTCTGTAAGGACATCTCTTTCTAATGTACTCGGAATATTAATATAAAATGTTCGCTTTGCTTACTATGGATGTATGTCAGTAGCGCTCTTTTTTCTTTTTTTCTTTTTTCTTTTTTTTTTTTTAAGCATTTGCAACGATGTAGATATAGGCAAATAATCAAAATAAAATGGGTTCTTGGGCTGCACATTTGGGGGTTGCGATGGTGCCAGACTGCGCGCACGTATTAAAATGATTTCCTTTAAGTAATAATCTCACAATCTATCATAAGTAATAATTTCCCCTAAGTCTGTGGTCCGAGGAGCCATGCAGGATTTAGGTTCTGTTTAAAACTTATAAAAATTGTCATGAGTAATAATTTCCCCTAAGTCTGTGGTCCGAGGAGCCATGCAGGACTTAGGTTCTGTTTAAAACTATGAATAGTTGCCTTAAGTATTAATCTCCCCTAAGTCTGTGGTCCGAGGATCCATGCAGGACTTAGGTTCTATTTAAAACTTATAAAAATTGTCATGAGTAATAATTTCCCCTAAGTCTGTGGTCCGAGGAGCCATGCAGGACTTAGGTTCTGTTTAAAACTATGAATAGTTGCCTTAAGTATTAATTTCCCCTAAGTCTGTGGTCCGAGGATCCATGCAGGACTTAGGTTCTGTTTAAAACTTATAAAAATTGTCATGAGTAATAATTTCCCCTAAGTCTGTGGTCCGAGGAGCCATGCAGGACTTAGGTTCTGTTTAAAACTATGAATAGTTGCCTTAAGTATTAATTTCCCCTAAGTCTGTGGTCCGAGGATCCATGCAGGACTTAGGTTCTATTTAAAACTCATAAAAATTGTCATGAGTAATAATTTCCCCTAAGTCTGTGGTCCAAGGAGCCATGCAGGACTTAGGTTCTGTTTAAAACTATGAATAGTTGCCTTAAGTATTAATTTCCCCTAAGTCTGTGATCCGAGGATCCATGCAGGACTTAGGTTCTGTTTAAAACTTATAAAAATTGTCATGAGTAATAATTTCCCCTAAGTCTGTGGTCCGAGGAGCCATGCAGGACTTAGGTTCTGTTTAAAACTATGAATAGTTGTCAGTGGACCAGCAAGCAACGGATAGTCATGAAAGAAAACGTATGCTAAGCCATTCTTATTAATAATAATATCTTCTGAGGTTATTTACATTCCATGGTCGAGGTACAGGCTTTTCATCCAAATCTTCTAGGTAGTAGGCGCCTATTCCGGCCACGGATGTGACACGGTATGGTCCCTCCCAATTGGGCCCCAACTTGCCCCAAGAGGGGTTCTTCGCGCTGCCAAGAATCTTCCTCATCACGAGGTCACCTGGACCCAGAGGCCGCAGTTTGACGTTAGCATCGTACCCTTGTCTCAGCTTCTGGTGATAATAGGCCATATGAATCATCGCTTTTTCTCTTCTTTCTTCGGCTAGGTCCAGACTCCGTTCCAATAAACCGTCGTTATCGTTTGGGGTAAACGATCTAGACCTCAGTGTGGGAAAGTTGTTCTCGATCGGGAGCACGGCCTCAGCCCCATAAGTCATCGAGAAGGGGGTCTCACCGGTCGATCGTCGCGGCGTCGTCCGATAAGTCCATAAGACGTGGGGGAGTTCCTCCACCCATCTCCCCTTTGCCTCGTCTAGTCTCTTCTTCAGTCCGTTCACTATGACCTTGTTCACGGCCTCGACCTGCCCATTTCCTTGAGGGTAGGCGGGGGTGGAATATCGGTTAATGATTCCAAACTCCCGGCAATACTCCCTAAAGTTCTTGCTGTCGAACTGCAGACCATTGTCGGAAATGAGTGTCCGCGGAGTCTCGAAGCGGGTGATGATGTTCCTCCAGATGAATTTTTGGGCGTCCATGTCCCTAATGTTGGCTAAGGGTTCAGCTTCCACCCATTTAGTGAAGTAATCAGTTCCGACTATTATGTATCGCTTGTTCCCCGCAGCTTTGGGGAAAGGTCCGACTATTTCAAGGCCCCATTGTGCGAATGGCCATGGGCTAGAGAGGGGGTTGAGAACCCCTCCGGGTTGGTGGATATTCGGGGCGAATCTTTGGCACTGGTCGCACTTCTTAGCGTATTCTTAGGCCTCTCTTTGCATGTTCGGCCACCAGTACCCTTGGGAGAGTGCCCTGTGCGCCAGCGACCTTCCTCCGGTGTGGCTTCCGCAAATCCCCTCGTGCAACTCCTCGAGTAAAGATACGGACTCTTCTGGATGCACGCAGAGTAGGTACGGTCCAGAGTAAGAGCGTCGATATAGTTTGTGGTCCTCTGATAGCCAGAACCGAGGAGCATTCCTGCGTATCTTCTCGGCTTCCAGTTTTTCCTCCGGTAAGATGTCGTTTTGGAGGAAGCTCTTTATGGGGTCCATCCAGCTGGGACTTTTTCTGATCTGATGGACCTAAGCTGGGTTTCTGCCGACGGGACTTGCCTGTGCCAGATCTTCAACAAGGATCATTCGCGGCAGATTATGCGCCGAGGACGTGGCGAGAGTGGCCAGCGAGTCTGCATGGGTGTTTACGCTCCTGGAAATGTGCGTCAGACTGAAGGATTCAAAACTCGTCTGTAGCCGTTTGACTTGTCCCAGATACTCTTGCATCCTCGTATCTCGAGCTTCCAGCTCACCCATCACTTGTCCGACAACCAGTCTGGAGTCCGAGAACGCTTCTATTATTCTTCCGCCCAATCTTTGAACCATCGTCATCCCTTGAAGTAAGGCTTCGTATTCGGCTTCATTGTTCGTAGCTGAGAATCCGAGCCTCAATGATTTTTCAATGGCGGCACCGTCCGGGGATATTAAAACTATCCCAACTCCTGACCCCCTCTGGTTAGCTGCGCCATCTACATAGACCTTCCAATGCGTGTTCCTCCCTGTTGAAATCGTACCAACCGACTTTCCATCCATGTCTTTCTTCTCGGTTATTGTTTCTATAGAGGGCTCAACAAACTCCGCTACCAAGTCTGCGAGGACCTGTCCTTTGATAGAGGATCTGGGCATATATTTAATATCAAAGGCCCCCAAAAGCGCACTCCACATGGCGATCCTTCCGGTGTAGTCAGCGCTTCGAAGCACTGCTCGAAGGGGAAGCTGAGTTAGAACGATGACCGTGTGCGCCTGAAAGTAATGAGGAAGTTTTCGGGTTGCGTGCACTATCGCCAGAATTGCCTTTTCTAAAGGTAGGTATCGCACCTCGGCCTCATGTAGTGATTTGCTCACATAGTATACCGGTCGCTGCACCCCATTATCATCCCGTATCAGCACCAGGCTTACAGCGTGGGGGGCTACGGCGATGTAGGCAAACAGCACCTCATCTGCCTCAGGGCTGGACATGATGGGTGGTCGGGACAGGTAGTCTTTAAGCTGTTGGAAAGCCTGAACGCAATCCTCCGACCATTCGAACTCTTTCCACTTGTTTATCAGGAGGTAGAAAGGCCGACATCGATCCGCCGATCGCGATATGAACCGGTTCAACGCCGCAATCATGCCAGTGAGCTTCTGTACTTCCTTCGGATTCCGAGGAGCCTGTAGGCTGTTAATGGCTTTGATTTGGTCGGGACTTACTTCTATTCCCCTGTGGGTGACCATATACCCTAGGAATTTCCCAGACCCGACCCCGAATGAACATTTGGAGGCATTCAGCCGCAACCGGTGCTCCCTTAATATAGTGAAGATTGTTCCGAGGTCCTTCACGTGCTCGGACACCCTTTTACTCTTCACAACCATATCGTCTATATAAACCTCAATGATCTTGTCCAGTTGTGGTTCAAACATCCGAGTCATCATCCTTTGGTAGGTTGAGCCTGCGTTCTTTAGCCCAAACGGCATCACCTTATAATGATAATTTCCGATGGGCGTCATGAAAGCCGTTTTCTCTTGGTCCTCTAGCGCAAGGGGTATCTGATGATAGCCCTGGAAGGCGTCCAGGAAGCTCATTCGAGGGTGCCCCACGGTTGCATCCACCAATCGATCAATTCGGGGTAGGGGGAATGGGTCCTTTGGGCACGCCTTGTTCAGGTCCGTGAAGTCCACGCAGACCCTCCATTTCCCTGTCTTCTTCTTTACCACCACAGTGTTTGCCAACCATTCCGGGTAAAAGACCTCTTTAATAGCCCCTGCTCTTTTTAGTTTTGCCACTTCGTCTTTTACGGCACCAGCATGTTCCTTTGAAGGGCGTCGGGGTGGCTGCTTCTTCGGAGGGGAAGAGGGGTTGACGTTCAGGTGGTGACAAATAAGGCTAGGATCAACGCCCGGGGCGTCGTAGGCGTCCCATGCGAACACGTCGACATTTTCTCTAAGAAATCTGACCAGTTCCTCCTTTTCTTGAGAGGGCAATTCAGAGCCGACCAGAAAGAACTTCTCCGGGTCGTCGTTGACAGCGATTTTATCTAAACTTTCACACCTTATCTCCTCGGCTAGTCCATCGTCTTGTTCTGCCGAGGCGGCTGATTGCTATAAACTTTCAGGGGCCGAGGACTCGGCATGGGGCCGATGTAAGACGGCGGCCACCATACACTGCCTGGATATGGCCTGATCTCCTCGGATCTCAACTACTTGTCCTCTGGATGGGTATTTTACTTTTTGGTGAAGTGTGGAGGTCACGGCCTCTAGGGCATGGATCCACAGCCTTGCAACTATTGCGGTGTAAGGTGAATAAACGTCGACCACAATAAAATTTACCTCCACTATCTCCGCCCCAGTCTGCACGGGTAGTCGGATTTGCCCTTTTGGCGTAACAATCCTTCCCTCGAAACTGAAAAGGGGAGAGTCGTAAGCTGTCAAATCTTCCGGCTTCAGGTTCAGCCCCTTGTATAGATCGGGGTACATTATCTCTACTGCACTTCTCGAATCCACCAACACTCTTTTCACATCGAAGCCCCCAATCCTCAGCGTGACCACCAAGGCATCATCGTGAGGTTGAATAGTTCCTCTCTTATCCTCATCCGAGAATCCCAGTATCAAAGAGCTTCCCTTTTTTGACCTCTTGGGTTCCCTTTGCCTGCCCTCGGAGAGGAGCCGATCCACAGCTAACACCCTGGGGATGGGTGGCCCCGTTCTTCCTGGTGCAGCGAGAATGACATGTATCGTCCCGGTGGGGGGTCTTAAGGACACGTCCTTTCGAGGCTCTTGTGTTGCTTGGCCGGGATAGCCACTCGATGGGTGCAGCAGGTGGCGCAACTTTCCTTCTCGGACCAACTGATCTAGGTGATTCCATAGATTCCTGCAGTCCTCAGTAGTATGCCCGTTGTCCTGATGATAGTGGCAGTACAGGTTCTGGTTACGTTTGGAAGGGTCTCCAGCCATCTTCCCCGGCCACCTGAAATAGGGCTCATCCCTTACTTTCTCCAGTACCTGTTGTACTGGTTCTCTGAATACGGCATTCACTGTTTGCGGGATGCTCTGCCCAGCCTGTCGCGAGAAATCTCTCCTCGGCTGACCAGGGTTGTGTCGTTCTGACCTGAAATCAGTCGCTTTGGGGGGGATAACCTTCTCCTTTCCCCTCCCTTGCAGCTGATCTTCCTCCACCCTTTTGTATTTGTCGATCCTATCCCTCAACTGATCAACGTTGGCAACCGGTTTACCAGTGAGGGACTTCCTTAAGCCATGGTCGGTGGGGAGCCCGCTTTTGAATGTGCTGATAGCGACAGCATCATGGTTGTCATCCAGGTCGTTATACACTTCCCAGTATCTATCCGAATATGCTTTCAGAGTCTCTCCCTCGTACATGGATAAGGACAATAGCGAACCGAGGGGCCTGGGGACTCTGGTGTTGGTGATATAGCGGGAGCAGAAATCCTGAGTGAGCTGCTTGTATGAGCTTACGGAATTTGTCTTCAGGCCGTTGAACCACCTCATCGCCATTGATCCCAAGCTGGACGGGAAGATTTTACACATAAGGGCTTCATTTTGCGAGTAGATCGCCATCTTTTGGTTAAATTGGCTCACATGCTCTACCGGGTCTGTTCGACCGTTATAGATGGCGAATGCCGGTTGGTTGAACCGTCGAGGCAGCTTAGCCCCTTCAATTCTGTACGTGAAGGGGGACCTTGAAACCTGGTCCAACGCCTTCTTCATGGCATCGTTTCCCGAACCCTTGCTGGATGTGCTCTCGTATTTCCGCACAGGGCGTGGTTCCTTTTCGTAGGAAAAGGTTTCACTTGGGGGGGTCCTTGATCTCCGTCGGTAACTCGCATCCTCCGCATTAGAAGACTCGTCTGAGTCTGAAGGAGATCGCTTTCGCTGTACCCGTCGTAGCTTCCTCTTCAGATCGTCTATCTCTCGCTGCATGGCCTGGTGACTATTTCGCCTTTGGGACACGTGACTACCTATCTGAGTGTGACTCTGGCTTGTCCGGATAGTATGCATACTTCCCTCATGATTTCCCCTGTGGCCTGGGTTGACGGGGTTATTTTGCCTCTGGGACTCGGCGGGTTGTGTCTGTTGGGGGTTAGCCTGGTGAGGATTCTCCTGGTGCGGACCTAGTTCTGCCATGCTCGACCGTTGTGCTAGCTGATGCCCTAGTTCTTCCCACAGACGGCGCCAATTGTAGTTGCACGATTTTCCTGGCCCAAATCTTATTGATCTGGCCTTGGCCCAAAACGCAACCCACAATGAATATTTGTAGAGGATGGGTCAAAGAACTTCACCTCAGTGAGCCCGTTCGGTCTGATACATGGACAATATAGTTGCAGAAAATAAAAACACAAGAATGGATCTCTCCCGTGTGATTCTATTTCTTCCGTGCCTAATACAGTTTTTCTCCCCCTTTCTTTGAGGGACTCCACTACATTATATAGTTCCCTTCCTCTCATCTCAACCTTACACTTGTTGATCATCTAAACGTCTACTTGAGCACCTGTCCCATCAGACGCCCTCATCTCTCCCTTTGTGAGTTGCAGAAGCCAAGGTGGTACTGTTCAGGGGTCTTTTCCTCATTAATGCGGCCAAGAGGATGGTTGGGGCGCAATTAATGTGGTGGTGGCAGCTTTCCATGAGATATTTTGGATTTTATTCATTTTATATGTTGGGAGGATGAACTGAAATGGATGGGGAGAGTTCCTCGTCTGGACTTCGTGATGTCCGAGGAGGAGTTACTCCTCGGACAGGTTTCCTTGGCGTTATTGGGGTTGAGTAATGCTTCATATGTGGTTTCTCTTCGGAAAGGACGCTCCTCGGACGGGCCTGGATTTGGAATAGCCCATTATTTTTGGGCCGGGCCCCACAAATATTGTTATGTGAATTCTTTTTTTTTTTTTATATCAAATAAATATATTTATTTCAAATTTTTTATTATAATTTTTCACTGCAAACTTTTTCTTGTTGTTCTTTTAGATACAAAACTACTAATTAAATTTATGTATTTACATTATTAATATCTCTTCTATAATTGATAATAGTTATTCCAATATTTAATTTTTTCTTGAAAAAAATTAATTAAAATATAGAAGAAAACTAGAAAATTTTTTGTAAGTGAAACATATAATTGAGAAAAAAAAATCAATAATTGTTTTATGTTGCAACTCACTTTGGTCGCGGTTCTCACAGATGCAGTTTGACGTGCACTCATACATGAGGATGAGTTTTTTTGATGAGTAGAACCCAATAGGGATTTTAACTGGAGATGTAACTTGATTGTGATTTTAGGAGATTTTGTTATGTATGTAGCACACTCATAGAAGACGATGACCTACCTAATGAGTCGGAGTTGGTATCAGCTTTAATCAAAGATGGGGAATTTATTGTGAATTTGGGGACATGGTGGGCAGCCCATGGCTTGGTGGGAAATATCATGTTTGGTGGCTGTAAAGGAAAAAAATTAAAGAGACGTTCAATTTTTATTTTTATCACATTACATAATTGTTTATTTAACAGTACGAAATGCAAAGATCCAAAATTCAGAAAGCATACCTACTCCAATGATACAAGCCCAAGCTAAAAAAAATATACAATATATTGCATGACGGTCAAAAGCCATGCCAATACAACAATTTTATATATGGACACACTCGGTTTCACACCTTATTAAGTTGGCAACTTATAATAAAAGTAACATCACTTTTATACAAGTTCACTGTTGATACTACTTTTTTTATGCACTAAACACAACTTGACACATTAATTAGGTGTGTCCCTTCACTTATTGACGAGTGTATGCTAACACTTTCACACTTGGGCCTAATTACTCTAGTCCAGGCCAAGCTTCTTCCTCAACTGCACAAAAAACTCATAAATCTTCTTTTGGTCAAGAAGACTCTTAGCAACACTATCGTTTTGCATGTACCTCTCTGCCCATGCAATAATTTTGGGGCACTCTTCTCCTATATTGAATTTGCCAAACATCTCAGAGGCATAGAACCGACTGTAGGTAGTGATCAGAACAAGATCTACAAACCCAAATGTTTTGCCCCCAAAGTAAGGCTTGTCACCCAGCTCTGCCACCAATATCTTAAAATTTTCAATAAATTCCTTCTTTACTATGTCGTGTTCTTCTCCTTTTGTGGTACATATCCTATTTTGAACATCGTACATCTACATTTACACCAACATTGTATTATCACTTTTCCAAAAAGACTGATCAATTAATGCTAAAATATTTATTTTCAAATTAAATCAAGTCTACTAGTAGACATAGTGAAATCGTAAATCATATCGTAAATTGATTTTTTTTTATTTTTATATGTATTGTAAAATGCATAGATACTTAATAATATGTGTGTATGTATATATATATAAATATATATAAGGCATTAAAAAAATCGGAATATATTCAAGTAATGACTAATTTAATTCATCACTTATATAATAATATTTAACAAAGCTAACAAAATATATCAAATCAAAATATATTTATAACATTCACATTAAAATTGGTCCCAAAAAAAAAAAACTCAAAAGTGATGATACATTATACATGATATATAAGCCAATTTATTTCTCAATCATCTTGCGAATTAATTTCATCTAAGCCAATATTATCTTCATTTTCATCATCTTATAAAATTATTTTTTTCATTAACATTTTCTTCATCATTATCAACATTTTCTATCTCTTCTTGTTCTTCTATATTTTAGTAATTTGTTCTTCTATATTTCAATAACTTTTTCTTTATCTTTCTTATTGTCATTTACAAATGTGAAAGCAAAGTATCATGTATGTAGTATAAATTTCATAGAAGAGAAAAAAGAAAATTAAAAAACTCATGGACATATTATTTTATTGGGCTCAATAAAGTAGCAAATATTTTGTATTAAAAACAAGTCTAGAAACTTTTTGGACTCAAATCAAACAACAAATTTTCACCCAAAAAAATCAGTAAACCCAAATGTCTATGTATTGTCCAATAAATACAATTCACATGATATGAAATGAGTCATATGATACACATCTATGTATTGTATGATTCATAAGCATGGTTAATACGTATTTATGATGAATTTTTTTTTTTTCACTTGATGTTATATTTTTCATGTATTATACGATACTAAAAACTACATATGCTAATAGTATTCAACCAAAAAATAAATCTACTAGTAAAATTTCTTTAAACATTAGCAAGTTAGAGAGTAAGAGATGGAGCATATAAGCTATGCTTGCTTGAGAGAGAGAGAGAGAGAGACTTACAACCCAACTCTCCTAAAAAGTAATGGATTGTGTTTGTTTCATACTCTGTGTATACACACTCCTTTCACATCATGTATAAAATGTGGACATTTTTAAAAATGTAGACATCTGGTTTCCACATTTTACACCATGTGTACAATGTGTGTATAGTTGAAGCGTGAAATAATAATTTCCCAAAAATAATTGACAGACTACTAGGCCTTCTTGAAAAGATAATGTGACTAATGTCAAGAGTATGTAGAAATTAGGTTTAGATTCAATGCCAAAAATTCAACATGGTCAATATGAAAGGAAAATAGGAACCATCAATTTATATTTTTACCTCTTATTTAGTTCTATCTTTCTTTTTGGGACAAATTACACTTTTTCAACTTAAACTATCACCCGATTACACTTAAACCCCTAAACTATCAACGCACTATCAACCTTCATCCCCCCAAATTTAAATATATGTCACACTTAACCCCATGTAGTTTATTTAGTTGTTAAGACTAATGAAATTTAGCATTAAAAGACCAATTTACCTCTCTCCATTATGTTTTGGAGAGGGGAAATTTTTTTTTCAATAGTAAATTTCATCATACTTAACATCCAAACAAATAGAAAGGGGGACATTGAAATAGAGTTAAAACTTGGGAGATTAATCATGTGTTACAATTATTCAGAGAGTTAAGTGTAACTAGGGGTAATAATTTAGAGTGGAAAAGTTTAATTTTTCCTTCTTTTTTGTCCAATGACATATTAGTAATCTCTTAAAACATGGGTTCAACTCATTTTTATTTCAATCTATAAAATAATAATTTCTAATACAAAATTTAGTTATAGTTCCCTGTGTATTGTACCTCAATTAAATCCAATTTTTTTTTTTAGGAAACTAGAAACTTTCATTACTTAAAAAAAGAAATTACATCATGAAGAAGAGCTTGTTCTAAGAAACAAGGATTCTCTTCTATCCAAACTAGAAAATCAACAATGCCACAAGCATGCTTAGTTAAAAGGTGAGCAGATGTATTCCCTTTACGTCTCACATGAGAAAACCTAAAATTACAAACTTCATGACAAGAATCAATAATCCCATATACTATAGGAGCAACCATGGCTACTGCATGAGATAAACCAGTAAGAGCCCTATAAACATTAAAAGAATCACAATCTAAAATGAAGTCGTGTAATCCCAATTCCTTTGCAAACTACAAACCAGCCTCAAAGGCTTTTGCCTCAACTTCCAAAGGACCCAGCGGAGCTCTAACTTTCATAGACATTGCAGCCATCACCAATCCTTGACTGTCCCGAACAACAATCCCAATCCTTACTTCCTTCTTTGCCGAGAAAACTGCCCCATCTACATTCACTTAATACAAATTCTCCGGAGGTGGACACCAATACTCAATCTGATTCTGATCAGGCTTAATTGAAACCTTTTGGGCAGCAACATACTCCTGCAAATAATGCCATGACCATTGCAGTAGCTCTAGTTCCCCTTTCTTCTTTCCTCCATTTTGAACTTCATTGCAATTAGCCCAAATGCTCCAAGCTATGGTGACAAGCTATAATATTTTCCTCACAATCATCTACCATCATCATTTTCCATAACAAGTCAAGAAAAGAAGGGAATAAACCAACAAAACCAGGTTGGAAAATCCCAGAGCAGTTCCAAATTTTTTGAGCTCTAGGACAAGACCAAAACACGTACTGTAGTTTTTGAATCCAACTTGCACTCATCACACATATCCTCGGCTAGAACCTGTCAGTGTTTTAAATTCCTTTTTGTAGGTAATCTGTCAGGACATGCCCTCCACACGAAATGTCGAACCTTATGAGGCACATCTAATTTCCAAACACGCTACCAAAAACAGCTCATATTGCTCTCATCCAAGCTAGAACCTAAAGAACCCAAAGGAGAAGCAGCCAAGATATCGACAGCCACCTTATAAGCGCTTTTGACAGTGAACAGCCCATTATTAGTCTCCACCCATATCAATTTATCAGCAGGCATACACATGCTCAACGAGATACTCTTAATAGAATCCACCTCACAAGGCAGAAAGAGTTTTTCAATTAAGCCCAAATTCCAACAAGAATTATTGGAGTCAATCAACTCAGAGACTCGAAAATCTGGAGAAACATTAATTGATTGAATTAAACTTAATTGATCTTGGAAAGATAACAAAGTTTGTGCTAAATTGGTCAAACCTTTCATGTGTTTGAATTTATTTGAGAAACCTATCGTGGATTCAAGTAATAGCTCAATAATTTTTTTATTTTTTTTTTTTTTGGTTTAAAAAAGGGGGGAAGGGGGGTAGAGGGGACGACCAGTGTGGCTTCTCTACCTGGGTGTGAAGATAGTAGCACCTTACTCGCTCCCGGGCGAGACCCCATCTTTTGTGGTACTCTATAGTTATTGTTAGATTTTTTATTTTTTATTTTTTTTACAAGATAGAAATTCTACTCTAACCTAACCCGAGCGAGATCCCATCTTTTGTGTATATATGTGTAAAACTCCCTCCTGGAGACTTGAACCTCGACCCTTGCCCCCTCCCACACCTCACAGGCATTTATACTTGTAAAGTGATCATCGCACTAAGCGTGTGCGATAGTATTATGATTAGAATCTTATATCCCTCTCCCACTGTTTACATTTTTAATTTTTTTTTTTAAAGGTAAATTTCATTAACTACCCCTGAGGTTTGGACAAATACCAAACAAGTCCAAAACTTTTTAAAACTAACCAACTTAGTCCGTGGCCACTATTTGGTCCTAAACGGCTTCAAGAACGTTAACTATTCTTGAGTCTCTCTCCTTTGTTGCTTCTCTTGCCCCTTTCTCATTCTATCTCAAACAAAAAAACAAAAAAATACCCACAGCCCACAGATCTGCTAGTTGAGACCACAACCACCACCTCAGTACCTCACCACCATCGCTACAAAGCCACGCTCACAGCCACCCAAATCAAACCAAAACCATAAATCAGAATTCCAACAGACCCACGCTTACAGCCACCCAAATCAAACCAATCTCAAAATTCACGGCCAAACCAAACCACACTAAACCAATTCCAACCACCCAACATGCAAATCTGAAAGGACACCCACCAAATTCAAACACAAACAGCATCCAAGCAAAAGAGGAATTTTTTTTCCAAATAACCTTTAATATCAAACCATTTAATTAGTTGTCACGTTTCAAAACAATGTGAAAAACTAGTATCTCGAGTGTCTAAAACTCAAGTTCCAAGATAAAACTCAAGTTTATAAGTCTTGATTTGTAAGTGGTGAATGGTGATGTGGGAGAAAAAATCCACGTGGAACTCTCGAGTTTTTAAGACTCGAGTTCCACCATTTTATTTCTCTTCTTCTTCCTTGCGTTTGTTCATGTTCTATGTTCTTCTTCGTCGCTGGTGTTCTTCTTCGTCGCTCCACCCAGAGTTCTTCTCCAGCCAAATCACCCAGCGTTGCTGGTGTTCTTCTTCATCGCTTCGCCCAGTGTTCTTCTCCAACCAGATCACCTACCCAGCATCTCTTCGTTCTTTCTTCAGATCTTCTGTGGGTTCTTCTCTTCTTCTCAGATCTTCGTTTTTTTTGGGGTTCTTTTTTTTTTTTTTTGGGTTCTTTCTTCTTTTTTTGGGCTTGTATGTTTGTTCTCTGTCTAAAATCGAGTGTAAAAAACTCGAGATTCATTTTTTTTGAACTCGACTATTAAAAACTCAAGATCTATGTGGCATATTTATGTCCAACTCAGCAGACTCGCAAGTGGGAAGCGAGTCTTTGAGGCTCAAGATTGATATGGAACTCGAGTTTATAAAACTCAAGATGCTAGTCTGCAACTTTCTTTCAAACTCGTATTAACTTACTATATTCTATCCCTTCACAACGTTAGTCTGCAAATATCCCCAGCAAAAGAGAGTCCAAGTTTGAATTCATACCCACAAAGAATTGTTCACATAAACAGGAAATACACAGCACCCAAACAACACACACCGTTCATAAGCCCACACCTAGAAACACCAAAAATTTCATCAAAATGCAACTCTTCTCAAACCTAAACCCATCATCAACAAGACCCCCAAACAGAAGACTACCACCACCATTTCAAAAAGAAAAAAGAAAACCAACCCATAGAGAAATACCAAATCAAACACAGCAACCAAACCCAACAAATACCTAAGCCAATCCTCAACCATAGAGTAGAGAAACTAAGATTCAAAGCAGATCGTGGTGGTAACTTGCAAGCAACTCTCGCCGCAACAACCTTGCGGAGACCATCACCGATGTCCATTGCGGAGACCTCGCAGAGAGCATCGCCCTCAAGCTCCACTTAATCGCCTTCAAGAACGTTGCCATGAAGTTAGGCTCGGTGGAGAGTGGTGTTTAGGACTTGATGGATGACTTGGCTGAACAAATTTGTGATCTAATGGTGGAGTATGTGAAGGGGCTTAGTGATGATTTTGTGGGTTTTAGTTTCTGGTCTGAGATCCATGAGAGGGGGATGGCAGACAAGAGAGGAGAGAAAAAGGGCGTTAGAGAGTAACGTCCTTGTTGACACCGTTTAGGATTAAACTGTGCTAAGGACCAAATTTATTAGTTTTAAAAAGTTTTGGACTTGTTTGGTATTTACACAAACCTCAGGAGTAGTTAATAAAATTTACCTTAAAAAAAATTTTGAGAAACATCATGTACAGTAAGTTTTGCACTTATTTCTAATATGTTCTAATTATCACACAAAACCTACATTTTTATTAATAAAATCAGCCCAGAACCTAGCATGAGCTCTCTGGCATGGATCAGAGGGCAGCAATGGAGACTTGTCCTTCCAGACCTCGTCTATGTACTGAACGATTACGAGAGACTCACACACCTGCTTTCCGTTGTGGATGAGAACCGGGATCTTCTTATGAACAGGGTTCATCTGCAGAAGCAGAGGGCTCTTGTGCTTCCCCAGGTTCTGCTCCTTGTACTCATATTTAATCCCCTTCTCGGCCAGCGCAATCCTGACCCTCATCCCATACATGCTAGGCCAGAAATCTAGTAGAACCACCTCGTCTGCCATTGTCACGAAACTCAAATGATTGAAGCAAATGGGGGCGAAAGTGAAATATAAACCAAAGGGACGTGCAACAGAGCGACATTTATAGCGCAAAGAAGATGGGTTGGATCATAATTTAAAAAACAGAAACTATGCTAGGAGCCTTAGGTTAAAGCACCAAGATTAGTTTTTTTTTTTTTAATTGGCGGGTTGTATTACTTTAAAACTTACCTATTTTTACCGCAGAATAATAAAATTGTACTTTAAAAATTGACCTCATTTTTAACGTAGAAATAGAATAATGGTTTTTTTATTATAAAATTATATCATTCATTTGGTTAAATATTTCTCATTTGAAATAGAAATTAGCTAAAATTATAAGAATAATATTTGTTATAATTTAAATAAAATTATTTTTATATTTAAACTACTTGATTTAATTGAAATACAGTAATATTTTTTTCTTCCAATTTTATATCTCAACTCTCAAATGACAAATTGTCTTTCCTCATATTTTATGAGCTTATTTAAAATGATTTGAATTTTTTTAATAATTAAATTAAAATCTAGTCCCTTAAATTCCTTCAACTTACCACATGGTTTTCCCGTCAACAAATAAAAGGTAAATGTTCAACAAAAAAAGCTCCCAGCGGTCGATGGGTGATCTTTGGATACCACGATTGCATATATTGTATCGTTTTCTATAGGGGTATCAAACAATGAGTAATTAATATATTATCTTTCGAGGTGCTTCCACTGTCCGGACAATTTAACCGTAGAATTTGTTTGGCAGTTAATGAGAAAACAAGCTAATTAGCGAGCATTTCAACTAATAGGTTGACAATCCCAAAATCTATAGCCAAGGATTACTTCGCATCACTTCATAACTTGAACTTGGCATCAACTGATTTGGTTCTCATGCAATTATAATAGAGTTGTGAGATATAAAAGTAGATTTTGAAAGTTTAAAATTTTTCAAATATAAAGCTGATATTAATGGCCTGTTTGGAAGTTTAAAAAAGGAGAGAGAGTAGAGTAAAGGGGGGAGAGTAATTAAATTACTTTATTTGGAAGTTTTTTAAGGAAGGAAGGGGAGAGTTTGGAGGGGTTTCAACTACCTCTAACCCCTCATTTTTAATTCCCCCAAATTGGAGAGATTTTGAGGAAAAGTAGAGTAGATAAATTATTAATCAAATGAATTCCCCAATTTACCCTTTCTAAATTAACAAAATTACAAACCAATTATATAAATAATCTTTGTTTGTTTCCTGAGAAAATTTCACAAATTCTCAAACAATGCAACCAGCTCAGCTCAGTTCAATTCACACAATTCACCAAACCAGACCAAAAATTACTGGATCAGAGCGAGAGGGTTCCAGATATCAATAGTCCCATCGACCAAACCACTGGCAACGAGACCGAGTGAGAACTTTTCCGCACCGGCAATAGGCTTCCCCCACGTAATCCTGTTGAACCACTCAGAGCTTGGCGTCTCTCCAACGAGCGTCATCTCATGATCGTCAAATTGGAAATTGAGCTTGAACAGCTCAAGGCTCGCCGACGAGCTGAATGACAAATCCACTGCCCCCGCCATCGTCCCCGCCGCGTGGAATTTCGCTTAACTCTGCGAGATCGGTTCTCGATAATATTGTTGGATTTTGAATCTAGCTTAACTCTACGAGATTGTTTCTCAATCATATACAGGTTCCGTTTCTTTGTATATTTTGTTGATATTCCGTTTGGTTCCCAAGAAAATTAGCTGAGAAAGAGAGGGAAAAAGAACCTCACATTTATTCACGTTTCTATTAACATTAATTCTGAAATTTTCTCTTTCTCGACCTAGCTAATTAATCAGAATACTTATTATAATTTTTTTTGAGGTAATAAAAATTATTTTATAATAGTTAATAGTAGTTTTATACTTTTATTAGTGGTATTTGATGGAATGAAAATGTTGATTAGATAATTATTTAATCTAACAAATTAATAATAGACTTGTAAGTCCATTTTCAAATAGGGGTAAATTTGTCTATTTAAATCATCCTAATTTTTAAAATATCCAAACAAGAGGAAGGGCTAATTACTCCATTTCCCCTTACTAATTTTAAAAACATCCAAATAAGGTAGAGGATAACCATTTCCCTCTACTCTCCTTTCCACTACTCTCCTCCCCTCTACTCCCCTCTACTCTCCTCCCTCTCTAAACTTCCAAACAGGCCATAACACTCCTTTTGTTTTGAATTAAAATTTTTTCTGAATTTTTTTTCCCATTTTCAGCTATTTTATTACATGTAAAATATAGTCAAATTTGTAAAATATTTTTTGTTGATGGTAAAATATTTTATAAAAAGTTGTAAAACATATTACCTTTAAAAGTTCGGTAAAATATATAACAAAACACACAATAGCTTCCACTCACCCTATTTAGTGGCTCGGTCAACGGTCTGATGGGCTGGGTAGCAAGTGTCGACAATCCAATGACCGGAGTTGCTACTCCGACGATTGATGCTAACGGTCCGATGGTCGAAGCTGCCATTTCAATGACCAGTGGTCCAGTGCCAGAGGTCCGATAACTAAAGACCTCATTCCAGCCACCATTACTGGCAATTCAATGGATGAAGACACTGTGCAAAGATGGCTATCGACAGTCCGGTTGCCAGAGCCACCTCTCTGGTTGCCGGTTTCATCGGTCCAATCACCAAACCTTCAACACCGGCGGCTTTGGTGGCTAAGCCACCTATTTTAGCAGTTTACTTAAAAAAATTTACGTGTCATACCAAATACCTATAAATATTTTACATTAAAATAAATGGAGCATAAATTTAAACTTTTATCTTTCAATCTCACCCATTGATTCAATATTGCATAGTGAAATAATCCTACCTATTGCACCAAATCTGGATCTGATACCGATGGCCCCAAAAATGCCACTAACCCTTTACCCATATCTATGATTGTATCTCCAGCTCCAAATACCCACTCCCCCTCTTGATGGCCCTAGGCGTCCATTATTGGGCTGAGATGAATTTAGGTTGGGTTTTTGCTGGCTAAGATTCATATGTGCTCAAGTGCAAGTGGACCTAATTGTAATCCAATCCCACCCCTGAAAAGTAGATTTAAATTTAGATTTGCCCATAGAAAACTTCCTTCATTAAAAATTCCCGACATTTTTTTTATTTGAACATTAAGGAAAAAGAAGCCTAAACATCTATACAAAAACTCAAGGCCGACTCCAAAAAGATAACTTTACCATGTCCACAATCGTTACAATTTGAAACTATTCATTCTGAGATTGGTTTAAGACTCGAGCCCATAATACCTTTCATCCATTTTTTCTTAATTAATTAATTAGTGAAAATAATAATAATCACTTCTTCTTCTTCTTCTTTGTTTTTTTTGTAATAATTTGATAAATGGGGAAAGAATGATTAAAATTTAAAACATTGATCATCTCCTTTAGAAATACCAAAAATGTCAATTGAACACTGTTGAGGTAAAAAATTTTATTCATGCCACGTGCCACAATCATAATTAATCACATTTATTTATTCACCAAAAATACCAAAATTTCACCTCCATGAATATTTCTCATCCCATTGGCCCACAAATATTTCATATCTCATTATCTAAATTGAACCACGATATAAATTAAACAAAAAGCCCAAAAACTCATAATTTTTTCCAATTTCATTATCATTATTTAACTAAGCCCAAAACCGGTCCTACGAGCCCAATGCACACATCCCATTCTAAAGCCCAAGACTACTTATGCTTCACAATATTTCAAAAGCCCAATTTACGTTGGCACTATTAAAAACTCAAGCTAGCTACTTAGCACTATTTAGTAAAAAACCCAAAGTTATCTATACTTGGCAAGATACCATATCATAAGTCCAATGATGAACAATGCTTTAAGTTCTTAAACCTATTACTATAATATTACAAGCTCATGGAATCTATTTTATAAAACCCATTGTGACTATTTATGTTACATAACATTATTCATTTTTCCAAAACCCATGGCAAACATATATCAATCCCATGGAGAATTATGAATTTGTGTTACTAATATAAAAGCCCATGAAAAGTTATGATTATTTATCTTAAATCCATGACATTTATTTATTTCATACCATATTATGAATGTTCAAAATGTGTGTAAAACACCCTTGAACGTTTAGACCCCCAATTTCCAAATTATCAATTCAAGCCTATTATCAAACAATTGATGTGTGAAATATGAACATAAGCATATAACAGAATTGATAAACAATCTAAACCAAATAAAATCACATCCACAACAGAAATTAAATGGCAAAGATTAAGGGAAGAGAGATGCAAACACAAGGACAACACAACGATGTGTTATCGAAGAGGAAACCGAAACCCTCGGCGTAAAACCTCTCCACCGCCCTCCAAGCGGTAAATAATCCACTAAAGAATGTAGTTGAGATACATGAACAGCAAAAGACCCTCCAAGCCTAATCTACCCAATGTACCTAAGCCCTCCAAGCTCCTACTCCAACGAGGTTACGTCGAACCTATTTCTTCTTTAGCTTACCGAATTCCGCTATAACCCATAGCATCAACCAATATGAATTGGTTCCTTCCGAACTGCTTCCCAAAGCACCAAAAAGCCTTCTCACAGATATGGTTAAGGTGAGAAAAGGATTTGGTTAAAGAACCTCTCAAGGATGTAACAATGGAGAGGGTGAGAGTTGAGGAATTTGAAGAGTCACTATGTGAAGATTGTGGATGAGTCAATCTTGTTTTTCTCTAAGGTTTCTCTCCCAAAATTCTCTCTGGAATCTCTCAATATTTCATGGGTATAAGGGGTATTTATACTGGAGTGAGAAAAGAATGCGAAGAGTCAAATTTTCCATAACAGAGTGGACTGGCGACTTGGCCTCGCGACTTGACTGAGTCACGAGTCTAAGCCGCAAGCTAACTGCATGGCCAGTCTGGACTTTTTGTCCTGTAGTGCTACAGCTGGCATGACGGTTCAGCTTCTCTGCATGCTTCACTCGTGTGCATCTTTTGGCAGCTTGCAAGCTGCGAGCCACTCGCAAGATCTAGCCGCGGGTCCCTGCTTCAATGCATAGTCTTGAGCATTTCTTCACACTCTCTCACACACTACCCTTACATAATTCTAACCTAAATACAGGATTACTAATTGCTAAATTATAAGCAAATTTGGCACGGAATAAAGCCAACAAGATGGTTGATTAAAATTCAACCTTACATATTATAAACTCATGGTTACTATTTATGTTACGTAACACTATTCAATATTCCAAAACCCATGGCAAACATATATATAGCCCATCAAGAATTATGAATTTGTGTTACTAATATAAAAACTCATGGAAAGTTGTGATTATTTATCTTAAACCTATGACATGTATTTATTTCATACCATATTATAAACCCATGAAATTTATATAATAAGAACCCATGGTCACTATTTATCTCATATCCCAACATTCATTACCAAAAATCATGGTAATTATTCGTCCTACAAGCCCATTATGATTATCTATAGAAAAACTCATGAGAATATCACATTATTCCATTATAGTGGTTGTTACCATATTTTATTTGAAACCCATGCATATTGCCTCTATTAAAACCCACGGTAAATATTATTCAAGAAACATTGGAGGTTATTATTTAAAAGCCCCAAAGAAAATATCATTTACAAAATAATCCATGGCAAAAATTATGAGAAACTATACAAGTTGTTATTTAAAGCCCATGGAAATTAATACCCAAAACCTATTATAAATATTTATTAAAGCTCATGAATACATTTCATTTTTACAAACAACATGTGGAATAAAAATCCATGGCAATATATGGTAGCTTTGTCCATTTTGTAGGGCTCACAATGAGAAAGCAAAAGGATTGGCCCAACTGGAGAGAACCACCAAGTTAGACGCCCCCCAAAATACTCAACCCTCATGGCGAAGCCAAACATGAAACCTCAACCAAAACAGCCCACGTGTGCAAACTGACCCAGCTAGAGAACTCCCTTCAATTCTACCTTCCGTTGGAGAGCACCTCAAGAAGCAACCAAGCTCCCAAACCAAATTAGGAGCTGGCCACTTGTCCCATCAGCCTCTCTGCCACTACCAACTCTGGCATGAACAATACCAGATGCTGGGCTGACATATAAGAGCTGAGGTCATCTCATTTTCTACTTCCTCTTCAAGTTTTGGTCAAAGGGGAAGGGAAGCCATAACCAAGACCTCCAAGCTCATGAAATTTTCAACTAAATAGTTTATTTTCTTAATAAAAATGTATGTAATTGATTCATGAACCAAGCCCATGAATCCTAAAATGAGAAAATTAGGGAAAAGTTGTTTGGAACGCATAAAGGGGTGTCCAGTAGAAGCTCCAAGCAAAGGCATCAATGGTTGACACTTGGCTTGGAGTGTCAATTGAAAGTTCAATTAGTGTAAAAACACCCTTGAACGTTTAGACCCCCAATTTACAAATTACCAATTCAAGCTTAATATCAAACAATTTATGTGCGGAACATGACATAAGCTTAACACAGAATCGATAAACTATCTAAACCAAATAATATCACATCCACAACAAAAATTAAATGGCAAAGATAAAGGGAAGAGAGATGCAAACACAAGGACAACACACAATGTGTTATCGAAGAGGAAACCGAAGCCCTCGGCGTAAAACCTCTCCGCCGCCCTCCAATCTGTAAACAATCCACTAGAAAATGTAGTTGGGATACATGAACAGCAATAGACCCTCCAAGCCTAATCTACCCAATATACCTAAGCCCTTCAAGCTTCTTGCTCCAACGAGGTTGCGCCGAACCTATTTCTTTTCTAGCTTCCCGGATTCTGCAACTTGACCATAGCATCAACCAATGTAAATTGGTTCCTTCCTAACTACTTCCCAGAACACCAAACAGCTCTCTCACAGTAATGGATATGGTGAGAAAAAGTTTTGGTAAAATGGCTCTCAAGGATTTAACAATGGAGAGGAAGAGAGTTGAGGAATTTGAAGAGTCTCTTATGTAAAGATTGTGGATGAATCAATCTTGTTTTACTCTAGGGTTTCTCTCTCAAAATTCTCTCTAGAAGCTCTCTTTCTTTCGTGGGTATAAAGGGTATTTATACTAGGGTGAGAATCGAATGTGAAACGTTAAGTTTTTCAAAACAGGGTTGGCTCGCGGCTTGGCCTCGCAGCTTGACTGAGTCACGAGATCCAGCCGCAAGATAACAAAACGGCCAGTTGTCCTATTTTGTCATGTAGTGCTCCAGCTAGCATGACACTTCAACTTCTGGCATGCTTGGCACATGTGCTGCTTCTGGCGGCTTGCAGCCGCGAGTAACCCGCGAGATCCAGCCGCAAGACTCTATTTTCTTGCACACTCTTGAGCATTCAACACTCTATCTCACTCACTACCCTTACAACAAACCCACCTAAATACAGGGTTACTAATTGTTGAAATACAAGCAAATTTGGCACGGAATAAAGCCAACAAGATGGTTGATTAAATTCAACCTTACAATCTCCCCATTTGGCTATTCCATGACAAAACCCTAAAACAGACTCTAGACTTAACATGTGAGTTGGGCATTGTTGAGCAAAACTCACCCACACCTAACTCTAGAAACTGTGAGGCACTTGAATCATATGAACATGAAACTCCTGAAACACAACAATACACCATGATCATTGTATGTAGAAAACATGAAATGCATATGAAACAGGCATAAAGTGATCAAGCAAAGATGGAGTTAAGAAACAAACCATGGCTTGATCAAACAAGTAATCACTACAAGCTAGTGATCACAATGCTCATTCACACTTGGAATGAACACTTGAACATATAAGCTAACAGGAACAATGCAAGTTACTTGTATGCCTAACACTCAACCAATGCATAATACACTAAGTATATGCATCTAGGAACAATCCTACAAGGGCACAAGAGTGACAGTACTTAACAAGAAAAGGCATGACATTTAGTTAGAAGTACTGATTTAACAAAACATAAAGGCTGCATAAAGCATGTTACAGACCATAAAGCCTACAGATAACCTTAAAAGCTTACAAAAGCAACATGGGTACAAAACACCATTATATAAAGAGAAACATCAATATATATAAAGTAAGCCAAGTTTCAAAACCATCCATGTGTTATGAGTTAGAAACAAATATAAACCATAACCACAGCGTATCAAACTCATAAAAACAACAAATTATCCAAAACATAATCCTATAAGTTAAAAGGTAACAAAAATATGTGTGGAGTAACTCCTCCTATTACTATGCACACTTCCCTTTGAACTTTCTCCCCCTTACTATATGTTCTCCCCATTTTTGGCACGAATAGCTAAAGGCTATCATCTAACTTTTGTTGAATAGCTTCTAGCTGATTCTCCATGGTCTCGAGTTGCATCTGAACATGGTTGTTGGTAGAGTAGAGAAGTGTCACCATTTCCTCAATGTGCTTCTGAATACTTTCAAGCAAACTACCCACTCTATCAGTTTGAGGAGCAGACTGTACTTGTGGAGTGCTAGTTTGTTGAACTTCAGGGATGACACGCGAAGTGGGTGTGGTATGTACATATGTCTCTAACTCAGGAGCAGATGGAGTAACCGGAGAGATGTGTGCACTCTTTGGTGTTTTAGAGGAATGACTTTTGCTAGCTTGTAAAGTGAACATGGAAATTGGACGAAGACGGGTCATCATTTTTCCATCTGAGGGAGGATTAATACCTTCACGAAGAATAAACTTCATGATGAGACTGCAAAATGGAATACATCCTCGTGCTGCTGATCTAACTGCGGTCTTCCTTATGGTTTGAAAGATGTGGGCACAGATATCAATGGGGGCTCCTGTAATAAGATCACAAAGGAATTGAGCTCTTCCGAGATTGATGAAAGTCGTGTTGGACAGCGGGTAAAGATTGGAGAACATGATCAGCTTTAGTGTGGTCAACTCCGGTGCAAACTTGGCAGTGCTTATGGATGTGCCTGTACTAAAGACTTCATGGTCAGGTCCAAGAACTTGTAGAATGTCTTGAGTCTCTGGAGTTCGATCATCGTATGGAGTTAGCTCCACATTCTGAGGTCTAGTGATGCGGAGAATATCAGCTATGGAGTTCGGGGTGATGATAAAATCCTTTCCTCTGATCTAGCAAATTAGCTCAACTCCAAGGTCACTTGTATTAGAGTAGCATTCCTTAACCAGTTCATCCATTGGGTCTTCAAAATTCCCGAACAAGTTTGCCCAATCTCTTGACTCAAAGATCCGAGGGACAAAAGTGATCCCCAAGGTGTCAAACTCAACCACACGTTCCACTATAGGAGATGCCCTGTCAAAGATGTTTAAGTTGATGTGTGAGGTAAGTGGGGTTCTAAATCTCTCACAATTAGAGTCTTTGGATGGCTGAGATGAGAGTCGAGTCCGTTTAGCAATCAAGGTTGATGAATCATCAGTTACAACATCTTTGCCTTTAGAGGATCGACGAGACATCTGCAAGAGAGCAGACACACAGCAAAGAACCAAAAACAACACCACAAAGGACAGATATCAACTTGATTAGATTCAGATATGAATGTAAACCATAAAAATCACACACAATTTCAAACATAAGTCATGTCAATATAGAATGAGGCAGGTGCATCAAAATGGTGAAAGTGCAATAGAGTACATAGTAAGACAAACTTATAGATAACTGTCAATAAGACAATCTACCAGGAGTCTGATATGCACAATGAAAACCACATACAACCAAAATAAAGCAAATGGCAGTGGGACATAACAAACTGAAAATAGAATGTTTTAAAGTAATACACTCAAGACAGAAGCACACACATGTTATGTCAACATAAAAACACAGTAATACAAGATAGGCAATCCAAAACCACAGACATATTTAAACTCTCATTCTCACAAACGGAGTAAAACACAGAAAAACACCAAACCCATTTCCCAAATGAGTATGAAAACCAACAAACGCCAAAGCACAGAACAAATATTAGCACAATGTGACCAACAATATGACACCAGATGAAATCAACATCAAACACAACCAACCAAACCCAGCACTCTAAGAGTAAAACGTTCGAACACAATATGACTAAAAAAAACAATAACAACTCAAAAAGGCAAGAAAATAATACTCAAAACATAAAATATAAAGTGAGGAAGAGAAGACCCATACCTTTTCTTGATGATTTTGAGAAGAAATGAAGCAACAATGGAGTTCGAAGAGAGTGACACGAAGTGTTTGGGTAAGAACAGTTGAGAGAGAAAGTGAATAGTCACATAAAATTCAAGGGAAAACTGAAAAAGATTTTAAAAACTGCCCTCACTGTGCAAAACACGCGTTTTTCGCAGCTGAGGTAAGTCGCCAAATAGTCGCCAAAATAACCCAACAAAACACTTCAACACAAAAATTTTGAAAAATTTGCTAAGTGTTTTTCGCGACTGGAAGTCTCACTCGCGAGAGAGTCGCGAGTTGAGCCACGAAAATCTCTGTGTACCCCTCGCGACTGGACCTTCCACATGCGAACAAGTCGCCAAAACAGACCCGCGAGCTCGCGACTGTGGCATGCGACTTGACTGACCTGCGAATGAGTCGCCAAAACAAGACACACTGTTTTTGAAGATTTTCAGTTTTTGTAAAAACAAAACACTTTTCCAAAAACAACTTAAACACTCAAAAATCTTTTTGTGTTTGAATTAACAAAAATTGAGCATGTGAAAACACATTTTATCAAGTACAATCACACAAATGAATATGGCATTCATTGAACATAAACTTGTGTGTTGTGTGTGGATATCAACAATGAGATAGTCCTTAGTCTAATGTGAAACTTCAATGATCAATTCAACCAAGGCATACATAATTAGCACTAGATCATGTGACCCATCTCAATTATAGAAGTATGCATATATGACCTCCCACAAGACTTGATAACATAACTTGGAGCTTTACATTTGACTCCACTTTTAAGCATAACATTTGATCTTTTTGATCCTTTTGAAACAATCACCTTTCCTTGTGAGAGTGATATTTGATATTTCACCTTGATGATATAGCCTTTGGCTTTTAAATAATCATAGACTTTATTTTTTGTCGCTTTCCCTTTTTTCCAGTCAAATACTAGTATGTGCGACAGGCTTTTGCAGATCAAAATCTCTTTTCATTTTGAGATTTACATTTGGTGAGCTATTTTTAGCAAAAACAAAAAAAATAAAGACTGGGAAGATATATAGGCACAAGTCTATGCATGTCTCGAGATCAACATAACCATTCACTAATCATTCATGACAAGTTTGAAGATCTATTTACAACAATCACATAGATTTCAAGATTTCTTCCACAGTGATAAAAGTGCAAAGGAACAAGCTACGCTCAAAAATGCACAAAGCCATTAGCACAAAGGTACAAGGCAAAACATATTTTGAGACAAAACTCAACAATGTCAATCAAACTTTTTGATTTTCTATTTTTATGTGGTTTTTGGATTTTTGACACATAAGAAGAAAAAGATTGATCAAAAACAAAAATGAACGAAAGTATGCACAAACAAACAAACAAACTTTAACTCACACAAATAATAAGCAAACAACCAAACAAAGTCACAAAGCATAGGAAGTATTGATGCATGGACATGTTGTAATGCTTATGCATGAGTACCCTTTTTCACCCACACGTCACTTGCGTTTGGGGTGATTTCCTTATAGGATTGGGTATGGGAGATAGGGCTTTCAAACCTTCATGTGAAGCTTTCCAAGCAGTTGGTGAAAACACCAATCATCTTCATCACATCCATCATTCCGGGATCACCACTTTGATCTCTTGATGGTTCACCAGCCCAATTTCTTCTGTCATTTCTAGGTCCTCGTGACCTTGGAGCAGTTGTATTATTCATTGCTCTCAGCTTTTGACAATTTGGCCGAGTATGCCCTTGAAGTCCACAGTGATGACACACATAGTTCGATCTAGGACCTCTTTGTGGTCGTGGATGAGACTTGGCTCGGGATTCAGACTTGCCTACAGATTGATTACGGAGGTTGTTCACCATCCGTCGGTTCTCCAAATTCCTCTTCTCCTCTATCTTGGGCTTCTCATCAATAGGGCCAACTTCAACTGGCTCTTTGGCCTTTATAAACTTCACTTCTTTAGTGATATTGCCAGATGAGCTACTTCCCCCGGTATATCCCAACCCGGATTTGTCTGAAAAATGCTTTTGAGATGAAATAATATCATCGAGCTTCTTGGTGGAGACCCTCTCTATCTTGGCATTGGCTTGCACAACCTCTTGCTCAAGAAATCTCACTTTTGTGTAGGCTTCTGACAGCTCACCATTCAGTGTTTCTACCTCACATTTGGCCTTCTTATAATGAATTAGGAGACTTTTATAGTCCTCCTCTGCCTTCTTCATCTTTCTCACAACTGCCTTAGCCACCCTTGTGTACTCACCCGACCTCTCCAGGAGTGAGTTATAATTGTCTTGAAGATTGGCTATGTTTTCATCTTCTTCTGCATTTGATTCCTCAACAACTCCAAATGATTCTTCATCACTATGTACTCCATGCTCTTGTACAAGTAAGTTCAACTCATCTGAAGACTCAACATGGGCAATAGTCATAAAGGCAGAGTAATTTCCTTCTTCGTCACAGCTTTCCTCAGAATCAGAGTTGGATGAATCCGAGTCACTTAGTGTCGTGGCATACACCTTGCCTTTCGATTTCAAATAATTCGAACATTCTTTCTTAAAGTGTCCATGCCCGTTGCATTCAAAACAAGTGACACCTTATGTAGATTGGGATTCTTTTTCATCTTTCTTTTTGAACTCCCTTTTCTCCCTTCCTGAACTTTGGAATTTCCCTTTATCACAAATTTTCCATTATTCTTGAATTTCAAGAATTTTCGGAAATTTTTTACAAGGTATGCAACATCTTTATCAACCACATCTTCATCCGATAAGTCATGGACTTCTACCTTCTCATTAATGGTCTTAAGAGCAAGAGATTTGCTCCTCCGTTGATTTGGCAGCAACATTTCATAAGTCTGAAGAGAACCAATCAGCTCTTGGACTTTGATGTCATCAAGGTCCTTATTCTCTTCAATTGCTGTTACTTTGGCACGAAAGCTTTCCGGCAAAGACCGAAGGATCTTCCTTATTATTTTAGAATCCTCCGTTTTCTCTCCCAAATTGAACTTGCTCACAACCACCTCATTCAGCTTGTTATAGAAAGAGTCAAAGGACTCATCCTCACTCATTTTGAGCTCCTCAAACTGAGTGGTCAGCATTTGCAGCTTGGTGTCTTTCACTTTCTTCGTGCCTTCGTAGGTGGTTTCCAATATCTCCCATACTTCTTTGGCAACGGTAATGTGAGAGATCCTGTGAAATTCATCTGGAGACACACCACAGAAAATAGCATTGAGTGCTTTACTGTTAGCATTAGATGCGGCGAGTGCTGCCTTATCCCATGTGGATTTGGCTGCCTCAGGTCTGGTCCAACCTATCTCAACCGCATCCCAAACAGATTCTTCAATGGAACATAAAAATGCTCTCATATGAACCTTCCAAAAAGCATAATTACTACCATCAAAATATGGAGGTACATTTAGGGATTGAGACCAGTCCATCTCAATATGGGGTCAAAGATCACACTATGGTAATGAAACCAATAACAGTGTACCCACTCTGATACCAATTGAAAGTTCAATTAGTGTAAAAACACCCTTGAACGTTTAGACCCCCAATTTACAAATTATCAATTCAAGCTTAATATCAAACAATTTATGTGCGGAACATGAACATAAGCTTAACACAGAATCGATAAACTATCTAAACCAAATAATATCACATCCACAGCAGAAATTAAATGGCAAAGATAAAGGGAAGAGAGATGCAAATACAAGGACAACACACGATGTGTTATCGAAGAGGAAACCGAAGCTCTCGGCGTAAAACCTCTCTGCCGCCCTCCAAGCGGTAAACAATCCACTAGAAAATGTAGTTAGGATACATGAACAGCAATAGACCCTCCAAGCCTAATCTACCCAGCATACCTAAGCCCTCCAAACTTCTTGCTCCAACGAGGTTGCGCCAAACCTATTTCTTTTCTAGCTTCCCGGATTCCGCTACTTGACCATAGAATCAACCAATGTAAATTGGTTCCTTCCTAACTGCTTCCCAGAACACCAAACAGCCCTCTCACAGTAATGGATATGGTGAGAAAAGGTTTTGGTAAAATGGCTCTCGAGGATTTAACAATGGAAAGGAAGAGAGTTGAGAAATTTGAAGAGTCTCTTATGTAAAGATTGTGGATGAATCAATCTTGTTTTACTCTAGGGTTTCTCTCTCAAAATTCTCTCTGGAAGCTCTCTTTCTTTCGTGGGTATAAGGGGTATTTATACTAGGGTGAGAATGGAATGTGAAACATCAAGTTTTTCAAAACAGGGCTGGCTCACGGCTTGGCCTCGCGGCTTGACTGAGTCGCGAGATCCAACCGCGAGATAACAGAATGGCCAGTTGTCCTATTTTATCCTGTAGTGCTCCAACTAGCATGACGCTTCAACTTCTAGCATGCTTGGCACGTGTGCTGCTTCTGGCAGCTTGCAGCTGCAAGTAACCCGCGAGATCCAACCGCGAGACTCTATTTTCTTGCACACTCTTAAGCATTCAACACTCTATCTCACTCACTACCCTTACAACAAACCCACCTAAATACAGGGTTACTAATTGCTGAAACACAAGCAAATTTGGCATGGAATAAAGCCAACAAGATGGTTGATTAAATTCAACCTTACATCAACCAACCCTCTTGAGCTCTGATTCTAGTTGTAGCAAGCAAGATCTATAGTCCTCATACTTGCTCTAATCCTATTGGATGAAATTAATTTCCAAATCCCAACATTTAATGACTAGATGAGGAGCATCTCAGCCTCCTGCTGCATTACCCAAATAAGCAAAACACTCTAAAAGCAAGTCTCATCATTTTGGGCCAAATCTCAAAGGAAATATTCTGAGATTTTGCTGCTGTCAGACCTAGTCCCTTCTAAATTTTGCTAATCAATCCCTTAAACTTCACTATAAAAGGATCTACCATCAACTCATCAAAGGAACAAGATCTTCTCATAAAATTCCTCACCCATCATACTATTTTTCAGCTCATAAATCAGTCCTTTAGTTCATAAATTAGCTTTTGATCCATAAATACACATGTACACTGTTAGTACATATGTGAATCATGTTAGGAATATGTGTCAATATAGAATTGGCTAATCTTTTGACAAAACGCACTTTACTTGTAATTGAGTAGATTGAAGATGTGTTTAATACTTCAAGGAACAAGGTTTCAAATTCAAGTGTTAAAGTCATGAAAGTCTGTCCAAGAATCAAGTGAAGAAGTGATGGATTTTAAAGCTCGACAGCTAGCTCAACAGATAGCATCTATCGAGGTTTAAAAGATAGCTTTTGCTCAATGCTCGACAACTGCTTGATAGATACCCTATCTATCGAGATTTAAGAAAATCAGATTTTCAGATCTGATTTCACTCCAATCTACATGTTTAGGCTTTCTTTTCTCACAACCCTAAACATATATAAGGATTATTTTAAGGGCCGTCACAGTTGATGCAAGTTAGTACAACTTGATGCAAAGGTTTCACACAAGCATATTGTGACCGAAGACAATTTGCCCTAGTTCATCTTTCTCTTTAAAAAGTTGCTGCGTTTGTACGCCATAGGGTTTTGTAACCAAGGAGTTTCATGATCTTCATCGTGTAGATGAACTAAAGAACTTTGTAGCTAACATCTTTCTCAAGTTGGTATGTAAGCCGCGTACTGGGATCCGCACATCAATTGGTTAGTCACGTACTAGGAGCCATGCATTAAAATGAGAGATTGTCACTACAGAACAAGTCCAATTGGGTATTGGGGTAAGGGTTCAACTGTAGGTTGGTATAAGGTACTAGGATTCCTTTACTTGTAACCGCTTGTTGTGATAATAGTGGATTCTCGGAAGTAGTGATCTTAAAATCACCCCGTAGGGTTTTTGCCTTGGAGGTTTTCCCCATTCGTAAACAAATTACTGTGTCAACTTTATTTTTCAGTGCATATTAACTTAGTTGGTGATTTATTTGTGCTACCACGCATATTGCATGTTAATTAACTTAATTAATTCACTTGGCTAATTAATTGGTTGATTTATCGCAATAGGTCAATACATTCTTGGCCTATCATACACTTACCCATAAACATCCCATTCAAAAAATCCTAACACCTTAAAATAGTTATAAACAGCCCCTTTTTACTCCATACCCGAAAATGGCTAAACATCACTTCATCTCTCTTTCATATTTCCATATATTCACTCGTACTTTCCATAAAGTAACTCCCACCACTTACTATACATATATATTCATCATTATGGGCATGATATGGCACATGGAGATCTTATTTAAACATTTGCTACATTAGATGAACACTCTTTTATCATCCTATTTTTTCCTCTTTTACTTGGAATTATAGTCTTTAATTCTTGTTTATTGCTATTATAATTGAGGCCATAATGTCTTAGATACTTTGGAAGTTTTTCCTCATGTTGACTTAATAATAATGAGGAAAATATATGATTTTTATCATGTAAAAACATTTATTAACTAATCAAACGTTACCGCTAGAGATCTATCATATTCACTGTTGGACTATTTCTCATCATGTATTTGTTATAACAAGCCCACTTTTATATTAACCGACTATGGAGGAAATGCATAATTTTTTTGCTATGCAAATAGATTTATTAATTTTTCAGACATCTACCGCTGGACGTTTCTCTTATTTACCGTTGGACTATTATTTAAGCATTTATTTGTTGTGGCCCATCCTTTGTGCTAGCTTATCTTTGCAGGAAGTATTTTTGGGACCTTATTATAATCTTTGTTGGATGCAACTTGGACCTTGAGCAAAATGGGTCTTTCACACTTCACTAATAGCTTTTGAGCCATATTCTAAACCCAAAGTCGAGTCTCGGTTTTGGCTTTCCAAATATCATATTGACAACGCATAAAAACTGCCCCCGACAGACACTTTACCTACATAGCTTTTGGTATATTCACTAATTAAATTTTAATGTAGGTTAAATGGTACCTATATTTAAGTTTTTTTTTTTTTTTTTTTTTTTGAGAAACTATATTTAAGTGTTGATTGTTATACAGAAGAGTGATTTTCTCTTGACTTGGGTTAACAACGTCGCTTCCTGAAAAGTGTAAGGAGATCCACCTAAAGGGGAGGAAGACTCCCCTCCCTACACATTTTAAAGTAGGCTACCTAAGTACCCACTTGACAAAGCTGGATTAATTTGGGATATAAGAGATAAATATTGACAGTGTCCTATTAAAAAATAGGCCTTCTGAATTGAATTTTGAGCATCAGTATACAATTCTCTATATAGCATACACAATTACACATCTTCCTTCAAGATCAAATTCATTAAGCCTCACTAAGTCAGAGTCCAACTTGGCTTAATCCCGAAAGTCTAATCCATTCGGATACAACTTTTTGTTAAAAGCTTATTTGTTTATGCGTTGAAAATTTGGTAAAATATAGTTGTACCAATAAAAAAATGGGACTTTAATCTTTAAAAGTCGTTCATAAGTAAATAAATTAAAATACTATAATAAAAGATTGTTGACAAACCATGTAAATTTTTTTTTTTTTTGAGAAACCATGTAATATTTGTTGGACAAAGTTTGATTACAAACTTAATTGTAGGCTACTAATTCCTTTAAAAATTTAACTTTGTTACATATTTTGAAAATCCAATTGTTAGATTGCATGTTCTTTACACTCTTAACACACATGCCAAATTTTATGTCAATCAGATGTTATTCACTATATAATCCATAAACATATTTTTTACACATAATTTTATATTATAAAAACTTGCAATTTAACAATTAATTGATGACATAACTATTGGTCTTTAATTTTCTGAAAATTGTACAAGCATGGGGGATATAAGAAGAAAATGTAATTCAATTGTGGATTTATCAAAATCCAGATCCAATAAAAAAATATTAAGTGAAGTTGTAATCTTAGACTACAACCAAGTATGTAGCTAAATTTTATCCATACTTGTTTACATACCAAATTTTAAGTATTAAGTTTGAGCAAGGGACAAAGCCAGGTTTTCGCTTTTAGGGCCACAGCATGAAACAAGAAACTTTAATGAACAAGAGATATATTAAGATTCAAAAACTGAATCAATATATGAAAATCTACATTAGCATTTTATTAATAAAATGTAAATAAAAGAAAAGGCGTAAAATAATTGTTTCTACTTTCCAAATACATTTTAAGTTTTAACTCAATCACTTATTGAAATATAAAATATTATTAATTTTGAATCTAAAAATTTATCTATTATTGATTCTATAATAAATTTGGCTATAATTCCTTTTTAGTTTTTTTTTTAAGAGAAAAAATCATAGAGAACGTTAAAAAAAAAATTCATCTTTTATATTGTAGTAAAAATAGTTTTGACAATATTCATAACTGAAAATGTCAAATATTGTAGTTGATTTTTCCATCATCTACAAATCAAAGATAGAGTATCTTTATACTATCAATATATATCCATTATTCTTCTGTGGGGATGAGGATCCTAAATCTAATTGAAATAGAGTCAAGGTTATTTCCGAGGATGCACCTCAGACCTCGGCGATGAGCACTAGTTATGTGAGGCGCATAAAGTTAAAACATCAAAAAGGAAAGAAAGCAGACTTGGCATGGAATACGCGAAGGATGAAGAAAGAAGGGTATAGAAGCCATCCCCTCCGCATTAAATACAAAACAACCACTCCTCTGGTCGCATTAATAAGGAAATGACCATGAATAGTGGTGGCATAGCTAAGA
Source organism: Quercus tomentella (assembly GCA_028535165.1). Taxonomy (NCBI): domain Eukaryota; kingdom Viridiplantae; phylum Streptophyta; class Magnoliopsida; order Fagales; family Fagaceae; genus Quercus; species Quercus tomentella. The sequence goes on from JAPQVY010000156.1 coordinate 65,117,697, forward strand.
TTTTAGGGTAAAGCTTTCTAGTATGTTTTGGATGGGATTAGAGTTCTGGGAGGGCAATCTCAGCCCTCCAAGTGTAAGATCCAAATAAGTTGTAGCTGGATATAAAAGCAAGAGAAAGATCCAGATGCAGAGGGAGAATAAATTAAAAAATTACAAAAAAAAAAAAAAGAATCTATCCATTTGTAAACCCAACCTCGAACTAGACCCGAGGTCCAACACTAGTATTTTTTCTTAACCAATTCCTAGACTGTGAATTAATAAAAGAGGCACCCTTTCTTATTTAATTCTTTGACATAAACATTCTGAGTTTGCGCATTGGATATCATAATCAGATTTGACTTCTCATCTCTAAACAAATTTATTATGATAGCAAGCAGTAAAACTCTCATTTATTTCCATTTGTTGACTAACTGCTTTTTTTCACTGTTACAATTGGCACCGTCTATGGAAATTTCTTTGAAAATCCTTGCGCAACTTCATAATTATGGCTGGTCATGGGCGAAGCGGATCGCAGAAGTTTGTTGGCTCCCAATGCAAGGATCACTTCATCAATTTGGAACGGAGAAGAGATCGCCATGAGACTCATACGCATAGTCAGGGGGCATTTTTTTCTTCAAGACGAACAAGGCAGTAGGAGGCTAGCTATCATTCACTAGATGAAAAAGTGTATGATCTAGAGAGAAAGTTAGAACAGTTACAAAGACATCTTCGACGTAGGACGCGTGGGTGAGATGACAGGATTCCTTCTCTGGGCAAGTACTTGAGTTCTGGCAGTGATGAGAGTTATAAGCCTAGGAGCAAGACTCCACCCAATGAGTCATTTACGTTATCTTCCCGACATACCTCAGGACGAAAACGCTATCGTAAGAAATATGTTACCCCACCAAGGAGGGGCCAAGGTCATGACGCCATGGGTAAATCCCTCCTTCAAATATCCCGTTCTCCTTTTTCTTAACGCATTGAGCAGGCCGAGCTCCCTCGTCGTTTCAACCGGCCTACTTTCACCATCTATAATGGTAGGACTAACCCTGTTGAACATGTAAGCCACTTTAACCAAAGGATGGCCATTCACTCCAAGAATAAGGCTCTGATGTGTAAGGTCTTCCCCTCAAGCCTCGGACCGGTGGCAATAAGGTGGTTTGACAGTCTGGCAGAAGGATCAATACATTCTTTTGAGGAGTTGACTAGGGCTTTTGGTGCAAGATTCCTGACTTGTACCTGAGTTCCTAGACCTTTGGATTCGTTGCTCTCATTGTCTATCAGGGAGGGGGAAACATTAAAGACTTACTCCGATTGTTATTGGGAGCTTTATAATGAAATTGATAGGGATTTTGAGGATGTTGTTGTACGGACTTTTAAGGTGGGCCTTCCCACAAATTCAGATTTGTGGAAGTCATTTACCATGAAACCATCTTGGAATGTTCACCAACTGATGGACCAGATTAAAGAGCATAAAAGGGTCAAGGACAATTAAAGTTCAGCCAGAGGTAAAAGTAAGGTTTCTACCAATGATCAGAGGGACAACTCAGGTTCGTCCTCTCGACCTAGGAGGGAATATTATAATCAACCGTCCCATGATAATGTTGCTCCTCAAATGGTGAACTCGGTGTTTAAGGAACCAATACATCAAGTTCTGGATAAAATTAGACACGAACCGTATTTTAGATGGCCGAACAAGATGGGGGCGACCCCAATAAAAGAAATCAAAGCCTATATTGTCAATATCACCAGGATTGGGGTCATACAACCGAGGATTGCAAGACCTTACAAGCCTTTTTGGACCAACTAGTGAAAGCGGGCAAATTGAAACAATTTCTGCAACAGTCAAATAATCAGGCAGACCAACCTAGGTGTGAATCACTTAATGGTGGCATCCCTCGGGCATCTTTAGGGACAATAAGTGTTATTTTTGCAACCATGAGAGAGAAGTCACACCAAGCTAGTGGGGTAATGCTGATGTCAACATAGGTGGGAGGCCCTGAAGGAAAGGCCTTGAGTAAAAGATTCAAAGTCTCAAATCAACCAATCATAGAATTTTTCATGGATGACAAGTTGGGAACTATTTAGCCACATAACGATGTTTTGGTGGTGATCATGTAGATAGCGAGGTATGATGTCAAGAGGGTGATGATTGACCAAGGCAGTGGGGCTGAGATAATGTACCCGGACTTGTTTAAAGGTTTGGGGCTCAAACCCAAGGATTTGGACCAGTATGATTCCCCGTTGATTGGGTTCGATGGGAGTGTCACTATCCCCAAGGAAAGGATCTGATTACCTGTTTTAATTGGGGATAGGATGGTAAGCGTGGATTTTATAGTAGTTGATGCCTTTTCGCCGTACACTACCATTTTGGCCAGACCATGGTTGCATGCTATGGGGGCAGCTGCATCTTCGTTGCATGTCAAAGTGAAGTATCCCACTAATGGAAGGGTGGCTGAATTGGTGGGATATCAGTCAACAGTTAGGTAATGCATGGTGGCAATAGTTAATCATCGCGTTACTAAGTTAAGTTCTTCAGAGGTTGTCCCGACGATGTAGCAATCACAGCTAGGGTGGCCAGCGTCCTCGGATAGTTTAATATCGTGTGAGGAGTTGGAAAGGGTCACTATTGGGGATGATGAAGATCAATACTTTTAGGTTGGATCTCTACTCCAACAAAGGATAAGGTGCAGTTGGTGGAATTTTTGAAAGAAAATCTTGACATCTTTGCATGGAGTGCGTATGAAGCCCCTAGGGTCGACCCTGAGTTTGTTTGTCATCATTTGAATGTTAACCTAAGTGTTACTCCGAAGAAGCAAATACCTTGGCGGTCCTCAAAAGAACATGCTGAAGTTGTTAAGGACGAGGTCCGTAAGCTTAAACAAACTGGAGCTATTAAAGAAGTTTTCTACCCTGAGTGGTTGGCCAATACGGTGGTGGTAAAGAAGAAGTCGGGAAAGTGGAGAGTATGTGTAGATTTCACGGACCTCAACAAGGCCTGTCTGAAAGACCCATTTCCGATTCCTAGAATTGATCAATTGGTGGATGCAACATTTGGACATCCGAGGATAAGCTTCCTATATGCTTTCCAAGGTTACCACCAGATTCCTCTGGCATTGTCAGACCAAGAGAAAACTACCTTCCTCTCTCCAACGGGAAACTTCCATTATAGGGTAATGTCATTCAAACTAAAAAATGCCGGGTCGACATATCAGAGAATGGTGATGAGAATGTTTGAGAGTCGGTTGGGAAGAAACACAGAGGCTTATATTCATGATATGGTGGTGAAGAGTAAAAAAGAGACCGAGCATTTGTCAAACCTCAGTGATATTTTTGCAATCTTAAAGAAACATAAGCTACGTTTGAATGCTTCAAAATGTTCCTTTGGAGTCGGATCATGAAAATTTCTGGGATACATGATAACTCATCATGGGATTGAGGTTAACCCCGACCAAATTAAGGCCATACATGATTTGCATCCTCCTCGGAACCCGAAGGAAATTCAGTGCCTAACCGGAATGATGGCAGCTCTAAATAGGTTTATATCAAAGTTTGCAAAACGGTGTAGACCATTTTTACAACTATTGCATAAGTGGAAGGACTTTACATGGTCTGAAGAATGTGACAGAGCTTTTACGGAGTTGAAGGCATATTTGGCCCTTCCCCAATCCTGTCCAAACTAGAAAAGGAGGAAGTTTTATATGTTTATGTGGCTGTAGCTCAACATGCTATGAGTTTGGTCTTAATACGTGTGGACGAAGGAGTTCAGAAACCAGTGTATTACGTCAGCAAATCCCTCCAAGAGGCTGAGGTTAGGTATCTTTATGTGGAAAAAGCAATTCTTGCCATCATCCATGCCACCAAGAAGCTGCCTCATTATTTTCAGGCACATACTGTGGTTGTGTTGACTCAGTTGCCCTTACAGGCCCTGCTCCAAAAATCAGATTATACAGGAAGGATGGCCAAGTGGGGGCCATGCTCTTAGCATTCAATGTCAAGTATATGCCTCAAACAACTGTGAAAGGTCAGGTTCTAGTAGATTTGGTGGCAAAATTTACTAGGAACTAGGAAACTCGGAGATGGGGGAAAGATTCGAAGGGTCTGTGCATGTGGAAACGGTAGTAGCTAAATGTACCTGGCAGTTATTTGTGGATGGTGCAGCAAACAAAAAGGGATCAGGAATAGGGATTGTGATGGTTTCACTAGATGGCATTACTTTGGAGAAGTCACTTAGGCTTGGATTTGTAGCAACAAATAATGAAGCAGAGTATGAAGCTTTGCTAGCAAGTATGAAGGCTGTGCAAAAGCTTGGTGGCAAGATTATAAAAGCATATTGTGATTCAAGACTTGTAGTTGGACAAGTCCAAGGGGAGTATGAAGCGAAGGATCCAAGGATGCTTTGTTATTTAGGTCGAGTAAAGAGATTGTCAAGGGACTTTCATTCTTTTACGCTTGAGCAAGTTCCTCGAGCCAAGAATTCTCATGCTGATTCACTGGCAACTTTGGCCCCGGTTAGTAGGGAGGATTTACCTCGAATCTTGCTCATAGAGAGTTATGTGTCGCCCGCTTATAATGAGCCGCTTCCAATAGAGATTAATTCTATGAAGGTAGGCCCTAGTTGGCAAGACCCAATGGTTGCATTTTTGAAGGATGGAATTTTACCCAAGGACCGGGTCGAGGCAGAGAAGGTTCGTAAAAAGGCGCCAAGGTTTTGGCTTTCTGATGACCAAAAATTATACAAACGCTCATACTTGGGACCATACTTGTTATGTGTTCATCCCGGGGCAGTTGAAATGTTATTAGAAGAATTACATGAAAGGGTTTGCGATAGCCATACATGGGGTAGGTCACTTGCTCATAGAGTTTTAACACAGGGATATTGGTGGCCGAGCATGCAACAAGGCTCACAAGAGTATGTTAAGAAATGTGATCAGTGTCAGAGGTATGCTCCTAACATTCATCAGCCAGGAGGACTGCTGAACCCATTGAGTAGCCCTTGACCTTTTGCCCAATGGGGATTGGACATTGTAGGACCTTTCCCTAGAGCCACAGGGAATCGGAGGTATCTCCTGGTGGCTACTGACTATTTCACTAAATGTGTAAAGGCTGAACCACTAGCAAATATCCGAGATCAAGATGTAAAAAGGTTTGTATGGCAGAATATCATCACAAGATTTGGGGTCCCGAGCATGCTTGTTTCAAATAATGACTTCAATTTGATAGCAAGGCTTTCCAAAAATATTGCTACGAATTGGGAAGAAAGAACAGATATTCTACTCCGTCATATCCTCAAAGTAATGGGCAAGTTAAGCCCACAAACAAGGTTATACTGGATGTTTTGAAGAAGAGATTGGAAGATGCAAAGGGAAGATGGGTGGATGCGCTACATGATAACGCCTTAAAATGTTTACTTGTTATATATATATGTGGGCGTTATCTCCTTATTACTATGCTTAATTTGTATAATTAAGCCATGATTTGCATTAGTCCCTATTATTTATCTTTACATAATTTCTTGAATAAGATGCTATTCATTGTGTGTAATTTTCTACTTTCAGGAAATTATGTGAGAAAGATGAGTTTACAGGAATTTGTGAGAAAATGGAGGCCAAACTAGAATTAAAGTGGAGCTAAAGGACCATGCTTAAATGTCTAAGGAGGTGCAGCTGGAGTGCATGGATTGTCTACCATGATTGGAAGCTTCAAATAAAAAAAGAAATCAAAGAGGCAGAATCTGAAAAGGAAAAATCTGATTTGAGCACTGATCAGTATTTTGGGAATATCTTTCTCCTAAAAAATCCAATTGACACAAGGATGGATGAGTTGGAACCGTGACTTAAATATCTACAACTTTCCAGTTTTGAGTTTTGTGAAATTCTTAATTTTTGAAGGCCTAAATTAACTCACAATTTACTGCTGTAAACCTGGACGGAAATTAAAATAGTAAAAGTTTTATTTTCTTTGGACACTTAGACGTTGGGGTTTTGGAAGGGAGGCTGTGTAGAACGAATTTTGGAGAGAAAACCTTGTATTTTTCTTTCTCTAATGGCTGCCTAAACTCTTTGCTAGGGCTAGGGGTTGTGTTTCTTCTATACGGTATGAATATTCAATGTGATTCTTTCTAGGATTTTATCAACAAGATATTTGATTGTTCAATTAGATTTATTTTGATGTATAAGTTCTTCCATGCTTTCAATAAGTTCAATCATTTTTTTCTTATTGTTTAGATGAATTTCTAATAGTTTCAAATAGAAATCAGGTTTTAAAGTGAATGGCTTTTTCTGAAAACTTTTCTAACCGCATTATTAATCTAGGTTATCATGCGTTCTTGAATTGTCTCAGTTCAACCGAATCATAAGTATTTAATTGTATAAGAACAATCAATTATGAAATATATAATTTCTTAGATCACAAAGAATTTCATATCGATATAGGGAAACACCCCAATGCCCTGGTATTAATATTATTGATTTTAATCGTCTTTTATTATTATTCTTGTTAACAATCTCCAAGCAAAAGTGCTTTTCTTCTTCACCCAAATTTTTATTTAATTATATTTTCTTTGAATTTATCCTGCTTCTTGTGGTTCGACCTCGGTACTCCGAGAATTATATTACTACGATCTCCTGCACTTGGGAGTGAGCAAGCACTACACCAAGAAGATCCACAGGTGAGACCCCTTTTTCCATAACCTATGGAGTTGAGGCAGTTATCCCTACAGAAACAAGGTTCCCAACTCTAAGGTCTGACCAACCCCTTGGTGATGGCAATGACCAACTCCTTGCTCATAGCCTTGACTTGGCTAAGGAACTGAGGGAGGTAGCCGCAGTTAGGTTGGCGCAATATCAGCAAAAGCTTAGGCAAGGGTTCCAAAAAAATGTAAAGGTTAAAGCTTTTATTCTAGGGGATTTGGTCCTGCGAAAGGTTGTTGGGAGTGCAAGAAACCCTTCTTGGGGAAAATTAGGTCCTAATTGGGAGGGGCCATATCGAGTAACTTCAGTAGCTGGAATGGGGGCTTATAGGTTAAAGGATTTGGATGGACTTGTTGTACCTCGTCCGTGGAATGTAAACAATTTACGAAAGTATTATTTCTAATCTAGAAGTATTGTAAGGTTTTTTTTTATTATTTTTTTTTTTTTTTTTTATGCAATCAGATATGTTTTTAAGATACTTGTTGTCTCACTTAGATTATTTTCATGTTAAACAGAACCTCGGCCAAGTTCGACTCCTCGGGTCACTTGCCTTAGGTAAATTAACACTTAGATTATTTTCATGTTAAACAGAACCTCGGCCAGATTTGACTCCTTAGGTCACCTGCCTTGGATAAATTAACTCTTAGATTATTTTTATGCTAACAGAACCTCGGCCAGGTTTGATTCCTCGGGTCACCTACCTACGTAAATTAACATTCAGATTATTCTCATGTTGAATAGAACCTCGGCCAGGTTCGACTTCTCGAGTCACCTGCCTTGGGTAAATTAACATCTAGATTATTTTTATGTTAAACAAAACCTCAACTAGGTTCGACTCCTCGGGTCACTTGCCTTGGGTAAATTAACACTTAGATTCTTTTTTATGTTAAACAGAACCTCGGATAGGTTCAATTCCTTGGGTCACCTGCCTTGGGTAAATTAACACTTAAGCTATGTTTGTTGTGTTCAATCTGACCTTGGTTAGGTTCGATTTCTCATATCACCTACCTTGGGAAATTAACACCTCAGTACAAATACTTAATTATTTATGGGCATGGTAAACAAATAGTAAATCATAAAGATATCAATACAGATTAGTAAGACAAGGTTCCAACAAAAGTCTTTCATTAAATGAAGTTCAATTGGGTACACATAAAAAAGAAGGTAAGTAAAGACAAAATGCCTTCTGCGAAAAATAAAATAAAATAAAAAAATAAATGTAGCAAAAAAATCCCACTATTAAATTCCCTAAGCCTGGGGAGTCTTCTGTTTCCCTGTTCCCGTGATAGGTTGCGCCCCAACAGTTGGAGTTGGAGCAAGGGGAGCCACTTTAGTTGTTGAGATAGTTGTGGAGGAGCCTTCTTCTATTTGAGGCATCTTGGCTACCACCTTGGTGCTTTATGGAGCCGCTGCACTGGGCTTGGAGACAGGTGGCTCGGTTTGCTTGGCTTTAGCAAGGACAGTGGTGCTCTACTGTTGTTCAGTTGGTTTAGGTTAGGCAGGAGCAGTAGCACTGGACTTTGGTAGGGGGTTCTCTGTGGAGCTCGCCAGAGCTGGGCTAGAAGTACTGACAGGAGGCTAAGTGGCTAGACGCACTCTAATACCTAGAGGGTAGAAGGCTCTCTCTGGATTCCTTAGCTCAGAAACAAAGTCTACTCCAGCAGCATTGAGGGCCTCAATTCAGGTTTGAAGGCAAAAGCTATAGCATACGACAGGGAGTTGAGATTTGAGGTGGGCCTTAGTCTCCTTCTGCCCTTGGTCATATGCGGTCTGCTCAACCTTGTTCATCTCCTTATCCTTCTAACTTAGCTCCTTCTTCAGCTCAGAGATGATTGTCTGAGCAATTACGAGCTAGCTCTCTGCCTCCCTTAATTGTAAGAGCTACTCCCAAGCTTGCCTCTCCATGCTCTTTATCAAGGCTTCAACACTCTTTCTGGCCTTGTCGCTTTCTACCAACTTAAGGAGAGTCTCCTTCAGCTTCTTATCTGTCAAGGACGGAGACTTCTACGCGGCATAGCGCTTGGACTCCTCTTCCTTCAGATCATGGAATGCCTGGTCAACCCACTCCTCTGCGATGTGAGTTGGGTGGCCTGTGCGTGAATAGTTGAGATAGAAATTAGTAGGAAAGTATGCATATAATGGACAAGACTGTAATAATGAAGTTTTGGAGGTAGAAAAATAAGTATAAGGAAATCTTACCAAAGTAAGGTCCCTCTTTATGGATAGTAAGAGCTCATGCTTCTTTAGGTTCTGAAGTTCATCTATATCATTTGGGAGAAGAAGCACTTGTTCCACAGCATTGGCCACATAGCTCGCTCTTCCGCCGTCAAAGTTACGGATTGAAACATCTTCATGAAGAGGCGAGCCGTCCAATTCAAGCGCAGGATTCCAGTTTGGAACCCGAGCTCGTCGCTCAGAGACAGCGTCCGAGCTTTCCCCTCCCCTTCTTTATTGAGCTCAGGTCATCTTCGCCACCTTGGTAGGCTTAGGAAGTGCTTTCTCTTGGACTTTGCCCTCTTTGATGGGGCCTTTACCTCCTTTCTTGTCCCTTTTTCATTTTTTATTAGCTGGTTCAGTTTGTGTAGGGGCTGGAGGAATTGGAGTTGGAGGCCTGGGAATTATTGGGACCTCGGGAACTGTGGTCCCAATGTGGGATTCTAGTTAGGAGAGTAGATCTGGCAATCTCTTCTTTATCACCATCCCTTCAGGCACTTCGATAGCCTCTTAGTCCTTACTAACTAGGGCTGCAACTAGATGTGGGCTGAGTCCTTCCTCCTTGGACTCGTTTGTACGGTAAAAAACCTCAAAATCGTCGTCTCGAACGAGATTTTTAGTGTCCTCCTCTAAAGTATTATCCTCAAATTCTGTCTCAGTTTCTTTGTACAAGGATGTAATTTCCTCTACGATGGGTTGAGGATCCTTAAAGGTAGGAAGCTCGACTAATTTCGTACCCTCTAGAAGAGGCTTACGTATAAATCCTTCAATAGCCACGTCAACTAGGACAAGACAAGAGTCTCGGGCCTTGATTACGTGCTTGGACACTTAGAAGCGATTGGAGATGGGTTTAAAACCTAGAGTCACGTGAACTGTACAGAGCTGACCATCTAGATGTAGGAAGATCTCGGACCTCAGAACTCGGTTCAGTGGATCGAAGTTCACCAAGCTTCATCTCTTGGTAATGGCTTTTTTATCTGAGGAAGATCAATTAAGAATTCATGTTAGTTTGCGGGCCGGACAAGCTCAAATTTTAGCAAGTAAGACAAAAAATATATGTACACAAAATTAAAATGATGATGATGCGGATATGTAAATGAACTGTTTATAGAATTCCCTAAGCTAACATAGACTTTTTAAGTGTCCCTAAGCCATCCCACCTAGAGTTCCATCCTGGGTAGGACAATGGAGTCCGTCATGCCACTCCCCTGAAACGATGAGAAAGTCCTCGTCCATGCCTTTTTTCATCTTGGGGAGACAAGAGATTAGCCTAACTGCGGGAACCCTAGTTTTTAAGTAATACCCCCCATCAATGCCTTTCTAACAACTGTACACCCAGTTTATGTCGTGATGGGTAAGATGTATACCCAACTTTTCATTCAGTGCATCTACACTACCTAATATTCTAAACATGTTTAAAACACATTAGGTAAGGCACAATCTAAAAAGATTTTAAAAATCTCTAGTGACTATCCATAGGAATCCTCATACCGCCTTCAATGAAAGCAATCATGGGAATTGCAATGGCTCCTATAGGCCTCTTCTCGTGCCACTTACTTGGGTTGCAATGCTGTATTAACACATTGCTAGGAATCCCATAGTATCTCTTAAACTCCTCTCGGTGTTTAGGATTGTCAACCAAACTAAAAAATCTACCCATTTGAGGAAAAAAAAATCTACTAGTATGAAAGAATAAGGGAAGAACTCTTGTTAACAAAAATGCACGCTTACAAATTCGGGGAAGAATGACTCCTTGGACGAGGTTATCGAGTGTGAGGAGCATATTGATGTTATTTTCTGCTTCTAGGGAGGCGAAATGAAGATAAGAACCTCACATCTCTCTATATATAGGCTGGGAAAAAAGGAGCGGTAATCTTCCCACCCTTTCTAATGACGAATTTAGAGCCGTTCGATCATGATCTCACCATAGAACATGGGAAATAGTAGGCCGCCTGTTGCATTTATTGTGGAGTTGGGGATTCCGAAGCGTCAAGAGCGGGTCACAGTCAGTTGAAAAGACATGCTCACGTGGGAGCCTATTTGTGAGTGTGCCATTGTCAATAACTTTTATTAGCCAAAACCTCACTTTTCTAGGTCGAGAACAAAAAATAAGGTTCTGGAGAGCTATTGTGGGGACAAGGATCCCAAATCTAATTTAAATAGGGAGTCAAGGTTATTTCCAAGGATGCACCTCAGAACTCGACGACGAGCACTAGTTATGTGAGGCGCATAAAGTTAAAACATCAAAAAGAAATGAAAGCAGACTTGGCACAGAATACGAGAAGGATGAAGAAAGAAGGGTATAGAAGCCATCCCCTCCGCATTAAATACGAAACAACCACTCCTCTGGCCACATTAATGAGGAAATGACCATGAATAGTGGTGGCACAGTTAAGATTATAGGGTAAAGCTTGCTAGTATGTTCTGGATGGGATCAAAGTTCTGGGAAGGCAATCTCAACCCTTCAAGAGTAAGATCTAGATAAGTTGTAGCTGGATATAAAAGCAAGAGGAAGATCCAGATGTAGGGGGAGAATAAAAAAATAATAAAAAAAAAGAATCTATCCATTTGTAAACCCAACCTCGAACTAAACTCGAGGTCCAAACACTTGTATTTTTTCTTAACCAGTTCTTAAACTGTGAATTAATAAAAGAGGCACCCTTTCTCATTCAATTCTATGACATAAACATTCTGAGTTCGCGCACTGGATATCATAATCATATTTGACTTCCCATCTCTAAAAAAATTTATTGTGATAGCAAGCGGTAAAACCCTAATTTATTTCCATTTGTTGACTAATTGCTTTTTTCCGCCGTTACATCTTCTAACTAAAAACTAATCAATATTGCGAAGAAAAAGATTAAGGATATATATATATATATATATATATATATATATATAGAAAAGGTGGGTATTAGATTAGGATAAAACAAGTGGGTTTCAGTTAACTCAACTGATAAAGTTTCTAACGGTTGAATAAGAAATTTGGGATTCAATCCCCATCTACACCAAAAACCGTTTAGTGTCTTAGTCTTATGATAAAGAGTCATTAAGAACGGACGTTATAGGTTAAAACTCTTTCAAAAAAAATAATTAGGAAAAACATGGGTTTTTAAATTTTTTTTTTTTTTTAAATGAGTTTAATAAAATAAAAAGTGGTAAAACTATTAAAAGTGAAATTGAGAAGAGAAGGAAAAGCCTATAATTTTAGGCTGCGTTTGGTTCTATGTAATCGAATTCCGAGTGTAAAATGAATGTAGGGAAAGTGAATTCTCGTAAGGAAAATAAAATCCGGGTGTTTGGTTCTACAATGGAAAATAGTCTGAAAAACGATTTCCGGTGTTTGGTAACATTCTAAAAATGCTATTTTCTTACAAAGTTTTTACATTTTCTCAACCATTTTCTAAGCATCCAAACAAATTTTATAACAGAAAATTTCAAAATATACACTTAACACAACCAAAAATCAAAATAAAAACATTTACATGATAGATCGATGAGAGGAGGAAGAAAGAGTGAGAGATTGAAGGAAAGAGAGATAGATCGGGAAAGAGAGGATCGAAGTGGATGAAGGACAGCAGCAGCCAGATCGGGTGGGTTTGGGGGTGGCGTGGAGTGGGCTGGTGGTCGGTGGCAGCCAGATCGGTGACATTGAGCAAGAGGGAGAAGAAGAGTGCAAGAGGGAGAAGAAGAGTTAAGGAAGAAGAGAGAAAAAAGAGGAAGCTTCGCTTGCGCATGATTTGGGCGGTGGGGCGGAGTGAACTGGGCGGTGGGGGTGGCACGATTTGGACTTGCCGGAGCTTGGCTGGGCGGCCACCTGCTCTCTCTCTCTCTCTCTCTCTCGGAAATCATTTGAAAGTAAAATGGAAACTAAAATGAATTTACGGCTTGGGAAGTTTATTTTATAGTCAAACTGAATTCTATTTTCAATTTGACTATATTTTCAAGTGGTGCCATACACACACCTGGGTGTAAAATGTTTTCAGATTTTAGTTTACTAATGAAACAAACACAGCCTTATATGAGTTCTTTTTACAACTTTTTCAATTCACCTTAAATATTTCTAAAAATAAATCATTTTAACCGGACCCTAAATTCAGGAAGGGTTTTCAACTTTTCACAAAGTCAAAAACATAGACATACATCTCCCAGAGCAACTGGTGCGTTCGTCGTGCTCGGACTGCTCGCCCAGCCACCGGCACCTAGCTGCTGCTGCTGCTCCCCTCTCAGGTATTTCTCTCTTCTCTGTCTCTCTCTCTTATAGACAAGTCACCGTGCTTTTTTAGAAAGTTAAATTCTAATCACCACTCATATCTCACATTTATTAAATCCTCAAATTTCTCCAATTTTCGTTACACGGTTTTGAGTACCAGGTAGTAGACCACGGCCCCAGTTTGAGCACCTTATCTTTTTGTCACTAAATTTGAACAAATAAGCGTTCTTGGGTGATCTCTATTTCTCAATACTTTTGAATGGATATTTGTAACTAAATTCAAAATATTACATTTGCAAAGCATTGAAAATTATTGTCATTCTAAAAATTTGGAGTTTTTTTGTTTCTTGGGTGATGGGTTAGATTAGATGTCATCATTCTATTTTGATATATATATGCATTTAATAAAATTATAATAATAGTCATTATATGAACAATATATATACTTTGCTTTGATTATAAGATGATAATGATTTAGAGAGTCAGTATACGATACTAAAAATGTATTGGGTCATGTAGGTGGGAGATCATAATTCATAAACAATGAAGTCAGATTCAAATAGACTTTCCAAAACTCACTCCCACCATGGTATTAATTCCAGCAGTTTTAAGCTCAAACAAACTGCTTCCTGTTTTGACTTTAGAGAACTTTCAAAGGCCCTGAATGTTGCATCTTCCTCTTCATCTGATGCCATAAATATCGCTTCCAACCAAGAAGGGACTGCTATTGCTTCTGCTTATGATTGCAGCAAGCTCTTGGAGGCACTGCATGGCATTCAAGAGGTGTTCAAATCTAAAGAAGAAGAATATTGTAGAGAAAATGTACAGAGATGCGAAGGCCGAACCAGAGTAACCGGAAAGAACAGAAAAGCAAGAATTGAAAGAAGGTTACAAAGACAAAGATTGCTATTCGAAAAATGCCAGTAGGGTATAATATATATAGATCCCACAAGGTCTAGGATTATGTGTAGATGGGCTTTACACTAAATTGGTGCCCATACTTGCACACACACAATCCTTATATACACTCTCACAGTCTTTCTCACCTAATTGTCTCTTTAATTTCTCTGCTCCTACTTGCCTGCTCTAGTTGATTAATGTATTTACATAATCTTTTTTTTTTTTTTTTAAATTTATTCATTTGTTTGGTTATGCAAATTTCATTGTTTCCTACTTGATTGTTTTGGGGTTTTTTTTTCTTTTTTTTTTCTATGCTCTTTTTTAGTATTGATTTTATGGGGTTAATGGACTATATCAGTATTTGATGTATTTGCTTATATAAATTGTTGTGTTCTGGTTATTTTTTAAGCAAAGCCTTATATCCCAAAGTGGAAAAAAGAAGACAACATTAAGTTGAATCTTCATTTTGGTTATCTAATTAATTCCACAATTTGAATCTTTGTTTCGAATATGGCATATACATTGTGGCTTGCTTATATTGTTAGTCTGATCAGCATAAATGAATTTATAGCTGCTGAATTTAGTCCCAAAAAAATCATACACTGTAGGCTAATAATAAGTGCACTCTTGAAATTAATGACATGATAGTGGTCATTTTCCTTTTAATTACAAAGTAGAATTGTGTGGTAGTTTGTAAAGGATTACTCTGCTGCCAAATTAAGGCTTCAATGTTGTTGTTGTTGCTGTTGTTGAAGTATAATTTATTTGTCGAGAGCTCTATGGTGTTTATCATTTGATTTCCTTTTTCTGAGCTTTGGATAGGATTTGATATGGGTTTCTTCCTATTAACCTCTTATAAGTCTATGGTAGATTTTTCTGAACTTCCTTATGGAAGTTGCTTGCCTTTGTTTCCCTCTCTCTCTTGGTAAAATATAATATGACTTTTTAGAGTAGAGCTGCAATTACTCCCTTTCTTTGACTATTAAGTTTTGTCCCTCCAAATGATAAACATACCGAGACTTTAGGCTCCTTACAGTTTCTGTTGATTCTCTACCCATATGCATAGCACCTGTAATCTAGAAAAGAGCAGCCTTTTTTATTGTATCTTATTGTGTCAATTGTTATAACAAGTTTGCATTTTATTGCAGAAGTGTATCATCATCCTTACATTCCCTTTTCCCACTTTTCTTTTATGGGGCCAGATGAATTGCTATTGATAACTCCACTTATGGTTGTTGAAGGTTTCCAATGACCAGGTCTATTTGAGTTGTCTTTTGGCAATGAAATTCTTGGACTCTCACCGGGACAAATGCCAACAATTCTTAAAATAGTTTCTTGAAGTTATTGACTTTCTTGTTTTGTCATTTAGGGCTATGTTATTTATGTCACTTCTTAGTATTCTATGTCTTGAATTGTAACTTCTATTTTGGCCCATTATTTTGTCTCTATATTTTAGTATTACTTTGAATATGTGATCTGTGATAATGGGGGAGACTTGCTCTGTTGCGATACATGCCCACGTATTATGATATGTGCACTGCTAATATGATCAGTCAGTTTTGCAGATTCAAATATTCTAACTTCAACCACCTTTGGGGTGAACACATGTATTGTCTAGCAATGTTCCTTTGGAGAATTGGCATACCAGATAGGATAAAAATCTGCTAGCCGTTAAGTTCATTATGTCATATACAGAGTAGTCCAATTGATTGGCATAGAGAAATTTTAACATACCTGTGCATTTAGGGTTAGATCTATATTGGTAGCATGATGGAGATTGTCTTAAAATGATAATCGCCATCAGGATAAAAAAATGGAAATAAAGTTTTCAGAAATTAAATTATACAACCAATGGATGTATAGATCTAATCCAAGCAAAATATTAAGGATTTCTTTTAAACAAAAGTCAATTTTGCCACAATCAACATTTTTGTCACTCACTCTCAAACAATGCTATTGCTCAAAACCCACATACTGGATTTCAGTCACGAAGCAAAATCTCAGGAGGTATTTCGGACCCATTCTCCCCAATATTGAGAAATCCTTTTTCTTTTTCTTTTTTTGAGATCGAACCACACACCCTTGAAGTGTTTGTAAATGAATAACGAAATATTGATAAGGGCTTTTTTTAATCCTTAGGAAGAATCATCACTTAACAAAAAAAAAAGGCTCCAAGCAATTGAACAATAATATGTGCCAATCCAATCTGTGTAAGCAACAATTCTGAGGACTTAGATATTTGCTTAAAGATAGGAGTAGCTCCTTATTGAAATTGAAGAAAAGATGAGGGAGAGTCGTTTAAGATGGTTCAGTCATTTCCATTCAGACGCCCTTTTTTTCATTCTAACCAGCCCCCTTTGTAGAAAAAAATCCGAACACAAGGTGAGAATTCCAATTCGCTCCATCACAAAGGATCCACAACTTGGCTGCTTGAGATGCCAATGGCCCAAAAAAGGGCCACTAACCCATCGCCCACTACTATCTCCAATTATCCCCATGTGTCAAATAATGGGCTGAGCTGAATTAAGTTGGGCTCTTACTAGCTAGGACTCTTTTTTTTATATATAATTAGCTTGGACTGATTTTTTTTTTTTTTTTTTTTTTTTTAAAGCAATTAGCTAAGACTATAAGTCCTATGTGCTTAAGTACAAGTGGCGTAAATGTGTAATTGTAGTCCTACCGATGAGAACTGTAAACTTCCCTCAAACTTTACCCAATTGGGTCTAAAATTTAGCCAAGCATATTCAAAACCTCTTTATTAAAAAATTATTAAATGTAACAGTTAAATTGGTATATGAAAAGAAAAATGCTAGGACTATAATTTTTACTACAACTTATCCATGTAGCAAGTTATGAATAGTGGAGTAAAAGTGGAGGGTCAATTTGGATCCACAACTCCACCACTCATAACTCGTCAGATGAATAAATTGTAGTAAAATTATAATAAAAGTTGTGATCTTAGCATTACTCATATAGTCATAAGGAAGGCGCGACGTACCGCTTATATTTAATTTAAATAATAGTGGTTAATTAATTTCATAATTAGTGAAACTCAAAATCTGAAATCAACTCTTTTCAAAAACAAAAATATGAAATTAACAACTCTAACAAAATTGGTAAACTTTGTTATCTCACTATCTATTTTTACAAAATCCCAAGCTCAATCTCAAACATGACTCCTATCAAACATACACAAAGAAGAAGAAAAAAAAAAGACCTTAATAAATCTACGAACATTTCCTAACCTTACTATAACTTTTACTATCTACGTAAGTGTAGTAATAATTCCTTTTACTATTACTATTACTATTAATTTTACCCTTACTATTATTTTTCAACAAGCACCCAAATCTCTTACACCACCGCCACAACCCGCCTTGCCTCTTCACGTGCGTCACGTGCGGTGACTTTCCTTTCCTCACCACCTGCTGATGTGGCAGTGGTGCCCTATAGTTTCTGATCAACGACCACTTTATCCCATCGAAAAACGGGTGTCGTTTAATCTCAGTGGCACCTTTGGTACACCCAAGCCTTCTTCTAGGATCCTTCACCAACAGTCTCTCTATCAAATCCCACGCCTCCTCAATCCCTTCCTCGTTTTCTCCCTCCGCCACGTGGAAGAACCTCACTTCCTTATTCGACGAAGCTATGTTACGCAAAGTGCTCTCTTTGTTCCTTCCCTTAAACGGCGTCGTTCCGTACAACAACTCGTAGATGAAAATACCGAAAGCCCACCAGTCCACCCCGTTACCGTGACCGTAACCGGAGACCAACTCGGGCGCCAAGTACTCGTGCGTCCCAACACACGACTTCGAAAACGCCGTCGTTGGCTCGGCGACAAACTCGGACTCGTCGAAAGTGGGTGCCACGTGGGCTCTGAAGCACAAGTCAAAGTCAGAGAGCATGACGTGGCCATCTTCGCGTAGCAAAACGTTCTCCGGTTTCAGATCGCGGTACACGATTCCGAGCGCGTGTAGGTATTCCAAAGCGATCAGGATTTCGGCGGCGAAGAACTTGACCGACTGGAGCGGTAGCCGGTGATGGGGCTGTCTACGTAGGAAAGAGTGGAGGTCGCCGTTGGGACAGTAATCGATGAGGAAACAGGTGTAGTGAGAGACGTCGAAGTGGGAATAGAGAGTCGGGAGGAAAGGGTGGTCGAGGAGGGAGAGAATGTGGGATTCGATTTGGACTTGCGAGAGCTTTTTGGGGGTTAAGGAGTCCTTGTCGATGACTTTGAGAGCGAACTTGAGGTGTTCGAAGTGTTTAAGGCTGCAGAGGAAGACGCGTCCGAGGTTTCCTGTACCGAGGTGGCTGAGGAGTTTGAGGTGTTTGAGGTGGAGCTTGTGGTCGGAGGAGAGGTTGGTGATGGTTTTGATGGCGGACCAATGTGGGTCTGAGGTGTGGTGAGGGTGGGGGAGGAGGGTTGTGGTTGAGAGGTGGGACTCGTTGAAGCTGAGAGTGAGGCTCGAGCGAGCTAAGCTGGTGCGGGCGGAGGAGGAGGTGGTGGTTGTTGTGGCGGTGGTGGAGCTGTTGAAGCTGAAGTCGAGATCTGTGTCTGAAGGGAATAGAGAGTAGTCTTCGTCCATTATTGATGGATGGTATTATTATTGGGAGCCTTGAGACTATTAGGAGGGGTTGGGGACGGTTTGGATGTTGTGTTTATAAAGAAGACTTTGAAGAGTGAGAGAGGAAGGTGGGTGGGATCAAAGTGTGATTAAAGAAAGGAAAGAAAAGTTTGGTGCGAGATGGAGTAGGAAGAGCTTGCTGGAACTTGGTTGTGTGCAGTGTTTACTCCCAAATCAATTTTCCAATTGTGGGGGCGCATATTCATTATGTTTTAATATTTAAAATTTAGGTTTAGTAGATGAGTTTGAGAAATGTTATTTGAGTGTTTTTTATATAAGTGTGAGTGAAAATGTGTATAAAAATGTGTGTAATGTTGTTTAAAATGTGAAAATGTGTATTAGAACTTACTTGCCAAATAGGCTCATATTCCTACCATTACTCGTAAAGACAAAGTTTAAATACAAAATTAGTTATAATTATATTACATATTTTGAATGAATTATATGTTCTTTTAATACACGTCAAATTTTGTGTCAATTAAATATTATTTACTGTATGATCTATAAACTTATATTTTATACATAATTTTAAATTACAAAAATTTACAATTTAAACAATTTATTAATGACAATTATATTGTATTTTAATTTTCTATAAATTTTGCAAGTATAGAAGATATACAAATAAGATGCAATAAAATGGTGGAGTTGTCAAAATTCACCTCCACTAAAAAGATATTAAGGTTGGCTATAACCAATTTTCTAACTAAATTTTGTCATATTCATAATATATTCAGAATTTGCCTCCCTCTAGTAATTTTGTAGATACGAAAGTATGTTGACCTTTACTGGTCTCGAATGTAATAGACTATGCAATGAGCCTGGCCCTAACTAAGGCTGTATAGTTTTCTGTTTCTATGTTTATAATATTCTCTATTACCAAAAAAAAAAAAAAAAAAACTGTATCTTAAAATGATGTTGTAATAATATTTATAATGGATCACAAATATTAGCTATATTATTCTCATTACAATCGTTAAGTGCACTTATTCATATTTTGTATTTGAAATTAAGAATGTCATTATTTTTTGTGTCTTCTTGGTGTTAGGAGATCTCATGACCCTTCTATAAAAAAAATCATGATTGAATTTTGTTGTTGCTATGGAAATTACCATCCCACGAGGTGCGGTTGATGCTCCTCCAATGGGTACTATCTCTTTGATATTATGTGATTTATAATTTAATATTCCTTCTTGTGTAGGGTCTCTCTTTCTCTGAGATATATATATCTTTCGTCTTATACAATTTTTTCCATGTTATTTATATGTGTTTCATTTGAACATCATGCTAATAGTTCCATTTTTTATTTCATGTAATAGGATTTGGGCAGACAGCCCACCACCACCACCGAGTGAAGCAACACTTCAGGGTAAGGATGAACGCTCTCGCATTCTATTGTCGTGCTTCCCTCACTTCGCTCTCTACTTACGTGGCAAGTACTATTACGAGTTAGTAGCTCCCAGATTCAAAACGACATTAATGCTAACAGTGAGTATTGTCAAACATAAGCAAGAGAGTAGGGAGGTATACTAATATATTTAGCAGAAGAGATATACAAAAAATTAATAATCTTTAATTTGTATATTTTTAATTTCCTCCAATATTTCATATGAAAATTTATATATAAAATGGATTAGTATTTTATATGCTTTGATCACATGAAAGCATATCCAAAGTAAGTTGTATCTTATGAGCAATGGAATTCATGATAAATATATGCATGCATGAAACTTTACTTATGTGTGTGAAATTAATGGAGCTTTAGTTTTTTTTTTAGAACAAATATTGGAAAAATCTCTCTCTCTCTCTCTCCAAAAATTAAGAAATGCAAGTCTTCAAACTTAACAGATTTTAATCCTTCATCATTTGAAAATTTTTCTTAATAAATTTTTGAATTACCAATTGTGGGGAGTGGAAGAGTCCCCAACTAGGGCCTTATGCCTAAAAGGAAATTGGGCCGCGGGAAACAAACTGGGTCCAACTTGTATGTTGGAAGAAAGACCCAGTGGGCAATGGGCTGTGAGAGAAAGGAAGCTGAACCATTTCACATGCTTAAACGGGGAAAACAACACGGGAAAATGGATCGTGGAAAAGGTAAGAAATTAACCTTATTTGAAATAAGGTGCATGGATGATCCACGTATAGTTTCTAGAAGATACCCAGGACCACGGGAAATTTCCAGAACACGTAAGAAGATTGAAGATTTTTTCCTCGCATTAAAGAAGAGGTTCCTACTTAACCTCTGTCACATTAAATGCATATAAGACAACCTCAGCAATACAGACATCCCTCAAGAGTCAGAGTTCAAGGATAAGAGAGGGGAGGAAACCATTAAAATAAAGAAAAATATCCCTAAGAGTTTAGCTGGCAACAAGACAACCGTATAGATAAGGGCAAGGAAGAGACCTATAAAGGGAGGAGGAGAAACAAAGAGCGAGGGACAGCTTCTTTTCAAGGAAAAAAGTAAGGGTGAGCAATCTGAGAGAGAGAGAGAGAGAGAGAGAGAGAGAGAGAGAGAGAGAGAGAGAGAGAGAGAGAGAGAGAGAGAGAGAGAGAGAGAGAGAGAGAGAGAGAGAGAGAGAGAGAGAGAGAGAATGCTAAGTACCATGGGGATAGTAGAATTTTTGAGGGGTAATCCTTGAGGAAAAGTTGTAGTGTATGTTATCAATGAAATCAACTATTTGAGCTTCCCAATGTTGAGTGTTTATTCCCTCTTGTTCAACTATAAATTGATTGTGCATTAGGGCATTTTGATTGTAATCTGTGGGATTCCTCGGGGACCAGTTTTTGTCCGCCACACCAATGTTAAAGTGAAAACTAACTTAATAAGACTTTGTATTGCAAAGAAATCATTAACAATCATGATCACAAATGGATGTAACAAAAAAAACGAGACGTGAGAAATATATATATATATACTACCAAAATTATAAAAATCTATATAAACCAAGGTAATGACTATTATACATTTTTAGAGTTGGAGTACGCTCCCAACTCTACCAGCTTTTATGTCCTTGATCAAACAACAAACAAAGTCTAGTAAACATGCTTAATTCAATTTCACTACTTTTGAAGGATATCCAAATATCATTTTCTATGCAATAAGTTGCATACAATTTTTTCTCTACTTTTGAGTTCTAAAAAAATTAATAATTTATAGTTTGATGGTCACCAAATGAATGTTAAAAGAATCAACTCAATCAGTTATTACAAAAATATCTCCCAAAAGATACATTGATATTCTTTTATTCCAAACAACTATAGAAACATTTTAATTTTTCTTGGGCTTGAAAACCACATATCATGTGATCACTTGGAGACTTGCTTTCTTTCTTAATAAATCTAACTTGAATTGCTGATTAATTTGATGTCTTCTTTTTGTGCTTACTCTATCACCATCAACATTACCCTTCTCATCTCTCTTCCTCCTAATCACACTTCATGTAATATGATTTCTAGAATAAATAAAGAATAAAAACAATTCAACAATTTTATCAAACATCTTGTATACATCAAATACAATTTTTCTCTGCTTTTATATAAATTAATAAAGCAACTAATTTGTTGGGTAAATATATTAACCACAATACCATCATCGTCATCTAAACGAATCCACATACGAATTATGTATGTATAAAAGAAATTAATATTGGTAATTAGTAAACAAAGACTACTTATTCTTTTGACATAAATTAATCTAAATTTATGGTTTTCCAAAAATTGGTATTAGGTGCATTTTGAATAGTATTTCCAAACACGGTTATCTAAAAACAATTTTTTTATTTTTTAAGCATCATCCTTTGAATAGTATTTCCTTTGAAATTATTTTTCCAGTGGTTTCAAGGAGATCATGGCTTACTTGAAAGATTGCTCATTGGAAGGCTTGGAAAAGAGAGAGAAGTTTGTTTTCTTGCTTTTTATAGATCATGGAAGGACGAGTTCTGGAAGAGGAAAACTTTTAAAATCCCCAAACGGATAATAAAAATTTGGTTTATGATGTTTGTCTCATCTTATAAAGCATTATAACGGTTAACGGAGCAAAGAATATATAATAATACATTGATATATTTTTTTTTGTTGAAAATGCATTAAATAATTGTTTTAAATGGAAATAAATTAATGTATTTTATTTTTATTTTTTTTTTTGAGAAACAAGAATTAATGTATTTAAGGATGGAACAAAATTTAGTTACAAAATTTGTTGTAACTTACTCAATAAAATTAACATTGTTACATATTTTGAAAATCTAACCATTGAATTGCATGTTCTTTACGCTCTTAATACACATGTCAAATTTTGTGTCAATCGGATATCATTTACTATATGATCTATAAGCTTATATTTTGTGCATAATTTTAAACTACAGAAACTTGCAATTTAAATAATTTATTGATGACATAGCTATTAATATTTAATTTTCTATAAATTTTGCAAGCATAAAGGATATAAGAAGATGTAATCCAATGGTAAATTTGTCAAAATTTACCTCTAATAAAAAGATATTAAGTGAGGTTATAATCTTAGGCTACAACCAATTTTATAACTAAACTTTGTTCTTAAGGATATAGTTTTTTTTTTTTTTTTTTTTTTTTTTTTTAAGGGGGATTAAGGATGTAGTTTGTGTCTACGTATAACTAATAAGCACATATTTTTAGCCAACCAAAAAATGGTAGAAATGACAAGTGCAACTTAAGGAGTATTATTACTCATTTATGGAAATATGTATTTAAGGTTGATTAACATGAAAATGGTAACAAATATCTTGCTATTTAATTTAAGCATATAATGATGCATTAGTTTTAAAAATGAATAGACAATAAAGCTGATAAATGTCCAAATTATTGTTTGTCCAAGTCACTACTTTTAACATGTTACCATAGCATCCGTTGAATAAAGGACATATGTTTGTCTGATTTTTGTGTTGTTTGTTTGCTGAAATACATGATATATTTTTGTTGTACTTGCTTGGTGATTGGTGTTTAGGTGCTAAGAAAATGTGGAAAAAAAAAGGAAATAGGTTTTATTTTCTTTGTTCTTTTTGGTTTCTAAGAAATTAGAAAAAACTAAAAGCCGACCAAACTGAACTGATTGAAATCCAATCAGTTCGGTTCGGTGTTCCTCTCCTACAATTCGATGTGGCTGCTAAATTTGGCAAAACCGAAAATTTCAGTTCAGCCAAAAAAAAAAAAACACTTCAACTCGACTGAAACTGAACAATTACACCTATTTACCCTTTCTTCTCTCTAATTTATTTCAATGGTTCTGCTTTACTTATAATTTACGGCACATTTAAAAAAAAAAAATTAGAAGACCTTTTACGGCACAATAATGTTTCTATTAATTTGAGTTTTTTAGAGTATTCTAGCTAGTAGGCTAGTAGCTTCTATCATAGTCTTAATCTACAGTTAGAGGATGTATTCACTTGGTTAGAAATGACTCCAAATTTAATGTAAGTATGTGTTTGGATCCGTCGTTTAGCTTTTCAAAATCTGGGATTTTGCGTTTTTTTTTTTTTTAGGCATTTCAGCTTTTACCCGACAAAGTGCACTGTTAAGCACTATTTATATACAGTTTATGCAATGTTCACATACTTTTCACGAGACCTACAATCACTTTATTCAGAAAAAAAAATATTAAAAATGGATCTACGTTACTATTCACACATTTAAAAATTATTTTACTATATTTTTTTCAGTTTTCAGCAAAATAAGTTGTATCCAAATGGACTGTAATATGTCCAACTTGTATTATTGCGCTTCAACTGCACATTCTAACCTCTACACACCTAGACTTCTTCTATGGCTAACCTAAGATTAATCCTGCACATTCTATCCTATACAGACCTAGACTTGGTGCAGTTTTTGAAGATTTAAATGTAACGGGCATCGGGGTCATGGTTCGTAATTATTTAGGAGAAGTGGTGGCAGCTTTATCTAATGAGATTATCCCTATCTCCTCTTTTATGGTCGCTCTTGAAACCATTGCAGCAAGAAGGGCTGTTCAGTTTGTTCAGAAACTGGATTTGCATAGTTCAATGTTCAAGGGTGATTCAGAGATCTCCATTTCTACCATCAGGGACCCATGTTTCTCCCATATATCCTGCTTGTGATCATCTGATAAAAGACATTTTGTCTTCAACTAGTTCTCTTCCGAACTATTCTTTCTCTCATATATATACTTCGGCCAAGGCAATATTTTGGCACATGTTTTAGCCAAGAGAGCAACAAGATTTTGTTTTCCCATTTTAGTTTGAATGGAGTCTATTCCTCTTAACAATTATAAGGTGTTTGTTTCTAATTTTTTAGCTATTAAATAAATTTGGCTACTCAGGCTTGTTTCTCAACCACAAAAAAAAAATAAATAAATAAATAAATAAATAAATAAAATAGACTTCTTCTATGGCTAACCTAAGATTAATCCATTTAGGAAAACCTCATAATGCATTTATTGTAACATAGTATTCATTATAGTAAAGTCCTAACTGCTTAGGAGAAACTTTCGCAGTTCTCTCCTTTCTCCATCCCCTTTATCAGTCTCATTAACAATTCTAACACAGATATATGATCTATCTAAGGATAAAAAAAATCTACTACATTAGAGCCTACTCATTTATAACTTCAAGTTTAACGTATAAGTAACTATATAACAACAAAAGTGATTAAATTTATCATTTCATTTTTACTTTAATTTTTAGAATTAGTTTCCATTCATGAGAATAATAGAGAGAGATTATTCTATTTGTTGGGGGAGAGACCCTAACACAACCTTGATTAATGCACAATATAATATTTAGAGACACCCACTTGATCCAAAAGCTTAAACTAATGAATTTGATCCAAAAGCTTAAATTATTAGTATGTAATATGAGACTTCATTATACTTAACTAATCACACCACTCACGTGTGAACATTACGACCTATAGAATTTTTCTATCTTTGCTTTTTCTTTTTTAATTATTCAGTGTGGTAAATTCTTTTAGTTCTCAAAAATAATTGAATCACAGTACAACTGTTAGAATTTTTTTTTTTTTTTGCTGAGAGCATATATTTTCAAGTATTATTGCTTTCCTAAAGAGAGGACAGGCAACCACAGAAGTGGGCAAACAATCAATTGCCACGCAACTGTGTAGTATGATATTCTGCTATACACAGGTTGCAGGAAATTTTCTTCCATTAAAGAATGGTGTTAGGTTGACCCAACAGTGGTGGGAGAGAGAAAAGAGAGATGCATGGAAGGTGTCAGGTTGACCAAAGTGGGCATTACATGTTTAAGAAAATTTAAACAAATAAACACAAAAATTAAAAAAATCAAAGAATACAAAAATCAAAGAGAATACAGAGAATAGAAGGGTCGTTCCAAAGATTTGAAGGCCACAGACAAAGGGCTTTAATATTTAGCCGCGTTTGTATTGGGCACTGTGTGTGTGAGCAATAAGATATATTAGACTAAATATATAGAGAAGACAACAGCTAAAAGAAGCAACGGCTAGTCGGCTATAGCTACAATGTACGCAAGCAGTGAGTTGGTGATGACTTTCATTCTACGTTTCTAATCATTCACCTAATTCCTCTACCTCATTAAATTACTTCTTTTTTTAGTGCAAGTAAATCTACAGAAGTTACATTATTTTCACCAAAATGCAGTGTTCGATGTTTTAGATGAGCATTGGTTTTTATTGGTTGAGATGGAATGAGAATTAGGTGCATGGTATATTACTATATGATGAGATTGTTAGATAGTAAAGAGACAGAACATTTACATAGACATGTTGGTCATTATATCTACAATATTAACTACTACTTTGTAATTATTCAGTTAAAAAAAACCTAGTTTGTGATAAGAGCAATAGTATTTGGAGGACATAGGATACTCTTAGGGAATACATAGGAATTGGGAAAGATGAGCTTCTTCGTAATGGGAATAATATTCTGAGCACATAGGATTCAGCTTGAAGAATACAGCTAAGAGTACTGCAGTGAAGATGATCCCAATTAATCCTTCACTAATAAATTCTAAGAACTTGGATAGAGTGAACCAAGAAACGTACACTAATTGAATACATAGGGATAAAATATCTTTAGAAAATAAATAAAACAAAACAAAGGGAAATTACCAATAAGAGGATCTAGGTTTAACCTAATCTCTTCTTTTTCATGGGTTTGGCACTATGACTTTTGGTCAATGCATTTGAGTATTAGACATGACACGAACATAACTTGTATCTAAAATTAATCAC
The DNA here is from genome assembly GCA_028535165.1 of Quercus tomentella. Taxonomy (NCBI): domain Eukaryota; kingdom Viridiplantae; phylum Streptophyta; class Magnoliopsida; order Fagales; family Fagaceae; genus Quercus; species Quercus tomentella. The sequence goes on from JAPQVY010000156.1 coordinate 65,144,558, forward strand.
TTATTAGTCTCATGTCTGGTCTAATATTTCAATGCATTAGACGAAAACCTCTCCTCTTCTTCATATCTATTTTTATATTTTATCACAGTCAATGAATCACATTAGATGGCTTTATATTTGTACCAACCTCCTTAGTCCTTATGCATGAGAATAATCAAATAGATTATACTCAGATTGATTGTACCCGGATTAATTTCTTTTTCTTTTTCCCTATTATTTTGTTGGCATAATACATCCAACTTTTTTATATTAATATTGGCAGGATAGTGCTCCAACACCCATATTGTATTTCTCCTCCTTTGGATGGTTTTAAGATTTCTTGTTTCTAAAAGTAAGAAACAAGTACCTCTTTCATGTGCTTTTGATTTAAATTTAACTATACACACTCCATAAACATGCTTCAAAAATTAACAAATAAACACATTACAATCCCTAACTAAAGGCTATATATGAAGTATGGTTCAATCAATAATCGTATATACATTTGATGAACTAGAAACAGTGTTTGGATAACCCTTTGAGTGAAAAAATAACTAGATCATGAATTAGGTAAACATTTATTAATCAACCATAATCTTGATTATATAAGTTGTGACAAAAAAAAAATATGAAAGAAACTAAACCGAAAGTTACAGCACATGCAGCCGACTTGTACATTTTGTATATTATATTTTGTTGTAAGTGAAATTAAATAAAGCTAGAACCTTCTCAATCAAAATCAAGGTTTATATATATATATATATATAAAACAAAAAGTTATAAACATAAAAATGTTTTGTCAAAGCATAGGATTTCTTCATTGGGTAATAAAATGGGAGATGGTGGACCCATGTGGATGGGCCAATATGAAGGCTTCATACTTTGGGCTGGGACCCACGTTTGGAGGGATGCGGATGCTGTCTGCCACGTGGTCAACACAGGCCCAACATTATCGCTTACACCAAGTTAATAATTCAAATTCATTTATGAGTCTTAACAGAAATCTGAAAATAATACTGAACTAAGCACTGTATATCATCGTCCTTTTTTCTTTTCTTTTTTTGGTTCTTTGTAATAAAATTCAGCAAATCAATAATGCATTCACCTTCCAAGCTGCTGAACTATTCATCAATCATCAATAATGGAGGCACAAAGAAAAATTATGAACCTGTCCTTTCCCTAGTAATCAGGGAGAGATAGAGCTGTGGCCATTAGGTGGGTCCTGCTTTAATTTCACCTTTGGGCTTTGAGTCAACAGCATTATATCAATATGGTCAAAGAAGAATATCATCCTAAATTATGAGATTTTTTTTACATTTTACTCGAAACTATGAAATGTGTTAAGGTGTATAATAAAAATTGTGATAAGTTTACTTCTTCTTTTTTCTTCCCAAAAATTACTCACATTATGTAAGTAAATATATATGTATTGTTGTTACAATACTCGCATAAATTTATACTAGTACTATTTATTTTGTATTTTTTTTTTTACGTATCTCGAGTACGAAGGAAGAAATAAATGATTGTTGCGTGTGAGGAAAGATAAATAATTAAATTTTTTTATATTTTAATAAAATATAGTATAAAATAGTATAATGTAAGGTATTTTGAAATGTGAGTATATAAAATAGAAAAAATATGTTTTTATACTAAAATAAACAAAAAATATTTGCACAAGTTGGAGCGAATGCTCCAAGTATAATAAATCTTGTAAATGCTAAGAATTTTATCACTCAATTGGCATATCTTAATATTTCCAACAAAAATACCTAGGGTTTAAATCTCTCTCCTCACAACTTTTAAATTATCAATTAAAAAAAAATCTTGCAAATAATACTATGTTGTCTGATTAATTATTAAATTTCACAATCACATTATCTTTTGTTAGAATGTGGGTGAAGCTTGGCCAACCAAATCACTTATTGGGAGTGGGCTAAAAAACGGATGTAATTAAACCCTATTTGTGTAACTAATGTAAAATGAAGAAATCTCTCTCCACCACTCTCATATTCTACGAGTCACTTTCGCAAGGTTCTTAGGTCAAGGATTTTGTGCGCCTTGCTAGCAAGCACCACCATGACTAATGTATATTTGCATCTTGTCGGTATGAATTATAACACGGAAAAGTCATATAATTAGGGAATAGATGAATTATCCTTTATGATCCAATATTCCATTCATTTTTTTTCCTCCCAAATGAACTGTTAAGGTTTTTTTGACAAATATTGTTTTTTAGATGTTGACATGAGTGCCAATTTGGTCCTTAGACTACCGATTTGAATAATTAACCCTTGGACATTGATTTTATTACAAATCAAATTATCAACCTATCTACTGCTAACATTTTTCGATAAAGCCTAAGATATTTTGTCACATGATGTGCATATTATGATAAAGGGATTTCAAAATTATTGAGTCTATTGACGATATGACATATACCATTTATAAATCATGTGATATATTATATTCTAAAAATTTAAATAGAATGCCTAATTTGTCACAAACCTATTATTTAGGGATTCATTTTTCAAATAAAACAACCCAAGTACCAAATTGACACTCATGTCAAAGTACAAAGGATAATATTTGTAAAAATCTTTAATTTCTAATAAACTTTGAGATTGACATTAATTTTAAATTTAATTATGAAGTTCTAATTACATTCATTTGCTTTGTAGTCTCATATGTTTACAATATGAATCCTTTATGAGTCTTTGATAATTAAAAATAACTTAAATTTATGCAAATTATTAGAATTATTTTTAAGAACAAATTGGTGTCCTAGTCTGATGAAAAAAAAAATCAACTTAAAATGGGTGGGACTTATGTTTGATTCCTATCTATCTATAAATAAATCCTTATACATTTTACTCAAAAAAAAAAAAATCCTTATACATAAAGAGTAAGTACTAATATCTTGACTGCGAAAGTATAAAAAATGGCTAACTCAATAATCATGCATTTTTTTAATCTTAAAATCTAATAAATAAATACACTCTAATTAAGATGTTATCTTCACTAAAATACGGCTATATGAAAGGCCTTTCAATGCCAAATTGGTCACTGAGTGGTACTTAAGTAGCTTGTCATTACTTGGGGCATTATTAAAATTGAAAATTTAGTCTTACATGTTTAATGTAAAATCAAAATCAAACTCGAGTGTTTTTTTTTTTTCTTTTAGAAAGAAACTCTTAAGTGTTTAGTACTAGATACCACTTACAATTTCAATTGTTCTAGTCTTTCAATGTTAGAAATTTGAAAAATGATATTCCACCCTAAACCATGTTTGTTTTGTCAAAGTTAAGAGCACAACTCATTATGGAAGTGGGTTATCATAGACTGAGAACAACTCTCTCTTTCGAATTACGGTTCAAAGGAACTGAACATTAGTCATTATGCCAACCATCCTGTGAGATTTGAAAATGAAAAGTATTTCCTCTCCATAATAGTTCTAAATATTTAAATAAGCAAACTTTAAGCACTATGTGTATATCTTAGTGCATTTTATGTAATGCAATTTATCAAAGTCTAACCATGTGTGTTGCACAATTAAGGTTCTTTTTTTGCCCCTTTAAATGTTATGAAATATAAAATTTCTCCACTTTGCTTTTATAAGAGCGAACATTTAGTATGCGTTTAGATATCGTTTATTTTGCTAAAAACTATAAAAAATAAAAAATAATAATAATTTATAGTTACTGTTTATTACTGTTCAACACTATTTATTGGCCTAAATACACTTTTCATTAAGCGCTGGTAAAAAAAAAAAAAAAAAATCCCAAAAAGGCCAGACGCGTGAACATGGACGCGCAAACCAAACGAACACTTAACCCCTAAGATTTTTCACCAATAAAATCGTTAGAATTTATGAAACTCACATGTTATGAGTTTGATGTTACATGTATTCAAAACATTAGATACTTTTTTAATAATAGATTTTTGTTCTCGACCTTGGAGCAAGACCAATGGAGAATAGACCAGTCTAATGGTCATTCACAAATTGAGTTTTCGTTTAGTCATGCACCAATTATGCCATGTGCCATCAACTTCGGTTCATTTAATCTCCATGTTCTAAAATAGGGATTTAGACGCTTTCAAAAAAAAAAAAAAAAAAATAGGGATTTAGACAAGACATTGTATGTGATGAAACATCCAATTGAGTTTGACAAGTACTGCATCCGTAAGATTTTTAAAGTACTACATATTCAAGCATACGTAATGTTTCTCTCACATAGCCAATTGAAACCTTGTCTTGTTAGAGTTAAAAATTGGAGAGAGCCGCGGGGGGGGGGGGGGGGGGGGCAATACATTTTTTGGACTTCAATGCTTTAAGTCTCATGACAAGAGCCTCATAGCACAATTGATTGCCACTTCCTAATGTTTCCAACAAAGACATTGGATTCAAATCCACCCTTCCCAACTATCAAATTATTAAAAAAAGAAAATGCTTTACATCTTACAAAAGGATACATATATATTAAGTTGTATATCTTAAAAAAAATAAATAAATAATGTTATACATCCATTCCTTTCATTTTATATATTAAGTTGTATATCCCAATCACATGTATAACATACTTATGATCAATCTCTTGCAAAAAAGCCGCCATTCTTTCTAAAAATGCAATCCTCGTGCAAAGAATTGAGAATTGAGATTTGACAAATGTAATTTGTATTGTAATTTGTTCCAAGTCCAAATTTGATTATAAAAATGCGATCCGGGGCATATAACCTCTGTTGCCATTTTATTAAAAAAAATAAATCTACAATGGTTCTATCTTTCTCAGGGTCGAGACAATGAATATTACCTTTCCATATATTAGACCTGAAAGCTAACATACAGAAGTTTTTAGAGACAGTGGAAGGTGCATGCATGTTCTACAATATATTAGAAAAGGATTGAATGCAACGCAGACATCCTTCTTTTTCTCCCTCCTCTTCAAGATACAATGTATGTATCAACTTATACGTGTTAGTTAGTTAATGTATTATAATGGACAATAATACTTAAATTCTTACATATGTCCTCCATGTCTTGTGAAAGTTTAATCAGCTCGTACACAGTCACATGCATCAACTTCCCTTGTTTAACATTATTAGAGAACCATAATCATTAAGTTAGATCCTCTATATTATTTAGTCGGAGAGAGAGAGAGAATCAAAACATGGAAGTATGGAACCAACACCACAAAATGCGACAAAGCCCTCAATTGAAGAAGAAAAATAAGAAGATGCCCATGTTAAAACCCTTTTTTTAAAAAAGAGGATGAGAGTTTCTATAATACAGTTGGGTGTTGGTTATGGGGCTCACTTTTTCTGCAACTCCACCAAATTGGTTGATCAAAGTACAAAAAGACAATCAATTAATTATTAGGAGAAGATGCCCAAAGGTGTAATTAATGTTAGGGTGAGGTTAGAGATAGTCCAATGATATCATAGAATCTGATTCCCCAACTTGGTTATAGTTATTTCAGTTACAACCTCCCATATCTACAGTAATCGACAGCTCTACAATATCGTGACATTCCACCAAATATATGCCATTATGTATACTTCATCATGATGATAGTTATTTAATCATAGCTCATAGCTGTGTTAGTGTCTTTTACAAATACGGTTCTCCAGACGCATATAAGAAACTTGAAATCAAATTCTACTTATATCAAGATAAAAGGATCTATCTCTCTCCTTGTTTGTGCAGACCGTAAACTTCAAAATATTCAAACTAATACGTGGTATCTAAAGGAAAAAAAAAGGAAAACTACAAGTGGAGATGGAGTCAAGAAATAACATCCATGATTTGATATCGAGTCCATGAATTCAAAAGCCCATAAGAGTACGCACATAAAATGAAATCTCTCTTCAAATGGCGTTTTGACAATCTTACTATAAGAGTTGGGGAGTACAGTTTTGACTTGCTTAAAAATGATGGGGAAACAAACAAAGCAAAAATTCAAGATTGAAGTTTGATGCTATCTTATACCACATTTGCAGAGCACTAATTTATAACCAACTACAAGTCTACAAGCAGGATACAAGTTTTTTACGATATTGGGTATTAAATAACGAAGAATTGTTGGAATAATTTGCTTTAAGCACTTAAAAAGGAACTGTTATATCATTAATTAGGCTTCTTGTTTTGTTTCTTTTTTTTTTACTAAGGTACTGTCAGTTCGAGAAGTCTAGAAATAAAAACAAGCAAAATTACGAGAGAGAGAGAGAGAGAGTGAAATTCAAACACACATGCCGCCAACTAACATGATATCCTTACCATATAATATAATTCATACAACAATTCATAATGAGTAATACCTGCAGTCAGTATCCACCTGGTTCTTGCATGTACATACTAATCTCCCGTGCTTCACATTCCCAAAAGATGGTAGGACTAGAACAAAATTCTCCATAACCTTCCAAGAACTAGGGTATGGAGTGCAGAGGACAAGAGGCCTTGACAAAAAGCACGTAAATAATATATACCGGAAAGTGTTATAGATAACCCAGCTGTATTTACAAACCACCAATACACTTCCGTTTCACCAGCCAAAAATATACACCAACGAAGTTGAACCTACTTTGAATCTTTAGAAACAGAAACTGATGTCGTCTCGGGCCTGAAAATCAAATATTAACACACTTGGTTATTTCAGTAGATATCCAAAAACAGGCATGATGAAATACTTTCAAGCACCATTTCAACACAATTGACATGTGGCATTTCACTTCATTTTAGCAATAATGTTCTAATTATAGAAAAAACAATTTAAAAGCTTGTCTTTCTTTGTCAAATACAAATAGATGAAGAAAGTTGACAAGCTTGTTTTCATCAGCAAAATTTGTTGATCAACCAAGAAGATGATCCCAGCTAATAGCGGTGTGAAACAATGTCGTCGGAATCGTCAAAATTGTTGTTGATGAACTCGTAGTCTGCCACGTCAGCATCGTCGTCGCTGTCGAAAGCAGAAGCATTGGTGGTCTCAGCATCTTCATCGTCGTCTTCGTCACCGCTATAAAAGTCATTGTCCTCGACCGAAACAGTGAGGAGAGACAGAGACAGAGAGTAACAGTGAGGAGAGGCGGAGACTAGAGAGCTCTGAGAGAGAGACGGTGAGGACTGAGGAGAGGCAGAAAGAGTGTGAGTGAATGTGAGAGAGGTTTAGGGTTTTTTTTTTTTTTTTTAACACGGGTCGGGTTTGGATAATATCCATACCCTACCCAAACAATTTGGACAATATCCATACCCTACCCAGTTAAGCTCTATCCATGAAAAACCAAGTATTACCCGAAACATTTGAATCGGGTAGGGTTGGATATCCATTACCCAATGGGTATGGCCATCCCTACTAGCTATTGTAAGACACAATATCATGTCATGCAAATATATTTATTTGTACGTCAAGGATAGAAGAACAAGAATGAAATACAGAAAGGTCATAATAGATAACAAAGGTATTACAGAGGCATAAATATCCTTTAAGAATTTGGAATACAAATTTATTTGCAGATAAATTGTCTGATACCAAATGCCAACTACATATGAATCCAAAAAAAATCCCAAAGAGATTGATAGGCTCCTAAATAAGGAGAGATGCATTAAAAAAACAGGACAAATTATGCTAAAAATAATTAGTGGAAAGCAGTATATAAGAAGAATTGAAATGGAGCATAATTAAACCAAGAAATATGATAGAAATGGCTAAAAATAATTAATGGAAAGCAGTATATAAGATTGCTATGTACAGCCACATTAATGAAATCATGGCTGGTCAGTAATGCTGATAGAAACCAGAAGAGTTAGTTAAAAGAAGATGGCTATAGGTTGAAGCGTAAAGAAAATTAGGCTCACAAACACAGTAACTTAACAGATGTCCACTAAAAGACATTTTAGGACCATTTTTCCTTTAGGCTATTCGAAAAAGACGGTTTGAATACAACTTATTTTACTGAAAACGGAAAACACTGTAACAAAATAATTTTTAATATTTTTTTCTGAATAAAGTGATTGTGGGTCCCATGAACAGTGCACAATGTCTCTGCACAGTGGAATCCGGGTGATTCAAAAAAATAAATTTAAAAAATAAAAAAAATAAAAAATAAAAAAATAAAAAAAGAAGGAGAAAACGCAGATGTTGAAAAAGCGTGAAACACAGTATCCAAACGCTGCTTTTATATACTATATAAGAATTTATGGTGAATGACTAACCTTAGTTTCTTCTCCAAACATCCTACAACGTGTCTCATAGCATGAATAGTCATTTTCTTCACCTGCTTCAAGCAAGACAACAATCAAAAACCACAATACACAAGATTTATACTTCAGTATCTAAAAAAACTATTTCACATTATATAATTACCACATGCATACCACAATGTCCTAGGCATTGAGCACATGCAATTCTCCTACAATTTATATTCATTGGGCACAAGAGAAAAGCAATATGGTAGGTGCCAGTGAATTGAGCACATAAAACATTTGTACGTAAACCAGTTCAGGTAGAATCAATAGCAGTGGAGTGCAAAAGGTGGGTTTTCCTGGTGCAATACACCAATGATTAGATCACAATGAGGGAAAGCAGAATCCAATATAGGTAGCAAAGTTTTGCTTGGGCAAAGAGGGGGAAATTGCAATGGCATCAATAGGGATCTGGCAACAGTAATCATATTAATTATGTTTTTAAATAACACTTACCAAAAACATATTTGATATTTTATTAAAAACATGTATTTATGACAAGCTCCATGACAATACCGCTACAAAGAAAACTCACATTGACACCAGCAAATCACTGAGGTGCAGGTATGAAAAGGTATAAAGCGTAACAAATAAGAACTATAATAATGAACAGCAACATAGTTCACAGCATTACTCATGAGCTGCTCAACCACCACTTGCACCATTGTACAAGAAGCACAAGTGGAAACATCCTACTAACATGGGGAAAAAAATCTTATAAACATTTATGGTCATATCAAACAGATAAATTCAATTATATACCTCTAACTTGTCCTCCTTTGCCCTATGATTCTGGGGAAGTGTACGGAATTCATCAGTCAAACGGATGCACTCACCAACATTTTCAGGTGAGACAAAATCGAGTGCAACCTTTATGCACGACTGAATGGAAAAGAAAAAAAAAAAATCATTAAAAATATATAATTATTTATATGTAAAGGGAAACAAATCTATAAATAGAGATTAATTTCATATATTACAATCAACACCAAATTTAAAATGGAAGTCACGAGGCACATAAGCTCATCAATTAGAGATCTAAGTGTGTGTTTGGTTGGGGTGATTTGTGAGGAGATGGAAAATAGAGAGAGGGGGTAATTCAAATAGTAAGGTTGTTTGCTTGGGACCTGGGAGGGGGTGCAGGGTGATTTTTGGGATGTTTTCTTGTCTCCCTAACTTGGAGAGAAAATGGGGGAAGGAGAGGGGCTTAGATGGGAATTTACCCATCTGCTCCTCTCCTCCCTCCACATTAGTTTTTTTTTTCTTTTTTTCGTTCAGTTTCAATCTTATGTTTAGTATTTATTTTCTAAACATTAGGTTTTTTTTTGGCTTATAAACTATTAAATTAATTTTTTATGTAATTAAGGGTATGAGAGTAAATTTATGCCTACTCCATTTTCTATCCTCTCATTTTTCTTCAAAACCAAACAAAATAGTTTTCCATCCCCCACTTTTCCAACCCCCCAATCAAACACACATGAGGGAAACCTGAATATTTTTTATCCCACCAAACAGAAAAAATGATATGCTATTCAACAATCACATAACCAATGAACTAATGACACTCTGCAGGACAGGATAACTTATAAATGACATGAATAAAACCGTGACATGGAGATATCATTCTAGTATTTAAAGGCCACAATGTCAATGATAAGTGAAATGTTAATTGTCCACATCCTAGTCAAACCGTAAAAGAGCATCACTAGAATAAGAGGCATGCAAGCAGAAGGGTGGACCACTAAAGACTAGAATGATTGATAAACCAACCTGTTTCCAAAAATTCTCGTATTTTAGAAAATATACACCCTATGTTGCCAGCTTGGAATTCATGAAAGGTGAATAACAAATCACTGGTCCAATATGTAAACTATCCCTTTTTTATATGCTAAACCATGGGGGGAGTGAAATAAACACCAAATGCAATTTACTTTACCTTTAAATTTCTTACTTGATGAGGACAGCCAGCAGGAATGAAGACAGCATCTCCAAGATTTTGGACAAATGTCCACGGTTCAATTCCTATATTATAGCATAGAACCATAAAAGTATGCCCAAGAACAGTTAGTCGACTTATGACAAAAAGGAATACAGCATTCAATCCAACTATCACCGTTAATATATAAGAAACTGACCATATTCCTCCTTGAGCTTTCTTTTGTGCTCCAAAGTCAGATAAAATGTTTGATCATGTATAGGGTGAACAACCTATACAACCAAAAGATATGATAAACACAACAGAAATGTGCCAAGTATTAACAAGAGTAAAAAAATATAATAAAACACACACACACACCAGCAATTATGCAGATTATAAACCACAGTTAATGAATTCAATATGCTACATTTCCAATCAAAGACTACTTCATTCACCTTGCTTTGCCCAGCTGGTATAAAGCCAGTCAGGCCTCTATCCTGCATTTTGTTACCCAATTTGGATTTCCCATGGTTCTCTTCTACAACAAGATTACAACAATTTTAAAATTTTAAAGATTTTTTAGGAATAAAGCAAAGATAAATATGTGTTTTGAAAAGGAGAGCAGTAGGCATTTCAAGATGACTAGGTTTAAATCTTAACCATTGCATCTTAAGTACTAAAACAACTTTGCCAGACACATAGATATTCCATTGAGCAGTGTCACATTGATTGACCAAAAGAATAATTTATCACCACCATTATAAACAGAAAGTATAATGATAATAGTTAAGCAACAAAGAGAAAAATTTAGTATCCAATTGAAATTGAGAGACAATTACCTGCTGCAGTGGACAACAATGGATGTGCCTAAATTCCCGGAAGTGCTTATTAAGATATTCCTGCAGCTTCGGAACATCTTGTCTCCGGAAAATGTCCCAGATGGCACCACCCTGAGAAGCTTCTAACCTGTCCAACTTATTTCCAGAAATTGTAGTATCACTCCCACCACTGTTTTCTTGGTCCACTTTTGCCTCTTCATTCTTTTCCAGCTCTGATCCACTTGAAAAGTCTTTCCCATTCAACCATGACTCACCACAATCACCATTAAGTTCAACAATAGGATCAGCACGTTCAACAGTTATACCAGTGTTTTGATCCCCAGATCCACTATTAATATTTTTATCATCAGCAGTAACTTTACAAGACTCAACAACAGATACATTAGTCTCAACCTTTTCATCCACAGCTTGAAAATCTCCAAATAATTCCCTTTGGTCTTGCTCAAAGTGCCTCTTTTTCAATTTTTCTATACTCTCAAGGCTCTCCTTTTTAAGTGGCACTTCAGCAGTATGTGTCAAAATATTTACCTAATTCAGTGAATTAAAAATAAAGGAAATTAGATCATCAAACAGAAGTTAAGTGTCAGCTATATTTGTGGATTAATATACATAAGCAGTTCATTATTTGACAAAAAAGGGAAGAAATTGCAGGGAAAAAAAAATCCCAAGAGAAGTGTTAAATATAAATACAAGAGCAATCAGACAGAAAAAATATGATCATAGAATATCTTCCCCACACTGCTGCAAGAATATCATTGTCCCCTTTTACTTCAACATTAGTCAATACCATTGCGAGATGAGTAGGATAGGAAGCAGGTAGAAGACATGACTAAATGATGTTTACCAAGAAAATTAAATCAACTTTTAATGAAAACAGACAGTCCGTGCCCTCAAAATCAGGAACCCTCATTTGTGACAATTGCATTATGACAATTGGACCAAGATGAATCAAAGCACCAAAAGCAATTATTTTTATTCATTTCAAGTAAGAGTAACAAAAAGAGTGAAAATAAAACCAGGTGTGACGACATCATGCTTATCTAAAATGGGTATGGAATTGATGTAGATTCCAACTAAAACACACATAGACATACACATCTAAGATAAAATCCAACACCTGACACAATCAACCTTGAAAAATTCGTTGGAATTTATATAACAAATTTGATCAAGAGACTAAATGATGTGCAACATAAAATTTGGTCAATTATGGCGTCGGACTCAAATCTGTAAAATGTGTGATTAGCAGTTATTGACAGACACGCAGTGTTTACAACATGCCAATCCTTACCCAACTCATCTGGCCCTCACACTTTAACCTATATAAACTCAAATAGGCATTTTCATGCAGTACCTCAACCAAGCAGAAGTTTTTCCATTGGCAAAAAAAAAAAAAAAAAAAAGTGATTAGCAGGAGTCACAACAAGACCATACATACCGCATCAGACATGTCACAATGAAGTTTGGTGACAGAGTCCCCACGGCCAAGCTCCTGTGCAGCTCCATACGCAATATACGTCTTGGGACCCATATCTGGCTTGAGAGATTTTTCAGGCAACTGGACAGCAATGTTTAGAACACCCTTGCGTGGATGTGTATATTCCTTAAACGGCAAGCAACAGATAAACTCAGCACCATGACGTGGCAAGCGTTCCTCAAATAATGTAGATGGAGGCCAATCTTTTAGTTTCAGTATCACAGGCCATAAATAACGGTCATACCGACCCTCTGTATACCCAGTAAAGAACTCATGGATATTGACATCAGTCTGCATTTCATCACAATAGTTAGTATCACAAAGCAAAATCATCAAGGACCATTTCCATATCATTTTATCATACAGAGTAGACAAGTGAGAATTTTAACAAACAAATCCAAAAACACTTAGAAACTAGAAGGGAAAGTTGCAAGGCAGTATCTGCCTTTTTTAACTAACTTGGATTGAGTAAGATAATCATACTAAACTCTATACTGGTTCTTCCGCATCAAAAAAGTATTATCAGTACATACCAGAAGGTTGGAAATCAAATTACCGTGTGCAAAACTAAAATAAATCTTCCAAATAACAAAAGAATTGGAGAATTCCTAGAAAGAAAACCTTTCATTTAGAGAATTTTCAAAGACAATCTCATTAAAAATAATAAAGTAGAATAAATTAAGCACAAACATCAATACATTAATGCTTAACAATTAAACACCAAAAGGAAAGAATAATTAACACAAATAGAAAGGATAAAATAAACTAACCTCACAACAATCCAAGCAATCAATGGCCTTAACTTCCAACAATCTATCATGTTTGACATGTTTCAATTGACGGACTGCACGCCACATGACAAATGGCTCCCAGCTTAAACCAGATGCAGATTCAAGTACATTACTCACAATCACAGGCTCAGATCTACTCCAATGCCACTGGAAATGTTTCAAATCCTCATGTTGTATATCTTGGGCCCCCAAGCAATACAAATAGTTGTCATCAGAACCTTCTCGAGAAGCTGCTTTCCGTAACTTATTATTGCTTAAGTCCACTTCACCCACTGAATTGAAACACGGACAAAATTGTGAATGAGCAGCAGCCACATCCATTAAGTTGTAAGTTTTGGCAATTTCTTCAGCTCTTCTCACCAATTCTGAAACCGGAATTTCTGAGAAAACAGGTTTCTTCTTCTTTTCTGTTGGTTTCTTCTTCTTCTTCTTTTCTGTTGATGAGTGTGAGAACATACATTTCAACTCAAGAATACCAAGACCACAACCACCCATGTCTTCAGGGGGGCAAGGTATGGTAGAATCTTCATTGGCTTTCCACTCAGATTTTGACTTTATATTATCCATTGAGCTAGTCTCAGTAGGTAATTTCACTTTTTCCCCCTTTCCACCATGCAAATAGTCAAATCCACGGTCAATATACTCAATAACCACTTCCTCCTCACCTCCCTGCAGATGTCCATCACGAATCTCCCGGCAACAGGTAAGACATAGATCAAACGAACATCTAGGACAGCTTCGGTGAAAATCAAAAATAGAAGTTCTGCAGATATCACTGCAAAAGCAAGAGATAACATAAAAACCTTCAAGAAACAATGTTACCATTAGAAACAGTGTTTTCAGGAGAAGACCTTACCAGTACACACGCTCATCAATAGGGCAATCTGCTTTTTCAATCTTTAAGTCTGGAAGCAATAACCCTATCAAATGAACATCCATACAACCAAATCAAAAGAGTACATCTGAACAATATTTTTAAATTAAGAGAACTAGGAAGGAACGATGAGAAATAATCAAATTTAGGAGACTTAAAGAAAGGAAACTGTAGGTTATAACAGTCAGCAATTGCACAAGTCAAAACTACATCAGGCAGTAAAATTAACATTTTTTTGGCCTTTTGCAATTATGAGACATCTTCCAATCCACTTAAATACAGAAATCTGCCACATCAAAGACTAAATAATAAAAGATGAAACACAGATGAGTTCCTAAGCTCATTTGACAGAGTAAAAGAAAATACCCTGTCTTTTAGCCTCTAAATTCTTCTCAACCATTTGCTCTTCACTGATCCGTTGCAAAAGTGGAAGAAGTACTTGTAGCATATACTTATAGTGCTCAAACTCCTCATCTTCACTGATATCCAAGTCTAAGTTCTTCAAATTCTGCAACAAGGCATAAATAATTTGTCCAACTTCTATACCTAATCTAAAGACATTAAAGGGAATACCAATTATTCATGAGATGTAGGAAAAGGAGAAACTGACTTTTACAGGTACATCCAAACGCAAGCATGCTTTGCAATTGCAATTTCCACGGCATACTGGACAAGCTTCCGCAATGTAATCCTCCTCAATATTAGGATACCTACACAACACAACACGAAAACTTCAAATAAATTGCCAAAACAATAATTGCAATAAAACAAGCAAAAGCTCCTATGCTTAAACATTCATTTTACAGCTTCAAGTATTTTGCAATGTTCCTTAACTCATATTTTAAGCCTTAAAGGCTGAGGTTGCAATCCATCAAAAAAAAAACATTTGTACCAGTTTGGATGATACCTATTAAAGACATAAATAAGGATTCTTCAACAGCAATGCTACATTAGTTTTTTCTTGTAATGATGCATCCTTTTAAGTATTCAGAAAATCATGTACTCTATAGTTATATAAGATTCAAAATTAATATTTTGTAATTTAACCCTCAAGAAATCATGTAATTTTCAATGGTTTAGCTAATTTCAAGATTAAAAGTAAAATTTTCTAGCAAGTCAAACATAAGTAACTGCACCAATAAATATTTATTTCCAACATAGTTCCATAACAAAGCTTCCATATAATAAATATTTATTTTTGGCTACATTACAAATTACACCCTTTAAAATAAAATATTTTCATTTTGGTCATTTTATCTAGCTCCATCCAATCTCACCAAGACACCATTAATTATAGTTTTTTAAATCTCAAATGGTTGTAAATTTAACAGGACAAAATGAATGGAAGCAGAAAGAAGACCTACGTCAGAACAAAATGGAAGTTAATCTGTTGAAAAAATTCAAATGGGGGAAAATGAAACTTAAGAAACTGAATTGAAAATAAATCAAAGTTAAGAGGGTGTAATTTATAATTTGGCCTTTTGTTATATAAAAATTGACAACCAAAGAAACAGAAGAATTAAAACAAAACAATCTTATATTGTTTTTCTCATAACTTGGACTCTGATAACAGGGGAAGACACATGAAACAAACATTATGGAGAGCACAAAGTTATACAAGGGGGTTCAATCTATCCACCAATTAAATTTCCAAGAAGCACCAAATGAATGTCATGACATTCAATCTAAAATGACAACGTCAGTGAGTTATATAAACCAACTTCACTAAGGTCTTCATCCATGGGTAGTTATTCATTTGGCAGTAATTAAGATTTACAGAAGAATTCTTGGGAGTTTGAACTCAAAATACAAGTCTGATCATCACAACGCACGGACACTTGTCAGTGACAAAATCAACTTTTTAAACTTAATGCTATTGATTGAATCTTGATGTAATTTTAAACAGCATGTCTTTCATTTCATGGGGGTATTTACTACCTTATTTTTTAACAGTCTTTAAAACCAGTACACTATTTTCATGGACAGAGCCCATGCCATGAATCATGGACCAACTAGTTTATGAAAAGCATGCAACTCAGTTTATGCAACACACTCCACAGATATTCTTTTACTTTTCAGATCAATTATTAATTGCATTTTTAGGCCTCAAGTGAGCCAAAAAACATGGCACGCACAAGGGATGAAAGAACTCACATCCTGCAACCATTTTTGGAGGGTAAGTTACACACACCCAACAGGCGTTCAACCCACAACATAATCCTCCAACTAGCTCTTGCAAAGGAGAAGATACCATTTGAGCTAGAGCTCATTGGCAACCCACATCCTACAACTATAGAAATCTATTATAAAAAAAGCAACCTTATTCTCTTCATTTCGAATTTGACAGTGCAATGAGTGTCATGTTATTTAAAATTTTAAATGACTTGACACTAATACACTTTTAGATTTGTTAAGAGTAATGACTAAGTGATGAAATTCTCCCAATATAATTTCACAAACACCAATTAAATAACAGAAAGAAACTACGTATGTCATCAGAAAACTAAATGTCAAATACAACTTGGCATAGAAAGAAACTAACTTAACACAAAAGGAAAATAAAAGAAATCCATACCAATTATCTAAGCAAGGTTTACAATAGCGCTTCCTCTTACACTTCTTGCACCGAACAACCCGACCTTTATCATTCCTCTGACATTGATGGCACATCAAAGACACCTCTTCAATCCACTGCTCAACAATATCAATCAAATCAGTAATACACAACTAAACAAACCCAAATTAAACAATTATTTTACTGCTACACAAAGATTCAAATAGAGAATGTCACCTTTGGATCATGCTTATTGATCTTTTCAACAGTTTCTGAGTTTTGATTTTGAGTTCTCTTTGCTCTCAACGAATAGCCAGCACTCCATTCAGCAGACTCTTCATTCCCCTTCTCTTCTTCCTCAGCCAAATCTTTCCTTGCGCCACGCTTCCTCTTCGGCTTTTCCAATCCATCGTTTTCCTCAGCAGTTTTTTCAATCTTATTAGCATTCATTCGCTTCTTCTTCTTCTTCCTTCCTCGCTTACTCTTCACCGGAGAATCATCATTATCAACTGCATAACTAACCTTCTTAATCCCGCCATTTCTCAACCTACTCTTCACTCCCTCAATCTCTTCCTCCTCCTCAACAGAACCATTCAAGACCTCTTCTTTCTTCTCTTCCTCGCCATTTTGCTCCTCATGATTTTTCAAAACTTCTTCCTTTCCTTCGTCCACAACCTTAGGCTTCCTTCCGCGACGCCGTTTTGCATTCACAACCTCTTCCTTCTTTTCATCTTCGTTTCCTTCCTTCGGCTGATCGGCCAAAACAGGTTGATTTTCCTTTTCCTCGGCGGAATCCGGCTTTCCGTTCTCCACCACCTCTTTAGGTTTCCTACCGCGACGCCGTTTCTCAACCACAGCCACTTCCTCCTTCTCCTCCTTTCTTTCCTCTCCGGCACCGTCCGAAACGCCGCCGTTCGACTCCTTCTGCCGATCGGCCACAACAGAATGACTTCCTTTTTCCAAAACCTCTTCCTCCACCACAACCTTAGGCTTCCTTCCGCGACGCCGTTTCACATTCACAACAGCCTCTCCTCCTTCTTTCTTCTCTCCCTCTTTGACATCCGAAACGTCATCGTCTCCGTCGTTCCCCTTCTTGTTATTCTGCTCATCATCATCAGCCAAAACACCATGATTTTCCACTCTCTCTTCCTCTTTCTGATCATCAACCTTTCTCACTCTACCACGCTTCTTCTTCACAGGCTCAACCCCTTTCTCATTCTCAGCAACACGCTTTCTACCACGCGCCATCACACACAGAGAATCAATCAGATAGAGCAAAAAAAAGAGAGGGATTTCAAAATTTCAAACACGAAGAAATTAAAAACATTAAAACAGGAAGTAGTGGAAGTAAAAATAGATTGAAGTGGGGTTTGGGTTTCGAAGAGTAAAAACAAAGTGAGGGAAAAACTCAGTATTTATAGTGGGTGGGAAGAGAAGTGGTTTACTCTTTATTACTGGGGGGAAGGGAAAACAGTGGGTGGAATTTTTTTTAAATTAGTGGCGCTAAGAATGGTAAACAAAAATTTTTAAAACTAGGGTTTGGTTTTGTGGCCGGGAGAATGAAATTTCAGTGGGATTTGCTTTTTTAATTACTTCTGTGTGTACTATTTAGTACTCACTACTCAAACTAGGCTCATAGCCTAATACCCTAATTCTCGTAAGTTGGTCAGAAACCCAAACTCAACTAGTTTTTTCCTTTCTACTGCTTTGTTAAAGTTTAAGCCAGGTGGGAATTTCAGTGGGATTTGCAAGATGGGTATGGTACACTTTCCCACCCTTAGTGCAAATTTTAGACCCAGTTTGGTTGTGTGGTTCAAACACACATTTTAATGCACTTTTTCACTTATACGTATATCAAAAACACTTAAAAAATATTACTCAAACTTCTCTACTAAACAAGCCCAAGTAACTGTCGCAGTGGACTGTAATTAATAAAGAAAAATAATGAGTTTATGTAATAGAACAGTTATGGTAAATTGTATGTTAAGTGTGTAACGTTAGCATTAATTATTGTTTGAAGGTGAACTTATCATGCACATAATCAGACCATATAGAAAGTATAGGGATACAGTTTTTTATGCCATTACTTTTGAGATAGATATGGATCCCTATAATAATGGTAGAGTAATGTTATGTTTATGATTAGTAAGGAAAAATAATGAATTTATGTAATAAAACAGTTATGGTAAATTGTGTGTGAAAGTGTGTAATATTAGTATTAATTATTGTTTGAAGGTGAACTCATCATACACATAATCAGACCAAATAGAAAGTATAGGGATACAATTTTTTTATGCCATTACTTTTGTCCAAGGTAGATAGATATGGATGCCTATAATAATGGTAGAGTAATGTTATGTTGACAACAATTTTCCGATAATTTCATAATAAATTTTAGATAGTAAATTGTTATTGATGGGTAAAAAAAATGATTTAAATAGTAGGCTCAGATTAGAACTAGTAATAATTTGTCACATAAAATTTGTTGAAAAAATTTTATGGATGTAACATTACTCATAATTGTATGGTGCAATTCCATGAACTTGTAAAATGTAAAAAATTTGACATGTAACAAAATAAACCGTTGGAGATTAAAAAAATTCTCTTATATAAGGGACCACAATAAAAAAGAATTTTAACATTCAATCTCACCCGATGATTCAATATTGCATGGTGCACCAAATCTATCTCTCAAGTATATTATTATAGTTTTAACTAATAAAGAAAAAAGTGATGACTTCATGTTAAAGTCATTGTCCACCACTTAGCTACAAATATTATGTGTGGATAATTCATGTGAAAGTGATGAGTTCATCTACTAGTTTTTTTTCCTATATGATTTTTTAGTGTTAACTAAAGATTTCTTTTATTCATACATAAATGAGAAATGAGGTATCATATATATATATAAAACCACAGAGTAGGACCCAAGTCACCCAACAGCTTAAACTTAACAAAATTACAACCTCAGTAGTAGGAAGTAGGAACAAGATAGGTTACAAAGTATTTAGATTGTTGGCAATGGCATCCTCGTTTGGTAAGCATATCACAACACTTTTATTTGCTTCACAAAAACACGCCTCTCTCGAGCTTAATCAAACGTGTCAGATTTGTTTTACGTTCATGATTCATCATACTTAATGTTTTTACATCAACTCTTTTAAACGTGGTGCTAATTAAATTATAATTGGTTGATTTTTTTTTTTTTTTTTTGGAGAAAAAATTGGTTGATTAAATATGAAAATAGTGGTGATTTGTGATTCCATCAATTAGAACTTGTCAACTAATAAGTTAGGAAAAAAGTGTGTGAAATAGGTCAATGTCATTAGTATATTACTTTTTACCTTATGACTTAGGATTAATGCAGTGGCAGCACCAGATATATTTTATTTTTAGGGGGGAGATATGTTCATGACATTTTCACAATATTTTCCTAACAAATATTAGGTGATAATTTGTTATTAGTTATAATTTAAACTTACTACTGAAATTACTTTTTTACCTATCAATAACAACCAATAACAATCTACCACTTAAGATTTGTTTTGAAAATGTTTTGAAGTGTAAACATAGAGTTTCTCATATAAGATAAACTATAAGTTCATTGCATATTGTTTCTTAATACAATGAACATACTAATTATTGTTTCTAAGATTAAATCTGGGAAATTATCAATTGTTTTTAAATACAATAAACATATTAATTATTGTTGTTAAGTGAACTTCAAGTGAGATATAAATACAATAAACTTTTTTGTATTAGTTTATTTCAAAGTTGTAAAGATCTAAATGGGGGTTTTTTTTTTTTTTAATTAAGATGAACAAATTTATACTTTGTTCATCTCGCAAAGCCCGCAATTAACCCACACTAATGGATTCGGCAAACCGCCATAGCCTCCACACGGCCAAATGCAAGGTCACAAATACAAAGAGTAAACAGATATGAGAATGTTACCTAACAAATTCCAAGATTCCTCCATAGCAAGGAGGACTTCGATAAGGAAGAACCCCAGTCTCCAGCCAACACATGCAGGGTCACACTTTCAAATCTGATCTATTTGCTTTACCTACGGAAGGTTATGATGTGGTGTTGGGATTCATTGGCTAAGTACATTGGGGTTAATTCATTGGGACTTTAAAACAACTCAGTATGACTTTAACCAGTGCCGGCCCTAAACATTTTAGGGCCTTAGGCAAGAACTAAAATGAGGCATTTTTTATATTTATGTATTAATTAAATTAATATTTATTTAATATTTTTATATTATAATATATTTAATTTAAAATATATTTTTCTTGCCTTTTGAGATACAAATTAACTAATTAAATTTTTGTATTCAAGTTTTCCTAACATCTCCTTTTCAATCGATAATATAGCTAATCCACTTAATCTTCCTTGGGACATTTTCGATCTTAGCTAGATATGATTTTATTAATTTTAATTTTGAAAAACTTCTTTCTACAGAAGCAACTGTAACATGTATTGTTAGTAAAATTCTATAAGCAATTGATGTATTTAGAAATGAATCTAACCATTTTATATAATTTAGTATGTCAATTGGAGTATGTTCTTTTATTTGTAAAATTTCTTTTAAAACTTTTAACTCTAAAAATAAATCTAAACCATCAATATCATTAGAAACATCATATTTGAGAAAAGATTCAAGTTTAAGACAATATTTTTGCAAACTATCATCATCCAATGATTTTAATTTCGTGAAGTTAAATAGAAAACCAAAAATTGCTCAAACCTATTCTCAATTGAACTAATTGTTTTATCTACTATATATAAGAAATAATCAATTTTAAAAGATTCTTCAGCAGGTCATGTTGTCTCATTATAAACATTTTTCATCAAATTATTTCTTTTTAGGAATTATACATTTCTCACAAAATATAGGTTCTATTTCCATTTTCAGATGCCATTTTTTTGGATGAATTCATAGCAGATGTAAACCCATTTGCTCTATATCTTTTAAAATAAGAAATGGGGACTTTTAATTGATCCACAGCCACATAAGTCTTATTGACTTATTTGATAAGACTCCACCCCAAAGTTTTAAATTCCATTCCAGAGACCGTTCCGGATTGGCCATGGAAACGAAATATTCTGATACCGGTGTGTACCAGTGCACCGTTCCGAGGTTATGCGCCGGATATATATATATATATATATATATAGAGTAACTAATAAAAAATATTGTTGTTACTTTTTACTATAATAGATAAATTGTATATGTAGGGACACGGTTTACAGTCCAAGCCCAAAATGTGTGGGATCTTGGCCCAATGAGCTCAATACAATAAATTTGTAGAGAATGGGTCGAAGAACTAGGCCCTAATGAATTTGACAACGGCTAGTATGGATTTGAAACATGATCAAGCAAGAACAAAGAAGGTAAAGCTGAACGACTTCACCGTCTGAGGAGATCAAACTTATATAAATTGGTTACAATTGAATACAAGAACAATTTAGATGGATACAGTGTTCTCTCTCTCTCTTTTCCGATCCCTTCCTCATGGAGGGTCTTCCACATTATATATCTCCCTTTGGACCGTCTTCATCCTACATTTGTTGATCATCTAAGTCCTCACTTGAGTACCTGTCCCATCAGACACCCTCTTTGGTTTTCTGTGAGTTGTGGTAGCCAAGGCAGTACTGTTCAGAGGTCTTCTCCACATAAATGCGGCCAGAAAAGTAGCTGCAGTGCATTTAATGCGGTGGTGGCAACCTTCCCTTAGATATTTTTGGGTTTCCTTTCTTCTCGTATGTTCATGAGGCATGTCCCTATCATTGGAGCTTCTTGGAGGGTCACTCTAATTGTTGGAGTACATACTTGAACTGCGTTCATCATATCCGAGAAGGAGTTCCTCCTCGGACCACCTTCCATTCATTCCTTACTTATGAGACTTTAAATTGTAATTTCTAATAACTATTTGTTCCTCCTCGGATCATCCAACATCCTCGGACAAAACCCAAGGCCCAATGCATGATTCTGGGCCCTTAACCCTACAGTATAGATTAATGAATATAATGTTTTAATTATATATATTAAAAATAGTGTTTTAAAATATTAAAAATAAGTGGTCAGATTTATTTTTTTTAAAAGAACAAATTTGGTTATTCAGCAAATAAAACTACCTTCCTAGAATCTTCCTTTCAAATCATTTTTCCCATTCCCAAGCTTCCATCCACGTGACCACCTTTGCTCCTCAACTTTCACATTGCATTTATTACTTCTTTACAATTTAGTAAGTTTACAATGCTTCATTCTTCTTAGTTCTTCAGACTCTCAACTTTGTCTTCGTCTTCTTTCTTCTCAATTCTTCTTTCTTTAGAGGTCAAAGATGATATTTTTGGGATAATTGATTCTGTTTAGACCAAAGAATTTTTTGGGGTACCAATGTTTATAAGGATGTTCCAGATTTTTTGTTATTTGATCACAAGGATGTATCAAATCTTTAGGAGTTTCATCTTAAACTAATTTTTTTTTCTACTACCCCTTCTTTTTCAAAATTTTGGGGGCCCCTTCCACTTGGAGGCCTTAGGCAATGGCCTAACTGGCCTAGTGGAATGGTCGGCCCTGACTTTAACATATGAAGGTCAGCAAGTTTTGTTGCAAGGTTTGAAATCGATGGGGCCAAGTTTTCAAGAGAGTGAAGATTTTTAAAAAAAATTCACCTAAGAAGGGTCTAGGACTATAGATTATGGTGTCAAAAATATTTCAACATTCACCTTAACCTAATGTAGACTTGCAAGAGCTATTGCAACAATTTGCTCCTGTATTTGATACACCAAAAGGGTGAATTTTTTTTTCCAAATAACATTAAATATCAAAAAATTTAGTTAGTTGTCACGTTTTAAAACAATGTTGGAAACTAGCATCTCGAGTGT
Source organism: Quercus tomentella (assembly GCA_028535165.1). Classification (NCBI taxonomy): domain Eukaryota; kingdom Viridiplantae; phylum Streptophyta; class Magnoliopsida; order Fagales; family Fagaceae; genus Quercus; species Quercus tomentella. The sequence continues at coordinate 65,168,117 of JAPQVY010000156.1, forward strand.
CTAAAATCGAGTTCCAAGATAAAACTCGAGTTTTTAAGTCTCGATCTGTAAGTGATTGGATCTTATGTGGAAAAAAATCCACGTGGAACTTGAGTTGTTAAGATTCGAGTTCCACCATTTCACAAAAACTCAAGATTATCACTAGTAAAGAGATTACCTTGCAAGTATAGGTTACGCAAGTTGCCGTAAGCAGCGAGATCAGAAGGAAGTGAACCAGTGAGAGCGTTGAGACGAAGACTGAGAGTGCGGAGATGAGTGAAGTTTCTGAAAATGCCATTGGGATGTTGGCTTGAGAGAGCCACATCAGGAAGACGGAGCACTGTGACTCGGTTTTGCTCACAATGGTGGGCGACTCTTCATTCTTCTTCGGCGCTATAGATTGTCCACCAGATCTTCTCCAATAAGATCTTCAGAGCTCCAGATTGTTTCAGATTGTCCTCTGTTCTTCGGAGCTCCAGATCGTTTCAGATCGTCGTTTGTTCTTCGGAGCTCTCGTTTTCCCTCTTCCTCTGTTCTTCTTCATCTGTTCTTCCCGACAAAAATCGAGGCCCAAAGACTCAGTTTTGCTTTTTAGGCATCATACTGCCAACTCACCAAGTGCGAATTGAGTCTTTAATCCTCGAGTTTTAGATTGAAATCGAGTCTATAAAACTCGAGATGCTAGTTTGCTACATTCTTTTAAACGCATCTTATCTTATGATATTCTTTTTCCTCACTATGCTAGTCTGCACATTCCCTCCCAAAAGGGCTACCACCAAATAGAGGACATGAGCATCAAATAGTACTACAGAGCCCTCAACAAAGAAATAGTAAAAGATAAGTTTCCAGAGCACCTCACCCATCTCTTCTCTTCGTGCCTCTATAGCACTTCATTCACTCTTATTGCCGGAGCTAGACTCCCCTAACCTTGCCACACATCAATACCATAACTTACTCCACTTTACCAAATACCTCTGTCCCATCTACCCAACTCTTAATAGGCTTACCATTCCCTATATGCCCTAAACAAAAAAAAAAACAAAAAAAAAAAAAAAAAAATCTGCTCCCACCTTATCCCTTCCTCTGAACCTATCCAAAAACCCATGGAAGTGTTATAGCTCATTAATCGCACCAAAAACATCGCATGCCTAGACATTTGTCTAGAGCTCCCTCCAAACCAAAAAGCATCTAAACCATTACAAAATAACCTATTGGGCAAACTCAACACAACAAAACTCATAAGCCACTTCATTGTACATATTCCAAGATTACGAATCATGACAAGGGAAAAGAAAGAATTTGAAAGGAAGTTCCAAACAACATATAATAACAAAAACAGGGGAGAGAGCTTATCGTACATACAAAATACAAGAAACAAGAACATGAACAGCTAGAAGAAGAAGAATCTTTATCTCACTTTTACTTGAAGTTCACTCGCCTTATCAAAGGCGGTGCCACATTGCAAGCAATCATGGATGAACAATCAATGATGCCTGAGGTTATGCAGGGCCAAGCTGGACTTAGAAAAAGCTTTCTCGTAGGGGTGGTAATAGTGAACTCAATGTCGGCGATGACCATGGGTCACCAGATTTTTAGTCTCACGCTTCTACTTCGGGCTTCATGTTGTTCTCTGAGTAACTTCTTTTCCTCTCAGTCTTTTTCACTCTGAACTGTCTTCTTGAGAAACGCGCATTAAGAGTACATTCTTCTTTTTCTTCTTCTTCCTCTTTTTTACCGTTTGACTCTTTTTAAGCTTCTGAACTTTCTTCTTGAAAGATGGATTGAATGGTCTTCACAATAAATCTCTAGCTTTGAGCTTAGAACTTCAAAGAACTTCTTTGAATTTTGCCCTCTATTTATAGTGGTTTCAAAGGATAAGTCCCACTTGGGATTGACCTCCTTGTAGATAATTATTTCCATCTTTTTATTTATTTTAATAGAGATAATGATTAACTATTATCATTCCAATTTAATTGAGATATTTATCTCTATTTAATTAGAATAATTACCATCAAGATATTTATTTCTATTTAATTAAGATAATAATCTTCTTAAATGACACATGTCAACACTTGATTTGTCTAATTTAATGACATATTAATTTAGAATTTGTCACTAAATTTTAATGTGGCATTTTATAATTGGCTTAAAATTTTGCCTCCTACAACTATATTTTCAAAACTGAAAAAACATATCAATAAAAAAAAATAAAAATAAAAAACACGCACACACAATTTAGTGTTTGGTATGTGCTAATATCATATGAATCCCTTAGTTTTAAAATAATTACAAAAATGTCACTCAAAATTTTTATTATTAATTTTCTCCAACATTTCAATAAGTTTACCAAGAATCTTATAGCTTAATTACTTGACACCTCAATTTCCAATAGAGATATTTGTGATTCAGATCCCCCAACTATCGATGTATAAAAACTTTTTTGAATAAATTTCCTTGTAAAAAATAGTAATATTTAGTTATTTTATAAACAAAATAGAAATCACACTATATGTGTGTGTGTGTGTGTGTGTGTTTTTTTACAAATTGAAAATTGCATGATATAGTGGTTAATATAGATAAGCATGTTTCATGCCTACTAAAATGATGCATATAACCTTTAATTTTTTTTTTACATTTTTGATTGTGTGCTACTTATATTAAAATTTCATTATGCTAGAACAAAATATTTATTTTATTACACACACACACACACACACACACACACACACACATATATTATATGTGATTGAAAGGAGTTAGGAAATTTAAAAGACTAAGATTTATTTAGTGAATTCACAAATATTTAATTTTTTATATTTTTAGAGAGTGTTACATCCATAACATTTTCACAATATTTTCCTAATAAATCTTAGGTGATAATTTGTTATTAATTCCAATTTAAACTCACTACTAAAATTACTTTTTTGCACATCAGTAATAATTTACCACTTTTAGGATTTGTCGTGAAAGTGTTTTGAAGTGTAAACATAGTGTTTCTCATATAAGATAAACTATAAGTTCATTGCATATTGTTTCTTAATACAATGAACATACTAATTGTTTCTCAAAAAAAAAAAAAAATACTAATTATTGTTTCTAAGATTAAATATGGGAAATTATCAATTGTTTTTAAATACATTAAACATATTAATTATTGTTGTTAAGTGAACTTCAAGCAAGATATAAATACAATAAGATTTTTTTATTAGTTTATTTCAAATTTGTAAAGTTCTAAATGAGTTTTTTTTTTTTTTTTTTTTTTTTTCTTTTTTTAAGATTTAAGATGAACAAATTTATACTTTTGTTGTTAGACTTACTATTTTCCCCCCATATTTTAGATCAAATTGGATTATTATTGGAGCTTTGTTTGTATTTAAAAAGACCAAGATATTATCAACATGATCATATTCAAGTTTATTTTAGTTGGGTTCTGTGAGAGTGCTTTTTTTCTTAACACACAGGCCCATGTAGAAACAAGGATCTTGGGCCCTTTACTTGTTGTTTTGGTGGACTGGGCTTGGTTCACCGCAGCTAAATGAGGCTGATTACAAATCAAGTTGTGCGCAAGTCACATAAAGCTCCTCAAGACGAAAATGCGATTCCTCCTAAGTAATAAAAATGCCATTATAAGTGTTTTAGTGTCATAAAATGACCATTTACTCTTACAAAATAAGTAAAATAAGTATTCATAATATTCACAATGAGAAAGAGATTGAAATAGAATATTTAAGACTTATCTTTTATTGTATAAACATTTAAAAGAGTTCCTTCACTTGGTACCTCGGGCTTACTGTTGTGGGATCCTGGGCGTATTGTCGTGGGATCCTGGGGCGTACTAGGCCTGTAAGAACCCAGAATGCTGATTCTCTGAACTGTGTAATCTTTCTCCATGCTTATCATGCAATAGAGTTTTGTTCTTTCCCTTTACCTCTATAGGTTCTACATAAAAAACACACTATTAAATACACATATCTTCAAATAATTGTTAGTTTCTTAGATTAGGATATACATTTTACTACATATACATATATGTAAATGGATTTCATGAGAATGATTCAGCCACGAGGATCCTGGCCCCAATTCTCACAGACTTAGTGCCTTTGCACAAGACTTGTGGGATTTGGAACTCAAGTCCAAATGTCTTTGCTTAGGCATTACCTTCCAAGATAGTTAGGTGAAAAGGATTTTTGTAGGAGAGAGTGATATCTAATGTGTGCATGTTTTGGCATATGTTTCTTTGGAGGCTAAGTGTGTCCAAGGCCCAAGTTGAAGTGAGGACCCCGGTAAAAGACTCAGCTTTTGGCTGAGTAAAAGGAAAAACTAACAAGCTAGAATATATGTATTGAACAGCAAGAAAGCAGCAAAGGAAAACAATGTAATAAAGAAACACACGAAATAACTGTTAAGGATCCTCCAATCACTATGAAATATTTCATTATTTTTCTTAATTGTGGATTACAATGTGCTCACTAAGACGTGTTACAAGGTCCAAATAAGCTCAAAAATTACAGACTTAGATGGCTATCTAAACCTCTAAGACTTGCAAAGTTTGAATCCTTTTGAATCCAAGTATGTTCTATAGTGGCTGTTTCTGGGATACCGGACGCTGTTTTCTACTTTCTTTGAGTTTTTGACAGAGTTTTCTCAACGATTCTTGTTCTGATTCCCTATTATTGAATCCCCCTTCAATGTTGGCTGTCTTCCCTTTTTATAGTGTCATTTTAGGGTTTGGATATCTCTGATTCTCCCCCCTTGGCTCCCTAGGTACCTAAGCCCCTATTATGTCAGCCACTTTAATGGCTGGTTCTTTCCCTGTTTCTGATAGTTTTCATTTTTTAGTGTTGTTTCTCTGAAAGTCACTTGCTGACTTTCCATTTCGGGGCATCTTTGGGCAGCTAACCTTCAATCTCTCTTCTTTCAAGGTTTCTTACTTTTCAAACTCAGCTTTTGGTTGTCTTTCCTTGCTGTCATTTTTCCCAGGTGAGTGAAATCCATTTCTGCTGGGTTGAAGGTTTTCCCAGCCACTTCCCCTTATAGTTCTTCATTCTGGGTTCCCCGAGGTACCAGCCTTTTGTTCATGAATTGTCACTCTCCAAGCTCTCTAGTTCTTTGCTACACCACTGCGTGCTTGAGAAGGACATATATGTTCTTCGTTTCTTGTATTTCGTGGTACCCCTCTTGAGCTGTCTCAATCCCACGCTGTGCTGCACGTCCCGAGGATCCTGAGTCTCTAGCAACCTCTGGGTATCCCGGCCCAGTTCTTTCACTGGATTTTGCTGGATTTTTAATGGTCTTTTTTGCCGGAAATTTGAACATACATAGGGCCTTAATGTTGATTCTTCTTATTGCTTGAATTGGGCCTTCTTTACTTTTCATGGAATGGGCTTTCTTGTGAAATTTTGGACCTCAACAGGTTCAAAAAAAAATTTAGGTCTAAAGGGTTCAAAATTTTATTTTAGGAGTAAAAAAAAATATATATATACATATATATATATATATATATATATATTTTTTTTTTTTTTCTTTTTTTTTGGGCCCAGCTCTGGGAGTTCATTTGAACCCCCAGACTGTACCTACAACCTAGAGCCGCCCATGTCAATGGGAGGAAAACATAATCCAATGATCATAGAATCTCTACATAAAGCACACAAAAATCAAATAAATGTTAGGTGTCATAAATCTAGGTTAAAAAAAAGAATTGAATAATTTAAATGGAAATAAATCTGCTTCTAAAAAAAATGAAGATGAAACGGTTGTAGTGTACTAAATAGTCTTAGGTTTTTAGTGTATTATGTCCAATTTCCTTTTTCACTCTTGATCTTTACATGTTTTCTTATTTTCTATATTTCAAACACCAATGATTGAAAAGTTTAATTAAGTTCTTAAAAAAATGATAGATTTAATCATTTAATAGGTATAGATATCCACCTTCTTTGTGTTCGGAAGTTTTTTACGGTCACAAACTATTTTACAATATTTTTACAAACTGCTAATGCGTCTAATCTCTTATTGGTTTTCATCTAAGCCCACCATTAATATTATTTTTTTATTTATCAATAACCATTCACCACATTAGCAGTTTGTAAAATTTTTTGTAAAAAAATTTGTATTTCTAACATTACTATTTTATTTAGGGGGAGGGGATTACAGTACAATATTAGGCTATTAACACTTACTTATCTATGATAGGAATAATTCTCCAAATGCTAAATTCATGTACAACTATTAGAAGAAAGTTAAGGTCCAAAATAGTATATAAGAGTTGAGTTAATTACAATTCATTAACGTAGTGGTTGTTCTCTCCCAAGTGAACCATGGAAATGTGGTAAAATTCTTGGGATGTTGTTTAGAGATTCATGTTCCTCTATTAGTGTATAGATTTTTAACCAATGATACCTTGTATGACCATACACACAGCACAAGCCATGCTTCCTCGCTTTCATGGCAATCATGTTTGCAAATAGTAGCAGAAAACTGCATGGGCAATTTCTTTTTTGCATTCTGCTACTTCCACGCCAGTCATTCATAGAGATATTAAGAGTAGTAACATACTCTTAGACAATATTACACAGCTAAGATATTAGATTTGGGAGCTTCAAGACCAGTTCCTTTGTATCACACGCAGATTACAACATTGGTGCAAGGGACATTTGGGTACTTGGATCTAAAATACTTCCTTTCAAGCTAGTTAACTGAAAAGAGTGATGTGTATACCTTTGGTGTTCTCCTTATAGAGTTACTAATGGGTAAGAAATCAATTTCTTTTGAGAGGCTTGAAGAAGAAATTTTATTTATCTTTGAGAATGAAGCAAAGAGAAATAATATCAGAAGATAATGTTAAGCGGGTGCCCAATATTGCAAATACATTTTTTTTTTTTTTAATTACAATGGGGGAGGGGATGTCATGAACACACTAGAAAGTGTCAACCAGTTGAGTTATGGGGCTCTTGGTATCTTCAGATACTAGATAAAACTTTTTTTTTTTTTTGAGAAACATATATATATTTTGAGAAGATGATAAATAGATACTACTTTTCTGATAATCATAAATAGATACTACTTGATAAAACTTAGACATTTCTAATTATTGCATAAATTGAGTAGCTATAGGATAATATAAAGGGGTTTGGCTTACCTCCAATAAACCAGATACTACTTGATAAAACTTAAAAAAAAAAAAAAATTCAAATTGTTTTATACATTTCTTAGATTCAGATTAAAGAAGTGTCTCTGAAAGTATTTAGCCACATAAACCAAAAAGTTAACTAAATTTACTTCTACAAGCTGAAAATGTATAAAACAATTTGAAAAAAAAAAATACAAAACCCCAAATGGTTTCCACGTAAACACTAACTTGTTGGTGTGAGTGTGTGATCCAAACACTTTTATTATTATTTATTTTCTAGCCGTTGGACAACAAATGATAAAATAACTGTTGGGCAGTAATGAGTAAACTAGTTGTTAGGCTTTTATGAGTTACTAGTTGCTAACCCATGTGATGCACAGGATTAGCTACTAGATGAGTTTCAGGAAAAAAAATTCCTAAAAAAGAAACAAAAATGCTAAATTACAACCATTTTCCATTTATGGCTTGAATGAAACTTACAAAATACACATTGTATTTGAACAAAATAAATTAGCCAAACAAACTCTTAGAACCACCCATAAGGAAGAAAGGACAAACACAAGCTCAAGATTAGATTTTTGTGAATTTTTTGTGAACTCGTAAAGAGGAAGGTGCAATTAATCAGAGATTCATCATTCTGCAAAATAATAAAAAAAATACAAAATAAGAAAAATCGTATCCTAATATAAAATTGAGTACAAATAATTTTTTTTTATAGGAGAGTACAAATAAATATAATATAAACCATAAAGTCATCAAAAAAAAAAAATTTTAACAACGAAGTGTTCAATCTCAAAACTAAACGCGATAATTTTACAAACCATGGCCTTGTCCCTTTCCTCCAAAAAAGTTGTCATAAGATATCCCTCTTTAAAAAGAACAATATTCAACTTTGTCCACTATTCAAATTTGTGTAGTTTGACTAAATTAAATTTCTTTGTGCTATATCCAACCAAGAACCATAAAGAAAGTTAGAGAGAGGAAGACTGATTTAATTGAAAAAAAAAAAAAAAAAAATGAAGACCTCTAGAAGAATTTAGCCTCAGTATCAATAGCAAGCATCGTCTCTAACTTAAACATTGGCGACCTTTTTGTTTGGAATGTGGGCAATATAGAGGGATATAAACGATCAAATATTTAACAATGCAGCACTCTCAATTACAGTGCTGAAATCATCATGCTTGAAAATGTTTGTGGAATGGTCTCACACCCTTGGCCTAAAAGATATGCAGTCAGAGATTTTGGGTACACGGTCATGAGGCCTCTCCTTAATGCCAAAAGATAATAGATAGATAGATAGATGTAAGAGTTACCGTTAATGTTTAGGAAATCATCGAAACTGTAATGTCTACAATGCCAAAAAATCCAAGTTCAAAACTAAACATATATTATATCCAAAATCAAGCTATGTCTAATATTATTCAACCTTCCTGCAAAAGACCGGAACATAGAAATATGACACTAAGCCATCCATCAAACCCCATTTGTTCTATAGATCAACATGCACAATTCCAATCCCCATTGCGCATTCCCATTAACATTTTTCTCTTATAGGAGTGTCAGAATTATGGTTAAGTGATTAAATTCACTATTTCCTAATAACTTAAGATTTTGAGACAATAATCTCCTCTTTTATTTTTTGTTCCCTATATCAATATTCATGCGTCAAAAAAAAGAAATCAAAGTTTATATATCATCCCAAAACAATAATAGTGGAACTAAAACAATTCCAAATATTATTATATGGTAAAATGGGCCAAACAAAGAACTACAAGTACTTGCTATGAATGAAGAAGTTATTAAAGTGTTCTTCCCATATGAATGGTGGTGTCTAGTGTGTTCCCAAAATCTGTTGGATTGAATAATTTGTAGAAAAGAAAAGCAATGAAAGCCAAATAGAAAACCATAGACATATCTTAGTAGAAAGAACATAAAGAAAACGTTTATTAGAAAAGAAAAGAAAAATTATAGCAAAGCTATAATTCATTGCTTTGTTAAATCTCTCCCTAGAAAAAATATCTACCAAAATCTATAAAGTAATCCTCAATTTGCAAATTAACAAAGCAAAACGCACAATTCACCAACATATCTAAAAAAAGTAAAAAACCCTTCACAACTGATTGTGCTTCTAATCACTTTTCTTCATTGTTTTTTATTCCTCGATACCCAAACAGATGCTCAATTAAAATGATGAGAATATAATCCAACATGCAAAACCCAGAAAAGTGCCTAAAAAATCACAAACTTGGTCATCCATAAAAAATAAAAATAAATCTGGGTATCCCCCAAATTCATCAAAAACATGAAATTTAAACTCTTATTCTAGCTTTATATTTGGTTCTCTTCAGATAATTTGAGAGAGTAGATAACATATGCCTCCAACCTGTGAAAGAGAATATGAACATAAAGGAAACGTTTATTAGAAAAGAAAAGAAAAATTATAGCAAAGCTATAATTCATTGCTTTGTTAAATCTCTCCCTAGAAAAAATATCTACCAAAATCTATAAAGTAATCCTCAATTTGCAAATTAACAAAGCAAAACGCACAATTCACCAACATATCTAAAAAAAGTAAAAAACCCTTCACAACTGATTGTGCTTCTAATCACTTTTTCTTCATTGTTTTTTATTCCTCGATACCCAAACAGATGCTAAATTAAAATGATGAGAATATAATCCAACATGCAAAACCCAGAAAAGTGCCTAAAAAATCACAAACTTGGTCATCCATAAAAAATAAAAATAAATCTGGGTATCCCCCAAATTCATCAAAAACATGAAATTTAAACTCTTATTCTAGCTTTATATTTGGTTCTCTTCAGATAGTTTGAGAGAGTAGATAACATATGCCTCCAACCTGTGAAAGAGAATATAGTTCAAAACTCACAAACACCCAATTTCAACTCCCACTCGTGATTTACTTCTTTGCGATAAAATACAAAGCCTTTCTAACTCCCTCAAACCAATTATAAATTTTAATAACCAAACCTAAATCATAATTAATGCAAAAGTTTTTGTACAAAAGAAAATACCTTTACAGATGTGGTGCCGATGGTATTATGGTGGTGGGATGTTGCTTTAAAGTGGGTGATGGCCTGCAAATTTTCTTGCTTTGGGGCTTTGCTTGCAAATAGTGAAAAACTTGTATGAGATTTTGTCTCAAATTGTTGCAGAAAATAAACTAATAAAGTACAGGTCACCTAAAGAATCTCGGTAAAATTTTAAATAGTCGAAAAGAAAAAAAAAAAAAAAAACCGACATTTTACCTCCCACCTCTCTCTCTCTCTCTCTCTCAATCAGTTCCGTCAAAACCAAATTGTAAACACCACCCCTAAATCTTCAACTCTCACCATCTAGTTTTCAAACCCTGTGTAATTTAACTCAATCACTTTCATTGTCGCAAGCTGTGAAGCCATGCAAGCACCTAGATTTATAAATGCTACCTGCTTTCCTTGCCCCTTGCGGCTCTGCAACGATAAATGTGCATGCTTAGAGCCTGAAGTGAACCCTAGATGCGATCTGTTATGTATTAGCATATCCTATCATATTAACTTCAGCAACTGGTCCTGTGATGTCATAACTTCCAAGTCCAATCAAATATTTGGAATCTGAGACTACTCCTCCACCATTCCGTAGCAAAGTACCAAAGCAATCCATAACCAAATAGCTGCACATGGCCTCCAAACACTATGATTAAATATAAACCCCATTGCACTCAACCACATAGATAAATCAAAGCTCACCTAAGTGTTCTATATATAATTGGTTTCTGCCCGCCTAAGTGTTCTATTTCTAATTCTTTCTTTTTGGTGTTTCGTTCAAACCCTTACCTTCCTCACCACGTGTGTTTTTATTTCTAAATTACAATTAATTATTGACAATGCTGATGTGTAAAATTGTGGAGAGATCAACCAAAATTGTGATGAGTAAACCTGCGTGTAGAGTTTGTGTTTGTGTCTTTCGGGTTTTGTTTATTTTTAAAGAAAAGTATTGGGTTTATCCAAAAAAAGAAAAAGAAAGATAAGTATCGGGTTTTGTTTTTGAGAGAAAAATAGTGTTTTTAATTTTATTTTTTATTTTTTAAATATTGTGTTGTGTTGATGTGGAAAATTATGGTGCCAATAGAGGCTTAAAAAAAAGAAAGAAAGATAAGTATTGGGTTTTGTTTTGGAGAGAAAAATAGTGTTTTCATTTTTATTTTTTATTTTTTAAATATTGTGTTGTGTTGACGTGGAAAATTGGAGAGAAAAATAGTGTTTTTAATTTTATTTTTAATTTTTTAAATATTGTGTTGTGCTGACGTGGAAAATTATGGTGCCTGTAGAGGTTTTGGTTATATATATATATATATATATATATAGATAGATAGATTAGTAACCAATAATTATAGACTATTATTGTCATGAATAGCCTATATAATACCCATCATGACACCCTTTCCTATAAGACTTATCTACTACTCTAAATTACCAAATACACTATGTAGGGGTGATAGACCCAGTGGTATATATCTATACGTATATATTGGGCAGGGGATCCAATCCGAGGACATGAAGTAGTCCGAGGACGGGCAAACACTTTCATGGGGGTCTGTGTTAGTGAGTGAGGAGGTGAGTTTTGGTCATAAGAGTCCAATAGGGTGGTTCGAGGATGAATGCCTCTTCGGTTGAGCAAAGCCGAAGTCCAAAGGTGTGGTTTGCCATCTAGGGCAACGTTCCGAGAGATTCTATTGATAAGGATAAGCATCACAGAAGCGCATGACAGAGGGAAGTCCTAAAATATCTAAGAGAAAGCTGTTACCACCACATTGAATGCTTTGTAGCTAACTCTCTGGCCGCATTAATGAGGAAGTGATACCTGAACATTAATTTTTAGCCTTACAGCTACTACCAGAGACTTCAGGAAGGTACTGATGGGACAAAGATCAACACCAGCAATCTACTCTATACGTGAAGGGTAGAGATGAAGGAAGGAAGATAGTATAAAACAGAAAGAAGACCCTGAAGGAAGGGATCGGAGAATTGAGAGAAGAATACTGTAGCACTAAGAACTGTACTTCTAATCAAATTCAAGAAATATATATAAGAACTGATCTCCTTGGATTGTGTCGAGGAAAATTTGCTTTAGATAAAACTAGTTTATCTTCACTTTATTGTCATTTGAATCTCTTATAATTGTTACCCAACTTGTTAGAGCCTAGTTTTCCAAGTCACTCTCTACAAATTCATTGTATTGGGCTCTTTGGACCTAGATCCTTTTACCTTTTGGGCTTAGGACTCAAATTGCGTCCTTACACACTATTTTATTCTCTTTCCCTCCCATATATTTTTTTCTACAATTTATACTTATCTTAAGGAAAAGTATTAGAATATTGTTCTTAAACCTTCGTGAATGGAAGTATATCCATCATGAAAGTTGACATTATAGTCTAATCTTGGGGGTTGTTGGCCAAGAGAACCAATTGCATTGAGTTTTACTCTAGTGGCACAAATCAACCTTTAAGGACAACATTCTTTGCGTGATTCTATAGCACTATGAGATTGTTCCTAAATTTGCATATATTTATTCTGTTATTGTTAATTGTTTGGGGTAATATTTGTTGTATCAAACTTGTTTATTCACTAAAATATTTCCAACATAAACTCCTTGAAGTTTTTAACTTAACCCCATTTTAATACTTTCTCATGTATAAATTGTTAAATTTGACTGAATGCTCTTGAAAATAAATAGTAAGTTTTTTCGTGTTATGATATGTATCTATATTTAAATCTTTATTTTCACATAAAATAATTACACATGAAGTTTTGTTTTACACTAAGAATTGTAAGGGATATGCCTTAAAAAATTAAACTGGGAATTAAATGTCACACTCAAAACGCAAAATATTTTGTAGAGCTTAAGATGTTGTCTTTACTCCTTTAAGTTTATAAGCCTTTAAGTAATGCATTGTATAGAAGTTGCAAAAAGATCAATTGTACTGTAATGTAATTACAATATGAACTTGGAACCAAATCACCAATTGTACACATGCTATTTTATGATAAGTCCTAATTTAAAGTTTCTATTATTTGGAACTCATGGAACAACTTTGCTGCTTTTATTTCTTGGTTTCTCTTGTAAAAATGGAATATCACATGGCATGTAGTGCTTGGTTTCTCAGGCACTACATGAGAAACCAAATCACCATTTCATCCTCCATATTCCATATTCCAAGATTACAAAAAGAATCAAAGAAAGTACATACAAGTCACAAGAAGGAAGAAAGAAGAGCTAGAAGAACAATAATAGTTTCCTCACTTTTACTGTAAGTGAGGATCGACAGCATCAACGTCGTCGGCGGGTATCAGAAATGTCATCCTACAGATACAGCAATTGATGTCATCGCCATTAGCACTCGCACCACACACTCGGCAGTAGCGTCCCGTCTTCTTGTGAATATCCTCCACGTGAATAGCCACTTCACTCGCCTTATCAAATGCGGTTCCACACTCCAAGCAGTGAAGGATCGATGGCGAGTGAGATTATGCATGTCCAAGCCGGACTTAGAAGAAGCTTTATCTTAGTTTTACTCAGAGTTCACCCGCCTTATCAAAGGTGGTGCCACATTGCGAGCAATCATAGATGAACAATCGATGATGCCTGAGGTTGCAGGGGTGGCAGTAGTGAACTCAACATCAGCGACAACCGTGGTTCGCCAAATTTTTAGTCTCAAAAAAGAAAAAGCTTTCTTTTTTGATACTATATTTTCAAAACTGAAAAAACATATCAATAAATTTTTTTTTTTTGAAAAAACACAATTTAGTGTTTGGTATGTGCTAATATCATATGAGTTCCAAAGTTTTAAAATAATTACAAAAATGTCACTCAAAATTTTTATTATTAGTTTTCTCCAATATTTCAATAAGTTTACCAAGAATCTTGTAGCTTAATTACTTGACACCTCAATTTCCAATAGAGATATTTGTGATTCAGATCCTCCAACTATGATGTATAAAAACTTTTTTGAATAAATTTCCTTGTAAAAAATTGTAATCTTTAGTTATTTTATAGACAAAATATAAATCACACTATATATGTGTGTATGTGTGTGTGTTTTCACAAATTGAAAATTGCATGATATAGTGGTTAATATAGATAAGCATGTTTCATGCCTACTAAAAAAATGCAAATAACCTTAATTTTTTTTTTTTTTTACATTCTTGATTGTGTGCTACTAATTTATTCCTTTTTCTGTTGGACATTGCTTCAATTGTTGCATGATATAGTGTTTCAACTGTTTCTCATATAATTTTTTTTTTCTCATATAAATCTTAGAAAAATTATATTAAAATTTCATTATGCTATAACAAAATATATATTTATTCTATTACACACACATATATATTACATGTGATTGAAAGGAGTTAGGAAATTTAAAGGACTAAAATTTATTTTAGTGAATTCACAAATATTTAATTTTTTATGGTTTTTGTATCAATTGTTGTTAAAACAATTAAACATGAGTAAGAATGTCATATTCTAAATTTATTATTATTATTCCAACTAAAAATTATCTCTTACATAGAGTTTATAAAAATAATCATATAAATTCATTTGATATAAATAATTAATGCACAACTATAGATAATTAATATAAACATTTACTCTATTGACTAATTTAATGAACTAATACTTTGATATAAATGCAAACTTTGTTGATTTAGAACTCTAAATAAAGAGAAATTCAAAAAATGCATCACAACCTCATATTCTCTAACATGAGATCTCTGCTTTTATATATATATTGAATATTGATTACAAAAATGTCACTCAAAATTTATATTTGAAAATTGAAAATACAATATATAAATGCTTTAAATTGAGAACTGATTTGGTACCAAACAATTTTTTGGGCTACAACTCTCTAACCAAACAAGCCCTAGCATCCGGGTATCATAAAAAGAAAAATACTCATTTTTACATTCTAAAAAGTTACTTAACATACCATTTTATAGCTTACTTAATATTTCATCTTTTATTTTAACAAACAACACATTAAAATTTTAAAATAATAATATAAACTACTCAATAAAATAATATAAAACTAACTCATCTCTCTTCTCTCTCTTTTACAATATTATAAATATAAAATGTCTTAATTATTTATTTGTGTTTGGTTAGATATAAGTTGTAAGTTTATATAATAAAATTTGTAATTCCCAACATGCATTACTCTTAGGTTAAACTTCCATATAAAAAGAAGCTTACATTATTTTCACATGATTTATGCAAAGAGTTTTGACTGTTATCTAGTTCTCTATCTGGTTCTCCGGATACCAAAAAACCATATGAGACAATACAAATATCCAAAAATTATCATAAACTTTGAAGCCATCAATTGGGTGAAGGGGCATCCGTAGTTTGAAGCTGTTGTTCTCTGAAAGTGGTCGAGTGAGATTTACTTGGCTTTTGCTCAATGTAAAGCTCACTGGTTCATTTAGATTCTTGTAACTTCCTAAGGTCGAGTTGCAAGTGGTGGCCTCATTGGTGCAATATTTTGCTCTTCTTGCTGATGTTTCATTTGTTGTTGCTAAGCTATCTTTGTATCCGCATGTTGACGCGCTAGCTACAGTTGTAATTCCCATTATTTAACGTTCGATATGAAACCAACTATTACCAAGAAAAAAAGAAAGAAAAAAAAAACTGCTGATTTCTAGAAAAAGATTAAGCATTTTCAAATTCCAAGATGATTTCATATTCAATAACTTGTCTTGCAGGTTCTTGGTTTTAGAATCTCTTTCACGCAAAATATCATATATGAATTTATGGTGATTGACTTAGCTTAGCTTCTGCTCCAAACATATTCTAGTTCTACAATGCATCTCATAGCATAAATAGTCATTTTCTTCACCTGCTTCAAGCAAGATAGCAATCAAAAACCATAATACACAAGATTTATACTTCAGTTTAGTGTCTAAAGAAACTATTTCACATTATATAATTATCAAATGCATACCACAAAGACCTAGCACTGTAGCACACACCAGGATTAAGTGTGCATCCAAGTTAATATCTCTCAACATATCCTTCCAATGGGAATGCTACAATTCTCCTACAATTTATATTTATTAAGAACTAGTGCACAGCAATAAGGTTGGTGCCATAGAATTGACCATATAGAACATTTGTATATAAATCAGTTGAGGTAGAATCAACAGCAGTAGAGTGCAGGAGAAGGTCGTTTTTTTCTGGTGAAATGCACCAATGGTTAGACCACAATGAGGGAAAGTGAGATCCAAAGTTGGTAGCAAAGTTGAGGTAATTGGGCAAAGAGTGGAAAATTGAAATGGCAACAGTAAACAAGCAGTATTAATTAGGTTTTTCAATAAGAGAATTAGCATTGTGTAAAATTTTATTTCTATTTTACGATAAAAATCTACTTTTTTTATTTTTAATTTTTATGCAACTAATTTGTAAAAACACCTGCATTAGATTATTTATAATACACATTTTTTTATTTAAATAATATTTTCTCACATTTTTATATTATTTCACACTTACCCATACACAGCCCCACCACTTTACCACATTCCACTTTTCTGAACACTTTCTCTCTTTCTTTTTCTCCTTCTTTATTCTTTCATCTTCTCTTTCTTTCTTCTTCCACATCTTATTCTTCTTTTTCTTTTGCTATTCTTTCTTTCTTCTTCTTCTTTTTCATTTCGAAAAAAAAAAAAAAAAAAAAAAAAAAAATCTTTCTCTTTCTCAGCCCTCTCTCTCTATCAAACTGGTGCTCTCTTCAAATCTGAAAAAAATCTCTCTACAAAGCCTCTATGGCTCAATACACACACTTTCTCTCTCATGGCAACGGCAAGCATTCCATGGTAGCAGTGGCTTGGGTTTTGGGTTGATTTGCAATTAATTTTTCAAATTTTTTTGCAATTCTATAATAAATATAATATATTATATTTTAGGAGCTCTCTTCCAATTGGACGCCTTAGTCATTGCCTAAATGATCTAATGGTTAAACTGCCCTGAGAGGAGGTTGATTGCATATGTAACATCACTCTTCCGCTCCTTGGCAGCTCTGATTTCCATGCCAACGTAAAAGCTTCTATATTCTTTGTTTGTAATTGCTACCTTCTATATTCTTTGTTAATTCTTGTTTATTGTTCTCGTTTTTAGTATTCTTGTTTTGTTAGTTGTTACGGTTATGATTGGTAGAGATATATGATTGTCACAAATTCGATTATGAGACTGATAAATAAGGAATTAAATTCCATTTCTTAAATTAGACTGATATATGATTATTTTAAGTGTTCTTGTTTTAGTATGTATTTGGCATGAATTATTTTTGCCGACTTATTTTACTATTCAGCTTATTTTTGCTACTATTCATAGGTCCTATTGTACTATTTCAGCTAATTTTTATCTTTATTTACAGTACTTTCGGTAAAAAGTTTTTAGTTTCAGCATAATAAATGGATTCCAAACGAACACTTAGTCTAGTTCAGATATGACATTTGATGAACCCATTTCGAGAGTTTGAAAGTATATTCTTAACCTCAAGGGGTTGGCCTAGTGGTTCCTAAGGTCTTGTGATATTCATAAGATTTTGGGTTTGAATCCTCTTGCCAACATCTTAGGCCACTCTCATGGAATTCCCCCTTATAATAGCCTGGTGCGTGCGGGGGGGGGGGGGAGGGGGGGGGATTGCATACACTTGAGAAAATAGTTAGATACTTGAAGAGGTTTAGATACTCACGTTTGTAAAAAAAAAAAAAGTAAAATACTATTTTAGTCCCTAAACTTTAACAAAAGTTTGTTTTTCATCTCTAAACTTTAAAAAATTCTTTTTTCGTCCCTAAACTTTGTAAAGAGTTTTTTTTTTTTTTTCAATAGTTTAGAGATAAAAATAATGATGAAAAAATAACTTTTTTCAATAGTTTAGAGATAAAAAACAAACTTTTAGTAAAATTTAAGCACATAAATAATACATTTTCAATAATTTAGAAATGAAAAATAAACTTCTTGAAATTTAAGGATAAAAAACAAACTTTTTGTAAAATTTAAAAATCAAAATATTATTTTACCCAAAATAGGAAGTAAATTTCGTAGAACTAGCTTAATTAAGCCGGTTTTTCAAAACCTTTGATAGAATTTTGTAGTCACTGCCAATAAGACTAATTAGTCTGTAATCTTTAATATCCACAACCCCTACTTTCTTTGGAATGAGCTCAACAAAAGTGGCATTCATACTTCATTCAAACGTACCATCCTCGTTAAAAGACTGAAGAGTACTCATAACGTCGTATATAACCACTTCCCAGAATTTATGGAAAAAAAAAAAAAAAAAAAGCAATTGAAAACAGTGCCGAGGCCAGAATTTTTTTTGAGTGGGGCTAAATAATATAACAAAACTCTTGAATAAAAAAAAACAATCTACAACAAATACTTTATTTTATAAGTTAGCTTTTCGCTCAATAAAATTGTCCTATGTTCTTTCATTGTATTAAAATCATTCAAATTCATAATTGATTATGAACTAAATTTTCTAACCATCTCTCTTTCACATGTTTGAGCCTTTTTCGAATAGAAGATTGAACAATCTAAATTTCAACATTTTTTTCTTATAATATACATAAGAATTATGGATGATTCCCCCATAAATTAGCCACATTTTGAAACATAAATATAGAACTTTTGTAAACTAGATATATAACAATTTTTTTTTTTTTAAAGGTGAGAGCACCAAAGTCTACAATAATATATATTATATATGGTCATATTAACGAGTGCCTTTAGGGAATTGTAAATAAACCATATTATGAAAATTTTGACACCACTTTCATGAGAAATATAAAAGATTATCAAAAAAATTAATTACTTTTATCACTTTTTCCGTAAAATGTTTCTAAAAATAGTTTATAAACCAATACCTTTAAGGCATCTGTTAACATATATTTCTCTATTATATATAGAATTAACTCAATAAAACTATATATAATTGTGGGGCCAGAGAACTTGTGACCCCGGCCCGCTTTATGTTAGGGCCCAAGGCCTGAGCGGAGGAGGGATATTGTCGAGGACACACAATGAGAGCCCAAACAGCCTAGGGATATAGCCAAGGGCGACTCTATCCTCGGCATCCTAAAACGCTCTTGGAGGAAAGGGCAAGAACGGTATAGGAACAGTTCATGGAAAAGCTAAACACCCCCGCATTGATGAGGAAAGGACCCCTGAACAGTGTAGCGACAAAGGACAAGGGAAAGGCTGCCATTATTGTAATTAAGTACTCTGCGCCTGACAGAGCAATATTTTTCAGCTTTTACAACCACCCCCAACCACTTTGGGTATGGGCTGATAGGACAAGTATCAACCCTAGAAAGCTGAACCTACACGTGGACGTTGGGGAGAGGGTAAAGGCTAGTATAAAAGGAGAATGAAGCAATCCAAAAAAAGTGGCTGGGACCAAGGCCAAGAACAAGAGCCTCCCAAGCCGTGCCAAGGAGAAAATCTTCTTGGACAAGCACAGTTCACCTCTGTACGATCATCCCAAACACCATGACTAACGGCTGTCCGTTCACCAAGGCCTAGCCTTTTAGCCCACTCTCTACAAATTTTATTGTTTGGGCCTTCAACGTTCGAACCCCATATACTCATTTGGGGTCGCTACAAATCGAGTCTCTACAATAATTATTATAATATATTATAGATTTATAACTAAATAGAATATTGTTTGTTATAATATATTAAATTAATATGTGCCATAAGCGCACACATTAATCATTTTTTCACTTTTTCATAAAAAAAATTTATTAAAGTAGCTAATTAACATATGCTTTAAGAGACACATTAGTAAAACCCAACAAAATATTACAAATATATAATATATTATTATATTATTAAAATTAAAACAAAAACTTAAAAGCAACCCACAGTTTTGAATACAGCCTCAGTAACATCATTCATTCAGTCGGTTCTGATTTACAGCGATAAGCCATTATAATAGCGCACAAAGTACGATAAAAAAAAAAAAAAAAAAAAAAAAAAAAGAGAAATTGTAAGATACCAATGATTTCTACTTTGACTGGAGCTAAACGGGAAGTCGCACACCAACAACAGGGCAATATTAGTGATGCTGATGACTGGTATGGCGAGGCGGTGTGATTGGGAATTTGCTAAAGATTGAGGTTTTGTTAGCATTTGAAGGGCCACAGGCTGAATAATGGGCCAGAAGCTTTTTTTTTGGTTTGCCTTTTGTATCAAATTCAATTTTTATTTATTTATTTAGTTTTTATTTCTGGTACTAAATTGTTTGGTTGAGATTTTACTCTTAACTTAAAAGAGCTAGTTTTCAATTTTGATACAGCAAATTTTAAAATTTGAGGGAGGACCAGAGGAACAAATTTTTGTGAATCCATCAACTTTAAGCCACATGTTCTCAAACTTGAATTACGGCCAAAACTAACACGAGTAGAAGTAATGAAAAATAAAATGTTAATTAGGGAGTAACCAAAAGTATGACTTCAGATAAAATAAAATAGAGTAAAAGAATTTATGTGATCAACCCAATTTAATTTGTCATGAATCCATAACAAACCCCAAATTTTGAGAATAAGGTTTATTGTGTTATTGTCGTATTTATTGGCGTCTATTAATAATACTTTTTTTTTCTTTTTTTTTTTTCCTTTTGCAATCGGACATGACTCATGAAAGTGGCATGAACTCATGTACCTTATCGATATTTAAGATTCATTCATATTTCGTATCTCACCATATGTAATATATAATGGATTGGCTCATTTCAAAATTAAAGCTTTGTTTGTTCCTTTGAAAATTTTATGTGAATATAGATTTTCATTTTCTTTTAATGTTTGGTAGCATAAAAAAAAGAGTTAAGGGAACAATCTTTTAGTCAATCGAAAACCCTATTTAAAATATTACTTATTTTCAAGAAATTGTTTTCTGCTATATTTTTTTGGAAAACAACACTATTTTAGCAAAAAATGTTTTCCAACTCATTTTCTTGGTTGTAAAAATATTAATTTTTTAGAAAACTTTATCGCTGAAACAAACCAAGATCACTTTAATTCTAAGTGCCAAGTCAAACATAAGTAACCTTACCAATTCCAACACATGAAACAAAAATTATGGAGAGCACATAAATATACAAGAGGGTTTATCAGTCTATCCACCAAATACATTTCCTAGAAGCACCAAATAAATGGATCATGCATGTGCAACAATAAAATGAATGTCATGACATTCAATCTAAAATGAGGTCGTAAAGTGGATTATATATGCCAAGTCTATTAAGGTCATGATTCATGGCTAAGAAATTGAGATTTACAGGAGCTTTCTTGGGATTTTATTTAAGTCAATATACAAGCCTGATCTTCACAATGCACAGAAACACGTCTGTGCCAGCCAAAATCAAATTCATTGACATAATGCTATTGAGTCTTGATGTACTTTTTAATGGCATCTTCATTTAGCTATGAATTACGAACCCCACTAGCGTATGCAACAAGTAACAATCTACAGATATTTTCATACTTATCAAATCAATTATTTATTGCATTGTTAGGCCTAGGTCAGCCAAAAAAGAATGGGACACCAACTGGATTAAAGTAACTCATCCTGCAACACTTTTTTTTTTTTTTTTTCTCGAGTAAGTTGCACACACCCGCAACAACACCCTCCACCTAGCTCTTACAAAGGGAGAAATTACAATTTGACCTAGAGCTCATTGGCAACCCACATCCTACAACTATAGAAATCTATTACCAATTTAAAAAAAAGTTTTACCTCATTCTCTTCATTTCACAATTAAGATTTCATTTTCGAGTGTCCTGGTATTTAAGATATTATATGATGTTGCACGAAAACACTTTCAGATTTGGAAAAAGTTTGGCTCAAAGCAATATCATTGATTAGGTTTCTTGTTAATGTTTCTTTCTTTTTTTACGTATAAGGTATCATTGGTTCGATGTCAAAAATACAAAGCATAACTACAAGAGAGAATGAAATTCAAACACAAAATGCTACCTACTACCAGGATATCTTTACCATATGATAATTCATACAACAATTCACGATGAATAATACCTGCAGACATTATCCATATGGTTCTTGCATGTACATACTAAACTACCTCGTTTCACATTCCCAAAAGATGGTAGAACTAGACAAAATTCTCCGTAACCTCTAAGAACTAGGGTATGGAGTGCAGAGGACGAGGCCTATACAAGAAGCACGTAAATAATATATACCAAAAACAGTGTTATAGATGACCCAGCTGTATTTACAAACCACCAAAACATTTTTGATTCACCAGCCAAAAATCTACACCAACAAAGTTGAACCTACCTTGAATCTTCAGAAACAGAAACTCAAGTCGTCTCAGTCCTGAAAATCAAATATTAACGCGGTTATTTCAGCAGAAAACCAAAAAAGCAAGAGCATATCATACTGCTACATGATGAAAGACTTTCAAGCAACATTTCAACACAGACATGCAGCATTTCACTCCATTGTAGCTCTAATTTTTAAATACAGTCTTTACAGACAATTGAATTTGAAAGCTCATCTTTTATTGTCAACTTGACAAGCTTGTTTTCACCAGCAAAATTTGTGGAATGACCAAGAAGATGCAGCCAGCTACTGTAAGTAACAATAACATGTCATGCAAATATATTTATTTGTACATGAAGTATAGGGGGAGTGAACAAGAATGAAGCATAATTAAACCAAGAAATGTGATTAGAGAGCGGTTTAAAAGATTGCAATTTACATAATTAAACCTTAAGAGATGTCCACTAAAGACATGTCAGGATTGAGATTAAGGTATATAAAAGATTTAAAGCGGAGAGGACAGTATATAAAGAATTATAGAAGAGCATAATTAAACCAAGAAATATGATTGAAATTCAAAATGGCTAAAAAAGAATTAAATGGAAAGCAGTTTATTGCTATGTACAACCACATTATAGAATCATGGCTGGTCAGTAATACTGATAAGACCAGAAGAATTAGTATACAAACTGCCTATATGTTGAAGCATAAAGAAAACCATGCTCACTTACAAACACACAGCAACTTAAGAGATGACCACCAAAGACATTTTTGGACCATTTTGCCTTTAGGCTATACTAAAATAGCTTTATATACCTTATAAAAAAAAAAAGCTTTATATACTATATAGAAATTTATGGTGATTACTAACCTTCGTTTCCACTCCAAACGTTCTACAACGTGTCTCATAGCACAAATCGTCATTTTCTTCACCTACTTCAAGCAAGACAACAATCAAAACCCATAATACACAAGATTTATACTTCAGTGACTAAAGTGAAACTATTTCACACATTATCTAATTATCACATGCATACCACAAAGCCCTAGCATTGTACACTTTCAGCCAACCATGCTACATTGAGCGCACATCAAGAATAAATTTAATTTTAATGGCCATCTAAATTAACATCTATTGACATACGTACCCATATGGGAATGCTGCAATTTTATTACAATTTATATTTATTGGGCACTAGTGAACAGCAATAAGGTAGTTGCCAGTGAATTGAGAACATAAAACATTTGTATCTAAACCAGTTGAGGTAGAATCAATAGCAGTGGAGTGCAGAAGGAGGTTTTTCCTGGTGCAATGCACCAATGGTTAGATCACACAATAAGGGAAAGCAGGATCCGAGATAGGCAGCAAAGTTTTAATTGGACAGCTTTGGAAAAAAGGGAAAATCGCAATGGCATCAATAGGAATCTGGCAACAGTAATCAAGCAGTATTAATTAGGTTTCTAAATAACATTTACAAATAACATATTTCATATTTTATTAAAAACATAAAGGCGAAAACCAAATTTTCGTCCCTACATTTTCATGCGATTCCCACTTTGGTCCCTATCTTTTATTTTCACCGCTTTTACTCCCTATTTAGAAAAATGTCATCCATTTTAGTCTTTTCTGTCAGTGCCCTAACGGCAAAGTCCTAGGTGGCAAACGAAACTATTAAAATAATAATAAATTTTTTTATTTTGGCATTAAAAAATGCCACGTCAACATCTAAATTAAAAATTTTAATTTATTAATTTTAACTAAATAAAAACAAAATTAAAAATCAAAATTCACATGAATTAAGATCTAAAAGTATCTTGAACAAGAACATCAACCCAGATTTAAAAACTCAAAATTAAAAACCAAAAATCACCAAAAACTCAGAAAATAAGAACACAAAATTAAACATCAGATCCACAAAACCCACTATCTCATGATCTCCAATCCCCACAAACCCATTGAAGACCTAAAACCCATCCGATGATCAAACCCCAGCAATCCAAAACAACAATCCTGAACCAATCTCACTCTTCTCTCCCAAAACCACAGCAATCCATGTCTTCTCTCGTCGAGCCCCAAAACTGCAACTAGCACTCCAATTGGGATATCACACTGGATCTGGGGGCTATCATTATCAACAAAGCAAGAAAAACAAGAACACAAACCCAGATCTAAGTGTGTTCCCACAACAACAATAGACCCAACAACCACAATACCCACAACAACCCTACATGATGATGCCACCACGAGCCCAGCCTAGTGCGGCGGTTCAAGCCCCACCTCAGATGTGGGCCCCTCAGGCACTGGAACAGCACGACCTCCACCACCAAACTCAAGCCCAAGCCCAGCCCACCAGCACTGACAAGGTCCGCACTCTCTGGATCGAAGACCTCCAGTACTGGATGGACGAGAATTATCTCTGGATCGAAAACCCCACATCACTTTTCTACGTGCTTTTTATTTGTTTTTGGTTTCTGGGTTTTAATCTGTGAGATTGTGTTATGTTTTGTGTTTTTTTTTTTTTTGGTTATGCAGTTTAGGTGTTTGATTTATTGTCTCTGAGACTTCTTTGTCAGAATGGTTGTTTTGTTGCATACTCATTTTTTGTTTTTCGATCCTATTCTTGTTTCTGTTATCTTTTGGTCATGAAAACTTTGTGGGCTTTACATTATGTGGTGCAGGGAGAAGGGTTTCCCATGGTTCTTATTCATGGATTTGGTGCCTCTGCATTTCAGATCTAAGCGTTTTTTTTATTTTTTATTTTTTTTTAATTTCTGGGTTTGTGTTCTTGTTCAAGACACTTAGATCTCAATTCATATGATTTTTGGTTTTTAATTCTGTTTTTAATTTTTTTTTATTTAGTTAAAATTAATAAATTAATTTTTTTAATTTAGATGCTGACATGACATTTTTTAATGCCAAAATAAAATTTTTTATTATTATTTTAATAGTTTCGTCTACCACCTAGGATTTTGCTGTTAGGGCATTGATGGAAAGAACTAAAATGGATGGCATTTTTCTAAATAGGGAGTAAAAGCGGTGAAAATAAAAGATAGGGACCAAAGTGGGAATTGCGCGAAAATGTAGGGACGAAAATGTGGTTTTTGCCAAACATATATTTATGACAAGCTCCATGACGATACCGCTACAAAGTACAAACAAAGCTCACATTGACACCAGATATCACTAAGGTGCAGGTATGAAAAAGATCTAAATCAAAACAAATAAGAACTATAATAATCAACAGAAACATAGTTCACAGCATGACAAGCGAGATGCCATTGTACAAGAAGCACAAGTGGAAACATCCTACTAACATGAGAAAAAAAGCCATAAAACATTTATGGTCACATCAAAAAGATATCAATTACGTACCTCCAACTTGTCTTCCCTAGCCCTATGATTTTGGGGAAGTGTACGGATTTCCTCTGTCAAACGGATGCACTCACCAACATTTTCAGGTGAGACGAAATTGAGAGCAACCTTTATGCATGACTGAATGTAAAAGAAGAAAAGAAACAATTAAAATTATATAATTATTTATATGTACAGGGAAACAAATCTATAAATAGAAATCAATTTCAAACATCACAATCGAGAGCAACCTTTATGCATGACTGAATATAAAAGTAGAAAAAAAAATCATTAAAATTATATAATTACTTGTATGTATAGGCCATAGGGAAACAAATCTATAAATAGAAAGCAATTTCAAATGTCACAATCCACACCAAATTTAAAATTGAAGGCATGAGGCACATAAGCTCATCAATCAGCTCTGATGCACTGATACGGCATTTTTTCCATCGTACCGGTATCCGATATGTACCTGACATAGATACGGGTACAACCATACCCGGAGAGTATTAGGCGAAAAAAATGATTTTTTTTATATTGATATGGCTTGGATACATGCAGGATACGTCCGAGATATAGCGAGTACAAATCAGACACAGGAGAAGGGGGAAAAAAATAGAGAAGAATTTGCTGTATCTCCAACGTATTGTATCCTAGATTTTTCAAAAAATGTTGTATTCCCGTACCCCTACCCATATCGTACCAATACCCGTACCCGTATTGGTGCATCATAGTCAATCAGAAATCTAAGAGGAATTCCACACAAAAACATTTAACAGGATAACTATACATTCCAGAAATGTTCCATATTGCTTCCATTCCAATATGATTTATGCTCTGTTCACTTGAAAACCACTTCTACCAGTCTTCTGCTTTTCAAACTGATAAAATTATAGGCAATTCAACCATAACATAATCAATGAAATTATGAAACTCGAATTGTCTTTGCAGGACAACATAACTTATAAATGACAGGAATAAAACCACTTCAAGGAGATATCATTCTAGCATTTAAAGGCCGCAATGTCAATGATAAGTGAAATATTAATTGCCCACATCCTAGTCAAACCGTAGAAGGGCATCAATAGAATATGAGGCATGCAAACAGAAGGGTGGACCACTAAGACTAGACTGATGGATAAACCAACCTGCTTCCAAAAATTCTC
The DNA here is from genome assembly GCA_028535165.1 of Quercus tomentella. Lineage (NCBI taxonomy): Eukaryota > Viridiplantae > Streptophyta > Magnoliopsida > Fagales > Fagaceae > Quercus > Quercus tomentella. Next base: position 65,195,079 of record JAPQVY010000156.1, read on the forward strand.
ATATTTAAACAAACATTCACACTATTTTTCCAGCTTGGAATTCATGAAAGGTGTATAACAAATCACTGGTGCAATATGTACTTTAAACTTGTATCCCATTTTTATAAACTAAAAAATGGGGGCAGAGGGAAAAAAAATACAAAAGAAATTTACTTTACCTTTAGGTTTCTTACTTGATGAGGACAGCCAGCAGGAATGAAGACAGCGTCTCCAAGATTTTGGACAAATGTCCAGGGTTCAATTCCTATATGATAGCATAGAAGGATAAAAGTATGCTCGAGAACAATTACAGTCATCTTATGAGAAAAAAGGATTACAACATTCAATCCAACTAGCACTGTTAATATATAAAATCTGACCTTATTCCTCCTTGAGCTTTCTTTTGTGCTCCAAAGTCAGATAAAATGTTTGATCGTGTATAGGGTGAACCACCTACTCAACCAAAAGATATGACAAATACAACAGAAATGTGCCAAATATTAACATAAGTAAAAAAACACACACGCATATATATATATATATATATATATATATATATATATATATATATCAAATAAGATCACTGACTAAAACACCAGCAATTATGCAGGTTATAAACCACAGTTCATGAATTCAACATGCTACATTTCCAATCAATGACTACTTCATTCACCTTGCTTTGACCAGCTGGTACAAAGCTGGTGAGGCCTATATCCTGCTTTTTGTTACCCGATTCAGAATACATGTTTCAAAAAGTGATATCATTTGTAGAAAATTTCAAGATGCGTAGGTTTAAATCTTAACCGTCACTTCTTAATAACTAAAACAACTTTTCCAGAGACTTTAGTAATTCCATTCCATAAGGTCGTTTGAATCAGTAAAAGGACTGGTGCCCCAGCAGTGTCACATTGATTGACCAAATGAAAACAGTACTATCAAGTAATTTTGTCACCACCAATATAAACAAAAGGTATAATGATATAGCTAAGCAATAAAAATAAAATATTGTATCAACTTGAAATTCTTAGACAAAACTACCTGCTGCAATGGACAACAATGGAGGTGCCTAAATTCCTTGAAGTGCTTCTTAAGATATTCCTGCAGCTTCGGAACATCTTGTCTCCGGAAAATGTCCCAGATGGCACCATCCCCAGAAGCTTCTAACCAGTCCAAATTATTTCCAGAAATTGTAGCATCACTCCCACCACTGTTATTTCCAGATTTTTCTTCCACAACTTGAAAATTTCCAAATAATTCCCTTTGGTCTTGCTCAAAGTGCTTCTTTTTCATTTTTTCTATACTTTCAAGGTGCCTCTTTGTAAGTCTCTCTTCCGCTGTATGAGTCAAAATATTTACCTAAAACAGTGAATTAAAAATAAAGAAAATTAGAACATCATACATAAAAAAGCTAAGCTTCTCCTATATTTCAATCCCTCATATGTGCAACAAAGGAGGCACATACAACCACTACAAAAGACAAGGATTAATAGCAATAATTGGGAATCAGTCTAATATATCCAGAAGCTAATCACATACTAATGTATTTAAAACAAAACATGATCATGGAAATAAGATAATTAATTTCAGTTATTGAGTGGAATTCTAAACAAAATGGCAGTTAACTCCTACGCATGTGCACCTACTACAAAGCAACAGTGCAAAAATTTGATCGCATAATTTAGTATAAGAAAAATGCAGGGGTACAGTTAAGGGCTTAGTGCCAGTGGTTGGGAAAAATTACCCACCGAAGGCAATGCGGTTGGCGATTGGTTGAATTTTTAAAAAACCGACCAAAACCACACTGAACTGCGCTATATAAATAAAATAAATTTTAACCATACAATGATGTCGTTTCATATAAGAAAAATAAATAAATAAATAAACTAAAAAATAGAAAAGAAAAGAAAAGTTTAACACTGTTTAAGTTTATAACCTAAATACCTCAGGCTTCCTTATTTATCTCAATTTTCTTCCCTCTCTCTCTCACTCAATTCTCACTTCCCACTCTCTCAACAACCTCCCACCCTCAGTCACTCACTCTTCTCTCATTCTCTCAACTCTCAAGCCCTCTATCTCAACCACTCTTGCCGGCAACCTCACCAGTTCACTGCCACCAGATCACACTCACCCTCTCTTCACTACTGTCATCCGGCCATACCATAAGTTTCCCCCCCCTACTTTTAGGTATGATTAATTGTTCTCTTTAAATATGGCATGTGCGATTGATTAATTTTTGTGAAATTAGAGATTCAAAGTGTTTTTTTTATATATATAATTTTTATGTTTGCATAATAACTGATGCACCACATCATCCTGGTCAATGCAAACCGCCCTGCAAAGTGGCTGGTCCTCTCCTCCAAACCAGTGTGGTGCTATTAGGTAAATAGCTCACCTACCAGGTCAATGCAATATATATTATAAAAAAATAAAAAAAATAAATAAATAAATAAAATAAAAAAACACTGGCCAAACCACACCATTTACACCCCCTAAATATAGTTAATAAAAATTTTAGGCCATTTATATAATAAGACAAACAAGTAACTAAGTAAGCCAATTTACACTTTCTAGAAGTATGATTACACCAACCATTTAATTTCAAGTGTACATAATTTTATCCTTGAGAAATTGGAGAATTAATATATGCAAGCAGTTCATTATTTGACAACAAAATGAAGAAATTGCAGAAAAAACTACTTTAACAAGAGAAGCGTTAAAACTTAGTACACGAGCAATCAGGTAGACAAACATGTTATCATAAAATATCATCCCAACACTACTGAGGAAAATATCATGTTGTCTCCTTTTACTTCCACATTAGTCAACAGCGTGTCTAACACACAATGGTTTTGGTGGGTCGGGTCATGTATCCGTAGTTTACTCCCAGTAGTGGATCCAAAGGGTCCTGCCTTGGTGAGGTTCCTGCCTTGGTGAGGTTCCGCACCATCAAAAATATAATTGGAGGATGTGGCTCTCTATAATGAACTACAAACTACTGAAGCAAAGAAACTTCCTTACTTGGTCTAGAAAGGATAGGGGGCAGGTTAAAGATATGACTAACAAATCCATGCCTCTAAGTAGAGTGGTAGACTAAAACCCAAACCCTGGATATTGCACCTGTTTTACCAAGAAAATTCAGGGCAAATTTTAATGAAAACAGACTGTCCTTGGCCCTCAAAATCGTAAACCTTCATTTGTCACAATAACTTTTTGACAATTGCACCAACACAAATCAAAGCACTAAAATCATTCATTTTTATTCATTTCCAGTATAAGTACAAAAATTAAGAAAATAAAACCAGGTGTGACAACAGCATGCTTATCTAAAAGGAGTTTGGACTTGATGTAGATTCCAACTAAACGATGCATAGACGTACACATGTAACTTTAAAACGAAACACCTGACACAATCAGCATTGCTAATTCATAGGAATATAAGAAATTTGATCAAAAGTCTAATGATCTGTTTGGTTGTTTGGTTGAGAGAATAGAAAAGATTTAGTTTTCCTTCATGTGTGTTTGGTTGGGAAGATGGAAAAGTGGAGGGATGGAAGACTCTTTTATTTGGTTGAGAAGTAAGTTTGTATAAATTTACTTTCATTCCCTTATTACATTAAACAAATTTTTTAGTGGTATATCAATAATTCTTTTTCATTATTATATAAGAAAACAATAATGTTATCAATTATTAAAAAAAAAATTATATAAGCAGGAAAGTATTTTCTGCCTTCTTTTTTAAAAATTTAGCAACTAAAAAGAACCAAAAAAAAAAAAAAAAACCTGTAATTGACTGTTATTTATACTTATAAATTCCAGCAAGTGGCCGCAAAAACTAATAAGACAAAAAATGAGAATAAAAAATTATGACAAAAGCAGGTAAAAAGAGGCCCAACACAACAGGATTAATAGCAAATGGGGGTACGCATGCCATTTGACACTAACACCCCTCTTTCTCCCCAATTTTGGGGATTTGTTTTTGGTGGGCTTGGGGAGAAAACATCCAGGCCCCACCAAAATCCACCCCCCTTTCCCCTCTCAACAAAAAAACTCTTTTCTCTGCCCCATTTTCCATCCCCCCCCCCCCCCCCCCCCCAATAATCACCCCAACCAAACGCAATGTGAAAGATGTGCAAAAAAAATTTGGTCAATTACCAAATGCCAACCCTTACCCAACTAATCTGGCTACACTTCCTTTAACCTATACGGCCTCAAATACACATTTTCATGCAGTACTTTAACCTGACAGAAGTTTTCCTCTGACAAACAAAACAAAGTGATTAGCAGAAGTTTCAACATGACCAAACATACCACATCAGACAAGTCACAATGAAGCTTAGTGACAGAGTCTCCACGGCCAAGCTCTTGAGCAACTCCATACGCAATATAAGTCTTGGGACCCATATCTGGCTTGAGAGATTTCCCAGGCAACTGGACAGCAATGTTTAGAACACCCTGGCGTGGATGTGTATATTCCTTAAATGGCAAGCAACAGATAAACTCAGCACAATGGCGTGGTAAGCGTTCCTCAAATAATGAAGATGGAGGCCAATCTTTTAGTTTCAGCATCACAGGATATAAATGACGATCAAACCGACCTTCAGTATACCCAGTAAAAAACTCGTGAATATTGATGTTAGTCTGCAATTCAATACAATAGTTAGGTGTTAAAAAGTAAAATCATCAAAGACTATTTGCATATCATTTTATTGTGCTTGAGTAGACAGGTGGGAAAGGAAAAAGTAAAAGCAATAACTATGAATGCAGCCAAAAAATATTAGGTATTAACAATCAACAGAGTGAATGAAGAACCACCAAAAATGGACCTAAAATTTTTGATGAGACTTTTTTTTTCATATACCAATTTCAAACTGAAGGTAAGGATAAGAAGACAGACATCTCCCCTTAAAATCAATTGGAGGGAGTACATGCAGCAGCCAACTTCAAGTACGGAGTATTTAAAGCACCTGTTTTCTGTAAATGATCTGGAAATTGAATTACTTTTTACAGAACTAAAAGGAATCTTCCTGATAATAAAATAATTTGAAAATTCCTAGAAACAAAACCTCTTATTTAAAGAAATTTCAAAGACAATCTTCACTAAAAATGATAAATTACAATAAATAAAACAGAAACATCAATACATTAATGCTATACAATTAAATGTCAAAAGGAAAGACTGGTTATCACATATAGAAAAGGAAAAAAAAAAACCTTACCTCACACCAATCCAAGCAATCAATGGCCTTAATTTCCAACAATCTATCATGTTTGAGATGATTCAATTGACGGACTGCACGCCACATGACAAATGGTTCCCAGCTTAAACCAGATGCAGATTCAAGTGCATCACTCACAATCACAGGCTTGGCTCTACTCCAATGCCACTGGAAATGCTTCAAACCCTCATGTTGTATATCTTGGGCCCTCAGGCAATACAAATAGTTGTCATCAGAACCTTCTCGAGAAGCCGCTTTCCGTAACTTATTATTGCTTAAGTCCACTTCACCAACTGAATTGAAACACAGGCAAAATTGTGAATGAGGAGCAGTCACATCCATTAAGTTGAAAGTTTTGGCAATTTCTTCTGCTTTTCTCACCAACTCTGAAACCGGAATTTCTGAGAGCATATGTTTCTTCTTTTTTGTTGATGAGTCTGAGAACATACATTTCAACTCTAGAATACCAAGACCACAACCACCCATGTCTTTAGGGGGGCAAGGAATGGTAGAATCTTCATTTACTTTCCACTCGGATTTCGACTTTATATTATCCATTGGGCTAGTCTCAGTAGGTAATTTCACTTTTTCCCCCTTTCCACCATGCAAATAGTCAAATCCACGGTCAATATACTGAATAACAACTTCCTCCTCACCCCCCTTCAGATGTCCGTCATGAATCTCCCAGCAACAGGTAAGGCAGATATCAAAAGAACATCTATGACAGCTTCGGTGAAAATCAAAAATAGAAGTTCCGCATATATCACTGCAAAAGCAAGAGATAACATAAAAACCTTCATAAAACAATGGAAACATTAGAAACAGAGAGCGTTTCCGGAAAATACCTACCAGTACACACGCTCATCAATAGGGAAATCTGCTTTTTCAATCATTAACTCCGGAAGTAATAACCCTACCAAATGAACATCAAGACAGCCAAATCAAAAGAGTACGTCCAAAAAATAATTTTTAATTAAGAGAACTAGGAAGTAACAACGAAAAATAATCAGTTAAGATTGACTAAAGGAAAGGAAGCTGAAGGTTACAACGTTCAGCAATGACACAAGCCATAAATACTCCAGGCAGTAAAATAAACATTTTTTGGCCTTTCGCAATTATGAGACATCTTCCAATCCACACAAACTCAGAAATCTGCCATTTCAAAGACTAAATAACAAAAGTTGAAACACAGATGAGTTTCTAGGCTCATTTGACACAGACTAATAGAAAATACCTTGTCTTTTTGCCTCTAATTGCTTCTCAACCATTTGCTCTTCATTAAGCTGTTGCAAAAATGGAAGAAGTATTTGTAGCACATATTTATAGTGCTCAAATATCTCATCTTCACTGATATCCAATCCTAAGTTCTTCAAATTCTGCAACAAGACATAAATATTTGTCAAACTTCTCATACACAAAATCAACACATTAAAGGGAATACCATTGATTCATGAGATGTAAGAAAAGGAGAAACTGACTCTAACAGGTACATCCAAACGCAAGCAAGCTTTGCAATTGCAATTTCCACGGCATAATGGACAAGCCTCCGCAATATAATCCTCATCAGTATTAGGATACCTACACAACACAACACAACACAACACAAAACAAATACTTAAAATAATTGCCAAAACAATAAAAGCAACTAAACGAGCAAAAGCTCCTATTTTTTACACATTCATTTTACAGCTTGCTTCTTAACTCTCATTTCAAGCCCTAGAGGTCAAGGTTGCAAACTCGCAATCCTTAAAAAAACATGTGTACAAGTTTTGGATTGATACCTATTAAAATTTTAAATAAAGAAATTCAAGATCGACCCTACATTAGTATGCTTGTAATGATGCATCCTTTTAAAGTATTCAGCAATCATGTACTATATAGATATTTAAGATTCATTCATATTGTATTTTCACTATATGAAATAATGTAATATACAATGGATTGGCTCATTTCAAGATTACGCTCCGTTTGTTTCCTTGGAAAACCTTATGTGAATATAGTTTTCCGTGTTTTCCAATGTTTAGAAGCATAAAAAAAATTAAAAATAAAAGTTAAAGGAAAACTATCTTCAATCAACAGAAAACCCTACTTAAAAAATGCTTATTTTTAAGAGATTGTTTTCCACTAAAAATTTTCAGAAAACAACACTATCTCACCAGAAAATGTTTCTCAACTCATTTTCTATGTCGCAAACAAACACAGGAAAAAAAAATAGTTTTCTAGAAAATGATTTTTGGAAAATGGTTCTTTTTTTTTTTTTTTAATAAGTAGCCATGTACACCAAAGTGTACTAAGGGAATAGATTGGGGGCTACTTCTGTCTTTTTGTTCCTTTTTTTCCTTCGTTCACTACAGTGAACTCCTTGTATTTTTCTTGCTTTTCTTTTATTAATAATATTCTCTTCTTACTTATCAAAAAAAGGAATAGAACAATCAGACTTTCAAATTACAAAGCTCAAGCATATCTAGAATGTTAGAGCAAGGAAGAGAATAAAAAGCTACACTCAAATCCAACAAAGTACGAAAAAAGAAGGATTTGATCTCAGGCATGGACCATTCACATCCCTTAAAGCATCTCGCATTCCATTCCCGCCAAAGATACGACATGATGCAATGTGGCACAGCCCTCCAAAAAGATATATTATGGTGCCTGCCAAAGGTACCTTGCCAAGATGCTAACACATCAAGAACCCTTTATGGCATAACCCAATGAAGACCAAACAAACTCCACACCATTGTCTATTGCTCATATGCTATGGGATAGTGAAGAAGAAGATGGTCCACTGATTCCCCACTCCGTCTACACATATAGCACCAATCTACAATGATAATACATCTCTTCCTTAAGTTATCAAAGGTCAAAATCTTCCCTAAGGCAGCAGTCCATGAGAAGAAAGCTACCCTAGAAGGAACTTTCGATCACCACACTAGCTTCCAAGGGAAAGACGTGCCCATAGTCAAGGAAAGGGAAAGGTAGTAACCATGCACTTCAAAACCCCGGCTCTAGAAAACTTTAACAGTGAAACAAACCAAGATCACTTTAATACTAAGTGCCAAGTCAAACATAAGTAACCATACCAATCCCAACATAGTTTCATAAAAAGCTTCCATACAATAATTTTTTTTTGCTAAATTACAAATTACACCCTTTAACTTTGACATTTTTTCAATTTGATCATTCAATCTAGTTCCATCCAATCTTGCCGTTAATTTTAATATTTTTAACCCTCCAAAATGACATTGTTTTTGCTGGACTTAACAACAAAGATTGGATGAAAGTGGATGAATGAATTACATTGGAAACAAGATGGAAGTTAAATGACTGAAATGAAGAAAAAAAAAATGAAACTTATAGAACTAAATTGAAAATATATCAAAGTTAGAGGGTGTAATTTGTAATTCAGGTTTTTTTATATAAAAAGTCATAGCCTCAGAAACAGAAGAATTAAAAGCAGAACAAAATTAAATTGTTTTCTGGTGACTTGGACTCTAATAACAACAGAAGACACATGAAACAAATATTATGGAGAACACAAAAATATACAAGAGGGTTTACCAGTCTATCCACTGATTACATTTCCTAGAAGCACCAAATAAATGGATTGTCATGACATTCAATCTAAAATGAAGTCGTAAGTGGGTTATATATACCAACTTTATTAAGGTCATAATTCACGACTAAGTAATTGAGATTTACAGGAGCCATCTTGGGATATTTTAAGTCAATATACAAGCCTGATATTCAAAATGCACAAGAGCACGTTGGTGCCAGCAAAAATTAACTTCGTCGACATAATGCTATTGAGTCTTGATGTACTTTTTAATAACACCTTCATTTCATGGGGATATTTACTACCTGATTTTTAACAGTCTTTAAAATCGATTCTCTAGTTTCATGCACAGAGCCCATGCTATGAATTACGAAGCCACTAGCATATGAAAAACATGCAACTCAGTTCAAGTAACACTCTACAGATATTCTCATACTTGTCAAATCAATTATTTATTGCATTGTTAGGCCTCAAGTTAGCCACAAAAACAGCACAGAAAAGGGATAAAAGTCATCCTGCGACTTTGTTTTGAGTAAGTTGCGCACACACAACAGGTGTTGAACACCCACAACATCACCCTCCACCCAGCTCTTACAATTTGAGCTAGAGGTCATTGGCAACCCACACCCTACAACTATAGAAATCTATTACCTTTTTTTTTTTTTTTATTTAATTAAAAAAAAAAACCTCATTCTCTTCATTTCACGATTAAGATTCCATTTTCAAGCATCATGGTATTTAAAATTTTAAATGACGTGGAACAAAAACATTATTAGATTTGGAAAAAGTTTGGCTCCAAACATTGTTTAGAGCTATCTTGCTCCAACCTACTATGTGGCAATTAAAGAGATCATTCATGTGCAGTTTCAGTCGCATGACGTTTTTAATGAGTCGAGTAACTTGCTTAAATATTACACATGAATAATCTTATAATTTGCCTCGTAATGGGTTGCAAAAGATGGATCCAAACATGTTTGGAGCCAAACTTTGTCTTTTATATTTATCCTATACCAAAAGTTCACAAGAAGTAATCTTTCCTAATAATAGCTTTAAGCTTTTAGGACAAAGAAGTAACTTACCAACAAAAAACACCAATTAAATAACATATCACCAAGTTATAATTTATCAACTTGACATAGAAAGGAAATTAAGGGCCCATTTGGTATATGTATTTAAACACATATTTTCAGTTTTTAAACAACATTACACGTATTTTTACATACTTTTTCCCCTATACATATTTCTAAAAAATACAAATAACATTATTACATCAACATTACCAAACGGGCCTAACTAAACTGAACAAGTTACTATGGTAAACACAAAAAAGAAATCCATACCAATTTCGCAAGCAAGGGATACAATAACGTTTCTTCTTACACCTCTTGCATCGAACAACCCTGCCTTTATCATTCCTCTGACATTGATGACACATCAAAGACACCTCTTCAATCCACTGTTCAACTCAACAACCACAATCAAATCCGTTATTAAACAATAATCACACAAAAAACAACTAAATAAAAAAAGAAGAAGCTACCTTTGGGTCGTGCTTATTGATCTTCTCAACATTTTTTTCTTGGTTTTGATTTTGAGTTTTCTTTCCTTTCTCCACAACCTTACGCCGCAGTTTCACGTTCACGTTCACAACGTCCTCTACTTTCTTCCGTTTCCCTCCGACTTCGTCCGAAACGTCGTCGTCACGATTTTCCAAAAGCTCTTCCTCCACGTCTTTGTTCTGATTAACCGCATTTCTAGCTCTACCACGCTTCCTCTTCTTCACAGGCTCAACTACTCCTTCCTCCTTCTCAGCAACACACTTTCCATTTCTAAGACGCGCCATCACAGAGAGATATTTCCAAATTCAAACGAAGAGTTTTGGAGGAAGTGGAAGTCCAAGTGAAAGTGGGTTTTGGTTGGAGCGTGAAGTGGAGAAATGTGCCGTATAAAGTTTTCTACTGAGGGGATGTTTGGTAAAGATGTTTGCGGTAGTTTTTATTGTTTAAAGTATTTTCACAAAACTTTGGCTATGTTTTTTTTTTTTTTTTTTTTGAGAAACCAAAACTTTGGCTATTTTTTAGGGGTGTGCAGAAAACCCACCGACCCGTCAAATCCGATCCAACCCAACCCGACCTGCCGGGTTGGGTCGGTTTTTCAGGCTTGGTGAGTTGGGTTACAAAAAATTTTTTTATAGTGGGTCGGGTTGGGTTTGGGTCATAAAATTACAAATCCGCCAAACCCGACCCGACCCGACCCACCCATATTTAATATATATTTAAAATATATTATATATTTAATAAATTTTTTTTTAAAACCAAGGCACTTTTATATATATATATATATATATATATATATATATATAATAATTTTTAAAAAAAACTAGCTGTAAAGCAGCACTTCCTCTGTTCCTCCTACTAATACTAATTTAATATATATATATATATAATATATTATATAATTAATAAATTTTTTAAAATAATCAGTTCTTCCTATCTTATATAAAAACTAATTAGGTCACACAAACCCTAATAAATTACTATTGTTGTTTAGTCATTAGTGTTATTCGCCTTTAAGGAATTACATTGATACTAATCTTTGAGTTTTTTTAATATATTAATATTTATATTTTTTTCTACTCAATTTAATAATAATAATAATAAAAATTTGTCAAACCCATGGGTTCATGGGTTGGGTTGGGTTGAATTTTTTTTGACCCACCGTGGTGGGTTGGGTCAAAAAATTCCCTCAACCCGACCCAACCCGACCCATGCACACCCCTACTATTTTTGGTACACCTATTTAAATATATGTTTTCAGTTTTTAAATAATATTATACGTATTTTTACATACTTTTTTACATATACGTATTTTTGCTTATATTTTCAAACATATGTTTTCAGTTTTTAAGTGCATGTACCAAATACACATGTACTTTCACAACACTTAAACAACGTTATTAGAAATTTTTTACCAAACGGCTCTAAAATTTTGGGGTAAAAAAGAATGTGTTATGTAAGTAAATGACTTTGTTAGCAAGCGATTCTCCTAAAATAAGCTATTTGGCATTTTTTTAAAGAGAGTTTCAACTTAAGGAGTCTGTTCCTAATATTAACTATTTATTATCAAACCAAGCCATTAATAAGTTTTTGGCATAGGCGGGAATTAAATCTCAAATCTCTAATTCAACCATAAAAAACTTTACCGGTTAAGCTAACTGAAACCTACAAGCATTTATTGAGCGAAGTCGCTAAAGAGTGGGTTCAACTCACCCTTTTTAACAATACATATGTAATAAGTTTTGGCTTGAATAAGTATCATATTGTGATTGGTCCATTTGAATTTTTTTTCAATATGATTAAGCTTCAATGTAGTGCATCGGTGTTTGTATAGAATTGACTTTAGTGCACTGATATATAAACAGTATCATTTTCAATAAAGCTTTTTTTTTTTTTTTTTGAGAAAGATTTTCAATAAAGCTAGTAGCCGTTCCACACATTTTCACACAAATTTTGTCATAACTGTCATACATGATAAACTGTGAACGGCTGTTATCACTATCATATAGACCCACCAATTTTTACCACTACTCATCGTTTGACATATATGACAGTTGTGACAAAGTGTGTAGTACTTGTATTATTGATTTTTTTTTTTCCAAGAAGTACATGTGGTGGTCCGTGTGTAAGTGTTGAAATCTAATTACAACTTGACACTTAAGTATATTGTAAAATTAAGTGTGAGTTTGGGTGTCTCCATAGACAGATTGTTTTTACACATTGGTTTGAATTTAAAAAAGAAAAAGAAAAAGAAATAGAATGAGTAAATCGAAATAAATTGAATGGAATGTATTGTACTGATAACAAATTTGGATGGAATGACTAAATTAACAAAAATTAAATCTTAATGACTCTTTGGCAATTGAAGTAAAAGTTGAAGGATTAAATTGAATTCTAGCAAGCAAAAGAAAAGTTGATTTTTTTTAATGGGATATAGTTGAAGTTAAGGCTTAAGCACACAAAACTTGTACAATTTATCTTTGCAATTATGGTTATAGTAAGTTATGATTGAAATAATGTCATTATTATAATGACTCTCTACTAATTTGACAATTGGAGTAAAAGTTAAGGGACTAAATTTAATTTTAGACAAGAAAAAAAGAAGAAGAAAAAGAAGTTAAAATCCACATTTTTTTTTTTTCACAATTGTTGATGTGATCAATTATTATAGAAATAGTCAAGGGCGGCGATACATATAAGTCAAGGTGGTCACAAGATCACCCTAACTTGCTAAAAATGAATTATATTTGCAAAATATTTTTTATAACATAATTATATTTAAATTAGCATTTTTTTTCTACACTAAAAAAAATATTGACCACCCTGAGTTGAAATTCTCAACTTCTCAAGAATTTGGGTTCAATAAAAATAAAAGTAATGCTAGGAACATAATAAAATGTTACAACTTATAACAATTTCACAACATTCCAAAATTAACATGTTAAATCACACCTAGGCTTCTTTAATCTCTAATTTAAAATTTTTTGTATGTTAATGAAGGAATTGTTGTGACATTTTGTTGTATCTATAGCATTACTCACAAAAATAATTTTGGCCCCCTAAACATAATATTTAACCCCTTAAGCAACAATATAAATAAAAGTTCAAGTAATAAGAAAAATGAGCCCAAATAACATTAAAAAATAGCCTAAAAACAATAAGATTAGAACAAACAACAACAAATGAACGAAATATTAAACCGAAACTCATTCAAAAATAAAAAATAAAAATAAAAACTCCTAATCATGCATATTTGTAAATCGTTCAACCAATTCCATAAAAATAACCAAATAATCTCCAATTATATTTTTCTAAAAAACAATACCAAGAGAGAGGCTTTGGCTGTGAGTTCTCATCGATGACGCTAGGAGCTTTACTCATCAAGGGCTTAGCTCGCAATCGCAACATGTATCATTGATTGCTCTCTCTCTTTCTCTCTCATTTTCTTCATTTTTCTTTTTTCTATCATCATTTTGGGCTCTTTTTCACTTTATTACTCTCATTTCAGCATTCTCAGTTCTCATTTAATTTCTCATTAGTCCATTTTTTTTCTTTTAATTTTGTTTGTACAAGAAAATTGTAAAACATCATATATTTTTTATATTCAAATTCTCTTTTTATTAGATTTTGTATTATTTAAATTAGGGGTGTGCAAAAAACCGACGAACCGAACAAACCGATGGAAATCGACCGAATCGATGCCAAATTTTCGGTTCGGTTCGGTTTCGGTTTTGAGTTTTTAAAACCGAAAATATTCGGTTCGATTTTCGATTGCAGGTTTGAATGCACCGAACCAACCGAACCGAACCGATATATATATATATATATATTTATGTAACACTTAGTCACGTTCGCGTCTGTAGCTTAGTGGTATGATGTGGCTTTAATGAATAAGTGTTCTCTTGTTCGAGCCTTCACCTAAACGTTTTTGAGTTTTTTAATTTTTTTAAACCATTAAACATTAAAACCCTAGCATCTTATGTTCTGACCCTCACCCTTTTCTTTCCAGCCGCCCCTCCACCATTTTTTTTCTCTCTCACCATTTTGTCTCTCACCATTTTCTCTCTCTCTCACCCTAGCATTTTATTCCTTTCTCTTCCTCTCAGCGCCGATCCCCTCCCGGACTCCCTACCCACGACCTCCACTCTTCAGAGTTCAGCCCTCCTCTTCTCTCACCGCTGCACATGCCGCTCCACACGTCGGCCTTCCTACATCGGCCTCCACACGCCGGCCTTCCTACGCCGGCCTCAACACGGCGATCTCCACATGCCGGGCTCCCTACGCCGGCCTAATCTTTTCATTCTCACGGAGTCACGATGACCCTCTCTCTCTCTTTAATTTCTCCATAATTTCCTCTCTCTTTTTTATATTCTGGGTTTGTTTAATATTGAATCAATGCTATTGTTTCAATTTTTATGTGCAAATAAAGTTAGGGTTTTGAAAAAACCCATGTGCTTGGTTGTTTATATTCTGGGTTTGTTTATTTTTTCAATTTCCTCTCTCTGTTTTAGTGTTTTATATTCTAGGTTTGTTTATTTTTTTTCTTTGTTTGCTCTCTTAGAAAATAAATAGGAAACCGAAAAAACCCACCAAAACCCAACTGAAACCGATTGATTTCCAATTACTTCGGTCGGTTTCGGTTGAGAATTTCACAAACCGAAGATTTCGGTTTCGGTTGGCCAACACTTAGAAAACCGACCGAAACCGAACCGACACCCCCTTAATTTAAATTCCCAGAGTCACATTGCAAATAATGCCACTTCTACATTTTCCCTCTACCAATTAGCCAATTAAAAATAAAAATTAATGGACTAAATTAAATTTTAGAAAAAAAAAATGTTAATGTTAGGCACACAAAACTATTAATAATTTTTCTTTCACAAATGTGGTAAGTTATGATTAAAAAAATATTATTTTTATATGGGCCCATTGTTGAAATCACTTTTATTAACACTAATCATACATACCACCTCAATATAAATTTTCTCATAAATCTATCAATATATATATAAATTTTGGGATAAACTACATATTTAGTCCATATTCTTTACATTTATTTCAATTTGGTTCGTAATTTTTCCGTGTCGTGTCAATTTAGTCTATGCCGTCATCTCTTGGATGGAAATTAATGACCTGACAAATAGCCAAAATAAAAAATTAGTTTCTCACTTTATCCCCTAATGTGGCAATAAACTAAAATTTTATTTTAGCCATTTGCCATATTAGTATTTTCCATCTAAGAGATAACAACATGGATTAAATTAACATGACACTGCAAGGTTAGGGACCAAATTGACACAATTAAAAAATTAAGGACCAAATTGAATTATAATGTAAAGAATAGGGACCAAATGCATACCCTAAATTTTATCTTTAGATTTTTTTTTTAACTAGTGACTAGACCATATAGGTCATCATTCCTAATAACTCCCGTCCAGCTTATTCAAGAACTTCCTAATTTGAAGAGTTTGTAACTTTGTTCTAACATGTAGTCCGGTTTAGCAAAAAAAAAAAAACATGTTTTTAGTCCGTGAGTTTGCAAACTATCATGCTAGTGTCTCTCAGTAGTTCGGTATACACACACACATTAGTACCAAAAATAAAAGCTTTGCAAACTGACTTGAATGTGATAGATGTCACTTTAACAATATAATATAATACTCATAAAAAAATATATATATATAATATAATAAATAAATACGTTTGTGGGGGCTATGGCCCAAAGTAACGTATTGGGCCTTAGGCTTGTCCGAGGACACTAGCAAATCTAAGGAGACAAACATGACTTAGGTGATCTGTGTTACAAGCCTCATCATTAGGAAACAAAGAAAAGAAAGTCCGAGGAGGAACTTCTCCTCGGACACGGCAAACCCGGAGCAAATGTATATTCAAACTGCTGAAGCGCACTCCCTGAACTCGTGAAAAGAAAGAAAACTCGAAATATCTAAAGAAAAGCTGTCACCACCATATTAAAGACACTACAGCTGCTTTCCTGGCCTCATTAATGTGGAGAAGACCCCTGAACAGTGCTGCCTTAGCTACCGCAACTCACAAAGGACTTAAAGGGGTGTCTGATGGGATGGGTGCTCAAGTAGGGGTCCAGATGATCAACAAGTGTAAGGTCCAGATGATCAGAGATAGCCTATATAATGTAGAAAAACTCCCGTAAGAAAGGGGCGAAGAAAAAGAGAAGGAGAGAATACTGTAGCATGAAAAAGAACCTAACGTGGTGATCTTTATTCAATAAACAGAATTCCAGTCTCCTCGGACGGAATGTTTATTGATGATAATAGTGTTTATTTTTATCTAATTGTCCCTTAACCCATGCAAGTCGTTGCTTAACCTATCTAAACCTAGTTCTTTGTCCCATACTCTACAAAAAATTCATTGTATTGGCCCTTTTGGACCAGGGTTCCATATAGTTTGGGCTTGGGCTCCAAAAATTGTCCTTACAACGTTCATAAAAAATATAAAAAATAAATATCTTAATTATTTGTTTGTATTTGATGACATAAGTATATAGGCTTATACAATAAAAATGGTAATATCTCCGACATGCATAACTCTTTGGTTAAACTCTCTTATAAAAAGAAGTTCAAGTTTTTTTTTTTGAGAATCCAGACAAGGATGTTATTAATCAAAAACAGGTAAATCTGCAGTTACAAAATGAAAATGTCTGGTGGAAGTGCCATGGAACAAACTTCATCCAAATTAATAAAGGAGTAGATGTTCTAGCTCTTTTGGCTAAGACATGGGCTACAGTGTGTTGCTCTACCTCTTAGTACGAGAGAAGGAATGAGCTCGTAATGAACTTGAGAGAAGGAATGAGCTTATAATGAACTTGCAATAGACTGGGTGTCTTTAATAATGTCTTAAAGCCGAACAAGGAGAACTATCCAAAGTGAGAGATTGAAACACAAGTTCCGAATCACCTTCAAAAACTGATTGACAGAAGCCCAACTCCACCACAAACTGAGTACCCCCTCTAGCCGCCAACAATTTTTTTTTTTTTTTTAAAGAGCCGCCAACAATGTCAAGTTCTACCATGCATTGGATGCACTAAATGATGTCGCATCATGCTCGTGTCCTGTCTAATCTAGGTTATAGGAACACTTGATAGAAACTTTTCTCTGTGTAAAACCTAGTTAAACATTTTGTCCAACACTCTTAAATGTCTACCAAATCAGCATCCAAACCTACAGTTAATACCATCTTGTTCATTACACTAATCAAGAAGCACCCCTAAGCAGAATAAACCTTCCTAGAAGTGCTTTGTATGCTTTGGCGATCTAATGGGAAAAAAGGAATTGAATTATAGGATTGCAAATGAACCACCGGACCCTTTTGCACAGATAAAGCAAATTCAGTCATTTTTTTTTTCTTTTTGTTGTGAACAATAAATTTATAGTGTCACAGACCATTGCCAAGCTTAAAATATGTACAACAATAAATCCATTTAGAGTTTACTAGTGTAAAGTTGTGATTTACAAATTTGTATTTTGTTGGATTTTATTCCGTGCCAAATTTGATTGTAATTTTATTCAATCTTATGTACCCTGTATTTGTTGTGGGAATTTATTGTAAGGGTTGTGTGATAGTGAGAGAGAGTGTGAAGACTCAAGCTATTGAAGCAAGGAGGGTTTTCGCGAGTATCTCGCGACCAAGCATCCCGCGAAAAGATGCATGTGCCCTGCACATGACTGGAATGCGAAGAGTCTGTACAGATGGAGACAGCTGTGTCTTGCGAGTATCTCGCGGGTAAGGCCTTCCCGCGAGACACCCGTGAGACATTCTGTTCTGCCAGTCTGTACTTTCTGATATACACTTTCTGTATCCTCACTATATATACCCATATTACCCACAAATGTGAGGGAGAGCTTCTGAGAGAAAACCCTAGCTAAAACACTTGAGAGTTAGAAATTGTTAGACCAACAATTCTCTACACATTTGTTTGTGGAATTTCCTCATCTCCTACCTCTCAATTTCCATACCATTGAGAGGTCAATAGCCCAAACACTTACCACATCTTTTGAGAGTGTCCAGTGAGGTTTTGGTGCTGCTGGGAAACATTAGAAGAAGCCAAGGATGGCAGATGCAACATGGAGCTTGTTGTGGGATCCGGAGAGCTAGACAAGACGCGGTTCCGAGAAGCCTTGTTGGAGTAGGAGTTTGGAGGGCTTAGGTACAGAGGGTAGATTAGGCTTGGAGGGTCTCTTGCTTACCCATGTATCCCAACTGATTGTCTAGTGGATCGATTACCGCTTGGAGGGCGGCGGAGAGGTTTTTCGCCGAGTTCTTCGGTTTCCTCTTCGATAACACGTCTCGGTGTTATCTGTGTTTGCATCTCTCTTCCCTACTTTTGTTCATTTCATTTTACTGCTGTGTTGCTTTAAATATGGATTAGAGTAGCTCTCGCGCTTGTATGCTTGTGTTTACACTATTCCGCACTTAGTATTAAGTTAGTGTAAAATCAACCAAGCCGTAATTTGAATTGGGGGTCTAAACAAGCTCTTGTGTTTTCACACAATCCAAGCTTTCAACTAGTACTACAAGGATTCAAATGGATGATTAGAATCATCCCAAACAATCCACACAACTCTCTATTTTTCTTGATGCAGGCTTCAAGAAAACAACCTCTAATTGTCAGTTTGTAATAAAAACATCATGCACTTTTAAATAACTGTTCTCCCTATAGTTCCACCAACATTCCAACCCCTCTCCTTTTCCTTTCGAATTTGCTTGTACTGAGACTCTTTTGGTATTGCTCTTGTAGTATTGCCAAGTAGCACTCTATTTCCCAGTCTCCCTCTACTTCCTATAGAGACTCTAACTTTCTCCATCCCAACATTTACACCACCTCTTCTAATGTGTTGCATTGGTGACTTCAACTGATATTTCCTTTGGAGGCTTCGTCTCAATACGCTGCTTAGCTTCTTATTACTTCCAACTTTTATTCTTTTAGGACTTTCATAAGGTGTCTGTTCATGCAAGCAGTTAGCTTCAGACCCGTCTGTATCTTCATTCTTTTCGGCTTCATGTGGTGGGGACAGTAGCAATGGTGGTGGGAGTGGGGCTAAGCTTGGTACACTTGGGAATGGGATTAAAGAGTTGCGCCTTGGAGCAGGAGCTGCTGGTATACGTCGAGCCATTGGGCACATAGAGGCTCTTCCAGTTCTTTTTGGTATCAGGGGTTGTTCGGCTGTCTCAGGATTATTTTCCTTCTCTGTTGGATCAATGTATTTGACAAAGCCATCAATTGGTTGAATGGGCATCAGTGGCTTGAAGCTGTTGTTCTCTGAAAGTGGTCGGGTGAGATTTACTTGGTCTTTGATCAATGTACTGCTCAGTGGTTCATTTAGATTCTTGTGACTTCCTAAAGGTCGAGTTACAAGTGGAAGCCTCATTGGTGCAACATTCTGCTCTTCTTGCTGATGTTTCATTTGTTGCTGCTCAGCTATCTTTGTATCCACATGTTGACGAGCCAGCTTTCTCTCGATTAGCAATTGTGATTCCAATTCTTTAACCTTCAATATGAAACCAATTATTACTAAGGAAAAAAAAAAAATCTGTTTTAAGTCCCTGGTTTCTAGAAAAAGATATATTTTCACATTCCATTTCATAATACCTTGTCTTGCAGGTTCTTGGTTTTAAGATCTCTTTCCTTTATCTTCAAATCCATTCCATGAATTGTTTCCTCCAACTTCTTGATGTGAACATCTTTACTCTTTACATCTTGCTTGGTTCTCTCCGCCTAAAATGTTGATGAATGTTTGAAATGCAGTAGGTAAACATAATCAACATTAACAAGCATGATAACTTGACATAAAACTGATTAAATAAGGAAGTTGCTAATATGAGGACTCTTATACCATCTGTTTGTATTTCAGAAGTTCACTGGTGTCCATCTGCCTCTTTGCTGGACCTAATTCTATTCCTCTCACTCTACTTGCAAAGTTCAGTGAGCAGAGGGTCTCACTCAAATCATTTTCGTTAGGACTGATTTGTACAAACATTAGGGTCTTGGAATCTCCACCTGACAATAGAAATCCATTTGTCAGGCTATCCATAATCCATTTTCCTTTCTACATATATCTAAAAGATTGGCAATGTTGATTGAATCATTGCCAATGAGATTGAGGACAATAAAGGAGGATCAAATCTTAAATATAACTTCTTTGGGGAAGCTGGAGAAAGAAGTACCTAAAGAATCTTGAAGTAAGTGTGTGAGCTTGGAGTTCCTGCCAAAAAAAAAAAAAACCAAAAGTACATATATATGTTAGTCATTATGACATTTAAAGTTAATCAAATAAAGCAATGCTAATCTGTATCTTTATAACCTGAAAGGGATGTGAGGACTTTATGTTGCAAGAGCGGATATAACATCACCAAGTGCAGAAAGAGATCTATTGATATTTTGGGTTTCCTTGAGTCGTTCACCTGGCACTTCTGTCTTGGTCACTCGCTCGCTTCCTGCCAGGTCCACCAACCATAATTTGCTTCTTGTGCATTCCCCATTCAATAAATTCTCCCCCTTCACCATCACACAATGTATGCTGTATAATGGAACAACCAGTCTATCCCCTCAGCAAAATTCTTACCACAAATTGTTCAAATATAAATTTGAGTGAATCAATTAAAGTCAAGATAAACAGACCAGTGGGATCGGCTGCTGTGCTCATTGGCATTGGTTGAGCCAACAGCCCTTGCATTACTGCCAGTCTGTAGAACTTCCCAGACCTCAGTCATGTTGTTAACATGTGCCTCAACCAGTCCTGGAACATGATGTGTTCCTTCACCCACTTGCCTTACCTCAAGCCTACAATACCCACAATTTGGGGAAAAGAAATACTAGTATTAGTTTAAAAATCTCAAACTTTGCTTGCATTTAGAGCGGTAAACAATGTTATAGCAGTAAAGGTTAACATACTACGAGTTGATGAATCACTACACTTCCAAAAACACCAATTCAAGCTGTTAAATTTGATGGAAAAATAAAATTAATAAGGTAAGTTATGCCCCACCGATACAAGGGAAAAGAGCAACTTCTCAAGATCTAGTGAAAATTCTAAATTCCTTTTTTTTTTTTTGGGTGCTTTTAAAGGCACAGAATGCATTCTTAAATTCCAAGCAGATAGCACAACCATATACATAGAAATTTCAGAAATTTACAAAGAAAAATACAACCATTCCTTCACCAGCTTTGAGTGGAAAAGGTAAGGATTACATGGAAAATGGCTAAACATCTCCTGGCTTACCTTTTTGCAGCAACTCCAGGCTGAGCTCCTGAGACCAACAAATCTCGTATTTGCTCATTATAGACTTCTAAGACGCTTACAGATACATCATATCGACATAGCTTCTGTTGCTCACTAATTATTCGAAACAGTTCCTTGAGAGTCCTAAAATTTACTCCCCGAGCATCTTCTGTACCCTCCATTGTAAAAGTTTTTCCTGTTCCAGTCTGCCTATAAGCAAATATGCAGACATTATAACCATCTAGAACTGAGGTTGCAAATGGAGCCGTGTCTTGAAAAATATCAGCTAGACATACAAGAAATACATTGTCAGCATTAAATGTGCTATTAATTAATCCAAATAATCAACCTTTTCACTTAAATTATTGACCTGTAATTACCTTGGGTTGCTTGAGGGCCAAATACAAAATCGAACTTAAAGGTCCTTCTGGAGGCCCCATTTGATCTTACAGTGAGTTCACCATCTTTAGCAGATTCAAAATCAATAGCCATTGAAGCTCCTACTGAAATTTCCTCAGTGTTTAGAGGCCTACACCGGCAGAAGACCCTTATGTTTCCTGCAAGTTGGCACAATTGATGTCAGTAAACTCTCCTTCAGTAATCTGGCTAGTTTGCATATCGAACTTACAGTTTACCTTTCAACTCCAAAACCTTGTTGTAAAGTTCTTTTCGTTCCTTGGCCCCTTCCATAAATTTAATCTTAAGGTCTTCATGTAAATCTACTCGCTGGTTAACTAATGCCAGAAAGAAAAATTAAAACAGTGAAAGTAAAAAAAGGATTTCATACATGGACTTATAATTGGAAACTAGAACACGTGAGCATGCTAAATTACTTGCTGAGTGAATGGTAGCCCTTATTTTATCCATATCTTCAAGACACTTCTTATATTCCCTTGCCTCCTCCACCAGTGTGATGTGTTCCATTTTCAAGATCTGTTAAATGATATTTATTAATACAATAAAATACTATTTATATATGATCAAAGAAACATAGTTGCAGTAGAATTTTCCCTGTCTGAAGCACTAATTATGGTTTCAGTAACTTAAGTTTTCTTGTCAAGTCTCTCAATAATGAAAACCATTTGCTCTTCTCTTTCACTTGCCCCTCAATGGGAAAAGCTGCAAACAGACAAACATCAATACAGCATTTGTAATCATTTAAACAGCCAAGAGCCACAGAAAGATATTTCCGTACCCAAAGATCCAACATGCATTGACTTGCGCATGAGCTCATTCTGGAGCTCCTTTAAAGACTTCCAGGCTTCTTGGCATTCCCTCGTCTTAGCTTGGTTCTCCCTCTTAAGTTCCTCCAACATTCTTCTTGTCTCTGCTAGTTCCTCTTTTTGACACTCAAAATCTTGTTGGACTCTTTGATAATCTCCTTTCGCAACTCATCTCGCGACTCGTCAGTCGCGAAACGCCCAGAAACAGCTTTTTAAAGTGTTTTTCGTAGGGAACCTGTTTTAAACCTCTCATCCTCTCCTAAACCCCTCTTTCAATATTTTTACATCAAAACCCAACCAATTTGAATGGTTTTTAATTCCATTAACATCTCTAAGGTAATTTTAAACTTTTTTCATTGATTTGGATCCTTAGATTATGTTTTGAAGAGTTTTGTGCTCTTGATTGGGATTTTCATTATAGGGGTTGAAAAAACTTAATTTTTGTCAAATTTTTGTATGGGATTGGTTTCTTTTGATGATTTGCTTTGGATGTTGGCCCCTTGTGGCAAAAAGAACATGTATTAAGGGTGGATTTCATGATGTTCATACATTATTTTACATTGTTGTTCATAGTGTGCACGCTAGGTATTTGATAAAATGCCTCTTAGGCATTTTCTTACTTGTTTGGACTCCGATGAGTACCAAACTTTGGGGTTTCTCATGTTTCCTCATTAGGAACATGTTTGGTTCGTTAGTTGTGTATTTAACATACCTTACCCCACATGTGCATTTTCCATGCTTTAGTCATGCATTGCACATAGTCACCTCTTGCATACACCTTTATTACCCTTGTCATGCATTAGTCTATACCTTGTTTCTTCATCCTGGCATGTCATATTTACCTTATACTTTGTAGCATTATTTTTTGTCTTAGGTTTGAGCTTCATTTTCTCATTCATCTCGTACTTCTCATGCATCATTATCATTGTTCGTACCTTTATTTCTTGCCCTCTTTTCTCCTTGACCATTTGTCTATTCGTGACAAAAAGGGGGAGAGTATACCGGAGAGTTTTATCATTTCTATATGACTCTTGTGCACATCCTTAGGGGGAGAAATTCTATTTCTTGTGCACATTTATAGGGGGAGAGATATTCCATAGGGGAGATGCATATACCAAGAGGGAGAAGACATTGTGTTAGTAAAAAAACTTTTTTTTGTTTGTGTTTCTTGTTTGCTTTATGGTGCTTTGAGTTATGTTTAGTATCTATGCTTTGTTGTTCTCATTACATCGTGTTTGTGTGTTGGACATGCATACTTCCTTATGCTATTGTGCTTCATTGATTACATGTTCGGATGATCATTTGCTTTGCTATGTAAGCATTGTAGTCATTTCTATATGACTGTTTTGGTATATGATCAAGTTGCTCACATGTTTTACATCATGTTTACTTGATCGCAATTTACTTATTACATTATACTTGTCCTTTTATTACTTGTTTTACCTTAATGGTCTAATGTGTTTTGTGTAAGTGTTTCAAGTTACATGTATATATGTTCCAAGTTCATCATAGCTCCTATGATTCATGATAGGGTGAGTGATATGATAGGGGGAGAAAGAGAGAAAGAGCTTTGTATTATATTAACTATGTTTTTGTTTTGTTCATAGTTCACGATTATGTTTAGTTGTTTAAACTATATTTTATATGTACCCATGCTTATGTAGCTTAGTACTTTTAGCTAAAGTTATGCATTTCTTTTAGTACATCGCTCTTGTGCCCTTGTTGGATGTTTTATCCTTGATGTAATTACCTTGTGTTTTTGTATCGGTTGAATGTTGGACATGCAAATGATACTTTGCATTGACCTTATTAGCTTGCATGTTCAGATGTTCATTCCTTGTGTGAATGATCATTGTGGTCATTATTTATAGTGATTGTTCTTGTTTGGTCAAGTCATGCTTTATTGTTTTAATCTTTATTACTTGATCGCATTGTGCTTGCTCCATATGCATTTCAAGATTTCTGCTTACAATGATCGTCTTGTGTTGTTGTTTTCAAGAAATACTTGTTCGTATGGTTCAAGAGCTTCACAGGTTCTAGAGTTAGATGTGAGTGAGTTTTGGCAACTGTTCCCAACTCACATGTTAAGTCTAGAGTCTGTTTTAGGGTTTTGTTATGGAATAGCCAAAGGGGGAGATTGTAAGGTTGAATTTATTCAATCATTTGTTGGCTTTATTCCGTGCCAAATTTGCTTGTAATTTAGCAATTAGATACCCTGTATTTAGGTGGGAATTATGTAAGGGTAGTGTGTGAGAGAGTGTGAAGAAATTTCATCAAGTGTGCAATTCAAGGGAGTCTCGCAACTGGATCTCGCGACTGGCAAGTCGCCAGAATAGCACACGTGTGAAGCATGCAGGGGGAGCTAAAGGGTCACGCCAGCTGTAGCACTACAGGACAAAACTTCCAGTCTGGCCAGACAGTTAGCTCGCGACTCAAACTTGCAACTCGTTCCAATTGCGAGCCCGAGTCGCCAGAATGCCCTGTTTGATGAAAATTGTCTTTTCGCATTCCTCATACACCCTACTATAAATACCCTTATACCCACGAAATGTAGAGAGTTTCCAGAGAGAATTTTGAGAGAGAAACCCTAGAGAAAAACAAGATTGACTCATCCACAATCTTCATCCTTTGATTCTCCAAATTCCTCTACTCTCACCCTCTCCAACATATCCTTGAGAGGTACATTAACTAAATTCTTATCTCACCATACCCATATTTGTGAGGAGGTATTTTGGTATTTGGGAAGCAATTCAGAAGGGACCAATTCATTTTGGTTGATGCAATAAGCGATTGCGGGGTCTGGTAAGCTAGAGAAGACAAGGTTCGGCGTAACCCTATTGGAGCAAGAAGCTTGAAGGGCTTAGGTGCACTGGGTAGATTAGGCTTGGAGGGTCTTCTGCTATTCATGTATCACAACTTTATTCTCTAGTGGATTATTGACCGCTTGGAGGGCGGCGGAGAGGTTTTTCGCCGAGTATTTCGGCTTCCTCTTCGATAACACATCGCCGTGTTATCTTTGTATTTGCATCTCTTTTCTCTTACTCTTTACCTTTTAATTACTGCTGTGGTTGTGATTAATTTCGGTTTAGAGTGTTTTACCAATTCTGTATTAGCTTATATTTATATTCCGCACATACATTGTTTGATTATAAGCTTGTGTTGGTAATTTTAAATTTGAGGGTCTAAACGTTCATTGGTGTTTTACACACTATTTGAACATTCATTTGTAATTCCCAACATGCATTACTCTTAGGTTAAACTTCCATATAAAAAGAAGCTTACATTATTTTCACATGATTTATGCAAAGAGTTTTGACTGTTATCCAGTTCTCTATCTGGTTCTCCGGATACCAAAAAACCATATGAGACAATACAAATATCCAAAAATGATCATAAGCTTTGAAGCCATCAATTGGGTGAAGGGGCATCAGTGGTTTGAAGCTGTTGTTCTTTGAAAGTGGTCGAGTGAGATTTACTTGGCTTTTGCTGAATGTAAAGCTCACTGGCTCATTTAGATTCTTGTAACTTCCTAAGGTCGAGCTGCAAGTGGTGGCCTCATTGGTGCAATATTTTGCTCTTCTTGCTAATGTTTCATTTGTTGTTGCTAAGCTATCTTTGTATCCGCATGTTGACGCGCTAGCTACAGTTGTAATTCCCATTACTTAACCTTCAATATGAAACCAACTATTACCAAGAAAAAAAGAAAAAGAAAAGGAAAAAAAAAAAACTGCTTTATGTCCCTGATTTCTAGAAAAAGATTAAGCATTTTCAAATTCCAAGATGATTTCATATTCAATAACTTGTCTTGCAGGTTCTTGGTTTTAGAATCTCTTTCACGTAAAATATCATATATGAATTTATGGTGATTGACTTAGCTTAGCTTCTGCTCCAAACATATTCTAGTTCTACAATGCATCTCATAGCATAAATAGTCATTTTCTTCACCTGCTTCAAGCAAGATAGCAATCAAAAACCATAATACACAAGATTTATACTTCAGTTTAGTGTCTAAAGAAACTATTTCACATTATATAATTATCAAATGCATACCACAAAGACCTAGCACTGTAGCACACACCAGGATTAAGTGTGCATCCAAGTTAATATCTCTCAACATATCCTTCCAAATGGGAATGCTGCAATTCTCCTACAATTTATATTTATTAAGAACTAGTGCACAACAATAATGTTGGTGCCATAGAATTGACCATATAGAACATTTGTATATAAACCAGTTAAGGTAGAATCAACAACAGTAGAGTGCAGGAGAAGGTGGTTTTTTCTGGTGCAATGCACCAATGGTTAGACCACAATGAGGGAAAGTGAGATCCAAAGCTGGTAGCCAGGGGTGTAGCCAGGAAAAATTACTTGGGGGGGCCAGGTTGTAGTAGAGATATACTAAAATATAATTCAACCAATTTTCATGTGATTTAAATCACAAAAATTGAAAACTATGACGATATTTTTCAGTCCTTTGTATGGATACTCTATGTTTCTAGGTTGATATGGACCTATTATAAGATAAGTAGGTCAAATTTCATCTTATTCGTTAATAGGGAATTCATATATTTATTTACGTGATCCTAGATCATAGTCTATTCCTTTAGATTGAATTCTTGAACATTTAAAAGGACGCTCATCAGACATTGAAGTATCAACATTTGTTTTTACAAATTACCTAAGTTTTGAATGACATACAAATTTTTCTTAAAAAATGCATTAATTGTATGTCATTTGCTCATTATTTGGCACCTAATTTCAATCCCCAAAAACAAAAAACAAAAAAAAAAAAAAAAAAAATCAACTCAAAAAATGATAAACTAACTTGGAAGAGAGATATAATAAATTATCATATAAAATTCATTCTTACATAGTCGCATGGCCCTCACCCCACCCGGACCCACTCAAGAGACAAACAACACAAAAACCAAAAAGGCTAAGTCATAGAGTCAGTGGGTCAAGAATAAAGAATCCAATAACAATAAACACAAAAAGATAAAGTCAAATAAATATAAATTGCTTTACTGGCAAAAAATATCACATACACATACTTGATATTTTTATTATGCTATTTAGTATTTAGTTCAATTCTAGAGAAAAAGAGAGAGAATTGAGATGAGAATGACTAAATGAGATACCTTGAGGAATTGAGGTGAGGGCTTTAGGATTTGAGGTTGAGCGATGAAGGCTAGGTTAGGTCAGCGACTAGTGGAACTACAGCGTCACAACGAGCCGAAGAGGCGTGACTGCATGACGTGAGGATTGGGAATTCAGGCAACATGAACTGAGGCCATCAAGCAGAGCGCAGAGGCGTGACTGCGTGAAGACTAGGAATTTAGGCAAAAGCGTGAGGTGATGACTAAAGAGTTTGTTTTGTATGATTAGGATTAGGGATTTCAGGTTTGGGGTTAGGTTGGGTTGGAAATGCCTTTAGTTTAGAGGAGAAGAATTTTATATGATTAAGGATTTTGGGCTGGTCGACTGGGCTGAATGTGGACAAATATTTTTGTTTTATTTAAAGTTGTATTGGACTGGTTGTTGAAAATAATTTGGGAGGGGGGGGGGGGCAGATTTAGTTCTTGGAGGGGCTCATGTCTTTTTTTTATATACTCTAGGGGAAAATTTAAAAATTTTGGGGGGGCCATGCCCCCCCTAGCTTCACCCCTGTTGGTAGCAAAGTTGAGGTTGGGCAAAGAGAGGAAAATTGAAATGGCAACAGTAAAAAAGCAGTATCAATTAGGTTTTTCAATAAGAGAATTAGCATCTACGTAAAATTTTCTTTCTATTTTATGATAAAACCTACTTTTTTTCTTTTTTTCTTTTATACAACCAATTTGTAAAAACACCCGCGTTAGATTATCTATAATACACTTTTTTTTTATTTAAATAATACTTTCTCACATTTTTATATTATTTCACACTTACCCATACACAGCCCCACCACTTTACCACACACTCCACTTCTCTGAACACTCTCTCTCTTTCTTTTTCTCCTTCTTCCTTCTTCTTTCTTCTTCTCCTTCTTTCTTCTTCCACATTTTTTCTTCTTTCGCATCTTCTTCTTCTTTTTCTTTTGCTATTCTTTCTTTCTTCTTCTTCTTTTTCATTTCTAAAAAAAAAAAAAAAAATTTCTTTCTCTTTCTCACCCCTCTCTCTCTATCAAACCGGTGCTCTCTTCAAATCTGAAAAAAAATTTCTCTCTACAAAGCCTCCATGGCTCAATACACTCACACTTTCTCTCTCATGGCAGTGGCAAGCATTCCATGGTAGCGATGGCTTGGGTTTTAGGTTGATTTGCAATTAATTTTTCAAAATTTTTTGCAATTCTATAATAAATATAATATATTATATTTTAGGGGCTCTCCTCCAATTGGAGGTCTTAGTCATTGCCTAAATGATCTAATGGTTAAGCTGCCTGAGAGGAGGTTGATTGCATATGTAACATCACTCTTCCACTTCTTGGCAGCTTCGATTTCCATGCCAACATAAAAGCTTCTGTAGTCTTTGTTAATTCTTGTTTCTTGTTGTTGTTTTTAGTATTCTTGTTTTGTTAGTTGTTACGGCTATGATTGGTAGAGATATATGATTGTCATAAATTCGGTTATGAGACTGATAAATAAGGAATTAAATTCCATTTCTTAAATTAGACTGATATATGATTATTTTAAGTGTTCTTGTTTTAGTATGCGTTTGGCATGGTTTATTTTTGTCAACTTATTTTATTATTCATCTTATTTTTGTTACTATTTATGGGTTCTACTGCACTTTTTGGCACTATTCATAAGTCTCACTGTACTATTTCAGCTAATTTTTACCTTTATTTATAGTACTTTTAGCAAAAAGTTTTTAGTTTCAGCATAATAAGCGGATCCTAAACTGACACTTAGTCTAGTTCGGATATGACCTTTGATGAACCCATTTCGAGAGTTTGAAAGTATATTTCTTAACCTCACGGGGTTGGCCTAGTGGTTCTTAAGACCTTGTGATATCCATGAGATCTTGGGTTTGAATCCTCTTACTAACATTTTAGGGCCACCCTTATGGAATTCCTCATTATAATAGCCTGGTGCATGTAGGGGAAACAACATACACCTAAGAAAATAGTCAAATACTTGAAGAGGTCTAGATACTCTTGTAGTCTTGTTTGTAAAAAAAAAAAAAAAAAAGTTAAATACTATTTTGGTCCCCAAACTTTAACAAAAGTTTGTTTTTCATCCTTAAATTTTTAAAAGTTCTTTTTTCGTCCCTAAACTTTTGTAAAGAAGTTTTTTTTTTTTTTTTTTTTTTTTTTCAATAGTTTAGAGACAAAAATAATGATGAAAAAATAACTTTTTTCAATAGTTTAAAGATAAAAAAACAAACTTTTAGTAAAAATTAAGCGCATAAATAATACATTTTCAATAGTTTAGGAATGAAAAATAAACTTCTTGAAATTTAAAGATAAAAAACAAGTTTTTAGTAAAGTTTAGAAATCAAAATATTATTTTACCCAAAATAGGAAGTAAATTTCGTAGAACTAGCTTAAGCCGGTTTTTCAAAACCTTTGATAGAATTTTGTAGTCACTGCCAATAAGACTAATTAGTCTGTAATCTTTAATATCCACAACCCCTACTTTCTTTGGAATGAGCTCAACAAAAGTGGCATTCATACCTCATTCAAACGTACCATCCTCGTTAAAAGACTGAAGAGTACTCATAACGTCGTATTTAACCACTTCCCAGAATTTATTGGAAAAAAAAAAAAAAAAGCAATTGAAAACAGTGCCGAGGCCAGAAATTTTTTTGAGTGGGGCTAAATAATATAACAAAACTCTTGAATAAAAAAAAAAAAATCTAAAACAAATACTTTATTTTATAAGTTAGCTTTTCGCTCAATAAAATTATCCTATGTTCTTTCATTGTATTAAAATCATTCAAATTCATAATTGATTATGAACTAAATTTTCTAACCATCTCTCTTTCACATCTTTGAGCTTTTTTCGAATAGAAGATTGAACAATCTAAATTTTTAACATTTTTCTCTTATAATATACATAAGAATTATGGATGATTCCCCCATAAATTAGCCACATTTTGAAACATAAATATAGAACTTTTGTAAACTAGATATATAACAATTTTTTTTTTTTTTTTTTTAAGGTGAGAGCACCAAAGTCTACAATAATATATATAATATATGGTCATGTTAACGAGAGTGCCCTTAGGGAATTGTTAATAAACCATATTAGAAAAATTTTGACACCACTTTAATGAGAAATATAAAAGGTTATCAAAAAAATTAATTACTTTTATCACTTTTTCCATAAATGTTTCTAAAAATAATTTCTAAACCAATGCCCTTAAGGTATCTGTTAACATTTTCTTATTATGTATAGAATTAACTCAATAAAACTATATATAATTACTATAAGAGATTAAATTCTATAAGAACGTGGTGTAAAACTCATGTTTTACCTCTACTATTCCAACATGTCACATCATCTTATCACATATTTAAGAATAAACACAATTACACTCAATCAATTCTAATACGCATATATAAATCCAACCAAATTGGGAATCTATCGAGATGTTATTAGGTGTTGTAGGATGTATTGAATTTTAAGTAAAATGCTGATGTAGCAATCACTTAATAGATGGTGTAAAACATGTGTTTTACACAACGTTCTTATAGAATTTAATCTCTTCTTATAATATATTATAGATTTATAACTAAATAGAACATTATTTATTATAATATAATAAATTAATATGTACCATAAAGACACACGTTAACCATTCATTTTTAAAAACTTTTTATAGAAAAATGAAAAAATTGTTAAAAGATATAATCATTTTTTAGCTTTTTCTTAAAAAATTTATTAAAATAATTTATTAACATATTCCTTAAAAGTACATGTTAATAAAACCCAACAAAACATTACAAATATATCATATATAATATATTATTATATTATTAAAATTAAAACAAAAACTTAAAAGCAACCCACAGTTTTGAATACAGCCTCAGTAACATCATTCATTCAGCCAGTTCTGATTTACAGCGATAAGCCATTATAATAGCGCACAAAGTACGATAAAAAGAAAAAAAAAGAAAAAAAAAAAGAGAAATTGTAAGATACCAATAGGGGTGTCAATGTTCGACCCAACCCGCGAACACGACACGAATCCAACACGGGTTTTTTCGGGTTAGGGTTGGGCCTTAATGGGTTTGGGTCATAAACGGGTCGACTCGAAAACAACACGATAAGAAACGTGTCATAAGCGGGTCAACCTGCGTAACCCGCAATAGACACGTTTGACACGCCAATTTAATTGTGTCAACCCAAAATGACCCACTTAACACAACCCGTTTAACTCGTATAACAAATAAATATTTATTTTATTTTAGATTTGTCAAATACCTTTTATATCCAACATATATTTTAAATTTAAAAAGAAAAGTGAGTTGTAAGGACACGATTCTGTTGAGGCCCAATAAGGATGTTGGGCTCGCACATGAAAAATCCCTCACAATATGATTTGTAGAGAGTGGGCTTGAAAAGCTAGCCGTTGGGCACGGGGCGATATTCCGGTCTTGATTTTAGAGGAATTCATATAGAAAGAGGAGTTGGGTTTGAACATTTAAGCCCTATAGTGTCGCATCCCATGGGGTTGGACTCCTCGGACTTGATCCGAGGAGCATTAAGGTCCTACTCCGGTTCCCCAACGGTGGGTTTTTTCTCTGATCTGCATGAGTTGTTCCGGTGTTTTCCCCCATGGAGTCTCTTCCTCCGGTAGGATTGAGAGAGCCCCCCTCCTTGGCTCACTTACTTTTTCTTTTATACTAGCCTGCGTTCGCTGTCCTTCGTCCACGTGTAGGGTCAACCTTTACAAGACTGATATTTGTCCCATCAGTCCCATCCCAGAATTGTTGGGGATGGTTGATAAAGCTGAAG
Organism: Quercus tomentella; assembly: GCA_028535165.1. Taxonomy (NCBI): domain Eukaryota; kingdom Viridiplantae; phylum Streptophyta; class Magnoliopsida; order Fagales; family Fagaceae; genus Quercus; species Quercus tomentella. The sequence continues at coordinate 65,227,796 of JAPQVY010000156.1, forward strand.
AATACGGCTCTGTTAGGTGCAGAGCCTTATCTGGGAAGGATAGTAAGGATAACTTTCCCAAGATATTTTAGATCTTCTTTCAAGTTTTAGTCCTATACCAGTTTTACCCTTTCTTTTTTTTGGTGGGATTTTGGATCTGCCGAGGACTGAACTGTCCTCGGCTGTATCCCAAAACTGTTTGGTGCTCTCTATTATCGGGCTTGGTCCATAGCTCTTCTCGGCTTGGGCCTTCGGACTCTCCACGAGCAAATGGGCCTGGCCCATAAATTATTGGGCCCCACAATAGCCCCTCAAAACCTGGCTGTTCAACCTCCCGGTTGGAAAGGGGGGTTTTGGTAATGCCGAGCCTTTATTACAACTCCTTTAATTTAGCCCTTCATTAATGCTGACGGTTTCTCCACCTGCCCAGAAAATATAACGGCTTACAAGGTGTTCCCTTTAATTTACTCGTGACCCGCTCCTGCCGTTTGGCTGTCCAAGACGTGCCTTCAATGACTTCCCTTTACGAGACTCATTTATGTCCGACGGCGCATCTGATGAGGTGGGGGAGTGGAACGGACGCACCTTTTGTTTTTCAGATTCTGTTGGAAACCAGAACGAATTTAATACCTTCCATTTTGCCCTCCCTATAAGAAGGCAAGTAGGAGGCCATCACTTTCGTACAGAGACCCTTTTATCTTTCTGAGATCTGAAACCCTCAGCCTCCCTTAGCGTTTACTTAACCCAATTGTTATGCACCAGATCAGAATACGTTTACCATAACGAGTGATGAAGGAACCACACCCCTCCTCAAAGCATCATGTTCTGATAAAGCTCGAAATGGCTCGGTCAAGGCAAGGATGGCGGAGACTCAAGATTTGTCCCACCTTCCTTTCAGCCAAAATCCGAAGCAGGGGCTCATCACGTCAGAATTTCGGCGTGACTGAGTCGAGAACTCCCATCATCATAATCAACTGCTCTCTTACGAGCATACCTAATACGGCCCCAGTGTGTTAGGAGTCAGGAACGAGGCAGGGACTAAGTGCCTCTGCTTCTTCCTCTCTTCGTTCACTGGTGCCCTCCTCCGCCTCCCTTCCTTAGTCTTCCCAGCACCAGATCCCTCCTGGTGCTTTCACTTCTCCCTCTTTTGCTCCTTTTTCTTTCTTTTCATCTCTTCTCTCTTCTTCTCCTCATTCTTTACTCATGTCCTCCATCTTCCTCATTCATCTCCTCTACCCCCTTCTTCCTTCTCCTTCAAATTCTTCTTCCTTCTCCTTCAAATTCTTCTTCCTTCTCCTTCATCTTTTTCCAAAGAAGGTTCTTCTTTCGATATGAGCAATACTGAGGCAGAGATTGGAGAGACTTTGAAGACGAGTTTAAAAGACACCTGGCTGTTTACTTACCTGTACTGCGGATGTAAGTGTTGCTTCGGCAGCTCACCTTTTGTATAGGCTTGTTTGAGCCCCACTTTGTACGTTGTAATAATTTTTCATATTAATAAAAATTGTTGTTATTTTACTTCGCATGTTCTGTCTCTATGTTTTTACAAATTTGCAAACGCTGCTCGGCACAATAATATAGCATTTGAATCGATGACAACTAAGGCCAAAATACTTGCTAATAAAAAGATGTCAACTTTAACAGAATTGTTTGACATAGCAGTGTGTACCTGTGAATAACGATACTTGCCCGAAACAATGCCGAGATTAGAACTGGATGCTCTATTCGGTGTAGGAAATAATCATTCGAAGACATATCACCCGCAAAAATGAACAACCCCCATTAGGCTACCGAATAGTGGAGTGCCCCACCATCATCCTAACACTTTTATTGGCCTTAACATTTTACAGTATTTGGGCCAGGGATTTTCCCATCCGAGCAGTTGGTTTCCCCATAGGCTTGAGTCCGAGGACCATGCAAGGCCTTGGTTCTGTACAAAACTTGTAATGTTTCTTTTTTGTACTTGGTTTCCCCATAGGCTTGAGTCCGAGGACCATGCAAGGCCTTGGTTCTGTCCCTGGGCCCCCATGCAGAATGGGCCTGGGCCGCGAATTTACTGGGCCCACAAATTAAGAGGTATTTCCGTAGTCTTAGGTCACGCGGTACTTTTTGGCGTCCCAGTGTTCGAGGTGCGCCTTCACGAGGCTCCTTTAATCTCAGGGTTGCAGACGGCATTGGAAATCGAGTCGGAGACGTTTTGTCTGTAGCATTCCTTGGGACGCTGCGTGAATTAAATGCCACCACCTTATCTTTTTAAATAAATAGGAGAGAAAGTTGCTGTACCTGCGCACAAATCCTTCAGTTTCCTCCCTTAGTATATCATGTTTGAGGCGAGGGTTGGGGAAAAGGAACTCTCTCCGCCACGAAGGCGCCGTGTCCTCCTGAGACTCAAAATAGTGAGGTACGGGCAAAGGAGGCATAAATTTAAGGGAATATTCCGTTTCGACAGAGGGGAAAGGGCGTTTCTCCTTCTTTTAGTCAAAATCCGAAGCAGGTTCTGTTCATGCCAGAATTTTGGTGTGTCAGAAGAAAGATTCTCCGCCATCAGCGCTTCTGCCTTGTTGCAGGCAAATTTTTGGTGAAGGCTCCTCAACTTCCGGCTCCCTGCACCTTTCCTTCAGCGGTGCAGGCCCCAAGCTGGGTTCTTTTGCTGCCTGAGTTATGGGCACGCAAAAGCATTGAGGAAGAACAAGGTCTTGAAGCAGTAGCCAACCTCTCATCTGTGCTTCTTCTTCGGCTTTACCTTCATTCTCTTGTATTTTTCTTTTCACTCATGTAGTTAGCTTTAGCATAAGCTTATTTCAGCTTTTCATTGTACACTGTACTGTTTCTATGCCTTAATAAAAGACAAGTTTATTTCTTTCTAAATACTTTTTCTTTTCTGCAACAACTACTTAGTGCATGAGCATTAAATACACGCTCGTCTTTAAACTTATCGATGTTATCAAGTATCATAATGGCAATTATCAGTAAATTAAACTCTGGAAACTAACCGGAATAACGGCCGAGCGCTGAGCGATGCATGCAAAACAAATGACCGAGATCGATGAACTCTGAATGATTCGTCCGAGAGGGTAGCCGAATAATGAGGGACTTCGATTGTGTTTTTGGGTAATATATTGCACTATATTGCATCAATCCCTTTGGTGTTGGGGATCCGTGCAGTTTAGGGATTAACCCAACTGTTAACGGGGAGTTCTCCTCGGATAAAATTTAATGTTCAAATAACGGGTTTTTTTTTTTTTTTTTTTTTTGTATATGTACTTGGTTTCCCCATAGGCTTGAGTCCGAGGACCATGCAAGGCCTTGGTTCTGTACAAAACTTGTAATGTTTCTTTTATGTACTTGGTTTCCCCATAGGCTTGAGTCCGAGGACCATGCAAGGCCCTGGTTCTGTCCAAAACTTGTAAGATTTCTTTTACGTACTTGGTTTCCCCATAGGCTTGAGTCCGAGGACCATGCAAGGTCTTGGTTCTGTCCAAAACTTGTAAGATTTCTTTTATGTACTTGGTTTCCCCATAGGCTTGAGTCCAAGGACCATGCAAGGCCTTGGTTCTGTCCAAAACTTGTAAGATTTCTTTTACGTACTTGGTTTCCCCATAGGCTTGAGTCCGAGGACCATGCAAGGCCTTGGTTCTGTCCAAAACTTGTAAGATTTCTTTTATGTACTTGGTTTCCCCATAGGCTTGAGTCCGAGGACCATGCAAGGCCTTGGTTCTGTCCAAAACTTGTAAGATTTCTTTTACGTACTTGGTTTCCCCATAGGCTTGAGTCCGAGGACCATGCAAGGCCTTGGTTCTGTCCAAAACTTGTAAGATTTCTTTTATGTACTTGGTTTCCCCATAGGCTTGAGTCCGAGGACCATGCAAGGCCTTGGTTCTGTCCAAAACTTGTAAGATTTCTTTTATGTACTTGGTTTCCCCATAGGCTTGAGTCCGAGGACCATGCAAGGCCTTGGTTCTGTCCAAAACTTGTAAGATTTCTTTTACGTACTTGGTTTCCCCATAGGCTTGAGTCCGAGGACCATGCAAGGCCTTGGTTCTGTCCAAAACTTATAAGATTTCTTTTTCTTTTTTACTTATTTATTTTCGAACGTAAGCCCCTAGACCAGGGCGGGGAAAGCCGGCTTGAGGCCAGAAGCCCCTAGAGTTGTCCGCGCCGTTGTCACTGCGAGGCGCAGCCCCTAGCAGAAGTTTATGTCAAAGCAACAACTGCATGTCGCCGGAGACGGAGGAAACTCCGCGAACCTCTGCTTGCTAGAGAGTTGACTCCACCGCCACCTGCGCCAACGCGCAAGCCTTCCCACAGACGGCGCCAATTGTAAGGACACGATTCTGTTGAGGCCCAATAAGGATGTTGGGCTCGCACATGAAAGATCCCTCACAATATGATTTGTAGAGAGTGGGCTTGAAAAGCTAGCCGTTGGGCACGGGGCGATATTCCGGTCTTGATTTTAGAGGAATTCATATAAAAAGAGGAGTTGGGTTTGAACATTTAAGCCCTATAGTGTCGCATCCCATGGGGTTGGACTCCTCGGACTTGATCCGAGGAGCATTAAGGTCCTACTCCGGTTCCCCAACGGTGGGTTTTTTCTCTGATCTGCATGAGTTGTTCCGGTGTTTTCCCCCATGGAGTCTCTTCCTCCGGTAGGATTGAGAGAGCCCCCCTCCTTGGCTCACTTACTTTTTCTTTTATACTAGCCTGCGTTCGCTGTCCTTCGTCCACGTGTAGGGTCAACCTTTACAAGACTGATATTTGTCCCATCAGTCCCATCCCAGAATTGTTGGGGATGGTTGATAAAGCTGAAGAATACGGCTCTGTTAGGTGCAGAGCCTTATCTGGGAAGGATAGTAAGGATAACTTTCCCAAGATATTTTAGATCTTCTTTCAAGTTTTAGTCCTATACCAGTTTTACCCTTTCTTTTTTTTGGTGGGATTTTGGATCTGCCGAGGACTGAACTGTCCTCGGCTGTATCCCAAAACTGTTTGGTGCTCTCTATTATCGGGTTTGGTCCATAGCTCTCCTCGGCTTGGGCCTTCGGACTCTCCACGAGCAAATGGGCCTGGCCCATAAATTATTGGGCCCCACATGAGTAATTACAAAAACTTACAGGGGATATAATTGGAAATTGAAACTTTACAGACTCTAGAACTATAATACTTTTTTCTTTTCTTTTTTGGCATAGAACTTGCACAAATGAAATTGGATGAGCTTGTGGAAGATGTTATGAATTTGGACATCAACAAAGAATATATGGATGAGAATCATAGTCATAATCAGGATTAGTCTACTGTTTGCTCAAATTCTTTCAATATTGATACTTAGCATTTGGCGAGTTCCAAGTATATTATATTTTTGTTGAACTATGTTATTTTATTTTTGTTAAACTTTGTTATTTTGAATTTGGGTTGAAGTGTATGTACTTCTTTTGGAGTGTAAAGAACTTATTTGTAGATGAATGTTATATTTTTGTTGAACTATATTATTTTGAATGTGGGTTGAAGACTTGAAGTGTATGCACTGCTTTTTGGGGTGTAAAAAAAAATTATTTCTAGATGGATGTTATATTTAATATTATGCAGGTTGAAATGAGTTGTGTTACATTCGTATCAACCCAACACGACTCATTTATTAAGCGTGTCAAATGGGTTGGGTCAGGTCAACCCGCCTTATTAACAGGTTGGGTTAGGGTTGAAGGATCATGACACGATTATTAAATGGGTCGGGTTAGGGTTAAGCCATTTAGTTGAATACCCCTACCTCAACATGACATGAATCCGACACGCTAACCCGAATTGACACCCCTAGATACCAATGATTTCTACTTTGACTGGAGCTAAACGGGAAGTCGCACACCAACAACAGGGCAATTAGTGATGCTGATGACTAGTATTGCGAGGCGGTGTGATTTGAAATTTGTTAAAGATTGAGGTTTTGTTAGTATTTGAAGGACCACAGGCTGAATAATGGGCCAGAAGTTTTTCTTTTTTGGTTTGCCTTTTTTATCAAATTCAATTTTTATTTAGTTTTTATTTTTGGTACTAAATTGTTTGGTTGAGATTTTACTCTTAATAAAAGAGCTAGTTTTAAATTTTGATACAGCAAATTTTAAAATTTGAGGGAGGACCAGACGAACAAATTTCTGTGAATCCATCAACTTTAAGCCACATGTTCTCAAACTTGAATTAAGGCCAAAACTAACATCAGTAGAAATAATGAAAAATAAAATAGAATAAAATAGGGTAAAGGAATTTATGTGATTGATCCAATTTAATTTGTCAAGGATCTATAACTGACCTCAAATTTTGAAAATAAGGTTTGTTGTGTTATTTTTGTATTTATTGATGTCTTCTAATAATTCTCCCCCCCCCCCCCCCCTCCCCTTTCCCCCCTTCCCCTTTTTCCTTTTGCAATTGGACATGACTCATGTACCTTATCGATATTTAAGATTCATTAATATTTTGTCTCTCGCCATATGAAATAATGTTATATATAATGGATTGGCTCATTTCAAGATTAAAGCTCTGTTTGTTCCCTTGAAAATTTTATGTGAATATAGATTTTCATTTTTTTTTTTTTAAATGTTTGGTAGCATAAAAAAAGAGTTAAGGGAACAATCTTTTAGTCAATCGAAAATCCTATTTAAAATATTACTTATTTTCAAGAAATTGTTTTTCGCTAAATTTTTTTGAAAAACAATACTATTTCAGCAGAAAATATTTTCCAACTCATTTTTTTGGTTGCAAAATTATTAATTTTTAGAAAACTTTATCGCTAAAACAAACCAAGATCACTTTAATTCTAAGTGCCAAGTCAAACATAAGTACCTTACCAATTCCAACCCATTGAACAAAAATTATGGAGAGCACATAAATATACAAGAGGGTCTATCAGTCTATCCTCCAATTACATTTCCTAGAAGCACCAAATAAATGGATCATGCATGTGCTGCGCAACAATAAAATGAATGTCATGACATTCAATCTGAAATGAGGTCGCAAAGTGGGTTATATATGCCAACTCTATTAAGGTCATGATTCACAGGAGCTTTCTTGGGATTTTTTAAGTTAATATACAAGCCTGATCTTCACAACGCACAAAAGCACGTCGGTGCCAGCCAAATCAACTTCATTGACATGATGCTATTGAGTCTTGATGCACTTTTTAATGGCGTCTTCATTTCATGCTATGAATTACGAACCTCACTAGCGTATGCAATTCAGTTCAAGTAACAATCTACAGATATTCTCATACTTATCAAATCAGTTATTTATTGCATTGTTAGGCCTAGGTCAGCCAAAAAAAAAATGGCACACCAACCGTATGAAAGTAACTCACATCCTGCAACTCTTTTTTTTTTGGGTAAGTTGCACACACCCAACAGGTGTTGAAAACCCTCCACCTAACTCTTACAGAGGAGATACAATTTGAGCTAGAGCTCATTGGCTACCCACATCCTACAACTATAGAAATCTATTTCCATTAAAAAAATTACCTCATTTTATTCATTTCACAATTAAGATTCCATTTTTGAGTGTCATGTTATTTAAAATATTATATGATGTTGGACGAAACCACTTTTAGATTTGGAAAAAGTTTGTCTCAATGCAATATCATTGATTAGATTTCTTGTTAATGTTTCTTTCTTTTTTTTGCGTATGAGTTATTGTTGGTTCGATGTCAAAAATACAAAGCATAACTACAAGAGAGAATGAAATCCAAACACAAATGCTACCTACTGCCTGGATATCTTTACCATATGGTAATTCATACAACAATTCATGATGAATAATACCTGCAGACATTATCCATATGGTTCTTGCATGTACATACTAAACTACCTCGTTTCACATTCCCAAAAGATGGTAGGACTAGAACAAAATTCACCATAACCTCCAAGAACTAGGGTATGGAGTGCAGAGGACGAGGCCTATACAAAAAGCACGTAAATAATATATACCAAAAACAGTGTTACAGATGACCCAGCTGTATTTACAAACCACCAAAACACTTTCGATTCAGCAAAAATCTACACCAACAAAGTTGAACCTACTTTGAATCTTCAGAAACAGAAACTCAAGTTGTCTCAGGCCTGAAAATCAAATATTAACACGGTTATTTCAGCAGAAAACCAAAAATGCAAGAGCATATCATACTGCTACATGATGAAAGACTTTCAAGCAACATTTCAACACAGACATGCAGCATTTCACTCCATTGTAGCTATAATTTTTAATTACAGTCTTTACAGACAATTGAATTTAAAAGTTCATCTTTTGTTGTCAACTTGACAAGCTTGTTTTCACCAGCAAAATTTGTGGAATGACCAAGAAGATGCAGCCAGCTACTGTAAGTAACAATAACATGTCATGCAAATATATTTATTTGTACATGAAGGATAGGGGGAGTGAACGAGAATGAAGCATAATTAAACCAAGAAATATGGTTAGAGAGCGGTTTATAAGATTGCAATTTACATAATTAAACCTTAAGAAATGTCCACTAAAGACATGTCAGGATTGAGAGTAAGGTATATAAAAGATTTAAAGCGGAGAGGACGGTGTATAAAGAATTATAGAAGAGCATAATTAAACCAAGAAATACGATTGAAGTTCAAAATGGCTAAAAAATAATTAAATGGAAAGCAGTTTATTGCTATGTACAACCACATTATAGAATCATGGCTGGTCAGTAATACTGATAAGACCAGAAGAATTAGTCAATACAAAATGCCTATATGTTGAAGCATAAAGAAAACCATGCTCACTTACAAACACACAGCAACTTAAGAGATGACCACCAAAGACATTTTCGGACCATTTTTCCTTTAGGCTATACTAAAATAGCTTTATATACCTTATCAACCAAAAAAAAAAAAATTATATACTATATAGGAATTTATGGCGATTACTAACCTTAGTTTCTGCTCCAAACATTCTACAACGTGTCTCATAGCACAAATAGTCATTTTCTTCACCTACGTCAAGCAAGACAACAATCAAAACCCATAATACACAAGATTTATACTTCAGTGACTAAAGTGAAACTATTTCACACATTATCTAATTATCACATGCATACCACAAAGCCCTAGCATTGTACACTTTCAGCCAACCATGCTACATTGAGCACACATCAAGAATAAATTTAATTTTAATGGCCATCTAAATTAACATCTATTGACATATGTACCCATATGGGAATGCTGCAATTCTATTACAATTTATATTTATTGGGCACTAGTGAACAGCAATAAGGTAGTTGCCAGTGAATTGAGAACATAAAACATTTGTATCTAAACCAGTTGAGGTAGAATCAATAGCAGTGGAGTGCAGAAGGAGGTTTTTCCTGGTGCAATGCACCAATGGTTAGATCACACAATGAGGGAAAGCAGGATCCGAGATAGGCAGCAAAGTTTTAATTGGACAGCTTTGGAAAAAAGGGAAAATCGCAATGGCATCAATAGGGATCTGGCAACAGTAACCAAGCAGTATTAATTAGGTTTCTAAATAACATTTACAAATAACATATTTCATATTTTATTAAAAACATAAAGGCGAAAACCAAATTTTTGTCCCTACATTTTCACGCAATTCCCACTTTGGTCCCTATCTTTTATTTTCACCGCTTTTACTCCCTATTTAGAAAAACGCCATCCATTTTAGTCATTTCCGTCAGTGCCCTAACGGCGAAGTCCTAGGTGGCAGACGGAACTATTAAAATAATAATAAAAATTTTTATTTTGGCATTAAAAAATGCCACGTCAACATCTAAATTAAAAAAATTAATTTATTAATTTTAACTAAATAAAAAAAATAAAAACAAAATTAAAAATCAAAATTCACATGAATTAAGATCTAAAAATTAAAAACCAAAAATCACAAAAAACTCAGAAAATAAGAACACAAAATTAAACATCAGATCCACAAAACCCACTATCTCATGATCTCCAATCCCCACAAACCCAAACCCTTCAAATTGAAGACCCAAAACCCATCCGATGATCAAACCCCAGCAATCCAAAACAACGATCCTGAACCAATCTCACTCTTCTCTCCCAAAACCACAGCAATCCACATCTTCTTTTGCCGAGCCCCAAAACTGCAACTAGCACTCCAGTTGGGATATCACATTGGATCTGAGGCTATCACTATCAACAAAGCAAGAAAAACAAGAACACAAACCCAGATCTAAGTGTGTTCCCACAACAACAACAGACCCAGCAGCCACAATACCCACACCCACACCCACACCCACACCCACAACAACCCTACATGATGATGCCACCACAAGCCCAACCCGATGTGGCGGTTCAAGCCCCACCTCAGATGTGGGCCCCTCAGGCACCGGTACAGCACCACCTCCACCACCAGACTCAAGCCCAAGCCCAGCCCACCAACGCCGACGAGGTCTGCACTCTCAGGATTGAAGACCTCCAGTACTGGATGGACGAGAATTATCTCTGGATCGAAGACCCCACATCACTTTTCTACGTGCTTTTTATTCGTTTTTGGTTTCCGGGTTTTGATCTGTGAGATTGTGTTTTGTGTTTTTTTTTTTTTTTGGTTATGCGGTTTAGGTGTTTGATTTATTGTCTCTGAGACTTCTTTGTCAGAATGGTTGTTTTGTTGCATACCCATTTTTTGCTTTTCAATCCTGTTCATGTTTTTGTTATCTTTTGGTCGTGAAAACTTTGTGGGCTTTACATTATGTGGTGCAAGGAGAAGGGTTCTCCATTGTTCTTATTCATGGATTTGGCGCCTCTGCATTTCAGATCTAAGTGTTTTTTTTTTTTTTTTTAATTTCTGGGTTCGTGTTCTTAGATCTAGGTTTGTGTTCTTGTTCAAGACACTTAGATCTCAATTCATGTGATTTTTGGTTTTTAATTCTGTTTTTAATTTTTTTTATTTAGTTAAAATTAATAAATTAATTTTTTTTAATTTAGATGCTGACATAACATTTTTTAATGTCAAAATAAAATTTTTAATTATTATTTTAATAGTTTCATCTGCCACCTAGGACTTCGCCGTTAGGGCACTAATGGAAAGGACTAAAATAGATGGCGTTTTTCTAAATAGGGAGTAAAAGCAGTGAAAATAAAAGATAGGGACGAAAATGTGGTTTTCACCAAACATATAATTATGACAAGCTCCATGACGATACCGCTACAAAGTACAAACAAAGCTCACATTGACACCAGATATCACTAAGGTGCAGGTATGAAAAAGATCTAAATCAAAACAAATAAGGAATATAATAATCAACAGAAACATAGTAGTTCACAGCATTACACGCGAGATGCCATTGTACAAGAAGCACAAGTGGAAACATCCTACTAACATGAGAAAAAAAGCCATAAAACATTTATGGTCACATCAAAAAGATATCAATTACGTACCTCCAACTTGTCTTCCTTAGCCCTATGATTTTGGGGAAGTGTACGGATTTCCTCTGTCAAACGGATGCACTCACCAACATTTTCAGGTGAGACGAAATTGAGAGCAACCTTTATGCATGACTGAATGTAAAAGAAGAAAAGAAACAATTAAAATTATATAATTATTTATATGTACAGGGAAACAAATCTATAAATAGAAATCAATTTCAAACATCACAATCGAGAGCAACCTTTATGCGTGACTGAATATAAAAGTAGAAAAAAAAAATCATTAAAATTATATAATTACTTGTATGTATAGGCCATAGGGAAACAAATCTATAAATAGAAAGCAATTTCAAATGTCACAATCCACACCAAATTTAAAATTGAAGGCATGAGGCACATAAGCTCATCAATCAGCTCTGATGCACTGATACGGCATTTTTTCCATCGTACCGGTATCCGATACATACCTGATATAGATACGGGTACAACCATACCCAGAGAGTATCAGGCGAAAAAAATGATTTTTTTATATTGATATGGCTTGGATACACGCAGGATACGTCCGAGATATAGCGAGTACCAATCAGACACAGGAGAAGGGGGAAAAAAAGTAAAGAAGAATTTGCTGTATCTCCAACGTATTGTATCCTAGATTTTTCAAAAAATGTTGTATTCCCGTACCCCTACCCATATCGTACCAATACCCGTACCTGTATTGGTGCATCATAGTCAATCAGAAATCTAAGAGGAATTCCACACAAAAACATTTAACAGGATAACTATACATTCCAGAAATGTTCCATATTGCTTCCATTCCAATATGATTTATGCTCTGTTCACTTGAAAACCACTTCTACCAGTCTTCTGCTTTTCAAACTGATAAAATTATAGGCAATTCAACCATAACATAATCAATGAAATTATGAAACTCGAATTGTCTTTGCAAGACAACATAACTTATAAATGACAGGAATAAAACCACTTCATGGAGATATCATTCTAGCATTTAAAGGCCGCAATGTCAATGATAAGTGAAATATTAATCGCCCACATCCTAGTCAAACCATAGAAGGGCATCAATAGAATAAGAGGCACGCAAGCAGAAGGGTGGACCACTAAAGACTAGAATGATTGATAAACCAACCTGTTTCCAAAAATTCTCATATTTAAGAAAACATTCACCCTATGTTGCCAGCTTGGAATTCATGAAAGGTGAATAACAAATCACTGGTGCAATATGTAAACTATCCCATTTTTATATACTAAACCATGGGGGGAGTGAAATAAACACCAAATGCAATTTACTTTACCTTTAAATTTCTTACTTGATGAGGACAGCCAGCAGGAATGAAGACAGCATCTCCAAGATTTTGGACAAATGTCCACGGTTCAATTCCTATATTATAGCATAGAACCATAAAAGTATGCCCAAGAACAGTTAGTCATCTGATGACAAAAAGGAATACAGCATTCAATCCAACTAGTGCCGTTAATATATAAGAAACTGACCATATTCCTCCTTGAGCTTTCTTTTGTGCTCCAAAGTCAGATAAAATGTTTGATCGTGTATAGGGTGAACAACCTATACAATCAAAAGATATGATAAATACAACAGAAATGTGCCAAGTATTAACAAGAGTAAAAAAATATAATAAAACACACACACCAGCAATTATGCAGATTATAAACCACAGTTAATGAATTAAATATGCTACATTTCCAATCAAAGACTACTTCATTCACCTTGCTTTACCCAGCTGGTAAAAAGCCAGTCAGGCCTATATCCTGCATTTTGTTACCCAATTTAAATTTCCCATGGTTCTCTTCATACAACAAGATTACAGCAATTTTAAAATTTTAAAGATTTTTTAGGAATAAAGCAAAGATAAATATGTGTTTCGAAAAGGAGAGCAGTAGGCATTTCAAGATGACTAGTTTTAAATCTTAACCATCGCATCTTAATTACTAAAACAACTTTGCCAGACACTTAGCAATTCCATTGAGCATTGTCACATTGATTGACCAAAAAGAATATAGTACTCTTTAAGTAATTTATCACCACCATTATAAACAGCAAGTATAATGATAATAGTTAAGCAACAAAAAGAAAAATTTAGTATCCAATTGAAATTGAGAGACAATTACCTGCTGCAATGGACAACAATGGATGTGCCTAAATTCCCGGAAGTGCTTATTAAGATATTCCTGCAGCGTCGGAACATCTTGTCTCCGGAAAATGTCCCAGATGGCACCACCCTGAGAAGCTTCTAACCTGTCCAACTTATTTCCAGAAACTGTAGTATCACTCCCACCACTGTTTTCTTGGTCCACTTTTGCCCCTTCATTCTTTTCCAGCTCTGATCCACTTGAAAAGTCTTTCCCATTCAACCTTGACTCACCACGATCCCCATTAAGTTCAACAATAGGATCAGCCCGTTCAACAGTTATACCAGTGTTTTGATCCCCAGATCCACTACTAATATTTTTATCATCAGCAGTAACTTTACAAGACTCAACAACAGATACATTAGTCTCAACCTTTTCATCCACAGCTTGAAAATTTCCAAATAATTCCCTTTGATCTTGTTCAAAGTGCCTCTTTTTCAATTTTTCTATACTCTCAAGGCTCTCCATTTTAAGTGGCACTTCAGCAGTATGTGTCAAAATATTTACCTAATTCAGTGAATTAAAAATAAAGAAAATTAGATCATCAAACAGAAGTTAAGTGTCAGCTATATTTGTGGATTAATATACGTAAGCAGTTCATTATTTGACAAAAAGGGAAGAAATTGCAGAAAAAAAAATCCCAAGAGAAGTGTTAAATATAAATACAAAAGCAATCAGACAGACAAAATATGATCATAGAATATCATCCCCACACTGCTGCAAGAATATCATTGTCCCCTTTTACTTCAACATTAGTCAATACCATACGAGATGCATAGGATAGGGAGCAGGTAGAAGACATGACTAAATGATCTTTACCAAGAAAATTAAATAAACTTTTAATGAAAACAGACAGTCTGTGCCCTCAAAATCAGGAACCCTCATTTGTCACAATTGCATTATGACAAATGGACCAAGATGAATCAAAGCACCAAAAGCAATTATTTTTATTCATTTCAAGTATGAGTAACAAAAAGAGTGAAAATAAAACCAGGTGTGACAACATCATGCTCATCTAAAATGGGTTTGGACTTGATGTAGATTCCAACTAAACCACACATAGGCATACACATCTAAGATAAAATCCAACACCTGACATAATCAACTTTGAAAATTCATTGGAATTTATATAACAAATTTGATTAAGAGACAAAATTATGTGCGACATAAAATTTGGTCAATTATGGCGCCAGACTCAAATCTGTAAAATGTGTGATTAGCAGTTATTGACAGACACGCAGTGTTTACAACATGCCAATCCTTACCCAACTCATCTGGCCCTCACACTTCAACCTATATAAACTCAAATAGGCATTTCCATGCAGTACCTTAACCAAGCAGAAGTTTTTCCATTGGCAAAAAAAAAAGAAAAGAAAACAAAGTGATTAGCAGGAGTCACAACAACACCATACATACCGCATCAGACATGTCACAATGAAGTTTGGTGACAGAGTCCCCACGGCCAAGCTCCTGAGCAGCTCCATACGCAATATACGTCTTGGGACCCATATCTGGCTTGAGAGATTTATCTGGCAACCGGACAGCAATGTTTAGAACACCCTTGTGTGGATGTGTATATTCCTTAAACGGCAAGCAACAGATAAACTCAGCACCATGACGTGGCAAGCGTTCCTCAAATAATGTATATGGGGGCCAATCTTTTAGTTTCAGTATCACAGGCCACAAATAACGGTCATACCGACCCTCTGTATACCCAGTAAAGAACTCATGGATATTGACATCGGTCTGCATTTCATCACAATAGTTAGTATCACAAAGCAAAATCATCAAGGACCATTTCCATATCATTTTATTATACAGAATAGACAAGTGGGAATTTTAACAAACAAATCCAAAAACACTTAAAAACTAGAAGGGAAAGGGCAAAAAACAACTATGAATATAACAAAAATAAATAATAAAAAAACGTATTAACAATCATTAGAGTGAATAACGAAACACCAGTAAATGGACCTAAAATTTTTAATAAGACTCTTTCATATACCATTTTCAGAATAAAAGGTAAAGATAAGAAGGCAGTCATAGGCAGTCATCTCCCCTAAAAATCAAGTAGAGGAAGTACATACAGCAGCTAATTCTCAAGTGCAGAGTATTTAATGCACCAATTGCCCATAAATGACCCAAAACGCTAATCATGAAAGTTGCAAGGCAGTATCTGCCTTTTTTTTTCTAACTTGGATTGAGTAAGATAATCATACTAAACTCTATACTGGTTCTTCCAGATCAAAAAAGTATCATCAGTACATACCAAAAGGTTGGAAATCAAATTACCGTGTGCAAAACTAAAATAAATCTTCCTGATAACAAAAGAATTGGAAAATTCCTAGAAAGAAAACCTTTCATTTAAAGAATTTTCAAAGACAATCTCATTAAAAATAATAAAGTAGAATAAATTAAGCACAAACATCAATACATTAATGCTAAACAATTAAATGCCAAAAGGAAAGAATAATTAACACAAATAGAAAAGGATAAAATAAACCAACCTCACGACAATCCAAGCAATCAATGACCTTAACTTCCAACAATCTATCATGTTTGAGATGTTTCAATTGACGGACTGCACGCCACATGACAAATGGCTCCCAGCTTAAACCAGATGCAGATTCAAGTACATCACTCACAATCATGGGCTCAGATCTACTCCAATGCCACTGGAAATGCTTCAAATCCTCATGTTGTATATCTTGGGCCCCCAGGCAATACAAATAGTTGTCATCAGAACCTTCTCGAGAAGCTGCTTTCCGTAACTTATTATTGCTTAAGTCCACTTCACCAACTGAATTGAAACACGGACAAAATTGTGAATGAGCAGCAGCCACATCCATTAAGTTGTAAGTTTTGGCAATTTCTTCCGCTTTTCTCACCAACTCTGAAACCGGAATTTCTGAGAACACAAGTTTCTTCTTCTTTTTTGTTGAGTCTGAGAACATTAGTTTCTTCTTCTTTTCTGTTGATGAGTGTGAGAACATACATTTCAATTCAAGAATACCAAGACCACAACCACCCATGTCTTCAGGGGGGCAACGTATGGTAGAATCTTCATTGGCTTTCCACTCAGATTTTGACTTTATATTATCCATTGAGCTAGTCTCAGTAGGTAATTTCACTTTTTCCCCCTTTCCACCATGCAAATAGTCAAATCCACGGTCAATATACTCAATAACCACTTCCTCCTCACCTCCCTGCAGATGTCCATCACGAATCTCCCGGCAACAGGTAAGACATAGATCAAACGAACATCTAGGACAGCTTCGGTGAAAATCAAAAATAGAAGTTCTGCAGATATCACTGCAAAAGCAAGAGATAACATAAAAAACCTTCATGAAACAATGTTACCATTGGAAACAGTGTTTTCAGGAAAAGACCTTACCAGTACACACACTCATCAATAGGGCAATCTGCTTTTTCAATCTTTAAGTCTGGAAGCAATAACCCTATCAAATGAACATCCAAACAACCAAATCAAAAATGTACATCTGAACAATAATTTTTTATTAAGAGAACTAGGAAGTAACAATCAGAAATAATCAAAGTTAAGAGACTTAAAGAAAGGAAACTGTAACAGTCCGCAATTGCACAAGTCAAAACTACATCAGGCAGTAAAATTAACATTTTTTTCTTGGCCTTTTGCAATTATGAGACATCTTCCAATCCACACAAATACAGAAATCTGCCACATCAAAGACTAAATAATAAAAGATGAAACACAGATGAGTTCCTAAGATCATTTGACAGAGTAAAAGAAAATACCCTGTCTTTTAGCCTCTAAATTCTTCTCAACCATTTGCTCTTCACTAATCCGTTGCCAAAATGGAAGAAGTACTTGTAGCATATACTTATAGTGCTCAAACTCCTCATCTTCACTGATATCCAAGTCTAAGCTCTTCAAATTCTGCAACAAGGCATAAATAACTTGTCAAACTTCTCACACATGATCTAAAGACATTAAAGGGAATACCAATTATTCATGAGATGTAGGAAAAGGAGAAACTGACTTTTACAGGTACATCCAAACGCAAGCATGCTTTGCAATTGCAATTTCCACGGCATACTGGACAAGCTTCCGCAATGTAATCCTCCTCAATATTAGGATACCTACACAACACAACACAAATACTTCAAATAAATTTCCAAAACAATAAATGCAATAAAACAAGCAAAAGCTCCTATGCTTAAACATTCATTTTACAGCTTCAAGTATTTTGCAATGTTCCTTAACTCATATTTTAAGCCTTAGAGGTCGAGGTTGCAATCCATCAAAAAAACATTTGTACCAGTTTGGATGATACCTATTAAAAACATAAATAAGGATTCTTCAAAAGCAATGCTACATTAGTTTTTTCCTGTAATGATGCATCCTTTAAGGTATTCAGAAAATCATGCACTCTATAGTTACATAAGATTCAAAATTAATATTTTGTAATTTCACCCTTATGAAATCATGCAATTTACAATGGTTTGGCTAATTTCAAGATTAAAAGCAAAATTTTCTAGCAGAGAATTATAAACCAAGATCGCTTTAATTCCAAGTGCCAAGTCAAACATAAGTAACCGCACCAATAAATATTTATTTCCAACATAGTTCAATAACAAAGCTTCCATATAATAAATATTTATTTTTGGCTACATTACAAATTACACCCTTTAACATAACATATTTTCAATTTGGTCATTTTATCTAGCTCCATCCAATCTCACTGAGTCGCCGTTAATTATAGTTTTTTGAATCTCCAAAATGATTGTAAATTTAACAGGACAAAATGAATGGAAGCAGAAAGAAGACCTACGTTAGAAACAAAATGGAAGTTAATCTGTTGAAAAAATTCAAATGGGGGAAAATGAAACTTAAGAAACTGAATTGAAAATAAATCAAAGTTAAGAGGGAGTAATTTATAATTTGGCCTTTTGTTATATAAAAATTGACAACCGAAGAAACAGAAGAATTAAAACAAAACAAACTTATATTGTTTTTCTTGTAACTTGGACTCTGATAACAGGGGAAGACACATGAAACAAACATTATGGAGAGCACAAAGTTATACAAAGGGGGTTCAGTCTATCCACCAATTAAATTTCCAAGAAGCACCAAATGAATGTCATGACATTCAATCTAAAATGACGACGTCAGTAAGTTATATAAACCAACTTTACTAAGATCTTCATCCATGGGTAGTTATTCATTTGGCGGTGAAACAAACCAAGATCACTTTAATACCAAGTGCCAAGTTAAACATAAGTAATCATACCAATTCCAACATAGTTTCATAAAAAGCTTCCATACAATAATTTTTTTTGCTAAATTACAAATTACATCCTTTAACTTTGACATTTTTTCAATTTGATCATTCAATCTAGTTCCATCCAATCTTGCCGTTAATTTTAATATTTTTAACCTTCCAAAATGACATTGTTTTTGCTGGACTCAACAACAAAGATTGGATGAAAGTGGATAAATGAACTACATTGGAAACAAGATGGAAGTTAAATGATTGAAATGAAGAAAAAAAAAATGAAACTTACAGAACTAAATTGAAAATATATCAAAGTTAGAGGGTGTAATTTGTAATTCAGTTTTTTTATATAAAAAGTCACAAGCCTCAGAAACAAAAGAATTAAAAACAGAACAACATTAAATTGTTTTCTGGTGACTTGGACTCTAATAACAACAGAAGACACATGAAACAAATATTATGGAGAGCACAAAAATATACAAGAGGGTTTACCAATCTATCCACTGATTACATTTCCTAGAAGCACCAAATAAATGGATCGTGCATGTGCAACAATAAAATGAATGTCATGACATTCAATCTAAAATGAAGTCGTAATCTTATTTATACCAACTTTATTAAGGTCATAATTCATGACTAAGTAATTGAGATTTACAGGAGCCATCTTGGAATATTTTATGTCAATATACAAACCTGATCTTCACAACGCACAAGAGCACTTTGGTGCCAGCAAAAATTAACTTCGTCGACATAATGCTATTGAGTCTTGATGTACTTTTTAATAACACCTTCATTTCAAGGGGATATTTACTACCTGATTTTTAACAGTCTTTAAAATCGATTCTTTATTTTCATGCACAGAGCCCATGCTATGAATTATGAAGCCACTAGCATATGAAAAACATGCAACTCAGTTCAAGTAACACACTCTACAGATATTCTCATACTTGTCAAATCAATTATTTATTGCATTGTTAGGCCACAAGTTAGCCACAAAAACAGCACAGAAAAGGGATAAAAGTCATCCTGCGACTTTGTTTTGAGTAAGTTGCACACACACAACAGGTGTTGAACACCCACAACATCACCCTCCACCCAGCTCTTACAATTTGAGCTAGAGGTCATTGGCAACCCACACCCTACAACTATAGAAATCTATCACCCATTTTTTTATTAAAAAAAAAAAAAAAAAAAAACCTCATTCTCTTCATTTCATGATTAAAATTCCATTTTCAAGTGTCATGGTATTTAAAATTTTAAATGAAGTGGAACAAAAACATTATTAGATTTGGAAAAAGTTTGGCTCTAGACATTGTTTGGAGCTATCTTGCTCCAACCTATTATGTGACAATTAAAAAGATCATTCATGTGCAGTTTTAGTCACATGACGTTTTTAATGATTCAAGTAACTTGCTTAAATATTACACATGGATAATCTTATAATTTGCCTCGTAATGGATTGCAAAAGATGGGTCCAAACATGTTTGGAGCCAAACTTTGGGATTTTTTTTCAAAATAACACCAATTTTAAAACAGTTTTGTTAGTTAGCATCATTTCCAAACTATTTAGCAAACTAACATCTCGAGGCTAGGGGACTCGAGATCACTGTAGCAAATCGAGTATCACATACTCGATTTCAACGAAAATTCACTTAGAACTCGAGTTTTAAACACTCGATTTCCACACGAGAAAGCCAAAAAGCCAATCTCTCTTCTTCTTCTTCCCTTGCTCCCCTCTGAAAAAAATCCACGAACAAGGGACAAAGTAGAAACAGTGGCGAACCCACACGAACACAAACACAAACCCAAGCAGAAACCACACGAACACAAACACAAACAAGAGATCAAAGTAGAAACCACACGAACCCAACGGCGAACCCACGAACCAGCGAACCCCGGCAACGAACCGAGTGGCGAACCCAAGCAACAAAACCCACGAATTCAGGCAGCGAACCCATGAACCCAAGGTTGGATTGAACCCGCGAATGTGTATGATTCCCTCAGGCGAAGGTCAATTTCCCTCTATTCTCTCTTTTTTATTTGTGCAGAGCAGGAACTCAAGTCTCTAATACTCGAGTTCCACTAGAAATCGTCTCCTACACACTCGAGTTCCACTGGAAATCGGTTCTTACAAACTCGATTTGCTACAGTAAACTCAAGTCTTTTAGACTCAAGATGTTACTTTCATAAATAGTTTGTAAATTATGCTAACTAACAAAATTGTTTGAAAATTTGTGTTATTTTGAAAAAAAAAATCCCCAAACTTTGTCCTTTATATTTATCCCATACCAAAAGTTAATAGTTTAAGCTTTTAGGACAAAGAAGTAATTAATCAACAAAAAACACCAATTAAATAACATATCACCAAGTTGTAATATATCAACTTGACATAGAAAGGAAATTAACTAAACTGAACAAGTTACAATGCTAAACAACACAAAAAAAGAAATCTATACCACTTTTGCAAGCAAGGGATACAATAACGTTTCTTCTTACACCTCTTGCATCGAACAACCCTGCCTTTATCATTCCTCTGACATTGATGACACATCAAAGACACCTCTTCAATCCACTGTTCAACTCAACAACCACAATCAAATCCGTTATTAAACAATAATCCCACAAAAAACAACTAAATAAAAAGAAGAAGAAGCTACCTTTGGGTCGTGCTTATTGATCTTTTCAACATTTTTTTCTTGGTTTTGATTTTGAGTTTTCTTTCCTTTCTCCACAACCTTACGCCGCAGTTTCTCGTTCACGACCTCCTCTACTTTCTTCCGTTTCCCTCCGACTTCGTCCGAAACGTCGTCGTCACGATTTTCCAAAAGCTCTTCCTCCTCGTCTTTGTTCTGATTAGCCACCGCATTTCTAGCTCTACCCCGCTTCCTCTTCTTCACAGGCTCAACTACTCCTTCCTCCTTCTCAGCAAAACACTTTCCATTTCTAAGACGCGTCATCACAGAGAGATATTTCAAAATTCAAACGAAGAGTTTTGGAGGAAGTGGAAGTCCAAGTGACAGTGGGTTTTGGTTGGAGAGTGAAGCTAGTAAAGCCCCGTTTGATAACTGTGTTTATAATTTATACAGCGAGAAAACTGTGTAAAACTTAAACAATGTTACTAAAAATCTCTTATCAAACCGCTCCTAAAATTTTGGGGTAAAAAAATGTGTTATATGAGTAAATAAGAGTCATTTGGTAATATTGTTCTAGTAACATAGTTTAAGTATTGTGGAAATACGTATAGGTGAAAAAGTGTTGTGAAAATATATGTTGCGTTGTTTAATCAACGAAAACTATTGTTTAAACAACACAACCAAATAGACCCTAACTTTGTGGGCAAGTAAGCTATTTGGCAAATTTGACATTTTTTTTAAAAAGAGCTTCAACCTAAAGAGTCAATTCCTAATAATAACTCTTTATCATGAAATCAAGACACCAATCAGTTTTTAGTGTGGGGAGAAATTAAATCTCAAATCTCTTATTCAATCATAAAAAGTTTTACTAGTTGAATTAACTGGAACCGACAAGCATTTTTTCGTTGAAAATTGGGTTCAACCCACCCTATTTAACAATATATGTGTAATAAGTTTTGGTGTGAATAAGGGAAATTCTGACATTTTACCCTTAATTTTAAAAAAAAATTGGCAATATGCCCCTGTTTGCAAACTATATAGAGGCGTGTCCCTGTTTCGATACTCGATTACCCTAAAATCGAGTTCAATTAAATACTCGATTCGTAGAAAATCGAGTTATGCCTGATCAAACTTAAAAAATAAAAAAAAAATTCCATGGAACTCGAGTTTCAGGAAATCGAGTTCCATGCAAAAAAAATTTTATAAGTGTAATCGCCCCATATTCAGGGAGCCCTATAGTGGTGTTTTTAAGCCTTATAGTGACGTTTTAAAGCTCTATAGCGGCGTTTTCCTACAAATTTTTTATAAGTGTGATTGCCCTTATTCAAGGAACCCTATAGTGGCATTTTTAAGCCCTATAGCGGCGTTTTCCTGCAAATTTTTTTTTATAAGTGTGATCGCCTCATATCAGGTTCAGGGAGCCCTATAATGGCGTTTTAAAGCCTTATAGCGGCGTTTTGGAACTCGACTTCCCTAAAATCGAGTTCCATGCATTTTTTTTTTTTTTTTAGTTTTAGTTTTATTGGGCATAACTCGATTTTCTATGAATTGAGTATTTCATTGAAACTCGATTTTAAGGTAATCGAGTATCGAAACAGGAGCATATCCATATATAGTTCCGAAATAGGGGCATATTGCTAAATTTTTGAAAAATTAAGGGCAAAAGGCTAGAATTCCCCGTGAATAAGTATCATATTGTGATTGGTCCATCTGATTTTTTTTTTTTTTTTCTTTTTCCAATATGATTAAGCTTCAATCTAGTGCATCAATGTTTGTATAGTATTGACTCTAGTGCACTGTTATCTAAACTGTATCATTTTCAAGGATTAAGATGCACCTGATGCAATTGGAGCATCTACACTAGATGTGCTAAATGTGCCAAATGCCAAATATTTGGCACATTTGGCACACCAAACACCAAAAACCCCCTTTTATCAGATGTTCCAAATCTTATAAAATTTGCAACATGCTATAGTATCCTCACAAATTTGCCACAATACGGACATATGTGGCATATGTTTTTATTATTTTTTTTATTCCTCTTTCTCTCTCATCTCTCCGTCAGTCTCACCCTCAAACCCCAATCCTCTCCTCTCTCTCACCACAATCCTCTCCTCTCAAACCCCAACCTTCATTGGTCTTCCACGCCGACGCCGACACCAACGATCACTTCCACGCCAATCTCTCTCTAGCAATGGGTTTTTTTTTTTTTTTTTTTTTTTTTTTTTTTTTTTTTTTGCTGTGGTTTGATGGGTGGGTTTAGACGGTGATGTAGGGGTTCAGATTGTGTTGGCTGGGTTCGGTTCCGACGGAGGTGGGTGGGTTCGAATGGGCTAGGCTATGGGTTCCGATGGATGGGTCGGCGGTGGGTGGGTATGGGTTTGTTGTGTTGGTCGTTAAAGCTTTTGTGGTTGGGAGTAATGTCGGTGTCGATGATGGCAATGACAAGGTCGGAGTCTGAGTTGACGGCGATGACGATGACGACAATGAAGATGGTGGGTTTGGAGTCTTGGTTGACTTGGATTATGAAGGTTTTGGGTTTGGAAGTGGGTGTGGGTGAGGGTGTGGAGGCGGTGGGTTTGTTGGGGGTTTGTGGTTGAGGTGGTGGTGGTGGTGGGGCTTTCGATTTGGTGTTCGTGGGCTATGGGTTTGTTTTGAATTGTGTTTTGGGTTGTGGATGAAGATGGTGGTTGTGTGGTGGTGGTTGTTGGTTGTTGGTAGCAGTGTGGTGGTTGTTGATTGTGTTTGATGAGTTGTAATATTATTTTAATGTGTAGTAAATATTATTTTAATGTATAGAATTGAATGATAAAACATCTGATAAATGGGAAGTTGTAAAATGATGTGGTAAAATAATAAAGTAGGTATTTGATATGGCAAAATGACATTAATTATGCCACAGCTGCTGTGGATGTTCTAAGAGTTTGAAAGTTGAAAAAGCAACTTTTAATCTTAACCATTAAATAAAATATATTAAAGGAAAGTTAAAATGTTAAAGTTAAAAAGTAAAAAATGTAAAAAAAAAAAAAAAATTTGCGAGAGAAAGTGAGTGAATTGCATCAGGTGCAATACTTAGGGTATTGCACTTGATCTCAATCCCATTTTCAATAAAGCTAGTAGCCTAATACCACATATTTTTACACAAATTTTGTCATAATTGTCATACATGACAAACTGTGAATGGTTGTCTACTACTATCATATAGAACCACAATTTCTTACCACTACTCATAGTTTGACATATATGATAGTAGTGACAAAGTGTGTGGTACTTGTATTATTGATTTTTTTTTTTTTCTAACAAGTACCTTTGGTGGTCTATGTGTAAGTGTTGAAATCTAATTACAAGTTGACATCAAAGCATATTGTAAGATTGAGTGTGGGTTTGAGTGTATCCCTAGACAAATTGTTTTTACACATTGGTTTGAATTTAAAAAAGAAAAAGAAAAAAGAAATAGAATGAGTAAATCAAAATAAATTGAATGGCATGTATTGTATTGTATTGATAACAAATTTGGATGGAATGACTAAATTGACAAAAATTAAATCTTAATGACTCTTTGGCAATTGAAGTAAAAGTTGAAGGATTAAATTGAATTCTAGCAAGCAAAAGAAAAGTTGATTTTTTTTAATGGGATATGGTTGAAGTTAAGGCTTAAGCAAACAAAAGTTTTAGGGGCTATTTGGTAGACAAACTCTAACACATGTTTTCAGTTTTTAAACAACATTACATGCATTTCTACACACTTTTTCATTCATATGTATTTCTACACATGTTTTCAAACAACAAAACACATGTTTTCAAATACATGTACCAATTGGAGTAACATCAATATTATAATGACTCTCTAAATTTGACAATTGGAGTAAAAGTTAAGGGACTAAATTTAATTTTAGACAAGAAAAAGAGAAGAAGTTAAAATTCACATTAATATTCATTTTTTTTCCACAATTGTTGATGTGATTAGTTAGTATAGAAATAGTTAGGGGCATTTGTACATACAAGTCAAGTTGGTCACAAGATCACCCTAACTAGCTAAAAAAGAATTATATTTTGCAAAATATTTTTTATAACATAATTATATTTAAATTAGCATGTTTTGTTTACCCTAAAAAAATATTGACCACCCTGAGTTGATAATCTCAACTTCTCAAGAATTTGGATTCAATAAAAATAAAAGTAATGTTAGGAACACAATAAAAGATCACAACTTACAACAATTTCACAACATTCCAAAATTAACATGTCAAATCATACTCAGGCCTTTTTAATCTCTAATTTAAAATTTTTTTGTATGCTAATGAAGGAATTGTTGTGACATTTTGTTGTGTCTATAGCATTACTCACAAAAATAATACTGGCCCCCAAATACAATATTTAACCCCTTAAGCAACAACATAAATAAAAGTTCAAGTAATAAGAAAAATGAGCCCAAATAACATTAAAAAAATAGCCTAAAAACAATAAGATTAGACCAAACAACAACAAATGAACAAAATATTAAACCAAAACTCATTCAAAAATAAAAATAAAGTAAAAATCCATAATCATGCATATTTGTAAATCGTTCGATCAATTCCATAAAAATAACCAAATAATCTCCAATTTTATTTTTCTAAAAAACATTACCAAGAGAGAGGTTTTGGTTGTGAGTTCTCGTCGATGACGCCAATAGCTGTACGCCTCTACTCATCAAGGGCTTGGCTCGCAATCGCAACATCTATCTTTCGTTGCTCTCTCTCATTTTCTCCATTTTTCTTTTTTTTACCATCATTTTGGACTCTTTCTCACTTTATTACTCTTATTTCAGCATTCCCAATTCTTATTTAATTTCTCATCAATTCATTTTTTTTTCTTTTTAATTTTTTCTGTACAAGAAAATTATAAAACTTCATATATATATATATATATATATATATATATATATATATATATATATATATATTTAAATTCTTTTATTATTAAATTTTCTTAATCACCATCCTTAAAAGAATTCCCAGAGTCACCATTGCAAATAATGCCACTTCTACATTTTCTCTCTACCAATTAGCCAATTAAAAATAAAAATTAATGGACTAAATTAAATTTTAGAAAAAAATGTTAATGTTAGGCACACAAAACTATTAATAATTTTACTCAAAAAAAAAAAAAACTATTAATAATTTTTCTTTCACAAATGTGGTAAGTTATGATTAAAAATAATAATATTTTTATATGGGCCCATTGTTGAAATCACTTTTATTAACACTAATCATAACATACCACCTCAATATAAAATTTGTCATAAATCTATCAATATATATATATATATAAATATAAATATAAATTTTAGGGTAAACTACATATGTAGTCCCTATTCTTACATTATATTTCAATTTCGTTTGTAATCTTTCAGTGTCATGTAAATTTAGTTCATGCCGTTATCTTTTGGATGGAAATTAATGACGTGACAAATGGACAAAATAAAAAAAAAAATTAGTTTCTCACTTTATCCTTTAATGTGGCAATAAACTAAAATTTTATTTTGGCTGTTTGTCATATCAGTATTTTCCATCAAAGAGATAATGACATGAACTAAATTAACATGACACTGTAAGGTTAGAGATCAAATTGACACATTTAAAAGGTTAATGACCAAAATGAATTATGATGTAAAGAATAAGGATCAAATGCTTACCCTAAATTTTATCTTTAAACTTATTTAATAAAATAAAAAAAGGTATAACTAGTGACTATACATCATTCCTAATAACACATGTCCAGCTTATTCAAGAACTTCCTAATTTGAATAGTTTGTAACTTTGTTCTAACATGTTTAGTCACGCTAGTGTCTGTCAGTAGTTCAGTATATACACACACACACACATACATTAGTACAAAATTTGTGCAAAAAAAAAAAGGCTTTGCAAACTAACCTGAATGTGATAGATGTCACTTTAACAACATAATATAATAAATAAATATCTTAATTATTTGTTTGTGTTTGATGACACGATTTTATAGGCCTATACAATAAAAATTGTAATATCTCCGACATGCATAACTCTTTGGTTAAACTCCCTTATAAAAAGAAGTTCGAGTTTTTTTTTTTTTGAGAATCCAAACAAGATGTTATTAATCAAAAGCAGGTAAATCTGTAGTTACAAAATGAAAATGTCTGGTGGAAGTGTTGTGGAATAAACTTCATCCAAATTAGTAAAGGAGTTCTAGCTCACTTGGCTAAGACATGAACTACAGTGTTGCCCTAACTCCTAATACGAGAGAAGGAATGAGCTTGTAATCAGGGCGGAGCCACGTAGTGGCTTGGGGGGGCCCCGGCCCCTGCAAAAAAAAAAAAAAAAAAAAAAATTTCCATTAGAGTAAGTAGAAAAAAAAATTGGGCCCCCCCAATATTGGACAGCCGGCCCCCCCATGCCCAATTCTCAACTATTCTCCCAAGCCCAGCTCAAATATTCTCCTAAGCCCAGCTTTAATTTTAGGCCTTATCACCTTATGTACTCCAAATAAAACAAGCAGGTCCGCTCAAGTCCAAACACAAAAAACAAAACTTCACTCTCTTCATCTCAAAAAATCCACCCACTGACCCACGGAATCCGTTTCTTTACTTCTTATTCTTTTGTTTTGTCTTCTTTGATACAATTTCATTTGCACTGGTACCATTGCCTACCTACCAGCCCCCAAAACTCCAGTCCTCTGTACTCACAGTCCCAAAAAAAAAAAAAAAATCCTAACCAATTTTTTCTTTCTTCATTAGTTTTGGTTTTGGAACTTGGTGACTACTTGGTGACTGGTGAGTTTTCTTCTCTTTCTTAAGCATTAGACATTCATCTCTTTTTAGTGTCTTTTTTTTTATTTTCTCAACTATCTACACCTAAATATTCACATGCTCTTTATATTTTCATAAATTTTTAGAGAAATACATGATTGAAGGCATAGGGAGATTGTTTGTGATGAGTTTTGAAGGGAAGATCTAAAGTTGGAGGCAGTTAGGCAGAGGCAGTAGGCATTGCCACATGGGTGACCCATCTTTGCACTTTGTGAAGACAAAGTTTCTAAGGTAAAATTGTTTTGATTTATTACTTATTTTTGATTAGTTAGATATCATGTGGCTGTGGGTGTTGTTAAATTGTTTGGTTTATGTTGTGTACCAATACTCGTGTGTTTAATTTTTGTTTTTGTTTGAGGGGTTATTATTAATTAAAGTCGTATTAAAAGTGGGTTGTATGTTTAAATTATAGTGGAAATTTTGTTTTTTATTGAGTATGAATAACATCCATATAACTAAGTAAAAATTTCTAATTAAAATTTTATTTTTTAAACTTCTTTTCAGGTTAATTTTTGAGTCATATTCTTAAAACTAAAAGAATTATGAGCAAACGAAAAACAATTGATGCATTCTTTAAGAAAAAATATGTTAGTAATTCAGAAATTAGGACACTTGTGGCTGTAGAAACAAATGTTGATACTTCAATACCTGTTGAACACCCTGACCCCTCCAAATGTTCAAGAATTCAATTTAAAGAGATAGATCGTGATCTAGGATTACGTAAACAAATATGTGAATTCCCTATCAACAAACAAGATGAAATCCGATGAGCTTATCTCAAAGAAGGTCCATATCAACCTAAAAATATAGACTATCCATACAACGATGATACTCATCGTTGTCGATTTCAACCTTCATGGTTCGAATCGGCCCCCCCATGTAAAAATTCCTGGCTACGCCCCTGCTTGTAATGAACTTGCAATGGATTGAGTGTCTTTAATAATATGTCCTAAAGCCGAACAAGGAGAACTATCCAAAGTGAGAGATTGAAACACAAGTTCCGAATCACCTTCAAAAAATGATTGACAGAAGCCCAACTCCACCACAAACTGAGTAGCCCCTCTAGCTGCCAATAATTCCAGTAACTCCACCAATGATTATGCAAATGTTTGACCTATGTCAAGTTCTACCATGCATTGGATGCACTAAATGATGTCGCATCATGCTTGTGTCCTGTCTAATCTAGGTTATAAGAACACCTGATAGAAACTTTTCTGTGTAAAACCTAGTTAACCATTTTGTCCAACACTCTTAAAATACTACCAAATCAGCATCCAAACCTACAGTTAATACCATCTTGTTCATTACACTAATCAAGAAGCACCCCTAAGAAGAATAAACCTTCCTAGAATTGCTTTGAAGTAGTTTGGATTCGGCGTTTAACGCGTTGCGTTTTCAGCTTCGCGTTTTTTTTTTTTTTTTTGCACGTGTTTAAGTTGAGAGTGCGGCTACTGTTCATGAACAGTATCCGCAAAGGTTGACTATTCCACGGTGAACAGTGCATCTGTGCACTGTTCACGGACCCACAAATTCCACTTTTCAGCAACTTTTTCATTAAAAATAGGTCCCACGGCACTATTTACATATTTAAAAATTATTTTACTATAATGTTTTCAATTTCAGTAAAAATAAGCTAAATCTAAACGGACCCTTTGTATGCTTTGGCGATCTCATGGGAAAAAAGGAATTCAATTAAAGGATGGCAAATGAATGGCCAAAATGGCCAAATGGCCATAAAATCCTAAGTATATAGTTAGTAGTTCTAGTTCTCAAACTATATTTTTTACTAGCATTTCTAGTCTAAGAGACTCGATTTAGGGGCTATAAATCGAGTTTTTGGGACTCGATTTTTATGGGTTGTTCACGTCTGATGTGGCACTTTTTTCACATGGCATTTACATGAAAATCGAGTCTCTAATACTTGATTTATAACCCTTATAAAACTCAAAGAAGAACCCAGACCCAGAAGAACCCAGAGAAAAAAAAAAAAAAAAAACAGAAATAGAGAAAGAAGAAGCGTCGTGCCGTCCCAGGCCAAGAAGAACCTAGAAGAAAAAAAATCAGAAACAGAGAAAGCGTCCCAGGCCAAGAAGAACCCAGACCCAGAAGAACCCAGAGAAAAAAAAAAAAAAAAACCAGAAACAGAGAAAGAAGAAGCGCCGTGCGCGACCCAGGCTGGGCCGCTAGCCACGGCGCGCGCGACCCAGGCCAGGTCGCGCGTCGATCCAGGTTCTTCTCTTTGTTTCTGGTTTTTTTTTTTTTCTCTGGATTCTTCTCTGATATGTTCTGGGCAGGTCGCCATCTGATTCTTTCTCCTTCTGATTGTTGTGTTTCTGATTTCTTAAAATTTTTTTTTGTGTATTTTGGCTTGTACGAGAGATTTGAGAGTTAAAATTTTTTTAAATTTTTTTGGTTTATAAATCGAGCATTAGAGACTCGATTTCCACGTAGGAAAAAAATGCCACATCAGAACATAAAAATCGAGTCTTTGAGACTCAATTTATAGGCCAAAATCGAGTCTCTTAGACTCGAGATGTTAGTAAATAATATAGTTTGGTAATTAGAACTACTAACTAAATAGTTAGAATTTTATGACCATTTGGCCATTTTGGCCGCAAATGAACCATCGGACCTTTTTGCATAGAGAAAGCAAATTCAGTAACTTTTTTTTTTTTTTTTGAACAATAAATTTATAGTGTCACAGACCAATTGCCAAGCTTAAAATGTTGGGTGCAAGCACGTGTGGGTCCAGCCCACTTGCGTCAAAGCTCATTTATGAGCTTGTCTTCCCAAGCTCACAAAGTCTGCTCTTTGGTTTAATGCAAAGCTGAGCATGCATGGGAAGGTCTGACTTCTCTTAATGAGAAGTGATGCAAAGCTTCCAAAGTCAGCATGCTTCCTTGGGCAGTGACTTAGGCGTGTGAGACACGCTGAAACTGAAAAGAAGAAAAGAAAGAAAACAGAGGCCATTTTTGTGTGTGAGTCAGAGTGAGCAAGAAACACAAAAGGAAAGAGCTTCAGCTATTTGAGGTGCAGTTCGTGTTAAGAGATAGAGAGAAACACAGTGAGAGTGTGAGGGAGTGAAAAAGAAAAATGAGATATTTTTTTTAGTTCAAGTTACCCACAAGGAATATAAATTGGTGGAGTTTTCATGGAGTTTATGAGTGCTACAATTATAAAGAGTTGGAGTGTTCAGAGGAAGATTTTGCTATTGATTTTGTGGTGAGATTATATTTTCTTCTTGAGATTTATTTGTTGTATATCTAATTTATTGTGGTCTCAAAGTTTAGTCTAAACTTGATAGTTGTAATATCTATTTCATAGTGGATATTTTTTTGGAGCTGCATTGTGGTTTTTCTCTCTAGTGTAGAGGGTTTTTTATGTAAGATTTGATATTTTTGTATGGTTGTATTTATGTGGTGCTTGCTGAAATTTTTTTTGTTTCCATAATATTGTTATTGCTCGGTAGTTATTAATTTTAATTCACACGTAAAAATTGAGGGGATTAGGATTTCCCCAACATAAAATATGTACAACAATAAATCCATTTAAGGTTAACTAGTACTACAAGGATCCAAATGGATGATTAGAATCATCCCAAACAATCCACACAACTCTCTATTTTTCTTGATGCAGGCTTCAAGAAAACAACCTCTAATTGTCAGTTTGTAATAAAAACACCATGCACTTTTAAATAACTGTTCTCCCTATAGTTCCACCAACATTCCAACCCCTCTCCTTTTCCTTTTGAATTTGCTTGTGCTGAGACTCTTTTGGTATTGCTCTTGTAGTATTGCCAAGTAGCACTCTATTTCCCAGTCTCCCTCTACTTCCTATAGAGACTCTAACTTTCTCCATCCCAACATTTACGCCACCTCTTCTAATGTGTTGCATTGGTGACTTCAACTGATATTTCCTTTGGAGGCTTCGTCTCAATACGCTGCTTAGCTTCTTATTACTTCCAACTTTTATTCTTTTAGGACTTTCACAAGGTGTCTGTTCATGCAAGCAGTTAGCTTCAGACCCGTCTGTATCTTCATTCTTTTCGGCTTCATGTGGTGGGGACAGTAGTAATGGTGGTGGGAGTGGGGCTAAGCTTGGTACACTTGGGAATGGGATTAAAGAGTTGCGCCTTGGAGCAGGAGCTGCCGGTATACGTCGGGCCATTGGGCACATAGAGGCT
This sequence comes from Quercus tomentella, assembly GCA_028535165.1. NCBI lineage: Eukaryota > Viridiplantae > Streptophyta > Magnoliopsida > Fagales > Fagaceae > Quercus > Quercus tomentella. The sequence goes on from JAPQVY010000156.1 coordinate 65,260,225, forward strand.
CTTCCAGTTCTTTTTGGTATTAGGGGTTGTTCGGCTGTCTCAGGATTGTTTTCCTTCTCTGTTGGATCAATGTATTTGACAAAGACATCAATTGGTTGAATGGGCATCAGTGGTTTGAAGCTGTTGTTCTCTGAAAGTGGTCGGGTGAGATTTACTTGGTCTTTGATCAATGTACTGCTCACTGGTTCATTTAGATTCTTGTGACTTCCTAAAGGTCGAGTTACAAGTGGAAGCCTCATTGGTGCAACATTCTGCTCTTCTTGCTGATGTTTCATTTGTTGCTGCTCAGCTATCTTTGTATCCACATGTTGACGAGCCAGCTTTCTCTCGATTAGCAGTTGTGATTCCAATTCTTTAACCTTCAATATGAAACCAATTATTACTAAGGAAAAAAAAAAAATCTGTTTTAAGTCCCTGGTTTCTAGAAAAAGATATATTTTCACATTCCATTTCATAATACCTTGTCTTGCAAGTTCTTGGTTTTAAGATCTCTTTCCTTTATCTTCAAATCCATTCCATGAATTGTTTCCTCCAACTTCTTGATGTGAACATCTTTACTCTTTACATCTTGCTTGGTTCTCTCCGCCTAAAATGTTGATGAATGTTTGAAATGCAGTAGGTAAACATAATCAACATTAACAAGCATGATAACTTGACATAAAACTGATTAAATAAGGAAGTTACTAATATGAGGACTCTTATACCATCTGTTTGTATTTCAGAAGTTCACTGGTGTCCATCTGCCTCTTTGCTGGACCTAATTCTATTCCTCTCACTCTACTTGCAAAGTTCAGTGAGCAGAGGGTCTCACTCAAATCATTTTCGTTAGGACTGATTTGTACAAACATTAGGGTCTTGGAATCTCCACCTGACAATACAAATCCATTTGTCAGGCTATCCATTTTCCTTTCTACATATATCTAAAAGATTGGCAATGTTGATTGAATCATTGACAATGATATTGAGGACAATAAAGGAGGATCAAATCTTAAATATAACTTCTTTGGGGAAGCTGGAGAAAGAAGTACCTAAAGAATCTTGAAGTAAGTGTGTGAGCTTGGAGTTCCTACCAAAAAAAAAAAAAAAACCAAAAGTACATATATATGTTAGTCTATTATGACATTTAAAGTTAGTCAAATAAAGCAAATGCTAATCTGTATCTTTATAACCTGAAAGGGATGTGAGGACTTTTTGTTGCAAGAGCGGATATAACATCACCAAGTGCAGAAAGAGACCTATTAATATTTTGGGTTTCCTTTAGTCGTTCACCTTGCACTTCTGTCTTGGTCACTCGCTCGCTTCCTGCCAGGTCCACCAACCATAATTTGCTTCTTGTGCATTCCCCATTCAATAAATTCTCCCCCTTCACCATCACACAGTGTATGCTGTATTATGGAACAACCAGTCTCTATCCCCTCAGCAAAATTCTTACCACAAATTGTTCAAATATAAATTTGAGTGAATCAATTAAAGTCAAGATAAACAGACCAGTGGGATCGGCTGCTGTGCTCATTGGCATTGGTTGAGCCAACAGCCCTTGCATTACTGCCAGTCTGTAGAACTTCCCAGACCTCAGTCATGTTGTTAACATGTGCCTCAACCAGTCCTGGAACATGATGTGTTCCTTCACCCACTTGCCTTACCTCAAGCCTACAATACCCACAATTTGGGGAAAAGAAATACTAGTATTAGTTTAAAAATCTCAAACTTTGCCTGCCTTTAGAGCGGTAAACAATGTTATAGCAGTAAAGGCTAACATACTACAAGTTGATGAATCGCTACACTTCCAAAAATACCAATTCAAGCTATTAAATTTGATGGAAAAATAAAATTAATCAGGTAAGTTAAGCCCCACTGATACAAGGGAAAAGAGCAACTTCTCAAGATCTAGTGAAAATTCTAAATTCCTTATTTTTTTTGGGTACTTTTAAAGGCACAGAACGCATTCCTAAATTCCAAGCGGATAGCACAACCATATACATAAAAATTTCAGAAATTTACAAAGAAAAATACAACCATTCCTTCACCAGCTTTGAGTGGAAAAGGTAAGGATTACATGGAAAATGGCTAACCATCTCCTGGCTTACCTTTTTGCAGCAACTGCAGGCTGAGCTCCTGAGACCAACAAATCTCGTATTTGCTCATTATAGACTTCTAAGACGCTTACAGATACATCGTATCGACATAGCTTCTGTCGCTCACTAATTATTCGAAACAGTTCCTCGAGAGTCCTAAAATTTACTCCCCGAGCATCTTCTGTACCCTCCATTGTAAAAGTTTTTCCTGTTCCAGTCTGCCCATAAGCAAATATGCAGACATTGTACCCATCTAGAACTGAGGTCGCAAATGGAGCTGTGTCTTGGAAAATATCAGCTAGACATACAAGAAATACATTGTCAGCATTAAATGTGCTATTAATTAATCCAAATAATCAACCTTTTCACTTAAATTATTGACCTGTAATTACCTTGGGTTGCTTGAGGGCCAAATACAGAATCGAACTTAAAGGTCCTTCTAGAGGCCCCATTTGATCTTACAGTGAGTTCACCATCTTTAGCAGATTCAAAATCAATAGCCATTGAAGCTCCTACTGAAATTTCTTCAGTGTTTAGAGGCCTACACCGGCAAAAGACCCTTATGTTTCCTGCAAGTGAGCACAATTGATGTCAGCAAACTCTCCTTCGGTAATATGGCTAGTTCGCATATCGAACTTACAGTTTACCTTTCAACTCCAAAACCTTGTTGTAAAGTTCTTTTCGTTCCTTGGCCCCTTCCATAAATTTAATCTTAAGGTCTTCATGTAAATCTACTCGCTGGTTAACTAATGCCAGAAAGAAAAATTAATACAGTGAAAGTAAAAAAAAGGATTTCATACATGGACTTATAATTGGAAACTAGAACATGTGAGCATGCTAAATTACTTGCTGAGTGAATGGTAGCCCTTATTTCATCCATATCTTCAAGACACTTCTTATATTCCCTTGCCTCCTCCACCAGTGTGATGTGTTCCATTTTCAAGATCTGTTAAATGATATTTATTAATACAATAAAATACTATTTATATATGATCAAAGAAACATAGTTGTAGTAGAATTTTCCCTGTCTGAAGCACTAATTATGGTTTCAGTACCTTAAGTTTTCTTGTCAAGTCTCTCAATAATGAAAACCATTTGCTCTTCTCTTTCACTTGCCCCTCAATGGCAAAAGCTGCAAACAGACAAACATCAATACAACATTTGCAATCATTTAAACAGCCTAGAGCCACAGAAAGATATTTCCGTACCCAAAGATCCAACATGCATTGACTTGCGCATGAGCTCATTCTGGAGCTCCTTTAAAGACTTCCAGGCTTCTTGGCATTCCCTCGTCTTAGCTTGGTTCTCCCTCTTAAGTTCCTCCAACATTCTTCTTGTCTCTGCTAGTTCCCCTTTTTGACACTCAAAATCTTGTTGGACTTTTTGATAATCTCCTTTCACATCGAAGTTACCATTATCCTACAATGGAATTGTTAATAAATAAATAAATCATCCTAGCTTTTATTCTTATTAATCTAAACCTGCTCATTTTCGGAAAGAGGTATTACTTTGGGTGGCTCCCTTTCTGCCACTTGAGACTCTGCCATGACTTTGGGCAATTCAACTTCTCTGGAATCTGGCATCAAACTTTTACTCGTCAGAATTTGGAAAAGGACTAGCTGAATCTCAACTTGTAGAACAAAACTTGAAACCAAGATGACCTGTAAGAACAAGACGACTTACTTGCAGGAAAATCTTTCTTTATGGAAATGCCGCAGAGAATTGGGCGCCCAATCACTCCTTCCAATCTAATGGACAGACCCTTATCATCATCAACAAAAGTATGAAGGCCAGAGACAACTAGAGGTTCATTCCCACCTACGCGAGCATATATATCCAGGCAGGAAACAACCTACATAGCAATCAATCGACAGTGTCAGATAAAGAAACTATTCTTTATAATTCATCATTTCTTTTGAAAAGAAACCTATTGGTGTCTCATTTTCAATGGCTTCTAACCTTCTTCTCTTGTACATAGACATCAAACAGTCTCATCCCGGGAGGGCCGTTTATGAACACAATCTCTGCAAAGTGAAGATCAACAACATAATTGCCGGACTCCAATGATCGAAAATGGTATGAAAGGTTCCCAGAGCGTGCAGACTGGTACAGCGGCAGACCTATACAGTCTGTCCTTACTATATCACCGCCCTCAAAATCATTGTCCTCCAAAAAGTTCACATCACCTAAAGTCACAGCCTTATCTTTAGACCCCACATTAATGCTTAATACTGGAAGTTGATCTATTGTCGAGCCTTCCTCCATTAATGGCTGTGGATGAAGCTCAAAGGAGGCCCCAGGTGACAATTCTTCTTTAAATGTTTGGCACAATGTTGTAGAGAACTTTACAGCTGGGGTCTTAGGGATATCTACAATTTCAGACCCATTGATGCCGTTCTCTAAAGATAACTCTATAGAATTCCCTATGTTCTGGTGGCATTTATTCTCCAAAAACTGAGGAGAATCTCCATAGCTGTTTCCAGGAATATCTGGTGAGCCGGCACAAATAACCAAATCCGGAGATGTGAGGGAAAATCCCAACATGGACCGACCTGAAAAAAGTTCTACATAGTAAAAAACCACGACCCTAATGTAGATTTGAAAACACACACCCTAAAGTGAAAAAGACCCCATTAATTTTAACCATTAATCACATATTTGTCATTGGAATTTTCCCATACTAATAGCATCCAAGCTTTAAATTTTGCCCAAAAATAAACATACCCATTACCATGATTTGCATTTTACACAATTCTAAAGTATGGTTTTGTAAAGAAAGCAAAGACAAATGAGTAGAAGAGTGATCTTAGCCACTAATTGTCAACTGGGTCATTGCAGTTTTCCCCATCTAATAGCATCCAAGCTTTAATTTTGAAATAGACCCATTATCATGAATTCATGATTAGCATTTCACACAATTCTAAAGCATGGTTTTGTAAAGAAAGCAAAGAAAAATGAGTAGAGGAATAGGTACAAAGATCTTAGCCACATAATTATCAACTGGGTCATAGGAATTTTCCCCTACTAATTAGCAACCAAGCTTTAATTTTGAAATTGACCCACTATCGTGATTAGCATTTTACACAATTCTGAAGTACGATTTTGTAAAGAAAGCAAAGAAAAATGAGTAGAAGAACAGGTACAAAGATCTTAGCCACAAAATTGTCAAATGGGTCATTGGATTTTTTAGCCTACTTATAGCATCCAATTTTAATTTTGAAATTGACCCATTACACAATTCTAAAGCAAAGAAAAATGAGTTAAATAAGTACAAAGATCTTAGCCACATTACCCTCATATGGATCTTGATCAGCCATAGTAGAAGTTTGCATATGATAGCTGGGCAAAGGAGGCGAATTGTCTGTAAAAGAAATGAAAGAGAGGGAGATTAAGAAGTGAGAGAATGTGCATGAAAAGATTTGTGAGGAGAGAGAAAAGTGAAATTGAAAGAACTTACAGTGAGAGTGAGAGTGAGAGTGAGAACTGGAGCTTTGGTTTTGCCAAGAAACGTCGGTAAGAAGAAGTGGGTCATGCCATTGATTACCATCCTCCTCCATTGTTGTTAAAACTTAAAAATGTATTTATGACTGTTTTTTGAATGAGAGCGATAAAAAGAGTTGAGTTGGGTTTTTGAAAAAAGAAAGATAGAAAAATACAAGAGAGAGAAAGAAAGAACTCAAATGCTTTTGAATCTCTACAGAGGGAGAGTAAAAAGGGAAAGTATTGGTTACTTGCTTTTGGGATGCCGTTGATTTCGTTTTGAGGATGAATCTGAGTTATTTGGAATAGATGACCGTTGCCATTTTGAAATTTGAAAGTGCATAATGTTAATGGGGCCCAAAAAGGAAAATAGGAGTCCTTTTCCTTTTTGGGCTGAAACAACTTTTTGGCCATAGAGAGGGACGTTGGACATGAAAAATGGTCACCGAATTCATTAGCCCAAGCTTTAATACAAGCAGGAAAATTTTGTTTCATGACTCATGAGGCACTATATATGACCCATGTGCCACAATCCCACTCTACTGCACATGATGACATGATTGATCTTAGAATAGACCAAAAGTCTCATAGTTCAATTGACAATTTGACACAATCTAATGATTTCACCCAAGAAAGAACATCTTTAAGGTTTGAATCCGTCCACTCTAACTATTGAATTATTGAAAGAGAAAAAAAAAAGGTTACATTACAAATTTCACTTTTTAACTTTATTTAAAATCCAATTATGTCTTCTAACTTTGCTTTGGTTCAATTTAGTCCTCTTAGTTTCAATTTTATTTAATTTAGTCTCCCTGTTAGCCTCTGCTAGAAATGTTCCGTTAATGACTTTAAAACTATGTAGTTTCTTTTTTTTTAGTGATTTTCTTTACATTAAATCATTGATTTTCTTTTGGATTTCAACCTTAATATAAAACTTACTACCTAGGATTTGTTGTGAAAATATTGTAAAAATGTTGTTGATGTAGCACTTCTCATTTTTTTTTTTTTTTTTTTTTTTTTTTTGGAGTAATACTATAATTACAAACTATTCTACAACTTTAAAAACTATTTTACAATTTCTTATTAATGCTATGGGTCTAAATGATGAAGTCGAACCATTCTTCAGTAACAATGAAGCTAAGGTGAATTTCAAGGCTTTTGAAGCCAATCCATTATTTTATATAGATCTGAATTTTTTATGTTGCTTGTAGAGGATCATCATGGGGTTGATGTGGCTTTTGTTAGTAGTTGTGGAATCCGGCAATGTGATTCAGATTTTGCGATGAAGTCTATGGCGGTTGTGGCTTCATAGTTGATATTGTTCAGGAGGCTAGTATGGAGGTTCTAGTTCGGATTTGGGTTTTTTAGGGATTGGAATAAGTCTAATCTATAAAAATAGTTTGATAATTTAGATTGTGAGTTGATGCTTACGTGCATTTTTTTTAATTAAAAAAAAAATTGCAATAGGCAAGAAATGGAAATTAACGAAGAGACCAACAAATCTCATTTTTTAAACTTCATAGATCAATAGTGCTCATTTGAAACTTTATGGACCAATAGCACTCATTAGGTAAACTTTAGGTACTAGAGCATTCGCATTAGCTTGTGAATTTTTTTTTTTTTGGTTTATTTTAGCATAAGAACATACTTTTCCTATTTTACACAATAGCTTTTCAAAACACTCCACACCAAATTATCTGTTTCACACTACATTTCATTTGAATATTATTTCTTTATTAATTTTTTTTATTATTCTCCCAAATCAAATATACTTCTCTCTCTTATTTTTTATTATTTCTTTATCAATTTACATAGCTATAGTAGCCTTTTACTATAGCAAGTAGCAACAACCCAAACTTTCACAATTTTAACTTAACTAATATAAGTGATTTTTAGAGTTTGTGAGCGCACCCTCTCGTACTACTCACGTGTGGTTCATGTCCCCCATGGGAAGTACGCCTCAGCTGAATGGACTGGAGGCGGAGATTTGGGAGTTGCCACTTGGTTTAGGTCTAGGAACCAAATTGGGTCTTTCGGGCCCCTTACTTACATACATAGGTCTACATACCAGATTATGAGTTGGGAATTTGGGTATGGCTTAGGAAGGTGTTAGGTATCTAAGATCGCCTAGATTGTGGGCTGGCCTCCATTATGTGTTGATAGATCATATTTAGATAAATAAACTATTAAAAGAGCCAAAATCCCTAACCCTGAACATACATCATGCACTTAATAAAATAATGCACACAACATGTCAAAGATTACATCATAACATATAAAGAAAGAAAAATAAAATAAAACCACAATTAAATAGATTATGTTAAAAATGAAAAATAACATCAAAACAAACATGCAAGGAAAGATATCAAATAAAACATATTATGGCAAAATGACTAAAACAAACATGAAAAACAATTAAACATAATTAATTAACCTAAAATAGAGTCAAACAGAATCAAACAACATGTCAAAAAAAATTCATTAAATAAAAACAAGAAATTTGCCCTAACATGGGTTTGGGGTGTATACATATATTCAACTATGCGTATACATGGTCGAAACCTTGTGCAAGCATAATACAAAATTTGCATAAAATCACATTTTTACAGATTGAAACAATTACAAAAGATTAACACATAAATCAAATGACCATGTTTGAAACCCTAAATAAAACAAAGCATCAACATAAACAAATAACCATGAAACAAATCAAATAGTAAACTAAACTAACGTCAAATCGACAATCATGTCAAACTTACGTAAAACTAAAATAATAAAACAAAAACTACAAAACATATTATAATCAGCCCAAAATCCGATTAATACATATCAAAAGAATTACAAATATTAAACAAATCAAATATAACAATTTAAAGAAACTATATTAAGAACTCATGTGAATCATATTAAGTAGAGAAGGAGTTTATGGAAAGAATACTCACCTTGCTTAGGATCACAAGTTTGACGTTATTTAAATGACCTCTTAGAGCCTACAATACTAAGATTAGATTTGAAAGCTCGAATATGTGTGAAAACACAAGAGATGTTTAGACGCCCAAATTAAAAATAATGGCTTGGTTGATTTTACTCTAACTTAAACTAAGTGCAGAATAGAGTAAATGCGAGCGAACAAACAATAAAACTACTCTAAGCCATATTTATCAAATATCAGCAATAAAATGAAAGCTAAAAGAGTAGGAAAGAAAAATGCAAACACAAGATAACACCGAGACGTGTTATCAAAGAGGAAACTGAAGAACTCGGCGAAAAACCTCTCTGCCACCCTCCAAGCGGTAAATCGATCCATTAGAGAATAAGTTGGAGTACACGAATAACAAAAGACCCTCCAAGCCTAGTCTATCCCATGTACTTGAGCCCTCCAAGCTCCTGCTACCAACTGACTTGACGAAACCTTATCTTCTCTAGCTCTCCGGATCACGCAATTCAGCCCGATTGCATCCACCAAACAAATGACTTCTTCGAATGCTTCCTAGCAGCACCAAAACCTCACTTTACACTTAGAATGGGTGTGGTAAGTGTTTGGACTATCAACCTCTTAATGATTTGGATATGGAGAGGTAGGAGTTAAGGAAAACCACAAAAGATTGTGTAGAGGATTGTGGGTATGACAATCTCTAACTCTCAAGGGTTATGTCTAGGGTTTTCTTTCTGAAAAGCACTCCTTCAAATATGTGGGTAATGTGGGTATATATAGTGTGGGTGAAGACATGGTGTAGCAGATATGCCAAAATAGGAAAACAGAATGTTTCGCAGGTATTTCGCGGGAAGGCCTTACCCGCGAAATACTCGCAAAAACCAGCTATCATGACTCTTCGCATTCCAGTTATGTGCTCTGCACGTGGCTCACTTCGAGGGAAGGCTTCTCGCGAAATCCACACTTTCTTCAAGAGGCGCTTGAGTCTTCACACTCTCTCTCACACACAACCCATACAATAAAATCCCACATAAAATACAGGGTATAATGATTGAACAAAAATACAATCAAATTTGGCACAGAATTAAAGCCAACACAAAATAGTTGTAAATAACAACTTTACAAGATTGATAAAACAAGAGAATTAAAGAAAACAATAGAACAAGATAATTACAACTCAAGAAAAAGATTAGTTTTGAAAAAGATTTAGAAAATAACTTTGAAAACAAGTTTTTTCCTTAAGAGATTGTTAAAAAGAGGTTTTGAGTCTATAAAAAAACATGCTTAGGTGTTGTGTAGGTGTTTAGAAAGTTGAACTAGGGTTTTAAAAAACATGGAGGCAAAATATAAACTCTCTCTAGCTAGGGTTTGGATTAGAGACATAAGGTGAGTATTTATACGTGTAAACTAGGGTTTTCGGGGCCTTTAAAAGGGTTTTGGACATTCCTAAGGGTTTAGGGGCCGGACTCCCATCAAAGAATAAAGGTTTGGGCCCTTAAAATTGAATTTCTGAGGTTCTAGAAACCATGTGCTTGCATGGTCGAGTACACTGCTGGCCTGACTTAAAATGGTCATAATTCACTAATTTTAAATCTAAATTATAAAAAACTTATATTCAAATTGAAGCCCAGGATGTCTAATTTCTAATAAAATAAACCTCATGCAAATATTATTTGTAGATCAAAAGGTATGTTCAAAATTGTGAGAAAATGTTATTTTTTAATATCATTTTCAAAGCGATTTGAGCACTTTTGAGTTGTGATTACCTCCGAACTATTGAAAACTATTTAATTACCGTTGGTTGATGTATGTCAAGCTCATCATTGGGGCTGGGGACCAAAGGTTATTAATGAGTACAAAATGAGATGTCTACAGAGTTGGATGTATAAAATCAATTCGTTATGCTATTTTACATTGACTAATGAGTAATAATGTGTTTTCGTTAAACAAAATTCTATTGGTAGTGTAAGGGGTTGGACTATTTGCAAAATTCCTATGATCCTAATACTTGTGGGAATGGAATAAAAGAGAGGCCTATGTCCAGCCTAGGATAGTTACGAGAAAGGCTAGCTAAGCGTTGGGAAAGGATGAAGTCAAAGCTCTCATTGGGCCGCAGAGCACAGCCTAGCCTTAATCCTTGTTCTAGATCGGCACATGGCCAAGGAATATCATGATCTCGGCTCATGACCAAGGGTACAAACAAACCTTGGAAGAACTAATGGATATCTAAAGTCTCAGAGATAATACAATCGACGAATTAGGGAAGGTAGCGCCAAGGGTACGAACAAACCGAGGAAGAACTAATGGATATCTAAAGTCTCACAAATAGTATAATTGACGAATTAGGGAAGGTAGCGCCTAGATCTCGTAAACAATCACTTTAAATGAATGTACTCACCTACCAAAGGATGCATTTATTACTGAATGACCTCCTGAATAGTGTTCGTCACCCAATAGCCCACTTATTCCCCTAAAAGGTTGAGGAGACTCTTGATGGAACAAGTATCTTCCAATCTCCACCACACAATCCCTCCCTCCCCCCCCCCCCCCCCCGCGCCCGCGCCCGCGCCTCGCCCCTTCCCCTTTAATTGAGAGGAAGGCACTACCAGTATAAATAGGACCCTCCCAATTTAAGAAAGGGATGGTTTTGTTTTTGAGAGAGAGAGAGAGCAATGTCATCCATTCTGTAATCATCCATCCACTGGTGGAGCTAGGGAAGGGTCAACCCTGGGTTTTTAAAATTTCCATTAAGGATGCTAATAAAATACTATATTATCTGTAAATATGCTATAAATATTCTACTGGCCCCCTAGGATTTTGAGAGAGAGAAAAAATACTATTAGTTTTATTAATTCTCTCTAAAAACTTGGATTCCCTAAAATTATATAATTGATTCAAAAAGGCCCCAAAAAAATAAAAATAAAATACAAAGAGCAAAACAAAACATCTAACCCATTCTCGAGCCCATAACCCCTCCAAATTCAAATAATAAATCCATTTTTAACAACTACTAGAATTCCCAAATCAACAATCTCAAAAAAAAAAAAAAAAAAAAAAAATGCAAGAGACAATATACTTTGATGTTATTGACTATTTTTTTGATTTAAAGAGTCATCCCATTTCAAACCGGCCTTTTAATATATATCTTTTCTGTTTACTAAAAAAAAAAAAACTCAAATCTCATTAGGGAAAAAAAATCCCTTAGTAATCTTCAAAGCTTGGAGTCCTTGATAGCTAGCCTCCACAACTCTCCGGTTTGCCACCCCAAATTGCTCTCTCTCTCTCTCAGTGCAAGTTTCTTTTGTTCCTTGAGTATATGGGAAACCTAAACTGAAAAATGACTAAAATGGTATAATGTTTTAATAAACGTGTATTGTATTGTAGTATAACTTGCATTTTAATGTTTTGAAAGCTTAAATATTCTATTATTTGATATGTTGAGACTAGACTCACTAGAGCTTGTTATAGTTTTCTATTTTGTTTTGTTTTGTTTTGTTTATTTATTTTTTTATGACGTGTATCTGGAGAAAGTATTTGTGGGGCCCACATTTCAGCCTTACATAATTCTTATATGCCAGACATGTACAAGATTTTTTTGTGTATATGATATGAGGTTTACATCTTGCATCTTTAGAATTTAATGTTTCTCATTTTATTTTAGATTCGTCAATTAGTTTTGATTCGATAAGGTAGTGATTTGTTATTTGATATTTATATTACAATTTTTAACTTAAATTTTTTTTTTTTTTTATATAAAGTTTGGCCCCTTTGAATAAAATTTCTAGCGTTATCACTGCATCCACCTCAGTCCATCTGGAGAGAATAGAAAGAGCTTGTTCATTTTCCTTTTCAGTTTCAGTTGTGACTATTATAGTTCTATTTTTCTTGGTTTCTAGTCTAGTTCTCCCCTTGTAAACCATTTCCCCCCTAATTTACAAATAAACTGTGACGCTCATTTACCTTATCTGTATTTTGACCCCACAGGTAGAATCACAGCAGAAGACAATAAGCAGTCATGTCTTCCAACATAGCCAAAGAGCAGTATCCGTTCATTCATATTTTAAGATTATTAAATATCACGAAAATCTAATTTCACAATGATAAGGTTTAAACTAGAGCCAAGCAGTGAATATCACATGGTATTTGTAACAAAAATAAGAACCCATAGTCATGAAATTCGAAAGGTTATTTATCGAAAATAAAAAGTAGTAACAGTTTTAAAAATCTGTAATTTCGAAAAGTACTTGGAGAAGAAGTTCGGAAGAGAAAGGGTTGAAGAAGGGGGGATACTGCAAATAACTGCACAGCTCGCAACAGGATGCCTCACCAACTACGTCTGGGTTTTTGGTTTATGTACTTTTTTTCCCAAATAATAGTAGAATTTTTTTTTGGATAATTTAATGCAAAAAAAAATCACTAATACTACAACTAAAGTGAAATTAAAAGATCGAATTGAATTTTAAACAAAATTAAATGGTGCAATTTGTAAAACCTAATAACTAATTGGAAGGGGCTTAGAGGGAGGCATAGAGTCATCCAGAATAACACTTGAGAAAAGTTTAATTGATAACTTTATCTCTTAAAATTGTATTGGAGAAAATAATATCACCACTCTTTTTAAGCCATTAATATGCCAAAGTCTTTCAACCGTGACATCATTAGAAGACTTTAATCCTACTTACCTTTCACCAAGTCTTTCGTTATTGATGTTTGGAATTTCCAAATACTTGGAAAATTCAAAGTCTTGGAACGTTTTTTTCTTTGATTGCTATGGTCTGGGAACAATTAAGCATGTGGCAAAAATGTTATCCAAATCAATTTTATGTCTTGTCTTTCTTTTTCCTCAAATTAATTAAAAAAAATGATTATGATTAAATATCTACTCTTTTTCTTTTTTTTTTTGAGGTAAAAGAGAAATAAAATATCAAGAAATTAAGTTTATTTATATTTAATACATGTTAATTACAAAGAGCACTTAGGAAATATTTGTTCTCGAAAGAGTACCTAGGAAATATTTTAAAGTTCGTTTAATCTCAATCTCTGATTAGCTTCCTAATATCTTCACCAAGGCACTTCTTTTTCCTCGCTTTCTTGATCATCAATCCAAACTTAGGGCTTATTTCTTCCATCTTCGTTTAAGAGGGGGATGTGTAATTAAACAAGTTATGAGACGAGCTACAACTGGCTTGATCCCATTATATGATGAGCTAGGCATCCTTTTTGCAAGCTACCAGTTGCTGTGGGTTACAATCTTCTATAAGAGCACTAGCATTGGGGGTTGTAAACACCCCCAGTTGCTATTTTACAACCTAAACCACCCAAAACCCACTCCATCTAGGTTTGTAAACTTAAAAAAATTTGCAACCTCTAAATAGTAAGAGCATTAGCATTCAAGGAAGCAAAAAAAAAAAAAAAAACTTATTTTGCATTTTCAAACACTAGTTTATCTATTTTACCAACTCATTTTACAACTCATCTTACATCCCAGTTTTTATTTTTACATACAACCCAATAAAATAATATAAATTACCTAATAAAATAATAAAAAATATTATTCTCTCTCTTTTTCTCCACTTACTTTTTATCTCCACACACATAATATATTTTTTTTACAACCTTTGAACAGTAAGGTTGCATATGTGCAACCTTACTATTCATAGGTTTCAATTTTTTTTAAGTTTACAAACCTGGATGGAGTGGGTTTTGGGTAGTTTAGGTTATAAAATAGCAACTGGAGGGTGTTTACACCCCTCAATACTAGTGCTCTAAGGTTGCATATATGCAATCTTACCATTCATATGTTGTAAAAAATATATATTATTTTAATGTGTGGTTGTGTGTGAAGAGAAAAAGTGAGTGGGGGAAAAAGAGAGATAATAATACTTTTTATTATTTTATTAGGTAGTTTATATTATTGGGTTGTATGTAAAAATAAAAACTGGGATGTAGGATGAGTTATAAAATAAGTTAATAAAATAGATAAAATAGTGTTTGAAGATGCAAAATAGTTTTTTATTTTTTATTTATTTATCCTCGGATGCTAGTGCTCTAAGCTTCAAGTCGCACTACAGTATGTTCAAGGGTCGAGCTAGGAATCAACATTGATATTTTAAAAATGATTTAAGAATACAAAATTTGTACAATCCAAAAAAAAAAAAATGATTATATTAAATCTAACAGGAAATACAAAAAAAAAAAAAAAAAAAAATTATAGCATACGTTACAGTATATTTTCTATGTTGACCAAGTCTTGCTTAATTTCGTTAATTAGTTTTTATTTATATTAATATTTTTGGAATTATCTTTGTCTTACTTTTATTTTAATCTTGTCTTCTAATGTAAAATCTGGCTCTGACACTATCAGGGTTAAAGTCCTTAGTAAACGACCTATCGTTGTACAAAGAATGGCTAAAACAAATTGTAGCACCTGCGTTTCTGTTATGGAAGCTGTTAAGTTAGTTATGATTGTTAGGGCAGTTAATAATATGTTATGAAAAATGGTAACAAAGATGAGCAGTTATGCCTAGCTCTTGTATGTAAAAAAATAAATTCAATGAATCGGAGATTGATTCTCTCTTTTTCATCAAATTTTCTCTTACATACTTATCTGTTTCTTTTTTCTCTTTTTGTTTCACTAACTCTCTTAGTTCTCTTTCCATAACGGAGAAGTCTTTTACCTTCAGATTCTTGTTCATTGCTATCATCAATCTTTGTGCAAGAAAATAATACCGCGTACTAGACTTTCTATAAGTTTTAGACCCGCCAAATTCATTCTAAAGTTTGGAAACGTATGCTGCAGGTTAATAGTCAAGACAATAACTTTTCCATGTCTTTGGAAGTTCCGAACAAAGACCAAAGACTTCATGAAAAAGCATGCTGGCTCTTTCTGTATGTCGTTAATAAATATGCCAGTTTCACTTTCATCAACCTTGAAGACGTGTGATACGGATAAGAAGACTTTAATGCCTGTTATTGTTTTCACCAAGTCTTTGCTAATTGTCTGGAACTACGTTCCAAAGACTTGGAAAATTATAATCTTGGAATTTTTCGACTATGAGTCTATGACAATTGTTTGATGTAGATTGCAAACTGAATGTGTGGCAATCAATAAACGTGTAGCAATCATGTTATTGTGGTCGCTCTATTAACCAAAGTAAGATTGAACGTGTACCAATCATGTTATTCAAGTCATTTTTATGTCATCCATTTATTTTTCCTCAATTAAATTAGGAAAAAGACTTTATATAATTACATATCTACTATCCTGTGCAATGATCAAGAAAATTAAATAAAATTTATTTTTATATAATACATATTTATTTAAGTTTAAACTATAAATTACATTCTTTAACTATATAACATATTTTCAAATAAATCGTTAAAGTTTCATTTTCTCCATTTCAATCCTTCAATTTTGTCCAATCCCACCGTTAGTTTTAGATTGTTCACTTCCCAAAACAATGTCATTTTAGTGAATTCAAAGAGGTGGATCAAATGGGAAAATTAAATTGAAAACGAATTAAAGTTAAAGGCGTAAATACACTTTTAGTCCCTATATTTTGACTTTTTTGGTCCATACATTTTAATTTTACCACTTTTAGTCCCTAAACTAATTAACGCGTGTTATTTTCGTCTTTTCCATCAGTCAACCGATGGAAATAGTTGAAGTGGCTGCTGGAGGAATTAAAATATTCTAAAAATGCCAAATCACCCATGACACATCAGCATATAAATTTAAAAAATTAATTTATTAATTTTAACTAAATAATAAAAATAAAGACAGAATTAAAAACTAAAATTCACATTAATTAAGATTGTTCTTCATGTTCTTAAGATTGTTCTTCATTTTACAACTTATTCTTCATATTCTTCCCAAATCAAACCGAGCAACCAAGAACTCAAACCCATCACAAGAACACAAACCCAGCAACCCAAGAACTCAAACCCAGATCACTGGGACATAAATGAAAACAATAAGAAAAACCCAAATTCAAGATCATCAAACCTATCTCGAAATGGACGAAGAAGGCGTTCCCCCAACGGTGCTCCGCGAAGTCTCCTTGCTCCAAATGCTCTCCCAATATCTCTACGTCGTCTGCCTTTTTTGCGTCGAACACTCCCTCAACAAACACGGCAAGCCTCTTCTCTACCGCGATCTCAAGCACTCCAAAGGGCGTCGCTCACTGCCACTCCCACGGCGTTCTCCACCGCGATCTCAAGCCCCAGAATCTGTTGGTCAACAAGGACAGGGGGATTTTGAAGATCACAGATCTTGGACTCGGATGCGCCTTCACCGTTCCTCTGAAGAGCTACACACACAAGATTGTTACTCTCTAGTACAGGGCTCCGAAGGTTCTACTCGGATCCACTCATTACTCCACCGCCGTTGATATCTGGTCCGTTGGTGGGTTTGGTGACTTTTTCGGTGGCAATGGTGGTCATGTTCTAGAATTTTTGTGGGTTTTTGAGCTGAAGTTCATGTTATAAAGAAATGTTTTTGATTGGCGGGGTGGTGGTGGCTTGATTGTGTTGGTCATTGGTGGTGGGATCTAGGTTTGATTGTGTTGGTTTGGGTTTGATTGTGTTGATCTGGGTTTGTTGTGATTGGTTTCTTGATCTGGGTTTAATCTGGGTTGGTTTGTTAACTGGGTTTATGGGTTTGATCTGCTGAGAATTCGGTGTTGATTGTGTTAGAATTTGGGGTAGAACATGAAGAATTCGATGATCTTGATTTGTGGTAGATCTGATGGTGCTGGGTTTGATGATCTTTGAAGAACATGAAGAACAATCTCAATTCATGTGAATTTTAGTTTTTAATTTAGTTTTTAATTTTATTATTTAGTTAAAATTAATAAATTAATTTTTTAAATTTATATGCTGATATGTCATGGGTGATTTGGCATTTTTAGAATATTTTAATTCCTCCAGCAGCCACCTCAGCTATTTCCGTTGGTTGACTAACGGAAAGGACGAAAATAACATGCGTTAATTGGTTTAGGGACTAAAAGTGGTAAAATTAAAATGTAGGGACCAAAATGGAAAAAAGTCAAAATGTAGGGACTAAAAGTGCATTTACGCCAAAGTTAAATTACTGAAGGAAAAAAAAAAAAGAAAAAAAAAAGTGAAACTAAAAGAAATGAGTTGAAAACATATCAAAATCTGAGAGTGTAATTTGTGATTTAGCCTTTATTTAATAAGTGTTAATCAATAAAATTTAATTAGAGAATTGTTAGAAAAGGATATACCTTAACTAGTTAAAATTTATTTATAGAAAGCCAAACCCAATTTAATTCAAACTCTATTTAGTGTTTGGTTGCGTTATCTAATGTTGGGTTATAAGCTCACCCCAATTCAATTAACTTATTACACAATTTGATTAATTAATTCAATTACATGCAAAGTCCAGTAAAAAACATAACCATATCGCCAATCTAGAGTTCAATGTGCATAGTAGAAAATAATGGGGAAAACCTTCACAAGAAAAACCCCCAATGAGTGATTATGTAGGTCACTACTCCTGAAGAATCCATTAATCAAATTGAGGTTATAATTATAGAGATCTTACACAATCCCAAATATCAATACGTACCTACAATAGATCTCCTAACGATGTAGGTAACGGTTGCATGGATCTCCAATCAACGTGACTAGCTCTCCATAGCAATCCAAAATAGTTGAAGTTGTTGGTACAAAGTTCTTCACAACAATAAACTTCAATAATGAATCCGAAGTAGCTTAGAATTACAAAATCCTAAGCACACAAAAGTCGCAACAACTCTTTGTGAGGCGTATAGGATGACGGTTTTGAAATATACTATTTAAGTCATCTTGGAACCCTAGTGTATGAATCCCAAAGTTGCCATGTCATCAAAAATAGAATCGAGAATTCTATTAATTTGAGGCTCGATCGATCAACTGTTATCAAGCTAGTTGTTGAGGTATGAATTCCCTCAGTGGATCGACTGCTTTCGAGCTATCCGTCAAGACAACAGTTGCAACATTGATTTGAGTAAACCTTGAGTAGTTTTGATTAAATTGATCTTTCTTGAACACTTTCTAGACACTCTAAATTAGGACTCAAATTCATAAAAAGTGAGTTTTTACTCGAATTTGCCAATTTACAAAAAATATGACCCTAACATCTAAAAAGACAATAAATTCTAATTGGCTCAAATTAACACAATTTACCACTAATTGTAACTCCAAAAAGGTGTAGTTAAACCCTATTCTTTCTTTGAAGAGAGGAAAGTATCATTAAATTTTGCTCCAATGATGGTGTTGATGGATGGAACAAATCCTAAAACTACTTGGGTTGGTGTTTATGAATGATTCCTATATAGACTAAAGTGTTGTGTGTTTGCTTTGAAAGGGTGATGAAAACATGTAGAAAAAGAAAGTGAATTTTGTGGCTATGGGTGGGGGGTTGGTAAGCTTTGGGTTTCTAGCAAGGTTTTACATTCCATTATGTTACAGTCAGAAATTTTGATTTAGGTTATTCTAGTGCTTAATTCGGTGTACTTACCTGTTCCGTTTTGGTCTATTCCAAATTGTTTAGATGTTTCAGATGAATTCCAAGTATTTTGGTCTCTCAATTCCAGACTATTTTGGGTTGTTCCAAATTGTGTTGAATTTTTAAAACATTGAAGCCCAAATTTGTTATTTGACTAAATTTATTCCCATATCATATATAAAATTTTGTCTCGGTTGATTAGATATAATGAAATATTAAGTTTTATATACACACACACACACACTTGGTGTGTAATCTCCAAATGGTGCATTGGTACCAGAATATTCTGTTTCCTGTAGTCAAATGTTTGTGCAATTGGTGGTATAATCTCATCCTTATCTTCCATAAAATATGAGAGAGAGAGAGAGAGAGAGAGAGAATCATAGTATCTAATCATCAATCAATATATATATATATATAAGTAGAGACTTCATGTGAAAGAGCATGAGGTTCTATCAAGTGGTGCAGTGTATGACATTCTTTTTATTTAGTCTTCTACCTCATCTAAATTTAACATTTATGTCAAACGATTAAGTAATTGTAGATGCATTTATTTCAATGTATTAATAAAATTCAAAGAATTCATACATTTATAACTTTAAATGCTTTGAATTGATACAGATGGATCTAAAAAGTCATGGGTACCATCGTGCACTCTTGGTGTGGTGGTCACTCCACAAGTATAAGTGCTTGTAGGGTGTGGGGGGCAAGGGCCAGGGTTCAAGTCTCCAGGAAGGAGCTTTACACACATATACACTTAGATTAGGCTAGAGTAGAAATTCTGTCTTGTATAAAAAAAAAAAAAAAAAAAAGTCATGGGAAAGGTAGGAAGTAAGAAAACTTTTCAATTTCAGGTATAAGACTAACTTCAATGCAGATTTGCAAGAGTCGGATTCAATGAATTAGATAATATGATATGATTATTTGTCTCCACATTTGTTCAATATAAATCCCCATTTGTTCACATTTGTCCGATATAATTTCTCTTACAATATCTTTGGTTCTCTTTTTGAGAGGTATATTAATTTTCAAAATATTATCTTCATCTTAAACATTTTGTTTAGATTTATGTATACATTTTTACTAATGTAGCATTGTAATGTGTTTAGGCTGGTTTTTTCATATTATGTGTCAATTTAGATTTTTGGTTTTTTGTATGATGCATATACTTGGTATGGATTTGTCATATTTTTGGTGTTTTGGCTGCTTTTAGGAAGGTTAAATTGTGATATTACTATGTCACTATGGCATTATTGTTTTTGTTGTTGTATCATGAAATTATAACAGTTTTTATAGCTAATTGATTAAGATATCATTCTTTCAATTTTCACCCTATTATAATTACAACCTTAATCAAACTTTTCTTCAATTAAAATGTTAATGTGCCTTAATTTTATTAATCATGTCAATTCTGAAACTAAATAAAAGCTACTTGCAATGACATAAAAATTATAGGTGTTATAGTGGAGATAGAGACTTTAGTGGTATAAGAATGTAGAAATTAACACCATAGAATATATATATAAAGCATAAATCATACAAGAAAGACACCTATAAACCAACAAATTTGTAGGTGACAATGTTAATTGTGAGTTTGTGTGACTAACAATAATAGTATTCATGAAATTAATAGGCCATAAATAATTTCTTACAAAAATTTTCAAATGCACTGCGCGTCGCTTGGGATATCCGCTAGTACATGAAAATTTCTGTACTTTGGGACTAGACTGTTGATCAACACTTAGGCCTCCATATTGACACTTTGGTTCCCTATTAGAATGCTCATTAGCCCAATGGGTCCTACTTTCTGGAATTTCCAATTTACTTTGTTTAGAAATCATTTAAAATTTTAGCCTGTGAATTCTATTTTAATTATTTTTTTTTCATCACGCAAACTCTAATTAATTAAAATAATTTATTATCTAATAAGATAAGTAAATTTATTTTGAATTTATTTAAAAAGATAATATTGTTCATAAGGAATTATGAATTGTTCATAAGTAAATTTCAATTAATCTTTTTATGGACCAATTAATTTTCAAGCTGTTTGTGATACAAAATTATACTCCAAAAATGTTTATGTATATCATAAGATTCATATTTTTAAAAAAAAAAAAATTTTTTTTACATAGGACAAATATTTGAAACTTATAACATTTTGTTTTTACTATCTAGTTAAGAGACATTCTTCTTCTTCTCAAAAAAAAAAAAATAAATAAATAAATAAAAAAAAATAAAAAAAAGAGTTAAAAACACCAAGATTCACCCAAGGTCCTTCTATATCTATACTACTACTTAATGGACTTTCTCTGTTTGGAATGAACATTTTGTAAGTTCAAAAATATCCACACACCCTACATTTAAGTAGGGAAAAAACTTGGAGATAATCTGGTAAAAATACATTGCCTACAAAACAACCACTCTCCTGTTGGTTTTCAAATTGTTTTATCCACTTATAAATAATTGAGAGAGGGTGAAGTGGTGGTTTTAACCTATGCTGGTGGATCTATGTTGATATTTTGTCTCTAAAGAGAAGCAGAAGCAGAATCAGAATGTGTATGTGAAGAACCCAGCGATTTCAGGCCCTCCCTCTGTAGGTACTTCTCTTTTCCCAATTTGGTTTCCCAGAATATTACAATATATTCTTTTCATGGTAGATGTGTGCCACATTCATGAACTGAGTGGCATGAAATACGTTTAACAGTAGATGGAACGAATGGTTAGTAAAATAATAACTTTATAGAATTTTAGTGACAAAATATCGTATTGTGATAATCAAGAATGTGTATTTAGTGATTGGTGGATAAGGAATGGCTGATCATACATGTTTTAGAAGGTGTTAGTTAAAACTTAAAACTTTGTGATAGCTTTTTGTGTTGAAACTTTTGTGCTGTGTGGGGCATATAATTTAAAGGTATTCTTTTAGCTCATTTTTGAATAATTATTAATTTTTTGTTTGGTATATTAGAAGTACATCACATGCAAAACACTCATGGATGAAAAAATTATTTTACCCGAGCAAAACACTTGTCACAACTCTAGGTATTTTTGTAGTTGAAAAATGTAGTAATTAAGATAATTTTTATTATATCAATATTGTAAAATAGAAAGAAGAAGCAAACCCAACCCAAAAACAAAAAGATATCAACAAAAAAAAAATTCAAAAGTCTTGAAACTCAAACAGTAAATATAATCATAAAATTTGAGGCGGACCCCACAAAAATTGTTAAATTCTATTGCTTTTTTTTCCCCCTTTGTTTTCCATAATCTACAAGTGGAGTTGGAGGTTAATATTAAAAATTATCATAATTTTTTTGGTTGTAATTTTTATAAAAAATGATAATGGGAAGTTGTGAGAATAACACATACATGATAATTGATAAGTAGTTTGTGAGTTTTGTGAGTGAGATAATTTTTTCATCACACTCTTAGGTATTAACCTTTACCTAAATTATAACGAGTGCAAATTATTAACCTTTACCCCAAAAATAGAAGAGCCTCTGAGCACGTGCTCAAAAGTTAGTACTATCTATAAGATGATTCTCCTATTTGGTCTAGATTTTTATGTGGTTCAGAAATACCTCTAAGTCTTACGTTTAACATAAAAAACTTGAAGACAACTCGGTAAAAATATATCTCCAACTTCACTTAAAATGCCTACAAAATAGGATACTTTCCTATTAATCCATATCTTCAAAACAAGATTTTCAAAAAAAAAAATCTTCAAAACAAACTTATCCAAATTTATAAAAAAAGAAAAAGAAAAATAAAGACACTAGACCAAATATATATATATATATATATATACTAGTATTATGCCTGTACGATGCACGGCTTAATAAAAAATTATATATAAATTAAAAAAAATATTTTTTGATAATATAATCAAATCTAATAACAAATATGAAAGTTTAAATATGTGTATAAAACACCCTTGAACGTTTAGACCCCCAATAACAAAATAACCAATTCAAGCTTTATGTCAAACAACTAGTGTGCGGAAAATGAACAAAAGCTATAAACAGAATTGGTAAACAATCTAAGCCAGTTAAAATCACATCCACAGCAGAAAATAAAAGGCAAAGATAAAGGGAAGGAAGATGCAAACACAAGGACAACATGCGATGTGTTATCGAAGAGGAAACCGAAGCTCTCGGCGTAAAACCTCTCCGCCACCCTCCAAGCGGTCAATAATCCACTAGAAAATGTAGTTGGGATACATGAACAGCAATAGACCCTCCAAGCCTAATCTACCCGATGTACCTAAGCCCTCCAAACTTCTTGCTCCAACGAGGTTGCGCCGAACCTATTTCTTTTCTAACTTCCCGGATTCCGCTACTAGACCATAGCATCAACCAATGAATATTGGTTCCTTCCTAACTGCTTCCCAGAACACCAAACAACCCTCTCACAGTAATGGATATGGTGAGAACAAGGTTTTGGTAAAAAGGCCTCTCAAGGATTTGGCAATGGAGAGGAAGAGAGTTGAGGAATTTGAAGAGACTCTAATGTAAAGATTGTAGATGGTTCAATCTTGTTTTGCTCTAGGGTTTCTCTCTCAAAATACTCTCTGGAAGCTCTCTTTCATTTGTGGGTATAAGGGGTATTTATACTGAGGTGAGAGAGGAATGTGAAACGTCAGGTTTTTCAAAACAGGGCTGGCTCGCGGCTTGACTGAGTTGCGAGATCCAGTCGCGAGTTAACCGTATGGCCAGTTGTCCTGTTTTGTCCTGTAGTGCTCCAGCTGGCATGACTGTTCACCTTCCGGCATGCTTGGCACGTGTGCTGCTTTTGGCGGCTTGAAGCCACGAGTCACCCGCGAGACCCAGCCACGAGTCTCTGTTTTCTTGCACACTCTTGAGCAATCTTCACTCTATCTCACTCACTACCCTTACAACAAGCCCACCTAAATACAGGGTTACTAAATGCTGAAATACAAGCAAATTTGGCACGGAATAAAGCCAATTAGATGGTTGAATAAATTTCAACCTTACAATCTCCCCCTTTGGCTATTCCGTGACAAAACCCTACAACAGACTCTAGACTTAACATGTGAGTTGGGAACAGTTGATCAAAACTCACTCACACCTAACTCTAGAAGCTGTGAAGCACTTGAATCATATGAACAAAAGACTCCTGAAACACAACAATACACCATGATCATTGTAAGCAGAAAATCGTGAAATGCATATGAAACAGGCAATATGTGATCAAGCAAAGATGGAGTTAAGAAACAAACCATGGCTTGATCAATCAAGTAATCACTACAAGGCAGTGACCACAATGTTCATTCACACTTGGAATGAACACTAGGACATACAAGGTAACAAGCTCAATGCAAGTCACTTGCATCCCAAACACTCAACCAATGCATAAAACACTACGTATATGCATCTAGGAACAATCCTACAAGGGCACAAGAGTGACAGTACTTAAAGAAAATGCAATACATTTAAATAGAAGTACTGATTTAAACAAAGCATAAAAAGGCTGCATAAAGCATGGTACAAACCAAAAAGCCTACAAAAGTATGCATAAAACAAAACCCTAAAAGCTTACAAAAGCAACATGGGTACAAGACACATTATATTGAATAAAAACTTAAACAATATAAACTAAAAGTGCTTAAAGTTTCTCCCCTTCAAAATGATGAGAAGCTGTGATGCACTAGGAACATATATATTTGTAACCTGAAACACTTGCACAAAACACATTAGACCCTCAAGGTAAAGCAAGTAATAAAAGGACAAGTATAATGTAACAAGTAAATTGCGATCAAGTAAACATGATGTGAAACATGTGAGCAACTTGATCATACACCAAAACAATCATATAGAAATGACTATAATGATCACATAGCAAAGCAAATGATCATCCGAACATGCATTCAAAGAAGCACAATAGCATAGGGATATATGCATGTCCAAAGCACAAACATGATGCAATGAGAACAACAAAGCATAACTCAAAGCACCATAAAGCCAACAAGAAAACAAACAGAACAAAGTTTTCTTATGATCTCAATGTCTTCTCCCCCTTGGTATATGCATCTCCACTATGGAAAAACTCTCCCCCTACAAATGTGCACGAGAAATAGAATTTCTCCCCCTAAGGATGTGCACAAGAGTCATAACAAGAGTCATATAGAAATGACAAAACACTCCGGTATATTCTCTAGAGTATACTCTCCCCCTTTTTGTCAGGAATAGACAAAGGGTCAAGGAGAAAAGAGGGCAAGAGATGAATGAACGAACTATGATAATAATGCATGAGGGGTGCAAGATGAATGAGAAAATGAAACTCAAACCTAAGACAAAGTAACATGCTACTAAGCATAAGGTAAACATGACATGCTAGGATGAAGAAATAAGGTAAAGACCAATGCATGACAAGGGTAGCAAAGGTGTGTGCAAGAGGTGGCTAAGTGCAATGCATGACCAATGCATGAAAAATGCACATGTGGGGCAAAGTGTGCAAAATACACAACCAACGAACCAAACATGTTCCTAATGAGGAAACATGAGAAACCCCAAAGTTTGGTACTCATCGGAGTCCAAACAAGCTAGAAAATGTCTAAGAGGCATTTTATCAAACACCTAGCATGCACACTATGAACAATAATGTGAAACAATGCATGAACATCATGAAAACCACCCTTAATACATGTTCTTTCTGCCACAAAGGGCCAACATCCAATGCAAATCAACAAAAGAAACCAATCCCATGAAGAAATTTGACAAAAAAATAAGTTTTCCCAACCCTTATGATAAAAATCCCAACCAAGAGCACAAAACTCTCCAAAACATAATCTAAGGATCAAAATTAATGAAAAGAGTTTATAATTACCTTAGAGATGTTAATGGAATGAAAAACCATTCAAATTGGTTGGGTTTTGATGTAAAAATATTGAAAGAGGGGTTTTAGAGAGGATGGGAGAGGTTTAAAACAAGTTTCCCACGAAAAAGCTTTATAAAAAGCTGATTTTGGGCGTTTCGCGACTGGGCGAGTCGCCAGGTTCAGTCGCGAAAATTTTCGCGAGTCGCGAGTGAGTCACGAGCAAGCCGCGAGTGAGTCGCCAAAAGCTTCTGGATGAACTCGCGACTGGGGTTTCGCGACTGGAGAGTCGCCAGCTGAGCCGCGAAAAACTCTGACACCTGTTTTTCAATACAGAACATGTTTAAACA
The DNA here is from genome assembly GCA_028535165.1 of Quercus tomentella. Taxonomy (NCBI): domain Eukaryota; kingdom Viridiplantae; phylum Streptophyta; class Magnoliopsida; order Fagales; family Fagaceae; genus Quercus; species Quercus tomentella. The sequence goes on from JAPQVY010000156.1 coordinate 65,286,409, forward strand.
ATGAAAAACAAAGTAAACACTAAACATGAACACAAAGAGTGATAAAAATCACTTTCAAAAATATATAAAATGATCAAAAATCTTTTTGGATTAATCCATATAAGATTGAGCACACATACATCACATTTAGACAAGTACAATCTAACAAATGAATAAGACATTCATTGAACATTAGGCAAGTGTGTTGTGTGTGTGTATCAAATGTGGAATAGTCCTTAGTCTAGAGTGAAACTTCAATGATCAATTCAATCAAGTCATACACAACTAGTACTAAGTCAAGTGGTCTATCTCAATTATAGAAATGAACATATATGACCTCCCACACGAAAATGATTACATAAGATTGAAGCTTTTCATTTGGCTTCTTACAATTCATATCATTTGATCATTTTGAATCAATACAACTCATTCTGAGCAATACATCTCATTTTTGAGATTGATGCCTGAAATTTTTGATATTTCAATTTGATGAACAAGCCTTTGGCTTTTGGGCATCATACATTTTCATATAAGTCGCTTTCCCTTTTTCCTAGTCGAATACTAGTATGTGCGACGGCTTTTGCAGCTCATTATCTCTTTTCATTTTGAGATTTACATTTATTGAGCTCTTTAAGCAATAAAAATAAAAGAGTGGGAAGAGATATAAGCACAAGTCTACGCATGTATCAAAACCAACATGACTATTGACTAATCATTCATGACAAACTTGAAGATCGATTTACAACAATCACACAAAGATGTCAAGATTTTTCCCACAAAGATATAAGTGCAAAAATAACAAACTAAGCTCGTAAATGCACAAAGTCATTTGTACAAAGGTACAAGGCCAAACTCACATGTGAAATGTGCTCAAACAAATACGATCAAACTTTTTGTATTTTTCACTTTTTATGTGGTTTTGGATTTTTACTCACACAAAACGAAAACATAAAAGTAAGATAAAAAACGAAACAATGCATACAAATAAATGCAAGATGCACAAAATGCATGAAGTTATGACATTTAATGCATGAAGGGTCCTACAAAGATCGAAAGAATTAGATCAAGGACCAAAAGAGCAAAGGCTCAACCATAGGAACCCTTCCTCATCCAAACGGAACGATTGTTTGGAATGAGTGTCTCAAGAGAAGTGAGACGAGGGTTGGAAGAATGAGAACCGGAGATGCACATAGTCAAGGAGTTAAGAGCATCAAACATTTTCTTTAACAACATGCTATTTTCACTCAAAACCGGTTTACTCTTTTTAGCACTTCCAAAAAGCTCAAGTTTCTCTTTTCTTTTGATTCTTTTAAAAGCATGAAACTTAGAGCATTGAGGTCTTAGATGACCAAAGGCACCACAAAGGTGACAAACAATGTGTTTAGGTCCACTAGGCCTTTTGGGAAGGGATCTAGCAATATGATTTTGTTCCCTCTTTAACTTATGACATTGAGGTCTTATATGACCAATCACACCACAATGGTGGCAAGTTGGAACAAACTTAGATCCATCCAAAGCCTTAGGTTGAGACCTAAACAGAGGCTTTGACTTAACAGCCTTTCTCTCCACCTTTTGATTTCTTTTATGTGGAGGAATGTACATCGATTTGTCCTTTAAGGTAGAACACACACTAGGCACAAAATCGGGTACCACAACATGATTGCAACATATATTTTCATCCTTTTTAACAATAGGTTCAGCAATCAAACACTTGGCATGCATCTTAAGAGATTCATTTTCACATTTAAGATCAAGTTTGTTAGACAAAACAAGTTTAGCATCCAAGTCCATATTCAAACATTCAAACTCTTTCAGCTTTTCAAGAGAAGTTTCAGCAAGTTTTTTATATTTCTCAACCAATTTGTTGGATTCATTGAGCTTAGCAATCAAATCATTCTTTTCACAAAATAACTTGCTCAAATTCTTTTGAAACTTCTTAGCATTTTTCTTCAAGAGTTTGTCAACAACACCCATAGATTCAAATAACATGTCATCACACTTATGAGAATTAACACTCATAGAGGCATTTTCACAAACACGTGGCATGTTACATTCATCACCAACCAAATCATGCAAAGAGTCATACAAAGCACAATCCATGGCAAATAAACACAAGGGGTCAAGGATCACACTTAGGTATTTAAACCACAACAAGTGAACCCGCTCTGATACCAATTGAAAGTTCAAATATGTGTATAAAATACCCTTGAACGTTTAGACCCTCAATAACAAAATAACCAATTCAAGCTTTATGTCAAACAACTAGTGTGCGGAAAATGAACAAAAGCTATAAACAGAATTGGTAAACAATCTAAGCCAATTAAAATCACATCCACAGCAGAAAATAAAAGGCAAAGATAAAGGGAAGGAAGATGCAAACACAAGGACAACACGCGATGTGTTATCGAAGAGGAAACCGAAGCCCTCGGCGTAAAACCTCTCCGCCGCCCTCCAAGCGGTCAATAATCCACTAGAAAATGTAGTTGGGATACATGAACAGCAATAGACCCTCCAAGCCTAATCTACCCGATGTACCTAAGCCCTCCAAGCTTCTTGCTCCAACGAGGTTGCGCCGAACCTATTTCTTTTCTAGCTTCCCGGATTCCGCTACTAGACCATAGCATCAACCAATGAATATTGGTTCCTTCCTAACTGCTTCCCAGAACACCAAACAACCCTCTCACAGTAATGGATATGGTGAGAACAAGGTTTTGGTAAAAAGGCCTCTCAAGGATTTGGCAATGGAGAGGAAGAGAGTTGAGGAATTTGAAGAGACTCTAATGTAAAGATTGTAGATGGTTCAATCTTGTTTTGCTCTAGGGTTTCTCTCTCAAAATACTCTCTGGAAGCTCTCTTTCATTTGTGGGTATAAGGGGTATTTATACTGAGGTGAGAGAGGAATGTGAAACGTCAGGTTTTTCAAAACAGGGCTGGCTCGCGGCTTGACTGAGTCGCGAGATCCAGTCGCGAGTTAACCGTATGGCCAGTTGTCCTGTTTTGTCCTGTAGTGCTCCAGCTGGCATGACTGTTCACCTTCCGGCATGCTTGGCACGTGTGCTGCTTTTGGCGGCTTGAAGCCGCGAGTCACCCGCGAGACCCAGCCGCGAGTCTCTGTTTTCTTGCACACTCTTGAGCAATCTTCACTCTATCTCACTCACTACCCTTACAACAAGCCCACCTAAATACAGGGTTACTAAATGCTGAAATACAAGCAAATTTGGCACGGAATAAAGCAAATTAGATGGTTAAATAAATTTCAACCTTACAAAATAAAATAGTAAAAATATTTTTAAAAATTAAGTTACATGGAAAATGTATATTATGTAAGTTTTTTTTTTGCAAAAAATATATTATAAAATATTATAAAAAATTATGGCAAGTTTTAAATTTCTAAAAGCTCTTTAGTAGTAAAATTGTAATTTAATTATATATATTTTAAAATATTCTATAAATATTGTTGCAATTTAAGATGTATTAGACCTTTTAATTTAGTGTAGTATACATTGTTGCAATTTAAGATGCATTAGACCTCTTTTTTTTTAGTGTAATATACAGTTGTTGCAATTTAAGATGCATTAGACCTTTTGATTTAGTGTAGTATAAGTTGCTGCAATTTAAGATACAACAAACCTTTTTTTTTTTAGTGTAGTATACAGTTGCTGCAATTTAAGATGCATTAGACCTTCTGATTTAGTGTAGTATACGTTGTTGCAATTTAAAATGCATTAGACTTCTTTTTTTTAGTGTAGTATATGGTTGCTGCAATTTAAGATGCATTAGACTTTTTTTTTTTTTTAATGTAAATATTATCTTTCTAAAATCTAAAAATGTAAAAAAATATATGCAATTCGGTGCCGCCACTTGGCTCAACCACGACGTTTAAACCCAACTTTTATTATATAGTACTAGTATTATGCCCATGCAATGCACGGCTAAATAAAAAAATTTTATATAAATCAAAAAAAAATATTTTTTGATAATATAATCAAATCTAATAACAAATAAAATAGTAAAAATATTTTTTGAAATTAAGTTACGTGGAAAATGTATATTACGTAATTTTTTTTTTTCAAAAAAATATATTATAAAATATTTTAAAAAATTATGGAAAGTTTTAAATTTCTAAAAGTTCTTAGTAGTAAAATTGTAATTTAATTATATATATATATATATATATATATATATATATATATATATATATATTAAATATTCTATAAATATTGCTGCACATTATGCATCATTGAGCCTTGTCAATTTCTTTTTTCCTCCCTTTGGGCTTAAGGCAGGATATTTTACATTTTGTCATTGTTCATAAACTGTTTTTCCCCCTTTGTCTTTGGATTCAAAAAGGGTTCACATGATTACTAGCTTATGTTGCCTTGAAAGTTTGTGTTTCTTCTTTCATTAGTAGAGAAGAGATTGATGTCAAAATTTTGTGGTATAATATACCCAGTCATGGTATATTGGTATTTATACCCAGTCTACGTATTAAGTTCTAGATAACCTTTCTCTCAAAAAAAAAAAAAAAAAAAGGTTCTAGATAACCTAAGCACTAGGATTTTAATCACAATAAATCAAGCCCAAAGTCCCCAAGAATTCCTTCTGTTTAATGGTTGCTGTTGTATATTTGAACTTAGATTTATTCTTTTTTTAAGATGCATTAGACCTCTTTTTTTTTTTAGTGTAGTATACGGTTGCTGCAATTTAAGATGCATTAAACCTCTATTTTTTAGTGTAGTATACAGTTGCTGTAATTTAAAATGCATTAGACCATTTGATTTAGTGTAGTATACGTTGCTGCAATTGAAGATGCATTAGGCCTCTTTTTTTTAGTGTAGTATACAATTGCTGCAATTTAAGATGCATTATATCTTTTTTTTTTAGTGGAGTAATTAACAAAAAGAAGAATTAGATTATACTATGTCTACTTTGCTGCAATTTTAGATGCATTATACTTCTTCTTTTTATGTAAATGTTTTCTTTTTAAAATCTAAAAATCTAAAAAAATTTCTACAATTCGGTGCTGCCACTTGGCGCAACTACAATTTAAGATGCATTAGACTTTTTTTTTTTTTTTTTTTTTATGTAAATGTTTTCCTTTTAAAATCTAAAAATCTAAAAAAATTTCTGCAATTTGGTGCCACCACTTGGTGCAACCACAGCGTCTAAGCCCAACTTTTATTATATAGTACTAGTTGAAGGCCTGTGCGTTGCACGATTTTATGTTAAAAGTTGTAGAATATATATAATTATTATAACCAAATAAGTAATTATTATAACGAAAGGAATAAATTGCTATAACAACCATCAAATATAAAATGATAGCACCTTAATACAAAATTACCTTCTAACATACCAATTGTGCTATAATATCATTCGTAGTTACATGTATCAAACTATTCGCATATGAGTAAAAGAGGTTTAAAGCCTGTGCTGTATATCCAAGAGTTAGGCCTGATAGGTCAAGAATGTATTGACCCTTGTGATGAATTAACAAATTAATTAGCCAAGTTAATTAATTAATTCAATTAGCATGCAATGCACGTGGTAGCACAAACAAATCACCAATTAACTAAATGCAGCGGAAATTGAATTGACATGGTGATTTGTTTACGAATGGGAAAAACCTACACGGCAAAAATCCTACCAAGTGATTTTAAGGTCACTACTCCCACGAATTCACTATTATCACAACAAGCGGTTACAAGTAAAGGAATCCCAGTACCTTATACTAACTTACAGTTGAATCCTTACCTCAATACCCAATTGGACTTGTTCTGTAGTGACAATCTCTCATTTTCAATGCACGGCTCCTAATACGTGACTAACCAATTTGATGTGCGGATCCCAGTACGCGGCTTACTCACTAACTTGAGAAAGATGTTGGCTGCAAAGTTTTTCAGTTCATCAACATGATGAAGATCACAAAACTCCTTAGTTACTAAACCCTACGGTGTACAAACACAGCAGCTTCTTTAAGAGAAAGATGAACTAGGGCATATTCTGTCTCCGGTCACAATTTGCATGAATACAACTTTGCTTCATACTCGAGCAACCTTTGATGGCCCTTAAAATAATCCTTATATATGTTTAGGGTTGTGAGAAAAGAAAGCCCAAACATATACGCACGGATTGGATGAAAATCAGAGCTAAAAATTTATTTTTCATAAACCTTGACAGATAGCTTATCTATCGAGAAGCTGCCAAGAATGGGCTAGAATAGCTTTTTAAACCTCGATAGATACTAGCTGTCGAGTTTTAAAATCCAGCACTTCTTTACTTGATTCTTGGACAGATTTGCATAGCTTTAACACTTGAACTTGAAACCTTGTTCCTTGAAACATTAAACACATCCTAGATTTACCCAATTACAAGTAAAGTGTATTTTGTCAAAGGATTAGTCAATTCTAATGTTCCTAACATTAAATCACATATATCTTAACAAGGCCCTTTTGGATATATACCACTATAAGTTTTTTTTAAAAAAACTTTCTCCTCTCTCCCCGTGTGTATGTGTGTTAAAAATACTTAGTATTTAAAAAAAAAAAAAAACTATTCGCATATGAATTTTATATCTAATGAATCTACAATATAAGTGATTTGCAGTATTGTTGAGAAAAATATTAATGATTAAAATCTTTAGACAAAGTAACATAAAATTGGCCACTTTTTAAAGATAGAACTATTCGAGGAATAAAACATTTGTTCTAATTAAAAAAAATTGCAAAGTTCTACATCTAGATTACAAAACCTTTCTTAGGATGCTTGAAACCTTTTTTGACAAACCTGGAAAAAAAAATCAAGAAGAAAATTAAACATAGTTAAAAAAACAAAGTACCATATAAATTGCAAAATTGTATGTAAATTTAATAGTCTATGATTGGAATTTACTACGACAACTTACATATATATTGGACAACAAAGTAATTAAATTGGATCAAACCATTAACATATGAATTAGATCAAACATAAAGAAATTACCCCCTAAGGAAATTAGCTTAAACAAAAGGCAACAAATACATAAAACGTATTTAATTGATTATAATAAAAAATTAGAGTAAAAAATACATACCTACATGATTGTAGGTAGAAAAATGGAAGCCTAAATAAAAAACTGTACAATAAGTTGGAGAATGAAAAACTAAATCAAATACTCTAAACTCCTTGAAGTTACCTAATCAAGAAGTTTAGGTTAATTACATATTAGTTTTTCTTTTTTTGTAAAAAAAATACTTTATCCCAAAAAAATAGTTAACGTGATTAGCCAGATTGTTATTAGATTTAAATTTTTTTTTTTTTTTTTGTTTACGTTAAAGTTAATACCAAAAAAAAAAAAAAAAAAAACTTATGGGAAGCAGTATGTTTTTTTTTTTAGAGATACGCTTACTTTATGATAACAATGAATTAGAGTCCTGATTAAAATACCCAAAACAATTTTTCAAAACCCAAATTGTTACAAAGAGGGAAAAGTTGTACCTGTTAGGTTCTGATTTACCCCATTTGACTGGTTGTGGGCATGATGTAAAATTTTGTAGGCCTTAACCTTGAGTTCCTTTAAGACTATAGGGATTGCACCAAACCCTTTCCATGTATATTGATTCTTGGCTCTCCTTGCAAGAACCTAAAAAAATTTAATAGCTAAAAACAAATAAAGATGAAATTTTTTTGAATTAGAGGGTGAAAAAAATTAAATCAAAGTTCAAATTTCAGAAACTTGTACCCCTTTCTTAATTTTTCAGAAACCAAGTAATATGAAGAAAGAAAAACAAAATAGAACTTAATTATATCAACAATTAAACACGTATACACACGTATACAGAGAGACATAACATTAAAAAAAAATGTAAAAATAGAAGCTAACCTTTTTAAGAGCAATCTCTGCAACGGCACCACCTTTCAAATAGTTGGATGTCCACTTTTAATTTGGGTGTGTATTTTTTGATAGTATGGGTGTGATTCAATTTGGGTTTTATTTTGTGTTGTTGTGTTCAAAGGTTTTTGTTATGTTTTAGGATTACGTTTTTGTGCTTTGGTTTTGTTCTTGTGTTTGAATTTTGTGAGTCTGTGTTCTTGCATTAGTTGCGTGTATTTTTTTAGTTGCGTTAATGAAAAAAATGAATTAGAGTCCTTGATAGTATATCTTTTTTTTTTTTTTTTTTTTTGAGAATCCTACTATTCCTTTTTAGTTTTTTAAAAATCTAAAAATTTAATAAAATTTCTGCAATTTGGTGAAGTCACGTGGCGTAACCACAGCATCTATACCCAACTTTTATTATATATGATATGATATGATATGATATGATATATATATATATATATATATATATTTATTTATTTCACCCAAGTCTTTATTGTGCTAATTAAAATCCACCACAAACTGCGTTTTTGAATGCAAGTTATGCTTTCGGCACCTATAAAAGCAGCATGTATGGAATGTTTTCCATGCACATACACGGTGCTTTCCATGCACATACACGGTGCTTTCTTACCCCTCTTCTAGGAAAAATGCCGAATAGTGGGAATATGGGTTTCCTTGGGATTCTTGTACAAGTCATTTGGGTTGCTGTGATGTTATCTGAATTGGCAGCCGCCGCAATAGCATTTCCAATAGCGCTGCCCAACTGCCCCGACAAGTGTGGAAATGTGGAAATTCCCTATCCATTTGGCCTAACAAAAGGTTGCTCCATAGATCAAAACTTTTTCGTCAATTGTACCAACTCGTTCGGCCCAACTCAACCAATTCTGGGAAACTTAACGGTTACAAACTTTTCCCTCGAAGGTCAGGCTCACGTCTTGATGTATATAGCCAAGGACTGTTATAAACAGGGTGCGCTGGATCCCAGTATATCGAACGCAGGGTGGCTCTACTCGGGCCTCAATTTCACCATCTCTAGCACTCAAAACAAGTTCATTGTCGTTGGCTGTGACACTTATGCATACCTTGATTTCCAGCAAGATGAAGAAACTTTATCATCAACCGGCTGCGTTTCCGTTTGTGGAAGCAATAGGTACATAGTCAATGGGTCTTGCTCTGGTGTTGGGTGTTGCAAGGTAGATATTCCTAATGGGTTGAATTATGTTAAATTGGAATCCAAGAGTTTCAATAATCACACAGTAGTAAAGGATTTCAATCCTTGTGGCTATGCATTTATTAGCCAACAAACCACGTTCAATTTCTCCATCGATTCCCTTCAGAGTCTACAACACCAAAACATGACGCCGGTAGTTCTTGATTGGGCGATCGGTACTGAGACGTGTAAAGATGTCGTGAACAAATCATGTGGAGGTAATAGCATTTGCATCGATTCCGACAACGGGTCTGGGTACCGTTGTAAGTGCAAGGAAGGCTACCATGGGAATCCATACCTCCATCTTGGTTGCCAAGGTATTAATTTATGGATCTACACTAAATTTTTAAAACAAATTTTAAAAGAAAAAAAAAAAAAAAAACTAAATGAGAAATTATTCCTTCTAATTTTAACATATTTTTTTGATAAATTAGATAGAGGTTCAATTTATAGTTCATTCTATCATAATTGCTCTTAACCTATTTTTAGAATGTAAAAAATTTTTAGCCACATCTAATTTACTTTATCTTGTAAAGGACTTTTCCACCTCAAAAAAGTGACTAGATAGGAAGGAGTTTTGCTCACCTCACTTTACTACTAATTGTGTATACACAATTTTTATTTAAGCTATTTATTCATATAATTTAATTTTTTTAATTAATATCATATATATATTTTAAATAATTGATACATATTCTATTACCACTTTATAAAATAAAATAAAATAAAAAAAAACTTGTTTTCTCTTAGTACTTTCACAATCATCTTTGTCCACCTTTCTTTTCCATCTCTACGTTGTCAATTTCGAGACCACCTGATTATGTAGAACAAAATACCTCTCCATCCATCTAGAACCTATCAGGCTCTGACCTTGCCCACTTCTTCTCATAAAAGGGGATGTGATGGGGACGGGGCATGCTAATCTAACCTAGCCTTGCTTTATCGCCATTCCTAGTTTCCTACTTATTTTGAATCGAGTCTTTCTTTCCTCTTCAATTTCAATGGAATTCATGTATAGTGGAATTTTGCTGTCTATTGTCTACCTCCATCCATAAAAACAACGCATTTTGAAAAGTGGAAAGCGTTAAAAACAACGGAAATATTGCACATAATTAAAAAGGGGGATTGAATTGAAAATAGATTAAAGTTCAAGGACTGTAATGGAAAAATAAAAACAATTAAAATTGAAAAATTGTCAAAATTAGAGGATATAATTTATCAATTAAAAAAGAAAACAGGAATTGAAACTCTTTTAAACTTCTTATTTTTAATACCCTTCCATTTCATTTTAATAATATGTCATTTCTTTTCTCTAAGCAAGAAGAATAAAGGCCCTTATGACTTTAAAAAAAAAAAAAAAAAAAAAAATTATTGGTCATCTATATGATTGCTTTTGATTAATTAAAGTTCTTTTTAAGTTAAATGATGATCACCGCGCACCCTTGGTGCGGTGGTCACTCCACAAGCATAAATGCTTGTGGGATGTGGGGGGTAAAGACCAGAGTTCAAGTTTCCAGAAGGGAGCTTCACACACGCATATATACTTAGATTATGCTAGAGTAGAAATTCTATCTTGTAAAAAAAGAAGAAGCTAATGATGAGTTTTACATCTACAGACATTAACGAATGTGAAAACCCCAATTATTGCAAGCTCCCAGGACAAAAGTGTATTAACGGACTAGGGAATTTTACTTGTTCTTGCATCAAGGGGTACCATTTGGACGTAAGTGCAAGAATCTGCGTTACCAATCAATCATCACAACTAGTTACCCTCTTAGTTGGTAAGTATACTTACTGTACTACACCCTAGCACTTGATGATATGCCTTGAGAATTTGCATTTGATTGTGTGTGGATGAAGCTTCTCATTATTTTTGGAGGATTAGATCCTCAAATTTGATGGTAATTGATTATTTATATCTATACTATATTTACATAAGAGGATTCTTCTCTTTTAACTAGACTTTTATATACCATGGCTTTTTAGTAGAGTTGTAGTGTGCTTTTGTGTTATAACTATTTTCCTCTCCCTTGTGTGTGTGTGTGTGTTTGTTTCTCAAAAAAAAAAAAAAAAAAATTGGACTTTTATGTGGTTCAAAAATATTCTTATTAATGAAGAGTAATTTTATTTCGAAATAGGGTCATAAATGTCAAATAACAAATTTCATTTTGAATTCAAAAAAAAAAGAACTCCTAAATTTAGGATTTTTTTTTCCCTTCACGTTCCAAAAAGAAATTACAGTTAATGCTTATCTCTAAAGTTTATCCATATTTATACTATTATTTTAGGGGCTTCCCCTGTTTGGATTCCTCATTTTTTAGTTCAAAAATGCCTTTATACCCCTATGTTTAAGTAGAGATAAAACTACAAGACAATCTGGTAAAAATGTAACTCTAACTCCCACTAAAACATTGCCTAAAAAATAGGACCACTTTTTTGTTAATTTTCAAATTACTTTATTTACTTATAAATTAGATTTTCAGAATAAAAATTATATATATAAAATTAGAAAAACACTGTTTTTTTTTATACAAAAATAGGACCACTAAAAAAAAAAGCTTCATCTCCTGTTAATTTTTAAATTACTTTATTTACTTATAAATTAGATTTTCAAAATAAAAATTATATATATAAAATTAAAAAAAAAACACAGTTTTTTTTTTTTTCTACAAAATAGGACTACTAAAAAAAAAAGCTTTATCACCTGCTAATTTTAAATTACTTTATCCACTTATAAATTAGATTTTGAAAATAAAAATTATATGTACAAAATTAAAAAAAAAAAAAAAAACACAATTTTTTTTTCTACAAAATAGGACCACTGAAAAAAAAAAAAAAAAAAAAAAAAAAAAAAAAAAAAAAAAAAAAACCCTCATCGCACACACTTTGCGCGTGTGATGAGGCTAATTATCATTTAAGAGGTTTTCCTTGTTTGGGATCCTCATTTTCTTGGTTCAAAAATGCCCCTACAACTCTATCTTTAAGTAGAGACAAAACTAAAGGACAATCTGGTATAAATACAACTCTAAATCCCATTAAAACATTGCCTAAAAAATAGGGTCACTTTTCTGTTGAATTTCAAATTGCTTTATCCACTTATAAATTATATTCTTAAAAATATATATATATATATATATATATATATATAAAATAAAAACACAATTTTTTTTAGCAAAAAAACACAATTTGTAATAGATGCAAATTATTAACCTTTATCCAAACAAATAGAAGAGTCTCATACAAGAAGATAGAGAGTCCCACATATGAGAAAAGATCTCAAATAGAGTTGAACCAAGTAACATTGCAAAGGCATAATGATAGTAGGGTCGAGATATCCCCGCCCTCCGAACTGGACGTGAAGGTCTCCCCTCATCCAACTCTCTGCAGGGGAATCTCCACTCACTACTTCCCCTAATATCCTCTCTTTACCACATCATGGGGGTTTACGTGTGTGCTTAGAGGCTAGTTATCTATAAGAGGATTCCTCTCTTTGAATTGAACTTTTATGTGGTTCAAAAATACTCCCATTAATGAAGGGTAACTTCTCTTAGGAATAAGGTCATAAATGTCAAATAACAAATTTCATTTTGAATTTAAAAACAGAACTCCTAAAATTTAGGATTTTTTCCCTTCACGTTCATCTTTTTATTCCCTAAAATTTAGGGTATTTTTTCTTTTTTCTTTTTCAACCGAATAAAAGTAAAAACCCACAGTTTAAAAAATCAAAAAATTAAAAACTAAGAGAACTCCTAAATTTTAGCCTTCTTTTCTCTCAAGTTCATTTTTTTTTTCCTATCCAAACTTTTTTCTATATCACTACACCACTTTCAAACACACATTTAAAAAAGAAATTACAGTTACCACTTATCTCTAAAGTTTATCCTTTTTATTTGTTTGAAAAATAAAAAAATATATTTCCAAATTATAATAGATGCAAGTTATTAACTTTAGAAGAGTTTCTAAGCACGCGTAACACACATGTTTAGAGGCTAGTGTTTAATGACTTTTTGGATGACCTGACCTTAGGACAATAGTAACTGTTTCAAAATTTTTAAATGGGTTTAGTGAGTTTGGATAGAAAATTTTAAACCAGTTAGGATTTGTGTTTGAGTTTTATACCTTTGGTATTTTAACAACAACAATACCTTAGTTTCAAAATTTTGAGATTAACAGATTTAGATAGGGTTGACCACATGTATTCTTACAATGATTTTCAAAATCTTCTATTGAATTTTCAAGAGTTTTTATAGTGGCTTGAATATAATGAATTATTATGGAACTGGAGTATTTAGGATGCATGATAATGATTGGATTATACTGTAAATAAAGTTTAATTTAATCTACAAAAATTTCTAAATTTAGTTGAAATAATTTATATTTTCAAAGTTAGGTTAAAAAATGATAAAATTTGAAATTTAAGTTGATTCAACCAGTTCCATCTAGTTTGATTCAAAACAAATGGATGTTTTTGGGATTTTCTAAATTCAAATGAGATGCCTACAGAATAAAACTTTTAAATTTTTAATTGGGTTTGAGGCAAGTATGTAAAAGGAGAAAGTATAGGGTATACTAAAAGAGAAATACTATGTCCACAATTTTTTTACAATACTTTTGTTCTTAGTTATAGTGGGTCCCAAGATAATCTTATTTTATTTTATTAGTTGCTAACCCGTGCAATGCATCGAATAGTTAACGATTGTTAAATATTTTTATTATGTTTGATGCTACAATTAGTTAAAAATGAATGAAATTAATATTTATAATACCAAACAAAGATATACATATTTTGAAAAAAATAATCATATTGTGACTTTTTTAATAAGATGAAACAAAGGCATACTATAATTTTTTTACCATGTTTAAACTTTTGTGAAACATGGAACAACAAAATATAACAACTTCATGAAGAAAGAAATATTAATAAGTTTCACAGAGGCTTTAGGGGGGGGGGGAAGCAAATTGAGTGATACAATAATAACATTTTATCATCCAACAAAACTAAGATGTCAAACATGAGAATAAAAAAATTTGGTGGCATTCATTACCTCTAACTTTCTATTAGCATTTGGTTCTCAAAAAAAAAAAAAAAAAAGAAAAAAAAAAAAGAAAAAAATCTCTTTTAGCATTTACTCCAAATATAAAAATTTTAGGATCAAACATGGTATCTAGAAATTTGGAAAGTGGAAGTAAAAATATGGAAAAAAAAAAAAAATTACACAAGCACATAGTATTAAAGAAAAAAATATATGAAAAAGCAAAAGTAACTACAAAAGAGAAATTCATATAAAAGGTACCTTGACTCCTTAACGGTTGAGAATGAAGGGTTTGTACAAACAAAAGAGCAAAAACGGCAGAGAGAGGGTAAATCACATAGAAGGTTTTGGTGTGGTGCTCTATATATATAGTAGTAGGTTGGTTTGGTTTAAAACTCTCCAAATTGTTGAGTAGTAATTGATTTAAAACTCTTTAGTTTGTTGAGTAGTAGTCAATTTAAAACTCTTATTTTGACCTAATAAATAAATTAATAAAAAAAATAATATGTAAAATTGTGGAACTACCAAAGTTTATGTGGCAAAATATTAGAAGATAAACTAATAGTTTAACATTTTTGGCTATTATATATTACATAGATATAGATTAGGTCAAACTTAAATATTGTAACTTAGCTGCAGTATATTAAGATCCCTAACTAAATTAGTTGCCATGACCAATAAAATACAAACAATATTGACTTTTTCAAAGACAATTAAATTCAACCAATCCAGTTGTTTTTTGATATTTCAATACTTACATTAGAGGAGTGAGAATTTGAACCCTGGATATTATGAATATACTAAAAAGTACCAATTAGTTGAGCTACAAAACTCTTGGCATCCATCTAGCTACAAAAATGAACAAATCTACACGTGAAAATGTGATGTCAATGTTATTTTGGTGTTCATTTTTTCATTAGGGTTGCACAAAATTTTTTGTCGTGTTTCTCTCTTCTATTCAATTAAACCACATGCACACTACGTTTTTATTTTGGACAGAGAAAAGACATTCATTAAAATGGAAAAAAGGCAGTACAAACAGATGAGAAAAGAAAACAGTTCAACTACCAAAATAAATAAATCATTAAAAATGAAAAAGGAAGTACATTAAAAATCACCTTTTTTCCCTTAGTGTTGAACAAAACGTTCTGGCTTCTATTCAATTAAACCACAAACACTGCATTATACAAAGAGCAACCGCCTAACACAATTCATATTTCAATTAGGAATAGTAATCCTTGGGAAGAATTTGTAGTTTGTGATAGGAAGGGTGGGAAGATTATTTTTGTAATGGGAAGTTTCGTAGTACACTACATTCTTCTATACGGAAGAAGTGGGAAGAGTTTTTGTTTGTAGTTTGTCAGACGTGAGGTGGGAAGTTGTCAGTCGTGGGACTAGAGGTTTTTTTTCTTTTAGAAACAGGTTAGGAATTTGTATCTGTCTAACTCTCTAATGGGAAGTAATAGGAAATTTATCTGATAGTTTATTTGTTTTTGAATTTTATTGAATTACGATTTTAACCTCATTTTTATTTTTTATGAATAAAAACTATCTAATTAAATTAGGGGTATTTTGACAATTTAGATTGTGATAACTAACTTTTTGAATTGTCAAAGGTCTTGTAGCTAAATTGACACCTCCACATGCACAAAGTGCTTGGGGGTCTAGAGGGGAAAGGGTTTGAGCTGTGGTGTTAGGAGCATGTTGTAATTATCTCTAAAAAAAAAAAAAAAAAATTGAATTCTCTTAATATATAGAGATATATAGAGATAATAGAATTTATTGTATTAGTTTATCTATTTATATTTGATAGTAATGATTTGGGCTATCACTTCTTTGTCTCAAATGTTGAAATTTTATGTGTTAAATCTCTTAAATAGGCTCAAAGATGTGAACTTAAACAAATAGATATTGTTTTCCTAGAATGTGATATTAAATTACCAATGATATCGGAATATCCTGTTAATCAACATATTAAAATCTGTTGAGTGTATCAAAAAACTGTTATAATTATAGGACAATGAATGAACGCAGAGCACAACCTTATTGAGTTATAGTTAATTTAAGAAATGAAGTATTTGGCCTTCCAAAAAAAAAAAAAAAAAAAAGAAATAAAGTATTTGTTTTATATCATTGTTTTTTAACTTTAAGAATTTTGTTATATTTCTTCAACTACTGATGTGAAATAGTATAAATTTCTCATTAAGATCAACAAAACTAGATTTGAAAAAAAAAAAAAGTTGTCACTAAAGTGTACATTAAATTGATTTTTTATTCCTAATTTTTTTCTGTTTCTAAATTATAGAAAAGTTTCACGATCAATTCTTCCATCCACTCCTATTAACTTTCTATAATACTTCCTTCTTAAAAAAAAAAAAAAAAAAAAAAAAATTCTATAGTACTTGTTATACAAAATTTATAGGTGACATTATTTAGCCATTATTAATATTTTGCATTAGTGTATAACCCCATGTATATATACGAGTACATTTAAAAATAATCAAAATTACACACACACACACACACACACACACACATATATATATATGTATGTATGAGTTTAAATTATACATGGTTTAAGTTACAACTTACACATTTTGTAAGCCATGGATTTTTAAGCCATGGGTTCAAGTTACATCTGGTGTAACTATAAGTAATATTATACCACTCAATAACTTATTATAAAATTCATATTTTGAAAATCCCACCATTAAATTACATGTTCTATATATTCTTGACATTTATGTCAATTTTCATATTAATTGTATGTTATTTATCATCTGATCCATAAACTCATTTTTTATGCATTATTTTAAACTGCAAAAATTTAAATTTAATCAATTTATTGATGACATGATTATGAATCTTTGATCACTTTAAAATTTTGCAAAAAAAGAGAATATATGAAGATAATGTAATGTAACGGTGGATTTGTTAAAATTCGCATCCAATTAAAAAATAATTGAGTGATGTAATATTGCTTAAAATTACATCAGGTATAACTTGAACTTAACTCATATATATATATATATATATATATATATATATATATATATATATATGATTTAGAATCTAGACTCTTTGGTTTTTGCACCCAATAATTCACTTGTTACAAAAATTAAAAAATTACATAGGACACGTGGCACAAAATTGAATTTTTGCACGAAATCCAATTTAGAATATAATTGAATTTAGACTCTTTGATTTTTGCACCTAATAATTCATTTGACACAAAAATTTTAAAATTAGATAGGGCACATGGCGCAAAATTGGACTCCAGTTTAGAATCTCATTGAATTCTCTACTTTGGCTATATATATATATATATATATATATATATATATATATATATATATATATATATTAATTTGATAGGGTGCATTGACTCTTCGGTTTTTGTATCCAATAATTTAATTGTCACAAAAATTAAAATATTAGTTGGAACATGAGGCACAAAATTGAACTCTAATTGAAATTCAATTTAGAATTTAATTGAATTTAAATTATTTAATTTTTGCACCTAATAATTTACTTGATAAAAAAATTTTAAAATTAGATGGGACACATGGTGCAAAATTATACTCCAATTTAGAATCTAATTTGATTTTCTCTATGCTTTGGCTTTAAATAAACTAGCTTGTAACTCTATGCATATATTATGATGTATAATATACTTTTTACATATATAATTTAAATATTATTGATAGTCATTCCTATATATATTTTTTAACTCTTTAAAAAGTCTTATAAGAATATTACTATGTAGAAAACATAAATTGTACATTTTTTTTTTATGTTCATTAATTCTAGACTCTTTGGTTTTTGTACACAATAACTCACTTAGATGGATATTTATGATGTGGTTTAATTTTTGACTCCAAAATTAAGAAATAAAACTCTCTAAAAATAAATAATTTAGGATATATGACGCAAAATTCAACTTCAATTGTAGAATCTAATTGAATCTTCTCTAAATTTTGCCTATTAATATATGTAATGATTTCTTATTTTATATATATATATATATATATATATATATATATTTATATGGGTAAGATTTAAGTATAGTACTTAGCTGCTGTTCCTTAAGTTCCCCTATTAAGATTCTTCCATATAGTTTTTTTCTCATAGCATAGAAGTATATTTTTTGGTTAAATAGCCACATGACAGAATCTTAAAAGAGGAATTTAAGGAACAGCATCTAAGGTATTGTATAGTTTGTATAAAAGTTTTGTCCTATATATATAGATTAATTAATTTTATAGGGTGCGTGACTGCATTCTTCAAAAATAAAATAAAAAATTGATATGGTGCACAAGTATAGAGATATTTAATTAATCTCACATGGTCTAAAAGATTAAAAAGAAAAAGGCAACCATGAGTCGCACTTTCTGATTGGTCAGTCACAACGGTATACAACAAATAATAGCTGGTTTCTTTCAAATATAATCAAACACTAGGCGTTGGCAAAAGTGATTCTCAAATTAATAAAAAAAAAAAAAAAAAAAAAAATGTTGGCATAAGCTTCGTTGCTATGCTTGTCAGTATCTCTTCGATGTACTTTATAATTATGCCAAAAAAGCTAATATTCTATTTCTTTCTAATGTAGGTATTGGCATAAGCTTCATGGTTGCGCTTGTTTGTAGCTCTTGGTTGTATTTGATATTTAAGAAAAGACAGTTGATCAAGCTTAAACAAAGGTTCTTTGAACAGAACGGGGGTTTAATTTTACAACAGAAACTCTCTAAACAAGAAAATTCAGCTAAAACAGCCAAAATCTTCACCATGAAAGAGTTGAAAAAGGCTACCAATAATTATGATGAAGCTCTAATCATTGGCCGGGGAGGGTTTGGTACAGTTTATAAAGGAATTTTACCAAATGATACGATTGTGGCCATCAAGAAGTCAAAAAGAGGAGATGAAAGCCAAATTGAACAATTCATCAATGAGGTAGTTGTACTTTCCCAAATTAATCATCGAAATGTGGTTAAATTATTAGGTTGTTGTTTGGAGACACAAGTTCCTTTACTAGTTTATGAATTCATACCCAATGGTACTCTCTTCGAGTACATTCATTATGAAAGTATGGTGTCTACCATATCATGGGAAACTCGTCTTAGGATTGCCGCAGAAACAGCAGAAGCACTATCATATTTGCACTCTGCAGCTTCTCCACCTATAATCCATAGAGATGTCAAGTCTTCAAACATATTGTTGGATAGCACTTACACAGCAAAGGTATCAGATTTTGGAGC
Organism: Quercus tomentella; assembly: GCA_028535165.1. NCBI lineage: Eukaryota > Viridiplantae > Streptophyta > Magnoliopsida > Fagales > Fagaceae > Quercus > Quercus tomentella. Next base: position 65,305,744 of record JAPQVY010000156.1, read on the forward strand.
TTCAAAATTGGTTCCACTAGACCAAACACAATTAGCTACAATGATGCAAGGAACTATGGGATACTTGGATCCTGAATACATGCAAACAAGTCAATTGACAGAAAAGAGTGATGTTTATAGCTTTGGAGTGGTCCTCGTAGAGCTTTTAACTGGAAAAAAAGCTCTTTCATTTGATAGGCCTGAGGAAGAGAGAAGTCTAGCCACATATTTTCTCTCATTTTCCAAGGATAATAGATTGTTTGAAGTTCTTGAAAAACATATAGCAAATGAAGAAAATGTTGAGCAAGTAAAGGAAGTTGCAAATCTTGCAAAGATGTGCTTAAGATTGAAAGGGGAAGATAGGCCTACTATGAAGGAAGTAGCAACAAAATTGGAGGATTTAAGAAAGATGGAGAAGCATTCCAGAGTCAATGTTGATTCTAACTCAGAAGAAACTAAATTCTTGCACACCAAGACATCAGATTCTCACTATTATGATGTTGATAATCAAAGTGCTGATGTGAATGATACTGTGAGGGACCATGTAGCATTATTGGATTTTGACGCTGGGAGATAATCTTATCTTGATAGCATATCCTTGGTAGATATAATACAATGTTTTTTGAGAATCAGATATAATACAATGTGGTTATTGTATACTTTCTTGTATTTGCATCCGAAATGTTTTTAGGAGCTTTATCCTAAATTAAAACTTCTGCCAATAATAATGAAGGTTACAAATAAATGTCATTCTTATTTCTTTCATATTTTCCCTTATTATTTGTTTTTACATCTATGAATATAAATTAGATTTACATTTTACGGAACGGGGGATAAAAAATGTAGCTACACCGTACTGTAACTCTCCACTTAAGAAACTCTATGCTTGTGTTCACCGCAGGATTGAGATCACCTAATGCTATAACTATTAAGGGGTGAGATTGAGAATTAAAAAACATTTCAGCCTTTACATAAATTTTTTTAAAAAAAAAAAAAAAAAAAAAAAAAGTGTGGTGAGAGTTGAGGTGAATTGCACTTGGTACCCTCGATCCAAATCCGTTCGCCTCATTCCATTCATATTATTATTATTACAAGCAAATGGTTCTCTGAGGACTAAGCATAGATTTAGATAACAGTCGTCTCATAGCCGTGATGGTGATGATATACAGTGACATTTTCGCATTTTGGGGTCTATGCTAGTTGTAAATTTCATAGGGGTTTGTGTTTGGTGGCAGTGGTCATGGACGTGGAGTCATTCATGGACTTGGGGGCAATGACCCTTTTTTCTTTTTTTTTTTTTTTTTTATTTTTTATTTTTTTTATTTTTAAGAATTGAAGTATATATATAGGTACTACTTTTTTCAATAAAATTATATTTTTTGCTCTTAATCATTATAAGAGAAATGCTACAATTACAAAGTTTTTTACAAATATTGAGGTAGCTCTATCTCTTACCTCAAAAAAAAAAAAAAAAAAAGTAGCAAATTCTTACTGGTTTACATCTTGGCCCGCTACTTACATCACTATTTTACTTACTAAGAGCATTCCCATCAAAACTTTTAAAAATTTTAGCATTTAGTATCTCAAAAAGCCACTTTATCAATTTTAACAACTCATTTTACAATACACCTAACATCAAAGGTTCTATTTTTTTACCATTTTGTTTAAAATAATGTAAACTACTCATTAAAATAATAAAAAACAACTACACAAATCACCTTTTCCACCACAAGCATTAAAATAATAATATTTATTTTTAAGATTGGAGCTCCAGTGAGCTTTCAAAGATGAAAGCTCACTATAGCTCAGTTGCTATTTTTTTTTTTTTAGTTTAGCATGTTTGTTGTAACTTGCTTTTTGGTACTTTTTACAAACTTAATGTTAAAATTTAGCATTTATAACATTTAGCATTCTTAATGAGAATGCTTTAATAACCACTCATCATAACAACAATTTGTAAAAAAGTTTGTAGATTTAGTATTTTCCTCCTTTTAAAGGCCATAAAAAATTTATAAATCTAAAATCTAAACAAAATATATAAGCCCAAAAAATTAGCACAACAACAAAAATTACTGATAGCAAAGCCAAAAAAATTAAGACCAATAAACCAATTTTACCAAAAACAAACAACTTGGTCTTCAAAAATTTTTAAACAAAATAATTTTGTCCTTATCAGCAAAAGACACACTTTACACACACATAAAAAAATAATAATAAAAGAAAACTCTTGCCAGCTAAGCAGCAGAGGCGAAAACCAAAGCCATCGCATGCATCCAACAACAGAGCTGCCCTCCTAACTCCACATCCTGGCTTCGTCCTTGGCAGTAGTAGTTTAAAAGCATTTATATTTGTGGTGGTAAACAATTTAGTTTTTAATCACTTAAAAGGGTCCTTTAATAGGTTATTCTACACACACGCGCGCGTGCGCGCGATCGCACTAACATGAATCTAAACACAAAAACATGGCATCTCAATCATAGCATCCATGGCACAAGGTCCTAATAGTCATCTAGCATGGCATTGACATTATATCCATCCAAAGGCAGTAAGAATATCACAAGGCAGCAACATCAACAAAGCAGTAGCATATAATCATGCCCACTCGACCTATAGGTTGGCCTCCACTCATTGTGTTCCAAATCCTAATCTTAGTAAAGGGTCCTCTTATAGATTATTCTACACACACACACACACACACACACAAACATGGCATCTCAATCATAGCATCCATGGCACAAGGTCCTAATAGTCATCTAGCATGGCATTGACATTATTTCCATCCAAAGGCAGCAAGTGTATCACAAGGCAACAACATCAACAAAGCAGTAGCATATAATCATGCCCACTCGACCCATAGGTTGGCCTCCACTCATTGTGTTCCAAATCCTAATCCCATCAAAGGGTCCTCTAACAGGTTATTCTACACACACACACACACACACAAGCATCTAAACACACAAACATGGCATCTCAATCATAGCATTCATAGCACAAGGCCCTAATATTCATCTAGCATGGCATTGACATTATATCCATCCAAAGGCAGCAAGTATATCACAAGGTAGCAACATCAACAAAGCAGTAGCAAATAATCATAAAATTTAATCAAGCATGTTCAATCACTTAAGCATAACATCATAGCATTCATCAATCAAAGAAACCAACCATTATGTTCAAAGATGCATATTTATATACATGACTTACCTTCACTTACCTCACTACACCATAATACCTCAGCACCTATATATCAATGCATGTTCATGTTGTTCATCTAAAGCACACAAACCCTAATCCTTAATGTTAAGTTTTTTTTTTTTTTTTTACATAATATTTATGTTGGTTGTATTCCATGACAAAATTGTTGTAATTTCATTAATTTATTTCCTTATATTTTTTGGATTTAATTATAATGGGATTAGTATTAGGTTGGTGAAGATTGCTCAAGACAGTTGAATTCGTGACTAGCTCGCTACTGGTTCAAGATTACAAAACTTGCAAAAGGCCATGTGAGGAGCACATGTGGAAGTTCAAGAGTCAAGATGTCTCGTGTGTAACTTGCGACTTGGACAACCCACGAGACATTTTGACAACTAGGATTTTAAGTATTACTCTTCTATCCTTCTCCCACACTATATATACATTCATTACCTACAAAATTGTAAGGAGGCTATTTCAGTACACCCACCTTTTAGAGAGAGCTACTCATTCTTAAGAGAGAAATCCTTGTAGTCTCTTCTCCTCCCCTCTCCCATTGTCATACCTTAAGAGACGATTTTACCCAAACGCAAGCCATACTCATTCAGAGTGTAGAGAGTGTTTTGGAGCTTGAAAAATATTAGGTCTTTGCCAAATTAAGTTGGTAAGGCTTGGCAGTGCAATCGGGAAGGCATTGTGGGATTCGAGAAGCTAGTGAAGACAAGACTCCAAGAAGCTCGTTAGTAGCTGGAGCTTGGAAAGCTTAAGTACTTTGGGTAGATTAGGCTTGAATGAGTCTTTTTGGTATTCTTATACTCCCTCCAACTTATTCACTAGTGGATCATTTTGGCTTGGAGGGCCATAGAGAGGTTTTTACGCCGAGTTCTTCGGTTTTCCTCTTTGATAAAACATTGTGGTGTTGTTTTGGGTTTGATATTCTTTACCCGACTGTCCTTTACATTTAAGCATTGCATCCTCATGTTCATCCATGCAATTGTTGAATGCTTTGGTTAATTAATTGGATAATTACGTATATTTTGCTTTAATTGTGTTTAGCCTAAAATTAATCTAGTTATAATTAAAAATTGGGGGTCTAAACTAGCTCTAGTATTTATACTAGTGAGCTTTCACTTAATCTAACAATCCAAGTAATATGTTAGGAATGAATAAAGGAGCATGGTATTAAGGTGTGTGTTGCTGCACTATGGAGGCGTGTGATGCTGCATGAGGGGTGCTTGTGAGTTGCTTGTGTAGGATGCGCAGGAAGGGTGCACCAACTGCTGATGTGGAAGGCAGGAGCAGCTGATGAGGGGGGTCATCCAGAGGCTGCCAGCGTGTGTCCTCAATGCTAGAATGATGCAAGTAGTGGCTTAGTTGGCATTCCATAGTTGTTAGCATTAGACATTGTGTTCACACTAGTGATGGCAACAAAATAAGAGTTAGTTATGGTTAGTTGTTAGGATGGACAGCTGGTTGACAGCTGCCTTGGCCATTAGGCAGTTAGAGGATTGTTGCGTGAGAAGTATTAGAAGGGGTGGGAAGAAATGATTTGTATCAGAGACTTAATTCCAATTTCTCTCTTCAATTCTTATGCACTTCTTCTCTACAATACCTTCTTATCTCTTTCTCTGTTCTTGGAGGTTCAATTGACCTCAAATTCAATTAACTCTCCTCTGTTCATAACATAATAAGACAAGGTATTCTACTGACCCTAGACCTAAACATGTGAAAACGAAACTAATAGAAGCTAAATATGTAATTAAAAACGAAGCAAAAAAGGGAAAGTAGCAAAAACCCAAAATTTGGTTTCTATGCACGACTATGCGTGCGCATATATGAAGTATGCGTACGCATGTCTTGTACGCAAGCATGAAGCATGCGCATGCATACACGCCCAGAAACACAGTTTTAAAGCAGCAACAAAACAACAATTTAAATACAATCTAGCATGCTTGTCTCTCTTATTCTTGTTTGTTTATTACTATGTTTTCTGCCTTAATACTTCTATTGTTAGTGTAGGTTTATAGCTTTTGTATTAGAAGCATGCTAGTAATAAATACAATCTAGCATGCTTCTAATATGAAAGCTATAAACCTACACTAACAATAGAAGTATTAAGGCAAAAAACATAGTAATAAACAAACAAGAACAAGAGAGACAAGGTTAGACCCTTATCTTAGACATAAGAACTCCTTTGAGCTTTAATTTTACCATTCCCCTCAGTCAATCTAATCAAGATAAAACCAGAAGGTTAGTAAGGTTAAAACTCGAAGGTCAAGACCAAAATAAGTCCCATCCAAGTAAATTCTAATTTGAGGATGTTTTAGAATAAAAACTCTCTCTTTGATTCATTATTTTCCGGTGAATTCAAAGTGTTTTAGGAAAAGAGCATTTGAGGCCTTTTATAGTGATCATAGAGGGGAGTAGGGTGGCTCCTAGCTAATGTGGGATTCACTTTACACGATTTTAAATCAAAAACTTTCCATACAGGTATTCTAAAACCCTACATGCGTGTGCATGCTTCAAGTATGCATATGCATGCTTACAATATGCGTATACTTAGGGTTCCTATAGGCTTTTCTTTTACCAAAACATCCTTTAAGATAAAGATTTGCTAGATTGACCCCTAAACCAAACCTGAGCCTCCGAATGATGTTGTCATTGGGGAACAGGGGCTTGAGTTGTAAGGGGTACAAAATGAGGTATCTACATTGGGGTCAGAATAAGTCTCTAGGTAATGTAGGACTTAAGAAAACTAGTTTTTTATGAGTGAAAAATATAGTGGGCAAAGTCAAACTAAATGGGGAGCAAGCTGGAGAAAAAAAAGGAAGAAAATCTAAGGGATCTTGTCTAAGTGCCTATCATCCTCCTAGAACTATTCCTTTTCGGTTCGGTCTTTTTTGTTTTAGTTTTGATATGACTTGAATAAGAATTTCAACATTTTTTTTCCCAGAAATTCTTGGTCCTTAAGCTCAGAAAATTAATTTTAAATATGTTTAATTAATTAATTTTTACTAATTTTGCAAGGAATCAACAATGCTTTATCTCGGATTAAATCAGGAGCATGCAACCTTACCATGAACTATATCCTTAACCAATAGCATTATGACACATCATTTAATTTAAATTGAACTAAAACTAGCCCAATTAGAATTAAGAGGTCATAATCACGTATGGTTGGGACCTAATTCATGCAAGTGCACTTTACCGTTAATTTATATAAATATATATATATATATATATATATATATATATATATATATATATATATATATATATATATATATATATCTTTTAATCTGGTTATCCAATTAAGGCTCATGAATTGTCATTTTGATTGTTATGAATTTAGAAATCATGTGGTCAAAAATTACAGTTCTTCCCTGTAATGTGTTATGCAATGGGATGCATGGTGCAATACAAGTAAGGTTAAATGAGAGTTGCAAAATGGGGTGTCTACACAAAGCTCCTAAAGAGGCAATCTTGTTTTTCTCAAAGTTTTTCGTGTAAGCTCAAGTTGTGTGATAAATCTCAAGTAGAAGACCATCTTGTGTGTGCATTGTGTATGTCTTCTATGTGTTTCATAATTTGTCTCTTTTAGATTCTATATTACATATCATGCTTAACCATAGTATTTGCTAGTGGGTTACAATTAGCTTAATTGGTAAATCATACTGCTCCACTATTTAGTTCTAAGAATCATGTGGTATACTAGAGGGAAAAACTCAAACAGTTATTAAATATTGTAGTATTTTTTGCTTTTTTTTTAAATGTAGACAATGTGATAACATTTAAACCATTCTTATAATAACAAATTTTTAAGATTTAAAAAAAAAAAGGCAAAAACCACATTTTTGTCCCTACATTTTCACGCGATTTCCACTTTGGTCCCTAACTTTTATTTCCACCGCTTTTAGTCCCTATCCTGAAAAATGCGTCTTGTTTTTGTCCCTGCCGTTACATCAGAGACGGAAAATGCACACGTGGCAAACGGAGTGCACTGTTGGCACACTAAAAGCTAACGTAATAAAAAAAATGTTATTTGGCATTAAAAAATGCCACGTCAGCATCTAAATTAAAAAATTAATTTATTAATTTTAACTAAATAAAAAAAATTAAAAACAGAAATAAAAACCAAAAATTACATTAATTAAGATCTAAGTGTGTCCTAAGCAAGAACAACAAGAGCACAAACACAAACCCAACAACAAATCAACCAAACCAAACACAAAAGCAACAAACACAAACCCAGCAACTTATTTTTCTTGTCAACCAAACACAAAAACAACAAACACAAACCCAAACATCAGTAAGAATAAAAACACAAACCCAGCAATCCATCTTTAGAAAACCTACAATCCATCTTCAGAAAACCCAAAAAACCCAAATCCAAACACAAACCCAAATCTGACCCTCCTCCTTCTTGCGCAAAGCCTCGTCCTTCTGCCTCCCCCACTCGTCGTGCTTCTTGATCGCCTCGTGAGCCAGCGCCTTCAGCCTGTTGAACGAGACCTGCAACTCCGATTTCGTACTCTTCGCCGCCTCATGCACTTACCTCTCCCGATCAAGCTCAGCGAGAAGCTCTTGAAACCTCTCCACCGATACATCCTTTGCGCTCAGGCTCTTTATTGAAATTGGCACTGGCTCGTCTCCCTCCTCCACGTCGCTAAGCAACGCATCGACTTCTTCGTCTCCTCCACCACTCGCCATTTCATAAATACACAAAAAAAAGAAAAAAGAAAAAATCACTCTTTCTGATCGATCACATAAACCTCCATTTATCAAGCCCTAGAATTCAGAGAGAAGAGAATGAAATATGGGTTTATGGGTTTCTCATTGAATGGGGCTTACTGGGTTTTTGAGATTTGATTTTGATGAGGGTTTGATCACTTTGATGGATTTTTAGGATTTGATTTTGGTTTATGGGTTCCTATTTTTTCTTTTTCTTTTGTAATGAATTTATGGGTTTCTCATTGAATGGGGTTTAATGGATTTTTGGAATTTGATTTTGATGAGGGTTGAATTCGTGTGAAGAATTTGAGTGGGTTGGAAAAATTGTGCAATCTAGAGGTTGTTATTAATCGAATTTGGGTTTCCCAATTTTCAGTGGGAGCTTAAAAATGAACATCTGAGTTTTATAAAGTGGTCCAAAACCATACCTTGAGGGTTGTTAGGTTATCTTGTTTCCTTTCTTGAAAACAAGTTTTAAGATAAGACTTTTTCTTATAGATAAGAAACCAATTTTTTGTAAGGTTAAAGTATTAGCAAGAGGCTAGATAAACCAATATTCCAACAAAAAAAAACTAAATTCATTAAATTGATGATGCATCATGTTCAACAAACTATCGTATAAAATTAACAAACGAACAATAGCTCAATGCCTCTATTGAGCTATTGTTCATCAACAAAATTAAATAAATTATTATTATTATTATTATTATTGTGGATTTTGAGATTTACAAATGTGAATGCATAAAGAAATAGAAAGGAAATAATATTTAATTGGAATATTGATATAGTATTGAGGTTGATGTAGGTGTACATAAAAAAAAAAAATAGAAAACTAAACTAGAAAAAGTGGGGTTTTTTGAGTTATTTTGCCAATGATGTGTAGAGTTTGATGTGAATGTTCTTATATATGAATAAATGGGCCCCTTCATCAATGACTTAACTTAGTCCCCATATGGTATTTTAATGGAATAAGTTTTCCTCCCATTGAATCTTCTAATTTTCTCTCATTTTTATAAATGCAAGACATGTGACATTAAAAATAAATAAATGAAATATACCCATGTAAATGGGAGAGAATGAGATTAAGATGTTAATGAATGCGATGAAATTCAATAAATTTACATTAAGCTTGTCCCCCTAGATTCGAAGTTTGGCTTCGTCCCTATTATCATTGCTCATGTTGTATTGTTCCTAGCTCATTGCACTCTTCTATATATATCTAAAAGCTGAAGCATAGAATTTAGGGCCTGTTTAATTAAGAGGAAAAAAAATGGTGTTTTCAGTATTGATGTTTTTTGTGGGACCTACTACCAAAAAACTGATTGGGTTGTGTTTTTATACTCAATATTCATTTTCAGTTAAAAAAAATGAATTTGAATACAGAAAATGAATACAACTTTTGGCCGTTTTCATTTTCAATGAAAATGAATATAGTGGCATTCTTGTAAAAACATCAAGTTGGTGGGGCCCAAATAATTAATGAAGACTTCATATATCTCTCTCTCACTTCATCTTCTTCTCTCCCTCACAAGTCACAGAACCAATTTCTCTCTATTTCCTCTGCACCGATTCTCTCCCTCTCTCCTTTGACAAGTTCTTCGTCGATGAATTGACACAAGGTAGCTTCGATGTTCTTCAAAGACTGGAAGTAAGCCACATGTTGGTGCAAGGCAATGCTATTTTGATGTAAGATCGTTCTATTTCTCTCCTCAACAAGATCAATCTCTCTCTCTCTCTCTCTCTCTCTCATAATTTCTTTCTTTCTTTTTGGTGGGTTTATAATTCTTTCATGCATCTCCAATGTAGGGTAATGTAGAGTAGCAACAATTAAAAAATAGACTAGCAACAAACTATCATAAAAAATGTGATTATTCTCTCTCTTTTGCTATGTTTGTATGTATGTATGTATGTATGTATGTGTGTGTGTGTGTGTATTATTTGGGTGGAATTTTAATTCAATCTTACATCTTTATTTTAAGTTGTTCTAATTTGGTTGTGTTTTTAAATTGTTATCTTTTTTTTTTTCTTTGATTGTTAGATGTGGTCCTATTTTATTATAAATATATTATATAATGATATAATGTTATTCTATTACATAGCATGGCTTGGATAATTTGGTGTTTACAACTATATCTTTTAATTTGAATATTTTTCTCATTATCTTTTATTCTATAAATTTGTTATTCTCTCCCCAAAAAATGTGATATACTCTCTTTCTTGCAACTCTTGATACGTTTTTGGTGAGGTGTTTTTTGAGTTTGCATACAAGTCCTCTCACTCCCTCTTATAGTTTTGGTTTGATATTTATTTGAGTTAATCCTTAGTTTGGAAGTGAGAATTTGAGTTTATATCAAAACACAATCTACATGACTATGAATTTAAATTTGCTTATCAATTATTTGGATAATATCAATTGTAATTATGTGATAAGTTTCGATTATCATGATAATCTCCTTGAAAGAAAGAAAATTTTATATGATAAATTTGAAACTTAAAAATTTTAGTTGTTCCAAAAGAAATTAAGAAAAATAAAATTCATAATGACAATATTTAGAAGAATATGGACCATGTAAAAAGAAGGATAATATCAAACAAAAACACTAAAAATGATAAATTTATATATTTTCAAAAATAGAGAGATAAGTTTTATTTTTATTTTTATTTTATTTTAATAGAAATTGTTTAATATTTCGAAAGAACACATTATATACAATTAAATTTAGAGAGTAAATTATGTATTATACCACATTATAAAATAATCATATATTCTCACGCATCGCGTGGGTCTGCTACTAGTTTTATAATTGTTGAGGATAAATTTGTTACTATAGGAGAAGCATTTGTGTAGATCCATAAATTTGTTACTATTACTTTGCTTTGCTTTTGGGTTTAGATTTGTTTATTTTTAATGGGGTTTTTTAGTTTTTGTGTGTAGTGGTTTTGAAAGATCCGTGTTTGCTGGGTGAACTAAAGAAGACAAAAATAAAGTGTTTTATTTCTCAATTCAAAAAGAAAATAAAATTATAAAGTATAAACTGCAAATCCAAATATGCAGTTGAATGTGAATGGTGAGATCAATAGCAAGATAAAGAAATCTGCTATTGGAGGAGGGATGCGGTGACTGTAAGGTTGAATTTTATCAACCATCTTTTTGGCTTTATTCCGTGTCAAATTTGCTTGTATTTTAGCAATTAGTAACCCTGTATTTAGGTGGGAATCATGTAAGGGTAGTGAGTGAGAGAATGTGAAGAAATGCTTAAGACTGTGCAGAAATGCTCAAGACTGTGCAAAGATGCAGAGACTCGCAGCTAGGACTCGCGGCTGACTCGCGACTGGCAAGCCGCCAAAGCTGGCACACGTGTGAAGCATGCAGGGGAGCTGAAGAGTCATGCCAGCTATTGCACTACAGGACAAAGGTCCCAAGCTAGCCAGGCCGTTAGCTCGCGACTTGAACTCGCGACTCAGTCTAGTCGCGAGGCCAAGTCGCCAGACCACCCTATTTGGGAAAAACTGACTCTTCACATTCCTTTCTCACCCCACTATATATTGACCCTTATACCCACGAAATATAGAGAGCTTCCAAAGAGAATTTTGAAAGAGAAACCCTAGAGAAAAACAAGATTGATTCATCCACAATCTTCACATAGAGACTCTTCAAATTCCTTTACTCTCTTCCTCTACATTGTCAAATCCTTGAGAGGTACATTACCAAAACCTTTTCTCATTATACCTATATCTGTGAGAAGGCCATTTGGTGTTTAGGAAGCAGTTAAGAAGGGACCAATTTCATATTGGTTGATACTATGGTCAAGTAGCGGAATCTAGTAAGCTAAAGAAGAAATAGGTTCGGCGTAATCTCGTTGGAGTAGGAGCTTGGAGGGTTTAGGTACATTGGGTAGATTAGGCTTGAAGGGTCTTCTGCTGTTCATGTATCCCTACTACATTCTTTAGTGGATTGTTTACCGCTTGGAGGGCGGCGGAGAGGTTTTACGCCGAGGGTTTTGATTTCCTCTTCGATAACACATCGTGTGTTGTCCTTGTGTTTGCATCTCTCTTCCCTTAATCTTTTCCATTTAATTTTTGCTGTGGATGTGATTTTATTTGGTTTAGATTGTTTATCTATTCTGTATTAAGCTTATGTTCATATTCCACACATTAATTGTTTGACATTAAGCTTGAATTGGTATTTTGTAAATTGGGGGTCTAAACGTTCATAGTGTTTTATACACTAATTGAACTTTCAATGACCACTAGTGGTTTCTGATTCAGTCGTGTCTCTCTTTAAATTTCTCTCTCTTCATTTCATATGGGTTTAGCCATGATATTTGTATTTTAAACTCCATGTGTGTTTTTGTTTGTGTATTAACGACAAACCAATTTTTTTTGTTGAGAAAGTAACGGTGGACCAATTGATGTATTAATTTGGGATAGATGTAAAGTTTAAGGAGTAAATTAGCGAAAAGAAAAGTTTAGGGGTGTCATGACCACTCATCTAAAGTTCAAGAGGTGTATAGGCATTTTTTCCAAAAAGAAATGTCAATTAGGGAAGTAATAGAGAACATGATTTCAGAAAGAATAGAATAGAGGAAAAGAATTCATGTGATTGACCCACTCTAATCCGTCAAGAATTTATAGCCACCTCCAAATTTTGGGACTAAGGCTTTGTTGTTGTTGTTGTTGTATTTCGTGTAAGGTTCATCTAAACTGAAGTGATCTTGCTCAGTTTAGTCACTAGTTTATAAGTTGATTCATTTGTGCCCTCAATGTGAAGGGTGTCATCAATTAGTAAGGTTTATTGGGTTCTACATGATACAACCACATTTATTGGGTTCTACAAATAGCAATTTTGGAGAAAACCCACAGGTGTCTTATGTTTTTAAGGAAGATGAAAGAGAAGAAGTTCAAGAAGAAGTTACCAAATGAATAGAAACTGATAATTCCTTGAAGACCAGTAGGTTGACAAGTCTCGAACGATGATGATCTTTGGGCTATATCCTGTGAAATAACAACACTGAGTCAGAGAAGACCGGTGGAGACCGACCAAAAGTCCTCCGATGATGAAGTTAGTAAACTTAGAATTCTCTGTAAGGAAGGAGTATTCTCTTAAATAAAAAATGTCTCTCTCTCTCTTACCCTTCATCGAAGAATCCTTATATAGTATGTGTGGAACGGTTATCTGTTTAATAACCGTTCCTAATGTCGAGGAGTCCGGAGAATTGGGGGTAACTTCCATAACCGCTATGGAAGTTACCTAGGTTGGACGACCCGTTCCATGGTGAACTCGTCCATTTTTATTAAAGACGGACGAGACTATCTAGGACGGCTCGCCCTTTGTCCAAATGAGGATGGGTAAGATTCCCATGGGATCTCGTCCGTCCAAAGACGGACGAGATTAGCCAGTACGCTTCGGAGATCACTTCGCCTGTTCGATTTGTCCTAGCTTGTCTTTCGTTGAACGAGACATATGGACGAGTTCAGGAGTTGATGTTTTTTGTGACACCATCAGAAACCATTATTTATATATAAAGGATTATGACCTTTCAATAGGCACATTTTCATTTAATATGCACATTTTTTATATTTCTTTAGCATGTCTCTAAGAGCATTACCTCAAGGATCACATCCCTTTTCTATTAAAAAAATTATGCCAAATTTAGTTGCAGTATTTGAACAAGAAAATCCATGCTAAGCCTTCAAGGAAGAATTCATACACTGATTAAGTGCAGCCTTTGAAGATCGGTAAGAGTGCCAACCCCCCAGGCGATTGTCTCCGATGGATCCCACCCTGGCACTCAAATTGGCCACAACAACAACATCCCTTTCAGTCCCAGTGCCTCTGCCAACTTTTAGGAGCAGCCACAGATGTTGCTTGTACAAATCAACCACAATTTTTAGTCATACTATAAGCTATATAGCCTCAAAAAAGCTTAAACGACATAGTATTTAAACAAAGCCCAATTGCAATAAAAACTTCAGATAGAAGCATTCCAATGATTGGCTTATTGCAAAAACAATTACATTGTTTATTGGAAAGCAATTAGCTAAGAGGAAGCTTATGCATCCCGATATTATTTGTAAAGGGCAATAGTGACAATTAACATGAGATAAGCTGATTTATGTGCATCTTGTCAAGCTAGATCTAGATGCCTTTTGTAAGAATGGAAAACAAGGAGTAATAGAAAGCTGAACAGAGAAATATGGAAACTGAGAGAGAGAGAGAGAGAGAGAGAGAGAGAGAGAGAGAGAGAGAGAGAGAGAGAGAGAGAGCTTCTGGAAAAACTTTCTATTATGACTGAGAAGAAATGAATTGATTTTCGTATCTGTACACAGGTCCTACTTATATACTAACTAGATGCTAACTGAAAGAAAACTAATTTCCCAAACTATGCACTTGGTAGTTACATCAGGCAGTTACAACATAGCACGTGTGACTCTCATGTGTGAACATAAATAACTAATGCAAACTAAAACTACAGGTAGTATAAGTTCTTGTGTCATTTTGTGTATAACACTGTCACTTGCTTCACTCTGTTTTACTCCACAAGCACTTCACACCACAGTCACTTCACCTCACTGTTTCATCATCTGCTTCTTGCCTCAGTTCTGCTCTAACCTTGACCTTAGTATCTTTACAGCCCCCCTCAAGGTTAGCATCAGGTCCATGAATGTTGATTATGCTCATTTTGTCAAGTAAAGAAAACAACTGTTGAGCACTAAGTGCCTTTGTCAATAAATCTGCTAACTGTGTGTGAGTTGGAGTATAAAATAACTTAATCACTCAATCTTGTACTTTGTCTCTAACCAAGTGACAGTCTATCTCTATATGTTTTGTACATTCATGAAACACAGGATTCTCTCCTATGTACATGGCAGCTTGGTTATCACAGAAAAGTAAGGCTGGTTATGGATGATAGACTTCAAGATCCTTCAATAGTGCTAGCAGCCAGGTTATCTCACATACTGTTACAACCATTGCCCTGTACTCTGCCTCTGCAGAGGACCTGGACACAATGGACTACTTTTTAGACTTCCATGACACCAAAGAATCACCTAGAAAGATGCAATATCCAGTTGTTGATCTTCTAGTATCCACACATGCTGCCCAATTTGCATTAGTGTACCCCTTTAAATGAAAATCAGACCTTGAAGACAACAAAATCCCTTGACCAGGACAGCTTTTGATATATTGCAATACCTTATAAGCTGCATCCAAGTGAGGTTTTCTAGGCTTGGACATGAATTAGCTAAGCTTGTGGACAAAATATGCCAAATATGGCCTAGTAATGGTGAGATATAGTAATCTACCAACCAATCTCCTATAGACTCCAGGATTAGCCAACAATTGTCCATGATACTTACCCAGCTTTAAATTTTGGTCCATTGGAATCTTGCAAGGCTTACAAGCTGTCATCCCTGCATCCTTAAGTATCTCAAGGGCATATTTTCTTTGGCACAAAGTGATTCTCTTATCTAATCTGGCCACTTCAAGACCAAGAAAATATTTCAAACTTCCAAGATCTTTGAGCTTGAACTTCTGATCCAAAAATACTTTAAGATCTTCCACTACCTTATCATCATTGCTGGCAATAAAGATGTCATCAACATAAACTAATAAGGCCAAAAATGACCTGTGAGACTTCTTTGTAAACAAAGAGTAGTCTGATTTTGACTGTTTGAAACCATACTGCAAGATTGTGGATGAAAACTTGGAGTACCACTGTCTGGAAGCTTGCTTAAGTCCATATAATGACTTGTTGAGCTTACAAACCAGGCCCCCCTTGTAATGAAACCCCTGTGGAAGCTGCATATATACATCCTCATGTAGATCACCATGGAGGAAAGCATTATTTACATCAAGTTGAGTCAAATGCCAACCCCTAATAGCAGAAACAGACAACAATGTTTTGACAGTAGTCATTTTGGCAACAAGAGAGAAACTTTCAGGTAAAATCAAGACCTTCCTGTTGTGTAAACCCCTTAGCCACCAAACGTGCCTTGTACCTTTCAATACTGCCATCTGACCTATAGTTGACCTTGTAAACCCATTTGCAACCCACTGCTCTCTTATGAGGAGGTAATGGAGTGAGTGTCCAAGTATTGTTGGCCTCTAAGGCAACAATTTCTGTATCCATTGCTTCCTGCCATTTCGAATTTTTGACAGCTTCAAAGTAGGACTTGGGTTCAAGAATATTAGTAATGAAGGAACAAAAATTGGCATAAGAAGTAGACAATTTAGAAGTAGAGAGATAGGAGGATAAAGGGTATTTGATACCTGAAGTGGGAGGTAAAGATCCTGACTTGATGGATGAAGTGGAGTGAGGAAATTATTCACAAAGAACTGAGCTACATTTGTATGATTGCAGATAGGTAGGAGGCTTAGAGACCCTTTGTGACCTTCTCAAAGATGGAGTTAAAGTAACAGTGTCTAAGTTTGGAGCAACATCTGCAATAGCAGTTGGAATAGGAGAACTGCCAAACACATGAGGAGGATTAGACATAGAAGGAACTTCAATTTGTAACTGATCTAGGACAGGAAGAGTGGAAGAAAGGGAAGGGATAGGATCAAGAATTGGAGCAGTAGAAATGGACTCAGATGTAGGTAGAATGACCTGATCTGGTGCAGGAATGGCATTTGTGACAAGGTCAGAAGTTGGAAAAGAAATCAAAGGATCATGAGGTGAAGCTACTGAAGGAAATAGATGAGGTAGAGGGATGTTGGAATGAGAAGAAGATGAATAGGGATTTGACACAAAAGGAAAAATGGTTTCATGTAAAATCACATCCCTTGAAATGAAAATTCTCTTAGTAAACAGGTTAAGAAGTTTGTAACCCTTAACACCAAAGGGGTATCCAAGAAAAACACAAGGTACAGACCTAGGATCAAACTTAGTTCTATGGTAAATTAAAGTTGAAGCAAAACAAAGACAACCAAATACCTTGAGATGCTCATAAGAAGGAATTTTGTCATATAACTTTTCAAAGGGAGATTTATTGTTTAAAATAGGGGAAGACAGCCTGTTAATGATATGTACAGCAGTCAACACACACTCACCCCAAAGATAAAGAGGGACATTAGACTGAAATCTCAAGGCCCTGGCCATGCTCAAGATATGTTGGTGTTTCCTCTCCACAACTGAATTTTGTTGTAGAGTGGCTACACAAGAATGTTGATGTATAATACCATTTGCAGAAAAGAAATCTTTCAAGAAAAACTCAGGAGCATTATCAGTTCTAAACACTTTGATTTTGGTGTGAAACTGTGTACATATCATGTTGTAAAAAGAAACAAGCAATGGTCTAGTATCTGATTTGTATTTCATTAGATAGACCCAAGTAGATCTAGTAGCATCATCAACTAGAGTGAGAAAATATTTGAAATCTTCTTGAGTAGGTTTAACAAAAGGACCCCAAACATCACAATGGACAATATCAAAAGAATTAGAGGAAATGTGATTAAAAGATGGAAAGGGTAACTTTTTCTATTTAGCAATAGGACAGAGAACACAATCTTTATTACTTTGAAATTGGATTACATCAGGAAGATGATTGTGCAGAGTATTGAGCTTATTATCAGAAACATGCCCAAGTCTAAGATGCCAAAGAAATGGCTTAGAAACAACAGGAACATTGGAAACAGAATTTACAAGTGAATCAAAAACAGATTGCAAAATGGAAGAAACTCCTGAAATAGATGTGCAATCTGGTGAAACTTGCAGCAAGTAAAGATTATTGTGCAATTTACCCACTCCAATCGTTTTCCAACATGACAAGTCCTGTATGAAACAAAATTTGGAAAGAAAAACAAGACAACAAGATAGGCATTTTATTAATTTGCTAACTGAAATTAGGTTGAATGAAAAAGAGGGAACACAAAGAACATTTTCAAGAATTAAGGTGGATGTGATTTGGATAGTGCCTATGTGAGTGACAGCAACTTTCTCACCATTAGGCAATTGAACAAAAGTGGATATAGAACTAGTGATTTTGGTGAATAAGGTGACAGAATGAATTATGTGATCTGTAGCACCAGTATCAAGAACCCAAGTCTCACCACAATCACTTCACCTCACTATTTCAGCATCTGCTTCTTGCCTCACTTCTGCTCTAACCTTAACCTTAGTATCTTTACACCTTTCAACCCTACAACGTGAAGAAGTCTTCTTCCACACTTTTGTTTAAGAATATATATAACAGAAGCAAAATCATCCTTCCAATGGTCTTTGGAAAATTTGGTGGGAGGAGAGGGACATTGGACTTGAAAAATGGTCACCAGGATCATTAGCCCAAGCTTCTAATACAAAGCAGGGAAATTTTGTTTCATGTGCCACAAACGCCCTCCAACAACACATGATTGATCTTTTATTTATATATATATATATATATATATATATATATATATATATATATATATATATATATATAGAGAGAGAGAGAGAGAGAGAGAGAGAGAGGTAATAATTCATGATTGATCTTAAAAATTATATCATTTTAAAGGTTCCCAAGAGGGATAAGATAAGCATGCGAGAAGCATTGTGGATCTTTGCAAATAGTAAAATGATATCTCATACCACTAGCTTATGCTACATAGCAAAATATAAAAGTTAATATAAATATATATATATATATATATTTATTTATTGTGGGGACACCTAATGTCCCTATTTTCTTCTTATTTCTAATTTTCATGATAGCTAGAGACTAGGTGATTATTTCTTATCTTGTTTTAGTTTGACTTCTTTCATATGACTTTTGCTATATATGTAGATGTATTCGTTTGTAAAGGAGTAATGGGTAAATAATATAGCTTTCTTCTTCCACAGTTTCTCTTTTGATGTTCTCTTTGTAAAAACCTTATATCATTTATAACATATAAAAGTTCTAGAGGATCCTACTTGTTGATTTTGTGTTTCCTAATTTTTAGTGGGAGCTTGAAAAATGAACATCTTTTGAGTTTAAAAAAATGTTCCAAAACCATACCTTGAGGGTTGTCGTCATCTTAGGTTCTCTTTTTTCCTTTGTTTGAGAACAAGTTGCAAAATGAGACCTTTTTCTTATAGGTAAGAAACCAATTTTCTATCACGTTATATATGAATAAATGGACCCTTTCATAAGTGACTTAACATGAGCCCATAAGCTTACTGGGCTTTTACTTAGGCCTAAGATCAACTCAAATAATTGAAATTTTCCGTATGAAGAGAATTTTTTTTTTTTTTTGATAGGTAATTTGAAGAGAATATTTCAACGGGATAAAATCTCTTTTCATTGAATCCTCTAATTTACTCTTATTTTTATTTAAATTTAAGACAAGTGATATTTAAAAATCAAATGCATACCACATGTCCATCTAATGGGGGCGAAAGAGAGGACCATCATTACTAGCTCAATAATGTTTTAGTAGTGACAGAAATTGCCCAACAGAAAAATGAGTCCACCAAGCTAGGAACAATATAACATGGACAATGACAACAATCAAAGTTGAATAACCAAATCCTTACCGAGTGAAAAGTTTAACCAAAAAAATCCAATCATAGAATTAAATTCTGATATACGAATATTTTATTTCTCAATTACAAAATTGTCAAATGGGTCATTGGATTTTTTAGCCCACTTATAGCATCCAAGCTTTAATTTTGAAATTGACCCATTACACAATTCTAAAGCATGGTTTTGCAGAGAAAGCAAAGAAAAATGAGTTAAATAAGTACAAAGATCTTAGCCACATTACCCTCATATGGACCTTGATCAGCCATAGTAGAAGTTTGAATATGATAGCTGGGCAAAGGAGGCAAATTGTCTGTAAAGAAATGAAAGAGAGGGAGATTAAGAAGTGAGAGAATGTGCATGAAAAGATTTGTGAGGAGAGAGAAAAGTGAAATTGAAAGAACTTACAGTGAGAGTGAGAGTGAGAGTGAGAACTGGAGCTTTGGTTTTACCAAGAAACGTCGGTGAGAAGAAGTGGGTCATGCCATTGATTACCATCCTCCTCCATCGTTGTTAAAACTTAAAAATGTATTTATGACTGTTTTTTGAATGAGAGCGATAAAAAGAGTTGAGTTGGGTTTTTGAAAAGAGAAAGATAGAAAAATACAAGAGAGAGAAAGAAGGAAACTCAAATGCTTTTGAATCTCTACAGAGAGAGAGTAAAAAGGGAAACTATTGGTTACTTGCTTTTGGGATGCCGCTGATTTCGTTTTGAGGATGAATCTGAGTTATTTGGAATAGATGACCGTTGCCATTTTTAAATTTGAAAGTGCATAATGTTAATGGGGCCCAAAAAGGAAACTAGGAGTCCTTTTCCTTTTTGGGCTGAAACAACTTTTTGGCCATGGAGAGGGACATTGGACTTGAAAAAGGTCACCGAATTCTTAAGCCCAAGCTTTAATACAAGCAGGAAAATTTTGTTTCATGACTCATGAGGCACTATATGAGGCACTATATGACCCATGTGCCATAATCCCACTCTACTGCACATGAGACATGATTGATCTTAGAATAGACCAAAAGTCTCATAGTTCAATTGACAATTTGACACAGTCTAACGATTTCAACCAAGAATGAACATCTTTAAGGTTTAAATCCGTCCACCCAATTATTGAATTATTGAAAGAGGAAAAAAAAAGGCAAAATTACAAAGTGTACTTTCTAACTTTATTTAAAATTCAATCATGTCTCCTAACTTTGCTTTGGTTTAATTTAGTCCTCTTAGTTTCATTTTTTTAGTGATTTTCTTTACATTAAATCACTGATTTTTTTTTTTTTTTTAGATTTCAACCTTAATATAAGATCAATTGGGTAGGCTTTTTCTCTCTATCTCTACTTTTTGGGATTCAGCAAAATGATAATGAAATCGGTCTATTGTTCTTTCCTAATGTTTCTCCAAAAACGTGAGAGAAAAGCAAGGGTTCTTGGAATTTTGGGTGATTCGTTAAACTAGGTGCTACATTCCATAATTCATTTAAAGGTCTTTTCATTAATTTTTGTTTGCAAATTTATTATGTTCAATTCTGTTAGTTAGTTTGTAATTTGTTCGTTGCCTAGAAAATGGTAGAGGACTTTTTTTTCTTTAACCAAAAATATGCTCCAAAAGCTTTCACACCGTTACATATGGAACACCCTCAACCTTTTCATCTACGACGGCATTCAAAACCAACTTTCTCAATTATTAGAGGAGGTACAACTGTTGAGAGACTTTCACCAAGCCAATGCATCCAACACACCTCTTCAATAGCAAAAGGTTCAGACATATAAAGTGGTACTCGTGTGAATACCAAAACACCCAAGTCTCCTTTGTTAGAAATGTAGAGTGTAAACCCCAAGGGGTTATCTTAGCGGTTCCAAAGGCGTTATGATATTTTTTCACCAACATTTTGGGACCAATCCTATGAGATTCTTTCCTATAGTAATCTGGTGTGTATGGAATGGGAGGACTGCATATACTCGAGAGAATAATCAAATACTCGAAGAGATCTAGATATCCTCGTTTGTCAAAAAAGAAAAAAAAGAAAAGAAAAGAAATGCAAAGTGTAAAAGTTTTATTTTTGATAAATTTTTGTAATGTTCTTGGTCATCTGATAAGGGAAACTCTGTTCGAAAAGTCAGTCATTCTGCATACTTTTTATTTTATTTTTAAAAAATTTATAATTTTATAATTTTTTTATGGCACTAAACCAAAAAAAAAAAAAGCCTCATAGCATATACTTCGCACGTGTGATGAGGCTAGTTTGGTCTCTAAACTTAAAAAAATGAACGTGATTTATTCCTCTTTTAATTTCCGTTAGTTTTCTTGCCCAAGTATTTAATGAAATAATGATATGTCAATTTTTAAGGTAATGGGGCTTTTTTTTTTCTTTTTTTCTTTTATATGGAAATGTTATGTTCATGATATTTTCACAACGAATTCTAAGTGGAAAGTTGTTATTAGTGGACAAAAAGAGTAATTCTAGTGGTGGCTTCAAATTAAAACTAGTAACAACTTACCATCTAAGATTTGTTGTAAAAGTATAGTAAAAATATTGTTGACGTAGTACTTCTCATATATATATATATAATATATATTTAAGTAATGCTACAATTACAAACTATTCTACAACTTTAAAAACTATTTTTCATTTTTTATTAATGCTATGGGTCTAAATGATGAAGTAGATCCATCTTTGGTAACAATGAAGCTAAGGAGAATTTCATGGCTTTTGAAGCCAATCCATTATTTTATATAGATCTTAAATTTTTTATGGTGCTTGTAGAGGATCATCATGGGGTTGATGTGGCTTTTGTCAAGAGTTGTGGAATTCAACAATGAGATTCAGATTTTGCGATGAAGTCTATAGCGGTTGTGGCTTCATAGTTTGTATTATTGTGGAGGCTAGTATGGAGGTTCTAGTTCAGATTTGGGTTTTTAAGGGATTGGAATAAGTCTAATCTGTAAAAATAGTTTGATAATTTAGATTGTGAGTTGATGCTTACGTTTATTTAATAAAATAAAAAATTTTCAATAGGCAAGAAACAAATGGAAGTTAACGAAGAGACTAACAAGCTCATTTTTTAAACTTCATGGATCAATAGTGCTCATTGAAACTTTATGGACCAATAACACTCATTAGGTAAACTTTAGGGACTAGAGTATTCGCATCAGCTTGTGAAAAAATTTCAGCATAAGAACATAAATTTTCTATTTTACACAATAACTTTTCAAAACACTCTACAACAAATTATCTATTTACACTACATTTCATTAAAATATGATTTCTTTTAATTTTTTTATTATTCTCCCAAATCAAATATAATTCTCTCTCTTATTTTTTATTATTTCTTTATCAATTTACATAGCTACAGTAGCCTTATACTATAGCAAGTAGCAACAATCCAAACTTTCACAATTTTAGCTTAACTAATATAAGTGATTTTTAGAGTCTATGAGCGCACCATCTTGCACTACTCATGTGTGGTTCATGTCCCCCATGGAAAGTATGCCTCAGCAGAATGGATGGGGAGGCGGAGATTTAGGAGTCGCCACTTGGTTTAGGTCCAGGAACCAAATTGGGCCTTTTGGGCCCTTTACTTACATACATAGGTTTACATACCAGATTATGGGTTTGGAGTTTGGGTACAACTTAGGAAGGTGTTAGATACCTAAGACCGCCTGGCTTGTGAGCTAGCCTCCATTATGTGTTGATAGACCATATTTAGATAAAGAAACTATTAAAAGAGCCAAAATCCATAACCCTAACCCTAAACATACATCATGCACTTAATAAAATAACACACACAACATGTCAAAGATTACATCATAACATATAAAAAAATAAAATAAAATAAAACCACAATTAAATTGATTACATTAAAAAGAAAAACTAACATCAAAACAAACATGCAAGGAAAGATATCAAATAAAACATATTATAAAAAAAAATGACTAAAACAAACATGGAAAAGAATTAAACATAATTAATTAACCTAAACAAAGTCAAACTGAATCAAACAACATGTCAAAAACAATTCATTAAATAAAAACAAAATATTTGCCCTAATATGGGTTTGGGGTGCTTACATATACTCAACTATGTGTATACATGGTCGAAACCTTGCACATGCATCATTAATACAAAAATTGCATAAAATCACATTTTTACAAATTGAAACAATTATATAAGATTAACACATAAATCAAATGAGCATGTTTGAAACCCTAAATAAAACAAAGCATCAACATAAACAAATAACCATGAAACAAATCAAATAGTAAACTAAACTAATGTCAAATAGACAATTGTGTCAAACTTATGTAAAACTAAAATAATAAAACAAAAACTACAAAACAGATTATAATCAGCCCAAAATCGGATTAATACATATCAAAAGAATTAAAAATATCAAACAAATCAAATATAACAATTTAAAGAAATTATATCAAGAACTCATGTGAATCATATTAAGCAAAGAAGGAGTTTATGGAAAGAATAGTCACCTTGCTTAGGATCACAAGTTTGAGGTTATTGTAACTGACCCCTCAGTGCCTACAATACTGAGATTATATTGATAAAACAAGAGAATTAAAGAAAACAATAGAACAAGATAATTACAACTCAAGAAAAAGATTAGTTTTGAAAAAGATTTAGAAAATAACTTTGAAAACAAGTTTTTGCCTTAGGGAAGGTAGTGCCGAGGGTATGAACAAATCGTGGAAGAAATATTGGATATCTAAAGTCTCACAAATAGTACAATCGACAAATGAGGGAAATCAGCACCTAGATCTCGCAAACAGTCACTTTAAATGAACTTACCCACCTACCAAAGGATGCATTTATTACTGAATGACCTCCTAAAGAGTGCTCCTCACCCAATAGCCCACTCATTCCCCTAAAAGGTTAAGGAGACCCCTGATGGAAGTAGTATCTTTAATCTCTACCACACAATCCCCTCCTCCTCCTCCTCCTCCCCCCCCCCCCCCCCCCACCCCCCCCTTAATTGAGAGGAAGGCACTACCAGTATAAATAGGACCCTCCCCATTTAAGAAAAGGATGGTTTTGTTTTTGAGAGAGAGAGAGAGAGATGAAAATGTGCAATGTCATCCATTCTGTAATCATCCACCCACTGGTGGAGCTAGGGAGGGGCTAGCCCTGAGTTTTTAAAATTTCCATTAAAAATGCTAATAAATGCTATATTATCTGTAAATATGCTTACATATTCTCCTGCCCCTTAGATTTTGAGAGAGAGAGAGAGAAAAAAAAATACTAATAGTTTTATTAATTCTCTTTAAAAACTTGGATTCCCTAAAATTATATAATTGAATACAAAGAGCAAAACAAAACATCTAGCCCATTCTTGAGCCTATAATCCCTCCAAATACAAATAATATATCCATTTTTAACAACTTCTAGAATTCCCAAATCAACAATCTCAAAAAAAAAAAAAAAAAAAAAATCAAATGCAAGAGACAATATACTTTGATGTTATTGATTATTTTTTTGATTTAAAGAGTCATCCTATCTCAAACCGGCCTTTTAATATATATCTTTGCTGTTTACTAAAAAAATAAACCCCTAATCTCATTAGGGAAAAAAAAAAATCCCTTACTTCATCGTAGTCTTCAAAGCTTGGAGTCCTCGATAGTTGGCCTCCAGAACTCTCTCTCTCTCTCCTCTCTCTTCTCTCTCTCTCTCTCTCTCTCTCTCTCTCTCTCTCTCTCTCTCTCTCTCTCTCTCTCTCTCTCTCTCTCTCTCTCTCTCTCTCTCTCTCTCTCTCTCTCTCTCTCTCTCTGTTTGAGAGTGCAAGTTTCTTTTGTTCCTTGAGTATATGGGAAACCCAAACTGAAAAATGACTAAAATGGTATAAATAAACGTGTATTGTATTGTAGTAGAACTTGCATTTTAATGTTTTGAAAACTTAAATTTTCTATTATTTTATATGTTGAGACTAGACTCGCTAGAGCTTGTTATAGTTTTCTATTTTGTTTTTCTATGACGTGTATATGGAGAAAGTATCTGTGGGGCTTCAGCCTTACATAATTCTTATATGTTAGACGTATACAAGATTTTTTTCGTGTATATTATATGAGGTTTACATCTTGCATCTTTAGAATTTAATGTTTCTCATTTTATTTTAAATTCGTTAATTAGTTTTGATTTGATAAGGTAGTGATTTGCTATTTGATATTTATATTACAATTTTTAACTTAATATTTTTTTTATATATAAAGTTTGGCCCCTTGACTAAAATTTCTAGCGTTATTATTGCATCCACCTCAGTCCATCTGGAGAGAATAGAAAGAGCTTGTTCATTTTCCTTTTCAGTTTCAGTTGTGACTATTATAGTTCTATTTACTTGGTTTCTAGTATAGTTCTCCCCTTGTAAACCATTTCCCCCCTAATTTACAAATAAATTGTGACGCTTATTTACCTTATCTGTATTTTGACCCCACAGGTAGAATTACAGCAAAAGACAATAAGCAAAGAGGACAGTCGTGTCTTCCAACATAGCAAAATAGCAGTATCCGTTCATTCATATTTTAAGATTATTAAATATTACGCAAATCTAATTTCACAATGATAAGGTTTAAACTAGAGCCAAGCAGTGAATATCACATAGTATTTGAAACAAAAATAAGAACCCATAGTCATGAAATTCGAAAGGTTATTTATCGAAAATAAAAAGTAGAAACTATTTTAAAAATCTGTAATTTCGAAAAGTACTTGGAGAAGAAGTTCGGAAGAGAAAGGGTTGAAGAAGGGGGCTTAGGGGGGAAGGCTGATCTTCTACTACCACTACTGGTATTGGCATACTGCAAATAACTGCACAGCCTACTACCAACTACGTCTGGGTTTTTGGTTTATGTACTTTTTTTCCCAATTAATAGAAGATTTTTTTTTATTTTAATAATTTAATGCAAAAAAAAAAAAAAAAAATCACTAATACTACGACGAAAGTGAAATTAGAAAACTGAATTGAATTTTAAACAAAATTAGATGGTTGCAATTTGTAAAACCTAATAACTAATTGTTGGAAGGGGCTTAGGGGGAAGGCATAGAGTCATCTAGAATAACACTTGAGAAAAGTTTAATTAATAACTTTATCTCTTAAAATTGTATTGGAGAAAATAATATCACCACTCTTTTTAATGCATTAATATGCCAGAGTCTTTCAACCGTGACATCATTAGAAGACTTTAATCCTATGGGAAATGCTAACGAGTGCACTTAGGGCACTGGTTAATAATCCATTTAAAGAAAGTTTTTATGGGAAATGAAAAAAAAGTAATTAATATTTTGGCAGTTTTTTTTTTATTTTCCGTAAAAGTGGTATCAAAATTTTCCTAAAATTGATTATTAATGAGTGCCCTAAGGGCACTCGTTAGCATGACCCTTTTCTTTGATTGCTATGGTCTTGGAACCATTAAACATGTGGCAATCATGTTATCCAAATCAATTTTATGGTCTTGTCTTTCTTTTTCCTCAAATTAATTAAAAAATGATTATGATTAAATATCTACTCTTTTTTTTTTTTTTTTTTGAGGTAAAGAGAAATAAATATCATGAAATTAATCTATAAAAGTAGAGACATCATGTGAGAGAGCATGAGGTTCTATCAAGTGGTGCATTGTATGACATTCTTTTTATTTAGTCTTCTACCTCATCTAAATTTAACATTTATATCAAACTATTAAGTAATTGTAGATGCATTTATTTCAATGTATTAATAAAATTCAAAGAATTCATACATTTATAACTTTAAATGCTTTGAATTGATACAGATGGATCTAAAAAGTCATGAGAAAGGTAGGAAGTAAGAAAACTTTTCAATTTCCGCATAAGACTACTTCAATGCAGATTTACAAGAGTCAGATTCAATGAATTAGATAAAATGATATGATTATTTGTCTCCACATTTGTTCAATATAAATCCCCATTTGTCCACATTTGTCCCAATATAATTTCTCTCACAATATCTTTGGTTCTCTTTTTGAGAGGTATGTTAATTTTCAAAATATTATCTTCATCTTAAACATTTTGTTTAGAATTATGTATGCATTTTTACTGATGTAGCATTGTAATGTGTTTAAGCTAGTTTTTTCATATTGTGTCAATTTAGATTTTTGGTTTTTCGTATGATGCATATACTTGGTATGGATTTGTAGTATTTTTGGTGTTTTGGCTACTTTTAGGAAGGTTAAATTATGATATTACTATGTCACTATGGCATTATTGTTTTTGTTGTTGTATCATGAAATTATAATAGTTTTTATAGCTAATTGATTAAGATATCATTCTTTTAATTTTCACCCTATTATAATTACAACCTTAAAAATCAAACTTTTCTCCAATTAAAATGTTAATGTGCCTTAATTTTATTAATTACGTCAATTCTGAAACTAAATAAAAGCTACTTGTAATGACATAAAAATTATAGGTGTTGATATAGTGGAGATAGAGACTTTAGTGGTATAAGTATGTAGAAATTAATACCATAGAATCTATATATAAAGCATAAATCATACAAGAAAGACACCTTTGAACCAATAAATTTGTAGGTTACAATGTTATTTGTGAGTCTATGTGACTAACAATAATAGTATTTGTAGGGATTTTTCCCCCGCAAGCTTATTGTCCTCTTTGGGGAGCCAAGCCCGCAAGGTTTTTTTTGTTTCTTGGCCTCGAGTGTGGTATTTGGGGATTTTCACCTCAGGCACTTTGGCCGATATTAGCTTGACACCCTAGTCCCACATCGGTTGGAGATGCGCCCCACTCATGCTTTATATGCCCTTGGAGCTTGCATGAGTGTACCACTACTAGGCGCTTTTGAGGGCAGTGCCCATCTCCAGTTATTGTCTGCTTTGGGGCGAGTTCGGGATTTTCACCTCTTTGAGGCTTGACACCCTTCTGCACCCGCACGGTTTTGTTGCCTCTCCGGAGAGCAAGGCACGCCTCTACCACTACTCCGCATGCGTAGTAGTGGTACACTCATGCAAGCTCCAAGGGCATATAAAGCATGAGTGGGGCGCATCTCCAACCGATGTGGGACTAGGGTGTCAAGCCAATATCGGCTAAAGTGCTTGAGGTGAAAATCCCAAATACCACACTCGGGGCCGAGAAACAAAACCTTGCGGGCTTGGCTCCCAAAGAGGACAATAAGCTTGCGGGGGAAAAATCCCCTACAGTATTCATGAAATTAATAAGCCATTAATAATTTCTTACAAAAATTTCAAATGTACTGCGAGTGGCTTGGAATATCCGCTAGTACATGAAAATTTCTGTACTTTGGGACTAGACTGTTGATCAACACTTAGGCCTCCATATTGACACTTTGGTTTCCTATTGGAGTGCTGATCGGCCCAATGGGTCCTACTTTCTGGAATTTCCAATTTACTTTGTTTAGAAATCATTTAAAATTTTAGCCTGTGAATTCTATTTTAATTATTTTTTTCATCATGCAAACTCTATTTAATTAAAATAATTTATTATCTAATAAGATAAGTAAATTTATTTTGAAATTAGTTAAAAGATAATATTGCTCATAAGGAATCATGAATTGTTTGCATGTCTATCATAATTAAAATTATGAATGATAGGATTTTATCTTTCAATTAAATTTCAATTAATCTTTTTATGGACCAATTAATTTTCAGGCTGTTTGTGATACAAAATTATACCAATTAATTTTGTGTGATACAAAAATATACTCCGAGAATGTTTATGTATATCTTAAGATTCATGTTTTTTTTTTTTTTTTTTTTTTTTTTTTTTTTTTTTTTTTTACATAGGACAAATATTTGAAACTTATAACATTTTGTTTTACTATCTAGTTAAGAGGCATTCTTCTTCTTCTTCTAAAAAAAAAAATAATAATAAAAAAGAGTTAAAAACACCAAGATTCACCCAAGGTCCTTCTATATCTATACTACTACTTAATGTACTTTCTCTGTTTGGAATGAACATTTCGTAAGTTCAAAAATATGCACACACCCTACATTTAATTAGGGAAAAAGCTTGGAGATAATCTGGTAAAAAAACATTGCCCACAAGACAACCACTCTTCTGTTGGTTTTCAAATTGTTTTATCCACTTATAAATAATTGAGAGAGGGTGAAGTGGTGTTTTAAACCTATGCTGGTGGATCTATGTTGATATTTTTGTCTCTAAAGAGAAGCAGAAGCAGAATTTGAATGTGTATGTGAAGAACCCAGCGATCTTAAGCCCTCCCTCTGTAGGTACTTCTCTTTTCCCAGTTTGGTTTCCTAGAATATTACAATATATTCTTTTCACAGTAGATGTGTGCCACATTGCATGAACTGAGTGATGTGAAATACATTTAACACTAGATGGACGAATGGTCAGTAAAATAATAACTTTATAGAATTTCAATGACAAAATACCGTATTGTGATAATCAAGAATGTGTATTTAGTGATTGGTGGATAAGGAATGGTTGATCATACATGTTTCAGAAGGTGTTAGTTAAAACTTAAAACTTTGTGATAGCTTTTTGTGTTGAAACTTTTGTGCTACGTGGGCATATAACTTAAAGGTATTTTTTTTAGCTCATTTTTTAATAATTATTAATTTTTTGTTTGGTATATTAGAGGTACATCACATGCAAAACACTCATGGATGAAAAAATTATTTTACCTGAGCAAAACACTTGTCACAACTTTAGGTATTTTTGTAGTTGGAAAATGTAGTAATTAAGATAATTTTTATTATATCAATATTGTAAAATAGAAAGTAGAAGCAAACCCAACCCAAAAACAAAAAGAATT